>CM055122.1:865432419-866737055 GCA_029206835.1 Rana muscosa
TGTGTCTGCTAGGAGCTGGTAAAGTTCAGCAAGAGCCCTGGAAGTTCCCCTACAAACTGTATGTGCCTTTTTCTTTGATTTATACTTGTGCTGAAGACAAGCCGGACTTTGTTTTGATATTTTTCTGTGTGCTGAATCAAGCTTGTTTCTTTTGGTTTGTTCACGAATAAAAGCCTTTCTGCTCAAAGTACAACGGTTTATGCACTTGGTCCCGTGGAGCTATAACCCCCAAAGTTTACAACTGGTGCCTTGGATGCGTGCAAAGTGCATTTGCAGCTGCAAAAACCGTTTAAAACAAACTGACATTTAAAGAGACAGGGTGCTTATGGCATGTCTTGGGTGAAGTCAGCTCAGACATTGCAGACAGCAGACAAAGGCATGGAGGAGGTCATCAAGGCTTTGGCACAAGCCACTGTGACCCAACAGCAAGCCACTGCGGCCCAACAACAAGCTCTAGCAGAGGCAAACCGTCGCCATGAGGAAGCGATGGCTCAGCAGCAGGAAAGTACACGGCTGCTAGCCGCCCAGTTTACGGCCCAGCAGGGGTCCACTCAAGCACAGGTGGCCGCATTGCAGGAGGCAGTACAGCGGCTGGCTCAGGGACGAGAGCAAGTGGTCGTTGCCGCTGGCAACCAAGTGTCCGTGAGAGCCACTCATTTTTTACAAAAGCTAACACCCAGTGATGACGTAGAAGCTTTTCTCACTACCTTTGAAAGGATAGCAGAGAGAGAGGGGTGGCCCCGTGACCAATGGGCTGGTATTATCTCCCCTTTTCTCACCGGTGACCCGCAAAAGGCTTATTTTGACCTCCCATCTGAGCACATCAGCGACTATGAGCGGCTGAAAGCAGAGATCCTGGCCCGCCTGGGAGTGACCACAGCCGTCCGGGCTCAGAGGGTGCATCGCTGGCGGTACAAACCTGACCGACCACCTAGGTCCCAAATGCACGAACTAGTGCAGCTGGTGAAAAAATGGCTGCAGCCGGAAAAATTGTCGGGCCCACAAATGGTAGAACGGGTGGTGATGGATTGGTACCTGCGGTCCCTCCCAGATGAGCTACAGCGCTGGGTAAGCCATGGAGACCCTGCAACTGCTGACCAGCTGGTTGAGTTGGTCGAAAGGTACACAGTGGTAGAGGACCTGCTTGGGCCTGCCAAGCGTCGGGAACCCACACCAAGGGCAACCAGACCAGCCACAGCACCTAGGAGAGAAGCCCTGCCTGACATTGGAACCCGCAAACCTGCATCATCTTCCGCAGAACCACGAAGGTTGGTTCCCGTCCCACGGATGGGGGACCTACAGTGTTGGCGATGTCGGTCCTGGGGGCATACCCGGGCACAGTGCCCGCTGCAGGAGGAGCCTATGGACTGTGGGACCGGTCGGAAAAGCTCCTTCTATGTTCAAAGAGTGTGTGCCACTCATCTTGATCTGGCTGAAGGACGGTTCGAGTGTGAAGTGTGGGTGAACCACCTTCCTGCTAAAGCGCTACTGGACTCCGGTAGCATGATAACACTGGTACATGCCAGGGTGCTCGGGAGACTCGGCCCAGTGAATAAGACTCTACGGGTAGTGTGTATCCATGGGGACACCAGGGAGTACCCCCTGGTCCCGGTAACGGTTTCCTATGGCCATATTTCAGTTACACAAGAGGTTGGGGTGGTAAAGAGTTTAATACATGACATCATAGTGGGGCGGGACTGTCCACTATTCCTTGAACTATGGAACCAGGTGCAGATAGGGCTGCCAGGAGAACTGGGGACACTGGGCCGGGAAGGGACAGAGTCTGAGGGATCCGGGCCGGAAACCCCCCCAAATATGGAGCTACCTGTCACTGACAATGAAGTTACAGAAAATACTAATTTGGATGATAATGTTTCTGTTCCAGGTCTTAAAACCGAGTGGATCTCTGAGGGGGGGGGGGGGAAGTTTTCCCATTACAAGTCATGCTGGGGGGGGAAGATGAGGAGCTCTCTCCGGCTGAGGAGGAGGAGGGGGAAACATCCTCGAGGCCAGTGCATCCAGACCTGGATGTATCCAGGGGTGCATTTGGCACCGCCCAATTACAGGATCCTACCTTGATTAATGCTCGAGAGCAGGTTTCTGTCATTGATGGGGTCTCACAAGTGCCAGGGGCAGATCAGAGGTTTCCTCATTTTGCATTGAAGGGGGACTTGGTATATCGGGTAGCTGAGAGCCGAGGGGAAACTGTAGAGCAGTTGCTAGTTCCCCAACTATATAGGCGGATGCTCCTTGATCTAGCCCACAACGACGCACTGGGAGGACACATGGGGGTAGAGAAAACAGAGGCCAGGATAACCGACCGGTTCTACTGGCCAGGAGTGAAGGTCGAGGTTAAAAGATATTGTGCATCTTGTCCCATTTGCCAGTTAACTGCCCCAGTGCCCCACTATAGAAACCCTCTAGTACCCTTGCCAAATATTGAGGTCCCATTCGAGCGGATCGCTATGGATCTGGTGTGACCCTTGGTAAAGTCGGCAAGGGGGCAGCAATACATATTAGTCATCCTAGATTACGCAACTAGGTATCCAGAAGCAATCCCTTTGAGGAAAGCTTCCTCTAAGGCCATTGCCCGGGAGTTGTTTCAAATGTTCTCACGAACGGGGTTCCCCAAAGAGATGCTGACGGACCAGGGCACCCCTTTTATGTCAAAGGTGATGGCGGACTTGTGTAAACTGTTTCAGATTAAGCAGTTGCGGACGTCCGTTTATCACCCGCAGACCGATGGCCTAGTCGAGAGGTTTAATAAAACCCTAAAGTCCGTGTTGAAAAGAGTGGTCCAAAAAGACGGGAAGGATTGGGATATGTTACTCCCTGCCTTGTTGTTTGCCATCCGGGAGGTTCCACAAGCATCCACGGGCTTCTCACCGTTTGAGCTAGTGTATGGACGAAGGCCCCGGGGGTTGCTCGACCTAGTAAAAGAAACGTGGGAAAGTGAGTCCTCACCACATAAAACCGTGGTAGAGCATATCTCTCAAATGCGAGAGAGGGTGGCTAAGGTGATGCCGCTGGTGAGGGAGCACATGCAGAAGGCTCAGGATGCCCAAAGAAGAGTGTACAACCGGTCGGCTAAAATTAGATAATTTCAAGTAGGAGAACGGGTTGCTGTTCTAATACCCACGGTGGAGAGCAAATTCTTAGCCAAGTGGCAAGGTCCGTTTGAGGTAGTAGAGAAAGTAAGTGAGGTGAACTACAAAGTCCACCAGCCAGGGAAAAGAAAACCCTACCAGATCTATCACGTGAATTTATTGAAACCCTGGAGAGACAGAGAACAGGTATCTGCGGTGGTAGGGGTACAGTCAGGGGACCATGCAGGGATCGACCTGGTGCAGGTTGCTGCCACCCTGACTGGACCCCAAACCCAGCAAGCAAAAGAGTTTCTGCAAAGAAATAGGGTCATGTTTTCAGAATTGCCCGGGCTCACCAACGTCATCAGACATGACATCGTAACTGAACCCAATGTAAAAATCCGGTTAAAGCCTTACCGTATCCCAGAAGCTCATAGGGTGGCGGTATCTGATGAAGTTAAAAGAATGCTCGAACTTGAAATCATTGAAGAGTCACAGAGCGAGTGGTCGAGTCCAATCGTGTTGGTACCCAAACCCAACGGCACCCTCCGCTTCTGTAACGACTTTAGAAAACTTAATGAAGTCTCCAAATTTGATGCGTATCCCATGCCACGGGTAGATGAGCTAATTGAGAGGTTAGGTCCTGCCAGGTACATCACCACGCTGGACCTCACGAAAGGGTACTGGCAGATCCCCCTGACCAAGGAAGCCAGGGAGAAAACAGCCTTCTCCACCCCGGAAGGCCACTTCCAATACAAAAGGATGCCATTTGGTCTACACTCTGCCCCTGCCACGTTCCAAAGGGCCATGGACAAAACGTTGCGCCCACATCAACAGTATGCTTCTGTCTACTTAGATGACATAGTCATCTTCAGCACTGATTGGGAGTCCCATCTTCCCTGGGTTCAGGCAGTGGTAGACTCCTTGAGAAGAGCAGGGTTCACCATCAATCCGGAGAAGTGTGCCATTGGAATGGAGGAAGCCAAGTACCTAGGGTATATTGTGGGTAGGGGGTTGGTGAAGCCCCAAATGAGTAAGGTGGAAGCCATACAGGACTGGCCCCGTCCCCTAACCAAGAAGCAGGTCAGAGCGTTTTTGGGCATAGTTGGCTATTACAGGAGGTTTGTCCCCAACTTCGCCACCATTGCTGCACCGCTGACTGACTTGACCAAGGGCAGAAAGTCAGTGATGATAAAGTGAAATGCCGAAGCCGAGAAAGCTTTTCAAAAGCTTAAGACGGCATTATGCCATGATCCGGTGCTGGTAGCTCCGGACTTCGCAAAATATTTTGTAGTGCAGACAGACGCTTCAAGTGAGGGATTGGGAGCAGTCTTGTCGCAGGAAAGCAATGGGGAAGAGCATCCCGTAGTTTTTCTTAGCAGGAAGCTGACGGCAGCTGAGAAAAACTACGCTGTGGTAGAGCGGGAGTGTCTGGCCATCAAGTGGGCTTTGGACTCCCTACGATATTTCCTCCTAGGTAGGAGGTTTCGCTTGATGTCAGACCACGCTCCTCTTACCTGGATGAGACAAAACAAGCAAACCAATGCCAGGGTGACAAGGTGGTTTCTTTCTCTCCAGGAGTTCAATTTTGTGGTAGAACACAGACCCGGGAGACAACATCAGAATGCCGATGCCCTCTCCCGAGTCCATTGTATGATATCGAGTGGTGCCTCCAACACCTCCGCGTTGAGGCAGAGGGGGGGGGATATGTACAGGACGCCAAGGTTGGGTTCTGGACGGGTGCTATATAGCACCAATATTTGGGTTATGGTCCCTTTAATGAGTAGTAATGGTGCTCAGGAGGTCGCCCAGAATGGGTGAGGAGTTCCGGGCAAAATAAATAGCCCAGAGAGGACTGGCTTGCAGTCCTCTTTGTATTAATAGAGAGGTATTTGGGGCCCGGAATTTCGGAGGCTCTAAAGTGACATTCGGGTGGAGCCTCCACTCCTGACCACTGAGAGTCAGCACACAGGGGGTTAAGGGCTTCCAGGAAAACAGCTCATATAACAGGAAGTAGTGCTACAGGTGTGAGAGAGGAGTATGAGGATTGCACCTGAGATGAGCTGTGTGTCTGCTAGGAGCTGGTAAAGTTCAGCAAGAGCCCTGGAAGTTCCCCTACAAACTGTATGTGCCTTTTTCTTTGATTTATACTTGTGCTGAAGACAAGCCGGACTTTGTTTTGATATTTATCTGTGTGCTGAATCAAGCTTGCTTCTTTTGGTTTGTTCACGAATAAAAGCCTTTCTGCTCAAAGTACAACGGTTTATGCACTTGGTCCCGTGGAGCTATAACCCCCAAAGTTTACAATAGGCACCGATACATGGCATTGCAATTGCAGAACATAGATAGAGCAACCAATGTTAAGTCGTCCTCCATCCACTAGGGGGTGCTCTGAACGGCTAGAGACCCCGAGGAGGAGTGTGGGAGATTTGGTTTCCAGGAAGCAGCCCTAAAGTTAATAGATACCGTGTGGCACTACAAGTCTCAGGAGGAAGGGCTGCTTCAAGAGGAAAGGTGAAAAGAGCAGAAGCCTGGCCTAGAAATACAGAGTCTCGTGTGGAGATAGAGAAGTGAAAGTTGCTGGTGTGCTAAGACTGAGACACTGCTAAGTGCCAGTGTTCCCTGTGTCCCTAGATTGGCAGTGGACTGTTTAACCGCCAGAGACCACCGTGTCAGAGGAGAGACATCTTGCAAAAAAAAACTGAGACTGTGAGGGGACTGGTGAGTGAAGGCAGGACATACTGTAGCTGGCCAACCCTGCATTACAGCTTCATAAAAGAGTGACTAGTTGTCAAGAATAAAGTGGCGGTGCCTGCACCAATTCTCAAAGAAACATTAACATGAGTGCTCCACCATAATGAATGGGCCCCAACAAGCTGGTCAGAAGAAGAATTAGGTAAGCATACTAACTGCTGAACTGTTATTTTGGTATATATATATATATATATATATATATATATATATACTGTGTATGTATGTGTGTGTATGTATATGTGTGTGTGTGTATATATATATATATATATATATACACACACACATACATACATCTTCCCTGTCCTAGTTAGGGGTTGTGTTTTATAACAATTATTGTTGCTGCATTATATTACTCCTATTGCTTAAAGCAACCCGCAGATTTTTTAATTTTTTTTAAACCTGTAAGGCAAAAGGCATAATGAGCTAGTATGCACCACATACTAGCTCATTATGAAATACTTACCTTAGAACGAGGCGTCGGCAGGTGATCTCGGTCCACGCGAGGGAGCGGACATTTTCCCTCGGCATGTCTTCCGGGTATCGCGGCTCCGGCGCTGTGAGTGGTCGAAGCCTATGCCGCAATTTCGTCACTCCCGCGCATGCGCTGTGAGTGGCCGGCGCTGTGCGTGGCCGAGGCCGAAGCCGTAATGTCGTCACTCCCGCGCATGCACGTGGGAGACTTCTTTCCGGCAAGGTCTGGCGTCTGCCGGACCTTTCAGCCAGGTAACTCAGAGTGCATGCGCCTCTGAAGTCAGTGGCTGCATGCAAGGGGAATATCTCCTAAACCGTACAGGTTTAGGAGCTATTCTTTTTACCTACAGGTAAGCCTTATTATAGGCTTACCTGTAGGTCAAAGTGAAAAAAAAGGGTATACAACCGCTTTAAGTGTTGTAGTATATTTCTCTTACTGTTTAACCATTGCAGAATAATTCTCTTACCCTTTATTCATTACAGTATATTTATTCTCTGCATACCCTGTTGCATTATACTTCTTGCTATTACTAAACGAGTTTCTGTGTCATTCCTGGTGTCCGTGCACCTTGAACACTTGGGGTGTATATGCAGATATCTGCAGTACACATTCCTCAGCTCAGCAGAGTCTCATGAGCACAGGAACAAGGGTCCCAACACATCAAAAGGGTACTTTGGCAGTAAACGCTACACTCAGATCCGGCAGCTCTTTACTACAGAAAAGACATACAGGGGTTATTAACTAAAACTGAAGAGTGCAAAATCTGGTGCAGCTCTGCATAGAAACCAATCAGCTCCCAGGTTTTATTGCCAAAGCTTAATTGAACAAGCTGAAGTTAGAAGCTGATTGGCTACCATGCACAGCTGCACCATATTCTGAGGGCACCAGTTTTAGTAAATCTCCCCTACTGTGTCTCTTCTGCAATAACAAACACCTGCCTGCCTGCTCATAGTCTTCTACTGAATGTGCAGCTTAGGGTGCATTCCCGACACACCCTGGCTGTTGCCGGAATGACTAACTCCCGCATGCATGTACGGGATGATGTCATTGCCTGACCTGCCAATCAAGAGACCGAAAACCCAGCACCAGGAAATAGCCAGGGAGACGATGACCACTGCATCGTTGGAATAGGGAGGTGAGTACTTCGAGTTTATTTCTGCTTTAAGGAACTGCAGTCCTCAATATTTTTGTTGCCCCTTCTCTTCCCTGCCGCCATCTTTGAATATTGCGCACATGTAGCAATAGTCTCCGCCAGGTATTTGGTGTTTCCCAGTTTTTAGATTTTTTCATCAAGGGATATCTTGCAGGAAGCGGACTACAAGGCCCCCACTAAGCATATTTTGGTTAGTTCATCTGGAACCAACCAAAATTTTACAGTATATACAGTAGCCAGCTTAAAGTGGAGTTTCCACCAAAAATACAAAATAGCATTATTGTGCATATAATAGCCTAAAAAAAAAAGTTAGAATTTTTTATTTTTTTTTACTCACCTGGAAGTACCTGTTGCTATGCGTTCCCACAAAATCTGCCTTCTGAATCACCTCGGATTTTGACGTCATCTCCTGGGAAATGTGTGTCATCATTTCCCAGGATGCAGTGCGCTTCCCCTATGGCTAGAATTGGGCGGGACGGGCGGTCCGAGATGGTCACTCGTCATCACAATCCAGGAAGTAAATGCTTGTGGGCTTCACATGCCCACAAGCAAAATGAAAACTTCAGCAAAGAGTTTTTTAAAGTCTCTTTATACAGTAACTCGGCAGATCGGCGGCGGTTTTTAAAATAGTAAGTCATCTTAATTGTACGACTGTATTGAATGGTGAAATAACATGCTTTTAAAAAATGAAAAATGTGATTGGAACCCCACTTTAAGTCTGCCACCACATGACAGTGTGGGCTTAGCAACTGACTGTTCAGAAACTGACCCAGCACTACATTGTGAAGGGAAGAGGTACAGGCTTTTGCATACCCAGAAGTATTTTTTTCCATTCTAACAGACAAACTTGGGGGTAAGGGAGGGAACAAAAGGTGAGTACAGGCAAGCTAGGGGAAATAGGTTAAAATGTTGATTGGCTCTATTAGCTTAAAGCAGGGGTTTATTTTTTTTATC
Organism: Rana muscosa; assembly: GCA_029206835.1. Lineage (NCBI taxonomy): Eukaryota > Metazoa > Chordata > Amphibia > Anura > Ranidae > Rana > Rana muscosa. Next base: position 865,440,839 of record CM055122.1, read on the forward strand.
ATCCACATCCAATACAGGCAGCACAGCCATTAAGGAGCTCAAAATAACTACATATGCGCATGTTACATATGCATGCTGTGCTGTTTAGTGGTGCTTTATAGTGGTTGTACCAGCAATTGCTCTCTATGGCTAAAATTTATAACTAAGTAGCTTCCAATTACGGGGTTGACTATATGTGCCTGATATACAATGGCCACTATGGGACAGTCTAAGGACTCCTATAATACGGTAATAGAAACATGGCACAGCAAGCATATAATAAAAGTGGATATAACATGAAGAACGAATTTAGGGCTCATGACCAAGTGTCAAAATGCCTCTTTTAGAGGCATGTGCCCCCTTTTTGTTGCCTTTGAATGCAGCTCCGTGATAGCCAACATGCCCATGTCCTGTCCAAAGGTTTGGAGCTAAGTAATATTGTGTATTTTGTTAAAATGTTTAAGTGCGTATAGCGTACAGCACAAATGCACTTTTAATCTTTCTACTTTTTCACAAAAAGAAAAACCACTGTGAAAACACAATACTTCACTTATTGAACCAAATGCACTGCTACCAATGAAGGATGCTAGATGACAGGGGCTAGGTGACAAGTGACACTACTGGCCATGGCTACTGCTCAGGGCTGACCAGTAAATAATAGTATATAATCAAAAACAAAAAACAAAAAATTTTGCCCATGGGACTTGCATGAGTTGTGCCAAATAAAGTTGATACCAAAATGTGAAAAAGATACAAAATGTATTAAACATTCAAGTTAAAATCAGACATATTGAACTTTGTGTATGTCAAGATACATAAGACACAATGTACATGCATTACTGTTGAGTTGCATATATACAAAATTACAAGAGCACTTGAATTGGTGCATATTCAGATTGTAATCTCTATGCGTTTCGTGGAGCAGCGCCCACTTCATCAGGATGCAGCCACAATTTTGGTTTGTGTAAATATGTGGAGGGACCATGTCATAAGCAATTCTCTATAATCCTGCTCTCTAGCTCTCTCATCACCCGCTTCCATGCTCGTCTCCAGGACTTTTCCAGAGCCTCTCCAAGCCTATGGAACTCTGTGTTGCTATGGCAATCCCCAATCTGTCCGTCTATCTCCTTCTCTATTAGCTTTTAGAGGATCCCTGAAAACCCTCCTCTTCAGAGAAGCCTATCCTACCCACACCTAACAACTGTATTTTCATTTTTGTCCATCTGATCATCCCCCACAGCTACTACCCTTTGTTTCACGTGACCCTCCCTTCTTGACTGTAAGCTCTAACGAGCAGAGCCCTCTGATCCCCCCTGTATTGAATTGTATTGTGACTGTACTGTCTTCCCTGATGTAAAGCGCTGCGCAAACTGTTGGCGCTATATAAATCCTGTATACTAATAATAATAATAATAATAATCTATAAAATAAAATCCTGTATATGTAGAGGGAAGCACCAAAGGCAGTAAAAAATTATCTATGTAAAAGGTATACTTTTGCAAACAAAAATTCACAAAGATGCACAGAAAAGGCACCATAAATGACGCAGGAATATCAAAGATCACAGCCAAATAAGATTAGGTCCTATGGGTAAGCTCTGTCCAGGAGCTGATAGAGGGGCAGACCCGTGGCTGAGACAAACAACGGGGCTCAAAAGAACAAAACCCTGAAGAGTGTAAGTGGTGAACAAAGTAAGAATGGTGTAAGATACTAAAAGGATACATTTTATTATTCCCGGACAGAGCTTACCCTAAGGACCTAATCTCATATGGCTGTGATCTTTGGTATACCTGTCCCATATATGGTGCCTTTTCTGTGCATCTTTGTGAATTTTTGGTTGTGCAAGTATACCTTTTATATGGATGAAGTTTTACTGCCTTTGATGGTTCCGTCTACATATAAATGAGTTTATTTTATATAGAATTGCTTATGACATGATATTTCTACAGCTATACACAAACCAAAACTTTGTCTCCTGATGAAGTGGGCGCTGCTCTACGAAATGCGTAGAGATTACAGTCTGAATTTGCAGTAATTCAAGTGCTCTTGTCATTTTATATATACAGTATCTCACAAAAGTGAGTACACCCCTCACATTTTCGTAAATATTTTATTATACCTTTTTATGTGACAACACTAAAGAAATTACACTTTGCTACAATGTAAAGTAGTGAGTGTACAGCTTGTATAACAGTGTAAATTTGCTGTCCCCTCAAAATAACTCAACACACAGCCATTAATGTCTAAACCACTGGCAACAAAAGTGAATACACCCCTAAGTGAAAATGTCAAAATTGGGCCCAATTAGCCATATTTCCTCCATGTGACTCGTAGGTGTGTTAAATTTGGTGTTATCGCTCTCACTCTCTCATACTGGTCAACATAGCATACTGGAAGTTCAACAAAGCACCTCATGGCAAAGGTTGTGCCAAATCCCTCTCAAATCACTCTTCTGTGATGTTGTCAGGGATACCATATGCAGGCATCCAGCAAGGGTGATCAGAACAGTTTGACTGCACCTTCAGGGATAAGGACCAGATGGATAAGTAAACAATATGTTTATTAGGAAAATGACACACATCCAATACCAACACCCGTAAATCAACAACAAGTAAGTAAAAAGTGAATGCAACAAGAAAAACCAAGTAATTAACTAATAAAATACAAGTGGGGGGACACACATGAGAAGACAGGCAGAGACAGGGACAACTTGAGGAGGAAGCCAGCAGTGGCAGCAGGAAGCAGATTTCAGGGGAACAGGTCTCCAGATCAGGGTACTAGGAACAGGAACAAATCAGGCAGGGACATGGCTTGCAGGAAAATACTGAAGCCCTGAGACTCAGTGAAGGCGGACTTATATACTCCCAGCAGTCCATATCAGGTTCAGCCTGATTACCTGTATGTCCATCTGCTGGGAGACACCCGCAGGTGGCCACCAGAACTACACCCTTTGGTGCTAAAAACAACAGTGTCACCAGCAGGTGACCCAAGCAATGACACAGGTCCTGACAGATGTTTACATTTTAAGCTTGGACCTTACTAGTCTGCCTATTTTTCATTTAATTGTTATTTGCATGCAATTTTGTTGGTTTGTTGCACTCATTTATGGGTATACATCTCCCTTGATGGTTATATTTACCAGTATGGAACTGTTTTGTCCTTGTTTTGACACAACCTTTGCATTTCCAAACAATATTGCATCTGTCCCCATAGTTGTGGTTTGCTCTATATGCACTGGGGTTGTGGTCTTCCAGTCCTTGCATGAAGGGTAATGAACAGTCAGCATGTCTTGCGTGAATATTTGCTTATTGTTTATTGATGTATGTTCAAAATGTATTGTTTGTCTTTATTTCATGTAGAATAAATGCCTAAGCTCCTGAAGAAGCGCTCATGCGCGCAACATGTAGAGACGAGCTACAGCACATTGTGACCAAGCCTGAAAGGTTATTGTCAATCGCCTCAATAAGGACATTTCTACGACAATTCAGGCTAAAACTCCTTGGTGTATTGGTGGTGTGATGTATTAGCATATAGACAATACTTACTTTGCAAAGCCTTTTAAACATTGTTTGTCTGGTTTTTCTCTTTTAAACTCAATTTGTAATAAAATATTCAATTTTTTAACTTTGTGTATCCCAGTGCCTATAAAGTCCAGTATTTATCCTTCCAATAGTATCATCTTAGCAATTGTGGCCTTTGTTTTAATAATGTATATTCAGCTGGTGCTGCCACTGTTGAATACACACTATTGATGCCTACATGTTGGCCTTGAATGAATGCCGCAGCCACACATGAGCAGAATGACCATTCTTCAGCCGATCATTAATTTTTATAAATGACAGTAAGTCGTTAATTTTGTACATATGCACCAGCTGATGATTGATTAATCTATCTGGGTCGCCATGCTCCCTCATTGCTCAGGTGCAGGCGGCTCGAGCTGCCTAGCATCCTAGCAACCAATAGCACACATTGGATCCGTACACGTGAAGACATGTAAAAGTATAAGAACCATTTACATGCACACAGCTTACAAACAACATTATATGCAGACAAGATCCTGTGTTATTTTCTCTATACATCCATGTACATGAAGCCTTAAAGGGGTTGTAAACCATCATGTTTGTTCACCTTAAAGCGGAGCTCCACCCTAAAGTGGAACTTTCGGTCATCGGAATCCTCCCCCCCTCCGGTGTCACATTTGGCACCTTTCAAGGTGGGAGGGGGGTGCAGATACCTGTCTAAGACAGGTATTTGCACCCACTTCCGGTTGTCCTCTCTGCGGGTATTCTGTGGGTAGTGCGTCACTTCCCGCCCCTTGTATTCTGGGAAACACACGGCTCCCAGGACACAGCGGGGACCAGTGAGGACGGCACTGCGCGACTTGCGCATGCGCCGTAGGGAAACGGACAGTGAAGCCGGAACGCTTCACTTCCTGATTCCCTCACCGAGGATGGCTGTGGGGGCAGCAGATAGACGAGCGATTCCTCGTCTTCTGCTGCAGACGTCGCTGGACTCCAGGACAGGTAAGTGTCCATTTATTAAAAGTCAGCAGCTGCAGTATTTGTAGCTACTGCCTTTTAATATTTTTTTTAACGGCGGAGCTCCGCTTTAATGCATCCTATGCATTAAGGTGAAAAAACACCTTGCAGTGTCCGGCCCCCCAGCCACCCTGTTTTACCTACCTGAGCCCCGAATTTCGGTGGGCGCGATCCCGTGTCGCTATCTCTCAGGTCTTCTTGGCTCTTCATTGGATAGATTGATAACTGCTGCTGTCAATCAAATCCAATGACGCGGCCTCCGGGGGCGGGGCCGAGTCATACACTCGGCGTCTATGGACGCAAGGTAACCCCCTCGGGAGAGAGCTTCCCAGAGGGGGTTAGCTATTGTGGGGAGTAGCCGCGAGAGCCTCCGTGGGACCCCAGAAGAGGATGTTCGGGGCCACTCTGCAAAACAAATTGCACAGTGGAGGTAAGTATGACATGTTTGTTATTTTAAAAAAATAAAACTTGAACCTTTAGTGTCACTTTAAGGTATTTATTAACATAACACGATGAATATACACTAATTTCTCAAAATTAAAAAGGACTGTACTCATTAAATTCCCACATAATATGGCCCCAAGTAATCTTTTCATTGAATCTCTTAGCCTGGTGCACACAATAGGAAAGAGACTTATCAGTTTACACGTAATTAAATGAGTCATTAGGACATGGCCTATGACAGCAACATCCTAATAAAATGGTACAGTAGTAAAAACAGAGCCTTTGTCACCGGTAATAACATATTGAGAGCATAGCCCTTGGTGGTACTGTTTTCAGCAACAGCCCCAGGCAAGAGGAGATAAAGTGAACCACATAAGGTTACATAAACATAAGCAGGTTTCACAGCTCCAGGCTTGGGGTTATCACTGCTATCAAATCTACTTACTGCACTTCTTCACTGAAGGGTGACAAAACCAGGGTCATTTAGTAAGAATGGCTATAGACTAGAGGAAATTCTTGTGTCAAGATTCAAACAAAAAACGTTGGTCAGAAATTGGTTTATGTTATGCAGAAAGCTTGTCACAAAAAGACTGATAACCTGACAAATTTCAAACATAGTTTCCAATGGGAGGCAAACTCTTCTCAGCAGGTGGTCACTCCAGAAGAAGCTTGGGTTTTCCACAGTCATGGGTTTGAGGTGAACCCTGCAGGATCAAGATTTGCGATCCCAGCAAATGCTTTTGCAGATTCACCCAAGGGAGTTTTTTTTTTTAACACAGTAATGCACTGCATGGCCTTTCAACTATGCCCAACAGGTTAAGAAGGTCCAGGAAAGGGGGGTTTTGAATAAGCCAGCCCCCTCACTATAAAAGTAAGGCAAGGAGCAGCCAGAGTGTCAGTGAACTAGAAGCTGTTGTAAGTGTAGCACACCTCTTCCCCCGGCGCTCCACACACCCGCAGACCCCTATTTGTTAATGGGATCTACTGGTTTTGTTACTTTGGGTCTGCAGCAATTACCTCCCACGAGTGGATCCTTCAGCTCTGTTGTCTAGGTACACCAATATCTTCCAGGAATAAGGCCAATGTCCACACATGAGTAAAACCTAATCAGCAAGGCTTTATTCTTTTTCCGCTTTGAGTTAACTTGAAGAAAGCAAGATCAGAAAAGTTGAAAGACGTAGGGGAAAGGTTCAGGCACGCAACACTTAAATCCAGTATATACACTCGTCGCCACTCAAGCCTGAGTGGGTATTGCTCACCCGGATAGTCCCTATGAGAGCGGTCCTAGCAGCCGGGATGGAGCACGGATGTCAGAGATGATGGATCCAGGCCCAGGCCTCTCCCCGAGACAGCAGTACCGTCGCTAGTCTCCGCCGGGACTGTTCTTCCCCTGGAACTCCTTTCCTAAAGATGGGCCCCCTAACAACGGGCAGCCTGGGTTCCTTCTCTGAAACATAGGCCCTAGTCAGTGGAGCTGGGCCTACAATGCAGCAACATGGCCTCGGGCTGAAGGTGCCCAAGGCCTAAGCACTCCAGCGCACCTCGTGCCATGCAGGCCACGAGGCACACTCACTGGACCAGAGGTCCCCTGAACGCCTTTGGGTCCCCCTGGAATAGCCTCTGAATCCCCCTGTAAATGGCGTCTGCCCCTTTGGTACCCTCTCCCAGCATGCACAGCGGGTAGACCACGCCCACTGCACGGCTGCCGAGAGAGGACACCTAAGGGTCTGTGATATCCCCGTAATCCAACCCCTGCCGATGGTGACAGCGCCACCTGCAGGCAAAGGAGTACAAAACTGCCGGGCTGTGTCCTCGTTTCTTTTTCCTTCAGCTGTGGGATCAGCCAGAGTGAATGAGTCTGTGGGAGGAGTGAGGGGCAGCCACACCCCCAGCTCCACCCACCAACTCCGGCTGCCTCCGGAGACATTGGAGATGATGGGGAAGACATGGCATGCTGTCCGGCGGCCCGTGGCCCGTCACGGGCCACTGGCGGCCCGCAGGCCGCCGCGGCCCACCGGGCATTTGCCCGGTATGCCCTATGGCCAGTCCGGGCCTGATTTCAGATCATCTGTGCCCAGTCTTGCCACAAAGAGTTAATCCAGCTCTGAGCAATCCTCTTATCTTTTTCCAGTGAGATAAAACTGACAAACTTAGAAAACCCTGTCTATTCTTCCCCCTGCTGTGAGTGACAGGTGATTTACATATCTCATGCACGAGCCTGAGACAGGCATTATTTTTTAATTCCCACCCCCACTCCTTTTCTGAAGTCATGTGGTAACTTTTCTGGGTTTTGACTGGATGTTAGTGATCATAGCAGAATTTAGTGTAAGAAATACACAGGAGAAAATGCATTCTGACAAGAGGAGTGTAGAAGAGGGCGGGGAGTCTACTGACATTGCGACTCCACCCACCGAGCTCCGAACAACAGACCCACCCACAGAATCTGCAGTTTTTTGGGTCTCATAACAGACAGAGGGGAGACATTTGACAGATAAGGATACATGCAGGAGGCATCTATATCCTTATAGATCAGTACTATGGAAGTAGTTTAGAAAGGATGAGAGTGGGTTTACATCCACTTTAAGTTTTGGGTACTTAAAGCAGAGCATTCACTTGTTACTGTCCATCTATTCTGTAAGCTGCCTTTTGTTTTTTAGCACATCTCTGCATCATTTGCAAAGAAAACCCCATACTTTGTGTCACTCACATCCTCTTATCTCTATAGATAAAATGACATTTAGGCCTATACCAGTTGGGCATGCTATCCCTAAATAAACTGCCTTGTTGCTGATCTATTTTACACTGCTTCATCATCTGCGGTCTCTTATAACCTGTAGTATAACACCAACCTGTGCTCTTTTGCTTTTTGTTTCTAGTACTTTTCTTCCAATTCTCCCTTATTAAAAATGTTCTAATGTTGGCCAATTTTACGCTGCTCTACCCTCTGCAGAGTCTAACTTCTTTAAGAGAACTTGATAAAATTAGGCCGATGGCAGGATGGTTTTGCATCAGCGAGAACCTGGACAGCATCAGCCAACTCCTAGCTCATTTCTGTCCCCCAGTCAAAGCAGGCTTATTAACATTTTATTAAAAACGTGTCACTGCTAAAAATACCTGAAAAAAACATTTATTTTTTTGTCCTTGAAGTGATACAATGGAATCTCGGATTGCGAGTAACACGGTTTACGAGCGTTTCACAATACAAGCTATTTTTTATAAACAATCCTGACTGGCTTTGCGACTATTGTCTCGCAAGATGAGCAGGATTCAAACCGCTGGGCAGTGCAGTACCGCATTTGGCCAGAGGTACGGGGATGCCGATGACGCTCAGAGACACTTGGAGACACTCGGAGACGATTGGAAACACTTGGAAACACTCCGTTCCCGAGTGGTCTCCGAGTGTTTCTGAGTGTCTCCGGTGCCGCCGCACCTCTGGCCACATGCGGTATCGCATAGACAAGCAGTGGCTGTGGAACAGATTATCTCGCTTTGATATACGAGTGCTTTAGATTACAAGCAATCTTCTGGAACAAATTATGCTCGTAATCCAAGGTATTACTGTATTAAAGTCTTCTTTTTTTTTTAAATAACAAACATTTGTCCTCTTTACCCAAACACCACTTCACTCCATTATACTGAACTCATTTATGTTATACCATACCAGCTCTCCCCTCCCCCTTCCTTCCCATCTTCCCAACATTCTTCCCTCCCCCCCCTTTAACCTTTGCCCTTCTTTACCCTAAATAATGGTTAATTCAATATATATATTTGAAGATTACTGTTCAATATGCCATTACTTATTTTAATAAAGAAATATTGAAACTAAAATTAACAAACATGTTATACTTACCTGCTCTGTTTAATGGTTTTGCACAGAGCAGCCCCGATCCTCCTCTTCTCGGGCGCTCCTAGCCCCTCCCTCCTGCTGAGTCCCCCCACAGCAAGCGGCTTGCTATGGGGACACCCGAGCCGAGCCGCTGTTCTGTGTGTCCATTCAGACATGGAGCCTTGGCTTGGCCTCGCCCCCTCTCACTCCTCATTGGCTCACTAACTTTGATTGACAGCAGTGGGCGCCAATGGCGCCCACTGCTGTGTCTCAGCCAATCAGGAAGGAGAGTCCCGGACAGTCAAGGCTCTCGCGCAACATCGCTGGATCAAGATGGGATTAGGTAAGTATTAGGGGGGCTGCTGCACACAGAAGGTTTATTTTATCTTAATGCTTAGAATGTATTAAGATAAAAAATCTTCTGCCTTTAGAACCACTTTAAGTCCCTACAAGATACAATAGTGATGTAGAAGCTGCTCAGAACTACTATAATATCATATAAACACAAGGAAGGTGTCCTATGTGGTCGCAAAACATTTATTTTATACAGTTTGATTTTGTAGTAAAGTACTATCTATCTATCTATCTATCTATCTATCTATCTATCTATCTATCTATCTATCTATCTATCTATCTATCTATCTATCTATCTATCTATTATATCTATTCTTTCTAGTATATCTATTCTATAATTGAACAAGATTTAAAACCTAAACATATGACATAAATACACATGAAATATTCATCCAATTTAGTAGATTGAATGGATCTAATAAGTATCAGAGCTATCAATTTTTTATCAGCTCAGCAACTTTTTCCAAGCTCTGTGACAATCTGCGGTTGGGTCACATCTCAAGTGAAAGCAGTAAAAAGCCATGATTTAAAATCATATTATTGTAACACAAACTGCAGTAGCATATGAATAAGTGACCTGCTTGATCAATCATATTAATGTGAAATATGTCTTTTGATTTCCATCTTGTAGAAGCAAGTAATGCGCTTAGATAAAGCATTCTCCCTTCCAATAGATACAGATGGACAGGGCATTTCCTGGCAGTTAATGTCCCATGGGACTTATTGATTTTATCATTTAAACCCTTCACCAGTAAAGACATTTTTTTTTCTCTGATAATGAAAGAACAGGATTACGTATATGTGTAAAGAAATGGTACGTGTAGTATACTCTATAAAAGATAAAAGATGGATGTCACCAGACACAGGACATCTAGAGTTGGTCATTCAAAGAATAATCAAACCCAAAAATTGAAAATATTTCAGCTTTTCAGCCTTAAAGTGGATCTTCACTGCATCTGAGCACCACAAACCAAACACAGAATTTAATTCATGTTTAACATTCAAAGCCAACCCCACATCCATGCACGTCTCCATACTTTATTTTGCTGAGAAATCACTTTGAAAAACAACCCCCCTAGCATTTCTGGCCATCTTGAGTAAAGGCTAATTATTCATGTAGCATTTACTTCCTGGAATCCATCTGCCCTTAGGTCAACCCTGCATGCAGTAGAGTGTGCTTAGCTGAGAAAACCCCTCCTCTCCTCCTGAAGATGCCTGGGTTACTTAAAACGTAACCCAGTTGTTGACCCTCCTGAAGACTCCTGAGATGTATGACATTATTTGCTTAGGCCAGAAACCAGAAAGTAACTGAAGAAATGTAAAAATAAAAAGTTTAAAACGAGTACCGTAAATATTATACACTTTTCTATCTATTTATCTGTTTATAATGCACAAATCACATTACAATTACAAATAACAGGTACATCTGGCCTATTAACAATAACTGAAAAGGTATTGGATATGCTTGAAAACATCAGACCATAGTGGTATGCAGGACTTTTTTCTCAGACAATAGGTGCAGGAACTCCCCCTTTCCGAGTCAGCCCTTTTCTCCATCCCTACCCACCTCCGAGCACCGTCCCTTGGTTCCATCCCCCACTCACCTCCCAGTACTGCCCCTTTTAGACAATACAAAACCAAGTATCATTTTGCGGTGCTATGGAATTTGTGTGGAATTTGGTAATGATATCAAGAAAAGCAGTAAAATAGATCCCCTGCAGCCAGCAACAATAGATCCCCCTAACAGCAATGGACCATCCACAACTAAATCCCCCCCCCAGCAACAATAGACTCCGACAGCATCAACAGATCTCCGCACAGCCAGCATTAATAGACTCTCCGGCAGCCGTCAACAATAGATACCCTCCCCCCAACAGTAGATCTCTTTCAGCAACAACTGACCTCCTAGCAACATAAGACCCACCCCCAGCAACAATAGACCTCCTCAGCAACAATAGATTCCCTTCGGGTAGAACAGATCCCCCAGCAAAGAGCATCAATACCCTGCAGCGCACCCCTTGCCATTACATACAGTCAATCCAGGAGATGCCGGAACTGCGTACCCCTGCGTTCCCGCTGAAAAAAAGCCCTGGTGGTATGAACTGTATGAAAAATAAATCCTAAAGGCTCTTTCATCAGGTCTACCTGTCAGTTTTTCAGGCGGTCCTGAACGGACCCTCTATTCTACCCTATGGAGTGGCGGATGTCAGCGGTGACATGTCCGCTGACATCTGCCGTTATCCGGTCCATTTTCATCCGATCTCCCGATAGGGGAGAGCAGGACTGGGTCCGTCTCCACTCTACTCAGTAAGCGGAGACGAACCTGTCAACCGCCTGCTCAGCGGGGATCAGCGAAGCGATCCCCCACCGAGCAAGCAGATCCCATAAAACGGAGGCGCCCATGTGAAAAGGCCAATAGGCCTCAAGCCAACATGCTGGCTCAGAGACAACCATGACCGCAGTGCACCCGTTCCCAATGCTTCCAGCTAAACCTCTGTTAACTGTAAGCCCACCATCAGGACCCATACCAACGACAGGTCCTGAACCCTTCTTTCCGAGGTATCATTCTTCCCCTGCAAAGACCAGACACCCGCCACTGCCACGACATCCGCATTGACCCAACCTGTACCTGGATTTTTTTTTTAACAAACAACAACCAACCCCATCCAACAATTAGGGGGGCGTGGGCGGGTGACTTTCCCTTGCGCCGTGTGTTACCCGGGGGGGGGGCGGAGTCACTCTTTTATACCCTCTGTGCCCCCTCCCACACAAATTAACCCACCAATCCCAAAATCCCTCTCATCAGTCCCTGTTTCCCTAGTCATGCCAGCCCTCCGCCCATGCATTTTATTTCTTTTGCTCCGGGCTTCTCTTTAGGGAAATGTCCCTTCATTTTCTGTCCTGTTGACTCGACAGGAAGTAAAACTAGATCTTTCCAATGTGAGGGAAATGCCCTCCTAGACAGTTGTCACAGGACCTTGGGGTTGATTTACTAATGACAAATAGACTGTGCACTTTGCAAAGTACAGTTGCACTCTGAAAGTGCAGTTGCCCCAGAGCGTAGTAAATGAGTAGAAGCTCCGCTAACTTCCATCATCCAATCATGTGCAAGCAAAAAGGCTTTTTTATTTTTTTTTACTTGCATATGATTGGGTATTCTTTGCAAAGTGAAGATGTACTTACCAGTAATTTACTAAGCTCTGGAGCAACTGCTCTTTGAAAAGTGCACAGTCCATTTGCCTTTAGAAAAGCAACACCCAAGGGTCTCCATTGGAAGATTTCTCTTTTCCTGTTCTGTTGCAACTCAAAATTCTGTATTTCCCCTCACTTTCAGTCTTGGTGTCCTTGGTGATCAGGAATTTTTGAGAGGGTCAATCTCCTATTGGGACATTGGCAGCTACAAACACTTGACAGACTAGATCAGCACAATTCGAGAGGGTGAATCACCCATGGGGACATTGGCAGCTATAAACACTTGACAGGCGTCCTACCCTGTCACCAATCTATACCAGTCTTAAAAAATATGTTTTGACTTTAGTTATAGTTAAACCACTTGCTGACTGTCCTATAGCAGTTTTACCAGCAGTTTTACTACTACAGAGCAGCAGCTATGCACAGGATCGTATATATATATATATGTAGCGGGGTGTTCAATTTAGGGGAGTGTCTGAGTGGTAGTTAGGCTCAGACACATTATTGTTAGGGTAAATGGACCATTTCTGTGCCATAGGAGCTAGTATTGGTGTATAGTTCCCTGGGGCCTACAGGTGGCGCTGTCGCCATAGGTCCGGGTTGAACCACAGTACAAGGTTGTGCCTTTTCTTGTCCCCTCTCGGCAGCGGTGCAGCGGGGCGGGAACCTGCTGTGCCTGTCGGGAGAGGGTATAAAAAGGGGTGGCCATCTTCCATGCGGGTCGTCTTCGTCCACGCCCAGGCACCTTCAACCTGGGTGTGTGGGTTCGTCATCTCCGGGTGCCCTAGGCCCGGAGGCCTGGTTCCTGTTCCATCCCAGACACCTTCAGTCTGGGGTGAGGTACTAATTTGGAGGCCTGGAGCCCAGCACCTTCGGCTGGGTTCCGCCGGGGATCGAGGACTCCCAGGGTGCCGTCTTGCGAGGGGACCCGGATCTGGGATGAGGAGGCCAGGGAGGTTACCTGTACCGAAGACCCAGCGCAGAGTCATGGTGACGGTGAGGACCTCTGGTAACTCTCCAGAGGGATGTCTTCTCCTTTACACGGGCCAAGTACTCTCTAGAAGGAAGTTCGCTTACAGGTCAGTGGCAGTGGCCTAATAGAGCCGTGCCCTATTCACCCAGTCAGTGGCAGTGACTCTATTCACCTGGTCAGTGGCAGTGACCTGTTCTCCAAGTCAGTGGCAGTGACTTCTTCTTCACCCGGTCTGTGGCAGAGACCAACCTCACGGTCTGTGGCAGAGATTGTGCGCCAAAACTGTTTGTGAAGCCTAAACAGTCAAATAACCTGATTCAAGTTTGTGCCTGGACCTCCTCCCACCTAAGCTGTCCTGTGTCTTGTTCCAACCTGTCTGCTGTCAAAGAGGCATATTTATTATCCGTGTGAAATAAATATAGAAGTTGGACTTTCAGTTGGTGTGGACAGTTACATTACTGGGGGAAACATAAGGACTTGCCTCTACCTAAGGTAGAGGTGAGAATCATCCTCGGGAGGATTCAACTCGAGCCGCAGGCAGGCCCGAAAATTAACACCGCTCAACCTCCTTATTCAGGAGGGTACGGGCTTGTGGTGCGGTGTGCCTCTCCCCTCCCTGCGAGGAGCCGAAAATACACAAAAAGGCAGGTAGGGGGAGAGGTGAGGGCGCTACACATATATATATATATATATATATATATATAAATATATATATATATATATATATATATATATATATATATATACACATGTTCCTGCACTTCCGCCTGCAGGGGGCGCGTACGCACCACCAGCAGGCCGCTTCTGCTGTGATTATTAACACCAGAAGCTGATCAGTGGGTGCCGGGCACTCGATGTCCCCTGGCACCCGGCGATCGTCAGTAAAACACAGAGAACTGAGACATGCCTATGTAAACAAGGCAGAATTCTGTTCTGACAAGGGGAAGGGATGAATTTGGTATTAGTGTCACTGGTTCCCGCAAAGTGTCCGATAGTCCGCCGCAACATTGCGGCGCTGACCGCCACCATTACTAGTATTAAAAAAAAAACAATAAATAAAAATTTGAATAAATATCCCATAGTTTGTAGACGCTATAACGTTTGCATAGACCAATCGATATGCACCTATTGGGATTTTTTACCGAAAATATGTAGCAGAATTCATATTGACCTAAATGTACGAAGAAATTAGATTTTTATATATTTTTTTATTTGGATATTTTTTATATTGGAAGGATTTTTTTTTTTTTTTAAATTGTCATTTTTTTTTTTTGTTTATAGCGCAAAAAAATAATAAAACGAATAGCGTTAAAAAATAAAAAAAAACAAGAAGGTTATCAAACACCGCCAAAAGAAAGCTCTATTTGTGGGAAAAAACCGAGTTACCCTCCCAATTATGATCATGAAAATGATAAAAGGAGGCTTTTGGAAAGAAAATGACACTGCAACAACCCAGATACTATAACCACTGACATGGGCATAGTTTGTAGGTCTAAACACTAAACAGGGTGTTAGTGCATATGGAAATCACCATTCCACCCATAATAACGGTTGCCTTGGGCTCCATACACACTGGACGCTAAAATAATGTTTTAAAACGCCAGTAGCTTTGCAGTGAGTCTTTCAACGTTTTTTAATGTTTTTGCAATAGCGTTTATTAGCAGTTTTCAGCGGTTGCGTTTTTTTTTTTCATTTTTCTTTTTCAATGGATCAAAAACGCAAAAAAATGCTGGTGAGCCAAGTTTTTGAGCGTTTGTTAGCGTTTTTTAGGGTTTATCTGCGTTTGCCGTTTTTAAGCGTTTTTTGAGGTCAAAAACTGCACTTTGAACACGATTTTCGGGCGTTCAGAAAAAAGCCATAAACTCCACTGCTCATTAAAGCTGAAAAACGTCCATGTGTACATGGACACATAGGCTAACATAGAGTGGAGTTTATGGGCTTTTAAAAAAAAAAAAACGCCCAAACTCCAATAAACTGCAGTTTATCAGCTCCAGTGTGCATGGAGCCTTATACCTGCAATCAGGGCCGCCATCAGGAATTTTGGGGCCCCTTACACAGCTTCAGGCATGGGCCCCCTGGAGCAGAGGAGAAGCGGGGGGGGGGTGCTGCCGGCCGCGAATTGAGAAGCGGGGGGTGCGTGCCATGAATTGAGAAGCGGTGGGGGTGCTGCCGGCGCGAATTGTTGAGGTCGGGGGGGCTTTGGGTGCTGACGAACAAAAAGAAAGAACAACAACAAAAAAGGGGGGGTTGCCATCCGGGGCCCTGGGGACCTCTGGGCCCCTTACAAAAATTTGTTTTAAAAAAAATAAAAATAAAAATATTTTTATAAAAAAAAAGGGGGTTGCCATCCGGGGCCCTGGGGACCTCTGGGCCCCTTACAAAAAAAAAATATAAAAAAAAATATATATATATATATATATATTTTTTTAAATAGAAAATACATAAAACAGGGGGTTACCATCCAGAGCCCTGGGGACCTCCGGGCCTCTGGGCCCCTTACAAAAAAAAATTATAAAAAAAAAAATATATTTTTATTTTAAAAAAAAAGGGGGGGGTTGCCATCCGGGGCCCTGGGGACATCTGGGCCCCTTACAAAAAATTGATTACAAAAAAAATAAAAAATAAATATATATATATATATATATATATATATATATATTTAAATAAAAAATACATAAAAAAGGGGGGTTAACATCCCGGGCCCCTTACAGGTGTACTGCCTGTACCCCCCTGATGGCGGCCCTGCCTGCAATATAACAAAATAGTGTCTTCAGATTTACCTTGCTGGACACAAGCCTGGCTACATTTACAAGAGCTGTGATTACAAGTAATCCTGCTTAGTTCATGATCATGTTGTGTATGATCCAGAAATCTGATAATGCCATATTGGCAATCATTCCACCCATAGACTGACAATAATTTGTCGTAATATGTTGGATTTGAGTAAAGCCGGGTCTTATCGGGTGGGGTAAACAGAGAATTAATTTTAACCTATTTAACAGGAATCAGATGAAATTCAGTCCATGTCTGCACAGCTTTAATTGTGGATAAAGTAGGCAAACCTTAAAGTGGTATTAAACCCAAAACTAAATATGTGTTGTATCACAGCTTACCAAACATTAGATGTGGTGGCTGCATCCGTTTTCTTTTAATTGGATTTTTCCCTCTGTTTTCACCTGGTGATCTGGCCAGTAACACACCTCCTGTATTATCGATACACAACTCTGGAGGAATGAGTACAGGAGGCACATCAGACAGCAGCATTGTCAGCCTGTGGGGGGGAGGATAGTAGTAAATGTATTGGCAGCATGGCCAGAACAAGGGGTGGGCAGGAGGGGTGGCTGCCCTGGGCACTGTGCTATCATGTGGGGTGGGGGCACCACAAGGAGATTGGGGGAGGGGATTTGTGCTGAGAGGGGGGATTTGCTACAAAAATAAAACGGTAGTAGATACATATTTTTTGGGGGGGATTTGTGCTTGTAGGGATGATTGGGGGTTATTTGTGCTTGGAGGGAAAAATTGTTTGGAGGGGTATGTGCTAGGACAGGAGATTGGGGAAGGAAACTTTGTGCTGGAAAGGGGGGGGGGGGGGGTTGCCACTTTTCTTCAAGCCAAACCCGAACACTTTAGTGGTGCTTTTCTTTATACTAGAAAAAGAAAAACACTATAGGACACCAGACCTGGGACACCTTTGGGCGCTCAAAAGTGAATAGTAATGTGGCGTGCATAGTGCCCCCCCAACCCTGCTATCAGACCCTGTTCTGAGCCACATTCATTTCTTAATAATGTGTGTGGGTTTCAGGGGGGCTGAAACCCGGACACATGATTCAAAACCTGAACTGTCTGGGTGAATCCTGGACAGGTGGCAACCCTGGGGGGGGGGGGGGATTTGGAGTGGGGGAGGAGAGGATTTGTGCTAGGAGGGAGAGTATCTTTCTCTTTTTTTGGGGGGGGGGATTTGCGCTGGGGGCATATGAGGAGAGAGAGGGTTTGAGCTGGGGGGGATGGGGGGGAGGCAAAAGTTTGTGCTGGGAGGGGGGATTTTAGCAGAGGGGCAGGTTTGTACTGCATAGAGGGGGGATTTATGCGTAGGGGGTGACCATCCATTTTTTTTGGGGGGGGAGGGATTTTCACTGACACATAATGCTCAGATATCTTGGGGGGGGGCGCAATTTGGCATCCTCGCCCTGGGCTTTAGATGACCAAAAGTGCAAAATCGCGGTGCTTTTTAACGCAATTTCACTGCGATTATGTTGCGATTTCCATTCATTTCAATGGGAAGCTGCGTCTTTGGTGAGGGTTTTAAAACCAAAAACCATGCTGCATGCAGGACTTTTCAAAACGCACTGCACTGGTAACACAGTGGTGTGAAAAGTCCCATAGGATTTAAAGGGAAACATTTTTCTTGCACAGGAAAAACATATTACTGGGAAAGGGCCAGTGAAATAATCTCTAAGGGCTCCATTCACACATATGCAGTTAACTTTTGAGCGTTTCTGCAGTGCTTTTTGTATTTTTACTGCGATTTGCGTTTTTTTATGCTTTCTTGGTGGAAATTTTGTTGTTGGGCAGATTAAAAAAACAAAAATACAAATCGCTGCAAAATCACAGTAAAAACACACTGCGTGCTTTTCTGCAGCTTCTCCATTGAAGTCCATTGAACCAAAAAAGCAAAGAAAGCAGCGTTTTGCATTTAAAAAAATCCCTGGCCCTTTCCAAAAACGCAGAGGCACAAAAATGCATTGATGTGAACGTGTTCCATAGGAACCCGTGCTAAAAATAGTGTCCTGAGTTGAAAAAAATTAAAAATAAACGCATTTGGAGTGAATGGAGCCTATGGGCTCATCTATACCACAATCCCTGCTTTCAGTGTGCAGTTCTGCATTCGCCTTGGCATGCATTTGTAATGCGTTTTCAGTGATTTGCAAAGTGTTTTCTTCATGTTCTGGTGGTTTTTTTTAGGCTTTTAGGATTTTTTGCATTTACATGCTTTTGTGGTTCATTCACATGCATTTCAGTGTGTTGCAGTGTTTATATGGGAAAAAAATGCACATGAAAGCACCCCGATGGTGTAAACTAGGCTCATTTAAATACATTCATACTGCATTTAAAAACACATTCAAATACATCGGGTAAATGAGCCCTAATAGCCGAAAAATATTTTTCTAATCAAGAACTATTAGTTCCTTTTAAGATAGTTTGCCACCAAAGGTGTCTGGTCGCCCTGCCCATCCCCCTCCACTGACATATATTTCCAGCAGTTGGATTGTCCCTGCATGTCCTACAAGCCCCCTAAATCTATAGACAGATTAATAATAGATATCTGCCTACAAGCTTGAGTGGCTTCTCATTTGAATAGATACACAGGATGAAGCACAGTCTGGCCTCCATTTGTTCTTCTCCCTATACCTTTATTGACTTTCTGATAAAGACAGGGTGGGCCAGAGGTAAAGAAAACATGTGATTGACACCCACTCCCATCATTCATTATAATGGACTGTATGGTATGTCCAGTATTGAATGGTGCTCCATGATAGAAGATTGCTCAGTAAATGTTGACCCTGCTGACCCTTAAAGTAACTGTTTTAATAACGGATGTAGAGCGGAGCAAGTGATTTCACCTGCTGACATCGGTGAAGTGGCTGTATACGCAGCAATCAACCTGTGCAAAGTCATTGGTTAAATAATGTGCCACCTCTGTATCATTCTGCTGTCACAGTGCATGTAGCTCAACTGATTCCTTCATGTCTTGTCATTTCTGTATAGAATCTAATGTCATTTTAAATATTAAATATTCACCATTGGGTTTTGTATATTTTATTATCAATAGCATTATTATTTTTATTAATATTATCATTAATATTTTTATATGATCTATTATTAAAGTGGTTGCAATATACTTTATGTCCAAAAGTATATGAATATCCCTCCAAATGATTCATTTCCACAATTTTCAGTGAAGTCTACTGTTAAAGTCTAGATTTTAAAAACAATCAGCACAAGGGACATTACTTACTATCAGTGTGATGTGTCTCTTGTGCTGCTGTCTCCTGATTTAGTTAAAAACCTCCATCCTCAATCCCCACCTTACCCTCGCCATTGTAATCCTCTGATGCAGTGGGGGCTATTAAGGCCAAGTTCACACTGCCGCATCGGGGGACACAGGGGCGCCGACCCCCCCCCCCAAAGCTATTAAAAAAATTAAAAATACTGGCCCTTTAAGTGTGTGCAGGATGCCGGACGCACAAGGTGTTTGGGAAGCATGACGTGCTGCAATCACTGAAAAAAATAAAATAATGGTCCTTTAATTGTGTGCAGGGAACTGGACACACAGCTGCTATGGGAATCATGACGTGTTTGCAATCACGTGATTGCAAACAAGAAGCTCTATTGGCTTTCTTTTGAAAGTCCTCAGGGCACTGAGGTCTGCGCCCTGAACACTCCCTCTATCATTGTTACCCCCTCTAACATTGGTGTGTGATTGGGGGGGTCCTGTGCCTTCACTTCCTCTGACTCATCCCCGCAGGTCTGAAGGTGGATGACAGGCAACTTGTGTGAGCGCTGTGAGTACGAGGGGGGGGGGGGGGAGAGGGAAGACATCTGGTGTAAAGGAGGACTCTGATGGGGACATCTAATTAAAAAGGGGGGACATCTAATAGTGACAATTAATGTAAAGGGGGGGCTCTGATGGTGACATCTAATGTAAAGAGGGACTCTGATGGTGACATCTGATGTAAAAGATGACTCTGATGGGGTCATCTGATGTAAAGGGGGACTCTGATGGGGACAGCTAATGTAAAGGGGGGATATCTAATAGTGACATCTGATGTAAAGGGGGACTTTGATGGTGACATCTAATGTAAAGGGGGACTCTGATGGGGACATCTGATGCAAAGGGAGACTCTGATGGTGACATCTAATGTAAAATATGTCACATGAGGGGGCCCCGCCCTTGCCTATATAACAGCTGTCAAAGCCAAGAGACAGCAGTCAGCGGGCGGCCTCCCATCGAGGCAGAGCTGTTTTTTTCTCTACTTTTCAGGTCCATCGGGCGCCGTGATTGAAGAAGGATGGACACCGCGGGACACTTTTTTTTTTTTAACCACTTGCCGCCAGCCATATAGCAGAATGACGGCGGCAAAGTGGTTGTGTTATCCTAATCAGACGTCATATGACGTGATCAGGATAACAGAGCCAAGGCACGCGGCGCGGCGATCGGAGGTTCTGTGTGTCAGTCTGACACACCGAAACTACGATCATGGTATGAAGCCTCTGACAAAGGCTTCTTACCACGTGATCAGCTGTGACCAATCACAGCTGATTATTGTGTGAACTAGGAAGTGCCGGTAAATGGCTCTCCTCAGTTCACGCTGACAGGGAGAGCCGATCTGCGGTTCTCCCTGTCAGAAGGGGGTCTGTGCTGATAATCAGCACATTGATTATCAGAATGATTTGATAAGGGTGGCTCAGAGACAGTTGTTGGGTGGGTGTGGGATAGGCTTCCCTGAATAAATGAGTTTTCAGGGATCTCCTAAAGGTGGAGAGGTTAGGGGCTGATCGGATATACCGGCGCAGGGAGTTCCAGAGGATGGGAGAGGCTCTGGAGAAGTCCTGAAGGTGAGCATGGGAGGAGGTAACAAGGGAGCTAGAGAGCAAGAGGTTCTAGGAGGAGCGGTGGGGACGATTTGGGCGATATCTGCAGATGAGGTTGGTGATGTAGATGAGGGCGATGTTGTGGATGGCCTTGTATGTTGTGGTTAGTATTTTGAATTTTATACGTTGGAGTAGTGGAAGACAGTGAAGGGATTGGCAGAGAGGAGCAGCAGTCATGGATCGGTTAGTAAGATGTATTAGTCTAGCAGCAGCATTCATAATAGACTGAAGGGGGCATAGCCTGTGTAAGGGTAGGCCATTATGGAGAGAGTTGCAGTAGTCAAGGCGGGAATCAATCAAGGAGGGAATAAGTTGTTTTGTGGTGTCATTAGTCAGAAAGGGTCGAATTCGGGAGATGTTGCGGAGGTTAAGATGGCAGGATTTAGCCAGTGATTGAATGTGGGGGCTGAAGGAGAGGTCAGAGTCAAGGATTACACCCAGCAACCTGACATGTGTGGAGGGACCAATGGTTGTGTTATTGATCTTTTGGCCGATTGGAACCAATGCCTGTGGTTTTGGATTGGAATTTCCAATGTGTTCATATAGCTGTCATAGTCATGACTTCACAAACTTTTGGTCATATAATGTAGGTTAAATACATAATTATAAATTATAATTTTACCTGCCAGTGAGTCCTAGTAAAATGCTAAGAGTGAACAGAGAGTATGTAGCTTCAGTGAAAGAAATGTCAATTTTCCTGAAGAAAACAAAGACTAGGGCTACATAGGTATTTTTAATCTCAGAGACTGCAAACATTTAGAAAAAATAACTCCTTTTTGCTACTGCGGATGATTGTTAATGGATATGTCTCATGAGATTACACCTACAGGGTATACTTGAATGGCAAATATGACCTAAGTGTGGCACCACCCCCGAAGGAGCCGCTTGAGGATGTTAGCTTCTAAACTCTGCCCTTCAACCCCAAGAACAGCCTCAGCTGGCAAATAACCATTATTATGAACACAGCAGTAAATGGACACAAGTTGTAAACCCAAAAGTATTTTTACTGAGAGGCTTTTCGGCATAAAGCAAACAGGAATAATATAAACAAGTAGTAGCAAAATATAACCCAAATAAATCCATTGGATCTTGTTCACTGAAAGATCAATAGCAATGAAATTCAGCAATATGAACAGGCTACTTTCAGGGCACTCTTTAAGTTGAATAGCCCTGAAGGTAGAGACAATCACAAAAAAAAAAAAAAAAAAAACTGATTGCAGTATGATATGAACCAACAACTCTGCTTAAAGTGTAAGTAAACCTCCCTATCGTTTTCAGCCAAGGAAGCTGTCATCTTTGCCTCTGTTTAATCTACAACTGACATGATGCTGCACATGTGATCAGTTATGACACCAGCCATTGGATGGCTCGACAGTTTGGTTGAGAGCACAATCAATGGTAGTGTTTCATTTGCCGGAAATGAAACAGTTTTTTGGATGGGTTTACTTCCGCTTTAATTTGAGCTCTATGGGTTCAGGCAGGAGGAGAGCAGAGGAATTCCCAGTCTTGTGTCCAACCACTCCCTTCTATTCCCCAACACCACATTCCCAAAGAACTATTAAAACACTCTATTTAGTTCAGTTCAGATATTTTACCCTTTAAGTTCTTAGGCCTGCTCCTTTAGTAAATAAGAGTCCTGGGTGAAGGTATGGGCCCTCATGGCACCGATGTATTTAATTCCTTGTGAGAGGAATATGTTGTAGTCACTCACAAGAAATGAAAGCCTTGCCTCTTCAGCTAGCTGTTTGGTGATGCACTTTAGATGTTCTAACAGGGTAGAACAAAGCATATTTAAGCTGTCCTGTTAAGCAGGGTGATGCAAAGTATGCTTGTGGAGGTCTGGCAAGTAAGAGAAATCCTGTCGCTGTTCAGCAAGAATAAGTGTAGCACAAGGTCTCTCTCTCCCTCTTAATTAACGTGACTAAATAACGGTGTCTGCATGTAGTGTCCTTTGTTAAGAAAAGATGGGCAAGTGCCTGTTCACCAATCCTGCATCAAAAAGGCCCAAGGGAGAGATGTGCTGGTACAGGCTCTTTCAGGTTGCCTAACTGGCTATCTGGCGACTGGAAAGCCTTGTGACGTCTGTACAGATGCGCCTTCCTATGATCAGGGTCCCTCAGCTGACCCTAGAGAGCAGCACCCTTCTCCTGTGTCTGGTCTCTCCTTCTCTCCAGCAGACCCGTGGTGTCCTTCTCTGCTTGACTCTCCCCTCAGCTCCCCCTGGGCATGCTGGGGGTAGGGTGCCCACGTATCCCGGATTGCCCGGGATTGTCCCTGATTAGAGATTTTTGTCCCATGTCCCGGGCAGCTCAATCCGGGACAATACAGACATCCCGGAATGAAAAAAAAACAGTGACCAGTCCGCTCCGCCGACTCCGCCTGTCTGCCGCCACCACCTTATAAATTTTATTACACTGATAACATATAGGCTGCGGCTGCGGCTGCCACTGCCAGTCTGGTTGCTAGGCTAGGGGCCGCTCCGCGTCTAGCAACTGGTGACGTCAGCTGAGCTGAGGCCTGTCAGTGTGGGCAGTGAGTGCACCCGCCCGGCGCACACTACGCTGAGTCTGAGAGCAGCGCGCGCGCCTCCCTCCGCAGCCACCAGCCAGTCCAGAGCCAGCACAGAGTGAGTGACCGTGACGCTCACGCTCACGCCAGTGACCATTCAGACAGAGCCACTCACCTGTGCACAGCCAGCCAGGCCAGCCTGAGCCTCGTCGTCTGAGTCCTCCTCCAGTGACTGTCTCAGAGACAGCGCCACTTTCCTGTGCAGCCAGCCAGCCTGAGCCGGGCGGTCCGTGTGTGTGAGTGGGAGGAGCGGTGCTCGGTGCAGACGAGCGTGCGGCGGCTACTGGCAGAGTTCTCGGCCTGCGGGGGATACCAAGGAGCGACTGGGGGATAGCAGTCATCTATGGAATGGATGATCTTCATGGATGGAGTCCTGGCCTGGAGTGGTGAGTGAAATCCACTGATCTACCTTGTGTTTGTGTGGGGGAGTAGTCAGTAGTGTGAGTACTGCAAGAAGGAGTGTAGTGGTCAGAGGGTTCAGGTAGGTCAGTGTAGAGGCCAGGTAGGTAATAGTGGTCAGGTGGGTCAGTGCAGGGGTCATTGTAGTGGACAGGTCATTTTAGGGGTCAGGTAGGTCAGTGTAGTGGTGCTCCCTTTACTAACTTCAGAGTGCTCCCATACCTCCCCTTACTTTCTCCAGAGTGCCCCTTTACATTTCTCCAGAGTGCCCCTTAGTACAGTAGTACTAAGGGGACACTCTGGAGGAGGATGTAAGGGGGCACTCTGGAGAAGAATGTAAGGGGGCACTCTGGAGGAGGATGTAAGGGGGCACTCTGGAGGAGGATGTAAGGGGGCACTCTGGAGGAGGATGTAAGGGGGCACTCTGGAGAAGAATGTAAGGGGGCACTCTGGAGAAGGATGTAAGGGGGCACTCTGGAGGAGGATGTAAGGGGGCACTCTGGAGAAGAATGTAAGGGGGCACTCTGGAGGAGGATGTAAGGGGGCACTCTGGAGGAGGATGTAAGGGGGCACTCTGGAGAAGAATGTAAGGGGGCACTCTGGAGAAGAATGTAAGGGGGCACTCTGGAGAAGAATGTAAGGGGGCACTCTGGAGAAGAATGTAAGGGGGCACTCTGGAGAAGAATGTAAGGGGGCACTCTGGAGGAGGATGTAAGGGGGCACTCTGGAGGAGGATGTAAGGGGGCACTCTGGAGGAGGATGTAAGGGGGCACTCTGGAGAAGGATGTAAGGGGGCACTCTGGAGAAGGATGTAAGGGGGCACTCTGGAGGAGGATGTAAGGGGGCACTCTGGAGGAGGATGTAAGGGGGCACTCTGGAGAAGAATGTAAGGGGGCACTCTGGAGAAGGATGTAAGGGGGCACTCTGGAGGAGGATGTAAGGGGGCACTCTGGAGGAGGATGTAAGGGGGCACTCTGGAGGAGAATGTAAGGGGGCACTCTGGAGGAGGATGTAAGGGGGCACTCTGGAGGAAGATGTAAGGGGGCACTCTGGAGGAGGATGTAAGGGGGCACTCTGGAGGAGGATGTAAGGGGGCACTCTGGAGAAGAATGTAAGGGGGCACTCTGGAGAAGAATGTAAGGGGGCACTCTGGAGAAGAATGTAAGGGGGCACTCTGGAGAAGAATGTAAGGGGGCACTCTGGAGAAGAATGTAAGGGGGCACTCTGGAGAAGAATGTAAGGGGGCACTCTGGAGGAGAAAGTAAGGGGGCACTCTGGAGGAGAAAGTAAGGGGGCACTCTGGAGGAGAAAGTAAGGGGGCACTCTGGAGGAGAAAGTAAGGGGGCACTCTGGAGGAGAATGTAAGGGGGCACTAAGGGGGCACCCCGGAGGATGTAAGGGGGCTCTGACTAAGTACCGCCAGAGTGTCCCCTCACATCCCCCCCTTACAACCTCCAGGGTGCCCCCTTAGTGCCTCCAGAGTGCCCCCTTACATCCTTCGGAGTGCCCCACCACCAAGGTAAGATAGCAGTGGCTGACAGACTATCAGGAGGTGGTATTTCACTCCTCTTCCTCCTCTCTCCACTAACTACCCCCCGCCATACACTCCGCACTCCTCTCATATACATACTACCCACCACCATGCACTGCACTCCTCTCCTGTACATATTACTCACCACCATACACTCCAAACTCCTCTCCTGTACATACTACTCACCACCATACACTCTACATTCCCTATTTAACATTACCACATTCTGCACTATATAGGTCATCTCAGACTCTTTAATAACACCCCCTTTAAGCCACGCCCATTATTTAGCGCAATTTAAGACATGTCCACTGTTCACTGCTTTGCGCGCCATATTGTTGTTCTTCTTGATGCCTAGGACCCACTTTTGATCTTGCACACGGGCCCGCTGATTTCATGATACACCCCTGCCCCAAAAATCTGCATTTTTTTTTTGTCAAAAATCATCATTTTTTTTGGGGGGGGGGGGGTGTCCCTGAATGGCAGTTTGGAAATGTGGTCACCCTAGCTGGGGGCTGTTGTCTTCCCCAGGGAATCAACAAGGGGCCACCTGTCTTCTGGACTATATGTCCCAGAATCCTTTACTACTGCTGTTCTCCCTTGAGTTTGGTCCCTCTCTCCCCTGTCATTGAGGAAGCAGGGGAGGGAGCAGCTACCTGTGCGAATGCCGTTCTCCGTGTTTTTATAGGGGAGAGGGAGGGGGGAGGAAATCCCTCTCAGCTGCTGACAGGCTCTGTCTCTCCTCAGAGCCTGTCTGAAGTAATGGCGCCATTGTCTGTGTCCGGCGGCAGTGCCGGGATTAGCGGGGTGTGCAGGAAGGCTGAGCGGCACCCGCTACACAAGTATCAACTAAAATAGTGGTTAATCTCTTCAAGTCAAGAAAGGAAATTAATTCCTAATAATTTATAATTAAACTGCGGCTTACGTCGGCCATACATAGATCAAAATTTGTCTAGTTCTGCAGAGACAGGCCAAATTTTTATCCATGTATGAGCAGGCTGGTTGTACAGAAGTCGATCCATTGATCGACTTCTGTACCACTAGCCTGATGTAAAATTTTTGCAATTCTCCCCATCAGAACATAATAGCTCAGCCAGAGAATTCCCCTATCCCCCCCCCCCCCCCCAATGTGTGGCTGGGGGAATCGGGCCATTTTTTTTTTCATTCAACCTACTGGTTGAATGAAAAAAAAAATGACTAATGTATGGGCTGCCTTAGTGCGGTATGGGAGAACAATCGCTAATTCGCACTACTAAATAAAAAGTCTTATCAAGTGGTTTATGTTACAAGTATTGTGACACAAAAAAAGAGATCAAGCTCATGAGATTTTAGATTAAGCTACTAAAAATTGCTCAAGTAGTTATAGCCCCCAAAAAAAGATTGACTTACAATAAAACAGGCTGCTGATTTTGGAGTTGACCATTGACCTCTACATAACTGACTTATCCCTATAAACTGGTTTCCTGCTACCCAGCCCCAAATAAAGTGAATTACGCTGTGTCGGGTTGCTTTCCATGGAAACCATCAATCAGTCAGTTAGCTGTCTGCTGTTTCTATCTAATGGGCCAGCATCTTATCTTATTATTATACAGGGTTTATATAGGGCCAACAGTTTGTGTAGCACTTTACAATATAAAGGGGGACAGTACAATTACAATACAGTTCAATACAGAAGGAATAGGAGGGCCCTGCTCATGGAGCTTACAATCTAAAGGGAGGGGGTGGTACAAAAGGTAGTGGATGATCTGATGGAGGGGACTCAAGTACTGTTCTTAGGTAGAGGTGGGGTAGACTTCCCTGAATAAATGTGTATATCTTACTTGTGTATAGTGATGAGCCGAACACCCCCAGGTTCGGTTCGCACCAGAACCCGCGAACGGACCGAAAGTTTGCGCGAACATTAGAACCCTATTAAATACAATGGATGCGAACGTTCGGATTCTAAAGTGCTAATTATAACGACTATTATCCATGTTATTGTCCGAAACAGAGTTTGGGAACCCGGCTTCTGCACCAGGGGACATGTATCAATGCAAAAAGAAGTTTTAAAAACGGACGTTTTCCGGGAGCAGTCATTTTAATGATGCATAAAGTGAAAAAAAAAAAGTCAAATATTCCTTTAAATATTGTACCTGGGGGGTGTCTAAAGTATGCCTGTGAAGTGCCATGTGTTTCCCGTGTTTAGAACTGTCCCTGCACAAAATAACATTTCTAAAGGGAAAAAAGTCATTTAAAACTGCTTGCGGCTTTAATGCAATGTCTGGTCCCGGTAATATGGATGAAAATCTTTAGGAAAAATGGCATAGCTACCCCATCAACCCCCCCCCCCCCTACCCCAGCCCATTACCAGCCCCTTTGGGTCTTGTATGGATATTAAGGGGAACCCCGCACACAAAATAAAAAAGGACCTATATACTCTGAACAGCCGTATACAGGCGGTGCATACAAGACAGGGACTGTAGGTTTGTTCTTATGTAGAATCTGTTTATAATTTTGAACAGCTGCATTGTTTAAGTGGAGCTCCATGGCAAATTCCTTTTTTTGTAGTTTTTTGTAAAACATAGGGAACGGTTATCACCCCTGTCACATTTTTTTTGCTGTCTGTGCCCCTGTTCAGAACATTTCACCTCACTTTGCGTCCCAATGACAACTGTTTTTGAAATGTGGTGTTTTTATTGAAACAAGGATTGGTGATAAAGCATCAGTAGAGAGGAGACACCTTTCTCCCATATTAATTCTTACAGGAGAGAATTTTCCTTCCAAGGGGTAGATTTCCTCTAACTTCCTGTTGTCTTCTTCCGTTTGCAAGTAGTAGTAGTTTGTAAGTTGGATGTTTGAAAGTAGGGACCTTCCGTATATACTCTGCAGAAATTGGCCCCTTAGGTGTTGGTGTTGGCACAACACTGAAAGCACTCACAGTTATTCTTGGTGGGTGCTGGAACGCCCTTCTGTCAAGTATAATATTAGGAATTGTAATAACATATAATTGTTGATCAGTGGTAGTAAAAATTGGGCCTTTGATGGTGGTGCTGGTGCCCCAACACTGTATGGCCTGACAGTTACTCTTGGTGGGCGCAGCAATGGTCCCTGCTGTGAATTATTAGATCAATAATTATAATTGCATGCCCCTGTTGAACAGGGGCTGAAAAATTGGGCCTTTGGTGGTGGTGGTGGTGGTGGTGGTGATGGTGGTGCTGGTGCCACAACACTGTAAGGCCTGACAGTTACTCTTGGTGGGCGCAGCAATGCTCCCTGCTGTGAATTATTAGATCAATAATTATAATTGCATGCCCCTGTTGAACAGGGGCTGAAAAATTGGGCCTTTGGTGGTGGTGGTGGTGGTGATGGTGGTGTTGGTGCCACAACACTGTAAGGCCTGACAGTTACTCTTGGTGGGCGCAGCAATGCTCCCTGCTGTGAATTATTAGATCAATAATTATAATTCCATGCCCCTGTTGAACAGGGGCTGAAAAATTGGGCCTTTGGTGCTGGTGGTGGTGGTGATGGTGGTGCTGGTGCCACAACACTGTAAGGCCTGACAGTTACTCTTGGTGGGCGCAGCAATGGGCCCTGCTGTGAATTATTAGATCAATAATTATAATTGCATGCCCCTGTTGAACAGGGGCTGAAAAATTGGGCCTTAGGCACTGGTGGCACAACACTGCAACCCCTCACAGATACTGTACTTGGAGCACAGCAATGAGGCCTGTTGCAAAGTATTGCATCAAAAATTTTAATTACACGCCCCTGTTAAACAGGGGCTGAAAAATTGGGCCTTAGCCACTGGTGGCGTCACCCATAAACCAAAATGATCTTCCAAGCTATCATCGTTAATCGTATCATTGAGGAGGAGGAGGAGGATAGCCAGTCAACATAACAGCACAGGCACTCAGCATCAGCATCAGTCTTGAAGGGATGTGACATTTTAAAATCAATTAGTCTGTTATATCAGCATCTGGTGTGTGGTAGCTGGTGGTGATCCAAGACTGGTTCATCTTGATGAAAGTCAGTCGATCAACCGAGTCGGTGGACAGGCGCACCCTGTGATCCGTGACAAATCCTCCAGCAGCACTGAATGTGCGTTCTGAAAGAACGCTGGATGCAGGACAGGCCAGTAGCTCAATTGCATACTATGCAAGCTCTGGCCAGTGATCCATCCTCAAGACCCAGTAAGCCAGAGGATTTTCGGTGGGGAAGGTGTCCAAGTCTGACCTTGCCCCTAGGTATTCCTGCACCATGTATATCAGACGCTGGCGATGGTTGCTGGAACCGATCATACTTTGGGGCTGCGGACTAAAGAATTGTCTGAACGCATCGGTCAGACGGCCACCTTCCCCACCGCTCCTTCTTTGACTGCCCGAAGCCTCAGCAACTCGTTGTCCAGGACCAGGAGTTTGTAACCTCCCAGTCTCTGGGAACGCGTTGCACAGACCTTTCTGCAAGGCCTCCCGGAGTTGTCTCATCCTCTGCTCCCTCTGCGACGGTACGATAAGGTCCGCAACCTTACCCTTGTACCGTGGATCAAGGAGAGTGGCCAGCCAGTAATGGTCCCTCTCCTTGATCTGAAGAATACGAGGATCCTTCCGCAGACTTTGCAGGATCAGGGAGGCCATGCAGCGTAGGTAAGCTGAGGCATTCAGTCCGGAGTCCTCTGGGTCACTAAGGATGACATGATCCGCAGCCACCTCCTCCCAGCCACGTACAAGTCCACTGGTTTCTTGGGACTGTAAATCATCCCTAAAAGACTGCTGCTGATGATGCTGAGTGCCAGCCTCCACCTCCATGCTGACACAATCCTCCTCCTCCTCCTCTTCCTGTGCGATGGGTGGGACAGAAGGAAGACTGTCTGGGTAAAGGGGGCCTTGAGAGGCAAGGAAGTCCTCCTCTTCCTGCCTCTGTTCTGCCTCAAGTGCCCTGTCCATTATTCCATGCAGCGTGTGCTCCAACAGGTGGACAAGAGGTACAGTGTCACTGATGCATGCACTGTCACTGCTCACCATCCTCGTGGCCTCCTCAAATGGTGCCAGGACAGTGCATGCATCCCTGATCATGCCCCACTGGCGTGGTGAAAAAAACCTGAGCTCCCCTGACCCTGTCCTGGTGCCGTAGTCGCACACGTACTCATTGATGGCCCTCTGCTGCGTGTGCAGCCGCTGCAGCATGGCCAACGTTGAGTTCCACCTGGTGGGCATGTCACATATAAGGCGGTTCTTGGGCAGGTTCAACTCCTTTTGAAGCTCAGCCAGGCGAGCACTGGCATTATAAGATCTGCGGAAATGCACACAGACTTTCCTGGCCTGCCTCAGGACATCCTGTAAGCCCGGGTACCTGCCCAAGAACCGCTGCACCACCAGGTTAAGGACGTGAGCCATACAGGGCACATGGGTCAGTTGTCCCTGTCGGAGGGCGGAGAGGAGGTTGGTGCCATTGTCGCAAACCACCATTCCTGGCTTAAGCTGGCGTGGCGTCAACCACCTCTCGGCCTGCCCCTGCAGAGCAGACAGGACCTCTGCCCCAGTGTGGCTCCTGTCCCCCAAACACACCAGCGCAAGCACGGCATGGCATCTTTTTGCCTGCGTACTTGCGTAGCCCCTTGAACGCCTACGGAGCACCGCTGGTTCCGAGGACAAACCACAGGAAGAGGCCATGGAGGAAGAAGAAGAGGAGGGGGTGGAGGAGAGAGGTGTGTCACAACCAGTAGTAGCATTTTGGAGGCGTGGCGGTGGAACAACCTCCAACACTACTGCACCTTGTCCTGCATCCTTCCCAGCTGCCAAAAGAGTGACCCAATGGGCCGTGAAAGAAAGGTAACGTCCCTGTCAATGCCTGCTGGACCATGAGTCAGCGGTAATATGCACCTTACCGCTGACCGCCCTGTCCAGCGAGGCCAAGACATTGCCTTTCACATGCCTGTAGAGAGCCGGAATAGCCTTCCGTGCGAAAAAGTGTCGTTTGGGAACCTGCCACTGAGGAACCGCACATTGCACAAACTCACGGAAGGGTGCCGAGTCTACCAACTGAAAAGGCAGCAGTTGAAGCGCTAGCAATTTAGCCAAGCTAGCATTCAACCGCTGGGCATGTGGATGGCTGGGAGTGAACTTCTTTCGACGGTCCAGCAGCTGGGGCAGGGAAATTTGCCTGCTAGAATCGGACGTTGGTGTACTGCTAGCAGAGTGCCCGCAAGTACTTGCCTGTGACACACCTAATTCTACACCTTCATTCCTCTCAGAGCAGGTTTCAGAGAGGAGTGAAGGTATAGTGGGGTTGGAGATCCCAGCTGATGCGGTGCAAGAAGAGGTCAGCTTTGTTCTTTGGTGTGGGTCTTTAAGGTAGGCTTGCCAACGAGCTGCATGGCAGGTCAACATATGTCTGATCAAGCATGTGGTGCCCAAGCGGCTGATGTTTTGGCCACGCGATATACGCTTGAGACATATGTTGCAAACAGCAGCTGTGCGATCTGATGCACTCGCCTCAAAAAAGGCCCACACCAAAGAACTTTTTGAATGACGGGCAGAGGCAGCGCCCTGCACAGGCGGAGCTCTGCGGTGTGATTCCGTCGGTGTGCTGCCCATACGCTGGCCACTCAAGGGCATCCTGCCTCGTTGGAGATGTGCCTCCTCCTCATCCTCCTCCTCCTCCTCTCTCCTATTAGGCACCCACGTGGAGTCAGTGACCTCATCATCCCCTCCCTCCTCATCACTGGAGCCAATCTGGCAGTATGCTGCAGCTGCTGGAACATGACTGCCAGATTGGTGTCCTTCTTGAGCATCCCCTCTCTCTGCTCTCACGCTGCTGCCTTCCTCTAGCTGGGTATCATCATCAGATCCTTCCAAACGCTGGGCATCCGCCTGGAGCATGTACCCAACACTGTGCTCAAACAGTTCGGGGGACTCCTCAGGAGGAGGGCATGGTGGGTCTAGGGAAGGATTGACTAATGAAGATAATGATACCAGAGAAGAGGACGCTTTGGCAGCTGCTTTGCCAGTACCCTGAGCCTGGGTGAGAGAGGATGAGGAGGATGAGGTGGGCTTGGTCATCCACTCTACCAAGTCTTCGGCATGATGTGGCTCAACATGTCCAGCTGCCGAAAACAAGGACAAGCGTGTCCCATGGCCATGTGCTGATGACAATGCACCGCGTACACGACCAGCACTGTTGCCCCCAGACACAGAGCCTGCTTGCCCTCTTTTATCCTCCTGACTGTCTGCCTCTCCTTGGTTGCCTTCCAGACATTTTAATGGATGGCCTGCAGGGAGATGGGAAAAACAGCAATAAGGGCTACCTTCAGGTGTATATTGTGCAGGAGGCTTAGCAACAATGACACTGACACTGTCCCCTGCCTATCCTTCTCTGTCCCTAAACACAAGGATTGAAAATATGGTTCAGCAAAAAAGTTTTAGAACAGAATAGCACACTGACACTTTCCCTCACTGTCCTACTCTGTCCCTCCCTACAAACAAGATTTAGCACAGAATAGCACACTGATAATTTCTACGAGTGTCCTCTGTCCCTAAACTCAAGGATTGAAAATATGGAACAGCAAAATTGGTTTAGAACAGAATAGCACACTGTCAGTTTCACTCACTGTACCTCTCTGTCCCTCAACTCAAGGATTGAAAATATGGAACAGCAAAATTGGTTTAGAACAGAATAGCACACTGTCAGTTTCACTCACTGTACCTCTCTGTCCCTCAACTCAAGGATTGAAAATATGGAACAGCAAAATTGGTTTAGAACAGAATAGCACACTGTCAGTTTCACTCACTGTACCTCTCTGTCCCTCAACTCAAGGATTGAAAATATGGTTCAGCAAAATAGTTTTAGAACACAATAGCACACTGACACTTTCCCTCACTGTACCTCTCTGTCCCTCAACTCAAGGATTGAAAATATGGAACAGCAAAATTGGTTTAGAACAGAATAGCACACTGTCAGTTTCACTCACTGTACCTCTCTGTCCCTCAACTCAAGGATTGAAAAAATGGTTCAGCAAAATAGTTTTAGAACACAATAGCACACTGACACTTTCCCTCACTGTACCTCTCTGTCCCTCAACTCAAGGATTGAAAATATGGAACAGCAAAATTGGTTTAGAACAGAATAGCACACTGTCAGTTTCACTCACTGTACCTCTCTGTCCCTCAACTCAAGGATTGAAAATATGGAACAGCAAAATTGGTTTAGAACAGAATAGCACACTGTCAGTTTCACTCACTGTACCTCTCTGTCCCTCAACTCAAGGATTGAAAATATGGAACAGCAAAATTGGTTTAGAACAGAATAGCACACTGTCAGTTTCACTCACTGTACCTCTCTGTCCCTCAACTCAAGGATTGAAAATATGGTTCAGCAAAATAGTTTTAGAACACAATAGCACACTGACACTTTCCCTCACTGTACCTCTCTGTCCCTCAACTCAAGGATTGAAAATATGGAACAGCAAAATTGGTTTAGAACAGAATAGCACACTGTCAGTTTCACTCACTGTACCTCTCTGTCCCTCAACTCAAGGATTGAAAATATGGAACAGCAAAATTGGTTTAGAACAGAATAGCACACTGTCAGTTTCACTCACTGTACCTCTCTGTCCCTCAACTCAAGGATTGAAAATATGGAACAGCAAAATTGGTTTAGAACAGAATAGCACACTGTCAGTTTCACTCACTGTACCTCTCTGTCCCTCAACTCAAGGATTGAAAATATGGTTCAGCAAAATAGTTTTAGAACACAATAGCACACTGACACTTTCCCTCACGGTACCTCTCTGTCCCTCAACTCAAGGATTGAAAATATGGAACAGCAAAATTGGTTTAGAACAGAATAGCACACTGTCAGTTTCACTCACTGTACCTCTATGTCCCTCAACTCAAGGATTGAAAATATGGTTCAGCAAAATAGTTTTAGAACACAATAGCACACTGACACTTTCCCTCACTGTACCTCTCTGTCCCTCAACTCAAGGATTGAAAATATGGAACAGCAAAATTGGTTTAGAACAGAATAGCACACTGTCAGTTTCACTCACTGTACCTCTCTGTCCCTCAACTCAAGGATTGAAAATATGGAACAGCAAAATTGGTTTAGAACAGAATAGCACACTGTCAGTTTCACTCACTGTACCTCTCTGTCCCTCAACTCAAGGATTGAAAATCTGGAACAGCAAAATTGGTTTAGAACAGAATAGCACACTGTCAGTTTCACTCACTGTACCTCTCTGTCCCTCAACTCAAGGATTGAAAATATGGTTCAGCAAAATAGTTTTAGAACACAATAGCACACTGACACTTTCCCTCACTGTACCTCTCTGTCCCTCAACTCAAGGATTGAAAATATGGAACAGCAAAATTGGTTTAGAACAGAATAGCACACTGTCAGTTTCACTCACTGTACCTCTCTGTCCCTCAACTCAAGGATTGAAAATATGGAACAGCAAAATTGGTTTAGAACAGAATAGCACACTGTCAGTTTCACTCACTGTACCTCTCTGTCCCTCAACTCAAGGATTGAAAATATGGAACAGCAAAATTGGTTTAGAACAGAATAGCACACTGTCAGTTTCACTCACTGTACCTCTCTGTCCCTCAACTCAAGGATTGAAAATATGGTTCAGCAAAATAGTTTTAGAACACAATAGCACACTGACACTTTCCCTCACTGTACCTCTCTGTCCCTCAACTCAAGGATTGAAAATATGGAACAGCAAAATTGGTTTAGAACAGAATAGCACACTGTCAGTTTCACTCACTGTACCTCTCTGTCCCTCAACTCAAGGATTGAAAATATGGTTCAGCAAAATAGTTTTAGAACACAATAGCACACTGACACTTTCCCTCACTGTACCTCTCTGTCCCTCAACTCAAGGATTGAAAATATGGAACAGCAAAATTGGTTTAGAACAGAATAGCACACTGTCAGTTTCACTCACTGTACCTCTCTGTCCCTCAACTTAAGGATTGAAAATATGGTTCAGCAAAATAGTTTTAGAACACAATAGCACACTGACACTTTCCCTCACTGTACCTCTCTGTCCCTCAACTCAAGGATTGAAAATATGGTTCAGCAAAATAGTTTTAGAACACAATAGCACACTGACACTTTCCCTCACTGTACCTCTCTGTTCCTAAACTCAAGGATTGAAAATATGGTTCAGCAAAATTGATTTAGAACACAATAGCACACTGACACTTTCCCTCACTGTACCTCTCTGTCCCTAAACTCAAGGATTGAAAATATGGTTCAGCAAAATAGTTTTAGAACAGAATAGCACACTGACACTTTCCCTCACTGTACCTCTCTGTCCCTACAAACAAGGATTAGCACAGAATAGCACACTGTCACTGACACTCTCCCTACCTATCCTTATTTGTCCCTAAACACAAGGAATCCAGGATTAGTAAAGGAAAAATAATGACACTGTCCCTGCCTATGCTTCTCTTTCCCTGCTCCGGAACACACTACACAAGGCCGCCGCGCTGGCGGCCTTTTATAGTGTGGGGCGTGTACTAAACCCCCTCAGCAATAATTGGCCACAGGCATCCTGCCTGTGGCCAATCATTGCTCTCCTCGCTGCCGGCGCTGTGATTGGCCAAGCATGCGGGGTCACAGTGCATGCTTGGCCAATCACAGCGCCTGGATGACACTGCGATGGCGTAGTGCATTGTGGGCCGTTCTCGTCACTCGAATTTGGCGCGAACGGCCCAAATCGTTCGATCTTCGTCGAACGATCGAACAGCCGATGTTCGAGTCGAACGTATGTTCGACTCGAACACGAAGCTCATCCCTACTTGTGTAGCACACGGACCCTTTTCTCCTGCCTACCTTCTCCTTGCAGGGATAAAGGCACACCGTGCCACATGCCCGGATCCTCCTGGTATAAGAGGTTGAGCGGTGTTCTTACAATTTTGGGTCCTGCAGCGAGTTACCTCCCGTCCATTGGTTCTCGTCCCCAGAGTATAGGGAAAAGTCTGTGTTCTTCCTCCCAAAGAAAGCCAATGTCCAGACAGTGTTTAAACTCCAAACAGACGAGTTTATTTTATCTTGCTTGAAACAGATTTGGGAATAGGTTGAAAATAGAGACAAAGTAGGTAGATGGACAGGTTCAGGCACGCGACACCCAACTACCCTATTCTTCACTCAAGCCTGAGTATGAATTGCTCACCCGAATAAGATCCCTCTCACAGTTCTAGCAGCCGGAGTGAAACACGAACAGTTCCTTTTAAGTTAGTCCCCTTCACGGACAAGTCTAAGTAATTCTCTGCCACAGAATCCTTTAGTTATTGAGTAAGAACTTTGTAACTCCCATAAATTAATGAAGACCAGAGGTGTCAATGGGACCTGCTACAGGAGCTATACTGCAACTCACGAATCCTTCCCTCTGATAGGTAACCAGGCCTCTCCTTCACCATGAATTCCTTCACTGATCCATCGGACAGGTCCTCCCCCGGTTTCCTCTCCTTCAGGGCGGGCCACCCTCCCTCGGGTTCCCTGGGACTCCAGTGTGTTGGTTGTAGACCCAGTTGAAGGTACAGGGCCTACCCGGAACACTGCAGCCTCAAGCTAAAGGTACCCGAGACTCCTCGACCAGTTCATGCACCCCCCGGCCAGCAAGGCCACAGGGCACGACTTCGCCACCAGGTTTCCTTGGAATCCCCCTGGCACACCACCCCCACCGGGCACAATCCTCCTGTCTCCTGGCGTCTGCCCCTTATGTACCCTCTCCCGGCATGCTCAGCAGGCAGAACCCGCCCACCACACGGTAGCCGAGAGAGAACACCAAACCATACCACAATGCTACCTGCGGTTCAACCCGAGACCTGGGCAACAGCGCCACCTCAGGCCCAGGGGAACTATACACCAGGCAACAACATGGCAGAGCAGAGTCCATATTAAACAGCATTGTAGAATCTGAGCCATACTATTGCCCAGACTGCCCCTAAATTTACAGCATAGCGACCCCATTTTTGGGGGTCCCGTTACACTTGTTTAGCCATTCCACTAGAACAGGGTCTCAAACTATAGCCACGCTACAGGATTGCATTCGGCCCATAACTGGAGTCAGGTTCCCCCCACTGTGCCTTTTTCCAAGTTGGTTAGTTGCTAGAACTGTATTGGATTGCTTGTCCTAGCAGGAGGATAGAACTACATTTGTCTATACCTGCTCAGGCTCCTGGCTTCCAACCTGCTGCTACACTGACTACAGCCATACTGTATGCAAGGTAAGGAGAGACCACTGATAGGGAATCGGATATAAGTAGAGGTCTGATAGGGACCTTGATATAAAGGGGATTCTAATTGGGACAATGATGTATAGGAGACTCTTAAGCCTCGTACACACGGTCAGACTTCCATCGGACTTTTCCGTGGATTTTTGTCCGAACGGAGTTGGCCGGGCACACCCATAGCATACACACCACAGGACTTTTCTGCAAACTTTCCCAAAACTTTTTCCAACATCACGTGGTTTTTCTGCTCTTTACCGCCACCCTTTGGTCAACTTCTGCTATTGTTGGTTGATTTTAACATTATTTGTTTTGTTCATCGGACAAAAGTCCGATGGTTTTCTGTACACACGGTTGGGACTTTGCTCCATCTGACTTTGCAGACCGAACTTTTGTCCAATGAAAACCAAAAAAGTTTGTCCGATGGAGCGTACACACGGTCGGATTTTTTGGCAAACTCGCTCAAAATGAAGTTTGTTGGCAAAAAGTCCGACCGTGTGTACGGGGCTTTATGGGGACTCCAATGTAAGGGAAAGCTCTGATGGATACACTGATGTAAGGGGGGGGGTCTGAACGGAGGCCCTAATATAAGGGGGGCTGTGATGGGGACCCTGCTGGATGGGAGGACTTTAATAAAAGGGGGACTCCTAAGGCAGACTCTGGTCTAAGGGGGCTCTAATGGGGACCCTGATGTAAGCAGGGACTTTGATGTAAGTGGTCACATTGCTTTTTCCTTTTTTTTTACTTTTGTTCTGAAATATTATCATGCTGATTCCAAATTAATAAATAAATAATGCAAAACCTGTTCATTCATTTATTATTTATTTGATTTATAAACCTGATTGTTTTCAGCCCAGGAATATCGTATAGAAAAATGAGAAGACCCCTGGACTACATTTTAGTTTTTAAAGCTTATAGTTGTTAATAGCATATGTTTGTCACATTAGCTGAAAAGTGAAGATGAAGTTATTTTGATAAGTTTTGTTGACTAGCTGTCATTTTACTGCAAACTCCCTAAAATACATAACTCTTTTCACCAGACCTAAGGAAGAGAACTAAACAAACTTTAAGATTTGTGTATCCATCCATTTCCCAATTGAAAATTAGAATAAACGACATTTACCTTATGGAAAAAAATGGAACCTATGGTTCTCATACTCAGACTACCTTTTAGACCCAAACTAGAATCCCCTTTCACAACCAATTTTTTTATACACGAAAATAACTCCACATTCCAAAAT
Organism: Rana muscosa; assembly: GCA_029206835.1. NCBI lineage: Eukaryota > Metazoa > Chordata > Amphibia > Anura > Ranidae > Rana > Rana muscosa. Next base: position 865,479,755 of record CM055122.1, read on the forward strand.
ATTACTCAATCATTTATTTTCTATTTGTAATAAATGTTTAAAATAAATAAAATAATAATAATAATAATAATAATAATCTTTTCCTACAACGCTTTATTCTGTCATAAATCATTATAATTATTGATTGAAAATACTGCAATTCTCTGTTGTCATGACATAATGTTTGTACCATTATTTTGTACACAATAAAAAAGTTTGTAAACAAAAAAAAAAAGATTTGTGCTAAAATTAAATAAGAAATATTTAGTAAATAAAGGATATTTGTTCTAATACTATAGAATGTATTTTTACTGCACAATACTTTCTTTTTTTATTATTATTGAAAATTTGATTTGTCTATAGTCATATTTCCTTTAGCATAGACTCTGAAACACCACAGGACCATTTTTTTTTTTAGAAACCAGCTGGCCCAGTAGTACATGTTTGAAGTACCCACATGGAACTGTGGGAGGAAACCCACATGTATTAGATCACATTGAATGCAGATGGAGTGAGACACTAGACCAGCTGCTTGGCTGGGTGTGATAATAAAGCTTCAGTGTCTCCTCAGGCCAGAGGCCTATTATGTGTTACTAGGCTCCGAGCTACAGCTGACTGATTCTCCCACAATTCAGAGCATTTCGGGAATAGTCCTACAATAGTTATATTTACACAGTCAAGCTTAATCAATAAAGCCATGCACCCGACATCTGCTTATAGTCTTCTCTATGTGGTTTCCATAGACCGCTTCAAGAAAATATCTGTTATGTGTGTCTTTGGTGCACATTTTACCAGTGGAAAGGGGCTGCACAGCCTAGTAGTGAGGACTTTACATCAGTTGGACTGATTTATTAAAGCAAAGCAATTCACTACAATGGTTTGTATAGTACAACAATTAGATTGTGCTTTAAAGGACAGTCCAATGATTTATATGGAATCTTTTGATTACCACACAAGATTTACCTCACTGAGCTTAACATAATATAAAGATAATATAAAGAGTAATGATGTTGTTCAAAGTGTAGTCACCTCTAGAATAATAATATGAAATATCTGGACTGATCCCTGAAATGCAACTGGCCCAACTACAACAAACTAAAATCTGATTGGTTGCTAGGTTTTATTGAACTTTGCTGCAAAATCGAAAAAAAAAAAAAGGTGTATACATGGACTTTTTATAGAAAGTTAGAGAGGAATGTAAAAAAAAAACATCACAACCAATACAAATTCATTTTATAGTTCTAATAAGCTATTAAAAGTGGATGTAAACCTGATTCATGAAATTTGAGCTGGGCACATATATCTGCAGTATTTTCTTATCTCTCTTCAAAGCATTATGTCCTGTAGCTGTCTCCTGCTCCTTTCTTCTTTTTTGTTTTTATAATCAAGATATCTTTTTTTTAATTATAATCTTCAACATTTTACATTTCCATTCAACATTGTACATTTACATAAGAACAAGTGAGTATTTCAAAACAGAGCTAAGTACAAAATTGTCTTATCGGAATAATAATAATATCCCCCCTCCCCCCAAAAAAAAAAAAAAAAAGAAGAGAGGAGAAAAAAAAAAAGGAAAATAAATAAACAAAAAGAAAAAAAAAGGAAAAAAGAGAGAAAGAAAACATATAATTCCCTCTCCCCCCCTCCCTCGGCGCCATCCCTGGCTGTGGTGGAGTGAGTCTGCTCTGTCCCCACTCATTCCTTCCCTTCTACTTATATCGTGTGTTATCCTACTGTGTCCTTATTTATCCCTTGAATAGTGCTCCCTCTTGCTTCCAAAGAGGCCACTAATGGCCATGGTGTCTATTCTTTTTATGTGGGGGAGAAAAGAAAAAAAATATATATATTTATGTATTTATTTGTGCCTCGTGTTTAGGTATTAGTTACCCATAGTTATGTGTTGCGGCCCCCTTGCAGTATTTTCTTATCTCTCTTCAAAGCATTATGTCCTGTAGCTGTTTCCTGCTCCTTTCTTCTGTTATCAGCCTGATAGCTTCTGACTAGGGATGAGCTCGGTGTTCGAGTCGAACATACGTTCGACTCGAACATCGGCTGTTCGATCGTTCGACGAAGATCGAACGTTTTGGGCCGTTCGCGCCAAATTCGAGTGACGCGAACAGCCCACAATGCACTACGCCATCGCAGTGCAATCCATTCGCTGTGATTGGCCAAGCATGCACTGTGACCCCGCATGCTTGGCCAATCACAGCGCCGGCAGCGAGGAGAGCCATAATTGGCCACAGGCAGGATGCCTGTGGCCAATCATAGCTCAGGGGGATTTAGTACACACCCCACACTATAAAAGGCCGCCAGCGCGGCGGCCTTGTGTAGTGTGTTCCGGTTCAGGGAGAGAGAAGGATAGGCAGGGACAGTGTCAGTGCTATTTGTTCATTTAACTTGTGTGCAGGGAGAGAGAAGGATAGGCAGGGACAGTGTCAGTGATATTCTTTGCTAAACCTTGTGTGCAGGGAGAGAGAAGGATAGGCAGGGACAGTGTCAGTGATATTCTTTGCTAAACCTTGTGTGCAGGGAGAGAGAAGGATAGGCAGGGACAGTGTCAGTGATATTCTTTGCTAAACCTTGTGTGCAGGGAGAGAGAAGGATAGGCAGGGACAGTGTCAGTGATATTCTTTGCTAAGCCTCCTGCACAGTATACACCTGAAGCTAGCCCTTATTGCTGTGTTTTCCTGTTGTGTAACACAGGCAGGCATCTGCAGCACTTACAGCGGGCGTAGTGTGCCTCCTGCACATTATGCACCTGAAGCTAGCCCTTATTGCTGTGTTTTCCTGTTGTGTAACACAGGCAGGCATCTGCAGCACTTACAGCGGGCGTAGTGTGCCTCCTGCACATTATACACCTGAAGCTAGTCCTTATTGCTGTGTTTTCCTGTTGTGTAACACAGGCAGGCATCTGCAGCACTTACAGCGGGCGTAGTGTGCCTCCTGCACATTATACACCTGAAGCTAGCCCTTATTGCTGTGTTTTCCTGTTGTGTAACACAGGCAGGCATCTGCAGCACTTACAGCGGGCGTAGTGTGCCTCCTGCACATTATACACCTGAAGCTAGCCCTTATTGCTCGTGTTTTTTTTTCTTTTGTGTTACACTAACAGGCATCTGCAGCACTTACAGCGGGCGTAGTGTGCTTCCTGCAAAATATACACCTGAAGCTAGCCCTTATTGCTGTGTTTTCCTGTTGTGTAACACAGGCAGGCATCTGCAGCACTTACAGCGGGCGTAGTGTGCCTCCTGCACATTATACACCTGAAGCTAGCCCTTATTGCTGTGTTTTCCTGTTGTGTAACACAGGCAGGCATCTGCAGCACTTACAGTGGGCGTAGTGTGCCTCCTGCACATTATACACATGAAGCTAGCCCTTATTGCTGTGTTTTCCTGTTGTGTAACACAGGCAGGCATCTGCAGCACTTACAGCGGGCGTAGTGTGCCTCCTGCCCATTATACACCTGAAGCTAGCCCTTATTGCTGTGTTTTCCTGTTGTGTAACACAGGCAGGCATCTGCAGCACTTACAGCGGGCATAGTGTGCCTCCTGCACATTATACACCTGAAGCTAGCCCTTATTGCTGTGTTTTCCTGTTGTGTAACACAGGCAGGCATCTGCAGCACTTACAGTGGGCGTAATGTGCCTCCTGCACATTATACACCTGAAGCTAGCCCTTATTGCTCGTGTTTTTTTTTCTTTTGTGTTACACTAACAGGCATCTGCAGCACTTACAGCGGGCGTAGTGTGCTTCCTGCAAAATATACACCAGAAGCTAGCCCTTATTGCTGTGTTTTCCTGTTGTGTAACACAGGCAGGCATCTGCAGCACTTACAGCGGGCGTAGTGTGCCTCCTGCACAGTATACACCTGAAGCTACCCCTTATTGCTGGTTTTCCCATCTCCCTGCAGGCCATTAGAATGTCTGGAAGGCAAACAAGGAGAGGCAGACAGTCAGGAGCCAATAAAAGAGGGCAAGCAGGCTCTGTGTCTAGAGACAACAGTGCTGGTTGTGGACGGGGTGCATCGTTATCAGCACGTGACCATGGGACACGCTTGTCCTTATTTTCGGCAGCTGGACGTGTTGAGCCGCATCATGCCGAAGACTTGGTAGAGTGGATGACCAAGCCCTCCTCATCCTCCTCATCCTCTCTCACCCAGGCTCATGGTACTGGCAAAGCAGCTGCCAAAGCGTCCTCTTCCCTCGTATCAATATCATCATCAGTCACTCCTTCCCTAAACCCACCATGTCCTCCTGAGGAGTCCCCAGAACTGTTTGAGCACAGTGTTGGGTACATGCTCCAGGAGGATGCCCAGCGTTTCGAAAGGGTCTGATGATGATACCCAGCTAGAGGAAGGCAGTAGCGTGAGAGCAGAGAGAGGGGATGCTCAAGAAGGACAGCAATCTGGCAGTCATGTTCCAGCAGCTGCAGCATACTGCCAGATTGGCTCCAGCGATGAGGAGGGAGGGGATTATGAGGTCACTGACTCCAGGTGGGTGCCTGATAGGAGAGAGGAGGAGGAGGAGGATAAGGAGGAGGCACATCACCAACGAGGCAGGATGTCCTCGGGGGGCCAGCGTAAGGGCAGCACACCGACTGAATCACACCGAAGAGCTCCACCTGTGCAGGGCGCTGCCTCTGCCCGTTATTCCAAAAGTTCTTTGGTGTGGGCCTTTTTTGAGTCGAGTGCATCAGATCGCACCGCTGCTGTTTGCAACATATGTCTGAAGTGTATCTCGCGTGGCCAAAACATCAGCCGCTTGGGCACCACATGCTTGACCAGACATATGTTGACCTGCCATGCAGCTCGTTGGCAAGCGTATCTTAAAGACCCACACCAAAGAACAAAGCAAACCTCTCCTTGCTCCTCATCAGCTGGGATCTCCAACCCCACTGTACCTTCAGTTCTCTCTGAAACCTGCACTGAGAGGAATGAAGGTGTAGAATTAGGTGTGTCACAGCCAAGTACTTGCGGGCACTCTGCTAGCAGTACACCGACGTCCGATTCTAGCAGGCAAATTTCCCTGCCCCAGCTGCTGGACCGTCAAAAGAAGTTCACTCCCAGCCATCCACATGCCCAGCGGTTGAATGCTAGCTTGGCTAAATTGCTAGCAATTCAACTGCTGCCTTTTCAGTTGGTAGACTCGGCCCCCTTCCGTGAGTTTGTGCAATGTGCGGTTCCTCAGTGGCAGGTTCCCAAACGCCACTTTTTCTCATGGAAGGCGATTCCGGCTCTCTACCGGCATGTGGAAGGCAATGTCCATGCCTCGCTGGACAGGGCGGTCAGCAGTAAGGTGCATATTACCGCTGACTCATGGTCCAGCAGGCATGGACAGGGACGTTACCTTTCTTTTACGGCCCATTGGGTCACTCTTTTGGCAGCTGGGAAGGATGCAGGATAAGGTGCAGTAGTGTTGGAGGTTGTTCCGCCGCCACGCCTCCAAAATGCTACTACTGGTTGTGACACACCTCTCTCCCCCACCCCCTCCTCTTCTTCCTCCATGGCCTCTTCCTGTGCTTTGTCCTCGGAACCAGCGGTGCTCCATAGGCGTTCAAGGGGCTACGCAAGTACGCAGGCAAAAAGATGCCATGCCGTGCTTGCGCTGGTGTGTTTGGGGGACAGGAGCCACACTGGGGCAGAGGTTCTGTCTGCTCTGCAGGGGCAGGCCGAGAGGTGGTTGATGCCACGCCAGCTTAAGCCAGGAATGGTGGTTTGCGACAATGGCACCAACCTCCTCTCCGCCCTCCGACAGGGACAACTGACCCATGTGCCCTGTGTGGCTCACGTCCTTAACCTGGTGGTGCAGCGGTTCTTGGGCAGGTACCCGGGCTTACAGGATGTCCTGAGGCAGGCCAGGAAAGTCTGTGTGCATTTCCGCAGATCATATAATGCCAGTGCTCGGCTGGCTGAGCTGCAAAAGGAGTTGAACCTGCCCAAGAACCGCCTTATATGTGACATGCCCACCAGGTGGAACTCAACGTTGGCCATGCTGCAATGAGTACCTGTGCGACTACGGCACCAGGACAGGGTCAGGGGAGCTTGTTTTTTTTTCACCACGCCAGTGGGGCATGATCAGGGATGCATGCACTGTCCTGCCACCATTTGAGGAGGCCACAAGGATGGTGAGCAGTGACAGTGCATGCATCAGTGACACTGTACCTCTTGTCCACCTGTTGGAGCATACGCTGCGTGGAATAATGGACAGGGCACTTGAGGCAGAACAGAGGCAGGAAGAGGAGGACTTCCTTGCCTCTCAAGGCCCCCTTTACCCAGACAGTGTTCCTTCTGTCCCACCCATCACACAGGAAGAGGAGGAGGAGGAGGAGGAGGATTGTGTCAGCATGGAGGTGGAGCATGGCACTCTGCATCAACAGCAGCAGTCTTTTATGAATGATTTACAGTCCCAAGAAACCCGTGGACTTGTACGTGGCTGGGAGGAGGTGGCTGCGGATCATGTCGTCCTTAGTGACCCAAAGGACTCCGGACCGAATGCCTCAGTTAACCTACGCTGCATGGCCTCCCTGATCCTGCAAAGTTTGCGGAAGGATCCTCGTATTCTTCGGATCAAGGAGAGGGACCATTACTGGCTGGCCACTCTCCTTGATCCACGGTACAAGGCTAAGGTTGCAGACCGTATCTTGCCGTCGCAGAGGGAGCAGAGGATGAGACATCTTCGGGAGGCCTTGCAGAAAGGTCTGTGCAACGTGTTCCCAGAGACTGGGAGGTTACAAACTCCTGGTCCTGGACAACGAGTTGCTGAGGCTTCGGTCAGTAGCAGAAGGAGCGGTGGATAAGGTGGCCGTCTGACCGATGCGTTCAGACAATTTTTTAGTCCGCAGCCCCAAGGTATGATCGGTTCCAGCAACCAGCGCCAGCGTCTGATATACATGGTGCAGGAATACCTAGGGGCAAGGTCAGACTTGGACACCTTTCCCACCGAAAATCCTCTGGCTTACTGGGTGTTGAGGATGGATCACTGGCCAGAGCTTGCACAGTATGCAATTGAGCTACTGGCCTGTCCTGCATCCAGCGTTCTTTCGGAACGCACATTCAGTGCTGCTGGAGGCTTTGTCACGGATTCACCGACTCGGTTGATCGACTGACCTTCATAAAGATGAACCAGTCTTGGATCACCACCAGCTACCAAGCACCTGAAGCTGATATAACAGAATAATTTATTTTCAAATGTCACATCCCTTCAAGACTGATGCTGATGCTGAGTGACTGTCCTGTTATGTTGACTGACTATCCTCCTCCTCCTCAATTTTTGTTTCTGGGTGCCGCCACCAGTGGCTAAGGCCCAATTTTTCAGCCCCTGTTTAACAGGGGCATGTAATTACAATTTTTTATGCAATGCTTTGCAGCAGGGCTCATTCCTGCACTCCAACTAGAGTATCTGGGAGAGGTTGCAGTGTCGTGGCACCAGCACCAGTGCCTAAGGCCCAATTTTTCTGCCCCTGTTCAACAGGGGCATGTAATTACAATTTTTGATGCAATACTTTGCAACAGGGCTCATTGCTGTGCTCCAAGTTCAGTATCTGTGAGGGGTTGCAGTGTTGTGGCACCAGTGCCTAAGGCCCAATTTTTCTGCCCCTGTTTAACAGGGGCGTGTAATTACAATTTCTTTTTCGTACATCACGGGACACAGAGCGACTTAGTCATTACTAATGGGTTATATAGATTACCTTCAGGTGCTGGCACTGGCCACTTCCAAACCGGAAGTACCCTCCCCTATATAAGCCCCTCCCATCCGGGAGCACCTCAGTTTTTTGCCAGTGTCTAAGGTGTTGGCCAAAGAGTAACATGTGTTTTCACTGGGCTTGCGTACAGGTTCTTTTGGGCCTTAGTAAGCTGTTCCGGATCCCACCAAAAAAGCTTCATAGCTAAACGGTCGGTACCCGGGCCTTGCAGCGGAAGAGCAAGGTTTTGCCTGTAATGCCTCTCTTAGGAGGGCTGGACCCTGGGATCCAGAGCTCTGGTCATACCCACGACCAAGATGTTGTCTGTGCAGGGTGCTATACAGGTCCAGGGGAGTGGAATCCTTGGGAACCCGGTCCCTGAAGATTTAATTACAATGCCTGCCGTGATAGGTGAAGTTTGGGCTTCTGTGGACCAAACAGAGTCCTGCGGCGGGGATCAGGTAAGTGGGGGCCCCCAGGAACTTGGTTCTATTGGGGGACCCCCAAGCCTAATTTGTCTTTCTGTCTGTTATCTAACGGTATTCCCGCTAATATCTGTGTATGCCTGTAACAGCTGAAAATGTTAAATTTTAATAGTAGTCAAGAGAAAAAAAAAAAAAAAAAAAGGAGGACCGCGGTACCTGTGTTAAACCACTAGAGGCCGCTGTGGTCCATTTTTCTTGTCATGTGGATCTTTGGTTTTCTCAAGTCAAAAGATCCAGGCAGTTGGTAAGTTTCTCTGTGGGAATCCACTTCCTCTGCCCTGTTGCTGCGCTCATCCACCGCACAGGCCCTCCGGCAAAAAGGGCCCTGGCTCCTAGTCCCTGTTTGGTTTCGAAAAGGGAACCAATGGCGCACGGGCGCGCGCGCGGGCGCGTGCACGCGCCTCCTATGAAAAAAAAGGGGCGGGGCGGGTGGATGACGCTCGATGCGCGCCACGGCGCTTCTGCGCATGTGCAGGCGTCCCAGCTTGTATAAAGACACAGTACAAGTGTCAGCTGGATGCAAACAGAGCTAGCAACAAACAGTGGCACACAGAGGCGGTTGATGCAGGCATCCCCATAGAAAGGCACTTTAGTGGACACCAGCTGGTATATAGCAGCAACTTTGTTAGACTATTACCAGCAAAATTGGTGTATGACGACGGAAATACCTCAGCTTTGTGCTTAAAGGATATGTCGTCCAGACGCTCCGGAAATAGATCTTCTAGGAAGCCAAAGGGGTCTCCATCGGGCTCTGAGGATATTGGGCATGCTTGTACTGCACCAATCTCCCCTGAGAATTCAGAGGTCAGTAGCCGTAGAAACCCCGCAGGAGTACCTGGTGCTGCGGCTGTCCCCAGTCCACCTGCTCCTGTATATATAACAGAGGAGGTTTTATCCTCAACTCTGGGAGGATTGGAAGAGAGATTAACAGCATTGATCGCTGCTTCCCTGTCACAGGGAAAGCGCGTCCGATCTCCGTCTCCTCCTTCAGAGTGCCTGTTAGTGGAGGAACAGCCCCACACAGGGATCGACCTACCTGAAGGGGATCAGGATGAGGTTGATTCAGTTATGGAGGAATCAACAGTGGAAGAACCTTTCTCAGCATCTCAGGCTGAAAGATTATGGGTTCAGTCTCTGACTAACATGGTCCGATCAGCATTTAAAATGCCACTGGCGGAACCACCATCCACTACGGTTTCCTCGCTGGGGTCGCTAAAAGCTCCCCAGGCTGTCTGTTCCTTCCCAATCCACCCTTTATTAGAAGGGCTTATTTACCAGGATTGGGAGCACCCTGATAAAATATTTGCTCCCCCCAAGAGATTTCCGGTGATCTATCCCATGGAGGATAAGTTCATAAAAAAATGGAGGGTCCCTACAGTGGAGGCAGCCATCTCTTCTGTGAACAAATCACTGACATGTCCAGTAGATAATGTTCCAATGTTCAAAGACCCAATAGATAAAAAATTGGAGTCTTTACTAAAATCTGCTTTCTCTACAGCAAGCATGGTGACACAACCTGCGGTAGCAGCGATTGGAGTCTGCCAAGCAGTGAAAGATCAGTTGAAACAAGTCTTAAGGGACTTACCAGATCAGCAGGCTCTTGCCCTAGCTGACCTGCCTAGAGCCTTGTGTTTTGCGGTGGACGCCATAAAGGATACAATCCAACAGGCCTCCCGCTTTACGCTGTCTATAGTACATATGCGTAGGCTTCTGTGGCTCAAAAACTGGTCTGCTGAAGCTCCCTGTAAGAAACTGCTGGTTAGCTTCCCATTTCATGGAGAACGCTTATTTGGAGAAGATCTGGACAAATATATCCAGAAAATTTCTGCCGGTAAAAGTTCACTCTTACCTGTTAAGAACAAGAGTAGAAGTCCTTCTTTTAAGAGGCCTACTTCTCCAGTCCCGGGCACATCGGCTGTGAAGCAGTTCCGACGGCCTCCGCGGTCAAATTCAGGGGGCAGAAATCAGGGACAATCACAGGGTAACAAGAAGCCCTGGATCAAGAGAGGTACAAAACCTCCCCCCAAGTCATGAAGGGTTGCCCCCACTCAATCGGGTGGGGGGAAGGCTTCAGTTGTTCACAGAGACCTGGCGGGACACCATCAGAGACAGATGGGTGCTCTCCGCAGTAAGTCTGGGATACAAGCTGGAGTTAAAAGGCACTCCTCCTGCCCAATTTATGAGGTCAAACGTGCCAAGAGATCCCCAGAAGAGAGGATCCCTCCTTCTGGCACTAGAACAACTATTGCTCCAAGGTGTAATCATGAAGGTTCCCCTGGAAGAAAGCGGATTTGGGTTTTACTCGAACCTTTTCACAGTCCCCAAACCAAATGGGGACGTGAGGCCCATATTAAATCTAAAAGGGCTAAACAAGTTCCTAAATATCAGGACTTTTCGGATGGAGTCGATCCGATCGGTGGCCACCGCCCTACAAGGGCAGGAATGGTTAGCCTCGATCGACATAAGGGATGCTTATCTGCATATTCCCATCTTTCCGGCCCACCAGAAATTTCTACGCTTTGCAGTAGAAGGGCGCCATTTTCAGTTCAGAGCCTTACCTTTCGGTCTGGCCACAGCACCACGAGTGTTCACAAAAATTCTGGCCCCATTATTGGCCAATCTAAGAACACAAGGTGTAACGATAATGGCATATCTAGACGACCTGCTACTAATAGACCACTCAGTGGAAAAGCTGGAAGTAGCTATTCACAAGACAATCAAGTATCTGGAATATCACGGTTGGATTATCAACCGGGACAAGTCAGCTCTAAGACCAGTCAAAAGTCTGGAATACTTAGGGCTAAGGCTGGATTCAAATCAGAGAAAGATTTTCTTACCTCTTCTTTAAAAGATTTGACCCACTTAGTGGGTACAAAAAGAAAACCATCCATACGCCTCTGCATGAGGCTGCTGGGAAAAATGGTGAAAATGGTGAAAATGGAAAAATGGTGGCTTCATTCAAAGCGGTACCCTACGGTCAATTCCATTCAAGGAATTTGCAAAGGGCCATACTGTCAGCCTGGAACAAAAAAGTTCAGGCTTTAGACTTACCAATGTCCCTGTCCCCTTCCGTTCGCAAGAGCCTCCATTGGTGGTTGGTGCCCCAGAATCTGGAAAAAGGGAAACCCTTCAGTCCGGTTTCTTGGAAGGTAGTCACTACAGATGCCAGCCTCATAGGCTGGGGGGCAGTACTGGAGCAATGGTCTCTCCAGGGCAAGTGGTCAGAAGCAGAAAAGGCCCTGCCCATCAATCTCGTAGAGATACGAGCAGCCCGGTATGCCCTAGTAGCATGGACATCCAAACTCCAAGGGTCCCCTGTCAGAATTCAATCAGACAATGCCACAAATTGCATCCTGGAGTGGGCAGAAAAATATGTCCCAGCCATATCCGCGGTTTTCATCCCAGGAGTGGAAAATTGGAGAGCGGACTTTTTAAGTCGCCAACAATTATGCCCGGGGGAATGGTCTCTTCACCCCGAGGTTTTCCAGGCAATATGCCAGCGGTGGGGAACACCGGATGTAGATCTGCTAGCATCCAGATTCAACGCAAAGGTGGACAGATTTGTGTCTCGCACAAGGGATCCTCTAGCTTGCGGCTCGGATGCCCTAGTGTTCCCTTGGGATCAGTTCAAGCTGATATATGCATTCCCACCGCCACAATTGTTACCGCGATTACTCCGCAGAATCAGGGTAGAAAAGAAACCAGTGATTCTGGTGGCTCCAGCGTGGCCCCGAAGGGCATGGTACGCGGAGATTGTAAAAATGTCAATGAGGAGTCCTTGGACCCTCCCACATCATCCGGACCTGCTGTCGCAGGGTCCGATATACCACCCTTCCTTACCAGCCCTAGGTTTGACGGCCTGGCTATTGAAGCCCACATTCTGAAAAAGAGAGGGCTCTCTAATTCTGTGGTATCTACCATGATCAATGCCAGGAAGCCGGTATCCAGGCAGATCTATTATAGGATCTGGAAAGCGTACATTACGTGGTGTGAGGCCAAGGAATGGCATCCACGTAAGTACGTGATAGGGAGGATTTTGGACTTCCTACAGTGGGCTGTAGATAGGAAGCTGGCCTTGAGTACTATCAAGGGTCAGATTTCGGCCTTGTCAATATTTTTTCAAAGGCCCTTGGCTTCGCATTCACTAGTCAAAGCTTTCATACAAGGAGTGATGCGTATTAGCCCTCCGGTTAGTATTCCCATATGTCCTTGGGACTTAAACCTGGTTCTGTCGGTTCTACAGAAACAACCGTTTGAACCATTGCAACACATTTCCTTGGTTCTTCTCACCAGGAAATTGATTTTCTTAGTAGCCGTTTGTTCGGCTAAAAGAGTATCGGAATTAGCCGCCTTGTCCTGTAAGGAGCCATATCTGGTTGTCCATAAGGACAGAGTAGTATTACGTCCTCATCCAGCCTTTCTTCCCAAGGTGGTATCGAGGTTTCATTTGAACCAAGATGTGGTTCTTCCTTCTTTTTTCCCCAAACCTAGCTCGGTAGAGGAAAAGTTATTACATTCTTTGGATGTAGTAAGAGCAGTTAAAGCTTATCTAAAAGCCACTGCTCAGATTCGCAGAACGGATACTTTGTTTATTCTGCCGGAAGGCCCTAAAAAGGGTCAGGCAGCATCAAAATCTACTTTAGCCAAGTGGATTCGACAGGTCATAATACAAGCCTATGGCTTGAGAAAGAGACCGCCTCCGTTCAAAGTTAGGGCGCACTCCACGAGAGCAGTTGGAACTTCATGGGCAGTGCATCACCAGGCCTCCCTGGCTCAAGTATGTAAGGCCGCAACATGGTCTTCGGTACACACGTTTACTAGATTCTACCAGGTAGACGTTAGAAGTCAGGAGGATGTCGCCTTTGGGCGCAGTGTGTTGCAGGCCGCAAAAGATCCTCATGCCTGATGGCGCCCAGCTTATGTATCCCTCCCCTCATTTGGCATTGCTTTGGGACGTCCCATTAGTAATGACTAAGTCGCTCTGTGTCCCGTGATGTACGAAAAAGAAAAAGGGATTTTTATAACAGCTTACCTGTAAAATCCTTTTCTTGGAGTACATCACGGGACACAGAGCTCCCACCCCTCTTTTTGGGACACTTATTGCTTGGCTACAGAACTGAGGTGCTCCCGGATGGGAGGGGCTTATATAGGGGAGGGTACTTCCGGTTTGGAAGTGGCCAGTGCCAGCACCTGAAGGTAATCTATATAACCCATTAGTAATGACTAAGTCGCTCTGTGTCCCGTGATGTACTCCAAGAAAAGGATTTTACAGGTAAGCTGTTATAAAAATCCCTTTTTTTGATGCAATACTTTGCAACAGGGCTCACTGCTGTGCTCCAAGTTCAGTATCTGTGAGGGGTTGCAGTGTTGTGGCACCAGTGCCTAAGGCCCAAATTTTCTGCCCCTGTTTAACAGGGGCATGTAAGTACAATTCTTGATCTAATAATTCAGAACAGGGCCCATTCATGCGCCCACCAAGAGTAACTGTGAGGGCTTACAGTGTTGTGGCACCAGCACCACCACCAAAGGCCCAATTTTTCCTACCACTGTTCAACAATGGCATGTAAATACAATTCCTGATATAATAGTTCACAGCAGGGCGTTCCAGCGCCCACCAAGAATAACTGTGAGGGCTCACAGTGTTGTGGCAACACCAACATGTAAGGGGCAAATTTCAGCAGAGTATATACGGCAGGCCCCTACTTTCAAACATCCAACTTACAAACGACTCCTACTTGCAAACGGAAGGAGACAACAGGAAGTGAGAGGAAATCTACCCCTAGGAAGGTAAATTCTCTCCTGTAAAAGTTAATATGGGAAAAAGGTGTCTCCTCTCTACTGATGCTTTATCACCAATTCTTGTTTCAATAAAAACCCCACTTTTCAAAAACTTTTGCTATTGGGACGGAAAGTGAGGTGAAATGTTCTGAACAGGGGCACAGACAGCAAAACAAATGTGACAGGGGTGATAACCCTTCCCTATGTTTTCCAAAAAGCTTAAAAATAGATTTTTTGGCTGGAGCTACACTTAACCACTTAAGCCCCGGACCATTTCGGACCATTAGGACCAAGCCTGTTTTTGGGATTCGGCACTGCGCTGCTTTAACTGTAAATTGTGCGGACATGCAATGTTGTACCCAAATGAAATTTGCGTCCTTTTCTTCCCACAAATAGAGCTTTCTTTTAATGGTATTTGATTGCCTCTGCGATTTTTATTTTTTGCGATATAAATGGAAAAAGAACGAAAATTTTGAAAAAAAAATATATTTTCTACTTTTTGTTATAAGAAAAATCGAATAAACTCAATTTTAGTCATACATTTAGGCCAAAATGTATTCAGCCACATGTCTTTAGTAAAAAAAATGTCAATAAGTGTATATTTATTGGTTTGCGCAAAAGTTATAGCGTTTACAAACTAGGGTACATTTTCTGAAATTTACACAGCTTTAAATTTATGACTGCCTATCTCATTTCTTGAGGTGCTAAAATGGCAGGGCAGTACAAAACCCCCCCAAATGACCCCATTTTGGAAAGTAGACACCCCAAGGAAATTGCTGAGAGGCATGTTGAGCCCATTGAATATTTTTTTTTTGTCCCAAGTGATTGAATAATGACAAAAAAAAAAATTACAAAAAGTTGTCACTAAATGATATATTGCTCACACATGCCATGGTTATATGTGGAATTGCACCCCAAAATACATTCTGCTGCTTCTCCTGAGTACGGGGATACCACATGTGTGGGACTTTTTAGGAGCCTAGCCACGTACGGGACCCCGGAAACCAAGCACCGCCTTCAGGATTTCTAAGGGCGCAAATTTTTGATTTCACTCCTCACTACCTATCACAGTTTCGAAGGCCATAAAATGCCAAAATAGCACAAAACCCCCCCAAATGACCCCATTTTGGAAAGTAGACACCCCAAGCTATTTACTGAGAGGCATGTTCAGTCCATGGAATATTTTATATTTTGCCACAAGTTGCGGGAATATGACAAACTTTTTTTTTTTTGCACAAAGTTGTCACTAAATGATATATTGCTCACACATGCCATGGGCATATGTGAAATTACACCCCAAAATACATTCTGCTGCTTCTCCTGAGTACGGGGATACCACATGTGTGGGACTTTTTGGGAGCCTAGCCGCGTACGGGACCCCAAAAACCAAGCACCGCCTTCAAGGTTTCTAAGGGCATAAATTTTTGATTTCACTCCTCACTACCTATCACAGTTTTGAAGGCCATAAAATGCCAAGATGGCACAAACCCCCCCAAATGACCCCATTTTGGAAAGTAGACACCCCAAGCTATTTGCTGAGAGGCATGTTGACCCCATTGAATATTTTATTTTTTTGTCCCAAATGATTGAATAATGACAAAAAGAAAAAAAAAATGTACAAAAAGTTGTCACTAAATGATATATTGCTCACACATGCCATGGTTATATGTGGAATTGCACCCCAAAATACATTCTGCTGCTTTTCCTGAGTACGGGGATACCACATGTGTGGGACTTTTTGGGAGCCTAGCTGCGTACAGGGCCCCAAAAACCAAGCACTGCGAACGCTGCAGTTATGTGTGTTGTGTTTGGTAAGTGACAGTGATCGATCGATACTGCACTTGGGTGGGCTGGGCTGGGCTGGGCTGGGCGGAGGGGCTAAACGCAGGCGCTAGCAGGTATCTGGGCTGATCCCGCTAACACTGCGTTTTTGGGAACCCTAAACCGCTGGGGATGCTAGTATAGATCTGATCAGATCTGATCAGATACTATACCACTAAGGGGGGTGTATGCTTTGCGCGTGGGTGTTAGCGTTACTGTCACTAACCTAACACTGCCTGGGGCGACGCAGACCCTCTCTGGTGCTAAAACCTAATTGATCTCACCCGCCGGGCGATCAGGGGGGTTAAACCTTTATTGGGTTATATACGGCGGGTGCCCTGATGCTATAAAAAGCAAACTAATCAACCAGCGTCACCCGTAACCTTTATATGGTGATCACTGGTGAAAGGGTTAACTAGGGGCAATCAGGGGGTTAAAACCTTTATTAGGTTAAATATGGGGGTACCTGACACTATATAAAAACCTGACGGGTAACCTAAATAACTAAATAACTTACTGGCTAACCAGTGACACCAGTGACGCTTATACGGCGATCACTGGTGAAAGGGTTAACTCTAGGGGCAATCAGGGGGTTAAAATAATATATGGGGGTACCTGACACTAATAAAAACCTGCGGCGAACCTAAAAAAAAAAAACTGCCTATCTAAAACACCAGCGACACGAATACAGCGATCGGAAAAACAATCGCTTAGTGACGCTGAAGTTAGGGGGTGAAAGGGTTACCTGGGGGGTGATCAAGGGGTTAAACCTTTATTAGGGGGGGTTAGGGGGCTACCCTGGACCTAAAGGGGCCTAATCCTAACTGCCCTGCAACTTTTTACAATCACAGATGACACTAAATGCAGTGATCAGTAAAATAAATGATCACTGCAATCAGTGACACTGTGATTGGGGGCTTTGGGGTGACCTGGGGGGTGATCTGGGGGTGACTGGGGGGTGATTTGTGTGCCTATGTGTACCTACGTGTCAGTGGACTGTTGGTGCACTAACCTGCTTCTTCTCTGCTCGGCGCCGGGAACGGAAAGACCGCGGCGAGGGAGATGACATCACTTCCTCCAGCCTTGTTTACATCACATGGCGGAGGAAGCATTTTCATTGGCCGGGAGCGATCGCGAGGGGGGGGCGGAATCGAGCGGCCGCCCCCTCATGCCTGATCGCTCCCGAACACTTAACGGCCGCTCACTGCAGTGAAGGGGGGTCCGGATGGACCCCCCAACTGCACAAAGGCGATCACGTAGATCTACGTGATTCTGCCTGTCCGTGCCATTCTGCCGACGTAAATCGGCGGTGGGCGGTCGTTAAGTGGTTAAACAATGTACGTGTTCAAAGTTACAAACAGATTCTACATAAGAACAAACCTACAGTCCCTGTCTTGTATGCACCGCCTGTATACGGCTGTTCAGAGTATATAGGGCCTTTTTTATTTTGTGTGCGGGGTTCCCCTTAATATGCATACATTTTTCTCAAAGATTTTTATCCATATTACCGGGACCAGACATTACATTAAAGCCGCAAGCAGTTTTAAATGGCTTTTTTTCCTTTAGAAATGTCATTTTGTGCAGGGACAGTTCTAAACACGGGAAACGCATGCCACTTCACAGGCATACTTTAGACACCCCCCAGGTACGATATTTAAAGTAATATTTCACTTTTTTTTTCACTTTATGCATCATTAAAATGACTGCTCCCGAAAAACGGCCGTTTTTAAAACTTCGTTTTGCATTGATACATGTCCCCTGGGGCAGAACCCGGGTCCCCAAACTCTTTTTAGGACAATAACATGCATATTAGTCGTTATAATTAGCACTTTAGATTTCGAACGTTCGCGTCCATTGTATTTAATAGGGTTCTAAAGTTCACGCTAACATTCTGTCTGTTCGCAGGTTCTGGTGCGAACCGAACAGGGGGGTGTTCGGCTCATCCCTGCTCCTGACAAGTTCTCCATCATATATGATAAAAGCAGCCAGAGTTTTGTGTTCGGGAGGATGCTTTAAATAGATTAGCAGTGTGCTGAACTATTCAACGATCAGCTCTGAAAGTCTCTACCTATGAGGAGAGCGGGTGTGTGTCTTTCCTCCAATCAGATGTCTTTTCTGTATGCCCAGATTTCACTAGAGTGTTGAACAGGAAGAGAAATTCTCCTAACACGATGTGCACTTTCTAAACAGTATTTAAAGCTGAAGACAGCAGATATACATGTAAAATTTATGTAGGGAGATTTGTTTCTGAGTATCATCTGAGGCTGTTCACTTCACTGGGTATATGTGAGGGTTTACATTCACTTTAAAGTAGATTTCCAGCTTCATCCTAAACTATTCCTAAAACTGTCCCCTCCCTCCCCCTTAAGTCCTGTACACACGACCGGTTTTCCTGGTAGGAGAAAAAACCTTGGTTTTCCCGACGGGATTCCTGCCAAGCTTGTCTTGCGTACAGACTGTTATAGAAAATCCCGCCGGTCCAAAGCGTGGTGACGTACAACACGTACGACGGCACTAAAGGGGAAGTTCCATTGCAACGGCGCCACCCTTTGGGCTGCTTTTGCTGATCTCGTGTTATCGCATGTTAGTAAAAGTTTGGTGACAGACGATTCGCGCTTTTCAGTCTTCGTGCTTTCAGATCGATCGTAATAAAAATAAAGAAAAAAGTTTGTCAGAACTCTGTGTGAATATCGGCAGCAAAACAAGTTCATTATTGTAGCATTATAAAGAAGAAAAGAATGCGCAGCATTAAACGATGCAATAATTTGCAGCGTGACGAATGTGCTATCTCCATTACGAATGCTAGTTTTACCTGAATGAGCGCTCCCGTCTCATACTTGATTCTGAGCATGCGTGTTTTTTTTGCCCTCAGAAAAACATACACATGACCGGTTTTCACAACGGGAAAAAGTTCTCTTTTTTTTTTCCGGCAGGTTTCCTGTAGGGAAAACTGCGATGGAGAATACACACGGCTGGTTTTCCCAGCCAAACGCTCTCATAGCAGTTTTCCTGCCGGGAAAACCGGTCGTGTGTACGAGACTTAACACCTTTGCCTGCTAACTTGCATTAGAAGGATGTATGTACTTCCCTATTTTGAAGCTGATCCCTTTCAGTCACATGATCCTGCTCCCCTGTGTCAGCTAGCACTGTTGCACGAAAAAGGAGGGAGTGCTGACAACAAATTGGCCATTGAAGCCTATGGGGGAAGTCACCGCCTCAGACTTTACTAGCTGTTGTCGGATCTCTCTCTCCTCTCCCCTGCAGCTGCCACTGGCTGACATAGGGGATGCCATGATTGAACTTGAGTGGGCTGAAATAGATAAATATATGCATCTTTCTTATACAGGTTAATTAGCATAAGTATTAGGAGGGGGAGGGAACCATTTTAAGAGTAGTTAGGATGAAGCTGGAATTCCTCTTTAACTTTTTTTTATTTTATTTTTTATAGCTGAACTGTATATATGAACATATCTTTTTACTTTGCCTTATACAAATATTAAAAACAGTGATATTAACCAACCAGAAATCAGCTTTCAGTATAACTTTCAGTATAACTGGGGACCATATTTATTGCACCTGGTTGCTACTGGTCAATGGGCAGCCTTAAGCCTCAGGGCAATGTAGCCTGAGTTTAGCATTTAAAGATCATGTATGTATATAGGGAGTGTAAGCTTGATAAGTAGACTTTATCAGCAGCTGTGATTTCTGGATTTTGGATTATCTATTAATAGAACATATAGATATGATGATATAAATATAGTCAGGGCTTTTTTTCTCCGACAATAGGTGCGGGAACTCCCCTTTTCCAAGTCACTCCTTTTCTCTGCCCCTACCCACCTCCGAGCACTGTCCCTTGGATCCATCCCCTACCCACCTACCAGTACCGCCCCTTTTAGACAATACAGAATCAAGTATCATTTTGTGGTGCTGAGTAATTTGAATGGAATTTGGTAATGATATCAAGAAAAGCAGTAAAAGAGATCCCCTTCAGCCAGCAACAATAGATCCCCCTAACAACAATGTACCACCCACAACTAAACCCCCCCCCCCAGCAACAATAAACTCCCGGCAGCATCAACAGATCTCTGCACAGCCAGCATTAATAGACTCTCTGGCAGCCATCAATAAACCCCTCCCCCAACAGTAGATCTCCTTCAGCAACAACTAACCCCCCAGCAACATAAGACCCACCCCCAGCAACAATAGGTCCCCCACCAGCAACAAAAGACCTCCTCAGCAACAATAGACCCCCCTGCAAAAATAGATCCTCTCCAGCTAGAATAGATCCGCCAGCAGTGAGCATCAATGCCCTGCAGCACACCCTAGCATCCCTTGCCGCTACATACAGTCAGTCCAGGAGGTGGCGGAACTGCGTTCCCCCGTGTTCCCGCTGAAAAGAAGCCCTGAATATAGTGATCTAGTGAGCAAGAAGTTAATTTTATTTAACACAGTACTGAATAAGCATATTTTTATTCTATTGTATAGTGGATATTTTTTTTTTTTTCTACATGATAAATTAAATATTAACCAACATTGTGTGGAACTGTATTATGTAATATTTTGGGACATTGGTACAATATAAATTGAGGTTACTTATTTATAGTCTATAGTCCATATGTCATCATGTTCTGTTGGTGAGGTAACAGTAGAATTGTGTATGAAATTGTAACTGATTGGTTTGCAACATCCCACTTGCTCCTACCCAATTTGCTTGCTTAAAATGGGAGGTCATGCTAAATTAACATTTGTTACTTAGACCCCTTTCACACTGGGGCGCTTTGCAGGCGCTATAACGCTAAAAATATCGCCTGCAAAGCGCCCTGAAACAGCCGCTGCTGTCTCTCCAGTCTCTTTCACACTGGAGCGGTGCGCTGGCAGGACGGTAAAAAAAGTCCTGCTAGCAGCATCTTTGGAGCGGTGAAGGAGCGGTGTGTTTACCGCTCCTCCACCGCTCCTGCCCATTGAAATCAATGGGCACCGCGGCTATACCGCCGGCAAAGCGCCTCCGCAGAGGCGCTTTGCGGTGGTTTTAACCCTTTCTCGGCCGGTAGCGGGGGTAAAAGCGCCCCGCTAGCGGCACAAAATTGACGGTAAAGCACTGCTAAAAACAGCGCGCTTTACCGCCGATGCACACACCGCCCCAGTGTGAAAGGGGCCTTAGTATTTATGATGACAGTGATAGAGCTGATACCAGCCAACAACCTTTCTCCTTTTCTCTCCTAGCTTTGTAAATGTGCAAGTCAGTGGTGGGATGGATTTTCTAATGCAGGCTGAACCTTAGTGAGATGTTTGGCAATTTTGTGATAAGGATACTAATCTGAAGGGTAATTTATTAGCTTGATGCATTGAGAAGCTTGGCTGTTAGATTCAAGTTAGGTTCACCTCTAAGTAGAGTTGCGGATCCCACAAATTGAGATCAACATAATATTTGCATCTTGCATTTGGAAAATCTTACAGATAAATTCTAGAGACTTGCTCACAGAACAAAGAACACACTGAGGGGATCTTATCTACCAATTGAGAACCAAGACAAGCCCAAGAAAGATTCTAGGGCTGGCCATAGATAAGTCTGTATTCTTTGCTCAACTAGTTGGTTAAACAAAAAAAAACTGACCCCATGTGTGGAAGGGGGAATACACCCCGCTGTGACTTTTTTTTTTTTTTTTTGACAGCAGGGAGACAATCAAAATACACAGATCAGCTGTGCAATTTATAGCCTGCAGTGCTGATCGAGTGGACATTTTCCAACAGGGTGATTGAACAGAAACCTTTGGTTCAACCACATTGACCAGACATGGGTCGATATTTGTTCGGTCCCTGCTGAACCAGACAAATTTTGATCCATGTATGGACAGTTTTAGTTTGTAATTAATTAGATGACATTTAGTTGGTGTCATGAACATAGCATTTACCTACAGTGTTACCAGCAGGAGAGAGGCTCCTCTCAGAAATATGAAAGTATCGGACCTTCATCTGAAAACTCCTCAAGAAGAAAAAGCATTGTTAAGTGACTCTTCTAAGCTTTAGCCTTTAGCTATATTATAAAACTGAAAACTAACATTGCAGACGGCATCCCAAAGTACAAGTCATACCACTGGCAGAGATCACACTGGTGGCAGGGACAAAAAGTATAAGAATATGAAACAAAATTCAACAGTCAGAATGACAGTTATACAGTGGGGCAAACAAGTATTTAGTCAGCCTCCAATTGTGCAAGTTCTCCCACTTATAAAGATGAGAGGCCTGTAATTGTCATCATAGGTATACCTCAACTATGAGAGACAAAATGTGGAAACAAATCCAGACAATCACATTGTCTGATTTGGAAAGAATTTATTTGCAAATTATGGTGGAAAATAAGTATTTGGTCAAAATCAAAAGTTCATCTCAATACTTTGTTATATGGCCTTTGTTGGCAATGACAGAGGTCAAACATTTTCTGTAAGTCTTCACAAGGTTGTCACACACTGTTGCTGGTATGTTGGCCCATTCCTCCATGCAGATCTCCTCTAGAGCAGTGATGTTTTGGGGCTGTCGATGGGCAACACGGACTTTCAACTCCCTCCAAAGGTTTTCTATGGGGTTGAGATCTGGAGACTGGCTAGGCCACTCCGGGACCTTGAAATGCTTCTTACGAAGCTACTCCTTCGTTGCCAGGGCGGTGTGTTTGGGATTATTGTCATACTGAAAGACCCAGCCACGTTTCATCTTCAATGCCCTTGCTGATGGGAGGAGGTTTGCACTCAAAATCTCACGATACATGACCCCATTCATTCTTTCATGTACACAGATCAGTCGTCCCGTTCCCTTTGCAGAGAAACAGCCCCAAAGCATGATGTTGCCACCCCCATGCTTCACAGTAGGTGTGGTGTTTTTTGGTTGCAACTCAGCATTCTCTCTCCTCCAAACACGAGTTGTGTTTCTACCAAAAAGTTCTACTTTGATTTCATCTGACAATATGACATTCTCCCAATCCTCTTCTGGATCATCCAAATGCTCTCTAGCAAACCTCAGACGGGCCCGGACATGTACTGGCTTAAGCAGGGGGACACGTCTGGCACTGCAAGATCTGAGTCCCTGGCGGTGTAGTGTGTTACTGATGGTAGCCTTTGTTACGTTGGTCCCAGCTCTCTGCAGGTCATTCACTAGGTCCCCCGTGTGGTTCTGGGATTTTTGCTCACCGTTCTTGTGATCATTTTGACCCCACGGGGTGAGATCTTGCGTGGAGCCCCAGATCGAGGGAGATTATCAGTGGTCTTGTATGTCTTCCATTTTCTAATTATTGCTCCCACAGTTGATTTCTTCACACCAAGCTGCTTGCCTATAGCAGATTCAGTCTCCCCAGCCTGGTGCAGGTCTACAATTTTGTTTCTGGTGTTCTTCGACAGCTCTTTGGTCTTCACCATAGTGGAGTTTGGAGTGTGACTGTTTGAGGTTGTGGACAGGTGTCTTTTATACTGATAACAAGTTCAAACAGGTGCCATTAATACAGGTAATGAGTGGAGGACAGAGGAGCCTCTTAAAAAAGAAGATACAGGTCTGTGAGAGCCAGAAATATTGTGTGTTTGTAGGTGACCAGATACTTATTTTCTACTATAATTTGCAAATAAATTCTTTCCAAATCAGACAATGTGATTGTCTGGATTTGTTTCCACATTTTGTCTCTCATAGTTAAGGTATACCTATGATGACAATTACAGGCCTCTCTCATCTTTTTAAGTGGGAGAACTTGCACAATTGGTGGCTGACTAAATACTTTTTTGCCCCACTGTATATGCAGAACAGAAAAATATGCCATTGGAACAGCTGGAACCTTTATGCTCAGGCAATTTCCCAGTGCACTGAACTCAATGTAAATGCAGAGCTTACCTTCTGCGGCATTCTTATATAAGGCCACTGAATGGCTGTTCCCAATGAGGATATCTGCATAGGCTGCCATAAAGGAGACATGCTTTCAAGAGGGACTGCTGTCAACAAGGGCTGCCATAACTTGGTCAGAGGTTACAGTTAGGGATGAGCTTCGTGTTCGAGTCGAACATACGTTCGACACGAACATCGGCTGTTCGATCGTTCGACGAAGATCGAACGATTTGGGCCGTTCGCGCCAAATTCGAGTGACGCGAACGGCCCACAATGCACTACGCCATCGCAGTGTCATCCAGGCGCTGTGATTGGCCAAGCATGCACTGTGACCCCGCATGCTTGGCCAATCACAGCGCCGGCAGCGAGGAGAGCAATGATTGGCCACAGGCAGGATGCCTGTGGCCAATTATTGCTGATGGGGTTTAGTACACGCCCCACACTATAAAAGGCCGCCAGCGCGGCGGCCTTGTGTAGTGTGTTCCGGAGCAGGGAAAGAGAAGCATAGGCAGGGACAGTGTCATTTTTTTTCCTTTACTAATCCTGGATTCCTTGTGTTTAGGGACAAATAAGGATAGGTATGGAGAGTGTCAGTGACAGTGTGCTATTCTGTGCTAATCCTTGTTTGTAGGGACAGAGAGGTACAGTGAGGGAAAGTGTCAGTGTGCTATTCTGTGCTAATCCTTGTTTGTAGGGACAGAGAGGTACAGTGAGGGAAACTGACAGTGTGCTATTCTGTTCTAAAACTATTTTGCTGAACCATATTTTCAATCCTTGAGTTGAGGGACAGAGAGGTACAGTGAGTGAAACTGACAGTGTGCTATTCTGTTCTAAATCAATTTTGCTGTTCCATATTTTCAATCCTTGAGTTGAGGGACAGAGAGGTACAGTGAGGGAAACTGACAGTGTGCTATTCTGTTCTAAAACTATTTTGCTGAACCATATTTTCAATCCTTGAGTTGAGGGACAGAGAGGTACAGTGAGTGAAACTGACAGTGTGCTATTCTGTTCTAAACCAATTTTGCTGTTCCATATTTTCAATCCTTGAGTTGAGGGACAGAGAGGTACAGTGAGGGAAACTGACAGTGTGCTATTCTGTTCTAAAACTATTTTGCTGAACCATATTTTCAATCCTTGAGTTGAGGGACAGAGAGGTACAGTGAGTGAAACTGACAGTGTGCTATTCTGTTCTAAACCAATTTTGCTGTTCCATATTTTCAATCCTTGAGTTGAGGGACAGAGAGGTACAGTGAGGGAAAGTGTCAGTGTGCTATTGTGTTCTAAAACTATTTTGCTGAACCATATTTTCAATCCTTGAGTTGAGGGACAGAGAGGTACAGTGAGTGAAACTGACAGTGTGCTATTCTGTTCTAAATCAATTTTGCTGTTCCATATTTTCAATCCTTGAGTTGAGGGACAGAGAGGTACAGTGAGGGAAACTGATAGTGTGCTATTCTGTTCTAAAACTATTTTGCTGAACCATATTTTCAATCCTTGAGTTGAGGGACAGAGAGGTACAGTGAGTGAAACTGACAGTGTGCTATTCTGTTCTAAACCAATTTTGCTGTTCCATATTTTCAATCCTTGAGTTGAGGGACAGAGAGGTACAGTGAGGGAAACTGACAGTGTGCTATTCTGTTCTAAAACTATTTTGCTGAACCATATTTTCAATCCTTGAGTTGAGGGACAGAGAGGTACAGTGAGTGAAACTGACAGTGTGCTATTCTGTTCTAAACCAATTTTGCTGTTCCATATTTTCAATCCTTGAGTTGAGGGACAGAGAGGTACAGTGAGGGAAAGTGTCAGTGTGCTATTGTGTTCTAAAACTATTTTGCTGAACCATATTTTCAATCCTTGAGTTGAGGGACAGAGAGGTACAGTGAGTGAAACTGACAGTGTGCTATTCTGTTCTAAATCAATTTTGCTGTTCCATATTTTCAATCCTTGAGTTGAGGGACAGAGAGGTACAGTGAGGGAAACTGACAGTGTGCTATTCTGTTCTAAAACTATTTTGCTGAACCATATTTTCAATCCTTGAGTTGAGGGACAGAGAGGTACAGTGAGTGAAACTGACAGTGTGCTATTCTGTTCTAAATAAATTTTGCTGTTCCATATTTTCAATCCTTGAGTTGAGGGACAGAGAGGTACAGTGAGGGAAACTGACAGTGTGCTATTCTGTTCTAAAACTATTTTGCTGAACCATATTTTCAATCCTTGAGTTGAGGGACAGAGAGGTACAGTGAGGGAAAGTGTCAGTGTGCTTTTGTGTTCTAAAACTATTTTGCTGAACCATATTTTCAATCCTTGAGTTGAGGGACAGAGAGGTACAGTGAGGGAAAGTGTCAGTGT
Organism: Rana muscosa; assembly: GCA_029206835.1. Lineage (NCBI taxonomy): Eukaryota > Metazoa > Chordata > Amphibia > Anura > Ranidae > Rana > Rana muscosa. The sequence goes on from CM055122.1 coordinate 865,505,707, forward strand.
GCTATTGCGTTCTAAAACTATTTTGCTGAACCATATTTTCAATCCTTGAGTTGAGGGACAGAGAGGTACAGTGAGGGAAAGTGTCAGTGTGCTATTCTGTTCTAAACCAATTTTGCTGTTCCATATTTTCAATCCTTGAGTTGAGGGACAGAGAGGTTCAGTGAGTGAAACTGACAGTGTGCTATTCTGTTCTAAACCAATTTTGCTGTTCCATATTTTCAATCCTTGAGTTGAGGGACAGAGAGGTACAGTGAGGGAAAGTGTCAGTGTGCTATTGTGTTCTAAAACTATTTTGGTGAACCATATTTTCAATCCTTGAGTTGAGGGACAGAGAGGTACAGTGAGGGAAAGTGTCAGTGTGCTATTGTGTTCTAAAACTTTTTTGCTGTTCCATATTTTCAATCCTTGAGTTGAGGGACAGAGAGGTACAGTGAGGGAAAGTGTCAGTGTGCTATTGTGTTCTAAAACTATTTTGCTGAACCATATTTTCAATCCTTGAGTTGAGGGACAGAGAGGTACAGTGAGGGAAACTGACAGTGTGCTATTCTGTTCTAAAACTATTTTGCTGAACCATATTTTCAATCCTTGAGTTGAGGGACAGAGAGGTACAGTGAGTGAAACTGACAGTGTGCTATTCTGTTCTAAATAAATTTTGCTGTTCCATATTTTCAATCCTTGAGTTGAGGGACAGAGAGGTACAGTGAGGGAAACTGACAGTGTGCTATTCTGTTCTAAAACTATTTTGCTGAACCATATTTTCAATCCTTGAGTTGAGGGACAGAGAGGTACAGTGAGGGAAAGTGTCAGTGTGATATTGTGTTCTAAAACTATTTTGCTGAACCATATTTTCAATCCTTGAGTTGAGGGACAGAGAGGTACAGTGAGGGAAAGTGTCAGTGTGCTATTGTGTTCTAAAACTATTTTGCTGAACCATATTTTCAATCCTTGAGTTGAGGGACAGAGAGGTACAGTGAGGGAAAGTGTCAGTGTGCTATTCTGTTCTAAACCAATTTTGCTGTTCCATATTTTCAATCCTTGAGTTGAGGGACAGAGAGGTACAGTGAGTGAAACTGACAGTGTGCTATTCTGTTCTAAACCAATTTTGCTGTTCCATATTTTCAATCCTTGAGTTGAGGGACAGAGAGGTACAGTGAGGGAAAGTGTCAGTGTGCTATTCTGTTCTAAAACTATTTTGGTGAACCATATTTTCAATCCTTGAGTTGAGGGACAGAGAGGTACAGTGAGGGAAAGTGTCAGTGTGCTATTGTGTTCTAAAACTATTTTGCTGAACCATATTTTCAATCCTTGAGTTGAGGGACAGAGAGGTACAGTGAGGGAAAGTGTCAGTGTGCTATTGTGTTCTAAAACTATTTTGCTGTTCCATATTTTCAATCCTTGAGTTGAGGGACAGAGAGGTACAGTGAGTGAAACTGACAGTGTGCTATTCTGTTCTAAACCAATTTTGCTGTTCCATATTTTCAATCCTTGAGTTGAGGTACAGAGAGGTACAGTGAGTGAAACTGACAGTGTGCTATTCTGTTCTAAACCAATTTTGCTGTTCCATATTTTCAATCCTTGAGTTGAGGGACAGAGAGGTACAGTGAGGGAAAGTGTCAGTGTGCTATTGTGTTCTAAAACTATTTTGCTGAACCATATTTTCAATCCTTGAGTTGAGGGACAGAGAGGTACAGTGAGGGAAAGTGTCAGTGTGCTATTGTGTTCTAAAACTATTTTGCTGAACCATATTTTCAATCCTTGAGTTGAGGGACAGAGAGGTACAGTGAGTGAAACTGACAGTGTGCTATTCTGTTCTAAACCAATTTTGCTGTTCCATATTTTCAATCCTTGAGTTGAGGGACAGAGAGGTACAGTGAGGGAAACTGACAGTGTGCTATTCTGTTCTAAAACTATTTTGCTGAACCATATTTTCAATCCTTGAGTTGAGGGACAGAGAGGTACAGTGAGTGAAACTGACAGTGTGCTATTCTGTTCTAAACCAATTTTGCTGTTCCATATTTTCAATCCTTGAGTTGAGGGACAGAGAGGTACAGTGAGGGAAAGTGTCAGTGTGCTATTGTGTTCTAAAACTATTTTGCTGAACCATATTTTCAATCCTTGAGTTGAGGGACAGAGAGGTACAGTGAGGGAAAGTGTCAGTGTGCTATTGTGTTCTAAAACTATTTTGCTGAACCATATTTTCAATCCTTGAGTTGAGGGACAGAGAGGTACAGTGAGTGAAACTGACAGTGTGCTATTCTGTTCTAAAACTATTTTGCTGAACCATATTTTCAATCCTTGAGTTGAGGGACAGAGAGGTACAGTGAGTGAAACTGACAGTGTGCTATTCTGTTCTAAACCAATTTTGCTGTTCCATATTTTCAATCCTTGAGTTGAGGGACAGAGAAGGACACTCGTAGAAATTATCAGTGTGCTATTCTGTGCTAAATCTTGTTTGTAGGGAGGGACAGAGTAGGACAGTGAGTGAAACTGACAGTGTGCTATTCTGTTCTAAACCAATTTTGCTGTTCCATATTTTCAATCCTTGAGTTGAGGGACAGAGAAGGACACTCGTAGAAATTATCAGTGTGCTATTCTGTGCTAAATCTTGTTTGTAGGGAGGGACAGAGTAGGACAGTGAGGGAAAGTGTCAGTGTGCTATTCTGTTCTAAAACTTTTTTGCTGAACCATATTTTCAATCCTTGTGTTTAGGGACAGAGAAGGATAGGCAGGGGACAGTGTCAGTGTCATTGTTGCTAAGCCTCCTGCACAATATACACCTGAAGGTAGCCCTTATTGCTGTTTTTCCCATCTCCCTGCAGGCCATCCATTAAAATGTCTGGAAGGCAACCAAGGAGAGGCAGACAGTCAGGAGGCAAAAAAAGAGGGCAAGCAGGCTCTGTGTCTGGGGGCAACAGTGCTGGTCGTGTACGCGGTGCATTGTCATCAGCACATGGCCATGGGACACGCTTGTCCTTGTTTTCGGCAGCTGGACATGTTGAGCCACATCATGCCGAAGACTTGGTAGAGTGGATGACCAAGCCCACCTCATCCTCCTCATCCTCTCTCACCCAGGCTCAGGGTACTGGCAAAGCAGCTGCCAAAGCGTCCTCTTCTCTGGTATCATTATCTTCATTAGTCAATCCTTCCCTAGACCCACCATGCCCTCCTCCTGAGGAGTCCCCCGAACTGTTTGAGCACAGTGTTGGGTACATGCTCCAGGAGGATGCCCAGCGTTTGGAAGGATCTGATGATGATACCCAGCTAGAGGAAGGCAGCAGCGTGAGAGCAGAGAGAGGGGATGCTCAAGAAGGACACCAATCTGGCAGTCATGTTCCAGCAGCTGCAGCATACTGCCAGATTGGCTCTAGTGATGAGGAGGGAGGGGATGATGAGGTCACTGACTCCACGTGGGTGCCTAATAGGAGAGAGGAGGAGGAGGAGGATGAGGAGGAGGCACATCTCCAACGAGGCAGGATGCCCTTGAGCAGCACACCGACGGAATCACACCGCAGAGCTCCGCCTGTGCAGGGCGCTGCCTCTGCCCGTCATTCAAAAAGTTCTTTGGTGTGGGCCTTTTTTGAGGCGAGTGCATCAGATCGCACAGCTGCTGTTTGCAACATATGTCTCAAGCATATATCGCGTGGCCAAAACATCAGCCGCTTGGGCACCACATGCTAGACATATGTTGACCTGCCATGCAGCTCGTTGGCAAGCCTACCTTAAAGACCCACACCAAAGAACAAAGCTGACCTCTTCTTGCACCGCATCAGCTGGGATCTCCAACCCCACTATACCTTCACTCCTCTCTGAAACCTGCTCTGAGAGGAATGAAGGTGTAGAATTAGGTGTGTCACAGGCAAGTACTTGCGGGCACTCTTCTAGCAGTACACCAACGTCCGATTCTAGCAGGCAAATTTCCCTGCCCCAGCTGCTGGACCTTCGAAAGAAGTTCACTCCCAGCCATCCACATGCCCAGCGGTTGAATGCTAGCTTGGCTAAATTGCTAGCGCTTCAACTGCTGCCTTTTCAGTTGGTAGACTCGGCCCCCTTCCGTGAGTTTGTGCAATGTGCGGTTCCTCAGTGGCAGGTTCCCAAACGACACTTTTTCGCACGGAAGGCGATTCCGGCTCTCTACAGGCATGTGGAAGGCAATGTCTTGGCCTCGCTGGACAGGGCGGTCAGCGGTAAGGTGCATATTACCGCTGACTCATGGTCCAGCAGGCATGGACAGGGACGTTACCTTTCTTTCACGGCCCATTGGGTCACTCTTTTGGCAGCTGGGAAGGATGCAGGACAAGGTGCAGTAGTGTTGGAGGTTGTTCCACCGCCACGCCTCCAAAATGCTACTACTGGTTGTGACACACCTCTCTCCTCCACCCCCTCCTCTTCTTCTTCCTCCATGGCCTCTTCCTGTGGTTTGTCCTCGGAACCAGCGGTGCTCCGTAGGCGTTCAAGGGGCTACGCAAGTACGCAGGCAAAAAGATGCCATGCCGTGCTTGCGCTGGTGTGTTTGGGGGACAGGAGCCACACTGGGGCAGAGGACCTGTCTGCTCTGCAGGGGCAGGCCGAGAGGTGGTTGACGCCACACCAGCTTAAGCCAGGAATGGTGGTTTGCGACAATGGCACCAACCTCCTCTCCGCCATCCGAAAGGGACAACTGACTCATGTGCCCTGTATGGCTCACGTCCTTAACCTGGTGGTGCAGCGGTTCTTGGGCAGGTACCTGGGCTTACAGGATGTCCTGAGGCAGGCCAGGAAAGTCTGTGTGCATTTCCGCAGATCTTATAATGCCAGTGCTCGCCTGGCTGAGCTTCAAAAGGAGTTGAACCTGCCCAAGAACCGCCTTATATGTGACATGCCCACCAGGTGGAACTCAACGTTGGCCATGCTGCAGCGGCTGCACACGCAGCAGAGGGCCATCAATGAGTACCTGTGCGACTACGGCACCAGGACAGGGTCAGGGGAGCTCGGGTTTTTTTCACCACGCCAGTGGGGCATGATCAGGGATGCATGCACTGTCCTGGCACCATTTGAGGAGGCCACGAGGATGGTGAGCAGTGACAGTGCATGCATCAGTGACACTGTACCTCTTGTCCACCTGTTGGAGCACACGCTGCGTGGAATAATGGACAGGGCACTTGAGGCAGAACAGAGGCAGGAAGAGGAGGACTTCCTTGCCTCTCAAGGCCCCCTTTACCCAGACAGTGTTCCTTCTGTCCCACCCATCGCACAGGAAGAGGAGGAGGAGGAGGAGGAGGAGGAGGATTGTGTCAGCATGGAGGTGGAGGCTGGCACTCAGCATCATCAGCAGCAGTCTTTTAGGGATGATTTACAGTCCCAAGAAACCAGTGGACTTGTACGTGGCTGGGAGGAGGTGGCTGCGGATCATGTCGTCCTTAGTGACCCAGAGGACTCCGGACTGAATGCCTCAGCTAACCTACGCTGCATGGCCTCCCTGATCCTGCAAAGTCTGCGGAAGGATCCTCGTATTCTTCGGATCAAGGAGAGGGACCATTACTGGCTGGCCACTCTCCTTGATCCACGGTACAAGGGTAAGGTTGCAGACCTTATCGTACCGTCGCAGAGGGAGCAGAGGATGAGACAACTCCGGGAGGCCTTGCAGAAAGGTCTGTGCAACGCGTTCCCAGAGACTGGGAGGTTACAAACTCCTGGTCCTGGACAACGAGTTGCTGAGGCTTCGGGCAGTCAAAGAAGGAGTGGTGGGGAAGGTGGCCGTCTGACCGATGCGTTCAGACAATTCTTTAGTCCGCAGCCCCAAAGTATGATCGGTTCCAGCAACCATCGCCAGCGTCTGATATACATGGTGCAGGAATACCTAGGGGCAAGGTCAGACTTGGACACCTTCCCCACCGAAAATCCTCTGGCTTACTGGGTCTTGAGGATGGATCACTGGCCAGAGCTTGCACAGTATGCAATTGAGCTACTGGCCTGTCCTGCATCCAGCGTTCTTTTAGAACGCACATTCAGTGCTGCTGGAGGATTTGTCACGGATCACAGGGTGCGCCTGTCCACCGACTCGGTTGATCGACTGACTTTCATCAAGATGAACCAGTCTTGGATCACCACCAGCTACCACACACCAGATGCTGATATAACAGACTAATTGATTTTAAAATGTCACATCCCTTCAAGACTGATGCTGATGCTGAGTGCCTGTGCTGTTATGTTGACTGGCTATCCTCCTCCTCCTCCTCAATGATACGATTAACGATGATAGCTTGGAAGATCATTTTGGTTTATGGGTGACGCCACCAGTGGCTAAGGCCCAATTTTTCAGCCCCTGTTTAACAGGGGCGTGTAATTAAAATTTTTGATGCAATACTTTGCAACAGGCCTCATTGCTGTGCTCCAAGTACAGTATCTGTGAGGGGTTGCAGTGTTGTGCCACCAGTGCCTAAGGCCCAATTTTTCAGCCCCTGTTTAACAGGGGCATGCAATTATAATTATTGATCTAATAATTCACAGCAGGGAGCATTGCTGCGCCCACCAAGAGTAACTGTCAGGCCTTACAGTGTTGTGGCACCAGCACCACCATCACCACCACCACCACCACCAAAGGCCCAATTTTTCAGCCCCTGTTCAACAGGGGCATGCAATTATAATTATTGATCTAATAATTCACAGCAGGGACCATTGCTGCGCCCACCAAGAGTAACTGTCAGGCCTTACAGTGTTGGGGCACCAGCACCACCATCAAAGGCCCAATTTTTACTACCACTGATCAACAATTATATGTTATTACAATTCCTGATATTATACTTGACAGAAGGGCGTTCCAGCACCCACCAAGAATAACTGTGAGTGCTTTCAGTGTTGTGCCAACACCAACACCTAAGGGGCCAATTTCTGCAGAGTATATACGGAAGGTCCCTACTTTCAAACATCCAACTTACAAACTACTACTACTTGCAAACGGAAGGAGACAACAGGAAGTGAGAGGAAATCTACCCCTTGGAAGGAAAATTCTCTCCTGTAAGAATTAATATGGGAGAAAGGTGTCTCCTCTCTACTGATGCTTTATCACCAATCCTTGTTTCAATAAAAACACCACATTTCAAAAACAGTTGTCATTGGGACGCAAAGTGAGGTGAAATGTTCTGAACAGGGGCACAGACAGCAAAAAAAATGTGACAGGGGTGATAACCGTTCCCTATGTTTTACAAAAAACTAAAAAAAAGGAATTTGCCATGGAGCTCCACTTAAACAATGCAGCTGTTCAAAATTATAAACAGATTCTACATAAGAACAAACCTACAGTCCCTGTCTTGTATGCACCGCCTGTATACGGCTGTTCAGAGTATATAGGTCCTTTTTTATTTTGTGTGCGGGGTTCCCCTTAATATCCAATACAAGACCCAAAGGGGCTGGTAATGGGCTGGGGTGGGGGGGGGGGGGGGTTGATGGGGTAGCTATGCCATTTTTCCTAAAGATTTTCATCCATATTACCGGGACCAGACATTGCATTAAAGCCGCAAGCAGTTTTAAATGACTTTTTTCCCTTTAGAAATTTTATTTTGTGCAGGGACAGTTCTAAACACGGGAAACACGTGGCACTTCACAGGCATACTTTAGACACCCCCCAGGTACAATATTTAAAGGAATATTTGACTTTTTTTTTTCACTTTATGCATCATTAAAATGACTGCTCCCGGAAAACGTCCGTTTTTAAAACTTCTTTTTGCATTGATACATGTCCCCTGGTGCAGAAGCCGGGTTCCCAAACTCTGTTTCGGACAATAACATGGATAATAGTCGTTATAATTAGCACTTTAGAATCCGAACGTTCGCATCCATTGTATTTAATAGGGTTCTAATGTTCGCGCAAACTTTCGGTCCGTTCACGGGTTCTGGTGCGAACCGAACCCGGGGGTGTTCGGCTCATCACTAGTTACAGTTAATTTGCTCTGTCTACTGTCCTTGTGTCCATTAAAAAGGGCTGAAAAATTTGATGGAAACTCTAAAGTTCTAGTTTTTATGCTAAATGAATATATGGAAACCTACAGTTGAAAAGAAGTTCATTCTAATGCTTATCATTCATACTGTAGAGACCACGGTTTTCATGCTGAGAGCTACATTAAAACCATAGACCAACTTTACCTGCACATATGAGATAACATGGGGTGAGCAAGCCCTTCAGATTTATGCCCTAAGGCTAAAATATTCCATATGTGTCCTTATACTTGCACACAATACAAACATTGCATTTAATAAATTAAACACTACCTAGAACAGAACAGAACACTATGTAAGCTAAGGCCAAAAGAATCTTATACTCCAAAGCACTTAAGGCACGAGTTGGCTCCGATCTGGGTCAGTGCTTAAAACCTGACTCAATTGTATTGGCAACACTAAGTAAATCTTCATCACTATTCCAAATAAATAATACTTTAGAGAGACAGAAAGACATGTTTTTGTGATAGAAACATACTAACCGCACAACAGTATGAATTAAATAAAAGCTCTATATGTATTCCTGAAAGCAGCAAGATGTGCTTTTCATAAGCTTAATGAAATCAAGATGAGCAAGGCTAATATGTATGCACGCTGTACATTTATCTGTGTAAAGGAAATGTTCCTGGACGTGGATGAAAGATGGGAAGGAGATGTAGTTACTGTTTCTTCTACATTCCAAACAAAGGGCGTAAGAGGACAACCATCCACAAATCAGTGGGATCTCTTTTATGGTAATCATTTAGGGCATATAATTATATATTTTTTTTTTCTTATTTTTTTTTATGTGATGCCTAAGGGAAATTATAAAATGCACAGAAAGTATAGGAACAAGTATAAACATCTGTTAAAACAAAGACAAATTAATCTCATTAAAGCCCACTGTGTTGAAACAAGTGTAGACCATATCAAAATGAAAAAAAATAATCTTTAAAAGGAATGTTCATTTATTTTTCCTTTTTCTCTAGAACAGCTAGAAATAAGGTACATGTGATGAACTGTGGGGTATGTGGACTGGGTAACAATAAACAAATGTTAAGCATTACAGCAGATTTAGCAAGCCATTAACGCTTTGGCTTGAGCCGACTACCATAACTAACACAAAGCATTAGGCCTCATACATAAAGTTGTTGTTTAGAAATAGCTTGTAAATGGAGTAGGGCTTTGGATTCAGAAAACATTTAACAAGTGTAGCACACCCCCGTAGGAGCTGCTGGTTTCATTTGGGCCTTGCACGTTACCTCAGTATTCGTTGTCTAGGGGAAGAAAGTCTGTAAAAACTCCAATGTCCACACAAGATGTAAAACTGTTAGGTTTTATTTTCCCTTTGCATAAAACATATGAAGAATAGTGAATTGGATGTGACCTGACACACACTAGAGCACAACATGGCGACCTCCATCCCTAAATTAATTTGTAGAAAAGGAGAGCTGTGGGACTTTGAGTGAGGCAACCGCCATGTCAGATATAAACAGAAACATAAAATTTACAGTACATAATTTATTGTTACATTGTAAAAAATATTGTATCAAATAAATAGGTAGTCACATGACTTACACTTAATATGCTGCTATATAGCATGCAATACAAATAGGAATTCAACATAATAACTGTACATAGTAGGATAGACGGGTTAAAAAACATTGTAGGGACAGATAACTTAGGGCATCTAGTGGCACTCAACGCGTTTCCTGGCATTACAGCCATTCATCAGGAGTGTTGTAACATAATATACTGGAAAGGAAAGGGACAAGGATTAATAATGATATCCTTAGAATAAGGGAGGACAGAGAGAATGTGTCCCAACAAAGTGGGGACAATCTGGGATACTCACTGCACAGCCCCAAGGCCAGGCCCGGTGTCCGCCAGGGAAGATGGGGGTGACAGGCATGATGTCTCCCCCGGGGTTGAGACGGGGGAACCCTCCAAGGATGAAGAACAGCACCCAGAGCATAACACGGTGGTCACAGCCTGATCCAATGGACTATGTGTGCACAAAAAGTGCATAGTGTTCCTGGAGAAAATGTGTATCAAAGAGGGGAAGATTAATTGAATCTGTAAAAGTGCAAAGTGTGTGAAATCATGGCAAATATCTATGTGTTCCCACAAGGGGACTACATGAGGGGGTCTATGTGAAATAAAACCAATTAAGGGGGGAAAAAAAGAAAACATACCAAAAAAGGATTGCTGAGCTCCCAACGAAAGTAACCTGTGTGTGGATTCAGTGTGTGCTGTCCTTGTAATTGAGTCAAGCAAATGAACCATCGGCTGCTTCAAGGCTGCTATATACTCCCATTCCAAGGGAGGGGCCCCGTCAACGTCATGCCTGATTGGCCATACTGCACAAGAGAGGTGGGGAGGGGATTCCCAGCTGCATGTGGAGGAGCCATCAGCAGTGGGTCCCCACTCACCTCGTGCATGGCTAAGGATGGAAAAAAGACGCTTAAACAACATCAATGACACAGCTGATGCAGCGTCGAAGCATGATGCCGATGAGCAGGAGGCAAAGCCCCGCCCTCACCAAAAAGTGGGGGGGGGGAACGTACTGCTGCACATCGCAACCCCGGAGACAGAGAAAACACCCAACCCCCCTCAAACCCAAGCTGAACCGGACAAGGGATTGGCCAATTATGGCTCTCCGTTTTTTGCGCGCTGTGATTGGCCAAAGCATGCAGGTCATAGTGCATGCTTGGCCAATCATCAGCCAGCAATGCACTGCGATGCCGCAGTGAATTATGGGCCGTGACGCGCCACTCGAATTTGGCCCATAATGTTTGCAATTCGGCAAACAGCCGAACAGCCGATGTTCGAGTCGAACATGGGTTCGACTCATACACCAAGCTCATCCCGATTCCCTACCAATAACTTGCCCTTCCTTTATATTTTTTTACATCATCCTTTACATTTTACTATATACTACTAGTACAGGAAGTCTCTCTAACAGCACCACAGACAAAAGTATATATACACTGTGTGTATATTTATATATATATATCAGTCAGATTTGTATTGTGGTCTGTATCTACGTTGCAGACTTTCCCTCTCTGCCAGAACAGAAGTGTCAGATACCAGCAAAACCTGACCAGGGTTCTAACCTTTCTTCAGTCTATACAAAACACTTATGGCTATAGATACACTTTAAGTGGAAGCCAAGTAGCCTATCAGTCTTTTTTGGACAGGGTGGAGAGAGACCCATGCAGGCAAATACAAACTTGCCCACCACCAAAGTGAAGTAAATTATGAAAACTGTATTAGCAGGAAACCTATTCCATTTCAGATATGGACATTTTACATTTTGGATGTAGACGTTGCTTGTGAAATTGAACTGCCCTCTGCCAAAATTGGCTCCATTGTGAGCTTTTATATAAATGATGTAGGAAATTAGATAGAAAGCCCCTGTAGGGTCAAGGCCTGATATGAACTGTCCAGTGGAAAACACTGTAGAGTGTGTGAGTGCTATATAACTTAGTAAGATAACAGACAAAGTGTACATAAACATATATGTCTGGGGGAAAAAAAATCCTCTATTTTCCGTAAGTTGATTGTGATGGGTCACTTGCATTTTCTCAGATACAGTAAAAGTCTCAATTTTCTCCACAGTAATTCATCAAGAAAGGGAAAGCTGTCACTTTGGATGTATCTTAGGTCACCTTAGTCCCAGACCTCTGCCTTGATAATATTAGCAAGTGCTCAATCTAATTTTAAATGAAAACTTGGTTTAGGGTCTGAAGGCAATACCAGATCTTTCACTTTAGAGCACTGGCCAGTGCAATACTATGAGTACAATGCAGACACCCCTGTTATGGTAATATCAGCATGTATACCCTTTAGAATTGGTTTATGATGCACTATTTTGCCCCAAATAGTTATATGGGAATTAGATAAGAGTTCATATAGCCCATGATTCGGCAAGCTGCAATACCTACCCAAGTGAAATGAGAAAATGGGCTTTTGAACTCTCCTATCAGTTCACTGCATGGCAAGTAGAAGTAAAAAAAAGTGTCTTTTTACAAACTCCATGTTCTCAAGTTTCTTAAAATATTCAGAGCAAAATTTTACATTACTAAAGAAAAAAAAGGAGATTACATTTGCTTGCCTATGACATATATATGTTCACATACATTTTGGTACAGATATTTGTGCATGCTGAGCCCAAGTCCTCAGAAGGCAGATAAGCACCATCAGCAAACTTGACAACCGGAATAATACATTATATGAGTCATGGTCTCTCGTTGCAGAGATGAAAAAAAAGGATTATGTGAATTTCAGAAGTCAAGCATTTTTTACTGGTGCTACAAATCACATACTAGATACAGTATATGCCCATGTCTTATATATAGAGAACCAAGGGATGCATGGTTTCGTCTAGGAGGGCCCACTCATGAATTCTGCATATTTGAATGAACGCTCCTGCATCTTAGTGACTTTTATAAGCATGTGCATGAAAAAAAACAGGGATGACTGTTGCTTCCCTTAAGTTCAGGGCTGGATTTCCAATTCCGCAGTATATAAACACCCTATCTGTGGTCCCAACCCCCTTCCTCCACTGTTACCATGACCACTGTTACAAAGTACATTTGCAAAGTACATTTTCTTACTTTCCTGGTACTTATCTTAGAATATTGTAACAATGTCTAAATATGCTAATAAGAGATGACTGTACTTCTACTGGTGGTGGCAAAAATAAGATCTACGGTAACTAAAACTACACTGGAAAAACATCTCTTTTGCTCTGCTGCCTATAGGCATTGGCCTATTGTGCCCAATGAGAAAGCTATCCCTGCTGAAACTGCATTAAGATTTTTAAGGGCATATTTTAGATGCAAGCACCCCATGCTGGGTTTTTCAAACTTACCTCTTTGTTTCATGTCAGGGCATCCTCTGACTTCTCAGAGCAAACTGCTGTTTGTTCCTTAGAAACCTGGTCCACCTTTCCAAACACCAGTAATACAGACAAGCAAAACTATCTCAGTTGACTGCCCAGGATTACAGGTTCAGAGGTCTAAAACATGCATAAAACTGTTGTAAAGACTTCTAATTATTATTATTATTATTATACAGGGTTTATATAGCGCCAACAGTTTGCGCATCGCTTTACAACATGGGGGCAAACAGTACAGTTACAATACAATTCAATACAGGAGGGATCAGAGGGCCCTGCTCATTAGAGCTCACAGTCTAGAAGGGAGGGTCACGTGGAACAAAGGGTAGTAGCTGTGGGGAATGATCAGATGGAGAAAATGAAAATACAGTTGTTAGGTGTGGGTAGGATAGGCTTCACTGAAAAGGAGGGTTTTCAGGGATCGTCTAAAAGCTAATAGATAAACAGACATATTGGGGTAAGGAGTTCCATAGGATTAGAGAGGCTCTGAAAAAGTCCTGGAGGCAAGCATGGGAGGAGGTGATGAGGGAGCTAGAGAGCAGGAGGTCTTGGGAAGAACGAAGCGAACGACTTAGCCTTATAAACTCTTTCTGTAAATGTGGTAAAAAATCCTATTTTTACTGACCAGGCGATAAAATAATAGGCATGTTCTAGCTCTACTCTAGACTGGTTTGAAGAAAGGATTCTTCTCAGGGTGTCATGGTAGTCATCTGTGGGCAGTCAAAGCTATAAATATACAGATGTCACTGCAACCCCAGTGACTTAGGGTTTTAAGGCCCATTTCACTCTGATGCACTTTTGATGTGTTCCTATTGACTTACAATGGAAGGTGCTTTTTTGGTATGCTTTTAAAAAATGACACCAAAGATGCAGCATGCAGGACTTTTAAAAGCGCAGTGCACCTGTAGACTGAACAGTTACGTAGGCTTTAATGGAAACAGTTTGCATGCACCTTTGTCACCCTGGAAAAGGGGGCAAAAGTAAACCAGTGTGAAAGGGGTCTTAGTGACTAGTTTGGAGAATAAGGTTGGAGGCAGCTCGCTGTTAAACCTTACCCAGGTTCATACCAGATCAGCTTGTTTGCTCTGATACACAAAGTACAGTATATTTAAATCCATTCACTAAAATCTCACAAGATTTTACTTATTTATGTTGTTTCAAAAGTCAGCAACTGTTGTTAAAAATGGTTATCCTGCCACAAAGGTCCTTGTTCAAACACTTCCTCTTATAGGGTGACAACAGTCTGTCCCATTCTCCTAGTTGTGCTGCTGCATTGTCAGCTTGTCAGACAGACAACCAATGGAGACTACAAGCGGGCATTTTAAAAACACATTATGCAGACACATTCCACTGTGGTCACCATCAGGAAATCTGTCCTGGGAAAAGCCATGCAGCTCTCAATGGAGACAAAAAGAGGCTGCAAGAAGGCTGCAATAGATTAGCAGTGCTGAGACTCACTAAAAGACATAAAATATAAAGACAAGTATCCTATTAAACCCAATAAATCTCATTTGTTTAGGGTTTGCATGTTCTTTAATGTAAGGGACCATTCTTCTTATGAGTTGAGAGGTATCTTGATATAGCGCGGTCTTACCCCGAGGGGTCCCGACGCGCTTACAAACACATACACATTCTAGGAACAATTTATAGACAGGATCTGATTAACCTACCAGCATGTCTTTGGAGTGCAGGAGGAAACCGGAGTACCTGGGGGAAACCCATGCAGGCACAGGGAGAACATGCAAACTCCAGACAGATGGTGTCGTGGTTGGGATTTGAACCAACGACCCTATTGCTGCTAGGTGAAAGTGCTAATCACTACACCACTGTGCTGCCCTCCAGCATCCATGAGGGAGGTCCTTTCTGGCCTCGGAAAAACTCTAAAGCCTCGTACACACGATCGGATATCCTATGGATTCTAATCCGATGGTTTTGTCCATCGGAAATCCGATGAAGCTGACTTCCATCAGTCTTGCCTACACACCATCAGTCAAAAAACCGACCGTTCCAAACGCGGTGACGTAAAACACTCCGATGAGCCGAGAAAAATGAAGTTCAATGCTTCTGAGCATGCGTCGACTTGATTCTAAACATGCGTGGGTTTTTTATCCGATGGACTTGCCCACAGACGATCAAAATTTGCTATCGGTTTTTGATCCATCGGAAAAATTTAAAACATGTTCTATTTTTTAAAACCGATGGAAAAAAGACCGATGGGTCCCATACACGATCGGTTTGTCTGATAAAAAAAGTCCATCGGACTGTTTTCATCGGTAAAACCGATCGTGTGTACAGGGCTTAAGGCTCGGTTCACACTGGATGCTGATGCAGCTCCCAGCAGGGGCCCTGTGCGTCCAGGTACACCGTTTCAGGTCCAATTTCAGCCCAAATTTTAGGCTGAATTCAGGCCTGAAACGGACCAAAAGACGCACAGGGCTCCTGTGCAAATTCCCACCGGAGCCGCATCGGAGATATGTGAACCGGCTCCATAGAGAGCTGGTTACATTCTCCTGCTATTGCGAATTGGATGCGGGGAAAGCCACATCCAATTTGCAATAGTGTGAACCCGGCCTCAACCTTCTTTTGCAAGCACTCACTGTCTTCATACCCTAGGCTTAGCTGCAAGTCTGTTGCTAATTTTTGTTTATCGCTCTTATAGACAGGTCCCTAATGCTTTCTTTCGAATATCAGAAATGTTGTGCATTTTGTGAATCGATGATGCCACCATTGATTTCGAAATTCAACCAACCAAGCCTTCAATTTCACCTCATGTTGCTACAGAAATTCATTTTCATGATCAGGAATCTTCTTATTTTTGGGGGAATTTTCTTTTCTTGCGCTCATGCGCATTTCTTTTTTGGTTATATCTCTCACACGATTCTTCTATCATTGTATGTTTGTTTTTGTAAAAATTTCCAACATGCCCGATCACTCAAATTTAATGGCCACTCCAAAAAAACGTCTGTTGCTGCGGCCCACTAATGCTGCGAAATACAAACTACAATTCCTACTTACGATTTTCGGAAGAAGACTCTTTCAGAACTCGACCTGTGTATGGCCGGCTTTAATGGTGACAGAAGTTACCAAGACTTATGCCGCATACACACGATCGGAATTTCCGACAACAAAACCGTGTTTTTTTTTTCCGACGGATGTTGGCTCAAACTTGTCTTGCCTACACACGGTCGCACAAATGTTGCTTGAAAATTACGATGGTCAAGAACGCAGAGACGTACAACACTACGACGAGCCGAGAAAAATTAAGTACAATGATTCCGAGCATGCTTTGAATTGGTTCCGAGCATGCGCAGCACTTTTGTGCGTCAGAAATGGCTACACACGATCGGAATTTCTGACTGCTTTCAAACATTTGTTGTCGGAAATTCCGACAGCAAATGTCCGATGGAGCCTGCACACGGTCAGAATATCCGACCAAAAGCTCACATTGAACATTTATTGTCGGGAAATTCCGATCGTGTGTACGCGGCATTAAACAGGTTTTCTGGATAATGTTAACAATAGACATTCTCCAGTATTTCAAGTACAAGAAGTATCAGAGCAGGCAATAGTGTCAGAACTTTTTTTTTTCTCATGTTTTCTCCTCGTTTCTACAAAAGCCACAAAGAATACCTGACACTTCAATGGATGCATGGTTATACAGAGGTAGGCCTTATGCCGCGTACACACAATCGATTTTCTCGACGGTGAAAACACAGTCGAGAAAATCAACGGGAAAAACGAGGGAACGGCTTGGTTCCCTACACACGGCCGTTTTTCCTGACATTTTTTTTCTCGGTCGAGAAAAGCGACCGTGTGTGGGCTCCGTGGCAGTGTTTCCCTATGGGAAAACTGCCGCGGAAAAAAACGACGGGAATCACGACGAGAAAAATTAGAGCATGTTCTAATTTTTCTCGTCGTGATTAATGCAGTTTTTCCCGTCGGGAAAAATGACAAAAAGCCCACAGACGGTCGTTTTTCTTGTTAAAAAAAAAATATTTAATTTTTCCCGACGGGAAAAATTATCGTGTGTACGCGGCATAAGTGTAGAAGAAACTGGGCAATGCTCACAGAATCCTTCCACATACATAGACCTCAAAGTAGTGGGGAATCTCTAATATCACCTCTGGCTGTGCATGTACGCTCCTGATTGGAGCCTCATTACACCATATGCTGTAGGTAGTACATGGATTCTAGAAAGACCTCTTGCTAAACCATGAACAACTTCAAGACCAAAGGTGTACATGACAAAAGGTTGTAATGATCATGCGAAAGTGATAAAGTTTGGGGAATAACTGCAGTAGTCTACTGTTGTGCTTGTAAACAGCTGATTAAAACATCTATTTTAATATGATGAAGCATACTTCAGCCAAGTGTGCCCAAGGCAATCATGTTTTATTTCCGATGTTTCAGCACTCCCTTTCTCTGAAACGCAGATTTAAATATATTCAGATCGTCTTTGAATAAATGAGTCATCATCCTTGGAGTTCACAGGGAGGTCAGTGAAAAGTAATTATACATATAGTAAAGCACTTCTATCTCAGGTATCTCTATTAAGCTGGTATTTATTTCCTTTTTTGTAATTTGTACTTCCACCAACATTCACTGATAAAATAAACTGTGCTAATACAGGATACAATGTGATTGTAAATGTCTTGTTATGCATGACTTGTGTATATGAATAACTATAGAATTTAAAATAATGATTTTTTGTCTTTATACAATCAGAGTTTTATTTTAAGTTATTTCTAGCTAACATGCGTAAATTACTCACACAACAAAAACATTACAACAATTACATAAATAGATAGTTACAATAGAGCTCTATTCATGTTCTGACAGGTTCTAAGCCTTCCTCGTGCTAAAAATGTGGGGCACACTACTTTAAAGCCCAATTCCAGGTTTGCAGACACATCCATAGGGGGCAACAGAATATGGGTTAAGTAGCGCATAGCTATGGGTGGTGGGGGTAAAAAAAAAAAAAAAAAAACTAGGAATGTGAAGAATTTCAGGAAAATTTTTATAGAATTGGGTCATATTTTTACCAAAATATTGCAGTTTGCTATAAGAAATGTGTTTATAGTCAATTCCCATAATCTTTCTTCACTTTAGCTACAGGCATAGGTGTGCGCAGTCTATTGCATTAGGGTGTGCACCTGAAAGTTTAAACAAGCATGCGTGTATATATATATATATATACTGTATATAGCAGCAAGGCAATAGACAGTGTCAGTAGAGCAGTGGACGGTGTCAGTTACAGCAGTGGACGGTGTCAGTAGGGCAGAGATTGGTGTCAGTAGTTTATCTTTATTTTATTTTTTTGTTATTACTTACCATTTATTTTTTATTTTTTACCGTTTTTCTTTTTACAATCATTTTTTATAATTTTTTTACAGTTTTTTAGGAGCCCCATTGGAGGGCTTTGGTGAAATATTAGGGGTCTAAACAGACCCCTGATGTCTCACTTTTGAGATAAAGAAAGGGAATGAGGACAGATTCCCTAGTTCCTTTCTCTGCAGCAAATCAGCAGGAGGAATCTGCTCAGCACAGGGTGATTAGGGTGTGCCCGGGCACACCTGACACACCCTGTGCGCACACCTATGGCTACAGGTAAAGGATCACTAAAGCCAAGAACAAAACTGTACTATAAGTAGCTTACTACACCTTAGATGTAAGGGCTGCATTCGTCTTTCTTTCTTTCTCTTCAACTTTAATGCAGCTGATAGGAAAATATTGAAAATACACAAATCCTTTAAACAACATGCTCGGGCCTGAGTAAAAGTTGCATGTTATGTTATAAACCAGTATAATTTATTCTTTTAAAAGTGGCAGCATGTCTAACTAACCGTCTGGTAATTTTTAAGGAATCTTAAAAGAACAGTACACCTTTTAAAAATGGGAAAAAAAGTGTGGGGTTCTCCTTAAGGCTGCTTTCACACTGAGGCGTTGAAAAAACGCCAATTTAACGCCTAGCGTTATTGTCGCATTTTCTGCCGCGTTTTTACCGCGTTAGCGCTAAAATTAGCGCTAACGCGCAAACGTTTTTGCCGCGTTTTTGAAGCGTTAGCGCTAGCTTTCAAACCCACCCCAATTACATCACATCCTGTACACTTCCTGGTATTTCGTGGGTGAAGAGACTGAAGGAAGAGAAAATGGAGTTTACTGAGCTACTGTTACTTTTTGTGCTAATGTTTTGGGAACATACCCTGAAACAGGGGCAGGAACGTCGCTATTGGATACATCCCATCCTCCAAACACACTCAAGAGGACAATTTGTGTTGCTCTGTCAGAACTTGAGAGAGCACCCAGAAAAGTTCAAAAATTACACACGGATGAGCATGGCAACGTAAGTGATAATATACTATCACATTGAGACTGTTCTCAAAATCCCCAATCCACAACTCTAACCCTAATCCCACTTCTACTAGCCTCAAACCCTTAACCCTAATCCCACTTCTACTAGCCTCAAACCCTTAACCCTAATCCCACATCTACTAGCCTCAAACCCTTAACCCTTAACCCTAATCCCACTTCTACTAGCCTCAAACCCTTAACCCTAATCCCACTTCTACTAGCCCCAAACCCTTAACCCTAATCCCACTTCTACTAGCCTCAAACCCTTAACCCTTAACCCTAATCCCACTTCTACTAGCCTCAAACCCTAACCCCACTTCTACTAGCCTCAAACCCTTAACCCTAATCCCACTTCTACTAGCCTCAAACCCTTAACCCTTAACCCTAATCCCACTTCTACTAGCCTCAAACCCTTAACCCTAATCCCACTTCTACTAGCCCCAAACCCTTAACCCTAATCCCACTTCTACTAGCCTCAAACCCTTAACCCTTAACCCTAATCCCACTTCTACTAGCCTCAAACCCTTAACCCTAACCCTAATCCCACTTCTACTAGCCTCAAACCCTTAACCCTAATCCCACTTCTACCAGCCTCAAACCCTTAACCCTAACCCTAATCCCACTTCTACTAGCCTCAAACCCCTAACCCTAACCCTAATCCCACTTCTACTAGCCTCAAACCCTTAACCCTAACCCTAATCCCACTTCTACTAGCCTCAAACCCTTAAGCCTTAACCCTAATCCCACTTTTATGACTCCCAAATCCTCAACTCTAACCCTAATCCCTGGATTATGTTTTTTTTTCTAAATTGTAATAAACATTATTTTGCTCCTTTACCAGATTTGACTTTCTGCTTGACATCTTAACCCCTGACTTGTTAAGACAGGATACCAATTGCAGGTTGGCAATATCACCATGTGAACGTTTACTTATAACGCTAAGGTAAGTATATATGAATAATTAAGAAGTGCATGTTAAAACACGTAATAAAAGGGCCCTCAAATTTTTAACCAAAAAATATATATTATTTATTGCATATATATTTTAAAAAATGCACAACATGTGCAAAACAGAAAATAAATTATGAAAGAGCATCAACATGTGCATTTTACAGACAAAATTAGATTTACAAATGTCAAACTTTTAAAAAAAGATAACAAGCCCAATAATCATAGATTCTGATAGTTGGAAGGATGGTGTGTCTCCTCTAGAGGGATGGGAGGGGGAGCTTGGACATTTTGGAAATATGGCTGCATGAGTGGAAATCGTGAAGCTGGAACAGATGGGTAGGATTGTGATCGCAAGGTACCTGGACCATCATACCTCCCATAAAAATGATGGCTAGTGTTGCCCTCATATGGTGCATCTATATTTTGATTAGGTTGCTGCTGAAATGAATTAATGAGTCGTAATATTTCAGAATGCATGGTACATTGATTTTCAGATGGTACTTTTGCCATTTGTGGAACCAGGCTTTTGGAAAAGGACTCCAATTCCCCTCCATCTTTATCTTGTTTGTCAAACTATTTTTTAACAACATCAAGGAAGTCCTCTGACATTTGTTGTTTTGTTTTTTTTCTCTGTTTTGGTCTGTTGCTGGGCATTGGGCAATGCTGCTTCAGTTGTTTCTGCTTCTGTTTCAGAAATGTGCGACAATTCTGCTGTATCTATCTAAATAACCCTCAGCTTCATTAGCAAGGCATTGGTCGATGGTCGTCTTGGAGGTGTGTTAGGGGTCATTATCATGTTGGAATGCTGCCCTGCGGACCAGTCTCCAAAGGGAGGGGATCATGCTGTGCTTCAGTAGACATGTGCAATTAGTTTATTTCATTTTTTTAATATAAATTTTGTACAAATTAGTTAATTCCAAAATTTCAGAATCACTAATTTTTATAATTTAATAATTTTTTCAATTTCTTTTGGGGGTTGAGACTACTCTGACTGGGATTAGAAATGTTTTTGCGGTTGAACTTTTTGCCCTTGAGACTACTCTGACTGGGATTAGAAATGTTTTTGCGGTTGAACTTTTGGGAGTTGAGACTACTCTGACTGGGATTAGAAATGTTTTTGCGGTTGAACTTTTTGCCCTTGAGACTACTCTGACTGGGATTAGAAATGTTTTTGCGGTTGAACTTTTGGGGGTTGAGACTACTCTGACTGGGATTAGAAATGTTTTTGCGGTTGAACTTTTTGCCCTTGAGACTACTCTGACTGGGATTAGAAATGTTTTTGCGGTTGAACTTTTGGGAGTTGAGACTACTCTGTCTGTGATTGGCGGAACAACAAACACAGTGTCTGCTGGGAAACTGAGGATGAGAGAACGTTCGTGATAGGCGGAGAGTGTCTGCTGAGAATCGCCTATCACGGAAGGGACCAGGAAGAGACCGTGGGATTTAAACGATGGACACCGCAGTCTCAACTTTTTTTCAGGTACTATTTACAATGTTAAATTTAAACAGTGAGGATAGGAACAGTGAGCTAGGGAACAGTGAGGATAGGAACAGTGAGCTAGGGAACAGTGAGGATAGGAACAGTGAGGATGGGAACAGTGAGGATGGGAACAGTGAGGATGGGAACAGTAAGGATGGGAACAGTAAGGATGGGAACAGTAAGGATGGGAACAGTGAGGCATTGTTGACCCTCGGCTTATACTCGAGTCAGTAAGTTTTCCCAGTTTTTTTGTGGCAACATTAGGTACCTCGGCTTATACTCGGGTCGGCTTATACTCGAGTATATACGGTACCTTTTGTTTGACAATAGCATAGTTATTGGCCCTACAAATAGCTAAAGATTAAAAACAAAATATAGTCAAGATTTGCAAAACACAGTGTTCAGGAATTCAGGAACCTAACCCAGGCATCTACGTACGCTCATCCCTACAATATATATATATATATATATATTGTGAGGGGGTTAACTCGGTAGCGGGTGTGTGTGACCCCCTGGTTGGGCTCCCCACACAAAAACAGGGCCAGCAGACGGAGGTTGTGGTTTTCAAAATCAAAAGGTGCGGTTTATTTCTCTATGTACAGTGACAAAAACACAGCAAAGCCAAAAAGAAACATAAACAAAATAAATCCTGGTCAGTTTGACCTCTGACTAAACATGCAGGTTTCCTAAACTAACAACTGGGATCAGCCTGGTGCTGTCCTAGTCCCTGGTTTAGTAAAAGTCCAAACAAATAGCCACACAGGCTTTGCCTCACCGCACAGGGGTTCACTCTCCCTAGACAGTCCACACAGGTCTGGTTCCAGGCATGAGCTAACATCTAATGAAGCTGGGAGTTCTTATAGAGGCCTAAATGAGCTGACAAGCTTCAGCTGGTCTCATCAACTCCCTGTCTGTACGACGCCCCACACTCTCCCTAGAGGTATGAGTCATTCATGAGCCCACTAGCCTCAGCTGGGCTTCATCAACTCCCTAGTTGTATAAGTCGGCATAAAGCCTGAATCTGGGAGAAATATATCTACCCCCCTGGATGCAACCAGGTGACTTTACCTTCCTGCTGTCACATACCCCCCCCTCTTGTTTTAACCTTGGGGTTGGAGCACCAGCAATCAGGCATTCATGTACTCGAGACAAAGCATCCACATTCCCCATTTGAACGCCAGGGCGATGCTTTACTGTGAAGTTGAATTCCTGTAGGGCCAGGAACCACCTATTCACTCTTCTATTTGTCTCCTTGTTTTGAGCCATCCACTTTAACGGAGCGTGATCCGTAACCATGTCAAAGTGCCTACCTAGCAGATAGTACCGAAGGGAATCTAGAGCCCACTTCACCGCTAAACACTCCTTTTCAACCGTGGCGTAATTTACCTCATGGGACTTCAACTTCCTGCTGAGGTAAATGACTGGGTGCTCTTCCCCGTTCCAGACCTGGGACAATACTGCTCCTAACCCCACATCTGACGCATCACTTTGTACGACAAAGTCTTTAGAGAAGTCGGGTGAGTACAACACTGGCTGGCTACATAAGGCTTGTTTCAAGAATTGGAATGCTGCCTCCGCCTCGGGGGTCCATTTAATCATGACCGACCCTTTCCCTTTCGTCAGGTTGGTTAGGGGCACAGCCTTAGAAGCAAAGTGGGGAATGAAGCGCCGATAATAACCCGCGATTCCCAGAAAGGCTCGTACCTGCTTCTTGCTGTTGGGACGTGGCCAACTCTGGATGGCCTCGACTTTGTTGAGTTGGGGTTTTATTACTCCCCTGCCAATGGTGTACCCAAGATATTTGGCCTCCTCCTGCCCAATGGTACACTTCTTGGGGTTAGCCGTAAACCCCGCTTCCCGGATAGAGTCTAGGACTGCTTGCACTTTTGGCAGATGTGAGGCCCAATCTGTGCTATGGACAATTACGTCATCCAGGTAAGCCGCAGCATACTTCCGATGGGGCCTCAGTATCTGGTCCATTTTCCGCTGGAATGTCTGGTCCATTTTCCGCTGGAATATCTGGTCCATTTTCCGCTGGCATTCTGTAACCCGAACGGCATTCTCTTATATTGGAACGCCCCGTCTGGGGTTACAAATGCGGTTTTCTCTTTGGCCGACTTGGCCAGGGGAATTTGCCAATACCCTTTTGTGAGGTCAAGAGTCGTCATGTATCGGGCTGTTCCCAGCCGGTCGATCAACTCATCTATACGTGGCATGGGGTAGGTGTCAAATTTTGTAACTTTGTTCAACTGACGAAAATCGTTACAAAATCGCCAGCTCCCATCCGGTTTAGGCACCAACACAATGGGACTAGACCAATCACTTTGGGACTCCTCTATCACCCCTAAGTTCAGCATTTTCTGTACTTCCTCCCGTATTGCCTCCCGTCGGGCCTCTGGGATCCGATAGGGTTTTAACTTCACCCTTTCACCGGGCGGGGTAATAATATCATGCTCTACCCCAGATGTTTGTCCCGGCAGCTCAGAGAACACCTCCTTGTTGCGAAGCACAAACTCCTTAACCTCCTGTTGTTGGGGTTGTGACAAGGTGGCTGCTATTCCAACCTCCGGAATCACGCAACCAGTTTGAGCTGGTGACCAAGTTTCTGCGACTAGGGACTCTCTATCCCTCCAGGCTTTCAACAGATTAACGTGATATATCTGTTCGGGCTTTCGCCTTCCTGGTTGTCTGACCTTGTAATTCACTTCGCTCACTTTTTCCATTATCTCGTAGGGGCCTTGCCATTTGGCAAGGAATTTACTTTCAACCGTAGGGACAAGTACCAATATCCTATCCCCCGGGGAAAAGGTACGGGTCTTTGCTCCACGGTTGTACACTCTCTGCTGTGCCAACTGCGCTTGGGCCAAATGTTCCTTCACGATGGGCATTACCTGTGCAATTCGATCTTGCATCAGGGCGACATGCTCAATCACACTCCTGTGGGGAGAACTCTCACTTTCCCAAGTTTCCTTGGCAATATCCAACAGCCCTCTTGGGTGTCTCCCATACAGTAACTCAAAGGGGGAGAATCCCGTAGAGGATTGGGGCACCTCCCTAATAGCAAACATCAAATAAGGAAGTAGACAGTCCCAATCCTTTCCATCTCTATCCACCACTTTCTTCAACATTTGTTTTAGGGTTTTGTTGAATCTTTCAACCAGCCCATCGGTTTGGGGGTGATACACAGATGTACGCAATTGCGTCACTTTGAGCAATTTACACAGCTCTTTCATAACCCGGGACATAAAGGGTGTACCTTGGTCCGTAAGCAGTTCTTTACAAATACCCACCCGGCTAAAAACAAGAGATAGCTCTTTGGCTATGGTTTTGGCCGAGGTATTTCTGAGAGGGATCGCTTCTGGATAACGGGTGGCATAGTCCATTATAACCAATATGTACTGGTGCCCCCTAGCGGACTTGATTATAGGACCTACCAAATCCATTGCGATTCTCTCAAACGGGACCTCAATGATGGGTAGAGGGACCAGCGGGCTACGGAAATGTGGCATCGGGGCCGACCTCTGACACACAGGGCAGGAGGAACAATAATTTTCTATGTCCTTCATCACCCCAGGCCAATAGAATCTCTGTAATACCCTCTCTCGGGTTTTCTCTGTCCCCAGATGACCTCCAAGAATGTGCCCATGGGCCAACTCCAACACCAACTTCCTGTAAGGTTTGGGCACCACAAGCTGCTCAACGGTTTCTTCTGCCCTTTTTGCCACCCGATACAGTAGGTCCTTCTCTACGCTGAAGTATGGGTAAGTGCAGGTATTATCTGGGTTCACTAACTCGCCATCTATTTCCACTACGTTTTCCCGTGCCTTTATTAGGGCGGGGTCTTTTAACTGTTCTGTGGCAAAATTTTCCCTGTGAACCTCCAGATCAGAAAACTCCACAGACGGTAGGTTTTCGTCTGAGGAGGTGGGCTCCTCTCCAGTTTCTTGCGTCTCCCCTGCCAATACTGACAAGGGAAATTCTGGAGAGTCCTCACCACTCTCAGAGGAGTTCTGGCTATCACATTCCTGGTACATAGGGGCACCAGTGGGGGGCTCAGGATCATCCCACAGTTCCCAGAACTTCGGAAAATCCCTTCCCACAATGGCATCATGCGGTAATTGAGATACTAACCCCACTGGATGAGAGAGGGTACCTTTGGGGGTCTCGAAACACACTGTAGTCACTGGATACTCTCGGGTGTCCCCATGCACACAAATAACAGCTACCTTGCTATTCCCAGAGACCTCTGTTTTAACTAATTCAGCCTTTATCAGGGTCACAAGGCTACCTGAATCCAGTAATACCACAACATTTCTACCATTAATACACATTTTGCATAAATGTTTCTCAGTTCCCCGAATGGCAGTGCATGCGACTGTCGCACACAGCGACTGACGTCTGTCCGTCAGAAAGTCACATTGCATGGGTTCCTCCACAACCGGGCAATTTGCTGCAATATGTCCCGCTTGCCGGCAGCGGTAGCAAACAATCCATTTGGCTGCCTCTTGAGCCCCTGACTTCCCAGGCTGTTCTCGCCAAACTTTGGGTAGAGCTCCCACCCTCTCACTCTCTCCACCCTCACCCCTTGGAATCCTCTTATCCGCCCCTGGGGATGGTCTGGTCTTAGGGTGGAAAGTCCGAGAGTCTCTGGAAGAGGCCGTCAGGTTCTCTGTAGCCAAGTATTTCTCTACATGATCCACAAGACCACCGGCCGTCTCTGGGTCTCCATGGCTTACCCACTTTTGGATGGCAGTAGGAAGAGCTCTCAAAAACCGATCCATTACAACACGTTCCACAATCTCTGGTGCGGACAAAGTCTCTGGCTGTAGCCACTTCCTGCTCAGGTGAATGAGATCATACATTTGAGACCTGGGGGGTTTTCCAAGCTGGAAAGTCCAGTTATGCACACGCTGAGCCCGGACAGCCAGGGTGACACCCAGCCTTGCCAATATTTCAGCTTTTAGCATCACATAGTCTTTTGCTTGGTCAGGCTCTAGGTCATAGTAAGCCTTCTGCGATTCACCAGTTAACAGAGGAGCCACCAGTCCAGCCCACTGCTCCTCAGGCCACTTTTCTCTTTCAGCAGTCCTTTCAAATGTGGTCAAAAATACCTCTGGATCATCCTCTCCAGTCATTTTTGTCAATAAACGACTCACCCCAAAGGACGCGGTATTAGTGGGACGGCTTTCCTCACTGGTCTGCGGACGTTGCTGCATTACTGCTTCCATTTGTTGTAGTCTCTGCTCTTGCTTCTGTAACAGGTCTATGAAGCGGGCCTCAGATTGCTGCTGGGCTTGTTGATGAGCTTGCTGCTGGGCTGCAAGGCTCCTTTGCAAACCTGCATTTGTCTGCTGTTGATTGGCATTTGCTAGAGCCAGCTGTTTCAGTATCTCCTCCATGCTGGCTTAAAAAAAACTGCCACTGGTTCTCCACCAACTGTGAGGGGGTTAACTCGGTAGCGGGTGTGTGTGACCCCCTGGTTGGGCTCCCCACACAAAAACAGGGCCAGCAGACGGAGGTTGTGGTTTTCAAAATCAAAAGGTGCGGTTTATTTCTCTATGTACAGTGACAAAAACACAGCAAAGCCAAAAAGAAACATAAACAAAATAAATCCTGGTCAGTTTGACCTCTGACTAAACATGCAGGTTTCCTAAACTAACAACTGGGATCAGCCTGGTGCTGTCCTAGTCCCTGGTTTAGTAAAAGTCCAAACAAATAGCCACACAGGCTTTGCCTCACCGCACAGGGGTTCACTCTCCCTAGACAGTCCACACAGGTCTGGTTCCAGGCATGAGCTAACATCTAATGAAGCTGGGAGTTCTTATAGAGGCCTAAATGAGCTGACAAGCTTCAGCTGGTCTCATCAACTCCCTGTCTGTACGACGCCCCACACTCTCCCTAGAGGTATGAGTCATTCATGAGCCCACTAGCCTCAGCTGGGCTTCATCAACTCCCTAGTTGTTTAAGTCGGCATAAAGCCTGAATCTGGGAGAAATATATCTACCCCCCTGGATGCAACCAGGTGACTTTACCTTCCTGCTGTCACAATATATATATATATATATATATATAGATATATATAGAGATATATCTATTATATCTCTTATATCCACCTTCTGGATAGAGGTGGAGTCCCGAACGTATTTTAACATTGGGTCGTGTGTATAACCCGGGGTCAAGTCTTTCCTCTAACTGACCCCCCTTTGCTCCCAGTAACCAGAGTTCCACACCACTGAAAAGGTCCAACTCTTAATTATTCTTTAGCAGCAATAAATCGTCACTTAGCACAGACAGGTTGTGACCAACGAACAGTTCAGTACAGGTGGGGAGTAGGTCAAGGCACAATCCCTTAATCAAACTAAACCATTGAGATATCACCAACGGTTATGGTGCACAGTGGCTGTGAATGTACTTCTTTCTTTCTCTGAGTCTCTACCAGCAACTCTGACGAACATGACATAGGAGTTACCTTCTTTAAGCTGTGGCCCCAGTCAGAGGGAAGACATCCTTCCGAGAGAGTTACCGGAGGCCCCTCTGTCACCAGCAAAATGCTGCACCGGGCTGTTCGGAAGGGTTACACTCCCCGGCCTCCTCGTCTCAGATTCGGCCGCCCAACACCTTAGGGCCCCTCTGACTCCTCCACCCTTGCGGAACCCAGTCGAAGGTACTGGGTCCCAGGCCTCCTCAATAGTACCTCACCCCTGGGCTAAAGGTGCCTGGGATGGACTCCATCTCCCGCTCCGGCCAGGTCAAGGGCCCCTGTGCCCGGATCTCCGGAACGCCCGCACCCAGGCCGAAGGTGCCTGGGCGCGGCGGTGATCTCCGACTCTGAACCCTGAACTCAGGGCGTCCGGCCCCTTTATCTCCTCTCCCCAGCGTCACAGCAGGTTCCCCGCCCCGCTGTACAACCGCCGGAAAGGGACAAAAAGAGTACAGTCTTGCAGTGAGGGTTCAACCCCCGGCCCAGGGCACCAGCGCCACCCTCGGACCCCAGGGAACCTCACACCACCAGAGTCCTCCATAAACAATAATCAGCGCATCTGGGTTACACTACCACCCAGATGCTTCCCTTAAATTTAAATACCCGCTACACTCTCCCCCTGGTGATTTGACACTGGTCCCCAGTGTCTGGTGCAAACCCATGTCTTCCAAAGAGTGGTAACATGAGTTCAACCCAGAGACCAAACTACAGGTAGAACCAAGTTCTACAAACTTAGCCATGAATTGTGCCAGGACTAGTGATGAGCCGAACACCCCCGGGTTCGGTTCGCACCAGAACCCGCGAACGGACCGAAAGTTCGCAAGAACATTAGAACCCTATTAAATACAATGGATGCGAACGTTCGGATTCTAAAGTGCTAATTATAACGACTATTATCCATGTTATTGTCCGAAACAGAGTTTGGGAACCTGGGTTCTGCACCAGGGGACATGTATCAATGCAAAAAGAAGTTTTAAAAACGGACGTTTTCCGGGAGCAGTCATTTTAATGATGCATAAAGTGAAAAAAACAAAGTCAAATATTCCTTTAAATATTGTACCTGGGGGGTGTCTAAAGTATGCCTGTGAAGTGCCACGTGTTTCCCGTGTTTAGAACTGTCCCTGCACAAAATAACATTTCTAAAGGAAAAAAAGCCATTTAAAACTGCTTGCGGCTTTAATGCAATGTCTGGTCCCGGTAATATGGATGAAAATCTTTATGAAAAATGGCATAGCTACCCCATCAACCCCCCCCCCCCCCTACCCCAGCCCATTACCAGCCCCTTTGGGTCTTGTATGGATATTAAGGGGAACCCCGCACACAAAATAAAAAAGGCCCTATATACTCTGAACAGCCGTATACAGGCGGTGCATACAAGACAGGGACTGTAGGTTTGTTCTTATGTAGAATCTGTTTGTAATTTTGAACAGCTGCATTGTTTAAGTGTAGCTCCATGCCAAATTCCTTTTTTTTAGCTTTTTGGAAAACATAGGGAACGGTTATCACCCCTGTCACATTTTTTTTGCTGTCTGTGCCCCTGTTCAGAACATTTCACCTCACTTTGCGTCCCAATGACAACTGTTTTTGAAATGTGGTGTTTTTATTGAAACAAGGATTGGTGATAAAGCATCAGTAGAGAGGAGACACCTTTCTCCCATATTAATTCTTACAGGAGAGAATTTTCCTTCCAAGGGGTAGATTTCCTCTCACTTCCTGTTGTCTTCTTCCGTTTGCAAGTAGTAGTAGTTTGTAAGTTGGATGTTTGAAAGTAGGGACCTGCCGTATATACTCTGCAGAAATTGGCCCCTTAGGTGTTGGTGTTGGCACAACACTGAAAGCACTCACAGTTATTCTTGGTGGGTGCTGGAATGCCCTGCTGTCAACTATTATATCAGGAATTGTAATAACATATAATTGTTGATCAGTGGTAGTAAAAATTGGGCCTTTGATGGTGGTGCTGGTGCCACAACACTGTAAGGCCTGACAGTTACTCTTGGTGGGCGCAGCAATGGGCCCTGCTGTGAATTATTAGATCAATAATTATAATTGCATGCCCCTGTTGAATAGGGGCTGAAAAATTGGGCCTTTGGTGGTGGTGGTGGTGGTGGTGGTGATGGTGGTGCTGGTGCCACAACACTGTAAGGCCTGACAGTTACTCTTGGTGGGCGCAGAAATGGGCCCTGCTGTGAATTATTCGAACAATAATTATAATTGCATGCCCCTGTTGAACAGGGGCTGAAAAATTGGTGGTGGTGGTGGTGATGGTGGTGCTGGTGCCACAACACTGTAAGGCCTGACAGTTACTCTTGGTGGGCGCAGCAATGGGCCCTGCTGTGAATTATTCGAACAATAATTATAATTGCATGCCCCTCTTGAACAGGGGCTGAAAAATTGGGCCTTTGGTGGTGGTGGTGGTGGTGATGGTGGTGCTGGTGCCACAACACTGTAAGGCCTGACAGTTACTCTTGGTGGGCGCAGCAATGGGTCCTGCTGTGAATTATTCGATCAATAATTATAATTGCATGCCCCTGTTGAAGCGGGGCTGAAAAATTGGGCCTTTGGTGGTGGTGGTGGTGGTGATGGTGGTGCTGGTGCCACAACACTGTAAGGCTGACAGTTACTCTTGGTGGGCGCAGCAATGGGCCCTGCTGTGAATTATTAGATCAATAATTATAATTGCATGCCCCTGTTGAACAGGGGCTGAAAAATTGGGCCGTAGGCACTGGTGGCACAACACTGCAACCCCTCACAGATACTGTACTTGGAGCACATCAATGAGGCCTGTTGCAAAGTATTGCATCAAAAATTTTAATTACACGCCCCTGTTAAACAGGGGCTGAAAAATTGGGCCTTAGCCACTGGTGGCGTCACCCATAAACCAAAATGATCTTCCAAGCTATCATCATTAATCGTATCATTGAGGAGGAGGAGGAGGATAGCCAGTCAACATAACAGCACAGGCACTCAGCATCAGCATCAGTCTTGAAGGGATGTGACATTTTAAAATCAATTAGTCTGTTATATCAGCATCTGGTGTGTGGTAGCTGGTGGTGATCCAAGACTGGTTCATCTTGATGAAAGTCAGTCGATCAACCGAGTCGGTGGACAGGCGCACCCTGTGATCCGTGACAAATCCTCCAGCAGCACTGAATGTGCGTTCTGAAAGAACGCTGGATGCAGGACAGGCCAGTAGCTCAATTGCATACTGTGCAAGCTCTGGCCAGTGATCCATCCTCAAGACCCAGTAAGCCAGAGGATTTTCGGTGGGGAAGGTGTCCAAGTCTGACCTTGCCCCTAGGTATTCCTGGACCATGTATATCAGACGCTGGCGATGGTTGCTGGAACCGATCATACTTTGGGGCTGCGGACTAAAGAATTGTCTGAACGCATCGGTCAGACGGCCACCTTCCCCACCGCTCCTTCTTTGACTGCCCGAAGCCTCAGCAACTCGTTGTCCAGGACCAGGAGTTTGTAACCTCCCAGTCTCTGGGAACGCGTTGCACAGACCTTTCTGCAAGGCCTCCCGGAGTTGTCTCATCCTCTGCTCCCTCTGCGACGGTACGATAAGGTCCGCAACCTTACCCTTGTACCGTGGATCAAGGAGAGTGGCCAGCCAGTAATGGTCCCTCTCCTTGATCCGAAGAATACGAGGATCCTTCCGCAGACTGTCACGTACCTGACGGTGACGAGCCCGGATCTGCAGAGGGAGGCCTCTCTTACGGCTTCCACCGGCGGCCCCTGGTACTGAAGACAGGAGGCACGGAGGTAGAAGGGGTACGAGTGCCTGGCAGGATGGATCAAGGTAGAGTAGAGTCTGAAGACTGGGACGGATCCAGGCACCCAGGAAGTATGGCAGGCTGAACCGGAACCAGGAACACAGCAACTGGACTGGAACTGAAGAGACTGGCTGGACTGGAACCAGGATACAGCAACTGGACTGGAACCAGGAACAAGCAACTGGACTGGAACTGATGAGGCTGACTGGACTGGAACCAGGACACAGCAACTGGAGAGATTGGTCGGACAAGCCGGGTCGGTAGTATTGGCTGACGGCAAGGTACTGGAGGATCAGGCAGAAGATTGGTCAAACAAAGCCGGGGGTCAGAGGCAGGCAGGAAACTGGAAGGGTCAAGGCAAGCCGGGTCGGATACAGGTAAATACACGAATCAGGTCTCTTTGGGTACTACACGCTGTAGAGCAGACAGCAGGGACTGTCTGTCACAGGCATGTTTAAATAGCTCTTCTGGCGCGCTTTGTGGAGCGTGCGCGCGCCCCCGCTAAGCGCGTGCGCGCGCACGTGCTCGCCATCGCCCGCGCGCGTGGACGTACCCGAGATTCGGAATCAGGAAGTCCAGGAATCCTGTAGCTGACAGGATTTCTATGACATTGCCCCCCCCCCAAGGGGCAGCCTCCGGATGCCCAGCCGGGTGAACCTTCCAGGGTGAGTCCTTTTGAAAGCCTGTATCAAACTCCTGGCATGGATATTCTCCTCGGGTTCCCATGAGTTTTCCTCGGGTCCGTAGCCCTTCCATTTAATTAGGAATTGGTTCTGGTTATTTCTTCTCCTGAAGTCCATGATAGCTTCTACTTCGAATTCCTGCTCACCGTCAATAATGATCGGATCAGGGTGATCCGGCTTCCGATCTGGAAACGGATTAGAGACTGTGGGTTTTAGGAGAGAGACATGAAAAACTGGATGGATTCTAAGAGAGTCAGGAAGTTCCAATTCATAAGCTACTTCATTAATTTTCCTCTTAACAGGGAATGGACCTAAAAATTTGGGGCCCAGTTTTTTAGAAGGGCATGCCATTCTTAGGTTTGTGGTAGATAGCCATACTTGGTCGCCGGGTACCAACACTAATTCACCCCGTCTCTTCTTGTCATAAATTGTCTTGTTGCGTTCTTGAGTCTTGGTCATGGTCTCTTGTAAAAGCTGGTTATTGACCGAGAAAAAATTTAACTTTTCCTGGACTGCAGGTACAGGACACTCAGGAAGGGAGTTAGGCAGAAAAGTAGGATGAAAACCATAGTTTGCAAAGAAAGGAGTCTGGCAGGTAGCGGAGTGGATGGAATTGTTATACGCAAACTCGGCCAACGGAAGTAGGGAAACCCAGTTGTCCTGAGCAAAAGAGGAGAAGCATCGCAGGTATTGCTCGAGCGTCTGATTCGTTCTCTCCGTCTGTCCGTTGGTCTGTGGATGGTAAGCAGAGGAAAACGATAATTCGATTTTCAAGGTTTTGCAAAGGGATCTCCAGAATCGAGAGGTAAATTGAACCCCGCGATCGGAAACAATATTGGCTGGTACCCCGTGGAGTCTGACTATTTCTCTGATGAATACCTGTGCGGTTTCAGGAGCGGAGGGAGTCCCTTTCATAGGGATGAAGTGTGCCATCTTGGACAGACGGTCCACAATAACGAAGATGGTGGAATGGTTCTCGGCCGGGGGTAACTCGACAATGAAGTCGATGGACAACATTCTCCAGGGCCTATCTGGAACGGGTAAGGGTTTTAGTAGTCCCCAGGCCTTGGATCTGGAACCCTTGTTTCGGGTACAAGTTGTACAAGAATCTACAAACCTCCTACAGTCTTCACGTACTCGAGGCCACCAGAAGGTGCGCTGTACCAGGTCAGTGGTCTTGGCAACGCCAAAATGCCCGGCCAGGGCGTGGTCGTGGCAGAGTTCTAATGCGGTTACTCTTAGTTTCTCAGGTACGTAGATTCTGTCTTGGTACCACAATAGTCCATCCTTAACCTGCAACTCCGGCTCGGAGAACTGTCTCTGCCCGGTGGAAGCTTGTTTGATTTGAGTGAACAGGTTCTCCTGTAGAAGAAGGAAATTTCCGGGGGCAAGGATGGTATCAGGCGGAGAAGTCTCCTTGGACTTATGGAACATCCGAGACAGGGCGTCAGGCTTAATATTCTTGGCTCCAGGACGATAAGTAACATGAAAAGAGAACCGGGAGAAGAAGAGTGCCCACCTGGCTTGTCGTGGATTCAATCTTCTCGCGGCTTTCAGGTACTCCAGGTTCTTGTGGTCAGTGAATATTAGGATCGGATGAGCCGCGCCCTCCAGCAGGTACCGCCATTCTTCTAGTGCAGACTTGATCGCTAGTAGCTCCCGATCCCCCACGTCGTAGTTCCTCTCTGCTGCAGAAAGCTTGCGGGAGAAGAAGGCTACTGGGTGGAGCAAGGCTTTGACTCCCTGTCTTTGGGACAGTATTGCTCCTACCGCTATTTCGGAGGCGTCTACCTCAAGTACGAATGGTAGTGAGGAGTCTGGGTGTTTCAAGATAGAGGCTGAGGTAAATAGGGCCTTCAGGCGTTCAAAAGCTTCTTGGGCTTCAGGAGACCAGTGAAAACGTGTTCCTTGCTTGGTGAGTTGAGTAATGGGTGCGATAATAGCTGAAAACCCCCTGATGAACCTGCGGTAGAAGTTGGCGAATCCAACGAAACGTTGGATTCCCTTCTTGTCCACCGGTTCTGGCCAGTCCAGGATTGCGGTAATTTTTTGAGGATCCATCTTGATGCCCTCGCTGGAAATGATTAACCCCAGAAATGATATACTCTCTTGCTCGAACTCGCATTTTTCGGCCTTCGCATACAGGCCATGCTGGCGGAGCCGACCCAACACATTTTTGACATGTCTGCGATGAGAATCAAGGGAGGAAGAAAAAATTAAGATATCATCAAGATAAACAATAACAAAGAGGTCTAGGAAGTCCCGTAGAACATCGTTGATAAAATACTGGAAAGTGGCAGGGGCGTTACACAACCCGAATGGCATTACCAAGTACTCAAAATGTCCATACCGGGTACGGAAGGCGGTCTTCCATTCGTCACCTTCTTTGATACGGATCAAGTTGTAGGCTCCGCGGAGGTCAAGTTTGGTAAAGATGGTGGCAGTACCTAGTCTCTGAAATAACTCTGGTACCAGGGGGAGAGGGTAGCGATTTTTTACTGTAATTTTATTCAATTCCCGGTAATCCACACAAGGTCGAAGGGTGTGGTCCTTTTTCTCTACAAAAAAGATGCCTGCGCCCGCTGGGGATGTGGAAGGGCGGATGAACCCTTTTTGCAAGTTCTCATCAACATAATTTTTTAAAGCCCCTTGTTCTACCTCCGTTAAAGGGAAGACTCTACCGAACGGAATCTTTGCTCCAGGAAGTAGGTCGATGGGGCAATCGTAGGCCCGATGGGGTGGTAGAGTCTCTGCCTTTTGTTTACTAAATACGTCAAGAAAGTCGTGGTAAACTTCTGGGATGGATTGACGGGTGCCATCTTCGGTGTCAATGCATAGTAACGAGGCCGGCCCAGGAGGTTTATATGAGCCGCAGGACTGTTGGCAATAGGAAGAAGGAAAGGCAACTATTCCCGTAGTCCAGTTGATAGTGGGATTGTGGGCTTGTAACCAAGGCATACCAAGGATCAAGGGAAACAACGGGGAAGAGATGATGTCCAGACACAAGCATTCTTGGTGGGTTCCAGAGGTGGTAAAGATGGTAGCGGGTATAGGAGTGGTCTCCTGGGTCACAGGTCCGGACTTAATGACGGAACCATCAGCCAGATGGACACGAAGTCCGTGGGTCTTGGTACGAAGGGGAATTTGGTGTTTAATGGCAAAGGCTGAGTCCATAAAGCAGCTGCATGCTCCGGAATCAATAATGGCGGGTACTGGCAAAGTCCTTCCTGGGAGCTGTAATGAAACAGAGAGGGCAAGGTGAGATGTGGTTTTGGCTTGTAGGTTAGTCATGTTAGAAGAAACTGAAAGAAACTTACGAAGCTTCAGGGGACAGGTTCTAACGAAATGTCCGGGGTCCCCGCAGTACAGGCACAGATTATTTATTCGGCGGCGCTGGCGTTCCTCAGGAGCGAGGGATGGACGAAGGAGCCCGAGCTGCATTGGTTCAGGCGTGTCAGATGTGGGAGTTGGAGGTGTAGCAGGAGCCGAGTACAGGTGACTAGGAGCCCGAGGAAGCATCCAGGTTGGGCGGGAGAAGCCAGTGGTCCTCTCAGCCCTCCGTTCCCTCAGACGTCGGTCAATCTGGATGGTTAGATCAATCAACAGGTTGAGTGTCTGTGGTACACCAACTCTAGCTAGCTCGTCCTTCAAGGAATCGGAAAGTCCTAAGCGAAACTGATGGAGGAGGGCGGCATCATTCCAATTGGTATCCGCACTCCACCGCCTGAATTCTGCCACATAGTCCTCCGCTGGTCTGCGTCCTTGTTGAAGGGAACGCAAGGCGGCTTCTGCGGTTACTGAGAGTTGGGGATCTTCGTATAGCTGGGCCAGGGCATCGAAAAAAGCAGCGAGGTTGTTTAGTGATACATCCTTCTGTTCAAAGAGACGGTGGGCCCAGCTCTGAGGGTCTCCAGCGAGCAAAGAGACCACAAAGCCCACCTTGGTGGCCTCTAGAGAAAAGGTACGGGGCTGTAGGGCAAAATACAGTTCACACGAATTCCGGAAGGCCCTAAACTTGCTCCGATCCCCGGAAAATCTTTCGGGTGTAGGAACCTTAGGTTCAGGAGGAAGCATGACCACTGTGGGTGAGGAACTTGTTCCGGCTGTGGAAGCAGAGGCGTGGGGCCCCTCTTGGATGGCAGAGGGATTGGTGAGGACCCGCACTTGTTCTTCCAAGCGGGTGTATCCTTGTTGAAGACTCTTGACTGCTTCAGACAAACCTGCCAGGTGCCGACAGAGTTCCTCCATAGGTGAGGCTCCCTGCCCGGGCTCAGACATGGCTGTCTGCTACTGTCACGTACCTGACGGTGACGAGCCCGGATCTGCAGAGGGAGGCCTCTCTTACGGCTTCCACCGGCGGCCCCTGGTACTGAAGACAGGAGGCACGGAGGTAGAAGGGGTACGAGTGCCTGGCAGGATGGATCAAGGTAGAGTAGAGTCTGAAGACTGGGACGGATCCAGGCACCCAGGAAGTATGGCAGGCTGAACCGGAACCAGGAACACAGCAACTGGACTGGAACTGAAGAGACTGGCTGGACTGGAACCAGGATACAGCAACTGGACTGGAACCAGGAACAAGCAACTGGACTGGAACTGATGAGGCTGACTGGACTGGAACCAGGACACAGCAACTGGAGAGATTGGTCGGACAAGCCGGGTCGGTAGTATTGGCTGACGGCAAGGTACTGGAGGATCAGGCAGAAGATTGGTCAAACAAAGCCGGGGGTCAGAGGCAGGCAGGAAACTGGAAGGGTCAAGGCAAGCCGGGTCGGATACAGGTAAATACACGAATCAGGTCTCTTTGGGTACTACACGCTGTAGAGCAGACAGCAGGGACTGTCTGTCACAGGCATGTTTAAATAGCTCTTCTGGCGCGCTTTGTGGAGCGTGCGTGCGCCCCCGCTAAGCGCGTGCGCGCGCACGTGCTCGCCATCGCGCGCGCACGTGCCCGCGCGCGTGGACGTACCCGAGATTCGGAATCAGGAAGTCCAGGAATCCTGTAGCTGACAGGATTTCTATGACACAGACTTTGCAGGATCAGGGAGGCCATGCAGTGTAGGTTAGCTGAGGCATTCAGTCCGGAGTCCTCTGGGTCACTAAGGACGACATGATCCGCAGCCACCTCCTCCCAGCCACGTACAAGTCCACTGGTTTCTTGGGACTGTAAATCATCCCTAAAAGACTGCTGCTGATGATGCTGAATGCCAGCCTCCACCTCCATGCTGACACAATCCTCCTCCTCCTCCTCCTCCTCCTCCTCCTCTTCCTGTGCGATGGGTGGGACAGAAGGAACACTGTCTGGGTAAAGGGGGCCTTGAGAGGCAAGGAAGTCCTCCTCTTCCTGCCTCTGTTCTGCCTCAAGTGCCCTGTCCATTATTCCACGCAGCGTGTGCTCCAACAGGTGGACAAGAGGTACAGTGTCACTGATGCATGCACTGTCACTGCTCACCATCCTCGTGGCCTCCTCAAATGGTGCCAGGACAGTGCATGCATCCCTGATCATGCCCCACTGGCGTGGTGAAAAAAACCCGAGCTCCCCTGACCCTGTCCTGGTGCCGTAGTCGCACAGGTACTCATTGATGGCCCTCTGCTGCGTGTGCAGCCGCTGCAGCATGGCCAACGTTGAGTTCCACCTGGTGGGCATGTCACATATAAGGCGGTTCTTGGGCAGGTTCAACTCCTTTTGCAGCTCAGCCAGGCGAGCACTGGCATTATAAGATCTGCGGAAATGCACACAGACTTTCCTGGCCTGCCTCAGGACATCCTGTAAGCCCGGGTACCTGCCCAAGAACCGCTGCACCACCAGGTTAAGGACGTGAGCCATACAGGGCACATGGGTCAGTTGTCCCTGTCGGAGGGCGGAGAGGAGGTTGGTGCCATTGTCGCAAACCACCATTCCTGGCTTAAGCTGGCGTGGCATCAACCACCTCTCGGCCTGCCCCTGCAGAGCAGACAGGATCTCTGCCCCAGTGTGGCTCCTGTCCCCCAAACACACCAGCGCAAGCACGGCATGGCATCTTTTTGCCTGCGTACTTGCGTAGCCCCTTGAACGCCTACGGAGCACCGCTGGTTCCGAGGACAAACCACAGGAAGAGGCCATGGAGGAAGAAGAGGAGGGGGTGGAGGAGAGAGGTGTGTCACAACCAGTAGTAGCATTTTGGAGGCGTGGCGGTGGAACAACCTCCAACACTACTGCACCTTGTCCTGCATCCTTCCCAGCTGCCAAAAGAGTGACCCAATGGGCCGTGAAAGAAAGGTAACGTCCCTGTCCATGCCTGCTGGACCATGAGTCAGCGGTAATATGCACCTTACCGCTGACCGCCCTGTCCAGCGAGGCCAAGACATTGCCTTCCACATGCCTGTAGAGAGCCGGAATCGCCTTCCGTGAGAAAAAGTGTCGTTTGGGAACCTGCCACTGAGGAACCGCACATTGCACAAACTCACGGAAGGGGGCCGAGTCTACCAACTGAAAAGGCAGCAGTTGAAGCGCTAGCAATTTAGCCAAGCTAGCATTCAACCGCTGGGCATGTGGATGGCTGGGAGTGAACTTCTTTCGAGGGTCCAGCAGCTGGGGCAGGGAAATTTGCCTGCTAGAATCGGACGTTGGTGTACTGCTAGAAGAGTGCCCGCAAGTACTTGCCTGTGACACACCTAATTCTACACCTTCATTCCTCTCAGAGCAGGTTTCAGAGAGGAGTGAAGGTATAGTGGGGTTGGAGATCCCAGCTGATGCGGTGCAAGAAGAGGTCAGCTTTGCTCTTTGGTGTGGGTCTTTAAGGTAGGCTTGCCAACGAGCTGCATGGCAGGTCAACATATGTCTGATCAAGCATGTGGTGCCCAAGCGGCTGATGTTTTGGCCACGCGATATACGCTTGAGACATATGTTGCAAACAGCAGCTGTGCGATCTGATGCACTCGCCTCAAAAAAGGCCCACACCAAAGAACTTTTTGAATGACGGGCAGAGGCAGCGCCCTGCACAGGCGGAGCTCTGCGGTGTGATTCTGTCGGTGTGCTGCCCATACGCTGGCCACTCAAGGGCATCCTGCCTCGTTGGAGATGTGCCTCCTCCTCATCCTCCTCCTCCTCCTCCTCTCTCCTATTAGGCACCCACGTGGAGTCAGTGACCTCATCATCCCCTCCCTCCTCATCACTGGAGCCAATCTGGCAGTATGCTGCAGCTGCTGGAGCATGACTGCCAGATTGGTGTCCTTCTTGAGCATCCCCTCTCTCTGCTCTCATGCTGCTGCCTTCCTGTAGCTGGGTATCATCATCAGATCCTTCGAAACGCTGGGCATCCTCCTGGAGCATGTACCCAACACTATGCTCAAACAGTTCGGGGGACTCCTCAAGAGGAGGACATGGTGGGTCTAGGGAAGGATTGACTAATGAAGATAATGATACCAGAGAAGAGGACGCTTTGGCAGCTGCTTTGCCAGTACCCTGAGCCTGGGTGAGAGAGGATGAGGAGGATGAGGTGGGCTTGGTCATCCACTCTACCAAGTCTTCGGCATGATGTGGCTCAACATGTCCAGCTGCCGAAAAGAAGGACAAGCGTGTCCCATGGCCATGTGCTGATGACAATGCACCGCGTCCACGACCAGCACTGTTGCCCCCAGACACAGAGCCTGCTTGCCCTCTTTTTTTGCCTCCTGACTGTCTGCCTCTCCTTGTTTGCCTTCCAGACATTTTAATGGATGGCCTGCAGGGAGATGGGAAAAAGAGCAATAAGGGCTACCTTCAGGTGTATACTGTGCAGGAGGCTTAGCAACAATGACACTGACACTGTCCCCTGCCTATCCTTCTCTGTCCCTAAACTCAAGGATTTGAAATATGGAACAGCAAAATTGGTTTAGAACAGAATAGCACACTGTCAGTTTCACTCACTGTACCTCTCTGTCCCTAAACTCAAGGATTGAAAATATGGTTCAGCAAAATTGGTTTAGAACAGAATAGGACACTTTCCCTCACTGTCCTACTCTGTCCCTCCCTACAAACAAGATTTAGCACAGAATAGCACACTTATAATTTCAACGAGTGTGCTTCTCTGTCCCTAAACTCAAGGATTGAAAATATGGAACAGCAAAATTGGTTTAGAACAGAATAGCACACTGTCAGTTTCACTCACTGTACCTCTCTGTCCCTAAACTCAAGGATTGAAAATATGGAACAGCAAAATTGGTTTAGAACAGAATAGCACACTGACACTTTCCCTCACTGTCCTACTCTGTCCCTCCCTACAAACAAGATTTAGCACAGAATAGCACACTGATAATTGCCACGAGTGTCCTTCTCTGTCCCTAAACTCAAGGATTGAAAATATGGAACAGCAAGATTGGTTTAGAACAGAATAGCACACTGACACTTTCCCTCACTGTCCTACTCTGTCCCTCCCTACAAACAAGATTTAGCACAGAATAGCACACTGATAATTGCCATGAGTGTCCTTCTCTGTCCCTAAACTCAAGGATTGAAAATATGGAACAGCAAAATTGGTTTAGAACAGAATAGCACACTGACACTTTCCCTCACTGTCCTACTCTGTCCCTCCCTACAAACAAGATTTAGCACAGAATAGCACACTGATAATTTCCACGAGTGTCCTTCTCTGTCCCTAAACTCAAGGATTTGAAATATGGAACAGCAAAATTGGTTTAGAACAGAATAGCACACTGTCAGTTTTACTCACTGTACCTCTCTGTCCCTAAACTCAAGGATTGAAAATATGGTTCAGCAAAATTGGTTTAGAACAGAATAGGACACTTTCCCTCACTGTCCTACTCTGTCCCTCCCTACAAACAAGATTTAGCACAGAATAGCACACTGATAATTTCCACGAGTGTCCTTCTCTGTCCCTAAACTCAAGGATTGAAAATATGGAACAGCAAAATTGGTTTAGAACAGAATAGCACACTGACACTTTCCCTCACTGTCCTACTCTGTCCCTCCCTACAAACAAGATTTAGCACAGAATAGCACACTGATAATTGCCACGAGTGTCCTTCTCTGTCCCTAAACTCAAGGATTGAAAATATGGAACAGCAAAATTGGTTTAGAACAGAATAGCACACTGACACTTTCCCTCACTGTCCTACTCTGTCCCTCCCTACAAACAAGATTTAGCACAGAATAGCACACTGACACTTTCCCTCACTGTACCTCTCTGTCCCTAAACTCAAGGATTGAAAATATGGTTCAGCAAGATTGGTTTAGAACAGAATAGCACACTGACACTTTCCCTCACTGTCCTACTCTGTCCCTCCCTACAAACAAGATTTAGCACAGAATAGCACACTGATAATTGCCACGAGTGTCCTTCTCTGTCCCTAAACTCAAGGATTGAAAATATGGAACAGCAAAATTGGTTTAGAACAGAATAGCACACTGACACTTTCCCTCACTGTCCTACTCTGTCCCTCCCTACAAACAAGATTTAGCACAGAATAGCACACTGACACTTTCCCTCACTGTACCTCTCTGTCCCTAAACTCAAGGATTGAAAATATGGTTCAGCAAGATTGGTTTAGAACAGAATAGCACACTGACACTTTCCCTCACTGTACCTCTCTGTCCCTACAAACAAGGATTAGCACAGAATAGCACACTGTCACTGACACTCTCCCTACCTATCCTTATTTGTCCCTAAACACAAGGAATCCAGGATTAGTAAAGGAAAAATAATGACACTGTCCCTGCCTATGCTTCTCTTTCCCTGCTCCGGA
This sequence comes from Rana muscosa, assembly GCA_029206835.1. Lineage (NCBI taxonomy): Eukaryota > Metazoa > Chordata > Amphibia > Anura > Ranidae > Rana > Rana muscosa. Next base: position 865,548,002 of record CM055122.1, read on the forward strand.
ACACACTACACAAGGCCGCCGCGCTGGCGGCCTTTTATAGTGTGGGGCGTGTACTAAACCCCCTCAGCAATAATTGGCCACAGGCATCCTGCCTGTGGCCAATCATTGCTCTCCTCGCTGCCGGCGCTGTGATTGGCCAAGCATGCGGGGTCACAGTGCATGCTTGGCAAATCACAGCGCCTGGATGACACTGTGATGGCGTAGTGCATTGTGGGCCGTTCGCGTCACTCGAATTTGGCGCGAACGGCCCAAATCGTTCGATCTTCGTCGAACGATCGAACAGCCGATGTTCGAGTCGAACGTATGTTCGACTCGAACACGAAGCTCATCCCTAGCCAGGACCTAGAATGGGAAAGGAAAACAAGAATACAAACAATGAACCCCCTTTTTTTTCTTCTTAAACTTAGACATTTTACACATTAACATTCCCCCCCTCTCTGCTATCTAAGAACCACCCCATTCTCAGCAGCCTTGATAGATGAGTCTCCTGCAGAGGGGAAAAAGAAAAGAAACACACATCCTAACACAATGTATGTGTTTTTTTGGAAGAAATGGGTCTATCCGTAAAGAAACCCACTCGCTCCAATAAGTATAGTGCAGAGTGTAAAACAAACAATCGTTGCGCAACACCGCCACCTGGTGGCAATGCTGCGGTAAAGACACTTGTCAGATCCAGATGAACTTTTACTTCTCTGTGCTGTGACCCTATACTGGCTATGCCCCAAAGTCACTGATTTATTTTCCTTGGTGGGAGGAGAAGGAGGGAGAACAAACAACAGTAACAGCTCCCATTTCTCCAAAGAGTAAAACATCCCAAGAAAAAAATTAGAACACAGTCCCTGTATTCAGCAATAAAAGAGAACATAAAGGAGTCTTTTCTCCTATAAGTAGAACTTTGGGTGCGGCAGGAACAAAGGCTTTAAATGCTTGTCAAAGGTCTCCACATTATATTCAATGTTCTCTCCATCCTTGCGGCAGATAATCATCCTGTCAGCATGGATGTGCCTCCCCAACATCCACTCTGCCTTAAGCCCCGTACACACGGTCAGACTTTTGCCCAACAAACTTCGTTTTGAGCAAGTTGGACCAACAATCCGACCAAGTGTACGCTCCATCGGACAAACTTTTTTTGTTTGGTTTTGGATTTCATCTGACAAAAGTTGGGTCTGCAAATGGACAAACTTTTGCCCAACAAAAGTCCGATGGAGCAAAGTCCGACCGTGTGTACAGAAAACCATCGGACTTTAGTCCGATGGACAAAACAACTAATGTTAAAATCAACCAACAATAGCAGAAGTTGACCAAAGGGTGGTAGTAAAGATCAGAAAAAAGCAGAAAAACCACGTGATGTTGTAAGAAGTTTTAAGAAAGTTTGCAGAAACGTCCGAGCGTGTGTATGCTATGGGTGTTCCCAACCAACTACGTTCGGACAAAAATCCACGGAAAAGTCCGATGGAAGTCCGACCGTGTGTACGAGGCTTTACAGTCCTTGAATTTTCTGGTAACTGTAGGTGAGCACGAGAGGTATCTGCGTGCGTGAGGTACCTTAAGCTTTGTCCAGACAAACTCATTGTACCACCGCTGCCGCAAGACTTCCACCTCATAGAGCAATTCTCGTGGCAAATATGGGTATTCCCACCCATATTCACAGGCAACCTTTTGACAAAAGAGACGCTGCAGCCTGGCCAAAGGTGGCATTGTGGCACCGTCTCCCTCTCCAGGCAGAACGATGGATTCCGGATGACGAGGTACTTTCACTACCTCTGTTGATTTGGGCTTAGGAGCCCGAAGTGATGCACGTTGCACTCCCACAACAGGAGCAGGTGAAACAGTTGATGATTCAGGAAATGGAAGGGCAGACAGGGGACCAGATTCCTCCCTAGGCTCCGAGGCCTCCACACGGGGTGTACTATCCCCAATGGACATAGGTGGGTCCCTTGTTGCATGGGACGAGGGTAGCGGCATCTTGTCCCATCCCTTCTTGTGAAAGATCTCATCGATCTCCCCGTCATCACCAGCATCAGATAATGACTCCAGGTCGGAGCTGTCATAAAACTCAGCGGGCAGATAATTCCCAGTAGACACGGAATCACTCCCCTGAACGGCCCCCACCGACTGTGGGCTGCCGACACCTCCAACCACACACACAGTCCCAACCCCTGGCTCACCTGGGCCTTTAGTAGAACAGGGACGTCCAGGGCTCTTCCCTCCGGATCCATCCAGGCCAGGCAAGCAACGGGGCGAAGCTCTTCCACGACCATAGGATGCCTTCACCAGGCCAACTTTCCTCTTCGGTGGTGGGAGCAGGGAGCTTGTGGTGACCGAGGCAGCATCCTCGGATTTCTCTCTTTTAGTCTCCTTTGGGGCAGTCACTTCGCCCTGGTCAGTGCGCACAGGAATGCCCGAATAGGCTTCGATCTCTCCCTCCGGAGTGGCAGGACCTGTGAGGTAGTTGAGGTGGTAGGCGCGAGGCCTTTCTGTGGATGGCTCCACCTCAAAGAGGAATTCCTTGCAGGCCTCACATCGCCCGAACGGCTTCAAGTGAACCACCAGTCCCGAACAACTGGGACAGATCACACCGAGGGCCTCCATGTCTCTGCATGTGTACAGAGCCAAACGTCCTCGAGGCCTTAGCCTTATTCCTGTGTCCATAATCGGAGCAGCAAAAGAAGTCATCTCCGCTGTAGAAGGAACAGAAATCCACTGAGTATTTGAGGTCATCCTGACTGTCTGCTGCTCCATTGCGCACTGCCCAATCCGCGCCGGAATCTCCATGTGTGTCCTTCCACATGGCCAGACTCCTCCCATACTCTGCATTTGTTTGCGGGCTTTCTCTTCTCCCCGCCCACGAACTACGCAGCTATGGTGTGCCTCGTGACGCATTGGCCAATATGGCCGACCTACTCGGAACTCCTCCGGGCAGCAAAGTTCAAATTCAGATGGTAAAACACACATCCCGGACACGATGCCCCCACATGTAGCGGGCTCACCCCTCTCACCCCTTCTTATTCTCGGCTTGCTGTCTTGTCTAGGGGAAACCTGGGGGGAAGGATGAGATCCACCACGGCCCATGTCCTCTTCTGGATAGAGGTGAAGGCCCGAACGTATTTTACCATCGGGTCGTGTGTATAACCCGGGTCAAGTCTTTCCTCTAACTGACCCCGCTTTGCTCCCAGTAACCAGAGTTCCACACCACTGAAAAGGTCCAACTCTTATTTATTCTTTAGCAGCAATAAATCGTCACTTAGCACAGACAGGTTGTGACCAACGAACAGTTCAGTACAGGTGGGGAGTAGGTCAAGGCACAATCCCTTAATCAAACTAAACCATTGAGATATAACCAACGGTTATGGCGCACAGTGGCTGTGAATGTACTTCTTTCTTTCTCTCAGTCTCTACCAGCAACTCTGACGAACATGAAATAGGAGTTACCTTCTTTAAGCTGTGGCCCCAGTCAGAGGGAAGACATCCTTCCAAGAGAGTTACCGGAGGCCCCTCCGTCACCGGCAAAATGCTGAACCGGGCTGTTCGGAAGGGTTACACTCCCCGGCCTCCTCGTCTCAGATTCGGGCGCCCAACACCTTAGGGCCCCTCGGACTCCTCCACCCTTGCGGAACCCAGTCGAAGGTACTGGGTCCCAGGCCTCCTCAATAGTACCTCACCCCAGGGCTAAAGGTGCCTGGGATGGACTCCATCTCCCGCTCCGGCCAGGTCAAGGGCCCCTGTGCCCGGATCTCCGGAACGCCCGCACCCAGGCCGAAGGTGCCTGGGCGCAGCGGTGTCCTCCGACTCTGAATCCTGAACTCAGGGCGCCCGGCCCCTTTATCTCCTCTCCCTAGCGTCACAGCAGGTTCCCCGCCCCGCTGTACAATCGCTGGAAAGGGACAAAAAGAGTACAGTCTTGCAGTGAGGGTTCAACCCCCGGCCCAGGGCACCAGCACCACCCTCGGACCCCAGGGAACCTCACACCACCAGAGTCCTCCATAAACAATAATCAGCGCATCTGGGTTACACTACCACCCAGATGCTTCCCTTAAATTTAAATACCCGCTACAGATCTATATATAGATCTAGATCTATATATATATATATATATATATATATATATATATACACACACACACAGTATCTATCATATATATATATATATATATATATATATATATATATAATCTTCATCTCTGCTATTCTACCTACACCAATGGGTTAATGCAAAGGGAAATTAGCTTTTTAGAACAGTATTACTTTCAGATTGCATAGTTTCCAGTTCATTCTGTTTGTGCTCATTTTACACAACATAGATTGAATTCTGAGTAACACAGCTTACAGTGTTTCACTATTCCCATTTTCCCTTATCTATTAAGCCCTCAATTGGAGGAAAATGCATTTTGAGAAGGAGACAGCTTAGTTCTAAAAGTAGATAAATGATGCTGCTATTTTGCTGCTGTCGAGACAACAATGCAAAGAAGGTGCATTATTCACTAAAATATGATCACACATTACAGAACAAAAGGAATAAAAATCGAAACTTATCTATCAAGAGGTGTAAATTTCACCTTGGACTAACTTTTTAGCATTTATATACAGCATTTTAAAATTGTATATTACTATCACAGTTTTTTATGTTTTTTTCATCTTCTGTGTTTTTTTTTTTATTGTCAAGAGGATATTCTGTGCATATAATAAGGATTTTGGTGGTCAAATGAGGCTCCACAGAAGATTTATGTAGCACACAGATCCCTCACCCTGCTTAGCTCCACTCGCAGGATAGGACACACCATGCCACTTGCCCAGTATCCTCCATCTTGTAGAGGGTGAGCGGTGTTAATTAATTTGGGTCCTGCAGCGAGTTACCTCCTTCCGTTGGTTCTCGCCCCCAGAGTGTAGGGGAAAGTCTATTCTCTCTCTAGGAAGGCCAATGTCCAGACAATATTAAACTCAATAAAAAGGAGTTTATTTTACTTGCTTGCAACTTGACAGGTTGGAGATAAAGAGGATAAACAGGGAGGCTGGTTCATGCACACAGTACTTAAAGCGGAGGTGCAGCTTGTATTTTTTTTTTTTTAAAGTCAGCAGCTACTAACAGTGTAGCTGCTGACTTTTAATAAGGACACTTACCTGTCCTACTCGCCCGCGATGTCGGTCCCACCACGGCGATCGATCGCTGCTGCTAGGCTCCCGGCTCCTCCATCCCGGCTCCTCCATCCTGACTAAGGGAAACAGGCAGTGAAGCCTTACGGCTTCACTGCCTGTTTCCTACTGCGCATGCGCCACTCGCACGGCGCTTTGTGAATGGGCGGCTTGCCTCCTGGGAAACACAATTCCCAGAAGGCAGCGTGCCCCATTCACAAGAAGAGGAAACGGAAGTTCTCAATCCGAGGACAAGGAAGAGGCACAGTAGAAGGCAGATTAAGGGACTTCCGCATAGCAACAGGCATTTCGGGTGAGTATATATATTTTTTTTTCTATACATTTTTTTCTTTTTTTTTTAGGATTTTTAATGTATTTTTTTTCTGGGTGGACCTCCGCTTTAATCACCACTCGTCGCCACTCAAGCCTGATAGTCCCCTCTCGCAGTCCTAGCAGCCGGTGTGTAGCACGAAACATTCAATTTAAGTGTAGCGCACAGACCCCACTCCTACCTGCATTAACTTTGGCTCCCCGCAGGAAGAGAGAGGTACACCGCACTAACAGCCTGTACCCTCCTGTGTGAGGGGGTTGAACAGTGTTGTTGTTGGGTCTTCCACGGTCAGAACATGAAAACCTCCAGAGCCTGATTCTCACCTCTATGTTAAAGTAGAGACAAGTCTTTGACTTCCCAGTAAAGTGAATGTCCACACCAGCTGAAACTCCAACTCAGAGTTTATTTTCTCTTATCCAAATAACACAGTCTCTGATAGGAAAAAGGTTGGAGCAAGAAACAGAACAGCACAAGGTGTGGAGGAGGTCCAGGCACAAACGTTACAGATGTTTGCTCAGATTCTCAAGCAAGTTTAACTAGGCGCACAGTCTCTGCCACAGAGTTTTGTCTACTAATCAAGTCAGTCCCTGCTACACTCCTAAACCAGACTGTGAAGTTGGTCTCTGCCGCAGACCTGGTGAAACTAATCCCCTTCTTTAGCTATGGCCCTTTTTTAGGAGAAGACATCCCTCCGGAGAGTTACCGGGACCCTGCCGTCACCATGACACTGCACTGGGTCTTCGGAGAGTTCCTTTCCTGGCCTCCTCATCCTAGATACGGGTCCCCTCACAAGGCGGCACCCTGAGAGTCTTCCATCCTTGGTGGACCCCAGCCAAAGGTGCTGGGCCCCAGGCCTCCACTGCGGTCCCTGGGCTTACATACCCAGGGCGGACAGGAACAGCATGATAGTACCTCACCCTGGGCTAAAGGTGCCCAGGATGGAACAGGAACACCAGCCCCTGGGCCTAAGGTGCCCAAGGCGGACAGGAACACACTTCCTGGGAGTAGGACTCCCGACGACCAAACGAACCCCAACAGGCAGCGTCTGCCCCTTTTATATCCTCTCCCAGCATACCCAGCAGGTAGACCACACCCACCGTATGGCTGCCGAGAGGGGACACACAAGGCACAGCACTGTATCAGCGGTTCAACCCTAGCCCACCATGGCAGCGCCACCTGTAGGCCACAGGGAACTGTACACCGATACTCTCCCTGTGGACAAAATGGCTGCAAAAACCCTGACAAATTAGGGTGTTTGAGTAAACTACCACTCAAACCCTTCCCTTAAGTTTAGCACCCTGCTACATAAGTTTTTCCTTGGCATACGATCAGGACATGAACCTCTAAGTCCCTTACTTCCCAGCACTTGTAACACTTTAAGAACTTTAGGTGCCAATGGGGCACGTCACAAGGCTTTTGGCTGTTCATGGAATCCTTCCCTCTGACGGGCAACCAGGCCTCTCCCGAGACGGTGACATCCTTCACCAATCCTCGCAGAAAGGTCCTCCTTTGGTTTCCTCTCCTTCAGAGCGGGACACCCTCCCACGGGCACCCTGGAACTCCTCTGTTGGCGTAGGCCTCAGCTAAAGGTGCTGGGCCCACCTGGAACGATGCGGCCTCGGGCTAAGGTGCTTGGGACCGAACACACACACACGCACCTCTGGCCTGGAGGGCCACAGGGCGTGAACTGCTCCCCGAATAATGGTGTCTGCCCCTTATGTACCCTCTCCCGGCATGCACAGCAGACAGACCACGCCCACTGCACGGCCGCTGAGAGAGGACACCCAATAGCGCTGCAACGCTACCTGTGGTTCAACCGGAGACCTGAGCGCCAGCGCCACCCACAGGCCACAGGGAACTGTACAGCCAGGAAACACCACAACAGAGCAGAGGCCTAATGAAAGAAATCCAGCAGCCTGAGCCTAACTACTTGCTCAGGCTGACCCCTAAATTTAAGCATAGCGACCCCAATTTTGGGGGTCCGCTACATTTACAACAAAAATTTTGTAGTTAAATCACCTGTAAACCGTGCTGTGTTTTCACGTATGGCAATGGTGAAGGAAAACATTCCCTGTGTAAAAAATGCAGTAACAAACTTTCAGAACTTTATCAAGCGGTCACTTGACCGCTTGCATGCAGGTGTTGAACTGCAGTATATCCGCTAACCTGAAGGTGGCAGTGTGCTGATAGGAGACCATTGAGGCTGGTATGAGACCATTGAGGACTAATTTGTTTTCTGCTACTGGGGTCCAGTAGCAGATAAAGCACATAGGGATAAACCAGAAGAAAAGTCAGTACACAAGCCAAAGGTTGGTAACAAGTGGTTGCAGGTTTGCAATTCATTAAATGGTTATAAACTAATGTCAATGATTTATAGCCCTGCAACATTCTTCATAATTTTACATCAAAATAAATGTCTGGCACCTTGGTTCCCAATCAGCTAAACTGGCTCTCACTGAAACTCACATAGAGCCTGTTTACAGGCTGAATCCATCAATTCACCATTAAACCTGAAATTAAACTTTTATCTATGAAAACTGTATGTCACAAAGCCTAGGGATGAGTCAGTGAAAATTCCCATTCTGTGTGACATGGTTTTATTGATAAACAACGTCCCTTACCTCCCCTTCTGGGGTCTTCCACCGGTGCTCTCTGCTCCTCCTCTTCTCCAAGTGCCCCCCTCAGCAGACATGTGCTGAGGAGGCACTCATGTGGATGCGCTCCCGAGCTGAGCTGTGTGCATCCATAGACATACACAGTGCAGCTCAGCCACACCCCTTTTCCTCCTTACAGGATTTGTTTGATAGCGGTAAGAGCCAATGGCTCCTGCTGCTGCCTTTCTGCCCTGTGAGAAGATGAAGAGGGGCACAGCACTGGATAGAGAGATGGAGGATGGAGAGAGGACTTAGGTTAGTGTTTAGGGGAGGGGGGAGATAAACTACTGGGATATCTTTTACCTTAATTCAAGGAATGCATTAAGGTAAACATGTTTTGACTTTAGAACAAATTTATGTCTGAGGTTACTCCCACGTTCTCCAAGGTAAATATCAGGACTCCTATATGAGTTTTGTTCTAGCCAGAGTTCTTCTTAAAATATCCTTTTACAATGTCATGTAACATTAGCTGGGAACAATGCACTTAGCACAAAGCAAATGCAGAAGCTTAGAGTGGGTCATAGAACATTCCAGAGGAGCCTAATGCATCAGCTACTGGTATTATGCACCAAGCTCAATTAAGACTCATTCATTGTAAAAAGAAAAAAAAAAAAAACACATTACAGTGAACTTTTCATGCAAAGAGGATGAAAAAAAAGCAGTGAGTGTAAAATTACAGATAATGTCCAGCTAATAAATGAATGACCTAACATTGAATAAAATTCTGCCACTGAATTACTTGGCTCCCATTAGCAAGTTTCACAAAAAGCTGATGAAATATTAATTTGGCTATTACTTTTCTTGACCTATCAGTTAAGTTCACTAATGGATTCCGACTTCCCAACAGCAATAACTTATGCATTGATTTAAGACTTCACCAATGCATTCTTACTTCATGCACATAAAATGTTGAATAGCTATATATAAACCCATCCATTTCTAAGGAAATCAAATCTTTATAAATATCACAGTTAAAGTGTATGTAAACTTCAGATTTATTTTTTAGTACGATTGACATCATGTTTCACTATTTCTGATTGACAGCAACCTTGTCAGCCGGCCAGGTGCACCCCTTGAGTTGGCCTTTGGGCTACCTATCGGCTCTATTAGGCTGCACACATGGGCATCCGCTCCATAGGGCAGGGGGGGTCAATTGCCCCCCCCTGGAAGTCAGAGTGAAGACACACATTTGCCCCCTGTGTTGCAATGGCCTCCGCGGCAGCTATGGACTTTTTTTTCTAAGTCTGCAGACTGCTGCTGGCCTGGGGGCTGGGGCTGCTCTCAGTCTTTTTCGACTATCCATCCCTCCCTCCTCACCCCCGGCCCGAGCATCGGATTGGCTCCGCCTCTGCTTTACATCACCGTGACCCTGACCCGGCTGTTCCGTGATTGGCTTCTGCCTCAGCCTGCCTCTGCCTGTGTAAATGTGCCCATGCCGATCCTCCCACAGGTGCGTGGCGTGCAGTGGCCGAGACAAGAGCCTCAATATGCTGCCAGGGCCTGCCCTATCGCTGGAGAACTACAGGTAACAGCAGTGCCTGTGCCACGACACCACTGTGTACATCTTTTTGTATTGCAATGTATTGCCCCCCCCCCCGACAAACGTTCAGTGGACACCCATGGCTGCACAGTTACCAAAGGGAGGAGCTTGCATATTTGGTCAGTAATGACAACCACTATCCCTGTTCCTTTGTTAACCACTTGACCTCCGGATGATTTTACCCCCTTCATGACCAGAGCACTTTTTTCTATACAGCACTGCGCTAATTTAATAGACAATTGGGCAATCATGCAACACCGTACGCAAATTTAATTTTTATAATTTAGTTTTTTCACACAAATGGAGCTTTCTTTTTGTGGTATTTGATCACCACTGGGTTTTTCTTTTGCAATATAAACGGAATATTAAAAAAACAATATTTCTTACTTTCTGCTATAAAACATATCCAATAAAAAATTAAAAAAATCGAATTTCTTTGTAAATATAGGCCTACATGTAATCCGCTACATGTCTTTGGTTAAAAAAAAATAAAAAATCACAATAAGTGTATTTTGTTCGGCTTGCATGAAAGTTATAGCATCTGGTAGAGATATTGGAATTTTTATTTATTTATTTTTGTTATACTAGTATTGACAGTGATCAGCAACTTATAGTGGGACTGTGATAGTATGACGAGCAATCTGACACTAGCTGATGGTGGCTGGGGGGTACACTAACTGACTAACTGACATCAATAGTGAAACTAAGACAGTGATCAATGCTAATGCTATACACTGTCACTGTACTAATGACACTGGCCTGGAAGGGGTTAACAAGGGGTTAAATGTGTGCCTAACAATGTTTATTGTGTGTTATGTGGTGCTTTTACTATGTGGCACAACAGTGGCAGTAGTGGGCAGCACAGTGGCTAAGTAGTTAGAACTTACACCTGGCAGCACTAATGTCATTGGTCTGAATCCCAACAATGTCACTACCTGCCTGGAGTTTGCAGGTTCTCCCTGTGCCTGCGTGGGTTTCCTCGGGGTACTCCGCTTTCCTCCCATACTGCAAATACATGCTGGTAGTAGGGTGACCACATTTCCAAACTACTATTCAGGCACACCCTCCCTTCCCAAAAATCAGCTTGTGCTGTGACGAATCACAGCACAGTGATTGGACACAAGAGGCGGGATTTATGATTTCTCCAATCACAAGCAGGGGGCGGGATTGTGCTCCTCCAGGCATTCCCGGCCAGGACAAGTACTGTCAGTGAGTAAAGCGGTGATGGGGCGGCCTTTTTTGGGGGCATCAGATTGGCCCGTGGGGTGGCTGTGTCAGTTTCATTCCGGGACACTGTATTGTCCTGGAATGAATGTGCCCGGGACAGACCTGCAAAATGCGGGACTGTCCCGGACCGCTTATTCGCGTTTATGAGCATTTATCAGCGTTTGGCTTTTTTTGGCGTTATTTTCCGCCGAAAAACGGCACTTTGAACGCAAATTTTCTGCGTTCAGAAAAAAGCCCATAAACTGCACTGCTCATTAACGCTTAAAAACGACCATGTGTACATGGACACATAGGCTAACATAGAGTGCAGTTAAGGGGCTTTTTAAAAAATGCCCAAACGCCAATAAACTGCAGTTTATCAGCTTCAGTGTGCATGGAGCCTAATGCCGCGTACACACGATCGTTTTTCATGACGTTAAAAATGCCATTTTTAAAAATGGGCATTAAAACCGATCGTGTGTAGGCTCCAGAGCATTTTTAACGACGTGAAAAATGGGCAATAAAAATTTCGAACATGCTCTATTTTTTCACGTCGTTTTTCATGTCGTTTTTTTTTAACGTTGTGAAAAACGGTAGTGTGTATGCTTTTACGAGGGGAAAAAAAACGTGCATGCTCAGAATCAAGTATGAGACGGGAGCGCTCGTTCTGGTAAAACTAGCGTTCGTAATGGAGATAGCACATTCGTCACGCTGTAACGGACTGAAAAGCGCGAATCGTCGCTCAACAAACTTTACTAACATGAAGGGTGGCGCCATTCGAATGGATCTTCCCCTTTATAGTGCCGTCATACGTGTTGTACGTCACTGCGCTTTGCTCGAGCGTTTTTTTTCATGATCATGTGTACGCAAGACAGGGTGGAGAGGAAACGAGAAAAAAAAACGACGAGAAAAACGTTGGTTTTAAAAATGACATTAAAAACACACGTGTGTACGCGGCATAAGACTGACATTTAAATCCACATCAGTATTGATTCCCTTCAACAGGCGCCCAATCATCTTTTGCAGCTTTTCTAGATTGAACCTTGAGTTTATCCCTCCTCTAAATCTCCTGATACTGGGGGAAAGGAATGACAAACAGGCAGAGAGCATTTTCAGAAGGAGACCAGCAATAAAATTAAATACTTCTCTCATGACATTTGCACAATCCCATGGCAAACTAACAAAAACATATAGCAAGGTCTCTGGCCTTGTCCAGTCTAATGAGAACTTTCCAGGCCAAAGATAGCTGACAACCTTCTGTATGTGGTGGGTTTTGAGGCATAGCGGGTGCAAGGTGGACAAAGTTATTGGGCGCCAGACACTTCTTGGATGTAAAAGAGGATTTATTTCTCTTAACAGTCCTTTTTATATTTTTGAGGGAAAGAGGGTTAAGGGCCAGGACACCCTTAAGTAGATGTATATTCAATTGGCAGACTCTGAGACTTCAATAGGATGACAGCCGTGCAGGGAAAGGCCCCAGCAAAGCGCCACATCTGCACATGCAGGAATGCTGTCTCTTATGGCAACAGTCTTTAACAGTTTCTAACTCAAACGTAACAGTTCCTTCAGCTTCACTACAACTGCCTCTTGTAGTTCTTCAACACTGAGCTCCCTCTAATTCACTAACACTGAATCCCTTGAGCTCCTCCGATATTTGCGGTGGTATCTCCCTCAAGTGTCACCCAAGCTTCCCTGCTGGGTCCCTAGCTTGGCACTCCAGATACTTCTCAAGCTTCACCCCTGCTGACCAGCTCGGTCCCTGGCTTGACTCACAAGGCTGCTCTGCAAGTGTCACCTCCACTGGTTGGGTCCCTGACTTGATCACCGCCTGAAGTTTCCCATTTCTCCACCGTGCCCATTCGGTGAGAATGTTGCTCCGGTACTTGCTTCAGTTACTCACTGTGGTCCCTGGTAATAAGGTTGTTGGTCCCTTTGTGGCGACAGTATCCATTCTACCTCTGACCACTGACAGGTTCTCCGGCCGGCAGAATCGTCACTTCTGGTTGGACTGCAAGCCGCAATCCCAACCCTGCGCTACTCTCTTACTTCTGGATAGGCCCTCACACAGCCTAGCAGTCAGATGCCCCCAGGATAGCAGCCTGGGGCACACGACACACATTCACCCAGACAGCAGTCCAGGTGGCACAGAACATAAATCACCTGAATCCACCCAAATATATAGATTCTCCAAGCAGGCAAAGGGATTCAAGGAAACCCCTGTTCATTGGCTGAGATACCCCATATACTCAAAACCTGACCTTGAGTTGTCCTTCTCATATCTAATACCACTAAGTGCCCGGCCACCCAGTGATAGAAGAGAAAAGTACAACCAGGCCAAGCTTAGGGAAAAATCAATGGATCTCTAACAATTGACCAGGGTAACTACCCCTGGCAAGTAAATTTGTGAGGAGCTCCCTGACTAAACCCCAGGGTGCTACAAACACAAAAAAAATTAAAAGGATTCTTTTCAGCCCGTAGGGTGCTTATTCGTATTTTTCCACTCTGATTTAAAGGAGAAGTACAGCCAAAGCTTGTTTGGTTGTACTTCTCCTGTGGATTACAGAAGTGTAGTTTGTTCTGCACTCCTGTCACCCGTTTTCAGCTGAGAGTGGGCTGAAGTCCGCTCTCTGCTGACGTCACAGACTCGGTCCAGGCTCTGCGTCATCTCGACCATGGAGTCGGGATCCACCAAATCCCTGGACCGACACCCGACTCAGCCTCTCAGCGAGCCGCTCACTCCCAACCCCTCAACAGCTCAGCGCTCAAATGAGCGAGGTGGGGGGCAGAGCAAAGAGCTGCCGACTGACAGTCAGCAGCTCTCTGCTCAGGAAGCTGTGAGAACTGAGCGATCAGCGATGTTAGATCGCTTGGTTCTCTGTGATAGAGGTGCCGGGGGACAGATGCAGCACCGGAACAATGCTGCATCCACCTAGGTAAGTATGAATCTGAACAAAAAAAAAAACTCCACACTTCTCTTTTAAGAAAAGGGAAATCTGGATGCAATATATTCTAAAGAGTAGAACCCAACCATGCACATTGCATGCTGCTGATCTCTACTCACAAAATCTCTGCACCGATCTCCTGAAGTTTCAGGTCAGAGTTTAGTGATAAGTAATGTGTGCAATTTCCTTCCAATGAGGCTTCATGTGCTGTGAAAGAAAGAAGAATCAGGAACAGGAATCTTCTATGTGTAGAACCCTCCTAGATAAGTACTAGGATTAGATAGATAGATAGATTTAGTGTTGGCTCGCTGTGTTTTGTGGAGCTGTGTTTTTGATAGGTAAATTTAGCCTGTCACACTGTGTTCAGTGTGGCTGCAATTGCTGCATTAAGTAAATTTAGTTGCTCACTGTTCTCAGTGCAGCTGCCTTTGACTAGTTAGGTCTGCTCAGTGTTCTCAGCTTCTGCTAGCTGTGGGAACTTTCTGGATCATAGGTGTGGAGCTATGCAGATGGCAGCATTAATATTTATACAGCCCTGACCAATCCCAGGGAGCTGGGCCCTGATGGCATGCTGAGTAACTGTATATACTCTTTTTTCCTCCAGAAGATCAGTCCAGCCTGGAGGGCTTGCTGCCCTCCAGGGCAATGCTGCCACATGCTTGCTGTTCATGAGGCATCAGGTGGGTGACCTGGGGGACTGGATGCTGGAGCTGCTGAGGGGCTGTCTGCTGAAGTTCTAGTCTGGTATCACTGGAGAAAGGTGTCGCTAGAACGTTGGAAGGAGGCAACTAGCTTTCCCTGGACATTTTGTGATTACCAAATACTGAGAGATCTTAGAGATTTTTGGGCTGCTGCCATCCCTCTTGTGCTAGAGAGTCAGCTGTGTGTTGGCTAAAGGGGACATCGGCTGGTGTCCTGAAGAGCTTAGTTTATCTAATTCCTTGTGAAGAGACTATTCTCCTATTGCTCTAAAAGCAAGAAATCTGATATTATCTGCTTCTGTTACAAGTCAAGTCCGCAGTTTGCTATATGCAAGGACTTCTGATTCAGCTTAAAAGGGTTGTAAACCCTCATGGTTTTTCACCCTAATGCATTCTATGCATTAAGGTGAAAAACCTTCTGTAGTGCTGCAGCCCCCCTGTTTTACTTACCTGAATGCTGCCATCTTCTGTCCGGGAACAAGCACACCATTCATTGGCTCCCGCTGCTGTCAATCAAATCCAATGATGCAGCGCCGGGGGTGGGGCTGAGTCCTGCATTCTGTGTGAATGGACACAGATGCGGGACTCAGGAGCGTGCCCGCACTTGTGTCCACCAAGGAAAGTGCTTCTCCAATGTGGACACTCGATGCGGGGAGGAGCCACCAGCGCCGCTGAGGGACCCCAGAAGAGGAGGACCGGGGCCACTCTGTGCAAAACAAACTGCACAGTGGAGGTAAGTATAACATGTTTGTTGTTTAAAAAAAAAAAAAACGAGGGTTTACAACCCCCTATGATAGAAAGGAGTTCACTGTCCTCAACCTGTACATAGTTTCTGTTTTTGGAGTATCCCACTCAATTCCCTCAACCCTATCCAAGTTCTCCAAAAATAAAAACACCAAAAACACCCCCAGACTGGTTATTGAGGAAAAATGAGGCTGAGATCGTGTGCCTGGCTGTGGGGCAATCAGCTGGGGAAGAACCTGTGTAAAGTTCCAGTGGCTTCTATGGGAGTAAGCGCTACATATGTAAGATACAGAAAATACTACTACACACAATATTCTAGCTATATACCGTTTAGATCAGACAGTAACACTGTCAACTTTCTTTGTGTGATAAATATTCTAAATGTACTTTAATAATGCAGTACAAGAGGAAAGGAAAATGCAGAGACCTTTTTATTTTTTTAACCATTATACTTACCTAGGTGGATGCAGCATTGAACCGATTCTGCATCTGTCCCCTGGCGCCTCTGCACTGAGAACCGAGCCAACGAGCTCCGCTGATGGCTTGGTTCTCTCAGCTCCCCGAGCAGAGAACTGTTGCCTGTCAGTCAGCAGCTATCCGCTCTGCCCCCCCCCCCCCCCCGTGCTCACTGGAGCACTGAGCTATGGAGGGGAGCCGTTGTCTCAGGCTCTCAGCGGCTCGCTGAGATACTGAGACAGGCATCAGTCCAGGCACTTGGCGGATCCAGACTTTATTGTCATGATGATGCGGTGCCTTTACTGATTCAAGTGACGTCAGCAAAGAGCGGTCTTCAGACTGCTACTGTATCTGCTGGAAACAGGTCACAGTAGTGCAAAATAAATTGCACTCCTGTGGCCCATAGGAGAAGCTCAGCCAAACAAGCTCAGGCTGGACTTCTTCTTCAAGAGAGTCATGAAGATTTTGGTTTACTGGAGTTAGATCTATAAAACATAAAGCAGCTCCTTGCTTTATTAATTAATGTCACTGAAAAACTTGACCTCTAACCTACAACATGAAGCCTTCTGCTTTGTCATGCTGTCTGCACATTCTTTAAAGAAATCTAGAAGAGATAAAAGGGCAGGAAAATCAGGAGCTGCAAACAGGAACTAACAAAAAAAGATAATGGAAACTCATTAAGGCCCCTTTTACACGGGCTATCCGATCAGGTCCGCCTGTCAGGTTTTTCAGGCTGACCTGATCGGACCCTCCAGTCTCTTCTATCGAGCAACAGATGTCAGTGGACACATGTCCGCTGACACCCGCCATCATCCGATCCGACAGATGGATGGGGGACCTATTACCCATGCGTCTGGCGGATCAGATGGCATCGGCTGGAAACGGACAGGCGGTCCATTTGCATCTGATTGCCCCATAGACGAGAGCGGGCTGTGTTCGTGTCCGGATCTGTCATCCGCCTGCTCAGCAGAGAGATCCCCCGCTGAGCAATTGGATCCTGCTTCACAGAGTCGCTCATGTGAAAGGGGTCTAAAAATCGTTGATTCGTCCAAATACAATCTCACACATGCAGAAACATCTGCACAAAAAGCAGAAAAAGCTTGTTTGTACACCTACAAATTATCCGAGAAAGCTAAACTATGCATCCAACACTTCTACGCTAATAAATCTTTAAAATTATTGTAAACATAATTTTTTTAAAATCATAAACATGGTATACTTACCTGCTCTGTTCAATGGTTTTGCACAAAGCAGCTCTGATCCTCTTCTTCTGGGGTCCCCCACGCTCCTGGCTACTCCCCCCTGCTGAGTTTCCCCATAGCAAGCAGCTTTCTATGAAGGCACTCATGCGGGCTCGAGCCATGTTGTGTGTGCCCATTGACACACACAGTGCCACTCAGCCCTACCCCCTGCTCTTTCCTCACAGGCTGTGATTGACAGCAGCAGGTGCCAATGGCTCCTGCTGCTACCTCCATGGCTAGTGAGGAGAGAGGGCTGCTGCTCTCGGGCACAGTACTGGATTTAGATTGAGCTCAGATTAGAATTTAGGGGGGCTGGGGGCATCCTGATCAGAGATTTTTTACCTTAATGCAGAGAATGCATTAAAGTAAAAGACCTTCAACTTTTGCAACCACTTAAAAAAATAAAGGGAATATACCCTTGGTCCATCTTTGGGATATGAACCAGTGGATACATTAAAGCGGAGTTCCAGTGCTTATTATAGTCAGCAGCTACAAAACGTTTAGTTGCTGACTTTTAATAAACAGACACTTACCTGCCCCATGGTCCAGCGATTCGGCCGCCCGGAGCGTCGCTCCTCTCCCCCTTCTCTCCGCCAACGCCGTCATAGCCACTGTGGGCACCCGGCTGTGACATCTTTCGGCTTCATGGCTGGGCATGCACTGCGCATGCACGAGTCACGCTGCGCTCTCCCAGTGGACAGGCAATCTTCTGGGACCTGTCATATGTCCCAGAAGATTGCCAAGAGGGAGGGGCCACCTAGGGGGAGAGGAGGAGTCGCCTAGGTGGCCCGTAGGCAGAAGGAGGAAGTGGGACAGGAAGTCCCACTCAAAAGTAAGTACCCACTCCCCCCCCAAAAAAATTACATGCCAAATGTGGCATGTAAGGGGGCGAGGAGTGCTTAAAGCGGAATTTCTACTTTTGGGTGGAACTCCGCTTAAAGTTAAGACCAGCTGCCACACGTGACTTAATCCCCCAGCAATGGGACTGTACAGGAGTTCTGTATTGCTACACAGAGATGTAACTGAAAGCTACAGAGCCCTAATATGCAGTTTAGACTGGTGTTCTTTTCATATCTTATACAAAAACCTTTTGACCATCCCCTTCAGCTTATCGGATGCTGATTTTTAATACAAGGCAAAATTTCACCTTAAACCATGCTAGAGGCACAAACCACATAACAGAATTGAAAAAAAAAAAAAAAAGATCTGATATATTAAGACAAAGAAAATAAAAATTAACCATATTCTGGGTACAATCTAATCACATAGCTGGTAAATAAAAGGAAAGAGCAGTTATTTTTTAGCTATGTGACATGCAGTTAGCACCACACTCTGCATCTCTATAGTGGTGCCCTAGTTGTTGCAGATCATGTATCTCTGCTCTGTTTCCTTAGAAGATAATTGGGCACATAGAATTCTAGAAATTCAATCTCACACAAGTCTCCTATGCCAAGGTGTCACCCAAGGCAGAATTCTTACCTTGCCTCATTATAGCAGCATTTTGTATGCTAAACTGGTATGTAGGGTAAAGCACTTCAACCAATTCATGCATCATCAGTTGCTATAGCTAATTATTACTGAAAAAAAAAAATGGAAACATATCTTTTAAAACAGACAAGCCGTCTCTGATAGTGTCATAATGACAGCAAATGTACAGTCAGGTCCATAAATATTGGGACATCAACACAATTATAATCTTTTGGGCTCTATACACCACCACAATAAATTTGAAATGAAACGAACAAGATGTGCTTTAACTGAAGATTTTCAGCTTTAATTTGAGGGTATTTACATCCAAATCAGGTGAACTGTGTAGGAATTACAACAGTTTGTATATGTGCCTCCCATTTTTTAAGGGACCAAAAGTAATGGGACAGATTAACAATCATAAATCAAACTTTCACTTTTTAATACTTGGTTGCAAATCCTTTGCAGTCAATTACAGCCTGAAGTCTGGAACGCATAGACATCACCAGACATTGGGTTTCATCCCTGGTGATGCTCTGCCAGGCCTCTACTGCAACTGTCTTCAGTTCCTGCTTGTTCTTGGGGCATTTTCCCTTCAGTTTTGTCTTCAGCAAGTGAATGCATGCTCAATCGGATTCAGGTCAGGTGATTGACTTGGCCATTGCATAACATTCCACTTCTTTCCCTTAAAAAACTCTTTGGTTGCTTTTGCAGTATGCTTCGGGTCATTGTCCATCTGTACTGTGAAGTGCCGTCCAATGAGTTCTGAAGCATTTGGCTGAATATGAGCAGATAATATTGCCCGAAAAACTTCAGAATTCATCCTGCTGCTTTTGTCAGCAGTCACATCATCAATAAATACAAGAGAACCAGTTCCATTGGCAGCCATATATGCCCACGCCATGACACTACCACCACCATGCTTCACTGATGAGGTGGTATGCTTTGGATCGTGAGCAGTTCCTTTCCTTCTCCATACTCTTCTCTTCCCATCACTCTGGTACAAGTTGATCTTGGTCTCATCTGTCCATAGGATATTGTTCCAGAACTGTGAAGGCTTTTTTAGATGTTGTTTGGCAAACTCTAATCTGGCCTTCCTGTTTTTGAGGCTCACCAATGGTTTACATCTTGTGGTGAACTCTCTGTATTCACTCTGGTGAAGTCTTCTCTTGACTTTGACACACATACACCTACCTCCTGGAGAGTGTTCTTGATCTGGCCAACTGTTGGGAAGGGTGTTTTCTTCACCAGGGAAAGAATTCTTCGGTCATCCACCACAGTTATTTTCCGTGGTCTTCCGGGTCTTTTGGTGTTGCTGAGCTCACCGGTGCGTTCTTTCTTTTTAAGTATATTCCAAACAGTTGATTTGGCCACACCTAATGTTTTTGCTATCTCTCTGATGGATTTGTTTTGTTTTTTCAGCCTAATGATGGCTTGCTTCACTGATAGTGACAGCTCTTTGGATCTCATATTGAGAGTTGACAGCAACATATTCCAAATGCAAATAGCACACTTGAAATTAACTCTGGACCTTTTATCTGCTCCTTGTAAATGGGATAATGAGGGAATAACACACACCTGGCCATGGAACAGCTGAGAAGCCAATTGTCCCATTACTTTTGGTCCCTTAAAAAGTGGGAGGCACATATACAAACTGTTGTAATTCCTACACCGTTCACCTGATTTGGATGTAAATACCCTCAAATTAAAGCTGAAAGTCTGCAGTTAAATCACGTCTTGTTTGTTTCATTTCAAATCCATTGTGGTGGTGTATAGAGCCCAAAAGATTATAATTGTGTTGATGTCCCAATATATATGGACCTGACTGTATTTAGTACGGTATATCATGGAAAAAACTACTGCTGCTGTAATTGCCCAAACACCCCTGATAGTTTAGTTTGTCCCGGACCCCTGTCCCTGACACTTTTGTTGGACGTCTTGGTCTGCAATGCATGTTGACAAAAACAAAGATAAAGGCTTTATTAAAAATAATATAGATACTGAACACAGACATTACATGGATTAACTGCATTCAGTCAGATTTGAGAATGTCATTCTTTTTACACAATAGTGGTTCTTAAACCTACCAAGGTTATCAATATTATCTTAGGAAATGGTGAACATGGAGGCTGAGTGATTGCAGTTAAAGGCAGATAGCTTTTAGAGCAGCCTTTCACAAACGTTATACCCCAGGGGAACCCTTGAAATAGTTTTCAGGTCTCAGGAACCTACACCGTTGGGCCTGCAGTTCATGATATGTTAGAATGATCAGTAGCTTCAAGAGATTTTTAAATAAAAGAATAAAGATTGGGATTCACTTAATAGCCATGAAATGAAACAAATAATAATGACCAAAAAACAAACACAGTGAAAATGACCTGTACATTGGTAGTAAGTGTAGAAGTGACCCTTTACATTAGTAAACAGGTCAGTGTAGAAGTGATGCCTTACATTGGTGGTGATTGTAGAAGAGACTCCTTACTTTGGTGGTCAGTGTAGAAGAGACCACTTAGGTGGTGAGTGTAGAAGTGATGCCTTATGCCCTGTACACACAATAGGAATTGCCGATGAAAAAAGTCAGACGGAGTCCGTTGGGGTTTTTTCATCTACATGTTCTATTTTTTTCCGATGAAATTCTGTCGGAATTCCGATGGAAGTTTGATCGGAAAAGGGTCCGATCGTGTGTACAGGGCATTACACTGGTGATCAGTGTAGAAGGGGCCCCTTACATTGGTGGTCATTATAGAGGTGACCCCTTACATTGGTGTTCAGTGATGAAGTGACCCCTAACATTGGTGGTCATTATAGAGGTGACCCCTTACATTGGTGATCAGTGTAGAAGTGACCCCTTACATTGGTGGTCAGTAAGGAAGTGACCCCTTACATTGGTGGTCAGTGTAGAAATGACCACTTACATTGATAATCAGGTCAGTGTAGTGTAGAACTGACCCCCTACTATTGTGGTCAGTGTAGAAGTTATTTGCTAGATGTGCACAAACCTATTGTGCAGACAGCGCTTGCCAATACCACATAAATAAATGATAAATGTGAGCAACATGTACAAATAAATAACAAACAGTAATATAGAGCAAAAGGAGGGGGGGGGGACTGTTTAGATGAACAGACCCCAGACCAGAAAAACATTAAGTGCAAAAAAAGTAAAACTAAATAAAGTCCAAAAAAGTGCAAAATGTTGAATAAAAAGTGTGAATGATATTGTGAATAAATAAAGTCCCAAAAAAATCTTTAGAATAATCCAATGAAAAAGATTCCGCCTACATGGATCATCCGGTGAAAGATTAGGTGTACACTCACCAGATGTTGTAGATCCCCCTGTCTTATGACAGGAAGGATCATATGGGGCTTGTGGGGTCTCCCCAACCTCATTGGATCTATTAAGCAAATTCCTCCGACCCCCTCCCCGTCAAAGTAGGACATATTTTCAAACGGGATGTCACCAGCAATATAAGTAGGAAAAAAGAGAGGACAGACTCCTCATAGTGTGAAACCGTAGAGGTAGTTTTATTAAAGCCTCAAATGGCTACAGCAAGTAACAGATTAACCTGTTGCCCACCAGCTGCCGTCGTTATACGGCGGCAGGTTGGCACAGCTGCGCAAACCGCCATACGTCAACCACTTTAAGTGCTGTGGGAGGCGTGATGTCCACTGGCTCCTTAGAGAGCCAGAACAGGGATCTGTCAATGTAGACAGACAGATCCCCATTCTGACAGGAGAGGAGAGCGAGATCTGCTCTTCCTAGTGATCAGGAACAGCGATCTCTCTCCTCCTCCAGTCAGTCCCATCCACCCACAGTTAGAACAGGGAACACATTTAACCCCTTGATCACCCCCTAATGTTAACCCCTTCTCTGCCAGTGACATTTCCACAGTAATCAGTGCATTTTTATAGCACTGATCGCTGTATAAATGTCAATGGTCACAAAAAAGTTTCGAAAGTGTCCGATCTGTCCGCCATAATGTCGCAGTCTCACTAAAAATCACTGATCACCGCCATTACTGGTAAAAAAAATGACATAAATCTATCCCCTATTTTGTAGATACTATAACTTTTGCGCAAACCAATCAATATACGCTTATTGCGATTATTTTCCCAAAAACATGTAGAAGAATACATATTGGCCTAAACTGATGAAGATTTTTTTTTTTTATTGGGATATTTATTATAGCAAAAAGTAAAAAAAAACGTTATTTTTTTCAAAATGGTCGTTTTTTTTTTGTTTATAGTACAAAAAAATCTGCAGCGGTAATCAAATAGCACCAAAAGAAAGCTCTATTTGTGGGGAAAAAATAAAATAAATTTGGAAAACCGCAAGACCCAAACCAGAGTCAGCGTGCGTTCCACCAGGACGTGACGTAGTGCAATGTGCATTCCTGACTTATGCGTTTCGTCATCAAGCGTGATGTCATCAGAAGCACATTTTGGGTCAGTGTAGACGTGACTCCTCACATTGGAGGTCAGTGAAATAGTGAGCCTGTTACATTTGTGGTCAGTGTAAAAGTGACCCCTTATATTAGCGATCAGTGTAGAAGTGACCCCTTACATTAATGGTCAGTGTAGACATGACCCCTTAGATTGATGTACAAAGAAACACGAATTGCCCATGGGGCTTTAGATGAGGCGCAACACACTCAGTAATAAAATCAATAAAGTAAAGATTTATTGGTAATATACAATTTCCAACAGATCAACAGTGACATAATTGCCATATAGTCAAGCAGATTGGTCAATATATACATGTTAATTCCGTAGCCAGATACAGTATTTTTCAAAGATCCGTTCCGTAATAGGTGTGAACTTGCATCTATGGGTTGATGCGTTTCGTGACATAGCGTCACTCCCTCAGGGATGGATGCACACACAATTGTTTATAAAGTAGAAATAGTTTAGGAATATATAACACACATAATACAATGTATTCAGTTATTAGAAACATTGGGAATCAACCAAAAGGGGGACCCATACTTACAAATCGAAAGTCCCATGGGCAGTTCATGTTTCTTTGTATATTATATAATACCCCTTGTATTGGTGGTCAGTGTAGAAGTGACCCCTTGTATTGGTGGTCAGTGTAGAAGTGACCCCTTATATTGGTGGTCAGTGTAGAAGTGAACCCTTTTATTGGTGGTTACATCATGTAGAAGTGACTCCTTAAATTAGTGGTCAGCGTAGAGGTGGCGTAAGGTGTAACGGGGATCAGTTTAGAAGTCAGGTTAGTGTAGAATTGAACCCTCACATTTTGGGTCAGTGTAGAAGTGACTCCTCACATTGGAGGTCAGTGAAATAGTGACCGCCTTGTATTTGTGGTAAGTGTAAAAGTGACTCCTTATATTAGTGATCAGTGTAGAAGTGACCCCTTACATTGGTAACCAGGTCAGTGTAGAAGTGACCCCTTGTATTGGTGGTCAGTGTAGAAGTGACCCCTTGTATTGGTGGTCAGTGTAGAAGTGACCCCTTGTATTGGTGGTCAGTGCAGAAGTGACCCCTTATATTGGTGGTCAGTGTAGAAGTGACCCCTTGTATTGGTGGTCAGTGTAGAAGTGACCCCTTGTATTGGTGGTCAGTGTAGAAGTGACCCCTTGTATTGGTGGTCAGTGTAGAAGTGACCCCTTATATTGGTGGTCAGTGTAGAAGTGACCCCTTATATTGGTGGTCAGTGTAGAAGTGACCCCTTGTATTGGTGATCAGTGTAGAAGTGACCCCTTATATTGGTGGTCAGTGTAGAAGTGAACCCTTTTATTGGTGGTTACATCATGTAGAAGTGACTCCTTAAATTAGTGGTCAGCGTAGAGGTGGCGTAAGGTGTAACGGGGATCAGTTTAGAAGTCAGGTTAGTGTAGAATTGAACCCTCACATTTTGGGTCAGTGTAGAAGTGACTCCTCACATTGGAGGTCAGTGAAATAGTGACCACCTTCCATTTGTGGTGAGTGTAAAAGTGACTCCTTATATTAGTGATCAGTGTAGAAGTGACCCCTTACATTGGTAACCAGGTCAGGGTAGAAGTGCCTCCTCACTTTGGTGGTCGGTGTAGGCAGGGGATCAATCTGCCGTGGCTTTCTTCTCAAGGAACCCCTAGCAACCTATGAAGGGACCTCAGGGTTCCAGCGAACTCTGTTTGAGAAAGGCTGCTTTAGAGGCATCATTACACATCTAAAAATGCAATACAGTACCAGGAATATGGGAGAGCATATTTGTAAAATTTTTCCTCAAAATGACTTTAATGCAAACACCACAGTGTGGAGTCAAATAAATATAAAGCCACTATACTATTCTCTTGGCATGACACAGGGTGAACAGCTTGTGAACCATCCAACATGACAAGCCCTAATGCCCCGTACACACGATCGTTTTTCATGCCGTTAAAAATGGCATTTTTAAAAATGGCCATTAAAAATGATCGTGTGTAGGCTCCAGAGCATTTTTAACGACGTGAAAAACGGCCATTAAAAATTCCGGACATGCTCTCTTTTTTTCACGTCGTTTTTCATGTCGTTTTTTTTAACGACGTGAAAAACTATAGTGTGTATGCTTTCACGACGTGAAAAAAAACGCACATGCTCAGAAGCAACTATGAGACGGGAGCGCTCGTTTTGGTAAAGCTAATGTTGGAAATGGAGATGGCACATTCGTCACGGTGGAATTAATAGCATCGTTTTAATGCAGCGCATTCCGTTCTTCTTTTGACATTGAGAGTTTTATGCCAAACTTGTTTCTAAAGTAATTCCAAATTGCTCTAATAATTTTAAAATATTATTTATAAGCCACACCTCCCTCCTAAATAATACTAATAATAATAAAATAAGTTAATTCTCCTTTTTTCTTTAAATTTTATATTATTTTTGGTTATTTTTTTTTGGCCTTTTTTTAAGTATTTTGGCTTAAATTATTCTTGTGTAAAGTTACCACAACAACCTTCCAAATGTGTCTCATTTGGCCTCAGGGAGGTTTGTGTCCCCTGATAATAACAATAATATAATTTGAGATGTCCCTGCCTGCTTCCTAGCAAGCTCTCTTTTGAAATACAAATCACATAGTCAAGTATTTAAAGGGCACTCAATTTTTTTTTATTTCAGAACATTAACAAATTAAAGTGGAAGGCAGCACTGGAGAGCCTGCTTGCATTTGTGCATCCCTTTGACCCCACAACAACCATACAAGATGTCCAAACCAAAATAGAGATTAGATCCCCCCCAAAAAATGAGCCCAATCTTGTCTTGAGCTCCCAGAGGTCAGGAGCCACAGCAGATAAGTCCTATATGTCCCCAGTCTGTGGTACTACAGCAGGCATTATTTTCTTCTCTTCCTTGTAGCCTTCTCTCCAGCCTTCTCTGCAGCCTTGGTTGGTTTCTTCCTTGGAGGCTGGGGATCAGGAGGAGAGGTTGTGGCAGGAGGAGTAGTAGGAGGAGGAGGTGGAGGAGTAGGGACAACCTCCGTTATGTCCGTGTACCTAGTGAGTTCACCCAGCACGCCCTTATTGATGACTAGGGATGAGCTTCGAGTTCGAGTCGAACTCATGTTCGACTCGAACATTGCCTGTTCGCCCGTTCGCCGAACAGCGAACAAATTGGGGTGTTCGCGGCAAATTCGAAAAATCTATGGGAGAAATCTAAAGTGCTAATTATAAAGGCTTATATGCAAGTTATTGTCCTAAAAAGTGTTTGGGGACCCGGGTCCTGCCCCAGGGGACATGTATCAATGCAAAAAGAAGTTTTAAAAACGGCCGTTTTTTCGGGAGCAGTGATTTGAATAATGCTTAAAGTGAAACAATAAAAGTGAAATATTCCATAAAATTTCGTACCTGGGGTGTGTGTATGATATGCATGTAAAGTGGCGCATGTTTCCCGTGCTTAGAACTGTCCCTGCAAAAAGTGTCATTTTTGAAAGAAAAAAATGCATTTAAAACTGACTCGCGGCTATTAATGAATTGTCGGCTCCCGGCAATACATACAAAAGTCATTGATAAAAAAAAAAAAAAAAGCGTGGGGGTTCCCCAGAATTCAATTACCAGGCCCTTCAGGTCTGGAATGGATATTAAGGGGAACCCCGCCGCAAATAAAAAAAAATTGACGTGGGGTTCCCCCAAATATCCATTCCAGGCCCTTCAGATCTGGCATGGATTTTAAGGGGAACTCCACCCCAAATTAAAAAAAAAATGGCGTGGAGTCCCCCTAAAAATCCATACCAGACCCCTTATCCGAGCATGCAACCTGGCCGGCCGCAGGGGAAAAGGGGGGGACGAGAGAGCGGCCCCCCCTCCCTCCTGAACCGTACCAAGCCACATGCCCTCAACATGGGGAGGATGTCCCCATGTTGATGGGGACAAGGGCCTCATCCCCACAACCCTTGCCCGGTGGTTGTGGGGGTCTGCGGGCGGGGGGCTTATCGGAATCTGGAAGACCCCTTTAACAAAGAGGACCCCCAGATCCCGGCCCCCCCCTATGTGAATTGGTAAGGGGTACATTGTACCCCTACCATTTCACGAAGAAAGCGTAAAAAAATGTTTAAAAAAACACACAAACACCTTGAAAAAGTCCTTTATTTAAAAAAAAAAAAACAAAACATTCCAGCGGTGAAATCCAGTGTCCCGCGGCGATCCCGATGTCCAGCGCTGTCCGTCATTGGTTGTGCCTGGCGGACCTGATGGGGAACTCCCTCTCAGTATTTTAAATGTATAGACCCGCCCCTTCTAAAGTTCCCCATCAGGTCCACTCAGCGGACCAGCTGCGGAACATGAGAAGGGGCGGGTCTATACATGTATTACCAAAGTGAGAGCAGTTCCCCATCAGGTCCGCCCCCTCGGTATGTCGGACCTGCCTACGTCATTGGCTTGAGCGGGGAACTTCCTTCACTGTGTAATTTAAATTTACATAGTGAAGGAAGTTCCCCGCTCAAGCCAATGACGTAGGCGGGTCTGACATACCGAGGGGGCGGACCTGATGGGGAACTGCTCTCACTTTGGTAATACATGTATAGACCCGCCCCTTCTCATGTTCCGCATCTCGTCCGCTGAGCGGACCTGATGGGGAACTTTAGAAGGGGCGGGTCAATACATTTAAAATACTGAGAGGGAGTTCCCCATCAGGTCCGCTCAGGCACAACCAATGAAGGACAGCGCTGGACATCGGGATCGCCGCGGGACACTGGATTTCACCGCTGGAATGTTTATTTATTTATTTTTTTAAATAAAGGACTTTTTCAAGGTGTTTGTGTGTTTTTTTAAACATTTTTTTTACGCTTTCTTCGTGAAATGGTAGGGGTACAATGTACCCGTTACCAATTCACATAGGGGGGGGGGCGGGATCTGGGGGTCCCCTTTGTTAAAGGGGTCTTCCAGATTCCGATAAGCCCCCCGCCCGCAGACCCCCACAACCACCGGGCAAGGGTTGTGGGGATGAGGCCCTTGTCCCCATCAACATGGGGACATCCTCCCCATGTTGAGGGCATGTGGCTTGGTACGGTTCAGGAGGGAGGGGGGGCCACTCTCTCGTCCCCCCCTTTTCCCCTGCGGCCGGCCAGGTTGCGTGCTCGGATAAGGGGTCTGGTATGGATTTTTAGGGGGACTCCACGCCATTTTTTTTTTAAACTTGGGGTGGAGTTCCCCTTAAAATCCATGCCAGATCTGAAGGGCCTGGTAATTGAATTCTGGGGAACCCCCACGCTTTTTTTTTTTTTTTTTATCAATGACTTTTGTATGTATTGCCGGGAGCCGACAATTCATTAATAGCCGCGAGTCAGTTTTAAATGCATTTTTTTTCTTTCAAAAATGACATTTTTTGCAGGGACAGTTCTAAGCACGGGAAACATGCGCCACTTCACATGCATATCATACACACCCCCCAGGTACGAAATTTAAAGGAATATTTCACTTTTATTTTTTTCATTTTAAGCATTATTAAAATCACTGCTCCCGAAAAAACGGCCGTTTTTAAAACTTCTTTTTGCATTGATACATGTCCCCTGGGGCAGGACCCAGGTCCCCAAACACTTTTTAGGACAATAACTTGCATATTAGCCTTTATAATTAACACTTTAGATTTCGAACGTTCGAGTCCATTGTATTTAATAGGGTTCTAAAGTTTACACAAACATTTTGTCTGTTCGCAGGTTCTGGTGCGAACCGAACAGGGGGGTGTTCGGCTCATCCCTGTTGATGACTTTCAATAGCAGGGTCTCACTGTAAATTTTTTGCTGCAACTCCATTTGCCCTAGTTTGTGGGCGAGGACTGCGGCAAATCCCTCTTCAACAGAGGGTGCCTCTCTGAGGGCCACTGTTGCCTCTCTGAGGAAGGCCCTGGTTTCCTCCTCCACCTGCCTACCTCTCCTTGGCCCTCGTGGTTTAACTACCAGGGGAGGCATCTGGGCTCTTGTGCTGGGCCCAGCCTCCTCCTGGGTGCCACTGGGCCCAGCCTCCTCCTGGGTGCCCCTGGGCCCTGCCTCCTCCTGGGTGCCACTGGGCCCAGCCTCCTCCTGATCCCCAACATCACCCTCTTCCTGGCTCTGCTCTGGCTGTAAAAAAAGAAAGGGACATTATTTATTTTGCCACATCATCATTCACAGACATTGTTCACCTCTAGACATTGTTGAAATCAATGCCAAAAGTTATGTCCTTTTCATTGATTACGCATCCTGGTTTTGTTGTCTTGGACACATAAAATTAGGCCACTACTGTATCTTGCTCTTCACAAACTTTATTGGTAGAAGTGTACATACCTTTAACAATACTAACATCTATTTAAAATCTACAATTTTGTACGATAGAAATATAGATAGCAAAACTTTACCTGGCTCCATATCTCCAAATCTGCCTCCTCAAGGCCCTGATCTTGATCCTCAGAGGAAGCCAGAGCAGGGTTGACAGGAAGGCTGGAGGACTGGCTGCAGGGAAGGCTGGAGGGTTGGGTACAAGGAAGGCTGGATTGACCTCTGGAGGGAAGGGTGGAGAGAGATTCCCGCACTTCCAGCTGGTCATCCAGAAAAGCAAGCTTACTGTAGTACCACAGACTGGGTTTATAAACCTTATCTGCTGGTGCACCTGACCTCTGGGACCTCAGGACCATAGTCCTCTGGGTCCTGTATGTCCCTCTGATGGTCCCAATTTTGTTTTTGACATCTTGGAGAGTTGTTGTGGGTATCTTTGTTTGCACAAATGCAAGCAGGCTCTCCAGTGCTGCTTTCCTGGCGTCTTTATTTTTATTTCCGCCACTTTTGGTTTGCCATAATATAGGGAGCTCTTGCCATTTGTCGATGAACTCCCCCATGAAGTCTGGGTTTTTAAAAGTATTCATGATATCTGTAAAAGCGAGAAACCAAAATAAAAATATATTTCAGGCAACATTCCTCAACTGTGCATTGTCTACATATTTTGAGCACACAAATCTCCTCGTCTGATGAACCTCAAAAAGTAAAATTGTTAGGTACCTTGGTCACGACTAGTGATGAGCCGAACACCCCCGGGTTCGGTTCGCACCAGAACCCGCGAACGGACCGAAAGTTCGTACGAACATTAGAACCCTATTAAATACAATGGATGCGAATGTTCGAATTCTAAAGTGCTAATTATAACAACTATTATGCATGTTATTGTCCTAAAAAGGGTTTGGGAACCCGGGTTGTGCACCAGGGGACATGTATCAATGCAAAAATAAGTTTTAAAAACGGTCGTTTTTCGGGAGCAGTCATTTTAATGATGCATAAAGTGAAAAAAAAAAAGTCAAATATTCCTTTAAATATCGTACCTGGGGGGTGTCTAAAGTATGCCTGTGAAGTGCCACGTGTTTCCCGTGTTTAGAACTGTCCCTGCACAAAATGACACTTCTAAAGGAAAAAAAAGCCATTTAAAACTGCTTGCGGCTTTAATGTAATGTCTGGTCCCGGTAATATGGATGAAAATCTTTAAGAAAAATGGCATAGCTACCCCATGACCCCCCCCCTACCCCAGCCCATTACCAGCCCCTTTGGGTCTTGTATGGATATTAAGGGGAACCCCGCACATAAAATAAAAAAGGCCCTATATACTCTGAACAGCCGTATACAGGCGGTGCATACAAGACAGGGACTGTAGGTTTGTTCTTATGTAGAATCTGTTTGTAATTTTGAACAGGTACATTGTTGAAGTGTAGCTCCAGCCCAAAAATCTATTTTTAAACTTTTTGGAAAACATAGGTAAGGGTTATCACCCCTGTAACATTTGTTTTGCTGTCTGTGCCCCTGTTCAGAACATTTCACCTCACTTTCCGTCCCAATGACAACTGTTTTTGAAATGTGGTGTTTTTCTTGAAACAAGGATTGCTGATAAAGCATCAGTACAGAGGAGACACCTTTCTCCCATATTTATTCTTACAGGAGAGAATTTTCCTTCCTAGTGGTAGATTTCCTCTCACTTCCTGTTGTCTTCTTGCGTTTGCAAGTAGGAGTCGTTTGTAAGTTGGATGTTTGAAAGTAGGGACCTGCCGTATATACTCTGCAGAAATAGGCCCCTTAGTTGTTGGTGTTGGCACAACACTGTAAGCACTCACAGTTACTCTTGGTTGGTGCTGGAACGCCCTGCTGTCAACTATTATATCAGGAATTTTAATTACATATAATTGTTGAACAGTGGTAGTAAAAATTGGGCCTTTGATGGTGGTGCTGGTGCCACAACACTGTAAGCCCTGACAGTTACTCTTGGTGGGTGGAGCAATGGGCCCTGCTGTGAATTATTAGATCAAGAATTGTAATTGCATGCCCCTGTTGAACAGGGGCTGAAAAATTGGGCCTTTCGTGGTGGTGGTGGTGGTGGTGGTGTTGCCACAACACTGTAAGCCCTCAGAGTTACTCTTGGTGGGTGCAGGAATGGGCCCTGCTGTGAATTATTAGATCAAGAATTGTAATTGCATGCCCCTGTTGAACAGGGGCTGAAAAATTGGGCCTTTCGTGGTGGTGGTGGTGGTGGTGGTGTTGCCACAACACTGTAAGCCCTCAGAGTTACTCTTGGTGGGTGCAGCAATGGGCCCTGCTGTGAATTATTAGATCAAGAATTGTAATTGCATGCCCCTGTTGAACAGGGGCTGAAAAATTGGGCCTTTCGTGGTGGTGGTGGTGGTGGTGGTGTTGCCACAACACTGTAAGCCCTCAGAGTTACTCTTGGTGGGTGCAGGAATGGGCCCTGCTGTGAATTATTAGATCAAGAATTGTAATTGCATGCCCCTGTTGAACAGGGGCTGAAAAATTGGGCCTTTCGTGGTGGTGGTGGTGGTGGTGGTGTTGCCACAACACTGTAAGCCCTCAGAGTTACTCTTGGTGGGTGCAGCAATGGGCCCTGCTGTGAATTATTAGAACAAGAATTGTAATTGCATGCTCCTGTTGAACAGGGGCTGAAAAATTGGGCCTTTCGTGGTGGTGGTGGTGGTGGTGGTGTTGCCACAACACTGTAAGCCCCCAGAGTTACTCTTGGTGGGTGCAGGAATGGGCCCTGCTGTGAATTATTAGATCAAGAATTGTAATTGCATGCCCCTGTTGAACAGGGGCTGAAAAATTGGGCCTTTCGTGGTGGTGGTGGTGGTGGTGGTGGTGTTGCCACAACACTGTAAGCCCTCAGAGTTACTCTTGGTGGGTGCAGGAATGGGCCCTGCTGTGAATTATTAGATCAAGAATTGTAATTACATGCCCCTTTTGAACAGGGGCTGAAAAATTGGGCCTTTCGTGGTGGTGGTGGTGGTGGCGTTGCCACAACACTGTAAGCCCTCAGAGTTACTCTTGGTGGGTGCAGCAATGGGCCCTGCTGTGAATTATTAGATCAAGAATTGTAATTGCATGCCCCTGTTGAACAGGGGCTGAAAAATTGGGCCTTAGGCACTGGTGGCACAACACTACAACCCCTCACAGATACTGTACTTGGAGCACAGCAATGAGCCCTGTTGCAAAGTATTGCTTCAAAAATTGTAATGACACGCCCCTGTTAAACAGGGGCTGAAAAATTGGGCCTTAGGCACTGGTGCCACAACACTCCAACCCCTCACAGATACTGTACTTGGAGCACAGCAATGAGCCCTATGGCAAATTATTGCTAAAAAAAATGTAATTACACGCCCCTGTAAAACAGGGGCTGAAAAATTGGGCCTTAGCCACTGGTGGCGGCACCCATAAACAAAAATGATCTTCCAAGCTATCATCTTCAATCGTATCATTGAGGACTCGGAGGAGGAGGATAGCCAGTCAACATAACAGCACAGGCACTCAGCATCAGCATCAGTCTTGAAGGGATGTGACATGTTAAAATCAATTAGTCTGTTATATCAGCATCCGGTGTGTGGTAGCTGGTGGTGATCCAAGACTGGTTCATCTTGATGAAAGTCAGTCGATCAACCGAGTCGGTGGACAGGCGCACCCTGTGATCCGTGACAAATCCTCCAGCAGCACTGAATGTGCGTTCCGAAAGAACGCTGGATGCAGGACAGGCCAGTAGCTCAATTGCATACTGTGCAAGCTCTGGCCAGTGATCCATCCTCAAGACCCAGTAAGCCAGAGGATTTTCGGTGGGGAAGGTGTCCAAGTCTGACCTTGCCCCTAGATATTCCTGCACCATGTTTATCAGACGCTGGCGATGGTTGCTGGAACCGATCATACTTTGGGGCTGCGGACTAAAGAATTGTCTGAACGCATCGGTCAGACGGCCACCTTCCCCACTGCTCCTTCTTTGACTGGCCGAAGCCTCAGCAACTCGTTGTCCAGGACCAGGAGTTTGTAACCTCCCAGTCTCTGGGAACGCGTTGCACAGACCTTTCTGCAAGGCCTCCCGGAGTTGTCTCATCCTCTGCTTCCTCTGCGACGGTAACATAAGGTCCGCAACCTTACCCTTGTACCGTGGATCAAGGAGAGTGGCCAGCCAGTAATGGTCCCTCTCCTTGATCCGAAGAATACGAGGATCCTTCCGCAGACTTTGCAGGATCAGGGAGGCCATGCAGCGTAGGTTTGCTGAGGCATTTGCTCCGGAGTCCTCTGGGTCACTAAGGACGACATGATCCGCAGCCACCTCCTCCCAGCCACGTACAAGTCCACTGGTTTCTTGGGACTGTAAATCATCCCTAAAAGACTGCTGCTGATGATGCTGAGTGCCAGCCTCCACCCCCATGCTGACACAATCCTCCTCCTCCTCCTCCTCCTCCTCCTCTTCCTGTGCGATGGGTGGGACAGAAGGAACACTGTCTGGGTAAAGGGGGCCTTGAGAGGCAAGGAAGTCCTCCTCTTCCTGCCTCTGTTCTGCCTCAAGTGCCCTGTCCATTATTCCACGCAGCGTGTGCTCCAACAGGTGGACAAGAGGTACAGTGTCACTGATGCATGCACTGTCACTGCTCACCATCCTCGTGGCCTCCTCAAATGGTGCCAGGACAGTGCATGCATCCCTGATCATGCCCCACTGGCGTGGAGAAAAAAAACCAAGCTCCCCTGACCCTGTCCTGGTGCCGTAGTCGCACAGGTACTCATTGATGGCCCTCTGCTGCATGTGCAGCCGCTGCAGCATGGCCAACGTTGAGTTCCACCTGGTGGGCATGTCACATATAAGGCGGTTCTTGGGCAGGTTCAACTCCTTTTGCAGCTCAGCCAGGCGAGCACTGGCATTATAAGATCTGCGGAAATGCACACAGACTTTCCTGGCCTGCCTCAGGACATCCTGTAAGCCCGGGTACCTGCCCAAGAACCGCTGCACCACCAGGTTAAGGACGTGAGCCACACAGGGCACATGGGTCAGTTGTCCCTGTCGGAGGGCGGAGAGGAGGTTGGTGCCATTGTCGCAAACCACCATTCCTGGCTTAAGCTGGCGTGGCGTCAACCACCTCTCGGCCTGGCCCTGCAGAGCAGACAGGACCTCTGCCCCAGTGTGGCTTCTGTCCCCCAAACACACCAGCGCAAGCACGGCATGGCATCTTTTTGCCTGCGTACTTGCGTAGCCCCTTGAACGCCTACGGAGCACCGCTGGTTCCAAGGACAAACCACAGGAAGAGGCCATGGAGGAAGAAGAAGAGGAGGGGGTGGAGGAGAGAGGTGTGTCACAACCAGTAGTAGCATTTTGGAGGCGTGGCGGTGGAACAACCTCCAACACTACTGCACCTTGTCCTGCATCCTTCCCAGCTGCCAAAAGAGTGACCCAATGGGCCGTGAAAGAAAGGTAACATCCCTGTCCATGCCTGCTGGACCATGAGTCAGCGGTAATATGCACCTTACCGCTGACCGCCCTGTCCAGCGAGGCCAAGACATTGCCTTCCACATGCCGGTAGAGAGCCGGAATAGCCTTCCGTGAGAAAAAGTGGCGTTTGGGAACCTGCCACTGAGGAACCGCACATTGCACAAACTCACGGAAGGGGGCCGAGTCTACCAACTGAAAAGGCAGCAGTTGAAGCGCTAGCAATTTAGCCAAGCTAGCATTCAACCGCTGGGCATGTGGATGGCTGGGAGTGAACTTCTTTCGACGGTCCAGCAGCTGGGGCAGGGAAATTTGCCTGCTAGAATCGGACGTCGGTGTACTGCTAGCAGAGTGGCCGCAAGTACTTGGCTGTGACACACCTAATGCTACACCTTCATTCCTCTCAGTGCATGTTTCAGAGAGGACTGAAGTTATAGTGGGGTTGGAGATCCCAGCTGATGCGGTGCAAGGAGAGGTCCGCTTTGTTCTTTGGTGTGGGTCTTTGAGGTAGGCTTGCCAACGAGCTGCATGGCAGGTCAACATATGTCTGGTCAGGCATGTGGTACCCAAGCGGCTGATGTTTTGGCCACGCGATATACGCTTGAGACATATGTTGCAAACAGCAGCTGTGCGATCTGATGCACTAGCCTCAAAAAAGGCCCACACCAAAGAACTTTTTGAATGACGGGCAGAGGCAGCGGCCTGCACAGGCGGAGCTCTGCGGTGTGATTCCGTCTGTGTACTGCCCTTACGCTGGCCACCAAAGGGCATCCTGCCTCGTTGGAGATGTGCCTCCTCCTCATCCTCCTCCTCCTCCTCTCTCCTATTAGGCACCCACGTGGAGTCAGTGACCTCATCATCACCTCCCTCCTCATCACTGGAGCCAATCTGGCAGTATGCTGCAGCTGCTGGAACATGACTGCCAGATTGGTGTCCTTCTTGAGCATCCCCTCTGTCTGCTCTCACGCTACTGCCTTCCTCTAGCTGGGTTTCATCATCAGACCCTTCGAAACGCTGGGCATCCTCCTGGAGCATGTACCCAACACTGTGCTCAAACAGTTCGGGGGACTCCTCAGGAGGAGGACATGGTGGGTCTAGGGAAGGAGTGACTGATGATGAGTCTGACATTGATACCAGGGAAGAGGACGCTTTGGCAGCTGCTTTTCCAGTACCCTGAGCCTGGGTGAGAGAGGATGAGGAGGAGGAGGAGGGCTTGGTCATCCACTCTACCAAGTCTTCGGCATGATGTGGCTCAACATGTCCAGCTGCCGAAAAGAAGGACAAGCGTGTCCCATGGCCATGTGCTGATGACAATGCACCGCGTCCACGACCAGCACTGTTGCCCCCAGACACAGAGCCTGCTTGCCCTCTTTTATTGCCTCCTGACTGTCTGCCTCTCCTTGTTTGCCTTCCAGACATTCTAATAGATGGCCTGCAGGGAGATGGGAAAAAAGCAATAAGGGCTACCTTCAGGTGTCCTTCTCTGTCCCTTTACTTAAGGATTTCTAAATATGGTTGAGGATGATTGCTTTTGCACAGAATAGCACAACGACAATTTCCCTGACTGTCCAAAAAAACAAGGATTTCAAAGATGGTTGATGAGGAATGCTTTAGCACACTATAGCACAAGGAGAATTCCCTCACTGTCCTTCCCTGTCCCTAGAAACAAGGATTCGCACAGTAAAAGACACTGACACTCTCCCTACCTATAGTTTTCTGTCCCTAGAAAAAATGTTTTTTTAAAGCACACTATAGCACAAGGAGAATTCCCTCACTGTCCTTCCCTGTCCCTAGAAACAAGGATTCGCACAGTAAAAGACACTGACACTCTCCCTACCTATAGTTTTCTGTCCCTAGAAAAAATGTTTTTTTAAAGCACACTATAGCACAAGGAGAATTTCACTCACTTTCCTTCTTTGTCCCTAGAAACAAGGATTATCACAGTGAAAGAAACTGACACTCTTCCTTCCTATAGTTTTCTGTCCCTAGAAAAAAATGTTTTTTTAAAGCACACTATAGCACAAGGAGAATTCCCTCACTGTCCTTCTTTGTCCCTAGAAACAAGGATTATCACAGTGAAATAAACTGACACTCTCCCTACCTATAATTTTCTGTCCCTAGAAAAAATGTTTTTTTAAAGCACACTATAGCACAAGGAGAATTCCCTCACTGTCCTTCCCTGTCCCTAGAAACAAGGATTCGCACAGTAAAACACACTGACACTCTCCCTACCTATAGTTTTCTGTCCCTAGAAAAAATGTTTTTTTAAAGCACACTATAGCACAAGGAGAATTCCCTCACTGTCCTTCCCTGTCCCTAGAAACAAGGATTCGCACAGTAAAACACACTGACACTCTCCCTACCTATAGTTTTCTGTCCCTAGAAAAAATGTTTTTTTAAAGCACACTATAGCACAAGGAGAATTCCCTCACTGTCCTTCCCTGTCCCTAGAAACAAGGATTCGCACAGTAAAACACACTGACACTCTCCCTACCTATAGTTTTCTGTCCCTAGAAAAAATGTTTTTTTAAAGCACACTATAGCACAAGGAGAATTCCCTCACTGTCCTTCCCTGTCCCTAGAAACAAGGATTCGCACAGTAAAACACACTGACACTCTCCCTACCTATAGTTTTCTGTCCCTAGAAAAAATGTTTTTTTAAAGCACACTATAGCACAAGGAGAATTTCCCTCACTTTCCTTCTTTGTCCCTAGAAACAAGGATTATCACAGTGAAAGAAACTGACACTCTCCCTACCTATAGTTTTCTGTCCCTAGAAAAAATGTTTTTTTAAAGCACACTATAGCACAAGGAGAATTCCCTCACTGTCCTTCCCTGTCCCTAGAAACAAGGATTCGCACAGTAAAACACACTGACACTCTCCCTACCTATAGTTTTCTGTCCCTAGAAAAAATGTTTTTTTAAAGCACACTATAGCACAAGGAGAATTCCCTCACTGTCCTTCCCTGTCCCTAGAAACAAGGATTCGCACAGTAAAACACACTGACACTCTCCCTACCTATAGTTTTCTGTCCCTAGAAAAAATGTTTTTTTAAAGCACACTATAGCACAAGGAGAATTCCCTCACTGTCCTTCCCTGTCCCTAGAAACAAGGATTCGCACAGTAAAACACACTGACACTCTCCCTACCTATAGTTTTCTGTCCCTAGAAAAAATGTTTTTTTAAAGCACACTATAGCACAAGGAGAATTTCCCTCACTTTCCTTCTTTGTCCCTAGAAACAAGGATTATCACAGTGAAAGAAACTGACACTCTCCCTACCTATAGTTTTCTGTCCCTAGAAAAAATGTTTTTTTAAAGCACACTATAGCACAAGGAGAATTCCCTCACTGTCCTTCCCTGTCCCTAGAAACAAGGATTCGCACAGTAAAACACACTGACACTCTCCCTACCTATAGTTTTCTGTCCCTAGAAAAAATGTTTTTTTAAAGCACACTATAGCACAAGGAGAATTCCCTCACTGTCCTTCCCTGTCCCTAGAAACAAAGATTCGCACAGTAAAACACACTGACACTCTCCCTACCTATAGTTTTCTGTCCCTAGAAAAAATGTTTTTTTTAAAGCACACTATAGCACAAGGAGAATTCCCTCACTGTCCTTCCCTGTCCCTAGAAACAAGGATTCGCACAGTAAAACACACTGACACTCTCCCTACCTATCCTTCTCTTTCCCTAAACTAAAGGAATCCAGGTTAAGCAAGAAAAAAATAAATGTCACTGTCCCTGCCTATGCTTCTCTTTCCCTGCTCCGGAACACACTACACTAGGCCGCCGTGCTGGCGGCCTTTTATAGTGTGGGGCGTGTACTAAACACCCTCAGCAATAATTGGCCACAGGCATCCTGCCTGTGGCCAATCATTGCTCTCCTCGCTGCCGGCGCTGTGATTGGCCAAGCATGCGGGGTCACAGTGCATGCTTGGCCAATCACAGCGCCTGGATGACACTGCGATGGCGTAGTGCATTGTGGGCCGTTCGCGTCACTCGAATTTGGCGCGAACGGCCCAAATCGTTCGATCTTCGTCGAACGATCGAACAGCCGATGTTCGAGTCGAACGTATGTTCGACTCGAACACGAAGCTCATCCCTAGTCACGACGTTCGTTGCTAACTCTCTCTCCCGAAAAATGAACGTATTTCCCAGACATGGATCTTCACTTTATATACACAGCGCATGCGTGAAACTCTGCACGCTTTCCCCGCCCCTGACGTTCGATATTGTACTTTCCCCGCCCCTTCTCGCTCGTAGTGCTGAACAAAACATGGCGGAGACACAGGTGGCTGAGATTACCTCTACAGAGGATGAAATTACAGAGGAGCCCAAATCAAGACCCAGGAGATATAAGGCATCCAACATGTCATTCGAGGAAATGGTGGAGATGGTCGCCATTTTAAAGAAGGAGGATTATGATGCCAAGAATGGTCCGTATAAAAGGCCTAATCTGGTCAAGTCCAGAATTATGGGCAAAGTGGTCAAAAGTCTCCACCAAAAATTCGGGGTGTGCAGAACGAAGGAACAGCTCAGAAAACGATGGTCAGATCTGAAGTTGCGGGAGGCCGACCAATATAAAAGAATCAAGAAAGTTATATTAAAAAGTAAGTTGTTTTTTTTGAGTTTCCATGGTACATATTATTTTCTTGTATTCTGTCGTGTATTTTTAACTTTCATATAGTACACTGAAAGATACCATCTTTTTTAGGTTCGTCCGCATAGTAAACGGACGTATTTTACCTCTTTCTCCGTACAGTTCCTCAAACGATGTTTTAGGATCATCCAGTGTGAACACCCATGTTTTTTTGTTTATTTGGGGGAGTACATTTGGGCCACACTTATTTTTGGTGTGCTAATCCAAAGGAGATTTGTTCATTTTGAAAAACGATATGCATGGTAATGTTAAAGGGAGTGAATGCTCAGCAGCTGATGAAACATCTGAACGCAGTAGTACAAGTGTGGGCCTAAAGCCAAAAAGCTTGATGGAGTCACACACAGGTGATCCAGTGTAGATACTTTGGGGTGTTACAATGTTTCAAATTTGTTCACAAAATGTATATGCTCTGTTTTGGCCTATGTATCCAATCATTTGTCCCGGTTGGCACAGGGGTTAAAAATTAAAATGGAGCATGCTTCAAAAGAATGATTAAAAAGTTTTTTTCCATGTTTCTTATTTTAGCAAAATTGAGTCGCTACTAATGAAACTATTCCTTTTATTTCAATCTCCCTAGGGATTCGAAAAGCTACCTCAGATGAGACGAGAATTGCAATACCTACAACAATACCCCCAGAACCCCAGGATGGAGAGGAATGTGATGTTGTGGAAGTTGAAAGTGGCACCACCACAGGTCAGAGAGAAACCAGACACATGCATGTTAAATAGATGTAGGCCTACATATTCTATCCTACATATTTCTTTTTACATTTAGGTGCAGTTCTGGCCGAAGACCCCAATAAGTTGTCACATCACAGTGCCCAGATCCTGATCCAATACCTGATGGTCTGCTGTCGTGACCTCGAAAAAATTAAGGGAGATTTGCGAGAGATCAGGGCAAATACAAAGCGGGTGGAGGAAAGGCTCCAAAATATCATGGCTGTGCTTGGGCGTGTCTAATGTTTTTACA
This sequence comes from Rana muscosa, assembly GCA_029206835.1. Taxonomy (NCBI): domain Eukaryota; kingdom Metazoa; phylum Chordata; class Amphibia; order Anura; family Ranidae; genus Rana; species Rana muscosa. The sequence goes on from CM055122.1 coordinate 865,588,224, forward strand.
CCAAATAACGTTTTACTTGCAGAGTTTTCTTTTTTTTTTGGTTATTTTACCCTTTAATGACTAGCACATGTTTAGCTTTTTCAAAATTTGGAGAACTATAGTTTGTTTATGCATGGCTGGTCATGCGTTTTAATACACCAGAAATTAAGGGAACATCCACATTTCTAAGGAAGTTGCCCACCTAAACAAAAAAAATAAAGGTATTTTTACATAACAAATCATTGTGGCTTCATTATGTAAATGTGGTGCTGAGTGAACTAATCAATGTTTGGTGTTTACACTGACAATGAAGGCTAATTAAAAGATTTTTTTAATCCACATGGCAAAACAAATGCACTAGGTAAACCTACCAGAAACATCAAACATTATACAATAAAAATGACAAACCAATCTTTACTTTTTTTAAAAGTTTTATTTTTTTGGTCTAAAATTATTAGAGATTGTCTGGCATTTCAATGGCCCCCCTACCCATAAAATAGTCCACATATTGGTTACGGACCTCACGTCCGGTTGGGGGGGCCAAGCCAGGACGGCCAGGTTCCAGGGCCACCAAAGTTTCTGCATTGATTAAAGAGGCCTCAGGCCCACTCAAAGATATATAACTCGTTGAATGCACCCTTAGGAAATTATGCAGCACACAGCACGTCATAACCACATGGTTCCATTTGTATGGGGCAAGGTGGATGGAGGTAAGGAAGAGGCGAAATCGGCTGGCCATGATCCCAAACGCATTTTCCACCACCCTTCTGGCTCTGGCCAGCCGATAATTGAAAACCCTCCTCTCAGGGGTGAGGGTGCGTTGCGGGAATGGCCTCATCAAATGGGGTCCCAGGCCAAACGCCTCATCCGCCACAAACACAAAAGGTAGTCCCTCCACATTCTGCTCCGCGGGTGGCAAGGCCAGCAGATCCAAAAGGAGCCGTTCTCCAAACTCCGTCTGGGCAAAAACTCCTCCATCAGACATCCTGCCATTCTTGCCAACGTCCACATAGAGGAACTCGTAGGTGGCCGACACCACTGCCATCATCACGATGCTGTGGAACCCCTTATAATTATAATAAAAGGATCCCGAATGGGGTGGTGGGACGACCCGAACATGTTTGCCGTCGATGGCTCCTCCACAGTTCGGAAAGTTCCATCGCTGGGCAAACTCGGAAGCCACATTCTGCCATTCATGTGGCGAAGAAGGGAACTGTGGAATTAAAGAAATAACAAATTAATACTTGGAGCCAGAAACATTGCAAGCTGATTTCATACACACATTGGTAGAAACTGTTAAAAACATAAAAAATTGAAAGCAAGAAAAAAAAAAAAATTATGGGGGGGGGGGGAGGGTTGAAGATGAGTTGGGAATATCACACATGAAGGCTGTAGCACTCTGTATTGAAGTTAACAAAAATGAAACATTCCTAGGCAAAATTTAGAGTGCGTTTTGGGTAAAGCACTACGATGGAACATATAATAAAAAACATGGAAATGACTAGGCAAGGTAGGTATGGCCCCAGGATAGCATGCTGGAGAGGTTAGGTAAGCCAAATTTACAGGTAGGCCTCAAACACCAAACTTTAAATAATAAAACATGGGGAGAAAGGGGACATTCCCTGCAGCTAAGAATCATGTGAATTAGGGACTGCAAATAAAGCAAATTAAAAATATCCCAAAATAAAAACCATACAATGTGAATTTTTGAAGAAGAACACTTACCTTAATATAGTCCTCCTGCAAAACTTGAAGGATGGCAGAACAAGTCTCTGGTATAATGATCCCCAGAGCCTGGGGGGATATGCCTGTGGAGAACTTAAGGTCCTGCAGGCTTCTCCCAGTAGCCAGGTATCGCAACGTGGCGATGAGCCTCTGCTCAGCACTGATGGCTTCCCGCATAACGGTGTCCTGCCTGGTAATATAGGGGGACACCAAAGCCAACAGCTGCTGAAATACGGGGTCAGACATCCTGAGAAAATTCCTGAAATCATCAGGATTATTCTCCCTGATCTCCCGCAACAAAGGCATGTGACAGAATTGGTGCCGCTGGAGCAACCAATTCTTGGTCCATGAACTCCTCCTGACCCTGCTCATGGCATGGAGTCGGGATACAGCATGAACCCCTGCACCAACTACAGCACGAACTCTACGACGAGTACGTAGCCGCAACATGGCTAGATAACGGTCGGCTGAACAGAACGTACTAGAAGAACGCACGGAAGAACAGCAAGGCCTATGAAGAACAAGCTGAAAAACACGAACGTGCAGAGCAGGCCGCACTGAATAAACAGATACGAACTGACTACAAGCAGTGCTAAACAGATACGAACCCACAGGCGCAATCTGAACTCCCGAAAACGATCTTCAAAGCACGAAGACTGAAAAGCGCGAATCGTCTCTCACCAAACTTTTACTAACACGCGGAAACACGGAATTAGCAAAAGCGTCCCAAAGGGTGGCGTCATTCGAACGGAACTTCCCCTTTATAGTGCCGTCGTACGTGTTGAACGTCACTGCGCTTTGCTTGATCGTTTTTTTTTAATGATGGTGTGTACGCAAGGCAGGCTTGAGAGGAAACATGAAAAAAAACGAGGAGAAAAACGTTGGTTTAAAAAATGACATTAAAAACGATCGTGTGTACGGGGCATAAGAGTATTCCATAATTGCTGTACCTTTTTCTTATTTACTACTGCTGAGAAAAACCCAAACGTAACTTGTACTGCGATAGGTGGTTTCACAATTTCACTGAATGCTTGCAAATTAGGATGCTAGCAATGGAAGAACATAAAAAAAGTAGTAATAAATAAATAAACAAAGAAATAAAGGAAAATTCATGTACATCCAATAGCACTGTTGGTATTCTTGACAGTATTGTTTACTTAACAGATTCCACATATTGACATGTTTTATTCTTTGTTGTCTATGTTCCTTTTATTGTGTTTTTCTTCCTTGTATTTTGCAAAACTGTACTGTCTGGAAAGTTGTTTTTCCACCTATTTGCCTGCAGGGAAAGATGGAAGGGAATGCATAATGACTGCAGGTAGCAGAAAAACTTTTATAGATCAGTTTTGTATAGAAAGTAGTAGATTTGATTACCTGTTATTTACAAAACTCTAAAAAAAAACTTTAAGAACTATTAAATACATTTTTTTTGCCTGCAACAGCAGCATGTTTTTAAATGAGGAGCCGTTATAGTCAACAAGTTACCAGTCTTACCATACTTTTACCTACTACCTACTTTCTTTCCATTGGAGGAACAACTAAAATGCAATGCGGGACAGGTCACCCTTACGTGTGTGTGTGTCTCTTGCTAGATCGTGTTGATTGACAGGTCCCACACATCATTCATTTTTGGAGTTGGATAACAAGTTTTTAGTGCTGGCCTCTCAGCTTTGTGTCATTTCAACATGGGACTGGGATTTTGTTATATGCAGGTATCAGCCAAATGTTCAGTGCAACTTGAAGTTTACTGTATGAATGTAAGATACATTGACAATGCCAGTAAAATGGTAAAGGGGTATGTAACGAGCATAAGACAAAGTGTGGCAAGCAGTGGAACTATTGTAGTACAAGGCTGCCTTGGGGTAATTCCCATAAAGACCACTAGGCGGCAGCACATTACAGAGTAAAACTATCTAAGGGAGCAAAGTATGAGAAAAAATGTCTACTAATAAATAGCGCAGTACATTTCAGTCTAGTGCAAACACAGTTATTTGCGATTTCCTGGAGCGTAATGTCATTTCCTGTTCATATGATTGGCTCATTAATGTCCCCATCTGTTTTTGTTTATTACAGCACTTTGACTAATCATGTGATTGACCAAGGGAGGTACACTTTAAACCTCTGACATGAAAAAGAGCAAAGCATATCCTTCTATAGTGTGTACATGCCTCAGTCCAAAGCTATGAGTGCAACTTCTGTCTGTTGTCTTGTTCCTCTACTATCTTCACTATCTGAGTCATTTCTCCAAGTAATTGAGGGGGAAAGGAAATTAGGCTTTCCAGCACACAGCCTTTGAATGACAGCCTCAGCTGCACGTGTTTCCCTATGAGATTGTGTAGAAGGGGGTGGATCTATTCCCTCCACTCAGGTCTCAGATTACACACTGTTCTCCTCTCTAAGATGTGCAATGTATGACATCAGATCCCCGTCCCCTGCTCCTGGAATTCCCCCCATAAAAAATTGTAAATTCTGGATTGTAAATGGCTGTGTAAAAGAGAGGGCTTCAGATAAACATGTATAGGAGGATTTGTTTAATCTCTGTGTATCACCTGAGGCTCGTCACTGCACTGGGTATATGTAAAGCCCTGTACACACGATCGGATTTCCTATGGATTTTAAACCAATGGATTTTTCTATCGGAAATCCGAGGAAGCTGACTTCCATCAGTCTTGCCTACACACCATCAGTCAAAAAAAACATTGTCCCAAACGCCGTGACGTAAAACACTCAGACGAGCCAAGAAAAATTAAGTTCAATGCTTCTGAGCATACGTCAACTTGATTCTGAGCATGCGTGGGTTTTTTATCCGATGGAGTTCCCCACAGACGATAGTAATTTGCTATCGTTTTTTTTTTCCATCGGATGGGGCCCATACACGATCGGTTTGTCCGATGAAAAAAGTCCAGTTTTCATCGGTAAAACCGATCGTGTGTACAGGGCTTTAGGGTTTACAGCCACTTTAACCACTTGCCGACCGCCCATAGCACATTTACTGCTACAGGACGGCCGTGCTGCGCAGGATCAAGTATATATACGTGATCCTGCACTTCTGGTGGCTCGCTCCCGCTGTGATTCTACACAGCGGGAGCTGATCAGCGGGTCCCGTGGTACCCGATGTCTGCAAGCACCCGCTGATCATTCTATACACAGGCAGAACAGCGATCTGACTATGTAAGCAAGGCAGATTGTCAGTACAGAAGGCATGGATCCTGTGTTCCTGTAAAGCAGAAACACAGATCCATGTCTTCCACTAGTAAAAGCACCTCCCCTCCTACACTGAAAACCAGCTAGACACACAGTTAACCCTTTGATCGCCTCTGATAGTAACCCCTTCCCAGCCAGTGTCATTAGTACAGTGCATATTTTTAGCACTGATCACTGTAATATTGTCACTGGTCCCCAAAAAAGTGTCAAAAGTGTCATTGTCCAATTTGTCCGCCGCAATATTGCAGTCCTGCTATAAGTTGCTGAGCGCCACCATTACTAGTAGAAAAAAAAAATCCATAAATATATCCCATAGCTTGTAGATGCTATAACTTTTGCGCAAACCAATCAATATACGCTTATTGGGAATATTTTTTTACCACAAATATGTAGCAGAATACATATGGGCCTAAATTGATGAAGAAATTCAATGTCTTAATTTTTTTTTCTTTTTGGATATGTTTTATAGCAGAAAATCAATTTTTTTTTCTAAATTGTCACTCTTTTTTTGTTTTATAGCACAAAAAATTAAAACCACAGAGGTGATCAAATACCACCAAAAGAAAGCTCTATTTATGGGAAAGAATGGACATTAATTTAATTTAGGTACAGCGTCGCACAACCGTGCAATTTTCTATTATGTAACGCAGAAACGGATCGCAAAAAATGGCCTGGTCAGGAGGGGGGGGGGGGGGGGGGGGTTAAATCTTCTGTCACCTTGTGAAACTGCATATGCATTCATTTGTACATGTGCCTGCAAAATCGAATGTTATTAGGTTATTTTCTCTGCAGGGCGTATGTTAACACATTGGGGTTTATTTACTAAAGGCAAATCCACTTTGCACTACTAGTGCACTTGGAAGTGCAGTTGCTGTAGATCTGAGGGGGACATGCAAGGAAAATAAAAAACAGCATATTTGCTTGTACATGATTGGATGATAAAATCAGCAGAGCTTCCCCTCATTTCGGATGTTCCCCTTAGATTTATAGCGACTGCACTTCCAAGTGCACTTGTAGTGCAAAGTGGATTTGCCTTTAGTAAATCAACCCCATTATGTCCACTAGATGGAGCTGATCATCACAGAAAAATACATTTGTATTTACAATGATAGGGGCAAGCGCCAGAGCTGGTCATCCATCTCTTTGCGTCATTGCTTAGCAAGTCACCTGGAACAAGCATGTGATCAGGAAAGTGTCAGGAAACCTGACATTAGGCTTGTGCAATTCGTTTCGTAACGAATCGAAATTCGTCCGAATTTAGCAACTTTCGGACATTCGGAAGCATTCGAATTTCCGAACAAAGCAATTACGAATAAAACCGAATCCGAAATAAATTATACCGCAAAATAGCGAATGCCCGAATGTCTTCGGCATAATTCGTTATGAAAAAACTTATGAATGTACAAATCCATTGGAAACACAATAACACTCACTCTGCTCTGCTCTCTGCTTCTCCTTCACCGTGCTGAACTCCCTCTGGTGTACAGGGGCGGAGGTTATAGCCGCATGTAAAAAACGAAAGTAAAATACGAGATTTCTAATCCATTCGAAGCACAATAACACTCTGCTCTGCTCTCTGCTTCTCCCTCACCGTGCTGAACCCTCTCAAAATGGTGTACAGGGGCGGAGGCTATAGCCGCATGTAAAAAACGAAAGTAAAATACGAGATTTCGAATCGTTACAAATAACCGCTATGTATTTCAAAAAGTACAAATCCATTCGAAGCACATTAGGCATAATAGGCAGCGTCGTCGTGAGAGAGACACAGAAAATTACGAATCAACGAACCCAAAAAAAGTTACGAAAGTAGGAGTTGTGTCCAGAATCAACGAAAAACAACGTACTCTACCGAAAGTACGAATTATAAAGCAACAAAAAATTCAACGAAAAATGTCGCTTGCAAAAATACGAATGAGTCCGAACACGAAAAATCCAGTCTAGCAAAATTACGAATGATTACGAATCAACAGGACCGGAAAGAAACGAACCGAAACGGAACGAATTTTTCCGTTGTGCACAAGCCTACCTGACATGCATATGCTTGTTCTGGTCAGTGATTTCGTTGAGAAGGCTGGGAATGGATGACTGTTCCGGAGCTCACACTTGTAAAAAATAAGTCAGTAATAGCAGCTCCAAGTTTCTTTTATAGTAAACTGTGGGGACGTCATGACTTTAGCGCAGTTGCAGTGCTTCCTGGATAGCGCTAGCAGTCGTTTTTTTACTTTGCATTTGGATTTGGTTTTTAACTAAAGAACATGGCAGCAGAATCTACAGCAGTGTGATCTGCATCTGCAGTCATTGTGACCATTCCTTCCCTAGTAAGACGTGCGCCAGCCTGACACTCACTTAGCCCCCCCCTTCAGTAAATTTAGCCAGCAATGTGTGGCTGTTTTGGATGGGATGTGTGAACAAATTCCCTGGTTCTAGCAGCCAGCTACATGAAAGACACTTGAGATATGCAGAGGACCCAAAATTGCCCGTGGCGTCTCACAATGAATGAGGGATATTTTTTTTCATCATTCGCATGCCTCTTTCACATTGTGCCAGCTGTATGGAAAGTAGATTGTCAAACAGAACATTTGGGCCGGCTGCCAGGTTTTAAATTGCCTCGGGAGACACTGGTAATATGGCACTGGACAGGAAGAGAAAGCAAGAGTGTCTATTTCTCTGTGACTGGAGTAGTGAGGAAGGAGATAAAAACTGGATGGCTAGTGTTACTTCTGGTGAAGAATAATAGATGTTAGATGATTTAATTACCAGGTAATGAAATAAGAAAATGCTACAGTTCATTGTAAACTACAAAGTATGCTGATCGTGACTTCCATTTTACACTGGAGTGCAGGTTTTCATATGAGCAAATCCGACATACAGTGCCTTGAAAAAGTATTCATACACATTTCGTCATGTTACAACCAAAAACGTAAATGGATTTTTATGGGATTTTATGTGATAGACCAGGGGCAGGCAACCTCGGCCCTCCAGCTGTGGTGAAACTACAAATCCCATCATGCCTCTGCCTCTAGGAGTCATGCCTGTGATTGTCAGGGTCTTGCAATGTCTCATGGGACTTGTAGTTCCAAAACAGCTGGAGGGCCGAGGTTGCTTATCCCTGTGATAGACCAACACAACGTGGCACATAATTGTGAAGTGGAAGGAAAATGATAAATGCTTTTCCAAATTTTTTACAAATCAATATCTAAAAAGCGTGGCGTGCATTTGTATTCAGCCCCCCCTGAGTCAATACTTTGTAGAACCACCTTTCACTGCAATTACAGCTGCAAGTCTTTTTAGGGATGCCTCTACCAGCTTTGCACATCTAGAGAGTGAAATTTGTGGCCATTCTTCTTTGCAAAATAGCTCAAGCTCTGTCAGATTGGATGGAAAGCGTCTGTAACCAGCAGTTTTCAAGTCTTGCCACAGATTCTAAATTGGGTTTAGATCTGGACTTTGACTGGGCCATTCTAACACATGAATATGCTTTGATCTAAACTATTCCATTGTAGCTCTGGCTGTATGTTTAGGGTTGTTGTCCTGATGGAAGGTGAACCTCCACCCCAATCTCAAGTCTTTTGCAGACTCTAAAGCCCCGTACACACTATCGGATTTCCTATGGATTCTAATCCGATGGATTTTTCCATCGGAAATCCGATGAAGCTGACTTCCATCAGTCTTGCCTACACACCATCAGTCAAAAATCCGACCGTCCCAAACGCTGTGACGTAAAACACTCCGACAAGCCGAGAAAAATGAAGTTCAATGCTTCTGAGCATGCGTTGTCTTGATTATGAGCATGCGTGGGTTTTTGTCCGATGGAGTTCCACACAGAGGATCGGAATTTGCTATCGTTTTTTTTCCCATCGGATACATTTAAAACCTGTTCTATTTTTTCTCACCGATGGAAAAAAGACCGATGGGGCCCACACATGATCGGTTTGTCTGATGAGAAAAGTCCATCGGACTGTTTTCATCTGTAAAACCGATCGTGTGTACACGGCATAACAGGTTTTCTTCTAAGATTGCCCTGTACTTGGCTCCATCCATCTTCCCGCCAACTCTGACCAGCTTCCCTGTCCCTGCTGAAGAAAAAAATTCCCACAACACGATGCTGCCACCACCATGTTTCACGGTGGGGATGGTGTGTTCAGGGTGATGTGCAGTGTTAGTTTTCTGCCACACATAGCGTTTTGCTTTTAGGCCAAAAAGTTCAATTTTGGTCTCATCTGACCAGAGCACCTTCTTCTACATGTTTGCTGTGTCCCCCATATGGCCTCTCTCAAACTGCAAACGGGACGTCTTATGGATTTCTTTCAACAATGTCTTTCTTCTTGCCACTCTTCCATAAAGGCCAGATTTGTGGAGTGCCAACTAATAGTTGTCCTGTCAACAGATTCTCCCACCTGAGCTGTGGATCTCTGCAGCTCCTCCAGAGTTACCATGGGCCTCTTGGTTGCTTCTCTGATTAATGCTCTCCTTGCCTGGCCTGTCAGTTTCGGTGGACGGCCATGTCTTGGTAAGTTTGCAGTTGTGCCATACTCTTTCCATTTTCGGATGATGGATTGAACATGAGATGTTCAAAGCTTGGGCTATTTTTTTATAACCTAACCCTGCTTTAAACTTCTCCACAACTTTATCCCTGACCTGTCTGGTGTTTTCCTTGGCCTTCATGATGCTATTTGTTCACTAAGGTTCTCTAACAAACTCCTGAAGGCTTCACAGAACAGCTGTATTTATACTGAGATCAAATTACACACAGGTGGGCTCTATTTACTAATTAGGTGACTTCTAAAGGGAATTGGTTCCACTAGATTTTAGTTAGGTGTATCAGTGTAAGGGTGGCTGAATACAAATGCACGCCACACTTTTCAGATATTTATTTGTAAAAAAAATGTAAAAACATTTATCATTTTCCTTTCACTTCACAATTATGTACCACTTTGTGTTGGTCTACCACATAAAATCCCAATAAGATACATGTTTTTGGTTGTAACGTGACAAAATGTGGAAAATTTCAAATGGTGTGAATTCTTTTTCAAGGCACTGTATGGCGCAATGATCATTATATGTCCATTGACTTTTTTGGAAAGAGTAAGGCCTGGTTCGCACTATTCAAATTTTCTAGCGTCACACAGAATCGCATGGCAATGGAAGTCACATTCTCTACAGTGCCCATTCACATCAAGGCAGCACAGCACAGGAAAAGGGTCCTGTGCTACTTTGGTGCCATTGTGATGGCCGACCCGCCACCCACTGAAGTAAACAGAGAGGCGGGATCACGTGGTGACATCATTGACTATATATGTTTTTTATTTTGTGTGGATTGGCGGCAGTTGTTCATCATGACTGATGTGGACCTGCATCACTGGACGATGTGATTGACGATGTATATACCACTTACCAAATCACCAAGGGTGAGCGGAATCCGGACACGCCCATAGGCTTCTTGCACTCTGCAGCTGAAAAAAGCTCAGTACAGCAGCTTTTTTTTAATGAGCTAAAAATTTGCATATTATTTACAATGTGCCTATGCACACAGGCGTGTAAACAAGCGCTGAGTATTTATCAGTAAAAAAAATAGGAAAATCTGCGTTCCCGGCCAGTAACTTGCAGCGGTGCGCACAAATACAGGCATATGAGCATAAATATGAATACATTTTCCTTAAAATGGTATTGTGAGCACGAACACGCATATACGTGCAAATTCGTGCTAAACAAACACTTGAAATTACGTCCAAAAAAGCAGAAGCTCAAACGTCAGTACCATGTGCAAGAGGCCTTATTGTCTAAAGGGTGCTTTCAACAGGGATAGATTCCAAAAAGCCCCCCTGCCTGCAGACTCCCTCAACCACTGGACCATAGTTGTGGGAAAGAGGCCCTTATCCTCATCAACATGGGGTACCCGCCATGTTGGGGGCATGTGACCTTGAATGGTTCAGGTGGGCACATACTCACCCTCCTCTTTCCGAGCCTGCCAGGCTGCATGCTTGGATATAGGGTCTGGTATGGATTTTGGTGGGGACCATCACGCCATTTTTTTATTTTTTTGGGCACGGGGTCCCCCTTAAAATCAATGCCAGACCCGAAGGGCCTGAAATGGAGTTTGGGGTGATCCCACACCAATTGTTTTTGCTTCTGTGGCATGAGGACCAATTAAAATCTGTGCCAGATCCAAACAGCCTGGTATTGATTGTGGTGGGACCTCCACACCATTTTATTTTTAATTTTTACTGACGGGCTCCTTTGTTTACATTCTGCTACCACCCGGAAACCCCGGCTGACAGCAGGTATGAGTCATTGGTTAGGACGTTGGTGGGTGCTGGCTCCTTACCAACTAGCTTCCATTTCCCTTCACCTACCAAAAAACACAGTAGTATCAAAACATATCCAAAAAAGCATCAAAAGTGTGTCAAAATGCAGCCAAGTCGCACTACGTAATCACACTGAAAATCAGATCAAATTGCAGCTGCACTAGTGTGAACCTAACTTAAGGGTTAGAACCCCTGTCAGGTGTTTATTGCTGTCTGTGCACTTGGCCCCATGGGGAATCAAATTCCTTTTAAAAAAAGTAGTGATACTTTTTTTAGTGTGACCACTGAACTCAAGTCAACCACAAAAAAAAAAGCCCCCATTAATAAGAAAAAAAATGCAGAAAAGGGGTTGAATGCCCAAAAAGCTAACGATCAGAATTAAAGTACCTTTTCCTAAATGACCCTAATCTCTCCCAATGCAATCTATTCTGTAGCACTTATATGTATTTTTTTCTGTGTTGCATTGCACTGCATCGGGTATTGTATGTTCTGTAGCATGCTGACAACTAGTAGCAGCTTTGAGCCACTGCAACTTGTGATTTTGTTTCTCCCCCTTTTTTACCGTCCTGTTTAGTGCTAGTTTCTTCAGTGCTAGCTAGATCCTCCCTGTTTATTCCATGTTAGCTCAGTCAGTGTTAACACTTCTCAGAGACAGGGCGCAAGAAAGTCACTGTCTTCTTACACTTTAAAGAACTGGAAACACATCCTCTGTACTGCAAGTAGCTGAAGTAAAATTGTGTTGGATTCAGCTTCTGTATCTTATTGAAGAGTTAAAGGAGAAGTAGAGCCAAAGCTTGTTTGACTGTACTTCTTCTGTGGATCACAGAAGTACAATTTGTTCTGCACCCCTGTGATCTGTTTTCATCAGACTGCGGGTTGAAGCCCGCTGTCGACTGACATCACAGAGCCGGTCCGGGCTCGGGAAAAGATTGAGACAATATGGTCAGGATCCGCCCACAACCCTGGACCAGCATCTGGCTCAACCTCCCAGCGAGCCGCTCAGAGCCTTAGTCAGCCAACCCCAGCTTCACAGCCCAGCGCTCCAGTGAGTTTGGAGGGGCGGAGCAGACAGGGGTGACTGGCAGTTACCAGCTCTCTGCTCACGGAGCTCTGAGAACTAAGCAATCAGTGGTCTTTAATCGCTCGGTTCTCAGTCTTAGAGGCGGCGGGGGACAAATATAGCATCGGACCGATGCTGCTTTTCACCTAGGTAGGTATTATTCTTGAAAATAAAAAATGCTGAACTTCTCTTTTAAGCTGTCTGTGGATAGGGCCAAGTCAGCAGGTGATTATACTGTCTGGACAGACTGGGTCTAAAGGGGGCATGTCAATGCATAAAGCGGCATTTGGAGCAGAACACAGTTTGTCAGCTGTACAGTGCTTTTCCTATAATGCAAAACCCCCAAGGTTGCTTTGTATCCACCCTTTTATAGTTACTTAACCAAAAACCCACTTATCGACCCTTCTAAACCTGTTGGCTGTAGTTCAAATGCAGCGCTGCATCTAAATTTGCCAGGACTCTGAATATCGTACCTGCAGGACTCACTTCAAACCCATAGTAGCAGTAAACCCAAACCTCATCCCTAGCCACTATCTGCATGGAGTGTGTATGTTCTCAGCATTTCTCCAAGTGCACACTCCATCCAAAAACATTCCACCTAGTCATCTATCTCATTGTAAGCTTCTTTGATTCTTTTGAAGTTGTGGACTGATGTGAATAGTTCAATGCCCTCCGTAGAACACTGAAGGACAAATTTCAGTTGCATAGCAATGGCTATATCATTGGTCTCATTTGCCCTAAATGCAGTTACATCCCTTGCACTAAAATACTTCTATAAATAAGGAAGCTTAAAGTGTTTAATAAACGATGTTCCCGCAGGAATGAAATATTTCAGTAAAATTAGGGTTTATATCCATATATAGTAATTTAGGATACAATATTACATTCTATTAAAAATATATTAACAAAATGATTTATATAATGCTGAAAATTATATTATATACATTGGAAAATGGTTACATTAGAGCAAAGATTTTCTCCCAAGACATTGTGAAGTTTGTAAATGTTCTTTCGGTTCAGACTTCTAAATCATCTGAGAAATGAATGATCTGACTACACCCTACAGACTGTACTAAATACTTCATGAGTGATATTCAATTCCTAGAATTCCTTCTACCGAAGACATCCCTTTCATGCCAAGGATTCCTGGGGCTGTCATATATTGAGCTTTCTACATCAGATGCTCGCTGGGTTAGATATTTCATTTTTATTTCATGCATTAATAGAAGGGTTTAGAATGTTTGTCATGCTCTCTACTGTCATGCTACCTCCCTGCATACAAGCTGGAACTATTGCCTGGCATGGCTTTCATTTTACACATTTTTACCTTTTAATACTGTTGGAATTCTTTAGATGTTCCTTCCTTCCTCATTGTGAAATATGATTGGTCGCTTTGGGTTACTATGCTCCGCAGATCATAATTGCTATTAGGTAAAAAATGGGAACAATGGAACAACGCTTTATATTGTAAAGAAGAAGTATTATGGGAGAAAAAGATAAATTACAGGGTCATTTAAAATAATGGGATTCCAGACTTTGTGACATTATACTGAGCATGCAACTCTGCGGTCACTAGTCCTATTTATTTTAGGTTGTATTTACTGTATTATATTTTTCATGCACATTTAAATTTCAAGCTGAACTCTAAGCAAAGAGCTAAATACACAGATGGAATACATTTAATGGAGCTGTTTTGCCTGCCGAAGGATTGGTATTTCTGTCCATCTACTCCTGGGATTAAGGGCCGGTTTACACTGGTCCGACATGTGCTCGGACTTCCAAGTCGCATGACATGTCAAAATGAATGGTTCCCTATGAGAGCCGTCTTAACTGGTCCAACTTGTGTCGGTCCGACTTTGAAAATGCTCCCTGCACTACTTTGGCTTGGCTCGGGCATGATTTCAGCCAACTGATTTCAATGTAAGTCACAAACAAAACGGATCATCGTCTTAACTGACCTGACTTGTGGCACATGACTTGTTCTCTGAGGATCTTGAAGGGAAAAAAAAAAAAAACGCTGTGGGGTCCCCCCAAGACCCTACCAGACCCAAAATAAAAAAAAACGGTGTGTGCCCCCCCCAAAAAATTCATACCAGACACTTATCTGAGCATGCAGCCTGGCAGGTCAGGAAAGGGGGGGGGCAACTGCGGGAGCTAGCGTCGGGAGAAGTACCAGCAGAGAACCAGAGGAAGAAGGGAGGAGAACCGCAGGAAGAAGACATCAGCAGCAAAGGGAGAAGACATCGGCAGCGCAGGGAGAAAAAATTTGAGGAGGGAGGAGACCACCGGAGAAATAAGACATGTTGGAGCTATTTTTAATAAAGGACTTTGTCAAAAACCTGTGTACTGTTTCTATTTATTTTTGACACTTTTTTGGTGAATGGGTAGGGGTACAATGTACCCCATACTCATTTACACAGGAAGGGTGGGATTTGGGTACCCAGGGTTGTCGGAAGAAGGCACTTGTTCTCATCAACATGGGGACAAGGTGCTGTGGGTTGGGGTGGGGGGGGCACAAACCACCTGCCCAAAAGCTTGTTTACCCCCCTCTTTCCTGACCTCTTGGGCTGAATGCTCGGATAGGGATCTGGTATGGATTTTGGGGGGCCCCATGCCGTTTTGTTTTTTTTTTGGCTTGGGGTTCCCCTTTAAGATTTATACCAGACTTAAAGTCAGATCCCGTTCATTGAAGTCACATTAAAGTCAGACATGAAGTCGCAGGTCAAAGTCAGATCAGAAGTCGTGCAACTTCCGTTTCGGAATAGTGTGAACATAGCCTGACATAACTCTGTCGCACAGTACAGCCCTGTCTGGAAGTGCAGGAGATCTGATTTTTCTTTGCTGTAGTTAAAGCTGAATTCCAGGAATTTAGCAACTTTGCAAATAAAGTGCAGGCCCACTGAGTTAAAGCAGTTGTATACCCGAAAGGCAAAAGGCATAATGAGCTAGTATGCACCGCATACTATCTCATTATGAAATACTTACCTTAGGCGTTGGGAACTTACCTGGTCCACGCCAAGGGAGATGTTATCTTGCCTCGGCGTGTCTTCCGGGTATCGCCGCTCCAGCGATGTGAGTGGCTGGAGCGGCAATGTCGTCACTCCCGCACGTCGGCAAGGTCCGGCGGCTGCCGGGCTTTAGCCGAGAATCCCTGCTGCGCATGCGCCGCTGCTGTCAGCGGCTCATTGCGAGGGGAACATCTCCTAAACCGTACAGGTTTAGGAGATATTCTTTTTACGTACAGGTAAGCCTTATTATAGGCTTACCTGTAGGTAAAAGTTCAAAAATAGGGTATAAAACCGCTTTAAGTCCAATTAGGTGCATGTCACCTCCAAGACTTATCTGCATTACTAATGTGTGACAGGTTTATTGCACTCCTGGTAAATACACTATGACTGTGAGAGGAAAGGAGCACACAGAACAGTTATGCCTGCCCCATCCCCTCTGCTGCACATTCACAGAAGCCTTTGAATTTTGTGAACAAGGTCGAAAAATACAAAAGCTTCTGTGAATGGGCAGAAAAAGGGCAAGGGGCAGGCATAGCAGTTCCAGTGATTCTGCTCTTGAAGAAACTAAGACCACAGCGAGCAGCCTCGCAACTCTGGAAGTTATCTTCCAGAGTTGTCTCTGCCTCTGCTATAAAACATATCCAATAAAATAAATGAAAAAAAAAAACAAATTTCTTCATCAATTAAGGCCAATATGTATTCTGCTACATATTTTTGGTTAAAAAATCCCAATAAGCATATATTGATTGGTTTGCACAAAAGTTATAGCATCTACAAACTATGGGATATTTTTATTTATTTTTACTAGTGATGACAGTGATCAACGACTTACTGTTCACGTGGCTGGTTCGATCTGAAGGTTTGCGCCGCTGGCCATAGAGGTTACCAGAGACCAGATTGTCTCTGCTCGCCTCTATGATCTTAGAGGACCAGAGCAACATAATTACATCACTTCTAGTCTAAGGCAGAAGTAAACATTTTTTTTCTATTTTTTTTTGTTGATGATATTTTGCTTTTAAAGGTAGATGAGAGATTTGGGGTATTGACTACAGATCTCTCCATAAAGAGGACCTGTCATCCTTTTATTCTACTACAAGGGATGTTAAAAAAAATCCAAAAAATAAAAGGAATAGTGTAAAAATAAAATAAATAAGAAAAAAAAATTAAAGAGCCCCCATCTCTCCATGTTTGAGTGCAGAAGTGAACGCATACGCAAATTATGCATGCATATGTAAATAGTATATGTAAATGTTGTTCGCACCACACTTGTGAGGTATCGTTGCAAACATTAGAGCGAGAGCAATTGTTCTAGTGCTAGACCTCCTCTGTAACTCTAAACAGGTAACCTATAAAATAAAAAAGTTAAAGCATCGCCTAGAGAAATGTAATATCCTAGTTTGTCGCCATTCCACGAGAGTGCTCAATTTTAAAGCGTGACATGTTAGGTATCTATTTACTCGCCATAACATATTTTATCATTTACAAAAAAATTGGGTTATATATTGTGTTTTTTTGCATTAAGATAAATTAAAGTGTATTTTTTTTTTTTTAATTCTAGCAAAAAATACTGATTTAAACTTGTAAACAAAAAGTGCTAGAAAAGGCCTGGTCGGCAAGTGGATACTATGCAGTCATGTCTAAGCAAAACCTTTATCTTTTGGTTTTGGATAGAGTGAAGGGGGGTTTGAAACTCTGTCAAGCGTTTATTGCTGTCTGTGTCCTCGTTGGGTTGATGCACCTCTCTATTTGTAATGATGACTATTGTCACCAAAAAGAAATTAGAGTAGCCCAAAATATTATTATTATTATCATTATTATTCACGATTTATATAGCGCCAACAGTTTACGCAACGCTTTACAATGTAGAGGGGGGGGCAGCACAATTACAGTACAGTTCAATACAGAAGGTACAGGAGGGGCCTGCTTGTAGAGCTTACATTCTAAATGGAAGGGGGGTGGTACAAAATGTAATAGCTGCAGAGAATGATTTGATGGGGGTGTCTCGGGGACAGTTGTTAGGTGGGTGTGGGATAGGCTTCCCTGAATAAATGAGTTTTCAGGGATCTCATAAAGGTGGAGTTCCAGAGGATGGGAGAGGCTCTGGAGAAGTCCTGAAGGCGAGCATGGGAGGAGGTAACAAGGGAGCTAAAGAGCGGGAGGTCCTGGGAGGAGCGGAGGGGACGATTTGGGCGATATCTTCAGATATGGTTGGTGATGTAGGTGGGGCGATGTTGTGGATGGCCGTGTATGTTGTGGTTAGCATTTTGAATTTTACACGGTGGGGTAGAGGAAGCCAGTGAAGGTATTGGCAGAGAGGAGCAGCAGTCATGGATCAGTTAGTGAGGTGTATTAGTCTAGCAGCAGAATTCATAATAGACTGAAGGGGGGATAGCCTGTGTAAGGGTAGGCCATTAAGGAGAGAGTTGCAGTAGTCAAGGCGGGAAATAATCAAGGAGTGAATAAGTTGCTTTGTGGTGTTATTAGTCAGGTAGGGTCGAATTCTGGAAATGTTGCGGAGGTTAAGGCGGCAATATTTAGCAAGTGATTGGATGTGGGGGCTGAAGGAGAGGTTAGAGTCAAGGATTACACCCAGCACCCTGGCATGTGTGGAGGGACCAATGGTTGTGTTGTTGATCTTAATGGTAAAGTCATGGGAGGGACCGTGAAGGAGGAAATATAACAAGCTCAGTTTTAGAAAGATTGAGTTTGAGGAAGTGGTGTGACCTCCATACCGATATCTCATTCAGTAAGTTTGAGATCCGTGAGGAGATCAAGGGGGTGAGTTGAGGAGTGGAGAGATAGATCTGGGTGTCGTCGGCATAGAGGTGGTATTGGAAGCCATGGGAGGTTGCAGAACAAGAGGTAATGGGAAATCTTCAGACAGGGACACATCTTTCAGGAACAACTGTCTAAGAGGGGAATTTGCCTGACTTTGGGAGATTTTCTTTAACTTACTTCTGCTTCTCTGTGACAGGAAGTGAATGGAAATTTCCCCAATGGTACACAGACAGCCAAAAAAATAAATTGCCAGGAGGTTTAACCCTTCCCTATTCTATCCAAAACAAAAACAAATGTTTTGGCTATACATGTACTTTAAGAGCAGCAGGTTTAGATGAACCAGAGTGAGCAAATTACTACAGTACAAACATTTTTTTGGCAGGACAAACATGTCCCGTCAATGTGATTCAACAATGTATATAGCAGTTTGTCTGGAGTTAACCTTCGATGTGTTTCAAGAATGTACATTAAACCTTAGTGCTAACACTTGGGAAAACTATTTGTGTTCTGTATTTTTCTTCAAGGGTACAATGATTTCCCATTATAAGCCGTTCACGCATTCCCAGGACTTCATTAACATAACTATTTAGATGGGGGCTTGATTTAATAACACAAAGTGTACTATTAGGTAGGAAATTAGAAGGTTGGTTAATTGTAATCTAATAGGATTCTAATAGGATTACAGATTGTGACATCACTAATGTGTTTTCTTTTTTCACTGTACACATTAGATACAACTAATAGGTTGTAATTAGCATTGTTTACATAGCTGTGTATCATTTAGAAAATGTACTTTACGTGGCACTCAGGGAAATTAATCATATTAAAAATCAAAAGCAGCATAGCAGCTGATGAGAATGTAAGTAATGGCTTTTTGTGGCAGATAAAATCTATACTGACCTTTTTAGGGGCTGAGTTTAAGAAGTTGCATTAACATAGTAGCTGAAACTTTACCTGGCTGTTAATACAGAATACAGACTACTTTAAAGGAGACAGTTAACCCAAAGTATTACTTAACAGAGCTTAAAAATGACAAATACATAAAACGATGTTCCAGAAACGTGTTATTTTGTTTTGTCCATTTGTGGGCACAATAAGCAAGCTAATGTCAAACTAAAGGCTTGTGAAGCAGGGCACTTCCATGGGGGCATGCATACCCTCCAACCGTCCCTGATTCGCCGGGACCATCCTGGAATTTGATCGCGGGGTCCCGGTGAATCAGATCTGAGTCCCGGAATACCCACAGCGTGTGCAGGGCATCTTGGTTCCCGCACACCGCAAGCTACATTTTGCATGGCAGCCGGCATCTCTCCCTGGCTGCCTCTGACACACAGACAGTGCAGAGTGGAGTGCACTGAACCGCCCCCTCCTCCTCCTGTGTTTTCCTGTACACAAAGAAGGAGGTGGGGAGCAGCACACCACTCTGTCAGAACAGGGCTGATCTGAGGTCTGTGATGATTTCTATATACACGAGACTTGCAGAGGAGGGAGGCATGGGGAAGAGGGTGAGGGGGGGGGGGGTGGAGCTGGGATGGAATCACAGGGAATTGATAGAGTTGGGATGGGATCAGGGTGGTGGGTGGAGCCGGGATGGGATCGGGGATGGATAGAGTTGGGATGGGATCAGGGGATTGATAGAGCCAGGATGGGATCAGGAGATTGGATAGAACTGGGATGGGATCGGGGATGGATAGAGTTGGGATGGGATAGGAGGATGGATGGAGCCCGGGATGGGATCAGGGGAATTGAAGGAGCTGGGATGGGATCGGGGGAATGGATGAGGACGGGATGGGATCGCGGGATGGATGGAGCCAGGATTGGATCGGGGTGGTGGATGGAGCCGGGATGGGATCGGGGAGAATGTTACATAGTTACATAGTTAGTCAGGTTGAAAAAAGACACAAGTCCATCCAGTTCAACCATAAAAAAAAAAATATATATATTGTATAATCCCATATACCCAATTCTATACCCACAGTTGATCCAGAGGAAGGCAAAAAAAACCAGCAGAGCATGATCCAATTTGCTACAGCAGGGGAAAAAATTCCTTCCTGATCCCCCGAGAGGCAATCGGATATTCCCCGGATTAACTTTACCTATAAATGTCAGTACCCAGTTATATTATGTACATTTAAGAAAGAATCCAGGCCCTTCTTAAAGCAATCTACTGAGCTGGCCAGAACCACCTCTGCAGGGAGTCTATTCCACATTTTCACAGCTCTTACTGTGAAGAAACCTTTCTGTATTTGGAGGTGAAATCTCTTTTCCTCTAGACGCTAAAGCCCTGTACACACGATCAGATATCCTATGGATTCTAATCCGATGGTTTTGTCCATCGGAAATCCGATGAAGCTGACTTCCATCAGTCTTGCCTACACACCATCAGTCAAAAAACCGACCGTCCCAAACGCGGTGACGTAAAACACTCAGATGAACCGAGAAAAAGGAAGTTCAATGCTTCTGAGCATGCGTCGACTTGATTCTGAGCATGCGTGGGTTTTTTACCTGATGGACTTGCCCACAGACGATCGGAATTTGCTATCGGTTTTTTATCCATCGGATAATTTTAAAACATGTTCTATTTTTTAAAACCGATGGAAAAAAGACCGATGGGTCCCATACACGATCGGTTTGTCTGATGAAAACAATCCATCGAACGGTTTTCATCAGTTAAACTGATCGTGTGTACGGGGCTAAAGAGTGCCCCCTTGTCCTTTGTGTTGACCGTAAAGTGAATAATTCAACACCAAGTTCACTATATGGACCCCTTATATATTTGTACATGTTGATCATATCCCCCCTTAATCTCCTCTTCTCAAGAGTGAATAAATTCAGTTCCTCTAATCTTTCCTCATAGCTGAGCTCCTCCATGCCTCTTATCAGTTTGGTTGCCCTTCTCGGCACTTTCTCCAGTTCCCCAATATCCTTTTTGAGAACTGGGGCCCAAAACTGAACTGCATATTCCAGATGAGGTCTTACTAATGATTTGAACAGGGGCAAAATGATATCTCTCTCTCTGGAGACCATACCTCTCTTAATACAAGAAAGGACTTTGCTCGCTTTGGAAACCACAGCTTGGCATTGCATGCCATTATTGAGCTTATGATCTACCAAAACCCCCAGATCCTTCTCCACTACGGATCCCCCCAGTTTTACTCCCCCTAGTATGTATGATACATTCATATTCTTAGCCCCCAAGTGCATAACTTTACATTTATCAACATTAAACCTCATCTGCCACATAGTCGCCCAATTAGACAGAGCATTGAGGTCGGCTTGTAAATTGTCGACATCCTGTAAGGACGTTATTCCACTGCATAGCTTGGTGTCATCTGCAAAGACAGAAATGTTACTTTTGATCTCAGACCCAATATCATTTATAAACATATTAAAAAGTAAGGGTCCCAGCACTGAACCTTGGGGTACACCACTGATAACCTTGGACCATTCAGAGTAAGAATCATTAACCACTACTCTCTGAATTCTGTCTTTTAGCCAGTTTTCTATCCATTTACAAACTGATATTTCCAATCCTGTAGACTTTACCTTGCACATGAGCCGTGTGTGGGGAACTGTATCGAACGCTTTTGCAAAATCCAAGTATACCACGTCCACAGCCACCCCTCTGTCCAAGGTCTTACTTACCTCTTCATAAAAAGAAATCAGGTTTGTCTGACAACTTCTGTCTTTCATGAATCCATGCTGTCTGTTGCTTAAATAGTTTTTTTCCAGCAAGAATTCATCTATGTGGTCTTTTATTAATATTGCCAGTATCTTCCCAACTATGGAAGTTAAACTAACAGGTCTATAGTTACTTGGTAAAGACTTAATTCCCTTTTTAAATATAGGCACCACATTGGCCCTGCGCCAATCCAGTGGTACTATTCCTGTCATTAATGAGTCCCTAAAAATTAAATACAATGGCTTTGAAATTACAGAGCTCAATTCTTTTAGGATCCGTGGGTGTATGCCATCTGGTCCAGGTGCTTTATCCACCTTTATTCCATCTAAATATTTCTGGACCATATCACTTTTGAGCCATTGTGGATTTGGGGCTGTGTCACTACCACCCCCATTTTGGACATGAGCTCCCCCATGCTCCTTTGTATACACAGAACTGAAGAAAGTATTTAATACATTAGCCTTCTCCTTGCCCCCAGTCACCGACTCTAGATTATTTTGTAAAGGGCCTACATGCTCAGACTTGACCTTTTTACTATAATATATTTGAAGAATTTTTGGGGGTTTGTCCTACTATCTTTTGCAATCTGTCGTTCATTTTGAATTTTTGCATCCTTGATTTCCTTTTTACATATCCTGTTATATTCTTTGTAACATTTTGTTACGTAAATCTACGTCTCGCTTAAATGCTTAAAATAAGTGATTTAAAACCTTTTGTCTATATAAAATGAAATCAAACGATAGCGGTGGGAAAAGAGAAAACAATGACATTTATTTATACAGAAACGATACCACCTAATAGCAAGGTGATACCAATGTTACACGATACATAATAGGAATATTGCTATGACAAACATGATAATACCTATGATGAAGATGATACCAATGTTACATGATAATACCAATAGTAACAAGAGAGCAAAAGAGAAGCCGCGGCACCCTTATGGGAGGGAGAGAGAGAGAGAGGGAGAGAGGCAGAGAGGGAGAGAGAGAGAGAGAGAGAGACAGAGAGAGAGAGAGAGAGAGAGGGAGAGAGCTTATTACGTCACCATGTCGTCTGCATCAGATCTTCATTCTAAGAGACTGAGCTTTGGGTCTGCATCTAGATATATACACACCCTTGTAAAACCCCACCCCTCCTCACCCCCCCTTCCTTGAGGGGTAGGGGGTTGCTAGATTGGGTGAGGGACTCAGTTAAGCCAGGACCCAACCTGTTCCTTTGTCACCTCCCACCTCCTTTGAATTCACCTCAGCATGCCAACAAATGGTCAGATGAAATTCCACAGCTGTGTATGCTAAGTATTCTAAAAACATGTTCTACCACTATAGAGTCATTGAAAGATAATTTTAAGTCACCTTAATAATAAAGTATTGTAAAAACATATACAACCATATATACACGTAGGGATGAGCTTCGTGTTCGAGTCGAACATACGTTCGACTCGAACATCGGCTGTTCGATCGTTCGACGAAGATCGAACGATTTGGGCCGTTCGCGCCAAATTCGAGTGACGCGAACGGCCCACAATGCACTACGCCATCGCAGTGTCATCCAGGCGCTGTGATTGGCCAAGCATGCACTGTGACCCCGCATGCTTGGCCAATCACAGCGCCGGCAGCGAGGAGAGCAATGATTGGCCACAGGCAGGATGCCTGTGGCCAATTATTGCTGAGGGTGTTTAGTACACGCCCCACACTATAAAAGGCCGCCAGCACGGCGGCCTAGTGTAGTGTGTTCCGGAGCAGGGATAGAGCAGCATAGGCAGGGACAGTGACTGTTATTTCTTTCTTGCTTAACCTGGATTCCTTTAGTTTAGGGAAAGAGAAGGATAGGTAGGGAGAGTGTCAGTGTGTTTTGTGCTTGTGCTATAGTGTGCTTAAAAAAAACATTTATTCTAGGGACAGAAAACTGTAGGTAGGGACAGTGTCAGTTTCTTTCACTCTGCAAGTCCTTGTTTCCAGGGACCTGGAAGGACAGTGAGTGAATTGTCCTTGTGCTATATTGTGCTTAAAAAAACATTTATTCTAGGGACAGAAAACTGTAGGTAGGGAGAGTGTCAGTTTCTTTCACTCTGCAAGTCCTTGTTTCCAGGGACCTGTAAGGACAGTGAGTGAATTGTCCTTGTGCTATATTGTGCTTAAAAAAAACATTTATTCTAGGGACAGAAAACTGTAGGTAGGGAGAGTGTCAGTTTATTTCACTCTGCAAGTCCTTGTTTCCAGGGACCTGGAAGGACAGTGAGTGAATTCTCCTTGTGCTATATTGTGCTTAAAAAAAACATTTATTCTAGGGACAGAAAACTGTAGGTAGGGACAGTGTCAGTTTCTTTCACTCTGCAAGTCCTTGTTTCCAGGGACCTGTAAGGACAGTGAGTGAATTGTCCTTGTGCTATATTGTGATTAAAAAAAACATTTTTTCTAGGGACAGAAAACTGTAGGTAGGGAGAGTGTTTTTTTTCTTTCACTCTGCAAGTCCTTGTTTCCAGGGACCTGTAAGGACAGTGAGTGAATTGTCCTTGTGCTATATTGTGCTTAAAAAAAACATTTTTTCTAGGGACAGAAAACTGTAGGTAGGGAGAGTGTTTTTTTTCTTTCACTCTGCAAGTCCTTGTTTCCAGGGACCTGTAAGGACAGTGAGTGAATTGTCCTTGTGCTATATTGTGCTTAAAAAAAACATTTATTCTAGGGACAGAAAACTGTAGGTAGGGAGAGTGTCAGTTTATTTCACTCTGCAAGTCCTTGTTTCCAGGGACCTGGAAGGACAGTGAGTGAATTGTCCTTGTGCTATATTGTGATTAAAAAAAACATTTATTCTAGGGACAGAAAACTGTAGGTAGGGAGAGTGTCAGTTTATTTCACTCTGCAAGTCCTTGTTTCCAGGGACCTGTAAGGACAGTGAGTGAATTGTCCTTGTGCTATATTGTGATTAAAAAAAACATTTTTTCTAGGGACAGAAAACTGTAGGTAGGGAGAGTGTTTTTTTTCTTTCACTCTGCAAGTCCTTGTTTCCAGGGACCTGTAAGGACAGTGAGTGAATTGTCCTTGTGCTATATTGTGCTTAAAAAAAACATTTATTCTAGGGACAGAAAACTGTAGGTAGGGAGAGTGTCAGTTTATTTCACTCTGCAAGTCCTTGTTTCCAGGGACCTGTAAGGACAGTGAGTGAATTGTCCTTGTGCTATATTGTGATTAAAAAAAACATTTTTTCTAGGGACAGAAAACTGTAGGTAGGGAGAGTGTTTTTTTTCTTTCACTCTGCAAGTCCTTGTTTCCAGGGACCTGTAAGGACAGTGAGTGAATTGTCCTTGTGCTATATTGTGATTAAAAAAAACATTTTTTCTAGGGACAGAAAACTGTAGGTAGGGAGAGTGTTTTTTTTCTTTCACTCTGCAAGTCCTTGTTTCCAGGGACCTGTAAGGACAGTGAGTGAATTGTCCTTGTGCTATATTGTGCTTAAAAAAAACATTTATTCTAGGGACAGAAAACTGTAGGTAGGGAGAGTGTCAGTTTATTTCACTCTGCAAGTCCTTGTTTCCAGGGACCTGGAAGGACAGTGAGTGAATTGTCCTTGTGCTATATTGTGATTAAAAAAAACATTTATTCTAGGGACAGAAAACTGTAGGTAGGGAGAGTGTCAGTTTATTTCACTCTGCAAGTCCTTGTTTCCAGGGACCTGTAAGGACAGTGAGTGAATTGTCCTTGTGCTATATTGTGATTAAAAAAAACATTTTTTCTAGGGACAGAAAACTGTAGGTAGGGAGAGTGTTTTTTTTCTTTCACTCTGCAAGTCCTTGTTTCCAGGGACCTGTAAGGACAGTGAGTGAATTGTCCTTGTGCTATATTGTGCTTAAAAAAAACATTTATTCTAGGGACAGAAAACTGTAGGTAGGGAGAGTGTTTTTTTTCTTTCACTCTGCAAGTCCTTGTTTCCAGGGACCTGTAAGGACAGTGAGTGAATTGTCCTTGTGCTATATTGTGCTTAAAAAAAACATTTATTCTAGGGACAGAAAACTGTAGGTAGGGAGAGTGTCAGTTTATTTCACTCTGCAAGTCCTTGTTTCCAGGGACCTGTAAGGACAGTGAGTGAATTGTCCTTGTGCTATATTGTGATTAAAAAAAACATTTTTTCTAGGGACAGAAAACTGTAGGTAGGGAGAGTGTTTTTTTTCTTTCACTCTGCAAGTCCTTGTTTCCAGGGACCTGTAAGGACAGTGAGTGAATTGTCCTTGTGCTATATTGTGATTAAAAAAAAACATTTTTTCTAGGGACAGAAAACTGTAGGTAGGGAGAGTGTTTTTTTTCTTTCACTCTGCAAGTCCTTGTTTCCAGGGACCTGTAAGGACAGTGAGTGAATTGTCCTTGTGCTATATTGTGCTTAAAAAAAACATTTATTCTAGGGACAGAAAACTGTAGGTAGGGAGAGTGTCAGTTTATTTCACTCTGCAAGTCCTTGTTTCCAGGGACCTGGAAGGACAGTGAGTGAATTGTCCTTGTGCTATATTGTGATTAAAAAAAACATTTATTCTAGGGACAGAAAACTGTAGGTAGGGAGAGTGTCAGTTTATTTCACTCTGCAAGTCCTTGTTTCCAGGGACCTGTAAGGACAGTGAGTGAATTGTCCTTGTGCTATATTGTGATTAAAAAAAACATTTTTTCTAGGGACAGAAAACTGTAGGTAGGGAGAGTGTTTTTTTTCTTTCACTCTGCAAGTCCTTGTTTCCAGGGACCTGTAAGGACAGTGAGTGAATTGTCCTTGTGCTATATTGTGCTTAAAAAAAACATTTATTCTAGGGACAGAAAACTGTAGGTAGGGAGAGTGTCAGTTTATTTCACTCTGCAAGTCCTTGTTTCCAGGGACCTGTAAGGACAGTGAGTGAATTGTCCTTGTGCTATATTGTGATTAAAAAAAACATTTTTTCTAGGGACAGAAAACTGTAGGTAGGGAGAGTGTTTTTTTTCTTTCACTCTGCAAGTCCTTGTTTCCAGGGACCTGTAAGGACAGTGAGTGAATTGTCCTTGTGCTATATTGTGATTAAAAAAAACATTTTTTCTAGGGACAGAAAACTGTAGGTAGGGAGAGTGTTTTTTTTCTTTCACTCTGCAAGTCCTTGTTTCCAGGGACCTGTAAGGACAGTGAGTGAATTGTCCTTGTGCTATATTGTGCTTAAAAAAAACATTTATTCTAGGGACAGAAAACTGTAGGTAGGGAGAGTGTCAGTTTATTTCACTCTGCAAGTCCTTGTTTCCAGGGACCTGGAAGGACAGTGAGTGAATTGTCCTTGTGCTATATTGTGATTAAAAAAAACATTTATTCTAGGGACAGAAAACTGTAGGTAGGGAGAGTGTCAGTTTATTTCACTCTGCAAGTCCTTGTTTCCAGGGACCTGTAAGGACAGTGAGTGAATTGTCCTTGTGCTATATTGTGATTAAAAAAAACATTTTTTCTAGGGACAGAAAACTGTAGGTAGGGAGAGTGTTTTTTTTCTTTCACTCTGCAAGTCCTTGTTTCCAGGGACCTGTAAGGACAGTGAGTGAATTGTCCTTGTGCTATATTGTGCTTAAAAAAAACATTTATTCTAGGGACAGAAAACTGTAGGTAGGGAGAGTGTCAGTTTATTTCACTCTGCAAGTCCTTGTTTCCAGGGACCTGTAAGGACAGTGAGTGAATTGTCCTTGTGCTATATTGTGATTAAAAAAAACATTTTTTCTAGGGACAGAAAACTGTAGGTAGGGAGAGTGTTTTTTTTCTTTCACTCTGCAAGTCCTTGTTTCCAGGGACCTGTAAGGACAGTGAGTGAATTGTCCTTGTGCTATATTGTGATTAAAAAAAACATTTTTTCTAGGGACAGAAAACTGTAGGTAGGGAGAGTGTTTTTTTTCTTTCACTCTGCAAGTCCTTGTTTCCAGGGACCTGTAAGGACAGTGAGTGAATTGTCCTTGTGCTATATTGTGCTTAAAAAAAACATTTATTCTAGGGACAGAAAACTGTAGGTAGGGAGAGTGTCAGTTTATTTCACTCTGCAAGTCCTTGTTTCCAGGGACCTGGAAGGACAGTGAGTGAATTCTCCTTGTGCTATATTGTGCTTAAAAAAAACATTTATTCTAGGGACAGAAAACTGTAGGTAGGGACAGTGTCAGTTTCTTTCACTCTGCAAGTCCTTGTTTCCAGGGACCTGTAAGGACAGTGAGTGAATTGTCCTTGTGCTATATTGTGATTAAAAAAAACATTTTTTCTAGGGACAGAAAACTGTAGGTAGGGAGAGTGTTTTTTTTCTTTCACTCTGCAAGTCCTTGTTTCCAGGGACCTGTAAGGACAGTGAGTGAATTGTCCTTGTGCTATATTGTGATTAAAAAAAACATTTTTTCTAGGGACAGAAAACTGTAGGTAGGGAGAGTGTCAGTTTCTTTCACTGTGAAAGTCCTTGTTTCAAGGGACAGAGAAGGACACCTGAAGGTAGCCCTTATTGCTTTTTTCCCATCTCCCTGCAGGCCATCTATTAGAATGTCTGGAAGGCAAACAAGGAGAGGCAGACAGTCAGGAGGCAATAAAAGAGGGCAAGCAGGCTCTGTGTCTGGGGGCAACAGTGCTGGTCGTGGACGCGGTGCATTGTCATCAGCACATGGCCATGGGACACGCTTGTCCTTCTTTTCGGCAGCTGGACATGTTGAGCCACATCATGCCGAAGACTTGGTAGAGTGGATGACCAAGCCCTCCTCCTCCTCCTCATCCTCTCTCACCCAGGCTCAGGGTACTGGAAAAGCAGCTGCCAAAGCGTCGTCTTCCCTGGTATCAATGTCAGACAAATCATCAGTCACTCCTTCCCTAGACCCACCATGTCCTCCTCCTGAGGAGTCCCCCGAACTGTTTCAGCACAGTGTTGGGTACATGCTCCAGGAGGATGCCCAGCGTTTCGAAGGGTCTGATGATGAAACCCAGCTAGAGGAAGGCAGTAGCGTGAGAGCAGACAGAGGGGATGCTCAAGAAGGACACCAATCTGGCAGTCATGTTCCAGCAGCTGCAGCATACTGCCAGATTGGCTCCAGTGATGAGGAGGGAGGGGATGATGAGGTCACTGACTCCACGTGGGTGCCTAATAGGAGAGAGGAGGAGGAGGAGGATGAGGAGGAGGCACATCTCCAACGAGGCAGGATGCCCTTTGGTGGCCAGCGTAAGGGCAGTACACCGACGGAATCACACCGCAGAGCTCCGCCTGTGCAGGGCGCTGCCTCTGCCCGTCATTCAAAAAGTTCTTTGGTGTGGGCCTTTTTTGAGGCGAGTGCATCAGATCGCACAGCTGCTGTTTGCAACATATGTCTCAAGCGTATATCGCGTGGCCAAAACATCAGCCGCTTGGGTACCACATGCCTGACCAGACATATGTTGACCTGCCATGCAGCTCGTTGGCAAGCCTACCTCAAAGACCCACACCAAAGAACAAAGCGGACCTCTCCTTGCACCGCATCAGCTGGGATCTCCAACCCCACTATAACTTCAGTCCTCTCTGAAACATGCACTGAGAGGAATGAAGGTGTAGAATTAGGTGTGTCACAGCCAAGTACTTGCGCCCACTCTGCTAGCAGTACACCGACGTCCGATTCTAGCAGGCAAATTTCCCTGCCCCAGCTGCTGGACCGTCGAAAGAAGTTCACTCCCAGCCATCCACATGCCCAGCGGTTGAATGCTAGCTTGGCTAAATTGCTAGCGCTTCAACTGCTGCCTTTTCAGTTGGTAGACTCGGCCCCCTTCCGTGAGTTTGTGCAATGTGCAGTTCCTCAGTGGCAGGTTCCCAAACGCCACTTTTTCTCACGGAAGGCTATTCCGGCTCTCTACCGGCATGTGGAAGGCAATGTCTTGGCCTCGCTGGACAGGGCGGTCAGCGGTAAGGTGCATATTACCGCTGACTCATGGTCCAGCAGGCATGGACAGGGACGTTACCTTTCTTTCACGGCCCATTGGGTCACTCTTTTGGCAGCTGGGAAGGATTCAGGACAAGGTGCAGTAGTGTTGGAGGTTGTCCCACCGCCACGCCTCCAAAATGCTACTACTGGTTGTGACACACCTCTCTCCTCCACCCCCTCCTCTTCTTCTTCCTCCATGGCCTCTTCCTGTGGTTTGTCCTATGAACCAGCGGTGCTCCGTAGCCGTTCACGGGGCTACGCAAGTACGCAGGCAAAAAGATGCCATGCCGTGCTTGCGCTGGTGTGTTTGGGGGACAGAAGCCACACTGGGGCAGAGGTCCTGTCTGCTCTGCAGGGCCAGGCCGAGAGGTGGTTGACGCCACGCCAGCTTAAGCCAGGAATGGTGGTTTGCGACAATAGCACCAACCTCCTCTCCGCCCTCCGACAGGGACAACTGACCCATGTGCCCTGTGTGGCTCACGTCCTTAACCTGGTGGTGCAGCGCTTCTTGGGCAGGTACCCGGGCTTACAGGATGTCCTGAGGCAGGCCAGGAAAGTCTGTGTGCATTTCCGCAGATCTTATAATGCCAGTGCTCGCCTGGCTGAGCTGCAAAAGGAGTTGAACCTGCCCAAGAACCGCCTTATATGTGACATGCCCACCAGGTGGAACTCAACGTTGGCCATGCTGCAGCGGCTGCACACGCAGCAGAGGGCCATCAATGAGTACCTGTGCGACTACGGCACCAGGACAGGGTCAGGGGAGCTTGGTTTTTTTTCTCCACGCCAGTGGGGCATGATCAGGGATGCATGCACTGTCCTGGCACCATTTGAGGAGGCCACGAGGATGGTGAGCAGTGACAGTGCATGCATCAGTGACACTGTACCTCTTGTCCACCTGTTGGAGCACACGCTGCGTGGAATAATGGACAGGGCACTTGAGGCAGAACAGAGGCAGGAAGAGGAGGACTTCCTTGCCTCTCAAGGCCCCCTTTACCCAGACAGTGTTCCTTCTGTCCCACCCATCGCACAGGAAGAGGAGGAGGAGGAGGAGGAGGAGGAGGAGGAGGATTGTGTCAGCATGGAGGTGGAGGCTGGCACTCAGCATCATCAGCAGCAGTCTTTTAGGGATGATTTACAGTCCCAAGAAACCAGTGGACTTGTACGTGGCTGGGAGGAGGTGGCTGCGGATCATGTCGTCCTTAGTGACCCAGAGGACTCCGGAGCGAATGCCTCAGCAAACCTACGCTGCATGGCCTCCCTGATCCTGCAAAGTCTGCGGAAGGATCCTCGTATTCTTCGGATCAAGGAGAGGGACCATTACTGGCTGGCCACTCTCCTTGATCCACGGTACAAGGGTAAGGTTGCGGACCTTATGTTACCGTCGCAGAGGGAGCAGAGGATGAGACAACTCCGGGAGGCCTTGCAGAAAGGTCTGTGCAACGCGTTCCCAGAGACTGGGAGGTTGCAAACTCCTGGTCCTGGACAACGAGTTGCTGAGGCTTCGGCCAGTCAAAGAAGGAGCGGTGGGGAAGGTGGCCGTCTGACCGATGCGTTCAGACAATTCTTTAGTCCGCAGCCCCAAAGTATGATCGGTTCCAGCAACCATCGCCAGCGTCTGATAAACATGGTGCAGGAATATCTAGGGGCAAGGTCAGACTTGGACACCTTCCCCACCGAAAATCCTCTGGCTTACTGGGTCTTGAGGATGGATCACTGGCCAGAGCTTGCACAGTATGCAATTGAGCTACTG
This sequence comes from Rana muscosa, assembly GCA_029206835.1. Lineage (NCBI taxonomy): Eukaryota > Metazoa > Chordata > Amphibia > Anura > Ranidae > Rana > Rana muscosa. The sequence goes on from CM055122.1 coordinate 865,619,613, forward strand.
GCCTGTCCTGCATCCAGCGTTCTTTCGGAACGCACATTCAGTGCTGCTGGAGGATTTGTCACGGATCACAGGGTGCGCCTGTCCACCGACTCGGTTGATCGACTGACTTTCATCAAGATGAACCAGTCTTGGATCACCACCAGCTACCACACACCTGATGCTGATATAACAGACTAATTGATTTTAACATGTCACATCCCTTCAAGACTGATGCTGATGCTGAGTGCCTGTGCTGTTATGTTGACTGGCTATCCTCCTCCTCCGAGTCCTCAATGATACGATTGATGATGATAGCTTGTAAGATCATTTTTGTTTATGGGTGCCGCCACCAGTGCCTAACGCCCAATTTTTCAGCCCCTGTTTAACAGGGGCGTGTAATTACAATTTTTGAAGCAATACTTTGCAACAGGGCTCATTGCTGTGCTCCAAGTACAGTATCTGTGAGGAGTTGCAGTGTTGTGCCACCAGTGCCTAAGGCCCAATTTTTCAGCCCCTGTTTAACAGGGGCGTGTCATTACAATTTTTGAAGCAATACTTTGCAACAGGGCTCATTGGTGTGCTCCAAGTACAGTATCTGTGAGGAGTTGCAGTGTTGTGCCACCAGTGCCTAAGGCCCAATTTTTCAGCCCCTGTTTAACAGGGGCGTGTCATTACAATTTTTGAAGCAATACTTTGCAACAGGGCTCATTGCTGTGCTCCAAGTACAGTATCTGTGAGGGGTTGCAGTGTTGTGGCACCAGTGCCTAAGGCCCAATTTTTCTGCCCCTGTTCAACAGGGGCATGTAATTACAATTCTTGATCTAATAATTCACAGCAGGGCCCATTGCTGCACCCACCAAGAGTAACTGTCAGGGCTTACAGTGTTGTGGCACCAGCACCACCATCAAAGGCCCAATTTTTACTACCACTGTTCAACAATTATATGTAATTAAAATTCCTGATATAATAGTTGACAGCAGGGCGTTCCAGCACCAACCAAGAGTAACTGTGAGTGCTTACAGTGTTGTGCCAACACCAACAACTAAGGGGCCTATTTCTGCAGAGTATATACGGCAGGTCCCTACTTTCAAACATCCAACTTACAAACGACTCCTACTTGCAAACGCAAGAAGACAACAGGAAGTGAGAGGAAATCTACCACTAGGAAGGAAAATTCTCTCCTGTAAGAATAAATATGGGAGAAAGGTGTCTCCTCTGTACTGATGCTTTATCAGCAATCCTTGTTTCAAGAAAAACACCACATTTCAAAAACAGTTGTCATTGGGACGGAAAGTGAGGTGAAATGTTCTGAACAGGGGCACAGACAGCAAAACAAATGTTACAGGGGTGATAACCCTTACCTATGTTTTCCAAAAAGTTTAAAAATAGATTTTTGGTCTGGAGCTACACTTCAACAATGTACCTGTTCAAAATTACAAACAGACTCTACATAAGAACAAACCTACAGTCCCTGTCTTGTATGCACCGCCTGTATAGGGCTGTTCAGAGTATATAGGGCCTTTTTTATTTTATGTGCGGGGTTCCCCTTAATATCCATACAAGACCCAAAGGGGCTGGTAATGGGCTGGGGTAGGGGGGGGTCATGGGGTAGCTATGCCATTTTTCTTAAAGAATTTCATCCATATTACCGGGACCAGACATTACATTAAAGCCGCAAGCAGTTTTAAATGGCTTTTTTTTCCTTTAGAAGTGTCATTTTGTGCAGGGACAGTTCTAAACACGGGAAACACGTGGCACTTCACAGGCATACTTTAGACACCCCCCAGGTACGATATTTAAAGGAATATTTGACTTTTTTTTTTTCACTTTATGCATCATTAAAATGACTGCTCCCGAAAAACGACCGTTTTTAAAACTTATTTTTGCATTGATACATGTCCCCTGGTGCAGAACCCGGGTTCCCAAACCCTTTTTAGGACAATAACATGCATAATAGTTGTTATAATTAGCACTTTAGAATTCGAACGTTCGCATCCATTGTATTTAATAGGGTTCTAATGTTCGTTCGAACTTTCGGTCCGTTCGCGGGTTCTGGTGCGAACCGAACCCGGGGGTGTTCGGCTCATCACTATATACACGTAGAATCCCGCTTCTTGTTATAAATATGGATTTGAAAAATCTCCACCACAATTTAAATGACACTAGTGTTCCTTCATTTTTATATTTTTTAAAAGCTCTTTTCTTATAGGTTATAGCTTTTTTAACTTTGGCAGTGAGCCACATAGGTTTTATTTTTAGCCTTTTAAACTATTTGCCCATGGGAATATACTTTGCAGTGAGTTCACAAACAGTCTTTTTGAAGAATTCCCATTTCTGTTCTGTGCCCATTGATGCCAATATTCCCTCCCAGTCTAAGTCCTGGAAAGCAGCGCTCATCCTAGGAAAATTTGCTCTCTTGGATGGAGACGGGATAGGATTGGGGGAATGGATGGAGCTGGGATGGGATCGGGGTAAATGGATGAAGCTGGAATGGGATCGGGATGGTGGCCTACTTAGCCCTCCCAGCATTTATCATGGGCTGCAGAACAATAATTTTCTATGTTTTGGAAATTAGAACATGAAGGGGACTCATTAGTTAAGCAAGACACAACTGGGTAGGGCTGACGCCATTAAAATATATGAAATCCCTCACCTTTAAAACAACTCATTCAGTTTAAAATAGAAATGAAAAGCAAAACATTTGTGTATAGATATAGAAAAACATTATAAATACATTTTTTTCCCCTTTTTAGAAGTGATCACATAATCTCTGTTCTCAGCTGCATAAAGACGGAGGGCAAACAGCGGTACACTGATCTTCCCAATGAATGGCTGCGCAGGGGGGCGTGTCAGGACAACTCTGATCACACTGTGCTCTAAGGCCCGGTGTGGTCAGTTTTTTTTTAATTAATGCAGAGGGACTGGCAGGAACACCAGGGATTTCACACAAAGGAAACACCAAGAGAACCGGATACTTTTTCATACAAGTACCTTGTACAACAGGTGCATATCAGGAATGTGAAATATTGAGTTTACATATTCTTTAATAGAGTTGGGCGAACAGTTCGAGTCGAGCGAACATTTGGCGTGGAATTTGCGTGGCTGTATGGTTGATACGTGCGATGGCATCACAAGGGGGGCAGTACTGTCAGGTGAGGTCACCAGGTGGCCCTGCCCCTTACCAATTTAAGAACTGTCAAATGGCGGAGTAGGCATTCAGCGGTTAGCCTTCGTCGCGGGCGGAGCATTTTTTTTCCGGGTCCGGCGGTTTGGCAGGCGTCGTGCTTGATGATGGATCTGCATCAAGGGGGCACTTTTTTTTTAAATAAAGGAATTGTCAAAAACTGCCTCCTGTCTTTATTTATTGTTGACACTTTTTTGGTGAATGCACCCTATACTAATTCACATAGGGGGGGCTTTTAGGTTCCGATAAGCCCCACTGCCCACAGACCCCTACAACCACAGCCCAGGGTTGTCGGGAAGAGGTCCTTGTCCGCATCAACATGGGAAGATGTGGACATTGACCTATGTCCCTATGTTGAGGGCATGTGGTATGGTTCGGGGAGGGGGCACTCACTCGTCCTCCCCTTTCCTGACCTTCCGGGCTGCATGCTTGGATAAGGGTCTGGTATGGATTTTGGCAGTACCCGGGCCCCTATACCCATTTTATGGCCAATAACTTGCATATAACCCTTCAAAATGGCCACTTTTGATTTTTCAAGTTCGAGTCCTATGGACTTCAATAGGGCTCATAAGGTCGGGTTTTAACTTTTGCGATGTTCAAACGTTTTAGCGCAAAACAAACCAACGCTATTCTTTAAGTAAGAAAAAAAGGCTGCGTGTTGTCAGTCCACTGCAAGAAATTGGAAGTGCATTTCTGGCAGGTATGTTTCAGTACTTGCAGGGTCTTTAAAGGGATAAACAATGGGAAATTCACATGTAAGTTTTTTTTAAATTATTTTTCCCTGACAATTTAGGTCCCGGTGTTCTAACAAAATGGGTCCCCTATCAGATAGTGCCCGGGTTGGACTGCGCATGCGCAATCGGAGATCACGGAAATCTCCGAGACTGAACAGCTGTTCCATCAGCTGTAGTTGGAGCATGCACAGTTAACACGCCGCTCGAAACACGCCCATCAACATTGAAAAACCCGCCCTTGAGTTCTGTAAACACGCCCCACAGACGTTTAGTTTATTGTGAAAACCATCATCTAAAAAATCACTGCTCAATAATACATCCGTCCCTTTTAAAAAAAACATCCGCCCCTTGCTGTATTGAGTGAGCGCGGCCAGCGCCGTTCTATCGAGATGGGTCCCCCATCTGATAGAGCGAGCGGCGTGGATAAGCAGCGGGATCCAACTACAGCTGATGGAACAGATGTTCAGTCTCTGAGATTTATGTGATCTCGGATTGCGCATGCGCAGTCCAGCCCACGGCACTCTCTGATAGGAGGCCCATATTGATAGGACGCCGGAACTCCCTGGTGTACTTTGGATTGGAGCAAAAGAGTTTAAATCACCAAAATCAGATGTTTCTGGTCTGTGTAACCTTTATCATCTCTTCCTCATACGCTGCTAAAATGTGCATTGCACACATGACAACTGTTTCCTTGAAGCTGTTACTGACAAACACATCTCAAAGACTCCAAGCAGATGTCTGCCATTCAGCATAGGCTGAATTAATTGTGGTCGCCACCGTGCCCTACATGGTTAATTCCCACCGTGGCCTCAAGAATGGAGGAGGCGTAGCCTCTTATTTTTAAATCAGATTAATGTTTCATTGCTCCTTCTTTGACATTATTTTTATATCATATCCTGTTGCTGTCACTCTGCCAATTCCACAACAAAGATGCCTCAGCATCTGTATCCAAACGCGTGATATTGTACCCACCACGTGGAAGAAAGGGAGATTGCGAATCTGCTCTGTTTATTTGATCTTTTATGAACGCCCTTTAAAGAAAAACAAACGTGAATGCTCATTCAGCTGAGATTGAATTAGAAAGTATATTCAGCAGGGTGCCACTTTGGAAACCTGCTGTACACATTCATCTTGATTAGTTTACAAAGTAAAATGCCGTTTTTACTATTCAGAAAATGTAAAAATGCCCCACCTCTTTTATTCTGTTTCTTTTCTAACATGGAATGCAGTCTTTGTAGATGATGGTGGGATGGATGGATTATGCTATTCTCTGAGGTTTGCAGCCCTCTGAAGCCTGACTACATATGTTTTCTGGGGATAAAAAGTTGCAGAAAATATATGTAGCGCCCTCACCTCTCCCCCTGCCTGCCTTTTAGTTTCGGCTCCTCGCAGGGAGGGGAGAGGCACACCGCACCACAAGCCCATACCCTCCTGAGTAAGGAGGTTGAGCGGTGTTAGTTTTCGGGCCTGCCTTCGGCTGGAGTTGAATGCTCCCAAGGATGATTCTTATCTCTACACATGGGTAGATGCAAGTCCCCAGTAATGTAACTGTCCACACCAACTGAAAGTCCAACTTCTATATTTATTTCACACGGATAATAAATATGCCTCTTTAACAGCAGACAGGTTGGAGCAAGACACAGGACAGCTTAGGTGGGAGGAGGTCCAGGCACAAACTTGAATCAGACTCTTTGACTGTTTAGGTTTCACAAACAGCTTTGGTGCACGATCTCTGCCACAGACCGTGAGGTTGGTGTCTGCCACAGACCGGGTGAATAAAGTCACTGCCACTGACTAGGCAGTGTAAAGTTGTTTCTATCAGTGTCTGGTTAACCACTTAAGCCCCGGACCATTTGGTAGCTAGAGGACCAGAGGTGAATTCAGAATTTTGCACTGCGCTGCTTTAACTGTAAATTGTGCGGACATGCAATGTTGTACCCAAACGAAATTTGCGTCCTTTTCTTCCCACAAATAGAGCTTTCTTTTAATGGTATTTGATTGCCTCTGCGATTTTTATTTTTTGCGATATAAACGGAAAAAGACCGAAAATTTTGAAAAAAAATGATATTTTCTACTTTTTGTTATAAGAAAAATCGAATAAACTCAATTTTAGTCATACATTTAGGCCAAAATGTATTCAGCCACATGTCTTTAGTAAAAAAAATGTCAATAAGCGTATATTTATCGGTTTGCGCAAAAGTTATAGCGTTTACAAACTAGGGTACATTTTCTGGAATTTACACAGCTTTTAATTTATGACTGCCTATCTCATTTCTTGAGGTGCTAAAATGACAGGGCAGTACAAAACCCCCCCAAATGACCCCATTTTAGAAAGTAGACACCCCAAGGAAATTGCTGAGAGGCATGTTGAGCCCATTGAATATTTTTTTTTTTTTGTCCCAAGTGATTGAATAATGACAAAAATAAATAAATAAATAAAAAAATTACAAAAAGTTGTCACTAAATGATATATTGCTCACACATGCCATGGTTATATGTGGAATTGCACCCCAAAATACATTCTGCTGCTTCTCCTGAGTACGGGGATACCACATGTGTGGGACTTTTTAGGAGCCTAGCCACGTACGGGACCCCGGAAACCAAGCACCGCCTTCAGGATTTCTATGGGCGCAAATTTTTGATTTCACTCCTCACTACCTATCACAGTTTTGAAGGCCATAAAATGCCAAAATAGCACAAAACCCCCCCAAATTACCCCATTTTAGAAAGTAGACACCCCAAGGAAATTGCTGAGAGGCCTGTTGAGCCCATTGAATATTTTTTTTTTTGTCCCAAGTGATTGAATAATGACAAAAAAAAAATAAAAAATTACAAAAAGTTGTCACTAAATGATATATTGCTCACACATGCCCTGGTTATATGTGGAATTGCACCCCAAAATACATTCTGCTGCTTCTCCTGAGTACGGGGATACCACATGTGTGGGACTTTTTAGGAGCCTAGCCACGTACGGGACCCCGGAAACCAAGCACCGCCTCCAGGATTTCTAAGGGCGCAAATTTTTGATTTCACTCCTCACTACCTATCACAGTTTTGAAGGCCATAAAATGCCAAAATAGCACAAAACCCCCCCAAATGACCCCATTTTGGAAAGTAGACACCCCAAGCTGTTTGCTGAGAGGCATGGTGAGTATTTTACAGCTCTCATTTGTTTTTGAAAATGAAGAAAGAACATTTTTTTTTTTTTTTTTTTTTTCAATTTTCAAAACTTTGTGACAAAAAGCGAGATCTGCAAAATACTCACAATACCTCTCAGCAAATAGCTTGGGGTGTCTACTTTCCAAAATGGGGTCATTTGGGGGGGTTTTGTGCCATCTGGGCATTCCATGGCCTCCGAAACTGTGATAGGCAGTGAGAAGTGAAATCAAAAATTGACACCCTTAGAAAGCCTGAAGGCGGTGCTTGATTTTTGGGGTCCCGTACGCGGCTAGGCTCCCAAAAAGTCTCACACATGTGGTATCCCCGTACTCAGGAGAAGCAACAGAATGTATTTTGGGGTGTAATTCCACATATGCCCATGGCATGTTTGAGCAATATATCATTTAGTGACAACTTTGTGCAAAAAAAAAAAAAAAAAAAAAAAATTTTTTCCGCAACTTGTGTCAACATATAAAATATTCCATGGACTCGACATGCCTCTCAGTATATAGCTTGGGGTGTCTACTTTCCAAAATGGGGTCATTTGGGGGGGTTTTGAACTGTTCTGGCATTTTATACACAACATTAGGAAACTTACATCCACTCTTCTAACCACTTGAAGACAAAGCCCTTTTTGACACTTTTTGTTTACATGAAAACATATTTTTTTTGCAAGAAAATTATGTTGAACCCCCAAACATTATATATATTTTTAAAGCAAAGGCCCTACAGAATAAAATGGTGGGTGTTGCATTTTTTTTTCTACACAGTATTTGCGCAGCGATTTTTCAAACGCATTTTTTGGGGAAAAAAATAGGATTTTTATAACAGCTTACCTGTAAAATCCTTTTCTTGGAGTACATCACGGGACACAGAGCGACATAGTCATTACTAATGGGTTATATAGATACCGTCAGGTGCTGGCACTGGCAACTTCCAAAACCGGAAGTACCCTCCCCTATATAAGCCCCTCCCATCCGGGAGCACCTCAGTTTTGTAGCAAAGCAATAAGTGTTCCCAAAGAGGGGTGGGAGCTCTGTGTCCCGTGATGTACTCCAAGAAAAGGATTTTACAGGTAAGCTGTTATAAAAATCCTATTTTCTTTTTCGTACATCACGGGACACAGAGCGACATAGTCATTACTAATGGGATGTCCTAAAGCAATGCCAAATGAGGGGGGGGATACACCATATATAAGCTGAGCGCTATCAGACATGAGGATCTTTTGCGGCCTGCAACACACTGCGCCCAAAGGCGACATCCTCCTGACTTCTAACGTCCACCTGGTAGAACCTAGTAAACGTGTGTACCGAAGACCATGTTGCGGCCTTACAGATTTGAGCCAGGGAGGCCTGGTGATGCACTGCCCATGAAGTTCCAACTGCTCTCGTGGAGTGCGCCCTAACTTTGAACGGAGGCGGTCTCCTTCTCAAGCCATAGGCTTGCATTATGACCTGTCGAATCCACTTGGCTAAAGTAGATTTTGACGCTGCCTGACCCTTTCTGGGGCCTTCCGGCAGAATAAACAAAGTATCCGTTCTGCGAATCTGAGCAGTGGCTTTTAGATAAGCTTTAACTGCTCTTACTACATCCAAAGAATGCAATAACTTTTCCTCTACCGAAGTAGGCTTGGGGAAAAAAGAAGGAAGAACCACATCTTGGTTCAAATGAAAACTCGATACCACCTTAGGAAGAAAGGCTGGATGAGGACGTAACACTACTCTGTCCTTATGGATAACCAGATATGGCTCCTTACAGGACATAGCTGCTAATTCCGATACTCTTTTAGCCGAACAAATGGCTACTAGAAAAATCAATTTCCTGGTGAGAAGCACCAAGGAAATATGCTGTAATGGTTCAAATGGTTGTTTCTGTAGAACCGACAGAACCAAGTTTAGATCCCATGGACATATGGGAATATTAACCGGAGGACTAATACGCATCACTCCTTGTATAAAGGCTTTGACTAGTGAATGCGAAGCCAAGGGCCTTTGAAAAAATATTGACAAGGCCGAAATCTGACCCTTGATAGTACTCAAGGCAAGCTTCCTATCTACAGCCCATTGTAGGGAGTCCAGACTCCTACCTATTACGTACTTACGTGGATGCCATTTCTTGGCTTCACACCAGGCGATGTACGCCTTCCAGATTCTATAGTAGATCTGCCTGGATACCGGCTTCCTGGCATTGATCATGGTAGCTACCACAGGATTAGAGAGACCTCTCTTTTTTAGAATGTGGGCTTCAATAGCCAGGCCGTCAAACCTAGGGCTGGTAAGGAAGGGTGGTATATCGGTCCTTGCGAAAGCAGGTCCGGACGATGTGGGAAAGTCCAAGGACTCCCCACTGACATTTTACAATCTCCACGTACCACGCTCTTCGGGGCCACGCTGGAGCCACCAGAATCACTGGTTTCTTTTCTACCCTGATTCTGCGGAGTAATCGAGGTAACCATTGTGGCGGTGTGAATGCATATATCAGCTTGAACTGATCCCAAGGGAACACTAGGGCATCCGAGCCGCAAGCTAGGGGATCCCTTGTCCGAGAGACAAACCTGTCCCCCTTTGCGTTGAATCTGGATGCTAGAAGATCTACATCCGATGTTCCCCACCGCTGACATATTGTCCAGAAAACCTCGGGGTGAAGGGACCCTTCCTCTGGGCCTAATTGCTGGCGACTTAGAAAGTCTGCCTTCCAATTCTCCACTCCTGGAATGAATACCGCAGATATGGCTGGGACATATTTTTTCTGCCCATTTCAGGATGTAATTTACTTCCCTCTGGGCTGCACGACTCCTGGTGCCCCCCTGATGATTGATATATGCCACTGCTGTGGCATTGTCTGATTGAATTCTGACAGGGGACCCTTGGAGTTTGGATGTCCATGCTACTAGGGCATACCGGGCTGCTCGTATCTCTAAGAGATTGATGGGCAGGGCCTTTTCTGCATCCGACCATCTGCCCTGGAGAGACTATTGCTCCAGTACTGCTCCCCAGCCTATAAGGCTGGCATCTGTAGTGACCACTTTCCAAGAAATCGGACTGAAGGATTTCCTTTTTTCCAGATTCTGGGAAACCAACCACCAACGGAGGCTCTTGCGAACGGAAGGGGACAAGGACATTGTAAGTCTAGGCCTGAATTTTTTTGTTCCAGGCTGACAGTATGGCCCCTTGCAAATTCCTTGAATGGAATTGACCGTAGGGTACTGCTTCGAATGATGCCACCATTTTTCCCAGCAGCCTCATATACAGGCGTATGGACGGCTGTCTTTTTTGTACCCACTAAGTGGATCAAATCTTTCAAAGACAACACCTTTCCTCGAGGCAAGAATATTTTTCTCTGGCCTGAATCCAACCTTAGCCCCAAGTATTCCAGACTTTTGACTGGTTTTTAGGGCTGACTTGACTCGGTTGATAATCCAACCGTGAGATTCCAGATACTTGATCGTCTTGTGAACGACCACGCCTAGTTTTTTCACTGAGTGGTCTATCAGCAACAAGTCATCCAGATATGCCATTATCATTACACCTTGTGTTCTTAGATTGGCCAATAAAGGGCCAGAATTTTTGTAAACACTCGTGGTGCTGTGGCCAAACCGAAGGGTAAGGCTCTGAACTGAAAATGGCGCCCTTCTACTGCAAAGCGTAGAAATTTTTGGTGGACTGGAAAGATGGGAATGTGCAAATAAGCATCTTTGATGTCGATCGTGGCTAACCAACCCTCCCCTTGTAGGGCAGTGGCCACCGATCGGATCGACTCCATCGGAAAGACCTGATATACAGGAATTTGTATAGCCCTTTTAGAATTAATATGGGCCTCCCGTCCGCGTTTGCTTCGGGACTGTAAAGAGGTTTGAGTAAAACCCGAACCCTCATTCTTCCAGGGGACCTCCATAATTACTCCTTGGAGCAATAGTTGTTCTAGTGCCAACAGGAGGGACTCTCTCTTCCGGGGATCCCTTGGCACGTTTGACCTCAAAAATGGGAAGGAGGAGAGTCTTTTAACTCCAAACTGTATCCCAAACCTACTGCGGAGAGCACCTATCTGTCTTGATCGTGTCCCGCCAGGTCTCTTGCGAACAACTGGAGTCCTCCCCCCACCCGACTGAGTGGGGGCTTCAATGAATTTAACTTTGGGGGAGGTTTTGTACCTCCCCTGACCCAGGGTTTCTCATTACCCTGCTACTGTCCCTGTTTTTTACCCCCAGGATTTGACCGAGGAGGCCGTCGGAACTGTTACACAGCCGATGCCCCAGGGACTGGAGAAGCAGGCCTCTTAAAGAGGGACCTCTAACTCTGCTTTTAACCGGCAAGAGCGTATTTTTACCGCTGGAAATTTTCTGGATATATTTGTCCAGGTTTTCCCTGAATAAGCGTTCACCATGAAATGGGACGCTAACCAGCCATTCTTTACAGGGAGCTTCAGCAGACCAGTTTTTGAGCCATAGGAGCCTACGCGTATGTACTATAGACAGCGTAAGGCGGGAGGCCTGATGGACTGAATCCTCTATGGCGTCAACCGCAAAGCCTAAGGCTCTAGGTAGATCAGCTAGGGCAAAGCCTGCTGATCTGTCAAGTCCCTCAAGACCTGTTTCAACTGATCCTTCACTGCTTAGCAGACCCCAATAGCTGCTACTGCTGGTTGTATCACCAAGCAGATTTTCATAAGGACTCCAATCTTTTATTGGGTTCTTGAACATTTGGACATTATCCACTGGACATGTCAGTGATTTATACATACAAGAGATGGCTGCGTCCACTGTAGGGACCTTCCATTTTTTTTTTTTTTTTGATGAACTTATCCTCCATGGGATAGACCACCGGAAATCTCTTGGGGGAATAAATATTTTCTCAGGACGTTCCCAATCCTGGTAAATGAGCCCTTTCAGTAAAGGGTGAAGTGGAAAAGAAAAAACAGTCTGGGGGCTTCTAGCGACCCCAACGAGGATACAGTAGTGGTTGATGGTTCCGCAAGGTGCATTTTTAAATGCTGATCGGACCATGTTAGTCAGAGACTGAACCCATAATCTTTCAGCTTGAGATGCTGAGAAAAGGTTCCCCCACTGTTGATTCCTCTAACAGAATCAACCTCATCCTGATCCCCTTCAGGCAGGTCGATCCCTGTATGGGACTGTTGCTCTGCTAACAGGCACTCTGAAGGAGGAGACGGAGATCGGGCGTGCTTTCCCTGACAGGGAGGCAGCGATAAATGTTGACAATCTCTCTCTAATCCTCCCAGAGCTGAGGAAAAAACCTCCTCTGTTACATACACAGGAGCAGGTGACTGAGGACAGCCACAGTACCAAGTACCCCTGCGGGGTCTCTACGGTCACTTACCTCTGAACTTCAGGGGAGACTGGTGCAGCAGAAGTATGCCCAAGATCCTCAGAGCCCGATGAGACCCCCTTCGCTTCCTGGAAGATTCAGTTCCGGAGCTTCTGGACGGCATATTCCTAAGCCTAAAGCTGAGGTATTCCAGCCGTAATACACCACTTTTACTGAGAATAGTCTAGCACAATTGCTGCTATATCACAGTTGGTGTCTACTAATGTGCCTTTCTAGGGGATGCCTGTATCAACCGCTTGCTGTATGCCTTTAAATGTTGCCAGCTCTGTCTCTGTACTTCATAGCCAGCTCACTACAATATTGTGGTTTTTTTAAAACTGCTGGGACGCCCGCACATGCGCAGAAGCGCTGCGGCGCGCACAGAGCGTCATCCCCCAGGCTCCGCCCCCTTTCCCGGCTCACCTCTATATATAGAGGCGCGTGCACGCGCACGCGCGCGGGCACGTGCGCCTTCGGCGCTAATTTCAAATATGGTAACAAGGGACAGGAGCCAGGGCCCCTCTTTGCCGCAGGCCGGGGGATGGACAAACACTGCAACATGGCAGAGGAAGCAGTTTCCTATAAGAGAACTCACCATCTGCCTGGACTTTGCTCTGCTGAGAAGAAGCTAGTCCACATGACAAGAAAACATTCCACAGCGGCCTCTAGTGGACAAACACAGGTACCGCAGTCTAATATATTAAATATATATAAAAAAAAAATTTTTTTTTTTTTTTTCTTGACCACCTTTAAAAATTATTACATTTTTTTAGTAGTTACAGGCATGCACAGAATTTTGCGGGAATACCATTAGGTAACAGACAGAAAGACAAATTAGGCTTGGGGGTCCCCCAATAGAACCAAGTTCCTGGGGGCCCCCACTTACCTGTTCCCCGCCGCAGGACTTTGTTTGGTCCACAAAAGCCCAAACTTCACCTATCACGGCAGGCATTGTAATCAAACCTTCAGGGACCGGGTTCCCAAGGATTCCACTCCCCTGGACCTGTATAGCACCCTGCACAGAAAACATCTTGGTCGTGGGTATGACCAGAGCTCTGGATCCCAGGGTCCAGCTCTCCTAAGAGAAGCATTACAGGCAAAACCTTGCTCTTCTCTGCAAGGCCCGGGTACCGACCGTTTAGCTATGAAGCTTTTTTGGTCGGATCCGGAATAGCTTACTGAGGCCCAAAAGAACCTGTACGCAAGCTCAGTGAAAAACACATGTTTCTTCTTGGCCAACACCTTAGACACTGGCAAAAAACTGAGGTGCTCCCGGATGGGAGGGGCTTATATAGGGGAGGGTACTTCCGGTTTTGGAAGTTGCCAGTGCCAGCACCTGACGGTATCTATATAACCCATTAGTAATGACTATGTCGCTCTGTGTCCCGTGATGTACGAAAAAGAAATACACTTTTTTTAATTTTAATGCACTAAAACACACTATATTGCCCAAATGTTTGATGAAATAAAAAAGATGATCTTAGGCCGGGTACATAGATACCAAACACGACATGCTTTAAAATTTCGCACAAACGCGCATTGGCGACAAACTACATACATTTTTAAAAGCCTTTAAAAGCATTTACAGGTTACCCCGTTAGATTTACAGAGGAGGTCTACTGCTAAAATTACTGCCCTCGATCTGACCTTCGCGGTGATACCTCACATGCATGGTGCAATTGCTGTTTACATATGACGCCAGACCGACGCTTGCGTTCGCCATTGGGCAAGAGCAGGGCAGGACAGGGGTGCTTTTTTTTTATTTTTTATTTTTTTAATTATTATTTTGCTTTTTTATTTTATTTTTAAACTGTTGCTTCCATATTTATTTATTTTTATCACTTTTATTGTTATCTCAGGGAATGTAAATATCCCCTATGATAGCAATAGGTAATGACAGGTACTCTTTTTTGAAAAAACTGGGGTCTATTGGACCCTAGATCTTTCCTCTGCCCTCAAAGCATCTGACCACACCAAGATCGGTGTGATAAAATGCTTTCCCAATTTCCCAATGGCGCTTTTTATATCCGGGGGGGACATTCCCTCCCACTGCTTGTAAAAGCAGTCCAGAGGCTAATTAGCCACTAGGATTGCTTTTACATGAAAGCCGGCTGCTGGCTGAAAAGAATGATACCAAGATGATACCTAAACCCGCAGGCATCATTCTGGTATAAACATTCAAAGTCCAGCAACATACCAGTACGTTGCTGGACCTTGTTGGACATGTATTGTAATCTTTTTTTTCATGCAGCCTGTTGGCTGAACGAAAAAAAAAGATTGATCGGTGGGTATGCCCACCATTAGAATACCGCCCTTCATCCACCCACTTCTAATGATGGGCATACATGCACCATTTATATATTTTGAAGCATGGGGGCATCTTCTCGCAAAAGTTATGCCGCGTACACATGGTCAGACTTTTCCACGGGCAAGCCTCCGTCGGAATTTCGAACGTATGTACGCGGCATTAGGAGCAAAATCGCTCCTCCGCTCCTGCTGCCCCAATGCTTCGGCATATATGCTTTTTTTTTTTTAACTGTGGTGGTGAAATTACCTCCTACAGCACTGGAGTCGCAGGGATCAGGCCTGTCTCTGCGAACGCTGCAGTTATGTGTGTTGTGTTTTGCAAGTGACAGTGATCGATCGATACTGCACTTCGGTGGCCTGGGCTGGACGGAGGGGCAAAACGCAGGTGCTAGCAGGTATCTGGGCTGATCCCGCTAACACTGCGTTTTTGGGAACCCTGAACTGCTGGGGACGCTAGTATAGATCTGATCAGATCAGATATTGAGCTGATCAGATACTATACCACTAAGGGGGGTGTATGCTTCACGCGTGGGTGTTAGCGCTACTGGCACTAACCTGACGCTGCCTGGGGTGTGACGCAGACCCTCTCTGACGCTAAAACCTAACTGATATCACCCGCCGGGCGATCAGGGGGTTAAACCTTTATTGGGTTATATACGGCGGGTGCCCTGACACTATAAAAAGCAAACTAACTAACCAGCGTCACCCGTAACACTTATATGATGATCACTGGTGAAAGGGTTAACTAGGGGCAATTAGGGGGTTAAAACCTTTATTAGGGTAATATATGGGGGTACCTGACGCTATATAAAAACCTGACGGCGAACCTAAAAAAAAATTACTGGCTACCTATCGGCATCACCGACACTAAGACAACGATCATAAAAACGATTGCTTAGCGACAGTGGTGATAGGGGGTGAAAGGGTTACCTGGGGGGCGATCAGGGGGTTAAACCTTTATTAGATAATATATGGGGGTACCTGACGCTATAAAAACCTGCGGCGAACCTAAAAAAAATTACTGGCTACCGATCAGCATCACCGACGCTAAGACATAGATCAGAAAAATGATCGCATAGTGACGGCGGTGCTAGGGGGTGAAAGGGTTACCTGGGGGGTGATCAAGGGGGTTACACCTTTATTAGGTAATATATGGGGGTACCCGACGCTATAAAAACCTGCGGCGAACCTAAAAAAAATTACTGGCTACCGATCAGCATCGCCGACGCTAAGACATCGATCAGAAAAATTATCGCTTAGTGACAGTGGTGATAGGGGGTGAAAGGGTTACCTGGGGGGGCGATCAAGGGGGTTAAACCTTTATTAGGTAATATATGGGGGTACCCGACGCTATAAAAACCTGCGGCGAACCTAAAAAAAATTACTGGCTACCGATCAGCATCACCGACGCTAAGACATCGATCAGAAAAATGATCGCATAGCCACGGCGGTGCTAGGGGGTGAAAGGGTTACCTGGGGGGTGATCAAGGGGGTTAAACCTTTATTAGGTAATATATGGGGGTACCCGACGCTATAAAAACCTGCGGCGAACCTAAAAAAAATTACTGGCTACCGATCAGCATCGCCGACGCTAAGACATCGATCAGAAAAATTATAACTTAGTGACAGTCGTGATAGGGGGTGAAAGGGTTACCTGGGGGGCGATCAAGGGGGTTAAACCTTTATTAGGTAATATATGGGGGTACCCGACGCTATAAAAACCTGCGGCGAACCTAAAAAAAAATTCTGGCCACCGATCAGCATCACCGACGCTAAGACATCGATCAGAAAAATGATTGCTTAGTGACAGTGGTGATAGGGGGTGAAAGGGTTATCTGGGGGGTGATCAGGGGGTTAAACCTTTATTAGGGGGGGTTAGGGGGCTACACTGGACCTAAGACTAAACTTTGGTGACACTTTTACAGTCACAAATGTCACTGATTGCAGTGATCACTAAATAAATGGTCACTGCAATCAGTGACACTGTGACTGGGGGCTGGGGGGGGCTGGGGGGTGATCTGGGGGTGTCTGGGGGGCCTGGGGGGGCGATTTATGTGCCTATGTGTCCTGGTGTCAGTGTAGTGTTGTGTGTACTAACCTGGCATCTTCTCCTGTACGGCGCTCGGTATATGTGAGCGCCCCAGGAGAGATGACATCACTTCCTCCTTCCTGGCAGGCAGGGGAAGCTCTCTCATTCGCCGGGAGCGATCGAGAGGGGGTGGCCGGAATCGAACGGCCGTCCCCTCATGCCGGATCGCTCCCGAAGGTAAAACGACCGCTCACTGTAAAGAAGGGGGGTCCGATCGGACCCCCCAACTATACAAAGGCAATCACGTATATATACGTGATTGTGCCTGTCGGTGCCATTCTGCCGACGTATATTTACAGTGGGCGGTCGTTAAGTGGTTAAAGCTTGTAGGAGGATATTTCCATTCTCCCCTGTTTGTCCTATGAGGACTCAGGACCCCTGAACCTCTGTCTGGACAGTGCTGATTGGCCCTGTGCTGATCACATGCACTCTCCCCCCAAAAAAAAAACTCTCTTAACACACCAAACTGAGCATGTGCAGCTTGCCCCCAAGGCTCTGTACTATCCGGAGATTGTTTTGGCACTGTGGAAGAAGAGGAGGATCAGAGGAGAAAGGATCAAACAGCCTTTTTACACAATACAGAGGATTAACCCCTGAGGTTCCACAATGAGTATAACAGGCAGGCTTTACTGCATATACTGTACACACTGATTTTACTGTTGTGGGTTTAGTAACACTTTAATACCATAAATAATAACACAATATATATAAAAAAAAAAATACTCCAGGAGTATATAATGAGTTTGGAAATTCTAGCAAACTGCTTAAATAGTGCATTACAATTTAACCAAACTTATTAGATTTTAGTTGACTAAAATGTACTGCAGATTTTAGTCAACTAAATACGACTAAAACTAAAACATTTGCAGATGACTTAAATGTGACTAAAACTAAAGTTACATTTTAGTCAAAAGACCACGACTAAAACTGAATCAAAATTTGACGCCAAAATTAACACTGGAAAAGAGGCATGATTCCGGGCACAGCTGTCTAAGTGGGGATTTTCTTTGGAGAGCTTTCCTCTTATATTCTTTTGTGTTTCTAGTATACAAAGTTAATGTAAATCCCCAAATTGGTTAAAAAAATAAAAATCCACAGCAGTCTTAACTAGGGATGAATTCTGGGTTCAGGTTGGACATGAGTTCAACTTGAACCCAGCCTGTTTGCAGTTCAGCTTGGCTTGCATGGTACCCTCCCAATGTCGAGGGCATATGGCTCAGTGTCATGGTTTAGCATGCAGTTTCCTACTTGTGAAAATCTTTCCACCTACTCATACTCATGCCATCCCTTCAGAGCTCTGTGCCATGGGTAGGACTACCTCGTGGATGCGCAGGAGTGACGTAATCGCTGCTTGGCTATTTAAAGGGCGGGAGCCCACAAACTCGGAAGGAAGACCGGGTGAGGATGAAAGCCCTGACAGCACGCCACTGGAGGGCTTTGTTTTAAGGTAAGTCTTTCATAATGTGCTAATATGCAATACATACTTGCACATTATGACATTACCTTGCAGAGGGGTCAGGATTTTAATCCCTTTGTCTGCTTTTCCTACCGTTTAACCAAAACTAAAAGGAAAAATTGTTTGTTTTACATACATTAGAACCAGTAGTGCAGGGGCACCACCCCCCCTAATCCATACGCCTGGCTCCCAATCTACATGCAGGGAGCCGAGCACATGAATTTCAACAGTTTTTTTTTTTTTTGAAGCACGTGATTAGAGCCTGAGGCTCCCGGCCAATTGGGTCCACTTCCTGCTCAGTGGGGAGGAGAAGCAACGGTCCCAGAGCGAGGAGCAAGATCCCTGTCATCTGCTCCCTAAGGTAAGGAGGAAGGCCTCTGTCCGTCCGTCTCCCGCACGTGGGGGGGGGGTTGATCGCCACTGTCACATCCGTCTCCCACAGGGGTTGGGGGGGGGGGGTAGGTGTGGGCATCATAGCACCTTCCTGTCCACCTTCCACGCGGGGTGGTCTTGGTTTGCCAAAATATTGAGCACCAGCCGCCAAGGTGTATTTAGAGATCATGCAGATTTACCCTTTTTATTTTGTGTGTGTGTATATATATATATATATATATATTATCTCACAAAAGTGAGTACACCCCTCACATTTTTGTAAATATTTTATTATATCTTTAACTGACAATTGCGCGCTCGTGCGACGCTGTAGCCAAACAAAATTTATGTCTTTTTTTTCCCACAAATAGAGCTTTCTTTTGGTGGTATTTGATCACCTCTGCAGTTTTTATTTGTTTCGCTATAAACAAAAAAAAAGACCAACAATTTTGAAAAAAAAAACAATACTATACAATACAATAATACTTTTTGCTATAATAAATATCCCCCCAAAAAAATAAATTTTCCTCAGTTTAGGCCGATATGTATTCTTCTACATATTTTCGGTAAAAAAAATGCAATAAGCGTATAGTGATTGGTTTGCGCAAAAGTTATGGCATTTTTATTTACTTGTAATGCCGGTGATCTGCGATTTTTTTAGCGGGACGGTGCCATTGCGGTGGAAAGATCGGACACTTTTGACACTTTTTTAGGACCACTGACATTTATACAGCGATCAGAGCTAAAAATAGCCACTAATTACTGTATAAATGTCATTGGCAGGGAAGGGGTAATACTAGGGGGAAATCAAGGGGTTAAATGTGTGTCCTAGGGAGTGTTTATAACTGTGGGGGGTGGGACAGCCTAAAGGAGGAGACCGAACACTGTTCATAATCAGTATGAACAGCAGATCTGTCTCCTCTCTCCTGACAGATGTCCGTTCTGTCTTTCTCAGGAGCGATCGTGGGGACATTGCGGCCGCCGCGCACGCGCATCGGCTCCATCATCGCACAAGCCCCCTAGTGGTCTTACAGTGGCCGATGTACAGCTATGGCGATAAGCCAAGGTGAGCCAACCTGCCACAGTATAACTGCGGTGGCTGGTCCTTAACTGGTTAATGTCTAAACTGCTGGCAACAAAAGTGAGTACACCCCAAAGTGGTAATCTCCAAATTGGGCCTAATTAGACATTTTTCCTTTCGGGTGTCATGTGACTCGTTAGTGTTACAAGGTCTCAGGTGTGAATGGGGAGAAGGTGTGTTAAATTTGTGCTATCACTCTCACTGTCTCATACTGGTAAGTGGAAGTTCAACATGGCACCTCATGGCAAAGATCTCTCTTAGGATCTGAAAAAAAGAATTGTTGCTCTACATAATGATGGCCTAGGCTATAAGAAGATTGCCAAGACCCTGAAACTGAGCTGCAGCATGGTGGCCAATAGGGATGAGCTCCGCGTTCGAGTCGAACATACGTTCGACTCGAACATCGTGTGTTCGATCGTTCGACGAAGATCGAACTTTTTGGGTCGTTCGCGCCAAATTCGAGTGACGCGAACGGCCCAAAATCCCGGCGCTGTGATTGGCCAAGCATGCACTGTGACCCCGCATGCTTGGCCAATCACAGCGCCCGCAGCGAGGAGAGCCATAATTGGCCACAGGCAGGATGCCTGTGGCCAATTATAGCTCGGGGGTTTAGTACACGACCCACACTATAAAAGGCCGCCAGCGCAGCGGCCTTGTGTAGTGTGTTCTGGCGTGCAGGGAAAGAGTTACATAGGCAGGGACAGTGTTAGTGAAATTGTGTTTAGGGAGAGAGAAGGATAGGTAGGGACAGTGTCAGTGTGATATTCTGCTAAACCTTGTGTGTAGGGAGAGAGAAGGATAGGTAGGGACAGTGTCAGTGAATTCTTCTAAACCTTGTGTGTAGGGAGAGAGAAGGATAGGTAGAGACAGTGTCAGTGAATTCTGCTAAACCTTTTGTGTAGGGAGAGAGAAGGATAGGCAGGGACAGTGTCAGTGATATTTTTGCTAAGCCTCCTGCACAGTATACACCTGAAGCTAGCCCTTGTTGCTGTGTTTTCCGTGTGTGTCACACTAACAGGCATTTGCAGCACTTACAGCAGGCGTAGTGTGCTTCCTGCAAAATATACACATGAAGCTAGGCCTTATTGCTGTGTTTTCCTGTTGATTAACACAGGCAGGCATCTGCAGCACTTACAGCAGGCGTATTGTGCTTCTTGCAAAATATACACCTGAAGCTAGCCCTTATTGCTGTGATTTCCTGTTGTGTAACACAGGCAGGCATCTGCAGCACTTACAGCGGGCGTATTGTGCTTCTTGCAAAATATACACCTGGAGCTAGCCCTTGTTGCTGTGATTCCCTGTTGTGTAACACAGGCAGGCATCTGCAGCACTTACAGCGGGCGTATTGTGCTTCTTGCAAAATATACACCTGAAGCTAGCCCTTATTGCTCGTAGTTTTTTTTCTTTTGTGTTACACTAACAGGCATCTGCAGCACTTACAGCAGGCGTATTGTGCTTCTTGCAAAATATACACCTGAAGCTAGGCCTTATTGCTGTGTTTTCCTGTTGAGTAACACAGGCAGGCATCTGCAGCACTTACAGCAGGCGTATTGTGCTTCTTGCAAAATATACACCTGAAGCTAGCCCTTATTGCTGTGATTTCCTGTTGAGTAACACAGGCAGGCATCTGCAGCACTTACAGCAGGCGTATTGTGCTTCTTGCAAAATATACACCTGAAGCTAGCCCTTATTGCTCGTAGTTTTTTTTTTCTTTTGTGTTACACTAACAGGCATCTGCAGCACTTACAGCAGGCATATTGTGCTTCTTGCAAAATAAACACCTGAAGCTAGGCCTTATTGCTGTGTTTTCCTGTTGAGTAACACAGGCAGGCATCTGCAGCACTTACAGCAGGCGTATTGTGCTTCTTGCAAAATATACACCTTAAGCTAGCCCTTATTGCTGTGTTTTCCATGTGTGTCACACTAACAGGCATCTGCAGCACTTACAGCCGGCGTAGTGTGCCTCCTGCACATTATACACCTGAAGCTACACCTTATTGCTGGTTTTCCCATCTCCCTGCAGGCCTTTAGAATGTCTGGAAGGCAAACAAGGAGAGGCAGACAGTCAGGAGCCAATAAAAGAGGGCAAGCAGGTTTCTAGAGACAACAGTGCTGGTCTTGGACGCGGTGCATCGTCATCAGCACTTGGCCATGGGACACGCTTGTCCTTATTTTCGGCAGCTGGACGTGTTGAGCCGCATCATGCCGAAGACTTGGTAGAGTGGATGACCAAGCCCTCCTCATCCTCCTCATCCTCTCGCACCCAGGCTCAGGGTACTGGCAAAGCAGCTGCCAAAGCGTCCTCTTCCCTCGTATCTATGTCATCATCAGTGACTCCTTCCCTAGACCCACCGTGTCCTTCTGAGGAGTCCCCCGAACTGTTTGAGCACAGTGTTGGGTACATGCTCCAGGAGGATGCCCAGCGTTTCGAAGGGTCTGATGATGATACCCAGCTAGAGGAAGGCAGTAGCGTGAGAGCAGAGAGAGGGGATGCTCAAGAAGGACAGACATCTGGCAGTCATGTTCCAGCAGCTGCAGCATACTGCCAGATTGGCTCCAGTGATGAGGAGGGAGGGGATGATGAGGTCACTGACTCCACGTGGGTGCCTGATAGGAGAGAGGAGGAGGATGAGGAGGAGGCACATCTCCAACGAGGCAGGATGCCCTCGTGGGGCCAGCGTAAGGGCAGCACACCGACTGAATCACAACGCAGAGCTCCGCCTGTGCAGGGCACTGCCTCTGCCCGTTATTCCAAAAGTTCTTTGGTGTGGGCCTTTTTTGAGTCGAGTGCATCAGATCGCACCGCTGCTGTTTGCAACATATGTCTCAAGCGTATCTCGCGTGGCCAAAACATCGGCCGCTTGGGCACCACATGCTTGACCAGACATATGTTGACCTGCCATGCAGCTCGTTGGCAAGCCTATCTTAAAGACCCACACCAAAGAACAAAGCGGACCTCTCCTTGCTCCGCATCAGCTGGGATCTCCAACCCAACTATACCTTCAGTCCTCTCTGAAACCTGCTCTGAGAGGAATGAAGGTGTAGAATTAGGTGTGTCACAGCCAAGTACTTGCGGGCACTCTGCTAGCAGTACAACGACGTCCGATTCTAGCAGGCAAATTTCCCTGCCCCAGCTGCTGGACCGTCGAAAGAAGTTCACTCCCAGCCATCCACATGCCCAGCGGTTGAATGCTAGCTTGGCTAAATTGCTAGCACTTCAACTGCTGCCTTTTCAGTTGGTAGACTCGGCCCCCTTCCGTGAGTTTGTGCAATGTGCGGTTCCTCAGTGGCAGGTTCCCAAACGCCACTTTTTCTCACGGAAGGCGATTCCGGCTCTCTACCGGCATGTGGAAGGCAATGTCCATGCCTCGCTGGACAGGGCGGTCAGCGGTAAGGTCCATATTACCGCTGACTCATGGTCCAGCAGGCATGGACAGGGACGTTACCTTTCTTTCACGGCCCATTGGGTCACTCTTTTGGCAGCTGGGAAGGATGCAGGACAAGGTGCAGTAGTGTTGGAGGTTGTTCCGCCGCCACACCTCCAAAATGCTACTACTGGTTGTGACACACCTCTGTCCTCCACCCCCTCCTCTTCTTCTTCTTCCTCCATAGCCTCTTCCTGTGCTTTGTCCTCGGAACCAGCGGTGCTCCGTAGGCACTCAAGGGGCTACGCAAGTACGCAGGCAAAAAGATGCCATGCCGTGCTTGCGCTGGTGTGTTTGGGGGACAGGAGCCACACTGGGGCAGGGGTTCTGTCAGCTCTGCAGGGGCAGGCCGAGAGGTGGTTGATGCCACGCCAGCTTAAGGCAGGAATGGTGATTTGCGACAATGGCACCAACCTCCTCTCCGCTCTCCGACAGGGACAACTGACCCATGTGCCCTGTGTGGCTCACGTCCTTAACCTAGTGGTGCAGTGGTTCTTGGGCAGGTACCCGGGCTTACAGGATGTCCTGAGGCAGGCCAGGAAAGTCTGTGTGCATTTCCACAGATCATATAATGCCAGTGCTTGGCTGGCTGAGCTGCAAAAGGAGTTGAACCTGCCCAATAACCGCCTTATATGTGACATGCCCACCAGGTGGAACTCAACGTTGGCCATGCTGCAGCGGCTGCACATGCAGCAGAGGGCCATCAATGAGTACCTGTGCGACTATGGCACCAGGACAGGGTCAGGGGAGCTCTGGTTTTTTTCACCACGCCAGTGGGGCATGATCAGGGATGCATGCACTGTCCTGACACCATTTGAGGAGGCCACGAGGATGGTGAGCAGTGACAGTGCATGCATCAGTGACACAGTACCTCTTGTCCACCTGTTGGAGCATACGCTGCGTGAAATAATGGACAGGGCACTTGAGGCAGAACAGAGGCAGGAAGAGGAGGACTTCCTTGCCTCTCAAGGCCCCCTTTACCCAGACAGTGTTCCTTCTGTCCCACCCATCCCATAGGAAGAGGACGAGGAGGAGAAGGAGGAGGAGGATTGTGTCAGCATGGAGATGGAGCCTGGCACTCAGCATCAACAGCAGCAGTCTTTTAGGGATGATTTACAGTCCCAAAAAAAACGTGGACTTGTACGTGGCTGGGAGGAGGTGGCTGCGGATCATTTCGTCCTTAGTGACCCAGAGGACTCCGGACCGAATGCCTCAGCTAACCTATGCTGCATGGCCTCCCTGATCCTGCAAAGTCTGCGGAAGGATCCTCGTATTTTTCGGATCAAGGAGAGGGACCATTACTGGCTGGCCACTCTCCTTGATCCACGGTACAAGGGTAAGGTTGCGGACCTTATCTTACCGCCGCAGAGGGAGCAGAGAATGAGACAACTCTGGGAGGCCTTGCAGAAAGGTCTGTGCAACGCGTTCCCAGAGACTGGGAGGTTACAAACTCCTGGTCCTGGACAACGAGTTGCTGAGGCTCAGTCAAAGATGGAGCAGTGGGGAAGGTGGCCGTCTGACCGATGCGTTTAGACAATTCTTTAGTCCGCAGCCCCAAGGTATGATCGGTTCCAGCAGCCATCGCCAGCGTCTGATATACATGGTGCAGGAATACCTAGGGGCAAGGTCAGACTTGGACACCTTCCCCACCGAAAATCCTCTGGCTTACTGGGTCTTGAGGATGGATCACTGGCCAGAGCTTTCACAGTATGCAATTGAGCTACTGGCCTGTCCTGCATCCAGCGTTCTTTCAGAACGCACATTCAGTGCTGCTGGAGGATTTGTCACGGATCACAGGGTGCGCCTGTCCACCGACTCGGTTGATCGACTGACCTTCATAAAGATGAACCAGTCTTGGATCACCACCAGCTACCAAGCACCTGAAGCTGATATAACAAAATAATTTATTTTCAAATGTCACATCCCTTCAAGACTGATGCTGATGCTGAGTGACTGTCCTGTTATGTTGACTGACTATCCTCCTCCTCCTCAATGATCCAATTCATGATGATAGCTTGGAAGAACATTTTTGCTTCTGGGTGCCGCCACCAGTGGCTAAGGCCCAATTTTTCAGCCCCTGTTTAACAGGGGCATGTAATTACAATTTTTTATGCAATGCTTTGCAGCAGGGCTCATTCCTGCACTCCAACTAGAGTATCTGGGAGAGGTTGCAGTGTCGTGGCACCAGCACCAGTGCCTAAGGCCCAATTTTTCAGCCCCTGTTTAACAGGGGCGTGTAATTACAATTTTTGATGCAATACTTTGCAACAGGGCTCATTGCTGTGCTCCAAGTACAGTATCTGTAAGGGGTTGCAGTGTTGTGGCACCAGTGCCTAAGGCCCAATTTTTCAGCCCCTGTTCAACAGGGGCATACAATTACAATTCTTGATCTAATAATTCACAGCAGGGCCCATTCATGCGCCCACCAAGAGTAACTGTGAGGGCTTACAGTGTTGTGGCACCAGCACCACCACCAAAGGCCCAATTTTTCCTACCACTGTTCAACAATGGCATGTAAATACAATTCCTGATATAATAGTTCACAGCAGGGCGTTCCAGCGCCCACCAAGAGTAACTGTGAGGGCTTACAGTGCTGTGGCAACACCGACACCTAAGGGGCAAATTTCTGCAGAGTACTGTATATACGGCAGGCCCCTACTTTCAAACATCCAACTTACAAACGACTCCTACTTGCAAACGGAAGGAGACAACAGGAAGTGAAAGGAAATCTACCCCTAGGAAGGGAAATTCTCTCCTGTAAGAGTTAATATGGGAAAAAGGTGTCTCCTCTCTACTGATGCTTTATCACCAATCCTTGTTTCAATAAAAACACCACTTTTCAAAAACATTTGTCATTGGGATGGAAAGTGAGGTGAAATGTTCTGAACAGGGGCACAGACAGCAAAACAAATGTTACAGGGGTGATAACCCTTCCCTATGTTTTCCAAAAAGCTTAAAAATAGATTTTTTGGCTGGAGCTACACTTAAACAATGTACCTGTTCAAAATTACAAACAGATTCAACTTAAGAACAAACCTACAGTCCCTGTCTTGTTTGCACCGCCTGTATACTGCTGTTCAGAGTATATAGGGCCTTTTTTATTTTGTGTGCGGGGTTCCCCTTAATATCCATTCAAGACCCAAAGGGGCTAGTAATGGGCTGGGGTGGGGGGGGTTGATGGGGTAGCTATGCCATTTTTCTCAAAGATTTTCATCCATATTACCGGGACCAGACATTACATTAAAGCCGCAAGCAGTTTTAAACGGCTTTCTTTCCTTTAGAAATGTCATTTTGTGCAGGGACAGTTCTAAACACGGGAAACACGTGCCACTTCACAGGCATATTTTGGACACCCCCCAGGTACGATATTTAAAGGAATATTTGACTTTTTTTTTCACTTTATGCATCATTAAAATGACTGCTCCCGAAAAACGTCCGTTTTTAAAACTTCGTTTTGCATTGATACATGTCCCCTGGTGCAGAACCTGGGTTCCCAAACTCTTTTTAGGACAATAACATGCATATTAGTCGTTATAATTAGCACTTTAGATTTCGAACGTTCGCATCCATTGTATTTAATAGGGTTCTAACGTTCGTGCGAACTTTCGGTCTGTTCGCGGGTTCTGGTGCGAACCGAACATGGGGGTGTTCGGCTCATCCCTAGTGGCCAAGACCATACAGTGTTTTAACAGGACAGGTTCCCCTCAGAACAAGCCTCACCATGGTCAACCAAAGAAGTTGAGTGCATGTGCTCAGCGTCATATCCAGGTTGTCTTTGGGAAATAGATGTAAGAGTTCTGCCAGCATTGCTGCAGAGGTTGAATAGGTGGGGGGTTAGCCTGTCATTGCTCATACAATACACCGCACACTGCATCAAATTGATCTGCATGGCTGTCGTCCCAGATGGAGGCCTCTTCTAAGGATGATGCACAAGAAAGCCTGCAAACAGTTTGCTGACTAAGGAAAATTAAGTACTGTCCGTGATACTTTTTTTATTTGCACTAACATAGAATTTTTCAGGACAAGCTTTCGGGGTATGTCCCCTTCTTCAAGGTCCAAGCAGTACTGATTCACAAAGGACATAGATTACTGGAACCATGTCCTGTGGTCTGATGAGACCAAGATAAATGTATTTGTTTCAGAGGTGTCAAGTGTGTGTGGTGGCAACTAGGGATGAGCCGAACACCCCCCGGTTCGGTTCGCATCCAGAACATGCGAACAGACCCAAAGTTCGCACAAACTTTCGAACACCGTTAAAGTCTATGGGAATCGAAAGTGAGAAATCAAAAGTGCGAATTTTAAAGGCTAATAATATGCAAATTATTGTCCTAAAAAGGGTTTGCTGACCCGGGTCCTGCCCCAGGGGACATGTATCAATGCAAAAAAAAGTTTTAAAAACTGCAGTATTTTTGGGAGAAGTTATTTCAATGATGCTTAAAGTGAAAAAATAAAAGTGAAATATTCCTTTAAATATCGTACCTGGGGGGTGTCTATATTATACCTGTGAAGTAGCACATGTTTACCGTGTTTAGAACAGCCCCTGCACAAAATGACATTTCTAAAGGAAAAAAAGTCATTTAAAACTGCTTGCGGCTGTAATGTAATGTCGAGCCCCGGCAATATGGATGAAAATCATTGAGAAAAACGGCATGGGTACCCCCCCTCCGCCCCAGACCATTACCGGTCCTTTGGGCCTTGTATATAAATTAAGGGGAACCCTGCAACCAAATTAAAAAAATAAAAGGCGTGGGGCCCCCAGGCCCTATATACTCTGAACAGCAGTATAAAGGTGTTCCAAACAAGAAAGGTGGTAGGTTTGTTCATAAGTTGAATCTGTTTTTAATTTGGAACAGGTACATTTTGTTAGGCCACTTTCACACTGAGGCGCTTGAAAACTGCCAGTAAAACACTGAGCGCTTTTGAAGCGCTTTTCAGGCGCTTTTGAAGCGCTTGAAAATCATTTCAATGGAGAGGGGCGTTTTTTCAGCGCACTGCCCCAGTGTGAAAGGATTCATTGATTTTAATTGAAATATTGGACTTTAGGCACTGGTGCTGGTGCCACAACACTGCAACCCCTCACAGATACTCTATTTGAGTGCAGAAATGGGCACTGCTGCAAAATATTACAGCAAAATTTAAATTATACACGCCCCTGTTAAACAGGGGCAGAAAAATTGGGCTTTAGGCACTGCTGCTGGTGCCCAGAACCAAAAATATCAACATGAACATTGAGGAGGAATAGGATAGTCACTCAGCATAACAGGATAGTCACTCAGCAATCAGCATCAGCATAGGCAGTCTTGAAGGGATCTCATTCATAAAAAAAATAATCGGTTTCATCAGCATCAGGTGCTTGGTAGCTGGTGATCCAAAACTGATTCATTTTTATGAATGTGAGACGATCAACCGAGTCGGTGGACAGGCACACACTGTGATCGGTTATAAAACCACTAGCAGCACTGAATGTGCGTTCCGAAAGAACGCTGGATGCAGGACAGGCCAGTAGCTTAATTGCATACTGTGCAAGCTCTGGCCAAGCTCTGGCCAGTGATCCATCCTCAAGACCCAGTAACCCAGATGATTTTCGGTTGGAAACGTGTCCAAGTCTGATCTTGCCCCTTGGTCAGACGGCCACCTTCTCCACCGCTCCTTCTGTGACTGACCGAAGCCTCAGCAACACGTTGTCCAGGACCATGAAATTGTAACCTCCCAGGCTCTGGAAACGCGTTGCACAAACCTTTCTGCAAGGCCTCCCAAAGATTTTTTCATCCTCTGCTCCCTCTGCGATGGCAGGATAAGTTCTGCAACCTTACCCTTGTAACGTGGATCAAGAAGGGTTGCCAGCCAGTAATGATCCCTCTCCTTGATCACACGAATCCGAGGGTCCTTTCGCAGGCTTTGCAGGATCAGGGAGGCCATGCAGCGTAGGTTTGCTGAGGCATTCGGTTCGGAGTCGTCTGGGTCACTAAGGACGGCATGATCTGCAGCCACCTCCTCCCAGCCACGTACAAGTCCATGGGTTTCTGAGGACTGTAAATGATCCCTTGAAAACTGCTGCTGATGCTGAGTGCTATGCTCCACCTTCATGCTGACACAATCCTCCTCCTCTTCCTGTGTGATCGGCGGGCCCGCAGGAACACTGTCTGGATAAAGGGGGCCTTGAGAGGTAAGGAAGTCCTCCTCTTCCTCCCTCTGTTCTGCCTCAAGTGCCCTGTCCATTATTCCACGCAGCGTGTGCTCCAACAGGTACACAAGGGGGACAGTATCACTGATGCATGCACTGTCACTGCTCAGCATCCTCGTGGCCTCCTCAAATGGTGACATGACAGTGCATGCATTCTTGATAATGAGTCACTGGCGTGGTGAAAAAAAAAGCCAAGCTCCCCTGACCCTGACCCTGTCCTGGTGCCATAGTCACACAGGTACTCATTGATGGCCCTCTGCTGCGTGTGCAGCTGCTGGAGCATGGCCAACGTTGAGTTCCATCTGGTGGGCATGTCCCTTGCGTCAGAGGGGGATGGGGTCAAGTGACGACATAAGACCTGTCAGGCTGCCGCAACGTCATTCCCGGGGTGTCTCCGGTGGAGACAGGACCGTGTGCTGTTCCTCGCTGGACATCATCGCTGGAGCCTGCAGATCATCTGTCGCTGGATACCGACATCACTGGAGTGGAGATCGAGAGTGGATTACCACGCTGGAATCTTTTTTTTTTTTTTTTTTTTTTAATAAAGGACTTATCCCAACTGTGTCTGTGTGTTTTTTTAAATTTTTTACACTTTTTGTGAAATGCTAGGTGTACAATGTACCCCTTACTAATTCACATAGGGGGGGATGGGATCTGGGGGTCCCCTGTGTTAAAGGGGTCTTACAGATTCCGATAAGCCCCCCACCCGCAGACCCCCACCACCACCGGGCAAGGGTTGTGGGGATGAGGCCCTTGTCCCCATCAACATGGGGACATGGTGCTTTGGGGTCCAGACCCCAAAGCATCCTCCCCATGTTGAGGGCATGTGGCCTGGTTCATTCAGGAGGGGGGGGTGCTCTCTCGTCCCCCCTCTTTTCCTGCGGCCTGCCAGGTTGCGTGCTCGGATAAGGGTCTGGTATGGATTTTTGGGGGAAACTCCACGCCATTTTTTTTTAAATTGGCGCTGAGTTCCCCTTAAAGTCCAGACCTGAAGGGCCTGTTAATTGAATTTGGGGGGACCACCACGCATTTTTTTTTTTATCAATGACTTTCAATTACTTTTCTCTCTATTACCGGGAGCCGACAATTCATTATAGCCGCAGGTGGTTTTAAATTACTTTTTTTCCTTCAGAAATTACATTTTGTGCAGGGACAGTTCTAAGCACAGGAAACAAGCGCTACTTTACAGGCATACTATACACACCCCCCAGGTACGAAATTTTAAATAATATTTCACTTTTATTGTTTTACTTTAAGCATTATTAAAATCACTGCTCCCGAAAAAAAATCAGTTTTTAAAACTTTTTTTGCATTGATACATGTCCCCTGGGGCAGGACCCGGGTCCCCAAACACTTTTTATGACAATAACTTGCATATAAGCCTTTAAAATTAGCACTTTAGATTTTTCATGTTCGTGTCCCATAGACTTTAACGATGTTCAGATGTTCGAACACATTTATTGCTTGTTCGCATGTTCTGATGCGAACCGAACTGGGGGGTGTTCGGCTCATCCCTACTTGGCAGTGGCACACCTAATTCTACACCTTCATTCCTCTCAGTGCAGGTTTATGAGAGGACTGAAGGTATAGTGGGGTTGGAGATCCCAGCTGATGAGGAGCAAGGAGAGGTCTGCTTTGTTTTTTGGTGTGGGTCTTTTAAGTACGTTTGCCAACGGACTGCATGGGAGTTCAACATATGTCTGGTCAAGCATGTGGTGCCCAAGCGGCTGCTGTTTTGGCCACACTTGATACGCTTCAGACATATGTTGCAAACAGCAACGGTGCGATCTGCTGCATACGTGTCAGAAAAGGCCCACACCAAAGAACTTTTGGAAAACCGCACAGAGTCAGCAGCACCCTGCACATGTGGAGCTCTGCAGTGTGATGCAGTCGGTTGGCTGCCCTTAACCTGGCCCCTGGAGGGCATCCTGCCTCATTGGAGATGTGCCTCCTCCTCCTCCCCTATCCTATCAGGCACCCACGTAGAGTTAGTGACCTCATCATCCCCTCCCTCCTCGTCACTGGAGCAAACCTGGCAGTATGCTGCAGCTAGGGGAACATGACTGCCAGTTTGTTTTCCTTCTTGGGCACCCCCTCTCTCTGAGTTCACCTTACTGCCTTCCTCAAGCTGGGTACCATCATCGGAGCCTTCAAAACGCTGCGCATCCTCCTGCAGCATTTACCCAACACTGTGGTCGAACAGTTCGGGGGACTCCTCCATGCATGATGGTGGGGCTAGGGAAGGAGTAACTGATGACCTTGAGCCGATGGAATAGACCGCTTTGGCACCTGCATTGGTAGCCAAGGTACTCTGAGCCTGGGTGACAGAGGATGAGGAGGATGAGGACGGCTTGGTCATCCACTCTACCAACTCGTCTGCATGTTGTGGCTCAACACAGCCACCTGCCGGAAAAAAGAGCAAGCGTGCCCCACGGCCACGTGCTGAGGATGCACCGTGTCCACGACCAGCACTGTTGGCTCTAGACACAGAGCCTGCTTGCCATCTTTTAGTGGCCTGTGAGTGTCTGCCTCTCCTTGTTGGCCTTCCAGACATACTGTATTTGAATAGGTACACCAGGAATGGCCTGCAGTGAGATGTAGCTGCACAAAGCTGGGATGTATATATATACTGAATATACTGCAGCTAACTGAATCAACTGCCTGCCTGTAGTATATTAGGACGAGAACAACAGGAATGGTCTGCAGTGAGATCTAGCTGCACACAGGATACAGTACTTTATATACTGCAGCTAACTGAATCAACTGCCTGCCTGTAGTATATTACAAAGAGAACAACAGGAATGGTCTGCAGTGAAATCTAGCTGCACACTGTGCACAGAATACAGTACTTTATATACTGCAGCTAACTGAATCAACTGCCTGCCTGTAGTATATTATGAAAAGAACAACAGGAATGGTCTGCAGTGAGATCTAGCTAAACACTGTGCACAGGATACAGTACTTTATATACTGCAGCTAAATAACTCAACTGCCTGCCTGTAGTACATTACGAAGAGAACAACAGGAATGGTCTGCAGTGAGATCTAGCTGAACACTGTGCACAGGATACAGTACTGAATAGTGATGAGCCGAACACCCCCGGGTTCGGTTCGCACCAGAACCCGCGAACGGACCGAAAGTTTGCACGAACATTAGAACCCTATTAAATACAATGGATGCGAACGTTCGGATTCTAAAGTGCTAATTATAACGACTATTATCCATGTTATTGTCCTAAACAGAGTTTGGGAACCCGGGTTCTGCACCAGGGGACATGTATCAATGCAAAAAGAAGTTTTAAAAACAAACGTTTTCCGGGAGCAGTCATTTTAATGATGCATAAAGTGAAAAAAAAAAGTCAAATATTCCTTTAAATATTGTACCTGGGGGGTGTCTAAAGTATGCCTGTGAAGTGCCACGTGTTTCCCGTGTTTAGAACTGTACCTGCACAAAATTACATTTCTAAAGGAAAAAAAAGCCATTTAAAACTGCTTGCGGCTTTAATGTAATGTCTGGTCCCGGTAATATGGATGAAAATCTTTAAGAAAAATGGCATAGCTACCCCATCACCCCCCCCCCCCTACCCCAGCCCATTACCAGCCCCTTTGGGTCTTGTATGGATATTAAGGGGAACCCCGCACACAAAATAAAAAAGGCCCTATATACTCTGAACAGCCGTATACAGGTGGTGCATACAAGACAGGGACTGTAGGTTTGTTCTTATGTAGAATCTGTTTGTAATTTTGAACAGCTACATTGTTTAAGTGTAGCTCCAGCCCAAATACCTATTTTAAGCTTTTTGGAAAACATAGGGAAGGGTTATCACCCCTGTAACATTTGTTTTGCTGTCTGTGCCCCTGTTCAGAACATTTCACCTCACTTTGCGTCCCAATGACAACTGATTTTGAAATGTGGTGTTTTTATTGAAACAAGGATTGGTGATAAAGCATCAGTAGAGAGGAGACACCTTTCTCCCATATTAATTCTTACAGGAGAGAATTTTCCTTCCAAGGGGTAGATTTCCTCTCACTTCCTGTTGTCTTCTTCCGTTTGCAAGTAGTAGTCGTTTGTAAGTTGGATGTTTGAAAGTAGGGACCTGCCGTATATACTCTGCAGAAATTGGCCCCTTAGGTGTTGGTGTTGGCACAACACTGTAAGCACTCACAGTTACTCTTGGTGGGTGCTGGAACGCCCTGCTGTCAACTATTATATCAGGAATTGTAATAACATATAATTGTTGAACAGTGGTAGTAAAAATTGGGCCTTTGATGGTGGTGCTGGTGCCACAACACTGTAAGGCCTGACAGTTACTCTTGGTGGGCGCAGCAATGGGCCCTGCTGTGAATTATTAGATCAATAATTATAATTGCATGCCCCTGTTGAACAGGGGCTGAAAAATTGGGCCTTAGGCACTGGTGGCACAACACTGCAACCCCTCACAGATACTGTACTTGGAGCACAGCAATGAGGCCTGTTGCAAAGTATTGCATCAAAAATTGTAATTACACGCCCCGGTTAAACAGGGGCTGAAAAATTGGGCCTTAGCCACTGGTGGCGGCACCCATAAACCAAAATGATCTTCCAAGCTATCATCATTAATCGGATCATTGAGGAGGAGGAGGAGGATAGCTAGTCAACATAACAGCACAGGAACTCAGCATCAGCATCAGTCTTGAAGGGATGTGACATTTTAAAATCAATTAGTCTGTTATATCAGCATCAGGTGTGTGGTAGCTGGTGGTGATCCAAGACTGGTTCATCTTGATGAAAGTCAGTCGATCAACCGAGTCGGTGGACAGGCGCACCCTGTGATCCGTGACAAATCCTCCAGCAGCACTGAAAGCTTGTAACCTCCCAGTCTCTGGGAACGCGTTGCACAGACCTTTCTGCAAGGCCTCCCGGAGTTGTCTCATCCTCTGCTCCCTCTGCGACGGTAACATAAGGTCCGCAACCTTACCCTTGTACCGTGGATCAAGGAGAGTGGCCAGCCAGTAATGGTCCCTCTCCTTGATCCGAAGAATACGAGGATCCTTCCGCAGACTTTGCAGGATCAGGGAGGCCATGCAGCGTAGGTTAGCTGAGGCATTCAGTCCGGAGTCCTCTGGGTCACTAAGGACGACATGATCCGCAGCCACCTCCTCCCAGCCACGTACAAGTCCACTGGTTTCTTGGGACTGTAAATCATCCCTAAAAGACTGCTGCTGATGATGCTGAGTGCCAGCCTCCACCTCCATGCTGACACAATCCTCCTCCTCCTCCTCTTCCTGTGCGATGGGTGGGACAGAAGGAACACTGTCAGGGTAAAGGGGGCCTTGAGAGGCAAGGAAGTCCTCCTCTTCCTGCCTCTGTTCTGCCTCAAGTGCCATGTCCATTATTCCACGCAGCGTGTGCTCCAACAGGTGGACAAGAGGTACAGTGTCACTGATGCATGCACTGTCACTGCTCACCATCCTCGTGGCCTCCTCAAATGGTGCCAGGACAGTGCATGCATCCCTGATCATGCCCCACTGGCGTGGTGAAAAAAACCCGAGCTCCCCTGACCCTGTCCTGGTGCCATAGTCGCACAGGTACTCATTGATGGCCCTCTGCTGCGTGTGCAGCCGCTGCAGCATGGCCAACGTTGAGTTCCACCTGGTGGGCATGTCACATATAAGGCGGTTCTTGGGCAGGTTCAACTCCTTTTGCAGCTCAGCCAGGCGAGCACTGGCATTATAAGATCTGCGGAAATGAACACAGACTTTCCTGGCCTGCCTCAGGACATCCTGTAAGCCCGGGTACCTGCCCAAGAACCGCTGCACCACCAGGTTAAGGACGTGAGCCATACAGGGCACATGGGTCAGTTGTCCCTGTCGGAGGGCGGAGAGGAGGTTGGTGCCATTGTCGCAAACCACCATTCCTGGCTTAAGCTGGCGTGGCGTCAACCACCTCTCAGCCTGCCCCTGCAGAGCAGACAGGACCTCTGCCCCAGTGTGGCTCCTGTCCCCCAAACACACCAGCGCAAGCACGGCATGGCATCTTTTTGCCTGCGTACTTGCGTAGCCCCTTGAACGCCTACGGAGCACCGCTGGTTCCGAGGACAAACCACAGGAAGAGGCCATGGAGGAAGAAGAAGAGGAGGGGGTGGAGGAGAGAGGTGTGTCACAACCAGTAGTAGCATTTTGGAGGCGTGGCGGTGGAACAACCTCCAACACTACTGCACCTTGTCCTGCATCTTTCCCAGCTGCCAAAAGAGTGACCCAATGGGCCGTGAAAGAAAGGTAACGTCCCTGTCCATGCCTGCTGGACCATGAGTCAGCGGTAATATGCACCTTACCGCTGACCGCCCTGTCCAGCGAGGCCAAGACATTGCCTTCCACATGCCTGTAGAGAGCCGGAATCGCCTTCCGTGAGAAAAAGTGGCGTTTGGGAACCTGCCACTGAGGAACCGCACATTGCACAAACTCACGGAAGGGGGCCGAGTCTACCAACTGAAAAGGCAGCAGTTGAAGCGCTAGCAATTTAGCCAAGCTAGCATTCAACCGCTGGGCATGTGGATGGCTGGGAGTGAACTTCTTTCGACGGTCCAGCAGCTGGGGCAGGGAAATTTGCCTGCTAGAATCGGACGTCGGTGTACTGCTAGCAGAGTGGCCGCAAGTACTGGGCTGTGACACACCTAATTCTACACCTTCATTCATCTCAGTGCAGGTTTCAGAGAGGACTGAAGGTATAGTGGGTTTTGAGATCCCAGCTGATGCGGTGCAAGGAGAGGTCCGCTTTGTTCTTTGGTGTGGGTCTTTAAGGTAGGCTTGCCAACGAGCTGCATGGCAGGTCAACATATGTCTGATCAAGCATGTGGTGCCCAAGCGGCTGATGTTTTGGCCACGCGATATACGCTTGAGACATATGTTGCAAACAGCAGCTGTGCGATCTGATGCACTCGCCTCAAAAAAGGCCCACACCAAAGAACTTTTTGAATGACGGGCAGAGGCAGCGCCCTGCACAGGCGGAGCTCTGCGGTGTGATTCCGTTGGTGTGCTGCCCATACGCTGGCCACCAAAGGGCATCCTGCCTCATTGGAGATGTGCCTCCTCCTCATCCTCCTCCTCTCTCCTATTAGGCACCCACGTGGAGTCAGTGACCTCATCATCCCCTCCCTCCTCATCACTGGAGCCAATCTGGCAGTATGCTGCAGCTGCTGGAGCATGACTGCCAGATTGGTGTCCTTCTTGAGCATCCCCTCTCTCTGCTCTCACGCTACTGCCTTCCTCTATCTGGGTATCATCATCAGATCCTTCGAAACGCTGGGCATCCTCCTGGAGCATGTACCCAACACTGTGCTCAAACAGTTCGGGGGACTCCTCAGGAGGAGGACATGGTGGGTCTAGGGAAGGATTGACTAATGAAGATAATGATACCAGAGAAGAGGACGCTTTGGCAGCTGCTTTGCCAGTACCCTGAGCCTGGGTGAGAGAGGATGAGGAGGATGAGGTGGGCTTGGTCATCCACTCTACCAAGTCTTCGGCATGATGTGGCTCAACATGTCCAGCTGCCGAAAAGAAGGACAAGCGTGTCCCATGGCCATGTGCTGATGACAATGCACCGCGTCCACGACCAGCACTGTTGCCCCCAGACACAGAGCCTGCTTGCCCTCTTTTTTTGCCTCCTGACTGTCTGCCTCTCCTTGTTTGCCTTCCAGACATTTTAATGGATGGCCTGCAGGGAGATGGGAAAAACAGCAATAAGGGCTACCTTCAGGTGTATACTGTGCAGGAGGCTTTGCAACAATGACACTGACACTGTCCCCTGCCTATCCTTCTCTGTCCCTAAACACAAGGATTTGCAATATGCTTCAGCAAGATTGGTTTAGCACAGAATAGCACACTGTCAGTTTCACTCACTGTCCTACTCTGTCCCTACAAACAAGATTTAGCACAGAATAGCACACTGATAGTTTCCACGAGTGTCCTTCTCTGTCCCTAAACTCAAGGATTTCAAATATGGTTCAGCAAGATTGGTTTAGAACAGAATAGCACACTGTCAGTTTCACTCACTGTCCTACTCTGTCCCTACAAACAAGATTTAGCACAGAATAGCACACTGATAGTTTCCACGAGTGTCCTTCTCTGTCCCTAAACTCAAGGATTTCAAATATGGTTCAGCAAGATTGGTTTAGAACAGAATAGCACACTGTCAGTTTCACTCACTGTCCTACTCTGTCCCTACAAACTAGATTTAGCACAGAATAGCACACTGAGAGTTTCCATGAGTGTCCTTCTCTGTCCCTAAACTCAAGGATTTCAAATATGGTTCAGCAAGATTGGTTTAGAACAGAATAGCACACTGTCAGTTTCACTCACTGTCCTACTCTGTCCCTACAAACAAGATTTAGCACAGAATAGCACACTGATAGTTTCCACGAGTGTCCTTCTCTGTCCCTAAACTCAAGGATTTCAAATATGGTTCAGCAAGATTGGTTTAGAACAGAATAGCACACTGTCAGTTTCACTCACTGTCCTACTCTGTCCCTACAAACTAGATTTAGCACAGAATAGCACACTGAGAGTTTCCACGAGTGTCCTTCTCTGTCCCTAAACTCAAGGATTTCAAATATGGTTCAGCAAGATTGGTTTAGAACAGAATAGCACACTGTCAGTTTCACTCACTGTCCTACTCTGTCCCTACAAACAAGATTTAGCACAGAATAGCACACTGACACTTTCCCTCACTGTACCTCTCTGTCCCTAAACTCAAGGATTTCAAATATGGTTCAGCAAGATTGGTTTAGAACAGAATAGCACACTGTCAGTTTCACTCACTGTCCTACTCTGTCCCTACAAACAAGATTTAGCACAGAATAGCACACTGACACTTTCCCTCACTGTACCTCTCTGTCCCTAAACTCAAGGATTTCAAATATGGTTCAGCAAGATTGGTTTAGAACAGAATAGCACACTGACACTTTCCCTCACTGTACCTCTCTGTCCCTACAAACAAGGTTTAGCACAGAATAACACACTGACACTCTCCCTACCTATCCTTATTTGTCCCTAAACACAAGGAATCCAGGATTATGTAAAGGAAAAAAAATGACACTGTCCCTGCCTATGCTTCTCTTTCCCTGCTCCGGAACACACTACACAAGGCCGCCGCGCTGGCGGCCTTTTATAGTGTGGGGCGTGTACTAAACCCCCTCAAGAATAATTGGCCACAGGCATCCTGCCTGTGGCCAATCATTGCTCTCCTCGCTGCCGGCGCTGTGATTGGCCAAGCATGCGGGGTCACAGTGCATGCTTGGCCAATCACAGCGCCTGGATGACACTGCGATGGCGTAGTGCATTGTGGGCCGTTCGCGTCACTCGAATTTGGCGCGAATGGCCCAAATCGTTCGATCTTCTTCGAACGATCGAACAGCCGATGTTCGAGTCGAACGTATGTTCGACTCGAACACGAAACTCATCCCTAGTACTGAATATACTGCAGCTAACTGAATCAACTGCCTGCCTGTAGTATATTAGGAACAGTACAACAGGAACGCTCTGCAGTGAGATCTAGCTAAACTGTATACAGTATATATAAATATATATACAAAGCCTGGAATGCATATATATACTAAATATACTGGAGCTAACTGAATCAACTGCCTGCTCAATCTAGCTAACTTAATCGCCTGCCTGCTCAATCTATCTAAATTAAATTAAATTACACTCTCTCTTTCTCTCTCTCTCTCTCAATGCCGCAACACACTACACAAAGCCGACGTGCAGGCTGGCTTATATAGTGTGGGGCATGTACTTAATCCCCTGAGCCTGATTGGCCAAAGGCACCCTGCCTTTGCCCAATTATGGTTCTCTGTGCTGACGGTGCAATGATTGGCCAAAGCATGCTGGTCATAGTGCATGCTTGGCCAATCATCAGCCAGCAATGCACTGCGATGACGCAGTGCATTATGGGCCGTGACGCGCCGATCTAATTTGGCGCGAATGGCCCATAATGTTCAATCTTCGTCGAACGATCGAACGGCCGATGTTCGAGTCGAACTCATGTTCGACTCGAACTCGAAGCTCATCCCTAGTGAGGAGTACAAAGAAAAGTGTGTCTTGCCTACAGTCAAGCATGGTTGTGGGAGTGTCATGGTCTAGGGCTGCATGAGTGCTGCCGACACAGGGGAGCTACAGTTCATTGCAGAAATCATGAATGCCAACATGTACTGTGACATACTGATGCAGAGCATGATCCCCTTCCTTCAGAGACTGGGCTGCAGGGCAGTATTCCAACAAGATAACGACCCCAAACACACCTCCAAGATGACCACTGCCTTGCTAAAGAAGCTGAGGGTAAAGGTGATGGACTGGCCAAGCATGTCTCCAAACCTTAACCCTATTTAGCATCTGTGGGGCATCCTCAAACGGAAGGTGGAAGAGCGCAAAGTCTCTAACATCCACCAGCTCCCTGATGTCATCATGGAGGAGTGGAAGAGGACTCCAGTGGCAACCTTTGAGGCTCTGGTGAACTCCATGCCCAAGGGAAATGAAGGTGGCCACACAAAATATTGACACTTTGGGCCCAATTGGGACATTTTCACTTAGGGGTATACTCACTTTTGTTGCCAGCGGTTTAGACAATAATGGCTGTGTGTTGAGTTATTTTGAGGGGACAGCAAATTTAAACTGTTATACAAGCTGTACACTCACTACTTTACATTGTAGGAAAGTGTAATTTCTTCAGTGTTGTCACATGAAAAGATATAATAAAATATTTACAAAAATGTGAGGGGTGTACTCACTTTTGTGAGATACTGTATATATATATATATATATATATATATATATATATATATATATATATATATATATACACATATACACACACACACACATATATATAAATATATAATATATATATCTGTATATATATACTGTGAGGGGGTTAACTCGGTAGCGGGTGTGTGTGACCCCCTGGTTGGGCTCCCCACACAAAAACAGGGCCAGCAGACGGAGGTTGTGGTTTTCAAAATCAAAAGGTGCGGTTTATTTCTCTATGTACAGTGACAAAAACACAGCAAAGCCAAAAAGAAACAAACAAAATAAATCCTGGTCAGTTTGACCTCTGACTAAACATGCAGGTTTCCTAAACTAACAACTGGGATCAGCCTGGTGCTGTCCTAGTCCCTAAGTCCCTGGTTTAGTAAAAGTCCAAACAAATAGCCACACAGGCTTTGCCTCACCGCACAGGGGTTCACTCTCCCTAGACAGTCCACACAGGTCTGGTTCCAGGCATGAGCTAACATCTAATGAAGCTGGGAGTTCCTTATAGAGGCCTAAATGAGCTGACAAGGTTCAGCTGGTCTCATCTCTGTCTGCACGACGCCCCACACTCTCCCTAGAGGTATGAGTCATCCATGAGCCTACTAGCCTCAGCTGGGCTTATACAACTCTCCACCCTAGTTGTATAAGTCAGCATAAAGCCTGAATCTGGGAGAAATATATCTACCCCCCTGGATGCAACCAGGTGACTTTACCTTCCTGCTGTCACATACCCCCCCCTCTTGTTTTAACCTTGGGGTTGGAACACCAGCAATCAGGCATTCATGTACTCGAGACAAAGCATCCACATTCCCCATTTGAACGCCAGGGCGATGCTTTACTGTGAAGTTGAATTCCTGTAGGGCCAGGAACCACCTATTCACTCTTCTATTTGTCTCCTTGTTTTGAGCCATCCACTTTAACGGAGCGTGATCCGTAACCATGTCAAAGTGCCTACCTAGCAGATAGTACCGAAGGGAATCTAGAGCCCACTTCACCGCTAAACACTCCTTTTCAACCGTGGCGTAATTTACCTCATGGGACTTCAACTTCCTGCTGAGGTAAATGACTGGGTGCTCTTCCCCGTTCCAGACCTGGGACAATACTGCTCCTAACCCCACATCTGACGCATCACTTTGTACGACAAAGTCTTTAGAGAAGTCGGGTGAGTACAACACTGGCTGGCTACATAAGGCTTGTTTCAAGAATTGGAATGCTGCCTCAGCCTCGGGGGTCCATTTAATCATGACCGACCCTTTCCCTTTCGTCAGGTTGGTTAGGGGCACAGCCTTAGAAGCAAAGTGGGGAATGAAGCGCCGATAATAACCCGCGATTCCCAGAAAGGCCCGTACCTGCTTCTTGCTGTTGGGACGTGGCCAACTCTGGATGGCCTCGACTTTGTTGAGTTGGGGTTTTATCACTCCCCTGCCAATGGTGTACCCAAGATATTTGGCCTCCTCCTGCCCAATGGTACACTTCTTGGGGTTAGCCGTAAACCCCGCTTCCCGGATAGAGTCTAGGACTGCTTGCACTTTTGGCAGATGTGAGGCCCAATCTGTGCTATGGACAATTACGTCATCCAGGTAAGCCGCAGCATACTTCCGATGGGGCCTCAGTATCTGGTCCATTTTCCGCTGGAATGTGGCCGGCGCATTCTGTAACCCGAACGGCATTCTCTTATATTGGAACGCCCCGTCTGGGGTTACAAATGCGGTTTTCTCTTTGGCCGACTTGGCCAGGGGAATTTGCCAATACCCTTTTGTGAGGTCAAGAGTCGTCATGTATCGGGCTGTTCCCAGCCGGTCGATCAACTCATCTATACGTGGCATGGGGTAGGTGTCAAATTTTGTAACTTTGTTCAACTGACGAAAATCGTTACAAAATCGCCAGCTCCCATCCGGTTTAGGCACCAACACAATGGGACTAGACCAATCACTTTGGGACTCCTCTATCACCCCTAAGTTCAGCATTTTCTGTACTTCCTCCCGTATTGCCTCCCGTCGGGCCTCTGGGATCCGATAGGGTTTTAACTTCACCCTTTCACCGGGCGGGGTAATAATATCATGCTCTACCCCAGATGTTTGTCCCGGCAGCTCAGAGAACACCTCCTTGTTGCGAAGCACAAACTCCTTAACCTCCTGTTGTTGGGGTTGTGACAAGGTGGCTGCTATTCCAACCTCCGGAATCACGCAACCAGTTTGAGCTGGTGACCAAGTTTCTGCGACTAGGGACTCTCTATCCCTCCAGGCTTTCAACAGATTAACGTGATATATCTGTTCGGGCTTTCGCCTTCCTGGTTGTCTGACCTTGTAATTCACTTCGCTCACTTTTTCCATTATCTCGTAGGGGCCTTGCCATTTGGCAAGGAATTTACTTTCAACCGTAGGGACAAGTACCAATATCCTATCCCCCGGGGAAAAGGTACGGGTCTTTGCTCCACGGTTGTACACTCTCTGCTGTGCCAACTGCGCTTGGGCCAAATGTTCCTTCACGATGGGCATTACCTGTGCAATTCGATCTTGCATCAGGGCGACATGCTCAATCACACTCCTGTGGGGAGAACTCTCACTTTCCCAAGTTTCCTTGGCAATATCCAACAGCCCTCTTGGGTGTCTCCCATACAGTAACTCAAAGGGGGAGAATCCCGTAGAGGATTGGGGCACCTCCCTAATAGCAAACATCAAATAAGGAAGTAGACAGTCCCAATCCTTTCCATCTCTATCCACCACTTTCTTCAACATTTGTTTTAGGGTTTTGTTGAATCTTTCAACCAGCCCATCGGTTTGGGGGTGATACACAGATGTACGCAATTGCGTCACTTTGAACAATTTACACAGCTCTTTCATAACCCGGGACATAAAGGGTGTACCTTGGTCCGTAAGCAGTTCTTTACAAATACCCACCCGGCTAAAAACAAGAGATAGCTCTTTGGCTATGGTTTTGGCCGAGGTATTTCTGAGAGGGATCGCTTCTGGATAACGGGTGGCATAGTCCATTATAACCAATATGTACTGGTGCCCCCTAGCGGACTTGATTATAGGACCTACCAAATCCATTGCGATTCTCTCAAACGGGACCTCAATGATGGGTAGAGGGACCAGCGGGCTACGGAAATGTGGCATCGGGGCCGACCTCTGACACACAGGGCAGGAGGAACAATAATTTTCTATGTCCTTCATCACCCCAGGCCAATAGAATCTCTGTAATACCCTCTCTCGGGTTTTCTCTGTCCCCAGATGACCTCCAAGAATGTGCCCATGGGCCAACTCCAACACCAACTTCCTGTAAGGTTTGGGCACCACCAGCTGCTCAACGGTTTCTTCTGCCCTTTTTGCCACCCGATACAGTAGGTCCTTCTCTACGCTGAAGTATGGGTAAGTGCAGGTATTATCTGGGTTCACTAACTCGCCATCTATTTCCACTACGTTTTCCCGTGCCTTTATTAGGGCGGGGTC
Source organism: Rana muscosa (assembly GCA_029206835.1). NCBI lineage: Eukaryota > Metazoa > Chordata > Amphibia > Anura > Ranidae > Rana > Rana muscosa. The sequence goes on from CM055122.1 coordinate 865,663,143, forward strand.
TTTTAACTGTTCTGTGGCAAAATTTTCCCTGTGAACCTCCAGATCAGAAAACTCCACAGACGGTAGGTTTTCGTCTGAGGAGGTGGGCTCCTCTCCAGTTTCTTGAGTCTCCCCTGCCAATACTGACAAGGGAAATTCTGGAGAGTCCTCCCCACTCTCAGAGGAGTTCTGGCTATCACATTCCTGGTACATAGGGGCACCAGTGGGGGGCTCAGGATCATCCCACAGTTCCCAGAACTTCGGAAAATCCCTTCCCACAATGGCATCATGCGGTAATTGAGATACTAACCCCACTGGATGAGAGAGGGTACCTTTGGGGGTCTCGAAACACACTGTAGTCACTGGATACTCTCGGGTGTCCCCATGCACACAAATAACAGCTACCTTGCTATTCCCAGAGACCTCTGTTTTAACTAATTCAGCCTTTATCAGGGTCACAAGGCTACCTGAATCCAGCAATACCACAACATTTCTACCATTAATACACATTTTGCATAAATGTTTCTCAGTTCCCCGAATGGCAGTGCATGCGACTGTCGCACACAGCGACTGATGTCTGTCCGTCAGAAAGTCACACTGCATGGGTTCCTCCACAACCGGGCAATTGGCTGCAATATGTCCCGCTTGCCGGCAGCGGTAGCAAACGATCCTTCTTGCGGCCTCTTGAGCCGCTGATTTCCCAGGCTGTTCTCGCCAAACTTGGGGTAGAGCTCCCACCCTCTCACTCTCTCCACCCTCACCCCTTGGAATCCTCTTATCCGCCCCTGGGGATGGTCTGGTCTTAGGGTGGAAAGTCCGAGTGTCTCTGGAAGAGGCCGTCAGGTTCTCTGTAGCCAAGTATTTCTCTACACGATCCACAAGACCACCGGCCGTCTCTGGGTCTCCATGGCTTACCCACTTTTGGATGGCAGTAGGAAGAGCTCTCAAAAACCGATCCATTACAACACGTTCCACAATCTCTGGTGCGGACAAAGTCTCTGGCTGTAGCCACTTCCTGCTCAGGTGAATGAGATCATACATTTGAGACCTGGGGGGTTTTCCAAGCTGGAAAGTCCAGTTATGCACACGCTGAGCCCGGACAGCCAGGGTGACACCCAGCCTTGCCAATATTTCAGCTTTTAGCATCACATAGTCTTTTGCTTGGTCAGGCTCTAGGTCATAGTAAGCCTTCTGCGATTCACCAGTTAACAGAGGAGCCACCAGTCCAGCCCACTGCTCCTCAGGCCACTTTTCTCTTTCAGCAGTCCTTTCAAATGTGGTCAAAAATACCTCTGGATCATCCTCTCCAGTCATTTTTGTCAATAAACGACTCACCCCAAAGGACGCGGTATTAGTGGGACGGCTTTCCTCACTGGTCTGCGGACGTTGCTGCATTACTGCTTCCATTTGTTGTAGTCTCTGCTCTTGCTTCTGTAACAGGTCTATGAAGCGGGCCTCAGATTGCTGCTGGGCTTGTTGATGAGCTTGCTGCTGGGCTGCAAGGCTCCTTTGCAAACCTGCATTTGTCTGCTGTTGATTGGCATTTGCTAGAGCCAGCTGTTTCAGTATCTGCTCCATGCTGGCTTAAAAAAAACTGCCACTGGTTCTCCACCAACTGTGAGGGGGTTAACTCGGTAGCGGGTGTGTGTGACCCCCTGGTTGGGCTCCCCACACAAAAACAGGGCCAGCAGACGGAGGTTGTGGTTTTCAAAATCAAAAGGTGCGGTTTATTTCTCTATGTACAGTGACAAAAACACAGCAAAGCCAAAAAGAAACAAACAAAATAAATCCTGGTCAGTTTGACCTCTGACTAAACATGCAGGTTTCCTAAACTAACAACTGGGATCAGCCTGGTGCTGTCCTAGTCCCTAAGTCCCTGGTTTAGTAAAAGTCCAAACAAATAGCCACACAGGCTTTGCCTCACCGCACAGGGGTTCACTCTCCCTAGACAGTCCACACAGGTCTGGTTCCAGGCATGAGCTAACATCTAATGAAGCTGGGAGTTCCTTATAGAGGCCTAAATGAGCTGACAAGGTTCAGCTGGTCTCATCTCTGTCTGCACGACGCCCCACACTCTCCCTAGAGGTATGAGTCATCCATGAGCCTACTAGCCTCAGCTGGGCTTATACAACTCTCCACCCTAGTTGTATAAGTCAGCATAAAGCCTGAATCTGGGAGAAATATATCTATCCCCCTGGATGCAACCAGGTGACTTTACCTTCCTGCTGTCACAATACATATATATATCTATATATGTATTAGGGATGAGCTTCGTGTTCGAGTCGAACATACGTTCGACTCGAACATCGGCTGTTCGATCGTTCGACGAAGATCGAACGATTTGGGCCGTTCGCGCCAAATTCGAGTGACGCGAACGGCCCACAATGCACTACGCCATCGCAGTGTCATCCAGGCGCTGTGATTGGCCAAGCATGCACTGTGACCCCGCATGCTTGGCCAATCACAGCGCCGGCAGCGAGGAGAGCAATGATTGGCCACAGGCAGGATGCCTGTGGCCAATTATTGCTGAGGGTGTTTAGTACACGCCCCACACTATAAAAGGCCGCCAGCACGGCGGCCTAGTGTAGTGTGTTCCGGAGCAGGGATAGAGCAGCATAGGCAGGGACAGTGACTTTTATTTCTTTCTTGCTTAACCTGGATTCCTTTAGTTTAGGGAAAGAGAAGGATAGGTAGGGAGAGTGTCAGTGTGTTTTGTGCTTGTGCTATATTGTGCTTAAAAAAAACATTTTTTCTAGGGACAGAAAACTGTAGGTAGGGAGAGTGTGTCAGTTTCTTTCACTGTCAAAGTCCTTGTTTCCAGGGACCTGGAAGGACAGTGAGTGAATTCTCCTTGTGCTAAATTGTGCTTAAAAAAAACATTTTTTCTAGGGACAGAAAACTGTAGGTAGGGAGAGTGTGTCAGTTTCTTTCACTGTCAAAGTCCTTGTTTCCAGGGACCTGGAAGGACAGTGAGTGAATTCTCCTTGTGCTAAATTGTGCTTAAAAAAAACATTTTTTCTAGGGACAGAAAACTGTAGGTAGGGAGAGTGTGTCAGTTTCTTTCACTGTCAAAGTCCTTGTTTCCAGGGACCTGGAAGGACAGTGAGTGAATTCTCCTTGTGCTAAATTGTGCTTAAAAAAAACATTTTTTCTAGGGACAGAAAACTGTAGGTAGGGAGAGTGTGTCAGTTTCTTTCACTGTCAAAGTCCTTGTTTCCAGGGACCTGGAAGGACAGTGAGTGAATTCTCCTTGTGCTAAATTGTGCTTAAAAAAAACATTTTTTCTAGGGACAGAAAACTGTAGGTAGGGAGAGTGTGTCAGTTTCTTTCACTGTCAAAGTCCTTGTTTCCAGGGACCTGGAAGGACAGTGAGTGAATTCTCCTTGTGCTAAATTGTGCTTAAAAAAAACATTTTTTCTAGGGACAGAAAACTGTAGGTAGGGAGAGTGTGTCAGTTTCTTTCACTGTCAAAGTCCTTGTTTCCAGGGACCTGGAAGGACAGTGAGTGAATTCTCCTTGTGCTAAATTGTGCTTAAAAAAAACATTTTTTCTAGGGACAGAAAACTGTAGGTAGGGAGAGTGTGTCAGTTTCTTTCACTGTCAAAGTCCTTGTTTCCAGGGACCTGGAAGGACAGTGAGTGAATTCTCCTTGTGCTAAATTGTGCTTAAAAAAAACATTTTTTCTAGGGACAGAAAACTGTAGGTAGGGAGAGTGTGTCAGTTTCTTTCACTGTCAAAGTCCTTGTTTCCAGGGACCTGGAAGGACAGTGAGTGAATTCTCCTTGTGCTAAATTGTGCTTAAAAAAAACATTTTTTCTAGGGACAGAAAACTGTAGGTAGGGAGAGTGTGTCAGTTTCTTTCACTGTCAAAGTCCTTGTTTCCAGGGACCTGGAAGGACAGTGAGTGAATTCTCCTTGTGCTAAATTGTGCTTAAAAAAAACATTTTTTCTAGGGACAGAAAACTGTAGGTAGGGAGAGTGTGTCAGTTTCTTTCACTGTCAAAGTCCTTGTTTCCAGGGACCTGGAAGGACAGTGAGTGAATTCTCCTTGTGCTAAATTGTGCTTAAAAAAAACATTTTTTCTAGGGACAGAAAACTGTAGGTAGGGAGAGTGTGTCAGTTTCTTTCACTGTCAAAGTCCTTGTTTCCAGGGACCTGGAAGGACAGTGAGTGAATTCTCCTTGTGCTAAATTGTGCTTAAAAAAAACATTTTTTCTAGGGACAGAAAACTGTAGGTAGGGAGAGTGTGTCAGTTTCTTTCACTGTCAAAGTCCTTGTTTCCAGGGACCTGGAAGGACAGTGAGTGAATTCTCCTTGTGCTAAATTGTGCTTAAAAAAAACATTTTTTCTAGGGACAGAAAACTGTAGGTAGGGAGAGTGTGTCAGTTTCTTTCACTGTCAAAGTCCTTGTTTCCAGGGACCTGGAAGGACAGTGAGTGAATTCTCCTTGTGCTAAATTGTGCTTAAAAAAAACATTTTTTCTAGGGACAGAAAACTGTAGGTAGGGAGAGTGTGTCAGTTTCTTTCACTGTCAAAGTCCTTGTTTCCAGGGACCTGGAAGGACAGTGAGTGAATTCTCCTTGTGCTAAATTGTGCTTAAAAAAAACATTTTTTCTAGGGACAGAAAACTGTAGGTAGGGAGAGTGTGTCAGTTTCTTTCACTGTCAAAGTCCTTGTTTCCAGGGACCTGGAAGGACAGTGAGTGAATTCTCCTTGTGCTAAATTGTGCTTAAAAAAAACATTTTTTCTAGGGACAGAAAACTGTAGGTAGGGAGAGTATGTCAGTTTCTTTCACTGTCAAAGTCCTTGTTTCCAGGGACCTGGAAGGACAGTGAGTGAATTCTCCTTGTGCTAAATTGTGCTTAAAAAAAACATTTTTTCTAGGGACAGAAAACTGTAGGTAGGGAGAGTGTGTCAGTTTCTTTCACTGTCAAAGTCCTTGTTTCCAGGGACCTGGAAGGACAGTGAGTGAATTCTCCTTGTGCTAAATTGTGCTTAAAAAAAACATTTTTTCTAGGGACAGAAAACTGTAGGTAGGGAGAGTGTGTCAGTTTCTTTCACTGTCAAAGTCCTTGTTTCCAGGGACCTGGAAGGACAGTGAGTGAATTCTCCTTGTGCTAAATTGTGCTTAAAAAAAACATTTTTTCTAGGGACAGAAAACTGTAGGTAGGGAGAGTGTGTCAGTTTCTTTCACTGTCAAAGTCCTTGTTTCCAGGGACCTGGAAGGACAGTGAGTGAATTCTCCTTGTGCTAAATTGTGCTTAAAAAAAAACATTTTTTCTAGGGACAGAAAACTGTAGGTAGGGAGAGTGTGTCAGTTTCTTTCACTGTCAAAGTCCTTGTTTCCAGGGACCTGGAAGGACAGTGAGTGAATTCTCCTTGTGCTAAATTGTGCTTAAAAAAAACATTTTTTCTAGGGACAGAAAACTGTAGGTAGGGAGAGTGTGTCAGTTTCTTTCACTGTCAAAGTCCTTGTTTCCAGGGACCTGGAAGGACAGTGAGTGAATTCTCCTTGTGCTAAATTGTGCTTAAAAAAAACATTTTTTCTAGGGACAGAAAACTGTAGGTAGGGAGAGTGTGTCAGTTTCTTTCACTGTCAAAGTCCTTGTTTCCAGGGACCTGGAAGGACAGTGAGTGAATTCTCCTTGTGCTAAATTGTGCTTAAAAAAAACATTTTTTCTAGGGACAGAAAACTGTAGGTAGGGAGAGTGTGTCAGTTTCTTTCACTGTCAAAGTCCTTGTTTCCAGGGACCTGGAAGGACAGTGAGTGAATTCTCCTTGTGCTAAATTGTGCTTAAAAAAAACATTTTTTCTAGGGACAGAAAACTGTAGGTAGGGAGAGTGTGTCAGTTTCTTTCACTGTCAAAGTCCTTGTTTCCAGGGACCTGGAAGGACAGTGAGTGAATTCTCCTTGTGCTAAATTGTGCTTAAAAAAAACATTTTTTCTAGGGACAGAAAACTGTAGGTAGGGAGAGTGTGTCAGTTTCTTTCACTGTCAAAGTCCTTGTTTCCAGGGACCTGGAAGGACAGTGAGTGAATTCTCCTTGTGCTAAATTGTGCTTAAAAAAAACATTTTTTCTAGGGACAGAAAACTGTAGGTAGGGAGAGTGTGTCAGTTTCTTTCACTGTCAAAGTCCTTGTTTCCAGGGACCTGGAAGGACAGTGAGTGAATTCTCCTTGTGCTAAATTGTGCTTAAAAAAAACATTTTTTCTAGGGACAGAAAACTGTAGGTAGGGAGAGTGTGTCAGTTTCTTTCACTGTCAAAGTCCTTGTTTCCAGGGACCTGGAAGGACAGTGAGTGAATTCTCCTTGTGCTAAATTGTGCTTAAAAAAAACATTTTTTCTAGGGACAGAAAACTGTAGGTAGGGAGAGTGTGTCAGTTTCTTTCACTGTCAAAGTCCTTGTTTCCAGGGACCTGGAAGGACAGTGAGTGAATTCTCCTTGTGCTAAATTGTGCTTAAAAAAAACATTTTTTCTAGGGACAGAAAACTGTAGGTAGGGAGAGTGTGTCAGTTTCTTTCACTGTCAAAGTCCTTGTTTCCAGGGACCTGGAAGGACAGTGAGTGAATTCTCCTTGTGCTAAATTGTGCTTAAAAAAAACATTTTTTCTAGGGACAGAAAACTGTAGGTAGGGAGAGTGTGTCAGTTTCTTTCACTGTCAAAGTCCTTGTTTCAAGGGACAGAGAAGGACACCTGAAGGTAGCCCTTATTGCTTTTTTCCCATCTCCCTGCAGGCCATCTATTAGAATGTCTGGAAGGCAAACAAGGAGAGGCAGACAGTCAGGAGGCAATAAAAGAGGGCAAGCAGGCTCTGTGTCTGGGGGCAACAGTGCTGGTCGTGGACGCGGTGCATTGTCATCAGCACATGGCCATGGGACACGCTTGTCCTTCTTTTCGGCAGCTGGACATGTTGAGCCACATCATGCCGAAGACTTGGTAGAGTGGATGACCAAGCCCTCCTCCTCCTCCTCATCCTCTCTCACCCAGGCTCAGGGTACTGGAAAAGCAGCTGCCAAAGCGTCCTCTTCCCTGGTATCAATGTCAGACTCATCATCAGTCACTCCTTCCCTAGACCCACCATGTCCTCCTCCTGAGGAGTCCCCCGAACTGTTTCAGCACAGTGTTGGGTACATGCTCCAGGAGGATGCCCAGCGTTTCGAAGGGTCTGATGATGAAACCCAGCTAGAGGAAGGCAGTAGCGTGAGAGCAGACAGAGGGGATGCTCAAGAAGGACACCAATCTGGCAGTCATGTTCCAGCAGCTGCAGCATACTGCCAGATTGGCTCCAGTGATGAGGAGGGAGGTGATGATGAGGTCACTGACTCCACGTGGGTGCCTAATAGGAGAGAGGAGGAGGAGGAGGATGAGGAGGAGGCACATCTCCAACGAGGCAGGATGCCCTTTGGTGGCCAGCGTAAGGGCAGTACACCGACGGAATCACACCGCAGAGCTCCGCCTGTGCAGGGCGCTGCCTCTGCCCGTCATTCAAAAAGTTCTTTGGTGTGGGCCTTTTTTGAGGCTAGTGCATCAGATCGCACAGCTGCTGTTTGCAACATATGTCTCAAGCGTATATCGCGTGGCCAAAACATCAGCCGCTTGGGTACCACATGCCTGACCAGACATATGTTGACCTGCCATGCAGCTCGTTGGCAAGCCTACCTGAAAGACCCACACCAAAGAACAAAGCGGACCTCTCCTTGCACCGCATCAGCTGGGATCTCCAACCCCACTATAACTTCAGTCCTCTCTGAAACATGCACTGAGAGGAATGAAGGTGTAGAATTAGGTGTGTCACAGCCAAGTACTTGCGGCCACTCTGCTAGCAGTACACCGACGTCCGATTCTAGCAGGCAAATTTCCCTGCCCCAGCTGCTGGACCGTCGAAAGAAGTTCACTCCCAGCCATCCACATGCCCAGCGGTTGAATGCTAGCTTGGCTAAATTGCTAGCGCTTCAACTGCTGCCTTTTCAGTTGGTAGACTCGGCCCCCTTCCGTGAGTTTGTGCAATGTGCGGTTCCTCAGTGGCAGGTTCCCAAACGCCACTTTTTCTCACGGAAGGCTATTCCGGCTCTCTACCGGCATGTGGAAGGCAATGTCTTGGCCTCGCTGGACAGGGCGGTCAGCGGTAAGGTGCATATTACCGCTGACTCATGGTCCAGCAGGCATGGACAGGGACGTTACCTTTCTTTCACGGCCCATTGGGTCACTCTTTTGGCAGCTGGGAAGGATGCAGGACAAGGTGCAGTAGTGTTGGAGGTTGTCCCACCGCCACGCCTCCAAAATGCTACTACTGGTTGTGACACACCTCTCTCCTCCACCCCCTCCTCTTCTTCTTCCTCCATGGCCTCTTCCTGTGGTTTGTCCTATGAACCAGCGGTGCTCCGTAGCCGTTCACGGGGCTACGCAAGAACGCAGGCAAAAAGATGCCATGCCGTGCTTGCGCTGGTGTGTTTGGGGGACAGAAGCCACACTGGGGCAGAGGTCCTGTCTGCTCTGCAGGGCCAGGCCGAGAGGTGGTTGACGCCACGCCAGCTTAAGCCAGGAATGGTGGTTTGCGACAATGGCACCAACCTCCTCTCCGCCCTCCGACAGGGACAACTGACCCATGTGCCCTGTGTGGCTCACGTCCTTAACCTGGTGGTGCAGCGGTTCTTGGGCAGGTACCCGGGCTTACAGGATGTCCTGAGGCAGGCCAGGAAAGTCTGTGTGCATTTCCGCAGATCTTATAATGCCAGTGCTCGCCTGGCTGAGCTGCAAAAGGAGTTGAACCTGCCCAAGAACCGCCTTATATGTGACATGCCCACCAGGTGGAACTCAACGTTGGCCATGCTGCAGCGGCTGCACACGCAGCAGAGGGCCATCAATGAGTACCTGTGCGACTACGGCACCAGGACAGGGTCAGGGGAGCTTGGTTTTTTTTCTCCACGCCAGTGGGGCATGATCAGGGATGCATGCACTGTCCTGGCACCATTTGAGGAGGCCACGAGGATGGTGAGCAGTGACAGTGCATGCATCAGTGACACTGTACCTCTTGTCCACCTGTTGGAGCACACGCTGCGTGGAATAATGGACAGGGCACTTGAGGCAGAACAGAGGCAGGAAGAGGAGGACTTCCTTGCCTCTCAAGGCCCCCTTTACCCAGACAGTGTTCCTTCTGTCCCACCCATCGCACAGGAAGAGGAGGAGGAGGAGGAGGAGGAGGAGGATTGTGTCAGCATGGAGGTGGAGGCTGGCACTCAGCATCATCAGCAGCAGTCTTTTAGGGATGATTTACAGTCCCAAGAAACCAGTGGACTTGTACGTGGCTGGGAGGAGGTGGCTGCGGATCATGTCGTCCTTAGTGACCCAGAGGACTCCGGACCAAATGCCTCAGCAAACCTATGCTGCATGGCCTCCCTGATCCTGCAAAGTCTGCGGAAGGATCCTCGTATTCTTCGGATCAAGGAGAGGGACCATTACTGGCTGGCCACTCTCCTTGATCCACGGTACAAGGGTAAGGTTGCGGACCTTATGTTACCGTCGCAGAGGGAGCAGAGGATGAGACAACTCCGGGAGGCCTTGCAGAAAGGTCTGTGCAACGCGTTCCCAGAGACTGGGAGGTTACAAACTCCTGGTCCTGGACAACGAGTTGCTGAGGCTTCGGCCAGTCAAAGAAGGAGCGGTGGGGAAGGTGGCCGTCTGACCGATGCGTTCAGACAATTCTTTAGTCCGCAGCCCCAAAGTATGATCGGTTCCAGCAACCATCGCCAGCGTCTGATAAACATGGTGCAGGAATATCTAGGGGCAAGGTCAGACTTGGACACCTTCCCCACCGAAAATCCTCTGGCTTACTGGGTCTTGAGGATGGATCACTGGCCAGAGCTTGCACAGTATGCAATTGAGCTACTGGCCTGTCCTGCATCCAGCGTTCTTTCGGAACGCACATTCAGTGCTGCTGGAGGATTTGTCACGGATCACAGGGTGCGCCTGTCCACCGACTCGGTTGATCGACTGACTTTCATCAAGATGAACCAGTCTTGGATCACCACCAGCTACCACACACCTGATGCTGATATAACAGACTAATTGATTTTAACATGTCACATCCCTTCAAGACTGATGCTGATGCTGAGTGCCTGTGCTGTTATGTTGACTGGCTATCCTCCTCCTCCGAGTCCTCAATGATACGATTGATGATGATAGCTTGGAAGATCATTTTTGTTTATGGGTGCCGCCACCAGTGGCTAAGGCCCAATTTTTCAGCCCCTGTTTTACAGGGGCGTGTAATTACAATTTTTTTAGCAATAATTTGCCATAGGGCTCATTGCTGTGCTCCAAGTACAGTATCTGTGAGGGGTTGAAGTGTTGTGGCACCAGTGCCTAAGGCCCAATTTTTCAGCCCCTGTTTAACAGGGGCGTGTCATTACAATTTTTGAAGCAATACTTTGCAACAGGGCTCATTGCTGTGTCCTCAAGTACAGTATCTGTGAGGGGTTGTAGTGTTGTGCTACCAGTGCCTAAGGCCCAATTTTTCAGCCCCTGTTCAACAGGGGCATGCAATTACAATTCTTGATCTAATAATTCACAGCAGGGTCCATTGCTGCACCCACCAAGAGTAACTCTGAGAGCTTACAGTCTTGTGGCAACGCCACCACCACCACCACCACGAAAGGCCCAATTTTTCAGCCCCTGTTCAAAAGGGGCATGTAATTACAATTCTTGATCTAATAATTCACAGCAGGGCCCATTGCTGCACCCACCAAGAGTAACTGTCAGGGCTTACAGTGTTGTGGCACCAGCACCACCATCAAAGCCCCAATTTTTACTACCACTGTTCAACAATTATATGTAATTAAAATTCCTGATATAATAGTTGACAGCAGGGCGTTCCAGCACCAACCAAGAGTAACTGAGTGCTTACAGTGTTGTGCCAACACCAACAACTAAGGGGCCTATTTCTGCAGAGTATATACGGCAGGTCCCTACTTTCAAACATCCAACTTACAAACGACTCCTACTTGCAAACGAAAGAAGACAACAGGAAGTGAGAGGAAATCTACCCCTAGAAAGGAAAATTCTCTCCTGTAAGAATAAATATGGGAGAAAGGGGTCTCATCTGTACTGATGCTTTATCAGCAATCCTTGTTTCAAGAAAAACACCACATTTCAAAAACAGTTGTCATTGGGACGGAAAGTGAGGTGAAATGTTCTGAACAGGGGCACAGACAGCAAAACAAATGTTACAGGGGTGATAACCCTTACCTATGTTTCCCAAAAAGTTTAAAAATAGATTTTTGGGCTGGAGCTACACTTCAACAATGTACCTGTTCAAAATTACAAACAGATTCTACATAAGAACAAACCTACAGTCCCTGTCTTGTATGCACCGCCTGTATACGGCTGTTCAGAGTATATAGGGCCTTTTTTATTTTATGTGCGGGGTTCCCCTTAATATCCATACAAGACCCAAAGGGGCTGGTAATGGGCTGGGGTAGGGGGGGGGGGTCATGGGGTAGCTATGCCATTTTTCTTAAAGAATTTCATCCATATTACCGGGACCAGACATTACATTAAAGCCGCAAGCAGTTTTAAATGGCTTTTTTTTCCTTTAGAAGTGTCATTTTGTGCAGGGACAGTTCTAAACACGGGAAACACGTGGCACTTCACAGGCATACTTTAGACACCCCCCAGGTACGATATTTAAAGGAATATTTGACTTTTCTTTTTTTCACTTTATGCATCATTAAAATGACTGCTCCCGAAAAACGACCGTTTTTAAAACTTCTTTTTGCATTGATACATGTCCCCTGGTGCAGAACCCGGGTTCCCAAACCCTATTTATGACAATAACATGCATAATAGTTGTTATAATTAGCACTTTAGAATTCGAACGTTCGCATCCATTGTATTTAATAGGGTTCTAATGTTCGTTCGAACTTTCGGTCCGTTCGCGGGTTCTGGTGCGAACCGAACCCGGGGGTGTTCGGCTCATCACTAATATGTATATATAGATATATCTATATATATACACACACACAGTAAAGAGTACTATGGAATCCTCACTTTTTTATTTACTGTAAATTCCAGAATTTCACTTTCTCAAAGGCAATGACTACACCTCACTCTTAGACCCCTTTCACACTGGGGCCGTGGCCGCGTTAGCGCCAAAGAGCTGCTTGTTTTAGAGGCCCTTCAGCGCTGTTTAAGCGTCACTTTTCGGCCGCTAGCGGGGCGCTTTTAACCCCAAAAAATGGGTTAAAAACTCCCATGTTGCGGCGCTTCAGGTTGCGCTTTTCAGGCGCTTCAGAAGCGCTATCCATTCATTCCAATGGGCAGGGCATTTTGGGAGCGTTAAATACAGTGCTCCCAAACCGCCCCAAAGATGCTGCTTGCAGGAATTTTTGGAACGTCCCGGAAGCGCACCGCCCCAGTGTGAAAACTCACACTTGATTGAATGGGAGGCAGTTTCCAGGCACTTAGCAGAAGCTATTTCCAGCGCTAAATCGCCTAAATAACCCCCCCCAGTGTTAAGGGGTCTTAATACCAGACTAAACATGGAAAGGTATGTTCTTTATCATGGCATGTTCATTGTGGTTCTCTGTAGTGTGAGTCCACCACCACATACTGTAACTGTGTGTTAAAGTGGTTGTAAACCCACTCTTGCAACTTGCACCTACAGGTAAGCCTAGATTAAGGCTTAACTGTAGGTGTTTGCAATATCTCTAAAGCCCCGTACACACGGTCTGACTTTTTGCCAACAAACTTCATTTTGAGCAAGTTTGCCAAAAAATCCGACCGTGTGTACGCTCCATGGGACAAACTTTTTTGGTTTTCATCGGACAAAAGTTCGGTCTGCAAACGGACAAACTTTTGGCCAACAAAAGTTCGATGGAGCAAAGTCCGACCGTGTGTACAGAAAACCATCGGACTTTTGTCCGATGGACAAAACAAATAATGTTAAAATCAACCAACAATAGCAGAAGTTGACCAAAGGGTGGCGGTAAAGAGCAGAAAAACCACGTGATGTTGGAAAAAGTTTTGGGAAAGTTTGCAGAAAAGTCCTGTGGTGTGTATGCTATGGGTGTGCCCGGCCAACTCCGTTCGGACAAAAATCCATGGAAAAGTCAGATGGAAGTCCGACCGTGTGTACGAGGCTTTAAACCTACACGGTTTAGGAGATATTTGCCACAAAGAATGCACCAATGTCTACGGCGCATGCACGCCGTAGACAACAGCGCAGGCGCACTGACAATGCCGGTTTTATCAATGAATAATGCCGGCTTTGATGGCTCCCGCGCACATGCTCGGAGTGACGTCATCGCCGCTCTGGCCAATCAGAGCGCTGGAGCGGCGATACCTGGAAGTAACCTTCCGGAGCAATGTCTGCGGCCGGAGGGGGGGACGAGCACGTCTTCGGGGGCTTCGATCTAAGGTAGTCATACTAGCTCATTATGGCTTTGTCTTTCAGTTTATTCTTTTTTTTTTAAATATAATTTTGGGTTTACAACCACTTTAAAGTGCCATTCTAAATGAGTGGCACAACACAAAATGTTTTGCTGCAATCAATACCCAGATAAAAGGGGACCTTAGATTAGCCAGCTAAGCAGAAATATAACCCTGAAAGATATTTTACAAATTTTCCATGTATTTCAGAAGAACACTGCATCTTGATGATTTGATTCAGCGCAAAAAACAACCACTACTGTCTGTGTATGATCATCAGGTCTAGTGCTGAGTAAAAGGTCTTGAGGTGAGAAGAGCATTGAATGAAATCAGCAAATTTCTGCAATCCGTCAGTGCAATTATTAAGATAACAAGCGATCAGCTTCAGGCTTTATATAGATCTTCATTTTATTACCAGCTCTGCAATAATATGAGAGATGCGAAGATACACTAGCAGTTAATACAGCTGAGTATGCCTTTGGGCTTGGACACTGGGAGTTCATATGTATTTTAGAATTAGTTAGCAGTGTCACAGCATTATGATTTGCCCACAATGAATGGAAAAAGATCAAGAGATCTTATTATTTCAGGTGAAACTCATTTCCTCGCTAATTAAGTGCAGACATAAACTGACATTCCCTTATTGATGTTATAATAAATGTGACCTTACCACGGTGGCGTTGAACTTACATTTGATGATGTGATCCTGTGCATGTATTATATATATGGTATATACAGTACTTTAGCTCTGTGTTTCAGAAATTAGAAGGTACAGTATTATTAAGAGGAAGGATCAAACTTTTAAAGCCCATCTTTGGGCAAAAACATCAATGAAACAGAAATGTTCCTATTAACTCATATGAAAAAAATACTGCTAAGCCACTTTTTATTTACTTGAGTCTGCCAGGACATGACCCTCCATGGCATCAGAGACTGGTGATCCACCCCTGAAACGCAGACCCAACGAATGGTCTTGTAGCCACCCCTCCTGCATCCTGATGTCATGATGTGGCTGTTTGAGGTCTTCTGGACCCTGTGAGCACACCTTTCATTGATAGATTATGGGAAGTGTCCAAGTCACCTAGGAGTGAAGTGGGCACTGAACAAAAGACCCTCCCATAATGCAATCCAGAACAAATAAGATTCCAGACCCGTCACCATTCAGCTTTTAATTCTTTATATTATTATTCCAATTGGGCTTTTAGCTAGCTGGGAATGCAGTGTGGGGGAAGGGTACAGAGATCATTTTTTTTTTTATAGGTAAAATCTACTTTGGCAAATAAATGAATATATAAATATTAATAAAAAATATTAATACTAATAATAACAAATCAATTTGTAGTTTCAATCCTATTAAAATTCACCATTGCCATTTCACTATATACATCCTGTAATTTTCTATAATTCTTAAATAAATTCAACTGTTCCTTCCTTGCATTATGGCACACTGGAAGTGTCCCATATGCTGTTGCCCTGCCCTGCTTATGTGATTGGCTCAGTGCATAGAAGTTGCATTTCAGACATACACTGCAAAAGGAGTTTCATTTTTGTGTAGATACTTTCCCTTGTAAAGATATAGAGATAAATATGTCATCTGGCTGGTAATAGTGCAGCGTGTTGCCAAAGTTATTAATAGGAAAGAAATGATAAGGTTGGTATTTTTTTACCCAAAAAAGATGGTAACCTTAAAGTGTGTTTTTAGCCTTTTTGAAAACAAATTCAAATACTGTAGCTGCTGACTTTTAAGAAAGGGATACTCATCTATCCAAGCCCATCTTAGACCCCTTTCACACTGGGGCGGTTTGCAGGCGCTATTGCGCTAAAAATAGCGCCTGCAAATCGACCCTAAACAGCGGCTGCTGTGTCTCCAGTGTGAAAGCCAGAGGGCTTTCACACTGGAGCGGTGCGCTAGCAGGACCGCTCCAAAAGTCCTGCTAGCCGCATCTTTGGAGCGGTGAGAGGAGCGGTGTGTTTACTGCTCCTCCACCACTCCTTCCCATTGAAAGCAATGGGAAACCGCGGCTATACCGCCCGCAATGCGCCTCTGCAGAGGCTCATTGCGGGCGGTATTAACCCTTTTTTGGCCGCTAGCGGAGGTTAAAACCGCACCGCTAGTGGCCGAATACCATCGCAATTCCGACGGTATAGCGGTGCTAAAAATAGCGCCGCTATACCGTCAGCGCACCTCCCGCCCCAGTGTGAAAGGGGCCTAAGTGGAACTTTTAAGGGCAACCACAACTTAAAAAGTAATTATATAGAAATCTGAGCTTATTCAAAACAGTATTACATACAAAGAGTTAATTAAAAAACGTTAGATGCGATTGAAATTAAAATAACCTTTGTAGTAGTGTGGTACCCCACCAGTGTATGAATACAGGATTCTCAACCAGGCAGGTTGAGGGGCTCCAGTGTATTTACTTGTTCGGGAGGAAACTGGCTTTTCAGTTTCCTCATTATTTACTAAAGTCCACTTTAGAACCTGGAGCCCAGAGATTTCTTATGCCTTGTACACACGATTGGAATTTCCGATGAAAAAAGTCAGACGGAATTTTTTCATCGGATATTTCAAATGTGTAGGGGCCGCGCAGTTTTTCCAGAGTTGGGTCTGACATTTGCAGTCGGCATATCTCCTTTGCTACTGGCCAATATTGACCAGCTATCTCAATTAACCCCGTTTCTTTGGTCCATCAATTCCATGTGGTTCTATGATTACACACCTATTATCTTGTTGTTAGTTTATTAATCTAAACATTTTTTTCATTTTTAACATGACCCTTTGTCTTCACATTCCGTGATGACAGTGCCAATTGATCTGGATTCAGGGGCTCTGGCCTGCGTCATGTCCGAGAGTTGCGACGCACACTGCGGGGTCTCCTCCTCTCTTTTTCCCTGGAGGTGGGTGGATGCTTCCGCACTGTGCGTCAACGTCACATGTAGCGTGCGTGCGGCTCCTCTTTGAGCGCTGTCACGCCGTTAGTGCACAACCACCGATGGCTCGTTGGGGTATTTTTTGGCGCCAAACGCCGGGCGGTTCCCCGCCTGGTGCTGGCGCCTCCCCCTCACCATGCACATCGTGTGACGTTTGGAGGCATCGGCGTGTGGGCCCTTACAGGCCGCATCTCGGGCAGTTCATCCATCGCTTTGGTCCCTCTCTACATCATGGCCAAACATTCCACACTCCACAATATGGCTCAACACGGTAAAGCTACAGGTACTATACTTAGTTATGTGACCCTAGTCCAAGTTTTATGCTCTCAATCAAGCACAGATCACTTGGATCAAATGTGAATTATATACATATTTGCATTTTTTACAGAAATTCTTTATGATGTCCCTACTTATTTCCTACTATACATGAGAGACCACCACCTCTGTGTCCTCCCCTCATTTGGCCATGTGGGACCCTCTCCACGCCCTTTGCCGTCACAACTCCCGGATAAGATTGCCCTTAGGGGAGTCTCCAGCCCTCAAATGCTGCACTGTCACATGGCGGTTGTGAGTATTCCTTAGACAAGGGTGTTTTTTCCATCTATAATCCTTTTTACGGATATATTTTTGATTTTTTTTCCATGGTAGTGACTTAGAAACCCATATGTTTTATTTCAGACTATGACATTGCTGCTCCTGACGATTGAATATAAACACTTCACGAAACGCGTAGAGCCTTTGTACATGCAATGTTTACACCGACTGTCATCAACATGATTCATATGTACAGTTTCATATGATCAGGAGTTTTAATTAGTTTTTGCAATAGGAAGTTCTCAGGTTGTGTAGGCTTGATCCCTTTCCACTGTCATGTATTATCATGTTCCTTTTTGTATATAGATGAATTATACCGTGACATTATTTATTGAATTGTATGAACTTATATGGTATGTAATAAATGTACCTTGTCTTGACCCTTCACTGATGACTGCTTACGTCATCCAAAGTCCCGCTCCCTCCCCTTATTGTTCATATTACAGGGATGGAGGCATGAGACTACCCCTGGTCCTTGCCTCATCTAAAGTACCAAACCTTCCCTCCCTTCTTTTCATGCCTCAGACTTTTTTTCCATCGGAGTTTAGAAATAGAACATGTTTTATTTTTTCCGATGGAAAAAAATCCTATCGGAAATTCCGATCGTCTGTGTGGAACTCTGACGGAGAAAAAAACATGCATGCTCAGAATCAAGTCGACGCATGCTCGGAAGCATCGAACTTAATTTTTCTCGGCTCGTCGTAGTGTTTTACGTCACCGCATTTTGGATGGTCGGAATTTGGTCTAACAGTGTGTATGCAAGACAGCTTGAACGGAATTCCAACAGAAAATTCAATCAGATTTTATCCCATCGGAAATTCCGATCGTGTGTACAGGGCAAGGCACAAGGATTGTTCAGGTGTGTGTGGGCCTGATAGTAGAGTCAGGACCAGGGGCAGGGCTGTCTTTAAGGCAGGGCAAAAGGGGCAGCTGCCCTGGGCCCTGTCATTGTTGTGGGGCCCAAAGCAGCTGCCTCATACTTGCCAACTTTCCCAGTTTAAATTCCCTCGTCCCTTGAGGTTTTAGTCCCGTGCTGTGTCCTGATATCTCAGTGTGAAATTATGTTACTAACGCTGCCCAGCTCTGCCCTATTGTTGTGTACAGATGACTCACCTGCAGACCTGTGTTTACATGTAAATACCGGCATTAATATGAAAATAGTGATGGCATTCATATGTAAATAGAGGCGGACCGGCACCAGTCATATGTAAATAGAGGCGGTATGCATATGTATATCATGCCCCCCTGAGGTCAGTTCCACCATCACCTGAATGCTGCCCACTGGGGAGATAAAGGGGCATGTTTGAAAGTCCTGCCTGCAACTGTGGTCATTAAAGTGTTACTAAACCCAGTAATATGAAAATAGTTCATCTGCCTGCCCACAGCTTATAAATCTTCTTTTTACAATAAAATATTGCTACTATATACCTTTTTTGCTGATCTGTATACCATGGTCGTGATAAACTGCACAGTTTCTCCAGTGCCGAGAGTTCAGGTAGGAGGAGATTTCCACTGCAGTCTATATACACGCCCACATGTGTGATGTCAATATCATGTGACTTGTCTAGTTCAGCTCAGGGGCCCAAGAAAAATCTTGCCCAGGGTTCAATCAATATTAAAGACAGCCCTGACCAGGGGTCTGGGCTCCACCCTCCTGAGGAGTTCAGGATTGCAAGGGAGTTCTCAGAGAGTGCAGGTGTGCACTGGGGTAGCCAGAGAGTGCAAGCTGCACTGTGAAAGCCAGAGTGTGCATGGGTGCACAGTGGAAGTCAGAGACCCAAGTCTGACAGAGCAGACGGAGGGCCCAAGCCAGTGGGCTGTAACAGCCGGAAGCTGTAAGAGAGAGTGTCACCAGAGGTACAGAGTGGGTACCAAACAGGGACACAGTTACAGGGTCAAGAGGACCAAGGTCAACGCAGTGCTGACCTGAGGGCCAGGTGGCTTGTTGTTTTCCATTTATTTCATTATTGTTTTTGAAACTCCTGTGCGGGAATCCTGGATGGACTGTTTTGTTCTTTTACTCTAATAAAAGTGGGCCAACAAGCCCTGAAATTGAATTTCTAGAGTGAATTATTCTCGCTAGCGGGTGCTACACTTGAGCTAAACAGACCGCAAATACCACACCATGTAGAAAAATGACATACAGATAGGATGCAGACAATAAAAATTATATAAATATAGGGGTGGGTGGCGCTGCCCGTCACCTGAAGAGTGATCCTCCACAGTGAGTCACCCTTCCCAGGTGAATGTGCAATAGATAGGTGAAAAACACTGCCAACACCTGAAGGGTAATCCTCCAAAGTGAATCACTCTTTTAGGAATAAATAGTGAGTGCTAAATAATGTGATTAATCACAATATAAAGTAAATATCATAAAGGGCGTTCTCTCCCTGTGCCTAAAAAAAGTTATACTAGTAAAGCCCTATTCATTGTGCTAGTTGCAAATGGAAGGTTTCAAGTGACTTGTGCTAGTCCAAAGTGACTCGTGCCTATGTAGTAATTTAGGTGACTTCCGTGCTCCCCTTCAGTTCCCCACTCACCAGATCTCTGCAACCCTGCAGGGGTAAATCGCATGCACTCACGTAATTTCTGGTTGCGGAGTTCCGGTCTGTGGAACGCACGCCGGTTTGAAGCTACTGTACTGCAACCAAGTTATGCTAGCTCACACACATGACTGTGTCAAGTGCTGTTTTTTAACTTTATTTTTTAATAATATCACTCGGATTTACACTACGATTACCCATCTCTTTTGTCCATGAGGATATTGTGTGGCTTACCACGGAGGATGTAATTACTGCAACCTGATCTATTGGGAACGGCTTACCCCCGGAGGGGCACAAGGATTTGTATACCCCATCATTTGCTGAGCTAAGGAGGAGGTAAACACCCTGAGGACTGCCACTACACTCACTGCATGTGATTTACCCCTGCAGGGTTGCAGGGATCTGGTGAGTGGGGAACTGAAGGGGAGCACGGAAGTCACCTAAATTGCTACATAGGCACGAGTCACTTTGGACAAGCACAAGTCACTTGAAACCTTCCAATTTTGCACTACTAAAGACTGAACTTAAATTCAACTATTTATTATTAATTTCTTCACATTTTTCTAACGGACAAATTATTTTTAACAGAATGTGTTAATGCATTTATTTATGTTCACTATTAATTTGGATGCAATTAATTCCTGTTGCACATTTAGGCCGGGTTCACACCTATGCGAAATTGAATGTGGGTTTCCCCGCATTCAATTCGCATAGCAGGAGAATGTGACTGGCTCTCCATGGAGCCGGTTCACATATCTCCGCAGCGGGACCGGTGCGGTGTGCCGGAAAAAC
Organism: Rana muscosa; assembly: GCA_029206835.1. NCBI lineage: Eukaryota > Metazoa > Chordata > Amphibia > Anura > Ranidae > Rana > Rana muscosa. The sequence goes on from CM055122.1 coordinate 865,683,403, forward strand.
GCGTACTTTTTTGGTGCGTTCACCTGAGAAGAGTGACTCACTGTGGAGGATCACTTCAGGTGATGGGCAGCGCCACCCACCCCTATATTCATATAATTTTTACTACTGGTACTCCGGTTGGAGGCCCCTAGGGGAGGTAGCAGCCCAGCCTACACCTAAGTGTGGAATATAACAAATTTTATAGAATGCAGACAATGGCAGCCCGCAATTGGAATGCATGTAACCATGAGGAACAAACACATGCAGGTTGTATGCAGACAAAAGCAGTCCAACACGTTTTGAGAATTAGTACGTTATATCTTTCTATTCTTCAGGGTAAAAAAAAGTTGTGATGGCCCTTAAGGCCTCATGCCCACTGGCGTTTTTACAGCTGCGTTTTTTGCAGCTTAAAAACGCCTGTCCATGTTATTGTAAATATTTTTTTTTTTTTGAAAAAAAAACAAAAAAAAAAAAAAACGTCGGAGCTAAAAACGCGACCGCGCGTTAGTGCGCGTTTTTTGCGCGTTAGTGCGCGTTTTTGCGCGTTTTTTGACGCTCGCGTTTTTTTCTGCCTAATTCTGACGCTGAGGAACGCACTGGCCCTGGTTTTTTTTTACAGCTTACAAACGCCTATGCTCTTTACAGCTCAAAAACGCCTAGGTGGACATGAAGCTATAGACTAAAATGGACAGGCGTTTTTAAGCTGTAAAAAACGCTCAAAAACGCGGCTGAAAAAACGCCCGTGGGCATGAGGCCTAAAAGTCCCACTTAGAGGGGTTTGCATTCTGGTATACTAGATTGAGGATGTGGGTCACTCACTTCTTTCCCTAGCAACGATTTTTTCCTATCTCATCTATCCAGGGGTCCAGTGCTGTGCTCACCTAAACCATTCCTTCGGTCTTTGGTCTTGCCACTGGCATGTTTACTGTGGGCACTGATTCCTTGTGGCTTCACAGCTGGATGCCTGCCTACTACACTGTGCTTTGTGAATGGTCCTGCAGCCTTCTGGGACCTGTAATGTGTCCCAGAAGGTTGCAGGCAGGGGAGGAGAATAATTGAGGCGATTCAATCAGAAGTGGGGGTGGGTACCTATTAAAACCAGGTACCTACTCCGCCAGAACTGACATTTTTTCTCTTGATATAATACATCGATATTTCCCTAGGATATCCATAGAAAAGCATGCCCAGTGACCAAACATGGAGAACACTTGCTATATAATAAATTCAGAACACAGCCTCCATAAGACATGTGTAGCACATAGATCCCTGGCCTTACCTCCTCATGGCGGGACACACCGTACCACAATGCCCAGGTTCCTTCTTGAATAAGAGGGTGAGCGGTGTTCAGAAATTGCTGGGTCCCGCAGCAAGTTACCTTCCCTCGGCTGGTTCTTACCCCTAGAGTGTAGGGAAGAGTCTGTTGTAGGTGCACCAATAAGGCCAATGTCTAGACAAGTTTAAACCTTAGTAAAGAAAGGTTTATTTTCTTATGCTGAAACTGGATAGGAAAGTTGGAGTTGAAGAATATAGAAACAGGAAGGCAGGTTCAGGCACTTGGTATCACCACTCAATCCCGAGTGGACTCTGCTCACCCGGATTGTCCCCTCTCACGGGCCTAGCAGCGGGAGTGATGCACGAACTTTACTTCTCTTAATTTACCCTTGGAGATACAATTGGGAGATTCTCTGCCACAGAATCTCTAAGCCCCGAACCTCTCAGCGCTTCTAATTAAAGAACAGGTGCAAGTTGCTGCACATTACAAGGCCTCAGATGATTAGTGGAATCCCTCCAGAAGTTTACCGGGCCTCTCTTTCACCGTGAAACTCTCACCGGTCCCTCAGAAAGGTCCTCCCCCCCCGGTCTCCTCTTCTTAGAGTGGGTCCCCTCTCAGGGGCACCCTGGGATTCCTCCTTTTAGAGCTGAGCCCCAGCTTAAGGTGCTGGGCCCAATGGCGAAGTTGCAGCCCCAGGCTAAAGGTGCCTGGGACCCATGAATATGCGCACCCCTGGCCTGGAAGGGAGACAGGGATCCTGTGTTTCTGCTAAGCAGGAACACGGATCTCCATGTTCTCACAGCCAAAACACCCCCCACACAGTTAGGAAGCACTCCGTAGGACACATTTAACCCTTTGATTGCCCCTGAGGTTAACTCCTTCCCTGCCAGTGTCATTAGTACAGTGACAGTGCATTTGTTTAGCACTGATCAATTTATTGGTGTCACTGGTCCCCAAAAAGTTTCACTTAGTGTCCGATTTGTCCGCCGCAATGTTGCAATCCCGCAAAAAATTGCTGATCGCCGCTTTTACTAGTAAACAAATCAAATAAATCTATCCCATAGTTTGTAAATGCTATAACTTTTGCGCAAACCAATCAATGTACACTTATTGGAATTTTTTTACTAAAAATATCTAGCAGAATACATGTTTTTTTTACTTTATTTAAATTTTATTTGTTTTCTGTATACAAAACATTAAAACATACATTTATTCCACTATCTGCATCATAAAACATTTTATCTTCCCCCTTCCCCCCTCCTTCTCACCCCCCCCCCCCCATGTCAGGAACTCCCACATCTATTCCCTCCCTCCTCCTCCAGGTGTCTATACTTCTCCATATATTTATTTGTTCTTTTAAAAACCATCCACATTTCCCAAGTTCCCAGAAACCTTTCTGTCTGATCTTCTTCTCTGCTATTTAAACCTTTTTACATTATATATGTATTCGGTTCTTTTGAACCATTCCTTTACTGTAGATCTTTATGCGTCCAGCCATTTTATTTTTTTGGTATTACTCCTTTGTCTGCATTCAATAGATATGATATTAATATATTTTTATACTGTTTTATTGTTTTTTTTGTATTATTGAATAAGCAACTCCACGGGCAGAATACATATTGACCTATTGATTTTTTAATTATTTTTTATTGAATATGATTTATAGCAGAAAGTAAAAAATATTGTTTTTTCTTTCAAAATTGTCAAACTTTTTTGTTTAAAGCGCAAAAAATAAAAACCGCAGAGGTGATCAAATACTACCAAAAGAAAGCTCTATTTGTGGGAAAAAAGGACATCATTTTTGTTTGTGTACAGCGTCACACGACCGCGCAATTGTTAGTTAAAATAACGCTGTGCCGTATCGCAAAAAATGGTCTGGAGCTCCTTCTGGAGCTGAAGTGGTTAACATTTTGGAGTGAATGGACTTGCCACATTCACTGTTATAAATTTCTCCGTCCAGGAAAAATTGTCCCTTCTGTTTCTTTAACTTTTCTTGTCACTGTCGTTGAAAAAGAATATTGATTGGATCCCGCCAAGATTATAAAATCAAACACATGTTCTTAAAACAACGTTTTCAAACAAAATTCTACTATTATATGGCTAGCTTTAGTAGTATAAATAATTCATTTGTATATAATTTGAAAGCAAAAAAAGAAGAAAAAAGTAGAAAAAAATATGTTTTTTTTATTTAATAGTTTGACCTGTATATAATTTTAAAACAAGTAGTGATACTATATAAAATATTAATTTGATTCTGCTATTTTCTCAATTAATTATGACAGTAAAATTAAGGATCTAGTACAAAGAATGGAAAGGTTATTTACAACTAAATTAATAGCATTAAAAAAATGTAAATAAAACTGACAAATACTAGCTAAGGGGAGCAGAAAGAGAAATCAGTTAATTGGGGCCAGTTACGGAAAATACGAGTTATTAATTATTTTTTTTTAAAGTTTACTTTGAAGCCCAATTTCAGTGTCTACATAGGTCTGCCTGTGTAATATTTAGAGAATGTTTAATGTGAAATGCATACATTGTGAGTAGTACATGGTACTCACACTTCAAGGTACATGGATGAAACATGGCATGACTCACCATCAAATGTATACATGCATTTCCTGTCCGTTTCTAAGAAATTGTCATGTATTTGTTCTGTACATCCATCTTTACACAGGATATATTACACCCCTGAGGCACATGGTCTATGACTTTTAGTTTGTGTGGAAATACAAATTTCAAACACGCGTCTAAACTTGACTAACATAGAAACAGATCAAATTATGTATGTAAAGCAGATACCCACTTGATGTATCTATAGCAGATACCCACTTAGTGCACCTAGATATCTTAACAAAATGTGTAGCACATTATACTTGGAAGGGACGGGGGTATTAGAATATCTTGAAACATCTTATACCGTTCTAAAAAGCGAAGGGGGACTGGCTTTATCAAATTTTAAATTATACTATCAAGCAATTGCACTAGCCCATATGACAAACTGGAAACATGGTAAAAAGACTAGACTCTGGGTAAAACATGAAACGGCACTAGCAGGTACTCATTTATCAGTAGTGCCATGGATACCACAACCTTTGAGGGGGCTGGCGGCCACAATATCTCCCCTGACCAAATCAAGCTTGGAAATATGGGACTCCCTACATACTCGGTATGGTTGGGAATATACAGTAATTCTCCACTAATGCCCATGCTGATGCATGAATATTTCATGCCGGGAGTACTTGATAATGGCTTTGAATCATGGTTTCCAGAGGTAACACTGCTATTACAACAAGCATTAAAAGACTCAAAAATAAAATCAATTAAGTCCTTATTTCGAGTAGATCAGCCAACATTTATGGATCAGTGGAGAGACTTTGGAAATTTGAAATTTCGGGAAAAAAAAAGAAAATCCGAAAATTTGGAAATTTCGGAATTAATTAATTTGTCAAAATTTGTTAAAAAACGAATTTGTAACTAAACAAATTGCACATGTCTATTTTCTTATATGTCTGCCACCTTGAGTACAATGACGGAGATAAACTTTAAACTTTTATCTCAATGGCAAATTTACACCAGTAAAATTATATGCAATGTCTGACTCGGCCTCGCCCCTGTGTTGGAGGAAATGTGGAGAGCGAACTACCCAATAGCACATATGGTGGTTTTGCCCTAAGATTCGCCCATTTTGGAAGAAGTGGCAAAGGTAATCTCTCTGATACTGGGCCGAGTAATTAAACCTAAACTGTTAACGTTTTTACTTCATTGTACCAATGAAACAACAGAACAATACAAGATGTCTTTGACCCCATATTTGTTAAATGCTTGTAAATCTTTGATTCCACTATACTGAGAAAGAGTTTAATACCTACTATCTCACAGTGGCTACGAAGGGTTGACAAGCTCCATCTAATGGAAGAAATAACCGGTAGAAATAAAGGGCTGACCAGGAAATATATTAAGACATGGGCAAAATGGTTTGAATTTAAGCAAACTAAACTATATTATGAAATTATATCAGACCTGATGGTAAATCAGAGTATGACTTATTAATTAACATTGATTAACCTTATAGTTTCTGTACCTTCCTGATAGTTCTTTTTTTATTTACATTGGTCGCAGGTCCCCACCCAACTTCCCCCTTTTTCTTTTCCTCTCTTCTTTCCTTCCCTCTTCCTCCTTTTTTCTTTTTCCATTTTTTTGTTGCATTGTATATATTTTAAGATAATGTTTGTAATTTTTTTTGAAATGCTGAAAATAATAATAATAAATAAATCAAATGTATACATTTAACTGACACTAAAAAAGTCAGCCAGTTTTATGGATCCAACAGGACCAAATAAAGCCAACATGGCATGATCAGGTGCTTCTAGCAGCCATAAATTTAAGATGGCTTGATGTGATTGTGCTCAGGAGAAATAAGCACAGTTCCCAGCCCAAATCTATAATATTGGCTCAGCTGTACTTGCAATTTGTGTAGAGGGGGATGGAGGAAATGCAGTAGTCCCTAGCAACTAAATCTAAAATAAAAATACAGTATATCTTAATTGATCTGTCCCCAATAAAATGAAATATATTTAGTTATTTTAGGAGACTACACATAACTTTGTGCTCCTTTACACTACCTGGCCAAATTCCTGTATAAGTGATCATCCTTGGCAGCCAACAAAGTCTAAATTATAATCTAATGGGAAAGACAAAGCAAAATGAAGAAAGACATAGTTATATTTAAAGACCTTTCCAAACCACTAAGAGAATTAAAAAGACATAATAAATGCATTTCAATCAAATGATGTTATAAAGATCTTGCAGTGTAAAATCTTAATGGGCAACTAAACATTACATAATTTTTCTTTTTTTTTTGTGGTTTATTTTATTTTTTCAATTATTTTTTTTACATTTTAAAGAACATACAAATAATATCAGGGTATGTTTTACTGTTTATGTTACTGGTTACACAGCAGCTATAGGTGGCAGTAATACAGAGCTTGGGACAATGCTTTAGACAATGGCGTCTCCTTTACAGCAACTATAAATGGGGTTGGTTAGAGAGGTGACTACAGTGAGGGCAAAATGTATATTCTGTGTAACATTAAAGTGGTACTAAAGTATTTTTTTTTTTGTAGTTAAAAAAAATAACAAACATGTCATACTCCGTGCAGTGGTTTTGCAAAGAGCAGCCCGGATCCCCCTCTTCTCGGGTCCCTCGCCGGCCCTCCTGGCTCCTTCCTCCTGCTGAGTGCCCCCACAGCATGCAGCTTGCTATGGGGGCACCCAAGCAGAGCCGCTGCTTTGTGTGTCCATTCAGACATGGAGCTGAGGCTTGGCCCCACCTCCTCTGTGTCCTGATTGGCTCCCTGGCTGTGATTGACAGCAGCAGGAGTCAATGGCTCTTGCTGCTGCCTAAAGCCAATAAAGGAGTGTGAATCCCCAGAGAGACAAGGCTCTCCTGGACATCGCTGGATCGAGAGGGGATCGCTGGATCGAGAGGCGGGATGCTGCACACAGAAGATTTTTTACCTTCATGCAAAGAATGTATGAAGGTAAAAAACCTTGTGCCTTTACAACCACTTTAAAGCCTAAATTTTGGGGCGGCATTGGCCATTTCAATAAAAACCAGCATACATTCAGCCCGTATGTATGGCAGCCAGTCCAACAGAAGCTGGCCGGCTTCTGTCGGATGAGCATGCTGGAAAACCAGCAGCAGACTGGCTCCCAATCAGCGCTCTCAGCTAATGACCGAGTGTTTTGGCAGGGGGAGGGGGTATCAGAACACAATATAAACAGCAGGGGAGATCACTATACTAACATTTAATTGTTAGTACAGCGGCTCCGACGGGAGCTGTCATTTTTTTCCATTCAACCCGCTGGGTTGAACTAAAAAAAAACTAGTGGTGCGTACTAGGCTTAAAGAGGAAGTAAACCCTCTTAAAAAAAATCTGAAATTGAATATTAGACATCGGTTCATGTCTTTTGCAAATATCTCCTAAACCGTGTAGGTTTAGGAGATATTTCTTGCACCTACAGGTAAGCCTTAATCTAGGCTTACCTGTAGATCTAAGTGGTCTGTAAAGCCGTGTACACACGATCGGTTTTACCGATGAAAACAGTCTGATGGACTGTTTTCATTGGACGAACCGATCGTGTATGGGCCCCATCGGTCTTTTTTCCATCGGTGTGAAAATAAAGAACATGTTTTAAATTTATCCGATGGGAAAAAAAATGATAGCAAAGTCCGATCGTCTGTGTGGAACTCCATCGGAGAAAAAAACCCACGCATGCTCAGAATCAAGTTGACACATGCTCAGACGCATTGAACTTAATTTTTCTCGGCTCGTCGGAGTGTTTTACATCACGCCGTTTGGGACGGTCGGACTTTTGACTGATGGTGTGTAGGCAAGACTGATGGAAGTCAGCTTCATCGGATTTCCGATGGAAAAATCCATCGGATTAGAATCCATAGGAAATCCGATTGTGTGTACAGGGCTTAAGGGTTTACAACCACTTTAAGGATGGGTTTCAGAAAGTAATCATTTATCCATGTCTTGTTACTTTTTCTGAACATGAACCTTCAAAGCTTGTGGATGAAAATCTAGTGGTGATAATGCTACCTTTTGTACTCTCAAAAGTATTCTGGAAAGTTATTAGTAGAGCACCCAAAAGGCGGTTAAACACAAACATTCAAACCAAAATGCTCATCTATATGTTTATCAATGCTATCAGAAGCCTGACAAATGTTATTTGAAACTACTTCAAAATATCATTTCCTTTTAACATGTGAAATTCTCAAATGATAACTACTATTTTCTCTTCACTACGGTCAAAAATAAATGTCAATTTGTCCCCTCTAACCATTGTAGAATCTAATAAATGTTCCAAAATCGAAATTTTCTAATTACATTTTACTGGTGTATGGCCAGTTTTATGCTGCTAGATCCAAATTAGTGTATGGCCTTATGCAGGTAAGTTTGCTTCGCCTTAACAATAGACACTAATGTAGCTACAAATTTAGAGGCACTACTGTAAGTGCAAAGTTTGGACTTCACCCCCCTCCCGCTCTACTTCATAGAATTAAAGTGCATCAATAAAAAACATAGCTTGCCTCCTGAAGATCATCTAAAGTACAGCTTCAAAGGGATGTTTCTCCCTATGTCCCCGGCACATAGTCATGTGATTTTCGGTCAACTAACCAAGCACAGGGGTTGTAAGGGACACTTACCCGTAACTTCCCCGTAGAGCTGTTCTGTAGAATATCTTTAGGTAGAAGAACACTGATTTCCTCTACTGCACAGTGCAGCCAGTATGTTTTATTCCAAGACAGTAAAAAGGAGAGCCTATACCCAACTCACCTTCTCTCAGAGTAGGGACCCAGTTGTAGGTACGATCACTGGGACCAGTCCCAATGGACAGTGATCACTTGACAGCAGTCCTTACTGAACTCTACCAGGTTTTGATAGTAAAATATCAAAAATGTAACCTAAAAGGAAATCCTTTTAATATTCACATAAAGGCTTATATGGACCCCTGTAATGATGGGGTTAATCAAATGCACCCATCATTTTGGTACGCACTAGTGTAACTGAAACACATATTGTTTAAAGAATGCACTGGCCACTGTGTCTGTGACTCTGCTCTGAGTGTCCTATTAACATGTCTGTGACAATCAGCCAGTGACACAGCGTCCTTTCTACAGCAGCTCTTATTAAAGCCTTTTTTACTAAGTGAGCTGTTGTCTAGGCGTCTGGCATTTTCACGTTAACATTAAGTGATGTAAAAAGGGGAATGTGAACCAATCAGGAAGAATGAATTAAAATTTTTACATAATCAGTGATGTATATATTTGATGAAGAAATCGCGCAAAATACAATAACTCATAACACCTAATCAACAAACATCTTTCACTGTTCTGCTGTGGTTTTTACTTCTAATTGCTCTTTTACTGCCATATTACAACATTTTATACAGTGTAACTTGGGGGGGTTCAGGTAGAGCTAACATAAAGGCACAGCTGCCTAATTAAAGCAGAACTAAAGTCCACATTGTGGTTAAGGGCTGTTGCCATGATGTGCATGTATACACAGTATACTCACACGTCATGGCAAATTTACCCCCAACTGTGCCTTCTTCCAGCAATGACAGGTCCAAGATCCTGTTGCCATTTTGTCCGATGCCACTGCCATCTCTGCTGCCAGTTCAATGGTGTATGCACATGACTCTATTGTTGGCAGATGCATACACATAGAGAAAAAAACTTGCTAGAAGCCAGGGAGAGGAGACTTTGCCTCTAATCATGAATGCAAAAATATATAAAGGGACTTTAAAAACCCCTCCAATGGACAAATTCATACGCCCAAATAAAAAAAAAAATATATACAAATCTTTATTTCATCAAAAAAACAAAACAAGATAACAACATACATCATTTGTACATGGACATAAATATACCACTTATCTTCCACTAAGGGAAGTGAAGGATGTATAAAATGGTAGTCCTCAGAGATTCTATTATGTAGGTCCACACATCTCGTGGAAAGATCCGCTTCCTCAGCACCTCAAATCTAAGTACAACTGGATACTGGAATAAATCTTTCAGAAGCTATGTATGTCACTCAAATACAACTTGGTTTAGATATCCATTGCAAAGTGGTAAAGTGTTGATAGGGATTGATGTGAATAAAGTCCCACGACCCGTGGGAGGACTACTAAAACAGGTGGCATGAAGCTAAAAAAGAGAAGGGTAACAGTATGTTGCAATTTTCATACCCGCCAACTGTCATTCCAGACAAAGGGTGAGAGAAAGTTGCCAGTCACCTTACATAGAGATTGAGTCTACCATGTTAGATGATTCAACATAATGGTGTCCATAATGGTAATATTGACGTCCATGTACAAATGATATATAAAAAAAAAAAAACTGGCTGAAGAAGGAACCAATGAGCTGTTCCGAAACGCGTCCCGCCTCCATGACACACTTCCTGTCCACTTCCTGTTCGTGTTCCATGCTGGTTTCTGTCTCGCTTCCTCTGACATCATCCCCAGGCTCCAGCGTTACTGTGTCCTCTGAACATTCACAGCACAATCAGCTGTTATCGTGGACTTTCCTGGAAGCTTTAACATCAGAGACTGGGACTGCCCTGCCACTGGAACATCTCCTGGACGCACTTACCTACTACATGCCTGTTTCATCCACTATCTTGTAAGTGTTTTTAACCCTTTTAGGGGATATTAAAAGTTTTATACTTCTGCACTTAGAGGCGCCTTGTTTGTTTTTCTGTTTCCATTAGAGATTGCTTGTCTCCCTGAGTGCTGCCTAAAGTGTGTGAAGATTTGCTACCCTCTCCAACACAGACCTTATCTGTCAGGATTCAAATTCTTGGAGCGCCCTGGATATACACATTTTTCTACAAATGATATATGGTGAAAGAAAGCTTTGTATATTTTTTGGGTGTATATATTTGTCCCTTGGATGGGTATTTAAAGTCCCTTTATATATTTTTTGCATTCATGATTCAGTTCAGAGATGAGACCATCCAATGGTATTGTAATTGATACAACACCATTCCCACACACATAAATATTTAGTTTTTAGAGATGTTTTTGTTGCAAGACTTTAGGTCTGTTTTACCATTTAACTTAAATGCTAAAATGTACCTTATTACCTAATTAACACTTAACCTTCCCTCAACACCTAACCCTTGAGCAAACACCCTTAGGTGTTGTCCCCACTATCCATAAGTGCACTAGTCATCTAAGCATATACCCTAAAGAGGGTTTCCACCATCATTGAAAATTGCAGTTCCAACTATTTTTGTTTTATTCACGTTTATGTTTTTTTCATTATTGTTTATTGCACTACACTATAGAGTGAGTGAGTGAGTAACTTGTATAGCGCTACAAATGCAAACTAAATCGCCTCAAGGCACTTTGTATCCATTGTCATCCTGATCCTTCAGAAGAGGTGGGTCTTAAGTTTTTTCCTGAAGGCCCGATGGTGTTCTTCCATGCGGATGTTCGTTGGTAGAGCGTTCCATAGCCGTGGTCCTTGGACTGCAAATCTTCGTTCTCCTTTAGATTTGTAGCGGGACTTAGGGATGTGGAGGAGGTTTTGGTTAATTGATCGGAGAATGCGATTGGGGATGTAGTGTTTTATTTTCTCGCATAAGTATTGAGGAGTGTTTCCTTGTGTGCATTTGTGAGTGAGGCAGAGGGTCTTGAAAGTAACCCGATCCTTTACGGCTAGCCAATGGAGGGTCTTCAGGGACGGGGTGATTGATTCCCATGTTTTTTTTTCCCATTACCAGTCTGGCTGCTGTGTTCTGGACGACTTGTAGACGAGAAATCTGGTATTTGGGTAGTCCTAGGTAGAGGGAGTTTGCGTAATCGAGTCGAGAATTGATGATTGTTCCAACTACTACTGCTGTATCCTCTTCCGGGATGAAGGGGATGAGTCTTAATAGCAGGTGGAGAAGATTGTGAGATCCGCTGACTACTGATCCTATTTGGGTGTCCATGGTCATGTCTGAGTCAAAGATGACTCAGAGACTTTTGACTTTGGTGCTTGGGGGTGATGGTTTGTCCAAGGATAGTGGGTGGTGTCCATGTCATCCTAGAGTTTGTCTTTCGGTTTGCGTGAAGAAAGAGAAGTTCTGTTTTGGATCCATTAAGTTTGAGGGAACTCTCCGACATCCAATTGTCTATCCATGTAAGGTTGGTGATGCAAAAGTAAAGTTGAGTGTCATCAGCGTAGGAGTGGTAGAGCAGGTCCTGTATGCTGATGATTTTGAGGAGTGGGCGGAGGTAGATGTTGAAGAGCACGGGCGACAGGGGTGATCCTTGAGGGACTCCGCATGTAATGGTGCGTGCTTCCGAAGTGAAGGCTCCTAGTTTCACTGTCTGGGATCGGTTCTCTAGGAATGATGCGAGCCAGGGTAGATCAGAGTCTGCGACTTCAGCTACTTCTGTGAGACAAGTGAGCAAAATTTTGTGGTCTACTGTGTCGAAAGCTGCACTGAGGTCCAGCAGCACCAGGAGACACGATTCTCCGTCATCTGCTGCTTCGAGAGCGTCATCCCATATTTTGAGAAGTGCAGTTTCTGTCCCGTGGCCTGGGCGGAAACCCGATTGTAGTAAGTCCAGGAGTTAGTGGGTGTCCAAATGGAGTTGTAGCTGTTGTACTACTGCTTTCTCCATGATCTTGGAGAGGGTGTTAAGGCTTGTTACTGGTCTGCAGTGGTTTTGGACTTTGGGGTCGAGGTTAGGTTTCTTTAGGAGGGGTTTGATTATACCTTGCTTGAGGGAGGTCGGAACAATACCTTCTTTGAACGATTGATTTATGAGATGTGTGATGGTGGGTGCCAAGATGTCGGTACATTCTTTCAGGAGTTTTGTGGAAATAATGTAGTTTGGTGATGTACTGTCTCGGAGGCTTCTGATGATGCTTTTGGTGGTGTCGATGGTGATTGGGACCAGAGTAAATTTTGTTGATTGTAGAATATTTATATTGATTTTTTCTTCTTGCTTTGTCCGAGTGAGGTTGGTTGTTTTTTTCTGCTGAATTATTTCACGAATGTTTTCGATTTTGTCAATAAAGAAATCAGGGGGGCGTGGTCTGGACGTCGACCAAGATGGCAGCATAAGCTAAGAGCTCCTGCGATCCGGGGACTGAATCCTGCTTTCCGGGGAACCTACGACTTGCTACCACTATGAGCAGATCCACACGGAGCTCCCCTGCCTCCCGATCAGCTTGTGCCTCAGGTACACAGCTCAGCAGAAACATACCGGAGCTGTTTCGGTCCCAACTTATGGCGACACACGCGGCCTCACAGGCCCAAACCCCGACCTTGCCTAGCGAGGACCCCGCTACTCCACTATCTGGAGGATCTGATACAAACATGGGACGAGCTCATCCCCCCAGCCTCTTTGATTTAGAGACAATCGCGGCAGACATTAAGAACACGGTCACGGCGGCGATCGCTGATCTTAAAACCGAACTCCATGCGGTAGTGCACAGGATTGATGGGGTGGAACAGACTACCCAACGACAAGCAGCAGCCATTCGGCAGGTTCAGACCACATACGATGCCCAACTCTCCCAACTCCTGGACATCCATAGGCACGTCGAAGACCTCGACAACAGAGGCAGGAGACATAATATCAGGGTAAGGGGGGTCCCTGAGACTATAGAACCGGGCTCCCTGCAAAAAACAATCTACACAATCTTTAATGATTTGATTGGGGCGCCCGGCAGACTCGCCCATAGATATGGAAAGGGCCCACCGCGCTTTGCGCCCACTTCCCCGTGATAACGAACCACCAAGGGATGTAATATGCTGTATGGTTAACTTTCCACTTAAGGAGGAAATCCTCCGCAAAGCAAGAGAAAAAGGCCGTATCCTCCATAATGGCGCAGAGATCAAATTGTTTCAGGACCTGTCCCAGATCACGCTCCAGAACAGGCGTGCTTTGCGCCCCCTGCTGGAGGCTCTACGGTCTAGAAATATTCAATACCATTGGAAATTTCCTTTTGGACTCTCGGCTTCCGCTAGAGGACGCTCTGCGCTTCTCCGCACACCTGAGGACTTGCAGGGCTTCTGCGATCAACACGATCTCCCACACGTCGACCTTCCGGAGTGGTACGCCTTCTACTTCCCCGCTGAACCGTGGCTCCCGGTCTCTCTTCACCCTTCACCGAAGGCGCAACGACACAGATCCCAAAGGAATAGAGCCGACCCATCCTCTCCGGGAAACCATGCTTCTCGCCGTGACTTGTACCACCGCAGCTCGGGATCCCCTTCCACGCCCTCTCGGAGGAGAGAACGTGCGGATGCCTAATGATTCTGGATACCTCTCTGCCAAGTGCCTTCCCCCGTGAGTAACTGTCTATGTCTACCACCCTTCTCCTCCCAGCCTCTTTTTGTCTCTCTTTCCCCTTCCAGGACTTTTGCCTACACTGCTTCCCCTGGTGATCTCTTACCCTCCACAGATCCGGCGGTCATCCCTGCTTCATAGATTGCACGTCATACCAACGACGAGACGATGGCTGAGGCCCCTGCATACTGGATCTTCCTTCTTCATCCCTCCCAGACTTCATCTCCTGCACCTCTCTCCATGGATCGACCAGCATGGTGTTTGACTGTCTCGGTAGATGTAGCCTGGATCTAAAGGAGGTAACACTTCTCATTACACACCTGACTTTTTGGAATGCCCAGGCATCCAGCCCGAATGACAGGACTCCCACGCTACGATTTTGCGTGTCATCCTCTCCAGTCCTTCCTGCCATATCTCCCTCCTTGATAATGCCTGGGTCGCAACTTCTGAGCTTTTTGTTTTTGACTTTTGATTTTTGACTTTTGACTTTTATCTTTTGAATTTTGATTGTTGATTGTTGATTTTTGACTCTTTGATTTTTAACATTTGACTTTTTTCATATTTTCAATTTTTTTTTTCTTCTCTTAGCTTATCAATTGGCTTATTTTTTCTCCTTCCCTCCCTCCTGTTGAGTTTTACTGGGTCAAGTGTCTTTCTATACAAATTTTGCTTGATTGACAATAGTCCACCTTGCCTTATTTTCCTGAGTTGTAAATCAGGCCGGGACCCACGGGATTGGGGTCACGTCTCCAACACCGTGGGTCCAGATGAGGTGCCTTGACACCTGCCCTGGAACATAAGGTAATGTTAGCTCAAGTGGGGAACCCCCCCCGCTCCTCATAGGAGACCTACTGTAAGACCCTCAAGCTATCACACAATGCAGCAGACAGCTCTCACCCCTTTGTTAGCGTTTATATGGTTATGATGTAATGAAGAAATCATTGGCGGCACTTGGTAGATGTGTGTTTAAACTGTTCCATATGTTTCAAATGTTTTTTGTAGGGCTCCCTAGCCCCCAGTGTTCAGATTACACAAAACTCTCTACTTTACCAGTTATCCTCTAAAAGTAGGTTCCCCACTGTTATCACGTGTTACTAATTGTGCTCAGTTCTTCACTCCCTGGATCGCTGCCTTCCTTTGGTTTCCGTCCCTTTTCTCGTCCCCACACAGCAATCCTCCTGGGATTTGCTGACCCCCCAGGTTCTCCCTTCTCTAGGTGATTTAGCGAGACTATTATCACCTCTGGTTGATTTCTTGTTCTTCCATTCCCCTCTTTATCCTTTGCTCTATCTGCACCACCTCTGCTTCTCTTCTCTGCTCCCCCCTTTCCCCTTTTCCTCTCTCATCTTTTATGCCCCCCCCCCTCTCTTGTGGTTTTTGTTTTTTGTTTTTTTCTCTTCGCCCCCGTCTCTATCTACTTTTGTTTGTCTTTACTGGCTGGATCCACGTCTGCCCCATCAAGTGCTTTTTCTGCCCTTGTTCATCTAACTGCACGTTACTCTCTGAAAAAAACAGCAGTTTGATACGTGTTATCGCAAAGGTGTTCGTTCCTCCACCAGCGAACCATGCCCTCCCTGACTTTGAGATGCCTTTCTCTTAATGTGAGAGGCCTTAATTTGCCAGAAAAGAGATCACAAGTTTTATCCTCTCTCACCAAACACAGAGCACATTTTATTTTCCTCCAGGAGACCCACTTTCGTTCGGACGCCATCCCTAAACTCTCTAACCACTTATACCAAACAGCTTTCCACGCCACTAATCCGGAGTCTAAGACTAAAGGCATTTCTATTCTCATATCTAAAACAGCAAACTTGCACCTATCAGATTCCCTGGTTGACCCTGAGGGTAGGTACATATTCCTTAAGGGCACATGTGCTTCAAAACCGATTACGTTAGCTAACATATACTGCCCAAACGAACATCAGGTGGCCTGGTGATTTATTAGCCTCTTTCCACTCAGGTCTAGTACTTTTGGGAGGGGACTTCAACATCCCCCTAAATCCACTACTGGATTCCTCTTCTGGTTCCTCCACTTTAACCTACAGGGCGTTGCGCCAGATTACTTCAAAGCTTCAATCCTTGACACTGCACGACACGTGGCGCACAATGTACCCTTCAGATAAGGACTACACTTTTTTCTCAGCCCTGCATCAAAAATACTCTAGGATAGACTATTTCTTTCTCACCCAGGCGGACCTCCCCTTTCTTCAGCAATCTACTATTGAACCGATGTTTCTGTCAGACCACCATCCGATCACTGTCACCCTGTCTTTCCCTGAAAATTCTTCCAGAGCAAAGTCCTGGCGCTTGAACCCCTCCCTGCTCGGGGATCCCCTAGTAATCGACCATATACGCACAAGAATCCAGCAATACTTTGGGGAAAACTCGAGTCCGGAGGTCTCGCCGGTTTCCCTTTGGGAAGCGCATAAGTGCGTGATCCAAGGTGAACTGATTGCCTTGGCCACAAAGGCCAAGAAACAACACCAGGAGCATATAAACTCCCTCATCGGGACAATCAAATCTCTTGAAACCTCTCATAAACTAACTCGCGCACGAGCCACATTACAGGACCTGACGCGCACCCGAGCTCTTCTTTTGGGGGAACTAGGCAAACGTTCTAGGAGACGTTACATTCTTGGCAACAAGTGTGGCCATCTTTTGGCACGCACGGTCCAAAACTCAAAATCTAGCTCTACAATTCACCATATTCGCAACCCTGGGGGTGATCTTCTGGTCAAGAATGCAGATATTGCTAAGGAATTCAAGAGTTTTTACTCCAAGTTATACAATTTGCAGCCCCATGCTCCCTCTTTACACAAAGCGGATACTCGAACCGCACAAATCAGCATATTCCTTTCTCGCTACAGACCCAAGCCACTCTCTTATCAACAGTCACTTGCTCTGGAAGACCCCATTCCGGCGTCGGAACTGAATTTGGCCATGAAACAAATGAAATCGGGAAAGGCCCCAGGCCCGGACGGATTCCCCCTCCAATACTACAGATCCTTTATAGACCCTTTAGCTCCCAACCTTCTAGACATATTTAACGCCTTATCAGACCCCCAGATCAAACCAGATAGCATGCTTGCTGCGCATATCGCGGTAATCCCTAAGGAGGGTAAGGATTCTTCCTCGGTGGCGAACTACAGGCCGATTTCCCTTCTTAACGTCGACATCAAAATATACGCAAAGATTCTGGCTAACAGACTGCTCCCCATAGTTCCTGGACTTGTCTCCCTAGATCAGGTTGGTTTTGTCCCTGGACGTGAGGCCAGGGACAACACCATCCGTACGCTAAACTTGCATCATTGGCTCACGACATCCAAATCTCATGGTTTCTTTCTTTCACTTGATGCTGAGAAGGCGTTCGACAGGGTGGCTTGGGACTACATGCAGGAGGTGCTCTTGGCTTTAGGACTGGGGACCCGCATGATGTCACATATCACGGCCTTATACACGGGTCCCTCCGCGGCGGTGAAGGTCAACAGTCACCTGTCGGATGCCTTCCACATCAGCAATGGCACACGTCAAGGCTGTCCCCTGTCACCATTGATTTATATTCTTACCCTGGAACCCTTTCTTAATAGACTAAGAGATAACCCAAACATACAGGGGGTCACCGTGAAAGGCAGGGAGTTTAAAGTGGCAGCTTTTGCTGATGACATTCTTCTCTCTTTACAATCCCCCCGTATCTCCTTACCTAATCTTCTTAAAGATATTGACCACTTCGGCTTCTTGTCCAATCTTAAGATCAACCACACAAAATCACAGGCATTAAATGTAACCCTTCCCTCGCAGGAGGTGACACACTGTCAGGAGTCATTCCCATTCCGGTTGGAACAGGACACACTTACATATCTTGGAATTCGAATCCCCACTCACTTGACAGACTTGTATTTGAAAAACTTCCACCCTGCCCTGCTCCAGGCCCAAAAGAACCTTAAAGACTGGATGGGCCTGAATGTTTCCTGGTTCGTTCGCTCAGCCCTGATTAAAATGATTATTCTGCCTTGTATACTCTACCTAATGCAGTCAATTCCTATTTCCCTACCCCCAGGGTTCTATACATCCTATCGGAAATCTTGCTCTTCCTTCTTATGGCGGAACTCCCAGCCGCGTGTTAAGTACTCGCGACTCACGTTACCCAAATCTAGGGGGGGTATTAGTCTACCGGACCTTCGACAATACCATACCGCATGCCTCCTTACAAGGATCGCTGACTGGAATATCCATGCATACAAAAAGCTATGGGTGTTCCTGGAGAAGGCTTTCTCCTCAGGACCCTTACATTTACTCCCATGGCTGCCTTCCTCTAACTGGCCCCATTCCTTGTTGACTCACCCACTCATCTATCCCACTCTTCTGGCATTCAAGAAGTCGGCGTTACATAGGCCCCCATCGACCTCCCTGAGCCCTTTGACAACTCTAAGGGTAACATAGACTTCCCCCCTGGGGTCTCTGATGGTTTTATGAGCCGTGAGTGGCCCTTTGAGGATGTACTAGCGCTCCAATTCTACTCTGAGGGGAAACCCATATCTTTTGAAGTGCTAAAGTCGTCCACCAAGACGGCCTCTTTGTCCTTCTGGACCTACAGACAAATCCAACACTTTCTTACGACATATGCCAATCAGACAGCCTGGACACGACGACTTACACCATTTGAATCCCTGTGTCATCACAAAACTCCGCAAAGACACTTGATCTCCTTCCTTTATACCCTCCTTTCGGAGACCCCAACACTGACTCCTACCCCTTCACAGCTCTCCTGGAATAGGGACCTCCAAACGCCCCTGGTCAACGGAAGACTGGAATACTATATACGAATACGTTCACAAGGGGTCGCTGAATGTGGCCATTCAGGAGAATGGCTATAAGATACTAACCAAGTGGTACAGGACCCCGTCGTGTCTCCACAAATTTTCCCCGGGCGTTCCTGACACGTGTTCGAGATGCGGGTCGGGAGTGGGAACTATGCTTCATGTGTGGTGGGACTGTGGAGCCCTTCAACCTTTTTGGAGGGAGGTCCACGGTCTCATCTCACACGTCACAACTTACACACTGGATTTTACCCCGTCCCAATTTCTCTTACACCACACCTCCCTCCCTAAGAAAGACTATTATAAATCCTTGGCCATGCATATGGTAAATGCAGCTAGACTCTGTATTACAAGACACTGGCACTCCACAGGCATTCCCACAGTCAGGGAGTGGCTTGCACGGCTTTCCTCCATAAAGGAAATGGAGGAACTGATCTTCACTTCGCAGGAAAAGATGCATAAATTCTCTGCTAAGTGGGCCTGCTGGAATCACTTTATTACCACTGATCGTTATCTTCAGTATATATCCTAAAAATGCCCTGTGGGGCGGGGGCTTTCCCCACTATTGTGGGTGGGATGAGGGTGGAGATGCGGATCCACCCAGGCCTCCTCTGTCTTTCTTTCTTTGTTTATTTGTTGATCCCCTGTGTCCCCTCTGTTTTCGTCCCTTCCCCTCCTTTTGCTCCCTTTTCTGCTCTCCTTTCCTCTCTTTTTTTTTCTTTTTTTCTCTCTCTCATTCTTTAGTCCCTTCTCTCTTGGAAATTTCTCTTTTTACATGAGGGTACCTCGCCTTTGAGCGGTCATGATACATTGCACCCCAGTTCATGGATATGATCGAGGTCCTACGCCAGTCTCCCCCTTCAATATTGTATGGGGGGATATGGGGGGAGGGGAAAATAGACAATACGATCCTCCGCCCCTAGTACGCTTCATTACAGTGTTAATCCCCGGCCGTGGCCAGTCAGTCTTTTTTGAGCTTTTCATACAGTGTTATGACATATGTGTTTTCATGTCCTCATGTTTTCCTGCTAAAAAATTGTATTGTGACCAGGATTTGGTCTTGTATGTTATGCTTTTTTCTTACTAAATAAAAAAAAAACTTCTTATGGAAAAAAATAAATAAAGAAATCAGATAGTTCATTGCAGAATTCTTGTGTTTCATTTGTTGGAGGCTCTAGGCAGGTGGGGTTCATAGTTTGAGCGACTAGTTTGAAAAGTTCACGGGGACGGTTTAGGGCTTTTGAGATGGTATTAAAGAAGTGTTCTTTTTTTGCTTTGAAGATTGCTTTGTGGTATTTCTTGGTGAGTAATTTGTAGTTTGTGTGGTTTTCTTTTGTTGAGTTTCTTCTCCAGGCTCCTTCAGCTCTTCTGCGTTCTTGCTTTAGTAATGTAAGAGCGTCATTGAACCAGCCGGAATTATTTTTGCGGATGAGTGCTCTGCGTCTCAGGGCGACTGTGTCTGCTGTCTGTAGTAATGCTTTATTAAAGAAGTTGAGTGTTTCTTCCGTTCAGTGGTTTTGATTTAGCATTGTTATTTTGTTCGATAGCGTGGTTTTGAAAAGTTCCGAGTGTAGTTTCTTCTGTGATCTTGTCCAGTGTGTTGTTATTGAATGTGTCGGTTTTTTGAAGATGGTGTTGGTGGTTATTTTAAATTTGATAGCGTGGTGGTCCGTCCATGGTAAAGGCGTGTTGTTCAGTGTGTTGATGTCCATTATCTGTTTGAAGATGAGATCGAGAGTGTGATCCGAAACATGCGTGGGAGCATATATCAGTTGCTGCAGACCTAGTTCTTCCAGTTGGTCGATGCAGGCGGTGGCGATAGGGTCATGGGTGGAATTAGCCCAGAGGTTGATGTCCCTCGAGTAGCAGGAGGTGTTTGGTTTTCAAGGTGTATGTTGAGATGAATTCGGTAAGAGGTGTGAGGAGGTCTGTCTTTGGTCCCGGTGGTCTGTAGCAGGGTTTTTCAACTCCAGTCCTCAAGGCGCCCCAACAGGTCTTGTTTTCAGGATTTCTCTCAGATAAAACGGCTGTGGTAAATACTAAGGCAGTGAAACTGATCAAATCACCTGTGCAAAATAATGGAAAGCCTGAAAACACAACCTGTTGGGGCGCCTTGAGGACTGGAGTTGAGAAACACTGGTCTGTAGCATAGCAGTATGTAGACGGTGTCCTGGGGTGTTGTTTGGAGTTGCAGAGTAAGTGTTTCTATAAAAGGCAATGAGTTCTGTAGAGTTGGTTTGGTGAGAGAGAGGTGGGATTTGTAGATCACTGCTAGGCCTCCTCCTCTTTGCCCTATTCTATGCTCAGTTAGGATGCAATAGGTCTCAGGCACTAATTCTGCTAGAATGGTGTTACAGTCCGATGTTAGTCAGCTTTCCGTGATGAAAAGGCAATCTGTGTTGTGTTGGGTGATAAAGTCGTGAATTTCCTGTCTGTGCTTGACTGCAGATCTGGTGTTGATCAGGGCGCATGATAGGTGTTGTAGTTGAAATGATGCCATCCTGTTTTTGGCGGCCGATCGTCAAATGATTCTTAGAAGTTGTTCTTTTCGTAGTATTTTTTGGATGGAGGTTGGTAGTGTTGAGGCCGTATTCATTAGGCCCCGGAGGGTGTCTGCTGAGTATTTCATGTTGAACATGGTGAAAAAAAATGCAGAGGATGATGAGATGAATGATGATGATAAAGAAAATGCTGATGATAGGATGATGAAGATGATGATGATGATGATGATGGAACCCAATATAACCCTCCCAGGTGATCCAGAGAAAGGCGAAAAACCCCAGCCGAGCACGGGCCAATTAGCTACAGCAGGGGAAAAAATTCCTTCCTGATCCCCCGAGAGGCAATCAGGATAGACCCTGGATCAACTTTCTATGGTTGGCTGGTGCCTGGTGTACTTACCTAGTTGTCAGGTTAAAGCAAGAAGCCGATGATGATGCTTAGATGACGATGATGAGGGTGCGGATGCTAAGGGGTGGGGGGGGGTGAAAGGGGGATGTGGGGGATTGTGGTAAAAGCGCTTGGGTGTAGCAAGATGGTCGCTACTTACCAGGCCGGATCCCTGGTTTGTCCTTCAGGCTGACGATTATGAGTGGCCTGGAGGGGGGTTGCTGGCAGTTGGCTAGTACCAGGCGAGTCCTGTGGTATGAATCTGGCAGGAGTGACTTGGGGGTCGGGAGAAGGTGTTTGGTGCCCAGGCTGGGTGGACCAAGATGGCCGGAGCTAGGCCAGAGCCGCGGTCTGTCCTGAGGGGAATCGGGTAGCTACCGCTGCGGCTTTAGGAGGTCCGATGACGGCTAGGGGGAGCTCCGGGGTAGGAGACAGCAAGCGGGCCCGCTGAGAGAGGAAGTTGGAGGAAAAAGCGATTCTTGGATGGCCAGAGCTAGGCCGCAGCCGCGGGCTGTCCTGCGGGTCTAGAAGTCTAGAGCAGACGCCCGGATGGCGGCAGGCGGCATGCTGCGGCTGCGGGCGGCGCGCTGGTGAGTTGGGGAAGCTGGGAAAGCTGGGCTGGGGGAGAACCGAGTCTAGGGGGAGCCGTAGACCTGCAGGCAACGCTAGTGTAATCCGTGGGTTTGTCCTGGATGTCAGGAGCTCCTTGCACACACGTCAGTCTGCTGGACCGTGTGTACTGATAATGATCTGTAGATCCAATGAGCTGTATGCCGGATGTTATGTGTTTAATATCAATGGTATCAGGAACATTTTTTATGCAGTTCTTTTATGGTGGTTTCTTAGCATTTTTTGGGGTTCACTTATAAGTGGGAGGGTTCCACCACTATTCACAAGAGCCTCATTCATTTATTTACATGGTAGCGCTACACTCTTTTTTGCAATACATGTTTGGTTGGTGTGGGAATACATGACAATGCTTTAGCAGCAAGCCCGACAAATTTAACTATTAATTAAGAATGATTATTTTCACTGTTATCACATGGAAAAAAGTTATTTTAGAGATAGTAGTGCAATGGTATTCATATTTATCCACCTTAACCTTAAGGTCCTGTTCATTGTGGAGAGCAGATATTTATTTAACAGAATAGGTAATTGGGCCATCAGACAGAGAATAACTTTAACTTGCAATTTCGGAAGCAGGTGAAAAGTTAGAAGCAATAATTCATAACAGGGTGAGGATGGCAAAAAAATTGGACTCTTCATACCAATCTCTCTCTAGCTCAATCGAGGTACAAGTGACTACATTGCATAGTCTCTATAAGACTCTATAGCAACAGAGAGTCTAGTAGAGAATCACTACTTCAGTAAAACAGTTCAGAACACAGCTCCTTACAGTTATCCCCATAGACAACCTCCCTAACAGTGAAGGCATCCAAGGCCCAAGGACAAAGGGCCACCCCACTAGAATTGGAGTAATCTGGTAGTATTTTGCTGTCCACATTCAGCTGAACACCGCAGTGTCTACTGCACACTGTGCCTGCATTTTACTTGCCATTAGGGATGAGCCGAACACCCCCTAGTTCGGTTTGCACCAGAACATTAGAACAGGCAAAAAAATTGTACGAACACCATTAAAGTCTATGGGACACGAACATGAAAAACCAAAAGGGCTAATTTTAAATGCTTATATGCAAGTTATTGCCATAAAAAGTGTATGGGGACCCGGGTCCTGCCCCAGGGGACATGTATCAATGCAAAAAAAGGTTTTATAAACTACAAATTTTTCAGGAGCAGTGATTTTAATAATGCTTAAAGTGAAACAATAAAAATGAAATACTCCTTTACATATCATGCCTGGGGGGTGTCCTTAGTATGCCTGTAAAGTAGCACATCTTTCCCATGTTTAGAACAATACCACAGCAAAATTACATTTCTAAAAGAAAAAAAAATATTATAAAAAACGGCATGGGGACCAGGGTCCTGCCCCAGGGGACATGTATCAATGTACCAAAATGTTTAAAAAAATGCGCAGGGATCCCCCCAAAATCCATACCAGGCCCTTCAGGTCTGGTATGGATTTTAAGGGGAACCCTGCACTAACATTTTACCAGACCCTTATCCGAGCATGCAACCTGGCAGACAACAGGAAAAGAGGGGGGACGAGAGAGCGGCCCCCCTTCTGAACCGTACCAGGCCACATGCCCCCAAAGCATCTTGTCCCCACAAGGGCCCCATCTCCACAACCCTTGCCCGGTGGTTGTGGGGGTCTGCGGGCAGGGGGCTTATCAGAATCTGGAAGCCCCCTTTAACAAGGGGAGCCCCAGATCCTGCCCCCCTATGTGAATGGGTATGGAGTACCATTGTACCCCTACTCATTCACCTCAAAAAAAGTGTCAACATTTTAAAAATGACAGTAGACAACTCGGGACAAGTCCTTTATTTTCTTTTATTTTTTACCACAAATTACGCAGTCGAGTTTCCCGCATTTGGGGCAATCACAGGGGTCAGCACAGCCGGAGTGCAATGGCCGAGCCTCGCCCTGGGAGAACCACCTTCGTGATCATGATGTCTCCCCTGCCAGGTAAGTAAAAAAGTCCTTTATTAAAAAATAAAAAATAAATAAAAAAAACGTCCCACGATGTCGATCTATCCTCGATCACAGCGCCAACGGACTGCAAAAATACCCCCGCAACAACTCTGCCTCCATGTGATGTCACATGATGTCAGAAGGGGGCGGGTTCACCCGTTTATGTCACCGGGTGGCCCCACCCTCAACTATATAACAGCAGTCATCGTGAAGAGGATTCAGTCGGTAGGAGCCTCTCATGGAGGCAAAGTTGTTGCGTTTTTTTTTTTGTTTTGTTTTTTTGGTCCATCTGTGCTGTGATTGAGGATGTTTTTTCCTGCGGCCTGCCAGGTTGCGTGCTCGGATAAGGGTCTGGTATGGATTTTGGTGCTTTTTTTTATGATTTTTATCTGTATTACCGGGATCCGAAAATTCATTACAGCCGTGATAAGTTTTAAATGACTTTTTATCCTTTAGAAATGTCATTTTGCTGTGGTATTGTTCTAAACACGGGAAAAATGTGCTACTTTACAGGCATACTAAGGACACACCCCAGGCATAATATTTAAAGGAATATTTAATTTTTATTGTTTCACTTTAAGTATTATTAAAATCACTGCTCCTGAAAAAACTGCAGTTTTTAAAACTTTTTTTGCATTGATACATGTCCCCTGTGGCAGGACCCAGATCCCCATGCTGTTTTTTTCAATGATTTTTTTCTATATTGCCGGAATCTGACAATACATTACAGCAGCGAGCAGTTTTAAATTAGATTTTTTCCTTTAGAAATTTTATTTTGTTACATACTAAGGACACCCCCCAGGCACGATATTGAAAGAAATATTACATTTTTATTGTTACACTTTAAGCATTATTAAAATCACTGCTCCTGAAAAAAAGGCAGTTTTTAAAACTTTTTTTCTTTTATCCCCTGGGGCAGGACCCGGGTCCCCATACACTTTTTATGGCAATAACTTGCATATAAGCCTTTAACATTAGCACTTTTGTTTTTTCATGTTAGTGTCCCTGTCAGGTCACCTGTGGCCAGATGACAGATGCACACCCTAGGGGGTCAGGAGTGCACCACAAGGTAGTGAACCCTATGGCTGACTGCTGCGGATAGGATACTGGGTGGTTGTGGAAAGCGGGACCAGAGGAGCACAACCAGGATCCACAGGAAGCTTGAGCCGAGATTCCCCAGGGCGCGGAGTCTGCTGTTTCTCAACCTTTTTACCGTGGAGGAACCCTTGGCAAAAAGTCTGAGATCTCGGGGAACCCCTAAAAAAAAAATTCAGATCTACAGCTCTCGGAACATCGTATCTGATCAGCAAGCTGTAGATATAACCACGTTTATTGTAGAAATAGCTTTAAATAATGGAATAAAAATTAGAACTCACCTGACACCAACATTATAGTGTGAACAGTGCACATAGAAATCAATTGTTTTCTTTATGTCCCTGCAGAGACCTGCGTTACAACAAGCCGAAAATATTTTAAGCAAGTCAAATTTGTACACATTTTCCATTTTTTGCACATATGCTGTGAACGAGGCCTTACTGAACTTGAACAAAACTCCCAAATATTGTAACTGATAAATAGGATAGCAGACTACGGGAACAGTTGGGACTTGTTCACAACATTCATGCATAAGAATTGATGGTGCAGATTTGATCTGCATAGACTACTTTGGTCTTGTCCATGTCATGTGCAGAGAGACATGCACTTTCCTAACGTAGGTCTCTGCTAGAACATAAAGAAAATAACTGATTTCTATGTGCCCTGTTCACACCACAATGTTGGTATCATTTGAGTATTTTTCTCTGCAGAGAAATGCATACATGTTGCATATTTCTGTGCAGAAAAAATATGCACATGATACCAATGTTGATTTCAATGTGCACTGACAGCGAGTACTGTCAATGTGCATTAATACCTGGTGCCTCCTCTATAGTTCCAGCTCCTCTGAACCTGTGAGGGTGGTACCAGGAAGAGTGCTGACAGTGGGAGCACATGGCTGAATCTTGCAGGAGGTGAGATCCTGTGTATGGTAGTGACTGAATGCAGACTGCAGGGGCCTGTGGCTGGATGAGACTGAATCATAATAGGATTATGTACAAATATGGCAAAATAAAGCTATTATAATCTCACCTCCTGTTACATTCAGCCTGTGTGCCTCAACTCTCTGACCCCCCCCCCCCCAGTCTGCAATCAGTGCTGTTATACACAGGATCTCATCTCCTGTTCTCTGCTCTTCCCTCCCCCAGCAGTCTGCATTCACCCCTGACATACACAGGAACTCAGCTTCTATCTAATCTAGCCATGTGCTCCTTTTCTCTGCTCCCCCCCTCCACAGTGTGCATTACTGCTACCATTGAGACAGATCTCACCTTCTGATCTGGTGCTTCCGCCTCCATAGTCCTCATTCTCGGCTCTCTTCACGGCTCCCACTCTGTGCTCCCTGCCTCCAGTCTTCATTCTTGGGTCCCATGGCTCTCCGCTCTCCATGCCTAGCTCTCCATGCCCGGCTCCCCGCTCTCCATCAGTGGCGTCACTAGGGTTGGTGTCACCCGGTGTGAAAAAAATTGGTGTCAACCCCCCTCCACCCACTATAGTCCCTCTTCAGTACAGACCCCCCATTAAGTACAAACCCCACTCCATCAGTATAGACCTCCCTCCAAGTGCAGAAACCCTATCAGCATAGCCCCCCTCAGTGCAGACCCTCATCAGCATAGACACCCCCTAGTGCAGACCCCCTTCCATCAGCATAGCCCCCCTCAGTGCAGACCCCATCAGCATAGACACCCCCTCCATCAGCATAGCCCCCCTCAGTGCAGACCCCCATCAGCATAGACACCCCCATCCATCAGCATAGCCCCCCTCAGTGCAGACCCCCATCAGCATAGACACCCCCTAGTGCAGACCCCCTTCCATCAGCATAGCCCCCCTCAGTGCAGACCCCCATCAGCATAGACACCCCCTAGTGCAGACCCCCTTCCATCAGCATAGCCCCCCTCAGTGCAGACCCCCATCAGCATAGACACCCCCATCCATCAGCATAGCCCCCCTCAGTGCAGACCCCCATCAGCATAGACACCCCCCTCCATCAGCATAGCCCCCCTCAGTGCAGACCCCCATCAGCATAGACACCCCCATCCATCAGCATAGCCCCCCTCAGTGCAGACCCCCATCAGCATAGACACCCCCTAGTGCAGACCCCCTTCCATCAGCATAGCCCCCCTCAGTGCAGACCCCCATCAGCATAGACACCCCCTAGTGCAGACCCCCTTCCATCAGCATAGCCCCCCTCAGTGCAGACCCCCATCAGCATAGACACCCCCATCCATCAGCATAGCCCCCCTCAGTGCAGACCCCCATCAGCATAGACACCCCCTAGTGCAGACCCCCTTCCATCAGCATAGCCCCCCTCAGTGCAGACCCCCATCAGCATAGACACCCCTCTCCATCAGCAAAGCCCCCCTCAGTGCAGACCCCCTCCATCAGCATAGACCCCCATCAGCATAGATACCTCCACTTGTGCTAGTAGTCCCCCCCTCTCCCCTCCCATAGCGCCCCCAGCACATGTCCATAAAATACACTATTCAGACCTCAGAACAGCGCAGCATAGACATAGCGGGTGTCCCTCCTCGGACTGCCTCCTCCTGTCCTGTGCATATGTAAACAGAGGAGGGAGGACTCGGGGAGGCGGCTTAAGTCCGCTCCGCTGTGAGAGACACAGATCAGTGCAGGGGTGTGCGGACCGTGTGATGCCGCTGCCCACAGGCGTCACCTGGGTGCGATCTGCACCCCCCACTCAGCAAAACCACTGCTCGGCTCCCCGCCGAATTTTAAAACTCCCGCTCTCTGCCTTTCCGCTCTCTGAGTTCTCTGAGCCGGAACTACAGAGAGAGCATCGGGTATCAATGCGCGCTGACTGTTCTCACTGTCAGCGCACATTGGGAACAGTGAAAACAACATTGGACGGATATACATCCGCCACAATGTTGAATCGCGGCGGAACCCCTGGGGACTTCTCGCGGAACCCCAGTTGAGAAACACTGCTCTAGTGGTTAGGATGTTACGCTGCAGGTAGGTCCAGGTCGCGACCCCTAGAGTCTCCTAGCTCACGCCTCGTAGGGTAAGGAGGAAAGAGGGGAAGCAGCAGCACAGGATACAAGAATAGTGAGGGGAAAGGCCAAGGTCAGGGCAACAAGCAGACAAGGATAAACGAAGGGCAAGCCGAAGTTCAAGGGTCACAAGCAGACAGGGATAGTCAGGAACAAGCCAATATCGTAACAGAGAGACAGACGTAGCACACAGCAGGCAGGAACCCAAACACACAATGCCTAACAAACACGTTTATCAGCCAAGCAGACTTGCAGTGCACAGGTTAATATAGTGTTCTGTGATAGGGCCTGGGGTGGAGTCAGGCTGGGATGAGATTATAAAGGAAGCCAGGTGAAAGGGTCTGGCCTCTAAGATGAACACATAAGGAGGAAAGGTAAGCTGACAGACAAACATTACTGCATATCCATGACAGTCCCATAGCCTTTAACGGTGTTCCGCGGCTTTCGAATTTGCCTCGAACACCGCATAATGTTCGCTGTTCGGCGAACAGGCGAACACCTGATGTTCGAGTCGAACTTACGTTCGACTCGAACATCGGGCTCATTCCTACTTGTCATCAACAATGCTGCAAAGGACATACTGAGATTGGAGAATAGTATCTGCCCCTTCCAGACCTTTTTTGTCCATTCATTGAAAGGTATGGGGACTTCTCAGCAAGCAACCCACTAAACACATTTGTAAACACTGGTGGTCAAAGGTTTTTAGAAAAATTCAAATTTTCAGTTTACATTCCATAATTTAACCACTTGCCGACCGCCCACAGTACATTTACATCATTACTCTGACATAAAATTCAGCTAGCTGCCATAACCCTGATATCTTTTTGTACTGTGGGCGATTTTCTACAAGATAAAAGTGGTCCCAGCGGCACATTTGCGGTGGGAGTGGTGACCCCCGCTGAGTTTACCGGAGCCATCGGTAAGCCCGGAACCGATCCAATCACTCTAATGCCTGGGCAGGAAGATGAATGAGGGCAAGATAGCCTCCACTCGGCTCTAAGTCCTTGGAGGACTGGAGCAACATCTGACGTCACTTCTGCCTCTCGGGCTCAAAGTGCCATTTAATTTTTTTTTTGCTTTTAAGGGTAAATGAGAGATCTGGGGTCTTTTTGACCCCAGACACCTCTCAATAAAGAGAACCTGTCATGCTTATTTCTATTACAAGGAATGTTTACATAAAATATTGCAACGATCGCCACTTTATTCTCTAGGGTCTCTGATAAAAAAAAACATTTTATAATGTTTGGGGGTTCTAAGTAACTTTCTAGCAAAAAATAAAAAAAATTAACTTGTAAACAAAAAGTCGCAGAAAAGGCCTGGTCAGCAAGTGATATCAATTCCACAATGTAAAGCTGAACATCTTGTTCTTTTCTTCTTAGGTAGTTGTGACATTACTGATGGTGGATCTGGGCCCAAGCAAGTATATTCTATTTGAACTGTCAAACTCACAGGTTGAAGTCTTCTTAGCTGAAAGCAAGATTTATTTCAACTACTGTTACAGTAGACTTTCCCTCTTGACCATGACAATTATCCATATCCCATATGCAAGTTACCTGATGTTTGTTTTTTTCAAGATAAAATGCTTTTAAGCCCATTGAAACCGGCACTGTCCATTTCGCACCTCCACTCTTCCACATCCTGTCTCATGCTGCTATCTTTAATTTTCTTCGACATTGGGAGTAGGGTTGCCACCTCATCCCCTTAAAACTGAACACATATTAATTACACAGGTTCTGTGGCTGATTAGGTGGTAATTAAACTCACTTGATGCCTTATCTGCAATAAATTAGTCTCAGAACCTGTGTAATTCATATGTGCTTGAGTTTAAAGGGATGAGGTGGCAACCCTTATTGGGAGTCGACTGTCTCTTCCTGGTTCTTGCACCCAGCCCCCTCAGGATGCAGCACCAGATCTCAGATAGTGTAGCCACATACGTGATCTCTGTTGGCATTTCTTTTGCACTGAATGTAACCTTACTGTTGGGAGATCTTTACTAGCAACCTCCTGGGAAATACGTCACATATCCTTGAAGGCTTCAAGACCATAGGTGCCGATCTCTTGCAAGATCCCCCAACACTATGGTAGCATATAATAGGAAAGAGATCTCCTGCATGTGCAGATGGAGATCTGGCACCATGACTTTCACATTACATGTTGCCATGTGTGAGGAGATCTTGCAAAAGTTTGGCACCTGGTGTGTATCCCAGGAGGCTGAGGGCAAGGAACAAGGAAGTTAGTTTGTGATGCATACAAAAAAGGAATTTAAAAAAGGGGAAAAAAAGCATTAGGCAATTATGTAAGTAGGAGGAGGGAGGAAAGAAACAAGTTGTGAGGTGAAAAGTCCACTTTAAGCCGTGGCAAGGCAATTCCACTGTTTTATAAATGGGCTCCTTAATCTAAGTCGAAGACTTATTGTGTAACTATGGGCAAAACAAAAATGGCATATATGATGCAATCTTTTACTAGCAAACACAGAGCACTTTTTGTTTTTCACCATGGTTTTATTATCTATTGATCCTTTCAGTGGATCCATTAATGTTCTACTTTCTTAAAAACTACAATTAAAACTGTCTATTGAAAAAGTTCACCCCGTGTTGCCGGACTTTTTGGTCTGCTGTTTACATGGACCTTTTTTTATTGTACACTTAAATGGCACATGTGTGCATATCTATATGGGAAAGGATTGCTCTGTGACCTAATTGTTAATCATTAAAGCCCCGTACACACAGGCCGAATGTCGTCAGACATCGACTGGTAAAAAAAAAAAAAATGTCTAAACTTTCTTTAGGGATAGGTGATGGGCAGAAACTGTTGAAAATAAGGATGTATTGCCTTCACTAGGACCTACTTTCGGGAACTGTGTGCTAAAGTGACTAGTAGATTTTTGTGGACACAAAAAGGCTTTCTTGAACATATAGCAGATGCATCAATTAGCCTTTTTCTTAACCAGAAGAAATGTCAAACCCCCTCATGTGCTGTATCCCATTACTTTATAGAAATATTTTAGAAGAACATTAAAATTACTAATTACTAGGTCATCCTTCGGCCGTTGGTTTAAATCCCAACCACAGCACTACCTGCCTGGAGTTTGCATGTTCTCCCCGTCCCTGTGTGGATTTCCTCTGGGTACTCCAGTTTCCTCCCACACTTCAAAGACTTGCTGGTAGGTGAATTGGCTCCTGTCTAAATTGGCCCTAGTTTGTGAGTTAGGGACCTTAGATTGTAAGCTCCTTGGGGGCAGGGACTGATGTGAATGTACAAAATATGTATGTAAAGTGATGTGTAAATTTACAGCGTTATACAAGTACAGTACCTGACCGCGATATTGTACATAATCGGTCAGGCAGTGCGACATTCGGCCACCCGCTACCTCAGTCGCCAGAGCCAGCGCCAAGCTCTGTCGCTCCTCCTGCTCGCCGCCCGCAATACATTCCTATGGATGCGCTGCATCTCATGGGGGCGGCGAGCGCGAGAAGCACAGCCTCGCAGCGGCCATATCCAGCGCGATCCCATCGTGCTGGATATACAAAATCGGCGGCACCTACTGTACCTGTAATAAATAAATAAATAAATCCTTCAAGAAAACAGCCAGGTAACTTCTAGCCACAAATATCCATCCAAGTTTGAATATGTACCTTGTTCTCATTTACAATGTAAGTCTAGCCAAAGTTCTTATTTTTCGTTGTTTTAAATATAAAGGAAAAGCGTTACAACTCCCATTTTTATTGCTATCTAGGGCTCCGATAAATAGAATTCCCCTCACTTACTGTTAAGG
This sequence comes from Rana muscosa, assembly GCA_029206835.1. NCBI lineage: Eukaryota > Metazoa > Chordata > Amphibia > Anura > Ranidae > Rana > Rana muscosa. The sequence continues at coordinate 865,715,693 of CM055122.1, forward strand.
TGACAGCATTTTTTATCAGACAGGAATTGCGGGAAAGTCTTCTACAGTGATAGAGACAGCAATAAAATGATGAAAAGGTCTAGCTTTCCCATACTCTACCAATAAAAAGCATTTTGATTTCTGTCTGTGTTGCTGCTGTAGATCCCCTCTCACTTCCTGTCTGGTGATAACAGGAAGTAAGAGGTAATATTTCTAATGAAGCCCTAGACAGCAGTAAAAACGTGTCTGGGGCTGTAATCCTTCCCCACTATGTTCAGAACTTTAAAAAAAAAGGAGGTTTGGCTGGGCTTTACTAGAAATTCACTTGTGTCTAGAATTTAGCCAGAGTGAATGATTACACAGATATTTTTAGACTCATAATTCAAATCATTTTTAATAATCAAACCAAACTCACCATCCATGTCTCCTTTTTTTATTTTGTTGAGAAATCACTTTAGAAAAAAAAGTGATTCATGTAGCATTTCTCAAAATCAATCTGTCCTTAGCACAGGAGGCACACAGGCAGGAGGGTGTGCTTAGCTGAGAAAACCACTCCCCCCTCCTCCAGATAAAAGAAAAAAAATACCCATAAAAACTCCACGGATGTATGGCATCTTTTTGCCTAGGCCAGAAACCAGGAAGAAATGAAAAAAAAAGTTTAAAACAAGTAAATATAATATACTTTCCTATCTATTTCCTAAGGCTAGTAGCATAAATAATTAACATTAGGTAATGTTGATTATGTGTTTTTAGATGTTTTATAATACCTCTTTATGTGTACTGTGCTCAGGGATGCACTTTATTACATTATCAGTCTAACATTGAGTAAGCTTTGACATGCTGAGCTCTGCCTGTCTTGTTACCTAGCCAATCCGTGGTAAGTTTTTCATTAAGGGAATAGACCATGCTCTAACAAAAAAATTGAGCCCCATTTTAGAAAATTCCTTCCTTGGCTGGGTTACTTCCATGATGAGCTGGATGTGGTGCCTATGGTAAGGACCCTGGGCTGGACTTGGCCCTTTTACAGTCTGTGAGCTCAGAAGAACAGGATGGGAGCTGTAGCCAAGAAGCTCCAAGCTTTTCTACTGGTAGGTGGTTGCCTCTGGAGTTACATCCATTCACTTCAAGTTCTGCACCAGAGTTGGACATGCTGCTCAGAGCCTGAGCCAGCTGCTCCTGACCCTTCCACAGCCCGGTGCTCCAGTGAACGCTGGAGGAGTAGAGTGCAGAGCCAGTGCCTGAAAATCACATGATCTCTGCTCACTGAACATTGAGAACTGAGTGATCGGTGGTCTTTGATTGCTCAGTTCTTGGTCTTTGAGGCGGCAGGGCACAGATGCAACATCACACTGATGCTGCATCCACCTAGGTGAGTATTACTATTTGTTATTTTAAAATCACAAACCTCTCTTTTAAGATCTCCTGTTGCAATAGGTCTTTCTTTATGTGTGTATTGATACTACACATTTTGCAAACTTTTGCATTTGAATGTTTTGTCTAATCTCACTGCTGGCTTTACTTATGCATACATTTCTTTATTTCTCTCTGCTCATCTTAAATTCTGGAAGGCAGTGGCACAACACTGTGGCATGCATACTGCATCTGTTTGCCAGGAAGCATAAATGTGTTCACCCAAGTGTGTGCTCTTTCCTCCTAAGCCTTCGTTATGGAAAAGTTCCTGTGCTGAAGGTTAAATAGCCGACAGTGGGGTGTATGTGTCCTATTGCTTACAGGTGCACTACGCCTTCACCTAGAACATGTTTTATGCAGCTCGGAGAGCTCAGCTGTACTCAGTTCAGCAGCAGCAGACAGCAGGGTCACAGAATCCCTCAGAAAGCTATTAAATATTAAAAGCTAAGAGGTTAATCACAGAAAGGTGGCATGCTGTATACTCATACTGCAGGTAACTTTCCAATATGTTCTCAAAATAACCAATTCCTCTTGAAATTGATTTAGAATTTAGAATCTATCCTTAATATACTTTTTGTTCTATCCTGATATACAGTACACATATAAATAATGTATCAAAATATCTTAGAAAATAAGACTGCACACATCATTGAGGAAAACATATAGACCTGTAAATCTCTACTAGGGCTTAATAAACAATTGACAATCATTATTTGTTTTTGTTTTTTATGTGTGTAATGTTTTACATGTTATGTTATAACCTTATGAATGTGTGCTAATATTTAAAAAAAAATAGTTATAAATATAGATTGTAATTATATATAGTATGTACTAAAAAAAAAAAATGGTATAAGGAAAATAAATGAAAACAAAAATAAACTTTGAATAATGTGTAAAAAATGGAAGAAAGGAAAATAGGAAAAAAAAACTAATATGAGGAAAAGTAAAGGGGGAGGGGGGAAGGAGGAAGGGTTAACAGAATGAAACTTACATTGATAATATTTTACTAATTAAAGGAGTAGTAAAGTTACATGTTTTTTCACCTTAATGCATCCTATGCATTAAGGTGAAAAAACATTCGACAATACCGCCCCCCCCCCGAGCCCCCGTTTTACTTACCTGGCCCCTCGAAAGTCCCACGCTCGTCCCCGTCATCCTCTTCGTTTTTCAGCCTGGCCGCCGATTGGCTACACTGGATGGATTGAAAGCAGTGCAGCCATTGGCTGGCGCTGCTGTCAATCACATCCAATGACGCGGCGCGCGGGGGGCGGGGCCGAGTGATACAGTCGGCGGCTATGGCCGCCGCTGTATCACGGGAGCGCGCCCGCAATCACTCCACACCATGCAAGCTCACTCGCATTATGGTGTGGAGTCCTTGCGGGGAGGAGCCAAGACAGCCGCCGAGGGACCCCAGAAGACCAGGATCGGGGCCACTGTGTGCAAAACGAGCTGCACAGTGGAGGTAAGTATAACATGTTTGTTATTTTTGGCTACACTGGATGGATTGAAAGCAGTGCAGCCATTGGCTGGCGCTGCTGTCAATCACATCCAATGACGCGGCGCGCGGGGGGCGGGGCCGAGTGATACAGTCGGCGGCTATGGCCGCCGCTGTATCACGGGAGCGCGCCCGCAATCACTCCACACCATGCAAGCTCACTCGCATTATGGTGTGGAGTCCTTGCGGGGAGGAGCCAAGACAGCCGCCGAGGGACCCCAGAAGACCAGGATCGGGGCCACTGTGTGCAAAACGAGCTGCACAGTGGAGGTAAGTATAACATGTTTGTTATTTTTGGGCAAAAAAAAGGGAAGCTTTAGTGCTCCTTTAATTGTTGTGAAAAGTAAATCATGTACAATGTTAATTTGAATATGCAAAAATTAATAAAGAGAATATAATTAAAAAAAAAATATATAGTATGTACATGGGGGCAGCCATATTTGCTCATCATATATGCAGGCTCTGCTTCTTAGTTGTGTTTTGATGTGCACCTTATCCTGCTCCAAGTCTACCATATAGAGTTTTATTGAGAACAAGGCACATTCTGCAATCTCTAACAAAAGGAAAGATCCACAATGCTACTGGTAGCTAGAGGCCTTATGTTTTAGGTCAGGCATGTCAGACTTCAAGGGAAATATATCTCCAAGGGGCCTAATTATGTCTACCAAGGACTACATTAAATAATTTATTCATTCCAAAAAAAAAAGAAAAGAATTTAAAGGCACTTTGATACTTTATAGTAATGAACTCAACCTACAAAATTTTAACCTAGAGAAACGAGTCTTAAAACCTTTCCAGAACTGTTGTAGTACAAGATTAGCAAGGAAAGGAAGCCATTATTAGCTAGAGAACAACTTGGGAACCAGGTTTCTGCAGTGAACCTGTGCTTTGTCCATCCAGGATGAAGAAATACAGTAGGTTCACCTTAATCCTAACACAAGAAATCAGTAAAGTTCATAGATTCCAGAAGGCGCTAGATGCTTACATGTTTCTACTAATTAACAAATTCAAAACAATCCCAAACAATAGATGAAAGTCATGAGAACGATGTAGGAGAGCCTCAGTTGACAAACTTCAACTTCACCACCAAGCGTGCTCCACCACTCCCCAAAGTGAGTTGCACTCACCGGATAATTTTGCCTCACAAATAAATGATCAGTAAATATAACTTTTGTTATATCATTCGCTTTGGGGTTACTTCATGCACAATTAAACTTCATCTTAATTCCCAAAACTCTCCCCTCAGTGGGTCATTAGATATCAGATAAGAAAAAAAATCCAATGGTGCATTAGCATATAAACAAAGATAAAATGTATTTCTCACAAATACTACTCACAAGCAAATTAAAAACATAAGGCACATCAAATATCATGGCTACTTATAGTGGTTGTAAACCCTCACATCTGCCCAGTGAAGTGAATAGCCTCAGATAATACACAGAGATGAAATAAATCCTCCTATTTAAGTTTTACATGTATATCTGCTGTCTTCAGCTTTCTACATTCATTAGAAAGTGCAGAACATGTTAAAAATCTTTCTTCCTCTCTTTCAGCAGCACATAGGGGTGGGTGTGGTGACTGGGTTTACACTGTGTGTAAGCCGATTGGAAGAAAGGGACACCTCCACATAGGCAGAGGAACGAAGGAACATGCAGAACTGTATTCTGAATAGACAAGCTCCCTGCTTATCTCCCTCAAAGCTCCCTTCCCAACACAAATTTTCAGATACTGTTATCTCATGTGTCGGAGAACTTGGCAGAAGTGAGACATGCTGATAACAGAGGAATGGAGCACCAGAGAGAAATCGCCTTTAGAGATTTGGAGAGAGATAAGTAAACACTACATATATATATGTGCTTAGTTCAACTTTCATGAATGGGGTTTACAACCACTTTAAAGTGTAAGTTCACCTTTACAGAAAAATCTGTAAGGTGAACTTACACAGGACCCCCTCCTGTTCTGAGCCCCGTTATAGTCACCTCATGGCTCCGGCGCTTAGAAATCCTCTCAGCTTTCTCTCCTTCTTCCCAGCTGAGAGGATGGAGTACACTGGTTCTGATTGATCAGCGCCGCCCATGTGATGGCGTCAACCAATTAGAATGCTCCTAAATGTCCCTCATGATGAAGTACAGTTAGGAGATTAAGCCCCAGTGATTTCTGAGCCCCAGAGCCATGAGGCGGCTATACCGGGGCTCAGAACAGGAGATTGCCGCACTGCAGGTCAGCGGGACTAGGGGGGTGAGGAGGGGGTCCAGTGTAAGTTCACCTTACAGATTTTTCTGTAAAGGTGAACTTACCCTTTAATGTCCAACCATGCCCGACTGTCCCTCGCATCTCCCTCAGTGTGCGGGTATCTCACCCAACTCATTCACAAGTTAGAGCCACGGCGTCACTTCCGGTCACCATGCAACTGCACTTTGATGCTGCATTTTATCTATCTGACTTTCTCGAAGGGCTATATAAGGACCTGGCGCCGTTCCACGTGGCTTTGCCCTTTGAGAAAAAAATACAGTGAATTCTAAACACCTGAATGTATGCATTTTCGATCTACTATTTTTCATCTGGCTACTTTACCATTAGGCCAACGAAGATCAGCTTTTGTCAATCCAGATGATGCAGGATTTAGTTGAAGTGTGACCCGTATATGGCAGTTGTGAAGGGCTGGCACTAAGGTGAGACTTTTTCTTTGCCTTATATAGGGCAAAGTAGGGGCAAGAGGATTGTATGCATCCCAAAAACACCACTTTGACATGCCTGATCTTGGTCATATAAGGGGGATTGCCAGAAATAGTTTTCTATTATTCATATCAAGAACAATTTTTTTTCTTTTTCCTAAAAATTCTTATATAATTTTCTAATGCTGGCATATGCCCTATTGACTTATGTAAAAGACACTTTGATTAATGGAACCCAGAGTCAGGAGAAATCCTAGCAGGCAATGGCCTAATTCACTCATACTCTGCCCACTTTTATGAAAACCATTGACATTTATGCCCTAACTATTTCTATTTTCATCATAATTTGTCAGACGCTCTAATTGGCATTCTTGGCAGCAAGGCTTATTCATATATTTGTTAACTCTCTCACTGTTAGAACCAAATTTTAATTAGCTTTTTTATTGCTTGGCAGCAAAAAACATGGGAGCGTTGTTACTTGAGTACTATGACTATAAAACAGAAAATTATACTTGTTCTCAATGTACACATTTCACATTGTATGCCATAATCTAACGGAGAGACGTGTGGTTATGAGTCATTGGAGACATATAAAACCTCTTTTCCATGTCTTCCTTTTGTCTAATTTTCTCCTAGTAATTACTCAGCTGGTAACTTTGAGAATCCTAAATAAAATGATTGTTCATTTTACTGTTAGTCTCTTCCTTCAGACAGGAGAAATATTCACAATGAATAGATTTCTTACATTTTGGATAAATGAAATTTTTATTTGATAAACCCACCCTCGGAGGTTCATTGTTTGTTAGGCAAAGCTCCCTCCGGAAAGCTGTAGGCAAACATTTATTTCATCTTCCGCTCTTGCACTCCTACCTACAAGGCTACACCGCTGGATTCTAACTTTCTTTAATTCATATCAAGCCCAGTGATCTATTTCTTGTTTGAATTGATTAAACACACACACACGGACGGCCAGAGAAATAATGGAAAAAAATTAGAAGGTTGCATTAAAAACTAGATACTAGATAACCTTGTTTGACTCCTATTCAACCTTTCTTCATCAGTCTTAATAGTAAACAGCAAGTTATTGACTGGGTCATTTGAAATGCACATAAAGTAAATGTCATACTGCTTTGAACTAATGAAAGAATCGAACCAAGAAGAATTACAATAATTGCAGAATGTTAAAAGTATTTGGAGTTTAAGTCTTAGGGAACAGGACTCTAGCGGCAGTACAGAGATAAAGGTAAAGCCTTTTGGTGCGATATGTGCTTCATTTTGTGATGTCACCACATGGAATGGTTCTTTTAAATCAATATAATCTATCACAAAGCTTAATTCTATCATATATCATCATTTGTACAACCTAGCATAGATAATAAATATGCAAAAGTATCCCCACAGTGGGCTGGTGAACAACAAGCAGGATCCGTAAACCTGTAGCTGTCCAGCTAATAGGAACATCTTCTAAAAAACAGCTACTATGGGGCAGAGGTTTGATTACAGAACTTTGCATCTGTAATCAAAAAAGTTTGCCCACTGGCTATATTTATCAGGTTCCCCCTGGCAGTGAAAGATCACTTCTGATTTACTATTGTAGCGCCCTGCTCCCAATGACTGGGCGCTATGTAAAATTTAGTGGGTATCTAAGCCAATAGTTGGGCTCAGATTTAAGTGATTATGCTAAATCAGCCTCTGTTCTGGCTATGGCTGTGTTGGGAAGACTTCCCACTGTTTGCCTGTAGGTGGCGTTACCACCTCGGGCCAATGTGGAAGACTGACAGGCCAGAGTGCAATGGGTATCCTCCCTTGGGAACAGTTCAGTGGGCGTGGTCTACCTGCTGAGCATGCCGGGGAAGGGTACTTTAGGGGCAGATGCCATTTCGGGGGGTCCTTCTTCCCCTCGCGGCCCTCATGGCGTGAGGAGCGTGTTGTGTGATTTTGGCCTCGGACCATGTTTGTCCGAGGCTGCAACTCTACCAAGTAGGCCCAGTTAAGCTGACTGGGGCCTATACTTTGAAGGTGATCCTGTGCTGTCCCTCCTGTGGGAGGAAGCCACTCAATGGAGGAAATCAGGGGAGGACCTGTCCTGGAAAAGACCGAGCGGATGCCTGGTGTCTTGAGGAGGGCCTGGTAATTCTATTGGAGGATGCACCGTAGATAAAGTTCACCTTGCAGTCTGCCGGGTCGGCTTAAAGGCTCTTTGACTGTTTGGCTGGAAGTTTGGGTGCTAAGTCCTGTGGCAGAGGATCCCAGACTATCCAATTTTGTGCACAATCAGTCTGTGGCAGAGAGTGGTCCTGATCATTGTCCGTGCATCATTCCGGCTGCTAGGCCAGGTGAGAAGGGCCTATCCAGGTGAGCAATACCCACTCGAGGCGGAGTGGTGAATGACTTTAAAGTTGAGAAGTTTTCCCCAGTGAACTGTACTGCATACCTGAACCTACCCCTTTTCCCTTCATCCTTCTACTATCCTTCATATGTTTTAAGCAAAAGAAAATAAAACCTAACAGCATAAGGTTTTACATCCTGTGTGGACATTGGAGTTCTTACAGACTTTATTCCCCTAGACAATGAACATTGAGGTAACGTGCAAGGCCCAAATTAAACCAGCAGCTCCTACGGGGGTGTGCTACACTATGCATGGATCTAATGGCCCTTTCTAGCTTCTGCCCTAGTTCCTTGTGACCGCAAAGCAGTATCTTATAGGTAACCTTAATCTGTACTCCAGCCTGCACCTTTTGGACTATGACATGAACCATTTGGATTTCCTGAATGCAGTTTGCAAATGTTCAGTCACAGTGACCTCCAGTATTAAGGGGTATTAATAATAGCCCCACAGGCATTCATTACAGGTCAACCATCTGACCAACAATGCAAAGAGGTGGTACTGTCATCAGCCATTAGAGTACCACCACCACCTGCAAAAAAATAGAGTAAGCTGATTGGATCTTCTATGCTTGCATATCATACCTGTCTAGACTCTTATAATTTGAAGTCTAGACCTCTGGTAAGGAGGCATTTTATATCCATATCGGTGGAGGTGCACTTGGGTGATGAAAACGCACATCAAATACACTCACTGTTATTGGATATTCATCAAGGAATTCACCTGCACTATTTAGAACAGCACTAGTTTTTTTACACTTTAGTGCCGGTTCACAATGGGGTGGCTTCAAAGTCGCCCGACTCAGAAGCCGCCCCGCACAGCGACCTCAGAGCGGCTTGCAAACGACTTCTTTAATAGAAGTCAATGCAAGCTACTCCAAAGTTGACCCCAAAGTAGTACGGGATTTTTTTTTAAGTCAGAGCGACTTGAGTCACTCCTATTAGAATGGTTTCATTGCACTGCATGGAGCGCAACTTGTCAGGCGGCTATGTCGCCTGACAGGTCTCCCCAGTGTGAACCGGCACTTATGGACACTTGTTTATTTAATATCTATGTTTGGCGTGGCAACATTTTTTGTTGTTTTTTTATTGTTATAAATAGTTGCTGCCCAACTCTGACACCCACTGTAACGTAGAAGACTCAAAAAAGATTAAATGTAATCCTAATGTTGATCACTGTCACTTTAAACATTTTAAAATATCTCAGTAAATTTTCCAATTGATATCTGGTGAATAGTGGCACCATCTAAACCATACTCAAAAGTATCAGAAAATTATATATACGTGAAATATAAAACACATCAATATACACTATGCCACTATTAAAAATAAAAATAAAAAACACACAGGAATCCCTGGACAAAGTTGTGATGACAAAACGCGTTGGGATATGACTGTACAGCAACCGGAAGTGATGCATCATGGTCAACCAGAAGTGACAATTCAGGGAGAGAGACAAATTGGCAGTCGGGTGAGACGCAGCTTGTTTTGCTTCCTGACTACTGAGATTCGCTCATTGACAGTGATTATGTGATTTTATTTCAAGGCTTATTTTTATTTTCTTGAATGTGAGTTTAACTTGAGACAACTGTTTTTAAATAAAGTTGTTTTTAACGTATTACACTATCGGAGCTCTGCTTTTTCTTCCCCTGTATGAGTTTTAATTCCTGGCTTATAAATTGTGGCCTGGAGAGTGCCAATGATGAAACCATTAACCTCATTGGTTATAAGCGCGTTTTATCGAACATGTGAGTGTGAGGCAAATTATTAGTGCATACTTTATGTGGAAGTGGTGGCACGATAACACGAGGTGTGGTGTGAAGATTGAATTATACAATTGAAGATCTCTACAGAAACACAAATTTTGGGAATATTTAAAGTGGACTTTACATGGACTTTTTTTATAGAGTTTGGTGTTTGAATTTGTTTCACTTTACTTTTAACACTGGGTGCTTTTGATTTTTAATATTGGTATAGTGTATATTGGTGCGTTTAATATTTCATGTATATACACAGTATATCATTTTCTTATACTTTTGAGTATGGTTTAGATGGCACTGCTATTTACCTGATTTCAAGTGGTGAATTTACTGAGATATTAATATACTGCTGTTACTGTTGTGATTCATAATCTTTAACCTCCCTATGTTTGGACATGCCGCATAGAACTATATTTTAAAGAGTTTAGAAAAACTTCCAGCCATAATTTTTTATTTTAGTTCTGGATAAGTCAGGGACAGGAGATATGAATGGCATAACATTCTTTCTGTCCTACTACTTTCACCTTCTTCAAGCTATCTTCACCAATGCTTCAGAAAAAGCATCCAAAGTACTCAGTTGGCCTTATTCAAAATTTGGTTTACATCAGAACCGTTTTTTTCCAATTTCCAGTAAATTGTAAGCAAAATTTTAAGCAAATTAATGCTGCTTAAAGCAACATCAAAATCAAGTCAAAGGAGGTCAACTGCAGTGTCTAACTTACACATAGAGCTTCATCCCTTTGGAGCTCTACCCATAAGCATTCTGTCTCCTACGTGGCTCCCAGAGATCGAGCTGACGTGTGAGTAAACCAGGAAAGGGTATTTTTTTTGTTGGGTGAACCATTGTTGCTATTTACCCCTTCCCTCGTTTATGTTATCTTCTCTATACAGTCTATTTTTATCTATATTTTATTTCTATATTGGGAGACTTATTGCACCTGCTCCTGAGGAAGTGGAAATTACTCCACGAAAATGTGTCAAGCTTTATAGGATCAAAATAATACAACCATGTGTAGCGGGCTCTTCCTCCCCTCTCCAAGTCCCCTCTATGAAAGTTCTGCTCGCTATGTCTCTGGTCTAGGGGTACGATAGGGGAGGGAGAGGGTGCGCTATGCCTGGCTTCCACCACAGATGTATAAGTGGTATCAGCAATGCCTTCCTTTACCTTCGGGCCTGTATTGTGCATGGGATCCTCCCTCCAAGAGTCTCCAAGAACCTCGTCTGCCAGAAACTTGAGCCACACACCGTTAAAAACCAACACTCCTTTATTTAGCACATAACATGGACTCCCTTGGCTATAGAACAGAAAAGGAGATGTGTGTACGAACAGGCCCAGACACAAGTTCGATCCTCCACTCTCCTCCAAAGAGTGGGTTATGGTCTCTGCACGAGGGAAATTCACCTTCCGGACGGTCTCCGACAAGAGGCTCACCCGTCACCGGCAGTATGCTGCACCAGGTCTTCAGATGAGGAGCTCTTCCCGGTCCATTACGCCCACCTTGGATTCAGGCATCCATCTCCGGAGTACCCTAGGATCCTTCCCTCGTGGAACTCAGAGTTGGGCACTGAGCTCCGGACCGCCGTCCGAGTACCTCACCCCAGGCTAAAGGTGCCTGAGATGGAACACGATCTCCGGTGGTCCTCTAGGCCTAGTCCGCCTAGAGGACAAACACAAACTCTGTCCGCAGGCTAAAGGTGCCAGGGACCAACCACCAACAACAACCCCGTGACCAAGATGGCCGGCCCCTTTTATCCCCTCTCCCAGCAAGCACGGTGGGTTCTCCGCCCCACCATACCGCTGCCCAGAGTGGACAAAATTAAGCTCAGCACACAGCGGTATCCGTCCGTCGGCCCACAGTGACAGCGCCACCCAGTGGACCTCCGGAGATACACCACTGGTGTCACCGAAAAATTAAAAAAACTTACGGCGGGAAAGTAAGTACCCGCTACACATGTGTTTACATCCATGTTCAAGATTTTATATATATACACATTTTTTGCCAACCATGAATTTGTTGTGTTGTATCCACTATCGGCTTTTAACCCCACATCCACATGTTTTAATGTGTTATGATATTATTGTAACAATCATGTAATGTTTTATTATATGTACAATTTACTGTAATCATGATTTTTTTTATTCCATTGATAAGGAGGCTTAATAAAATTCAGCTCCTAATATTACTAACTTATATGTACAATCATGATTCTACTTACATATACATATATTTTCTACTTGTGTGTTTTTTCATAATACCATCCACCCACTGTTTTGTTTGCATCTCATTTAAAGTCCCAACCTTCTCTTTTTTCTCATTAATCAAATTAGGGCTAGAGGCACTGAGCCTTATGGGCCATGTGCTTCATTTAAAGTTCCACAAACCCTCCTTTTTCAATGCATCTGTAGGTGAACACTGAATGATCTCAGGAGGATCTCAAACTAAACTCAAATGTCAGTGCAATGCACCAAAAAGCTAGCTGCGTTTGCCAGTTGACACAACCTTAGGTACAATTCATTGGGGACAAAGTATCTATGTTTTAGTTTAGGGTCCTACTTGAAATCCCAACTAAGAAGGGACACTGCTTCTGAGTTACAGAGAAAATAATACCATTTTCCCAATGAGCAAATGCACATCCTTTAGTTAGTATACATATGCAAGATATTTTGCAGTCAAGTGAATTTCAGTTAAGCCTCGTACACACGGCCGGTTTTCTCGGCAAGAAAGCTGCTGGGAGAGCTTTTTGCCAAGAAAACCAGCCGTGTGTATGGTTTCTTGGCGAGAAAACTGGTGGGAATCCCGACGAGAAAAATAGAGAACCTGCTCTCTATTCTCTCGTCAGGATTCTCAGCAGAGTGTTTCCTGCCGAGAAAACCGTGAGTGTGTATGCTTACCTGTCCCCAGGGAAACCCGCGCATGCTCGATGAGACTTCGACGCATGCGCGGTAGCTTACAAGGGTAGTGTAGGGTGTAGCAAGATGGTGGCGACGGCATCGAATGTGACGAGCGCATGCTCGTCATAGTCGATGACGTCACCGCGTTCTTGCCATTCAAAATAACGGCGGTTCTTTTGAATGGCTGTGTGTACACTCGGCAAGCTAGGAAAGCTTGCCAGGAATCCCGTCAGGAAAACCGACATTTTTTTCCTGACGGGATTCCCGGTCGTGTGTACGAGTCTTTAGGCTACAAAGAGGATTGCAATTTATCAGTTTTGCTTGTTTTTTTACCTGGGTCTCTTTAACATTTCATAACATAAAAATATGTTATTTTCTACATGTGTGTATGAGTGCTAGGATTGTGCATAGAATTGTTGCCATGATAGTATATTTTGCGTGGAACATCTGTTCACTTATTTGTAACTTGTTTGGTAAATTGTTTTTTTTTTTTTTTAATCTAGCTGATCCTTGTGACAAGTATTTTTTACCCATATGGCAGAAAGCCCTGTAGGTAAGCATTTCTGATTACTGCAGGAGTATGGAATACATGAATTTTTATTAGATACAATTGATACGTTAATCTTGATTTTTTTATATAAAAGACACAAAAACCCATAGGTTATTCCGATGCCTGTGGCATTTCTAACTTCCTTCCTTTTCTAACTAACATAATAAAAGTAAGGAAAGGTCTAGGCATTATTATCATATGTTCATTTGAATATCACCTACATAAACTGTACAGAAGGCAAAAATAAGTAAGCTTCTGTCTTAATCCTCAACCAAATGCTAAATCTAACCTGCAAAGCTTTTTCTATCTTGGCTGTTCCATACATATTCTCATTTATTTTTAGGAACTCCCCCTCTTCTCATTATTTTGTCTAAATCCACAACAAGGCTGAACTAAGGCTAGCCATAGACGGTTCATTTTTTTCAATCAGACAGCGGGCTGTTCCAAAAGAAAAAAAAAACACATGGATTCTCCCATCCACATTGGGTTCCAAATTCTCCCCACTGCGTAGGAATCTGCTACAGAGTTTATTAAAATGGCCACAATGTACATTGATCACCCAAAGAGATTGTTTTCTTCTCAAAAAAAGGGAGTTTTGGTTGGACTCTTTAAGTCCAACCTACATAGCTCACAGAATCTTGTCTCCCTTATATAACTCTTCAGTAATTTTTACATACCCTCTGCTGGTTTAATTCCCAAACAGACTACCCTGAGTCTAACTTACACATCTCCCTAAATCTTGGATTCACTACTTTTTAGGTACCCTCTACTGTCTTAATCCCTGATCAGCCTGTGCTAAAGCTAACTGACACAGCCCCCTAAATCTTACCTTCTCCATACATCTCCTCAGTAAATTTCAGGCACTCCCCCTTCTGCCCTAAAGTGGTTGTAAACCTCTGAACTTAAAAATGAACAAAGCACATCCTTCTATAGTGTTTACTAGCCTCAATTCAACTATAATTTTCTCTGTTCTGTCTTACCTTTGCTATCTGCATGAATCACTCCTGATAGGTTTAGCTGATTTCATAAAATCCTGGGTGATGGTCCTGACCCCTCCAGCACACAGCAGGTGACTAACTGCCTTAGCTCTGAAGGTTTTTGTATGTACCTGTGTACATGGGGGGGGGGGGGGGTGGGTTGTCTATTCCCTCCACTCAGCTCTCAAATTACACTGAGCTATGTGCTCTAGCTGTGCAGTGTGTGACATCAGATCCTCATCCCTGTCTTCTGCTGCTGAGAAAAATCCTTTGATTTGTGTACTTTGAACCAATGTACAGGAGAGAGCACTGCAGATAAACAGTTACAACTTATGTAGAATTGTAGGATTTGTTTAATCTCTATCTATCACCTTATTCTAGTAACTTCATTGCGTATATGTAAGGGTTTACAATCACATTAGTAACCAACATGTCTACTCTAAGTCTAACTTACAAAGCTCTCTCAATTTTGGCTTCTCTAAACATCTCCTTATAAATGTTCAGGTACTCTTCTTCTACAGTCTTAAAGAGGTAGTAAAGTCATTTTTTTCACCTGTACGGTTTAGGAGATATTCCCTTTATGTGCAGCTGCTGCACTCTGAGTTCCAGGCTGAAGGTCCGGCAGATGCTGCCGGACCTTGTCGAAAAGAGGTCTCCCGCGCGCATGCGCGACGACATCGCGGCTCCGGCCACGGCGAGCGAAAATGTCAGCTCCCTCAGCGTGGACCGAGATCACCTGCCGACGCCTCGTTCTAAGGTAAGTATGCGGTGCATACTAGCTCATTATGCCTTTTGCCTTACAGGTTTAAAAAAATAAAAATAAATCTGCGGGTTTACTACCGCTTTAACCATCAACCAGCCTACACTAAGTCTAACCCATGAAGATTCCTACATTTTGGCTCCTCCCTACACCTTCCCATTAATTTTCAGTTTATTTCCCAAACACAACCACTGCACTGCACTAGACTTATTTCACTTCCACAAAATTCTAACTTGCAATACTTCTTTCTTTCTCTGAAACTCCCTCCTATGTGTCATTTGCCACTCATTTACTCATTAAAGACACATCAAAAAAAGTATTTTTTAAAGAACCATTTTATTAGAGATAAGCAAATAATCTATTTTTTTATTTATTTTTTGCCCATAGTTCGACAGGAGTCCCTATAACTTGTTGACCAGGAAAATATTATATTTACCAGACATATTCATGTACTGGTAGAAATGAGCCAAGGACTACTCATTTCATTGCTTGTAGAGTGGCAGTGGATCTCCTGTAGAAGAAGCCCAAGCTCCAATTGCGAGCAGGGCTCCTTTACTGGGTTATCATTAACCTGGCACAATCTGGTAATGATCCAGCGTTTAACACTGCAGGAGATTATGGGGCGAGGATCCCAAATCCCTGTAGCATCATTTGTCTCATAAAAGAAAGTAGCTTAATTCTTTATTTAGGGCTATCTTAATAAGCATAGCACTGATGCCACACAGTATTGGCTTATTAACTTATAGAATCCTACGATCCTGCTCTTCATTAAAGTAGATAATCACCCATCCCGGGTTGTCCTGCTGAGATCCTCTCATGCCTTATCACCACTTGGTCCCGGACCACCAGTTTATCTCTGATATCATTAAGAGGCCCACTGGCTGTTTCTGGATCAGCAGGCGGGCCTCCCTGTGATGTGCCACTAGGCCCACCCCTCTCCTCCTCTGTGAATTACACAGTAAGTCCTCCTGGGATATGTGATGTACATATCCCAGAAGGCACAGTGGGACAGTACACATATAGGGGCTGGGTCAAAACCCTTTTTCTAAAAAAAAAAAAAAAAAAGCTGCTATACATGTAGCAGAGCAGAGAAGGGGTGGACAGGTGGCACTTTCTGGCTAAAGATCCACTTTAAGGTAAATAACTTTGGGGTAATATATATATTAAATGCAAGATTGGTGTGATCAAATGCTTTCCATTTTTATAAATGATGTTGGGGAAACCAGAAGTGATGTATGTGCATCTTTATATACCTGCCTGGGGAGGAGGGAAGGAGAAAATATTTTGTGAGAGACAGCTTTGAGCTTGCTGACATCACATTCAAGATGGCAGCATTCAGCGATCTCTGGATTTTGGTATGATTACAAAAGGGAGGTTTTTATAGACAAATAAAATTATAAATTACATCAAATACATGTAGCACCCTCTAGCTTTGCTAGAGTAGGATGTTTTGTGTTAGTGTAGGTACATTTTTAGGCTTGGCTGGCAGCCAAGCCTGTGTGTTTTTCTGGATCAGGGTTTGAGTGACTCAGGGAGGCTGGATGACTCAGCAGCATCTTCTCTGGTAACTCCTCCCTGCTTGCTGGAAACTTTGAGAAGGCTCCAAAAGCAGTTAGAAGGGGTCTAGGAGGAGCTAGCTGGAGTATTTTGTGGGCCCTAACCAATCCCCAACAGAAGGGTTGGCCAGGGTCAGCCCATCTGGGGCAGTGTGGAGTTCGGGTGGAAGATGGAGATGGAGAGTTAGCCTGTTGAAGGCCTTTGAGAGTAGCGCCCCATTCTGGGGAGGGGGGTGAACTCAGGCCTGGGCTCGGGTGCAGAAGGGACCCTTCTCACGACACACAGAGGGATCCTGACCAGGAGGCACAGGAGCAAGGATAGGACAGCAGGAGAACACTGCCGGGCAAATCTCCAGGGAGAAAGACAGCCACATGTGTTGGTGAGTGTTGCAGTCAGAGGACTTAGAGGCATGCCTGAAGAGACTGGGTGCAAGCAGTCTGGGATGGATGCAGAGTCAGTCTGGGAGAACTGTGGACTGTGGAGAAGTAGCCAGGAGGGCTAGTGAAAGGGGCAGCTGCAGCCAGATGGGCTGTCAGTGCCTGAAGAGGTGGTACTGGGACTAGTAGCCATAGGAAAGAACAGCTAGCACCAAGACCTCTATTTTGCTGCACTACTAAAGGAGCCCTCACCTGCCTGCAAAGGGCATTCACAAAGATCTAACAGAGATTTTGTTGGATCCAACAGTCCGTGCTAGCTGGTCCTGGGAGTTGTAGTTCTACAAGCAAGTCTGTGCTGGAGGTAGAAGTGTATATATACTGGATGTATATAGTTTGTGTCCCTGAAAAGTTTCTACTGATCAAATGGGCATCCCATAACAACCCTTCCCCATCCGTTTAATTCCCTTAAATAAAAAAAAAACAAACAAAGCTGCAAGGACTGCTTCTTGACTCCAGAGTGAATGGAAAATGTATGAGCCTGGCTGTGTAGAGTGGGAGATAACCATAGTCACCAGCAGCTCCTGCGGGGTAGCGCTACATACACATACTCACGCCCCTCATTCTTGGCCTGTCAGGCTGCATGTTCAGGTAAGGGTCTGGTATGGATTTTCAGGGGACCCCTCCCTCTTTTTCTTTTTTTTTGTGTTCTTAGAATTCATATCAAACCCAAAATGTCTAATATAGAATTTGGTTCCCCATATCATTTATTTCCTTGTTTTTTTGATGTGGAGTCTCTCTTGACATCTATACCTGACCCTAATCAAGGATAAGGGTCTGGTATGTATTTTAAGAGGGAGCGCCAAGCCATTTTATGTGTGGGGTCCCCCATTAGTATCTATACTAATTGGAAGATTGGAAAAAACATTGCCCACTCTGATGAGTTTCGATTTCAGCTGCGAAATTCAGATGGTAGGGTCAGAATTTGGCGTAGACAACATGAAAGCATGGATCCATCCCGCCTTGTATCAACGGTTCAGGATGGTGGTGGTGGTATAATGGTGTGTTGAATATTTTCTTAGCACACTTTGGGCCTCTTAGTACCAATTAAGCATCATTTAAATGCCTTGGCCTACCGGAGTATTGTTGCTGACCATGTCCATCCCTTTATGACTACAGTGTACCCATCTTCTGATGGCTACATCCAGCAGGATAATGCACCATGTCACAAAGCTCAAATCATCTCAAACGGGTTTCTTGAACATGACAATTAGTTCACTGTACTCCAATGGCCTCCACAGTCACCAGATCTCAATCCAATAGAGCACCTTTGGGATGTGGTGGAACGGGATATTTGCATAATGGATGTGCAGCCAACAAATCTGCAGCAACTGCGTGATGCTATCATGTCAATATGGACCAAAATCTCTGAGGAATGTTTCCAACACCTTGTTGAATCTATGCCACAAAGAATTAAGGCAGTTCTGAAGGCAAAATGGTGTCCAACCCGGTACTAGCAAGGAGTACCTAATAAAGTGGCCAGTGAGTGTATTTCTGTCTGTCCTCTCTGACCCTGAACCTGCTCTCCTGTGTGTCTGCAATGTGCTCAGATTTTTCTGCTGTGGATTTTCACTCTACTTCTATCATCTTGTGTTTTCATCACAAAACCATGTTACAGAAAATGAGCAGAAATGCTTCAATGTGAACAAACACATTAATGAAAACCCAACAGAAGTTCTAAACCTCCACTCAAAAATGAAAAAAGAAAAAGGATTGGCTGGAGTTCCACTTCAAGGTGGCAGAACATTATGGCATGTCAGCTGTCCATGCAATTTGATCATTACACCCAGAGACAGATCTGTCATCTATTATGCTGCGTACACACGACCGTTTCTAATGACGAGAAAAATTATTTTTAAAATGGTCATTAAAAATGATCGTGTGTGGGCTTCAGAGCATTTTTTACGACGTGAAAAATGGCCCTGAAAAAATTGGAACATGCTCTAATTTTTCACGTTGTTTTTTACATCGTCGTTTTTCTCGTCATGAAAAACGGCCGTGTGTGAGCTTTAACGAAAAAAAATGCGCATGCTCAGAATCAAGTATGAGACGGGAGCGCTCGTTGTGGTAAAACTAGCGTTCATAATGGAGATAGCACATTCGTCACGCTGTAACGGACTGAAAAGCACGAGGCTGAAAAGCGCGAATCCTCGCTCAACAAACTTTACTAACATGAAGGGTGGCGCCATCCGAATGGAACTTCCCCTTTATAGTGCCGTCGTACGTGTTGTATGTCACCGCGCTTTACTCGAACATTTTTTTCCACGATAGTGTGTAGGCAAGGCAGGCTTGAGAGGAAACACGAAAAATCACGTAAAAAAAAATGCATTTTTTTTCCTTGACATTAAAAACGGTCGTGTGTACGCGGCATAAGAGTTTAGCCCTGTATCACTGCTATAAAGTATACAGTGCCTTGAAAAAGTATTCCTACCCCTTGAAATTTTCTACATTTTGTCACGTTACAACTGTAGCGGGTGGTTACATTTAGGGGGAAGCATCTGAGTGGTAACTAGGCTCAGATGCACTAATTGTTAGGTTTCATTGACCATTTCTGTCCCTGGGAGATGGTACTGGTGTGTAGTTCCCTGGGGCCTATAGGTGGCACTGTTGCCATGGGCCCGGGTTGAACCGCAGTACAAGGTTGTGCCTTTTTTTGTCCCCTCTTGGCAGCAGTACGGCGGGGTGGGGAACCTGCTGTGCCTGTCGGGAGAGGATATAAAAGGGGGCGGCCATCTTCCAGAGGGGTCGGTTCCACGCTCAGGCACCTTAGGCCTGGGTGCGTGTGTGTCGCCTCCGGGTGCCCTAGGCCCGGAGGCCTGATCGGGTTGTCTCTGGGTGCCCTAGGCCCGGAGACAGAGCTACTGTTCCATCCCAGACACCTTTAGTCTGGGGTGAGGTACTTTGGAGAAAGGCCCGGAGCCCAGCAGCCTTCGGCTGGGATCCGCCGGGGACCGAGACTCCCAGGGATCTGCCTTGCGAGGGGACCCGTATCCAGGACGAGGAGGCCAGGGAGGTGACCCTTTCTGAAGACCCAGCGCAGAGTCGTGGTGACAGATGGGGCCTCTGGTAACTCTCCGGAGGGATGTTCCTGTCCTATAAAGGGGCAGTTTACTAACAGAAGGAAGTGCATGTTCTTTAAGTCACAGTGGCATTGACACTACACACACGAGGTCAGTGGCAGTGGCTTTCATTTTTTTTTTACCTGGTCAGTGGCGGTGACCGACCTTATGGTCTGTGGCAGAGACCGTGCGCCAAGCCTGTTCGTGCTGATCAGAGCAGGAGAAACCCAAATTCAAGTTTGTGCCTGGACCTCCTCTCACCTTATCTAACCTGTGTCCTGTCCCAACCTGTCTGCTCTCAAAGAGACTGTTTATTGTGCTAAAAATAATAAATAAGAGTTGGACCTTTCAGTTGGTGTGGACAGTTGCTTACTGGGGAGAACTAAAGGCTTGTTTCTGACTACCACAGATACGAGGTCAGCACTGGAGGTTTTTAAACACTGGCTGCAAGCAGGCCCGAGAAACTAACACCGCTCAACCTCCCTATTCAGGAGGGTACGGGCTTGTGGTGCGGTGTGCCTCATTCTTTCCTGCGGAGGAGCCAAGCAGAAGAACAACAGGTAAAGTCTGGGGTTGGTGCGCTACACAACCAAAAACTTAAATGTATTTTATTGATATTTTATGTGATAGACCAACACAAAGTGGTACATAATTGTGAAGTGGAAGGAAAATGATAAATGGTTTTCAATTTTTTTACAAATAAATATCTGAAAAGTGTGCCGTGCATTTGTATTTAGCCCCCTTTACACTGATACCCCTAACTAAAATCTAGTGGAACAATTGCCTTCAGAAGTCACCTAATTAGTAAATAGAGTCTACCTGTGTGTAATTTAATCTCAGTATAAATACAGCTGTTCGGTGAAGCCCTTGGAGGTTTGTTAGAGAACCTTAGTGAACAAACAGCATCATGAAGGCCAAGGAACACACCAGACTAAATTCCCAAGCTTTGACTATCTCATGTTCAATCCATCATTCGAAAATGGAAAGAGTATGGCACAACTGCAAACCTACCAAGATATGGCTGTCCACCTAAACCAGGGATCTCAAACTGGTGGCCCTCCAGCTGTTGCAAAACAACAAGTCCCATAAAGCCTCTGCCTGTGGGAGTCATGCTTGTCACTGTCAGCCTTGTAATGTCTCATGGGACTTGTAGTTTTGTTACAGCTGGAGAGCCACCAGTTTGAGGCCGCTGACCTAAGCGGACAAGCCGGACAGGAGAGCATCAGAGAAGCAGCCAAGAAGCCCATGGTAACTCTGGAGGAGCTGCAGAGATACACAGCTCAGGTGGGAGAATCTGTCCACAGGACAACTATTTGCACCAAAGAAGAATCACGCCCGTGGGACTTTAAATGAGGTGAGCACAAAAAGGTCAATGAGAGTATACAAAGTAAGCATGTTTTATAAATGTATTAAAATTGTATACAATGCATCGTATATGAAATGCATGAACAGAGGTGCCAAATCACTCGGCAGTGGTAAAACACAACATTACCAAGCGGCCACATACATATATATTTAGAATTGTTGATGTACAGTAATACACAGGCATGGTATAACTCGATGCGTTTCGCAAGACACTGCTCGTTTCTTCAGGAGTAGATGTAAATGCAGTGTATCTATACAATAAAAATATCAATGAGAAATATATAACATAAAAATAAATGCCATACAGAAAATATGTGGGACCTTACACAAAGAGATCCCACACTCACATATGGGCTGACGTCTCAGCCATTAAACCAACAGGTGTCGGCACTCCACAAATCTGGCCTTTATGGAAGAGTGGCAAGAAGAAAGCCATTGCTGAAAGAAAGCCATAAGAAGTCCAGTTTGTGATAAGCCATGTGGGGGACACAGCAAACATGTGGAAGAAGGTGCCCTGGTTAGATGAGACCAAAATTTAACGTTTTGGCCTGAAATCAAAACGCTCTGTGTGGCGGGAAACTAGCACTGCACATCGCCCCAAACCCACCATCCCCACCGTGAAACATGGTGGTGGCAGCATCATGTTGTGGGGGTGCTTTTCTTCAGCAGGGAGAGAGAAGCTGGTCAGAGTTGATGGGAAGATGAATGAAGCCAAATACAGGGCAATTGTAGAAGAAAACCTTTTAGAGTCTGCAAAACACTTGAGACTGGGGTGGAGGTTCACCTTCCAGCAGGACAATGAGGGTTATTTACGAAAGGCAAATGCACTTTGCACTACAAGTGCAAACTAGAAGTGCAAAGTGCACTTGGAAGTGCAGTCGCTGTAGATCTGAGGGGGACATGCAAGGAAAATAAAAAACAGCAATTTAACTTGCACATGATTGGATGATAAAATCAGCAGAGCTTCCCCTCATTTCAGATCTACCCCTCAGATTTACAGTGACTGCACTTCCAAGTGCACTTTGCACTTGTAGTTTGCACTTGCAGTGCAAAGTGGATTTGCCTTTCGTAAATAACCCCCAACAACCCTAAACATACAGCCAGAGCTACAATGGAATGGTTCAGATCAAAGCATATTCATGTGTTAGAATGGCCCAGTCAAAGTCCAGACCTAAATCCAATTGAGAATCTGTGGCAAGACCTGAACATTGCTGTTCAGTCCCTCTCCATCCAATCTGACAGAGCTTGAGCTATTTTGCAAAGAAGAATGGGCAAACATGTCACTCTCTAGAGTAGAGACATACCCAAAAAGATTTGCATCTATAATTGCAGCAAAAAGGGGTCCTACCACGTATTGACTCAGGGGGGCTGAATACAAATTCACGCCACACTTTTCACATATTTGTAAAAAATAAATAAAACCATTTACCATTTTCCTTCCACTTCACAATTATGTGCTACTTTGTGTTGGTCTATCATAAAATCCCAATGAAATACATTTACATTTTTGGTTGTAACATGACAAAATGTGGAAAATTTCAAGGGGTATAAATCCTTTTTCAAGGCACTGTATATGGAAAATATAAATGTTTTGATTAAGAAAAAGAAAAATTTAACAGGTAATGTACCTGAAAGAATGAAAACTTTTATTAACAGTGTTTTTACATCTGCCATTTGGCCAGTGTTCTCTGCCATTTGGCCAGTGTTCTCATTTCTTCTTTCTATTTATTTTACAGCTAGGCTGCATCCTATGACTAGCATTAAGCTGTCCCTTATGAACTGTATAGCTTGCAGCTGTCCAGCTCGGCTTTTGCAAATCCTGTGGACTCTGCATGGTCTCTGAAAATCCTACATGCTGTGCAATTTGCATTTTTCCTTGGCTTTAGTAAACTCTACAGATCAGTGTAGCATGCAAATAGACTCGTTTCTGAAAGGATGTTCAGTTGGACTCTCTGACCTATATTTACTGTCAGCAGGTAGAGCATAGCAACTAAACTCAATTTATTCACTTTAAGCTTAGCGCATATATATTTCCCTAACAGTGCATATTCAATGGTATAAACAAAAGGGAAATAACAATGCATAAAGAAGCCAACATTATGTCTGCCTCATCCTCTGATGCGCTCTGTGCGAGCAGCACGACTTGGGATCGATGTAAGCCAAATAATCAACCTCAAAGAGGAACTCTGCTAAGCACTGCGTGTATATACAATGACCACATCATATAATCCTACTGCAGAGAAAAACTGAATATGTATACAATCCCCATGTCTCCATATGATAGGTCTGCGTGCAGAAATTTGAATTTTAGTTCTTGTTTGTGGCCACTTACCTTTTTCAGCATATCGTGGCTTAACAGAAAAAAAAACTCACCATCCACAATACACTGCTTTGATCCTGTATGAGCCATGCTGTCAATCAACCGTATATAATGAAGGAAGGGCAAACCCTCCACAATCACTCATTCTATAAGGAACACATTTGCTGCACCTGAATTTCTCTCAACCTTTTTGATAAAAATTATCTAACTTTTAAATAATTCATACCAGCCCACCTGCTTAATCTCTTTCTGTGGGTAATACAAATGTTAATGCCTAAGCACAATTTTGCAACTTTGATATGTTTTAGTAAAACCTTACATATTGTTACAACTACATTGTGCATCCAGGTGGATTATACCTTGTTTTTTTTTTAGGACAACTTGGGCTTTCATTTGGTGGTAATGGTAATGGATATCTCCTGATTGACCCAAATTAGTAAAAAAAAACATAATTTTTTTTATAAATTTAGCTGTATATTTATTGCTACTACCATAACCTACCACTAAAGAACAACCCAAAATAAATTCTTCTGCTCTTGCCGACCACAGCGATACCACAAATGTGTATGTTATTGGTTTGTTTGTACCTGTAGTACAGCCCAGAAAAAATAGTGCGCATTTTGCTTTTTTTTATTATCCTACCTAAAACACACTGACGCTGACACTAACAGACACTGATACTATTTTTTTTATTTTTTATTCTGCACAAAATATACTGACCACGTGTCTTTCTCTCTGTTCAGAGAGAGAGAGCAAACACAGGTGCAGGCTTCACAATGACTGATCACTGCAAAGCCAATCAGAGGCATTAGTACGGGGCCTGGGGCTCCCGGTGAGACCGTACTGGGAGTAAGGTTCCAGCACAAAGACAAATACTCAATTATGCGGCCCCATGGACAAAAGCCCAGTCCAGTGAGGCCGCATATATGCGTAGTGTCTGTGGGAGGGGGTTAATAAATTATATAAGTGGCACCAAGTGGCTGATTTACAAGCACTGTAAATTTACAAATCAATTCCATGTTAAGTAACATTTAGAGCTAAAGTTTAATCTGCCTATATTTTGCTTTCCCTAGTTCCTCCTTCCCCTCCATTAACATTTGGAATGGGCTCGGGCGTGTTCAGGATCTCACCTGCCCGATCTCGCCAGGAAGCCGAAACTGTGCACCGCTAATCACAGGCAGTGAGACATTTCCTGGTCCGCAGCTGCACAGATGGGATTGGTAGGTAAAATCCTGAACACGCCCGAGCCCATTTCTAATTAACATCCTAATGGAATTTTCAAATAAAACCTTTCTGCTTTCATTATATACCTTGTTTTAGACCCAATGATGTGTTTTCTGAGTCTGTGTGCTCTTCTATGCAAGGCAGGCAGATCATAGCTAATGGGAGGGGTCAGCAGGGGGCTGTACATATACCATAGCTTTCTGAAAACATCACTGCACCCTGTCCCATTGCAACTCTCAAGAGCCCTCAGCTGTAATGTACTGATTTTCAGATGGTATTTGCATAGAATGTTGTTGTTGCCCTAGAGGTGTAATGGGGAGAGGTAACCTTGTATAAAAATCATAGGACACCTTTCACTGTCTGCTGCAATGCTTCTTCAAGTCAGACTTAACTAAAAGTGACTTTGTAAAGTAAGGATCAGGGTCCTAATGCAGGCAACCAAAGGTGTCTGCACGTCCCTTCACTTATAATTCAAAGTACCCCAAGACCCCCAAACTCATGGGAACTCTAATCTTTAAAGACACACTTTCCACTAAGAAGTTAGTAATTGACCCTGCTCTCTCTCTCACCGCTATGTCCCAAAATGAAACTGTGAAGCCAACCATTACATTGATGAGCCAATCAGGAAGCACATGGAGTGGGGCTAAGTTAGGGTGAGAAGACATCCCCGGTCTCCGGGGACAGTCCCCGGATTGAGGACACTGTCTCCGGATCGAGTCTGTCCCCGGTTTTGTCCCCAGATTGGATTTGAACGGGGGCTGGGGCAATTTCAAAGACAGTCAATGCAGAACCCTCTCTGCTGCTCCTATTAGCTTAGGGGGGTGTATTTTTTCCATTATCTGTGCCCCTGAGCGGAGGGAATATTTCTTCAGTTTCGGGTGCATGCCCATTCAGCTCTGCTCGCATGTTCTTCTGCCTTGGCTTAAGTCCCGACCAGCCGCCTGCCTGCTTATCTCCTTGCCTGCCCTGGCAGAGTGATCTTCCTCCGCTCCCCACCCAGTAGTAGCCAGGGCCCGGAGAGTAAGACTTGAGAGGCTGTGAGGCGGGCGGTGGCGGCTAAGGGCAGAGAGAGGTAGCTGAGCTCAGCCAAGGAGCAGGAACAGAGGGGAAGCGTATCTGATCGTGAGGCTGCCAGTGCCTCCAAGGCTTCAACACAGGTGTGCTTAGGGGGTGTCTGTGAATAGACTACATGGCAAGGCCTGTTCTGAATGGAAACTGTCCTGTTAAACCGCTGTATGGTCTTGGCCACCGTGCTGAAGCTCAGTTTCAGGGTCTTCTTATAGCCTAGGCCATCTTTATGTAGAGAAACAATTATTATTTTCAGATCCTCAGATAGTTATTTGCCGTGAGGTGCCATGTTGAACTTCCAGTGACCAGTATGAGAGAGTGAGAGCGATAAAACCAATTTTAACACACCTGCTCCCCATTCACACCTGAGACCTTGTAACACTAATGAGTCACATGACACCGGGGAGGAAAAATGGCTAATTGGGCCCAATGTGGACATTTCACTTAGGGGTGTATTCACTTTTGTTGCCAGCAGTTTAGACATTAATGGCTGTGTGTTGAGTTATTTTGAGGGGACAGTAAATTTACACTGTTATACAAGCTGTACACTCACTACTTTACATTGTAGCAAAGTGTCATTTCTTCAGTGTTGTCACATGAAAAGATATAATAAAATATTAACAAAATGTGAGGGGTGTACTCACTTTTGTGAGAAAGTGTGTATATATATATATATATATATATATATATGTAGCGGTACCCTCAGCTTAAGAGGGCTGCTTGTTTGTTTGGGCCCTGTAATGCACTGCTACCAACCCCTGGCAATCGGCTCTGACTTCTCTTTGACACAGTTAGGAAAGGGAAGGGTGGTATAATTGTATTATCTCTATACACTATTATACAGTACAACCCCCTTTGTATACCAGCACAGTAATTGACATCCACCACCAAATTACTTAACTATAACTTTTTACTGAAGGTAGAAAGATAACAGAGTAATTTGTATACAATATTCTAGGCAGATCCCTGCAATATAGGTGTGCACATTAAAAAGGTATGACAGTCAATAATGCAATAACACATCAACCCCGCTGCTGCAATCCTCCCTCGTGAGCATAAAATGGCGCCCCGCAGTGTCCTATACTACCCAGTCAGGCCTGACTATAACTTAGGGTATAGTTTGCTGGAGAATCTTCGCTAGCAACTGTCGGTTGTGCACATGGAGAAACCAATTTGTAATCCAGTAAAAGGGGTAACAGATATTCGCCAACCAGGCAAAGCTGGAGAGACTGACTGTGACAGGGGTCACTTTGGGCACAGGGTGAGCAAGAAAATAATGGACATTAAGAATATATCTTGGACTACCTAAATTGGGATAGTAATATTAGTTCACAATATGTACTGGTTGTTTGATTCTGAACTCAACAAGTTAATTGAGAGATGTGTTACCTGCGCTCTGTTGTGATGTAAATGAATCTAGAATGGCTTCTGAGGATCTTTCATTGTGATAATTAACTCTGTACTTGTGTGGATTGTAAATAGCAGACAAACAGTCTGCTGAACATAAAGGTTATGCATAGGGCTCTTTCACACGGGACGGATCCGTGAAGATCCGCCCCGTGAAGCTCCGCTTGCTCAGCGGGGATCGCTCCGTTGATCCCAGCTGAGCCGGCGGATGACTGGGCGGTCCCCACACACTGTGCAGGGACCACCCTGTCAGAGCGCCGCTCTCCCCTATGGGGGGATCGGATGACGACGGACCGTAGAGTCCGTTGTCATCCGATCCGCTCCGCCGACGGAAGGAAAAATAGGGTTTTCCTCCGTCACACTTTGGCGGAGCTGACATCCGTGGCTCCATAGGGCTAGATGGAGGATCCGTTCAGGTCCGCCTAAAAAACTGACAGGCGGACCTCAACGGACCCTCCGTGTGAAAGGGGCCATAGTCATTTAACCACTTGCCGCCCGCCCTATAGCGGATTGACGTCGGCAAAGTGGTTGCAAAATCCTGACAGGACGTCATATGACGTCCTCAGGATTTTGAGCCGCTGCGCGCCCCCGGGGGCACGCATCGCGGCGATCGTTGCTGCGGGGTGTCAGTCTGACACCCCGCAACTCCGATCTAGGTAAAGCGTCTCCGACGGAGACTCTTTACCACGTGATCAGCCGTGTCCAATCACGGCTGATCACAGTGTAAACAGGAAAAGCCGGTCATCGGCTTTTCCTCACTCGCGTCTGTCAGACGCGAGTAGAGGAGAGCCGATCGGCTGCTCCTATGACAGGGGGGGGGGTTTGTGCTGATCGATTATCAGCACAGCCCCCCCGAGGATGCCCCCACTGGACCACCAGGGATGCCACTGGACCACCAGGGATGCCAGCACCAGGTATGCCACC
Organism: Rana muscosa; assembly: GCA_029206835.1. Classification (NCBI taxonomy): domain Eukaryota; kingdom Metazoa; phylum Chordata; class Amphibia; order Anura; family Ranidae; genus Rana; species Rana muscosa. The sequence goes on from CM055122.1 coordinate 865,743,935, forward strand.
CTAGACCACCAGGGATGCCAGTTAGTGCCCCCTAATGGATGCCAATCAGTGCCCACAATGGATGCCAATCAGTGCCCACAATGGGCATCACTGATTGGCAGGCATTTTTGTTTGGCACTATCAGTGCCCACCCGTGCCACCTATCAGTGCCCATCCATGCCCATCCGTGCCACCTATCAGTGCCCATCCATGCCCATCCGTGCCGCCTATCAGTGCCCATCCGTGTCGCCTATCAGTACCCATCCGTGCCGCCTATCAGTACCCATCCGTGCCGCCTATCAGTGCCCATACGTGCCGCCTATCAGTGCCCATACATGCCACCTATCAGCGCCCATACGTGCCGCCTATCCGTGCCCATCTGTGCCGCCTATCCGTGCCCATCTGTGCCGCCTATCCGTGCCCATCCGTGCCGATTATCCGTTCCACCTATCAGTGCCGCATATTAGTGCCCATCATCAGTGCCCATCAATGCCACCTCATCAGTGCCACCTCATTGGTGCCACCTCATCGGTGCCCGTCAGTGCAGCCCCATCAGTGAAGGAGAAAACTTACTTATTTAAAAAGTTTTGTAACTGAAACAAAAAAAATACTTTTTTTTTTCAAAAATTTTGGTCTTTTTTTTTTGCAGAAAATAAAAATCCCAGAGGTGATCAAATACCACCAAAAGAAAGCTCTATTTGTGGGGAAAAAATGATAAAAATTTCATTTGGGTACAGTGTAGCATGACCGCGCAATTGTCATTCAAAGTGCAACAGCGCAGAAAGCTGAAAATTGGTCAGGGCAGGAAGGTGTTTAAGTGCCCAGTATGGAAGTGGTTAAGATGTAAAGGGATTAGCTATTGAACTCACCTGTGTCTGCTAAGAGCTGTCAGATGGGTATTGGGAGCTCGTTATATAACCATTGTGTGAAGTCTTTTGATGATGGGTACTGTAGTTAAGAGACAGTAAGGCTAGCCTAAGGCCTCATGCCCACTGGCGTTTTTACAGCTGCGTTTTTGAGCGTTTTTTACAGCTTAAAAACGCCTGTCCATGTTATTGTAAATATTTTTTTTTTTTTTAAAAAAAAAAAAAAAAAAAAAAAAAAAAGAAAACGTCGGAGCTAAAAACGCGACCGCGCGTTAGTGCGCGTTTTTTGCGCGTTTTTTTGCGCGTTAGTGCGCGTTTTTGCGCGTTTTTTGACGCTCGCGTTTTTTCCTGCCTAGTTCTGACGCTGAGGAACGCACTGGCCCTGGGTTTTTTTTACAGCTTACAAACGCCTATGCTCTTTACAGCTCAAAAACGCCTAGGTGGGCATGAAGCTATAGACTAACATGGACAGGCGTTTTTAAGCTGTAAAAAACGCTCAAAAACGCGGCTGAAAAAACGCCCGTGGGCATGAGGCCTAAAGGTCATGTGTCTGAGTCATCAGCTGTAGTTAATTAGCTCATGTAAATTCGGTCTGATCAAAGGTGTATGGTCAGAGGAAAATGAGGAATGTAAGAACCTCCTCTTTGTGTGTATAAAATTGGGAGTTTTTCAATAAAGATTGTCAGACCAGCTGGAAAGCACACGGAGCGTTGTCTCGTATGTCTGAAAGGATTATCCCTATGGGAAGAGCTCGCCTGACTGTGGAGTGTCGGTAGCTGATGTGTGTTCGGAGGGGGAATATCCTAAACGGCGTTAACCCCCTTTCATACTTGGGGACGTGTTACATTGTTGGCAAGCAGTGGGATTGATTCCCACAGCCGGAAGGACAGTGTCAGGGAAATAGCCGAAGAAGGACTGGCAATTCTGCCCAAGACAATCATGGCTGCCATGGTGCACAGCATGACTAAGGTGGGCGGTACTTCCTCCTTGTAACCTGAACAGATCACATGACTAACTTCCTGGTCTATTTAAGCCTGCTGCTGGAGCTGCTCATTGCTGGATTATCTCTTCAGTCTCCTGTGTACCTTGACCTTGTCTCCTGATCCGTGCTTATCCGTTGTGACCCGGCTTGCCTTAACCTTGCTTCCTGTTCTCCTGTGTTTGACCCTCGGCCTGCTTCTGGACTCTGCTTCTGCTTCCTGACCACCCGGCTTGACCCTCGGCTTGTACCTGGACCCTGCACGTGTATGACCCCGGCTCTCCCCTGTATATGCTCTGGACTGATCTCCTGTGTTTGACCCCCGGCCTGGCTTCCGATATCTCCGTTCATCTGAATATAACCAGCTCAGTTCTGCCTGCCTCCGCCATCCCTCAGTGGCTGAGCTCATCAGACTGCAAGCAAGCACCTGGCCAACCGTGCTTCTGTGGGCACCGCGCTCCCTGTTCCCAACTCCAGGGGCGCGCTGCACTCAGCCGCAAGGGGAGCCCTCTTAGCATCTCGATCTCCATACTCGTTCCTGACAGACAGCTACAAGAGGAAACAGGACAATGGAAGCACAGTAGGGATGGCTAAAGCTCTCTTCCCTCAAGAACTTACTGGAGAACCGGGGCAGACCGGCTAACAACCGTAAAAAGAGGGACATTAATCGCAGAATGAGTCAAAATGGATGGAGCTGAAAGACCCAACATAACAGAAAGGCCCAGCGTAACAGACAGGACACCCGAAGAGGCAAGTGTTGATCGAGCTGTTAACATAAGACTGGCACATTATGGTCCTAACCCTACAGCGGAGATCATAGACCGAGTTATAGCGGCTGTGGATGCAAATTGGCTACAGAAAAGAGGTGCTGCAGCAGCAGAAGTCAGAGCAGCACCAACTGAAAGGAGAAAGATACATTTTGCTGCTTTTAAAAATTTCATTGAAACTGAAGGGGAGAATGATGGGTACCTTGCCGATTTTGAACGGCAATGTGCCCTACACCGGGTGCCCACAGAGGAATGGGTTACCATTTTGTCTGGGAAACTATCCGGCCGGGCCAGTGAAGCGTTCAGGGCCATCCCAGACGAGAATATTATGAACAATGGACTGGTAAAAGAAGCACTTTTGGCCAGGTATGCCGTCACACCGGAGGCATACCGGAGGCGGTTCCGAGAGGCGAGCAAGCAGACTGGAGACTCGTATACTGAGTGGGCTTGCCGCCTACACCACACTGCATCCCACTGGGTCGCTGGATGCCAAGCAGAATCCGGGGAAGAGGTGCTGCAGGTGATCCTGCTGGAGCACTTCTCTGACAAACTGTCCCTGGAAGTCAGAGAGTGGGTCCGGGACCGAAAACCTTTCACCTTGCCTGAAGCAGCTCGCTTGGCGGACGAATACACAGATGCCCGCAAACTGGATAACCCTGTGGTCAAGACAACAGCTCGGGTGGATTATCGATCAGCGGCACCCCCTCCGGCTATCACCTACCAACCACAGTCGTACCGCCCTACAGCACCACCTCCAGCGGCCACTTATCCTCAGCAGCCCAGGTTCAACTCCCAGGACTACTCACAACCCATCAGGTGTTTCGGGTGTAAACAGCTAGGGCACAAAAAGCCAGACTGTCCGTTGAATCCAGCCAGGCAGTCCCAGTCATGGAGACAGCCAGCAAGAGGGAACCGCCACACATCCATGCCTGCGGCCCACTGCGTTGAGGAGGAAGAACATTGGAGCGTCCTGCACGAGGCTGATCCAATACAAGCAGCTAACTGGGACAACAGGCAGCAACACAGGCAGACTGTCTGGGTCAATGGAAAGGTAGCCAATGGCCTACGTGATACTGGTGCCACCATGACCCTACTACAAAAGAACCTCATCCCAGAGAGTCAACATACCGGAGACACTGTAGCCGTAAGAGTAGCGGGAGGCACCGTCTTCCGGCTACCCGTTGCCCGTGTTCACCTGGATTGGGGGGTTGGTTCGGGACACGTGAATGTGGGGGTGATGAAGGATTTGCCAGCGGATGTACTACTGGGGAATGATTTGGCCCCCCTCGTTTCTGCTTACGCCCCGATGGGCCCCGCTGAAGCCAACCCAGTGACGACCTGTGCCCAGACCTATGCTGCTGGAACCAGCCCACTTGCGGCTGAGAACTGGGTAAGACTATCTTCCCCGATGGCCAGGGAGAAATCGGAGATGCAACGACACTACGTCATGTATCATGAGATGTCCCATGGCTTGAACATTGAAATGCACAAACAGGCTGAAATTGTCAAAAGGTTAAATGGGATTTGCGCCCAGGTTTTGCCTTACCTCTCCCAAGAGCAGCAGCAACAAGTTATGGGAGCCATTGAGAGAGCAAAGCAAGTGACTGTTCCAGAATTGAATTCCATTATTCGCCCTGCAACCTTACAACGTCACCATCAGCTACTGACCCGGTAAGCAAAATGGCCATGCTGATGGGTTGTCCAGGCATTAGAGGAATGGAACTATGGACTAACTTTGGAATCAACTCGTCTGGGGTCTCCTCCTGTGTTAGTCTCCTGCCGAAAGGGGAGATGTGTGACAGGGGTCACTTTGGGCACAGGGTGAGCAAGAAAATAATGGACATTAAGAATATATCTTGGACTACCTAAATTGGGATAGTAATATTAGTTCACAATATGTACTGGTTGTTTGATTCTGAACTCAACAAGTTAATTGAGAGATGTGTTACCTGCCTGTTGTGATGTAAATTAATCTAGAATGGCTTCTGAGGATCTTTCATTGTGATAATTAACTCTGTACTTGTGTGGATTGTAAATAGCAGACAAACAGTCTGCTGAACATAAAGGTTATGTATAGCCATTTAAGATGTAAAGGGATTAGCTATTGAACTCACCTGTGTCTGCTAAGAGCTGTCAGATGGGTATTGGGAGCTCATTATATAACCATTGTGTGAAGTCTTTTGATGATGGGTACTGTAGTTAAGAGACAGTAAGGCTAGCCTAAAGGTCATGTGTCTGAGTCATCAGCTGTAGTTAATTAGCTCATGTAAATTCGGTCTGATCAAATGTGTATGGTCAGAGGAAAATGAGGAATGTAAGAACCTCCTGTGTGTATCAAATTGGGAGTTTTTTCAATAAAGATTGTCAGACCAGCTGAAAAGCACACGGAGCGTTGTCTCATATGTCTGAAAGGATTATCCCTATGGGAAGAGCTCGCCTGACTGTGGAGTGTCGGTAGCTGATGTGTGTTCGGAGTGGAAATATCCTAAACGGCGTTAACCCCCTTTCATACTTGGGGACCCGTTACACTGACAAACTCAGTTCAGCACAAACAGTCTCTCCAAAGTATAACTGTGTTCAATAATGGGCCTGGGCAAAGTTAATAGGCACAAAGTTATTGATATATGGTTCTGAGCTGGCGCTCTCTCACCCAGACCGGACCGATTCCTGTCCGGTTCCTCCGCTACTGTGAGTGGCGTCACAGTGCCCGCGATGCATCGAGTCCTCGGTCCGTCAGAAGATGATGGCACCTCAGGTGGATCGGATGTCTCACAGACTCTCCAGCGGAACGGGAGGCTCTCTGGAACAAAAAACGCGAGGCCCAGACTTCAGGCCTAGCTCGCTCAGCAGGTGAGTGCAGGGGATCCTCTTGCAAGGAGGGCGGCGTTCCGAGAGACCGAGCAAGCTCCGCCTCTCCCCTTTTAAAGTCCACCCTAGCAGTCCCTGCGCGGGGAATGGCACCCTGGGTGCCGCAAAGCGTGCTGGGAAATGTAGTCTTGCGGGTAAAACGATACCCCGCTACACACTCCCCCCACTTGAAATCTTTGGTCGCTCAAAGACAACATCAACAGTAGGAAAACACAAACTCATTAAGGGCAGCTAGAGAGGTCGGCAGTGGAAACTCCCACCAGAACGGGGAAGGGAGTTTGTCCTGCCCACTGGTTACATCAAAGGGGCTGACCTGTTTAACTGTGCCAGAGAGTGAGCTGGGGTTGCCTTCCACCAAATGTACAGCAGAAGGATCAGGTATTGGCAATGTCCTACAAGCAGTGGTTACTGTATCCTCAGAACTTTTCCCATCTGGGTATAGGTTAACTTCCGAGGAGGACGAATGATTCTCTTGGCTCTTTGTTCTCTTGGGGTGGCCGTTTCTCCCCTCACTGTATCTTCTTCTAAAGCGGGTGCACTGGGCTCCAAAGCTTCTGGTACATCCAGATCAGACGTAGGAAGATGTAGGGAGTAATCTTGATGCTCAGCGGAAGGTGACCATGTGGCATCTTCCCATTCTTCAACCAGAGGACTAGACGGAACAAACTCAGTGGCTTCCACATTCAGTGTACTATCCACAGTACCTTCAGAGGGTGGAAGATCTATAGACGGGGGTTCTGGGGTCTGAGGAGGCCACAACCATCCAAGCTCTTCTTCTTCCAAACTCTGATCCGAGACATCCATTTCTCCAGACTGAGAGACCTGAGACCGAGTGCATGGCCTAGGTGTCTCCAAGCTTGAGGACGGTCCAGGGGAATAGGGGAATCTTCCAAAGGTGGTATCCGAACCGCTTCTGAAAGTGGGAGTAAATGGTTTCTGTGCCATGTCTTCAGTGGCCCTATCTTCCCTTCTGGTTTTAGCTGATACACCGGCAGATCTGGTAACTTCTTACAGATCACATATGGTTCAGGTCTCCATCTGTCTGCTAACTTATGCTTCCCTGGAACTCCTAGGTTGCGCAGCAGCACTCGGTCTCCTGGCTGGAGGTCCTGGATTCGAACCTTGAGGTCAAAGTTCCTCTTGTTCATGGCTCCTCTATGTTCTGAGGCCACTTGGGCCTGTTCAAAAGCCAGCTTCAAACTCTTCCTCAGTCTGTCCACATAGCCCTTGTGTGAGGTGGCTGAAGTGCGATCCATGGATATGCCGAATGCCAGATCCACAGGCAGTCTTGCTTCCCTGCCAAACATAAGGCGATATGGAGAGTACCCTGTGGCATCGCTAGTGGTACTGTTGTAGGCGTGCACGATGGCCGCTATATGCTTGCTCCATTGCTGCTTCTGCTCACTACTTAGAGTCCCCAACATATTTAATAGAGTCCTGTTGAACCTCTCCAGCTGAGCGTCACCCTGAGGGTGATAAGGGGTGGTGCGGGTTTTCTTGATACCCAAAGAGTCCAACAGTTTCTTGATCAATCGACTCTCAAAGTCTCTTGCTTGGTCAGAGTGCAAGCGTTGTGGCAGTCCATAGTGCACAAAGTATTTCTCTACTAAGATTTTAGCTACAGTAGAGGCCTTCTGGTCTTTGGCTGGAAAAGCTTGGGCATAACAGGTGAAATGGTCGGTTATCACCAGAACATTTCCTTGTCCACTTAAGTCAGGTTCGAGACAGAGAAAGTCAATGCACACCAAGTCCAAGGGTCCTTGACTCTGCAGATGGCCCATTGGGGCAGCTTGACGTGGCAATGTCTTCCTCTGCATACAGCGTGCACGGGAGTGGCAGTATTCTTCCACTTCAGCCCACATATAAGGCCAATAGAACCTATACCTTACAAGTTGGAATGTTCGTTCAGCCCGCAAGTGGCCATGATCATCATGTAAGGCAGTTAAGACTGTTCTTCTGTACTTTTCCGGCAGAAATAGCTGCCACTTATCTTCCAGGTCATCAGAGGGACCCCTTCGGGAGACCACCCCTTGATGCACCTGCAACTTGTCCCATTCCTTGTGGACCAACCGGGCCACCTTTGAGGGGTACTTCAGAAGTCTGTCTGGATCCTGGTCCTCCAATGTCTCCAGTGCTAATATTCCCCAAGGATCTTCCAGCTGGTCTCTCCTTAAGTCCTTCTTGGACAATTTGGGTAGGTCATCCTCCCCGACTTGGGTCACATTGCAGTAACACTTAGGCACCCCCACGGCACAAACACCAATCTCTTCAGCCCTCGACCCACCACTAGCTTGAAGTTGTACTCCTTGACACAGGGCCCGTACCGCATCTGGGGTTACCTGGGTCCAATCTTCTGGATGGTGGGTGGGTGCATGGCCTCTTCTGGACAGTGTGTCCGCATCACGGTTTCCAGCTCCGGGCCTATACTTCATGCTGAAATTGAACCCGGCTAGGGCGGCCAACCAACGGTGACCAGTGGCATCCAGCTTGGCCGTGGTGAAGAGATAGGTGAGTGGATTATTGTCAGTCTTTACTGTGAAGTCAGCTTCGTACGGGTAATCTCTGAGTTTATCCCCGACTGCCCACTTTAGGGCTAGGAACTCCAACTTGTGGGTGGGGTAGTTCTTTTCAGCGGGTGCCAAACTTCTGCTAACGTAGGCAACTGGGCGCAACTGCCCTTCATACTCTTGGTATAGCACCCCTCCTAGGCCATCATGGCTGGCATCTACATGCAGGCTTCTTTGGATCAGCATAGGCCAGGACTGGTGCAGTGGTAAGACTCTTCTTTAACATCTGGAAGGCTTCCTCGCACTCCCCTGTCCACTGGTCTTCCACAGACTCTCCAGACTTCCTGGGACCAGTATCATCCTCCTCTCCTTCCGTCTTCAGTAGCTCATTTAGGGGTCTGGCAATTTTTGCAAATCCTTCCACAAATCTAAGGTAGTAGGAACAGAAGCCTAAGAAGGACCTAAGCTCAGTCACTGTAGTTGGTCTGGGCCAGGAGGTGACTGCCTCCAGTTTATCAGGGTCGGTAGACACTCCTTCAGCAGATACTATGTGCCCCAGATAGTGGACCGAGGATTGATAGAACTGGCATTTTTCTCTGGAAAGTTTAAGTCCCTCCTCACTGAGTCGTTTCAGGACCTTTCTTCATGCTCTTCCAGAGTCTTCCCAAAGACAATGATGTCGTCTAGGTACACCAGGACTTCGATCAGATTCATGTCCCCAACGGTCTTCTCCATCAACCTCTGGAAGGTAGCAGGGGCTCCTGACAGGCCTTGGGGCATCCTATTAAATTCATAGAACCCCACTGGGGTGATGAAGGCCGTCTTCTCCTTATCTTCAGGGTGCATGGGGATTTGATAATACCCACTCTTCAGGTCCATGACGCTGAACCACTTGGCCCCAGACAGACTCTGCAAAGCATCTTCTATCCTGGGGGTAGTATACTGGTCAGGAATGGTCCTCCGGTTAAGAGTCCTATAGTCTATGCAGAGTCTCAGCGACCCATTTTTCTTCCTTACCACCACAATGGGGGAGGCATATGGACTTCTGTAACATTAATGACCCCTGTCCTCTTTAGCTCTGCCAACTGCTCCCGCAAATCTTCCAGATCAGCCAGTGGAACTCTTCGGACCCTCTCCCGAAAGGGCTTGTCTTCCTGAAGATGGATTTTATGGGTGGCACTTCTCACACACCCCACATCAAACTCATCTTCAGAGAATATTCTCCTCCACCGAGTCAGCTGAGCCTTGGCTCTCTCCTTCCATTTCTGTGGCAAGGCTGTATCTTCAAGGCAGAGCTCTTCCAAGGTGGCTTCTCCATCTTTTGACTTAAATTCAGACAGGGTCACTGGTAGGGATGAGCTTCGAGTTCGAGTCGAACTCATGTTCGACTCGAACATTGCCTGTTCGCCCGTTCGCCGAACAGCGAACAAATTGGGGTGTTCGCGGCAAATTCGAAAAATCTATGGGAGAAATCTAAAGTGCTAATTATAAAGGCTTATATGCAAGTTATTGTCCTAAAAAGTGTTTGGGGACCCGGGTCCTGCCCCAGGGGACATGTATCAATGCAAAAAGAAGTTTTAAAAACGGCCGTTTTTTCGGGAGCAGTGATTTTAATAATGCTTAAAATGAAAAAATAAAAGTGAAATATTCCTTTAAATTTCGTACCTGGGGGGTGTGTATGATATGCATGTAAAGTGGCGCATGTTTCCCGTGCTTAGAACTGTCCCTGCAAAAAGTGTCAGTTTTGAAAGAAAAAAATGCATTTAAAACTGACTCGCGGCTATTAATGAATTGTCGGCTCCCGGCAATACATACAAAAGTCATTGATAAAAAAAAAAAAAAAAGCGTGGGGGTTCCCCAGAATTCAATTATCAGGCCCTTCAGGTCTGGAATGGATATTAAGGGGAACCCCGCCGCAAATAAAAAAAAAATTGACGTGGGGTTCCCCCAAATATCCATTCCAGGCCCTTCAGATCTGGCATGGATTTTAAGGGGAACTCCACCCCAAATTAAAAAAAAAATGGCGTGGAGTCCCCCTAAAAATCCATACCAGACCCCTTATCCGAGCACGCAACCTGGCCGGCCGCAGGGGAAAAGGGGGGGACGAGAGAGCGCCCCCCCCTCCCTCCTGAACCGTACCAAGCCACATGCCCTCAACATGGGGAGGATGTCCCCATGTTGATGGGGACAAGGGCCTCATCCCCACAACCCTTGCCCGGTGGTTGTGGGGGTCTGCGGGCGGGGGGCTTATCGGAATCTGGAAGACCCCTTTAACAAAGAGGACCCCCAGATCCCGGCCCCCCCCTATGTGAATTGGTAAGGGGTACATTGTACCCCTACCATTTCACGAAGAAAGCGTAAAAAAATGTTTAAAAAAACACACAAACACGTTGAAAAAGTCCTTTATTAAAAAAAAAAAAAAACCCATTCCAGCGGTGAAATCCAGTGTCCCGCGGCGATCCCGATGTCCAGCGCTGTCCTTCATTGGTTGTGCCTGAGCGGACCTGATGGGGAACTCCCTCTCAGTATTTTAAATGTATAGACCCGCCCCTTCTAAAGTTCCCCATCAGGTCCGCTCAGCGGACCAGATGCGGAACATGAGAAGGGGCGGGTCTATACATGTATTACCAAAGTGAGAGCAGTTCCCCATCAGGTCCGCCCCCTCGGTATGTCGGACCTGCCTACGTCATTGGCTTGAGCGGGGAACTTCCTTCACTGTGTAATTTAAATTTACATAGTGAAGGAAGTTCCCCGCTCAAGCCAATGACGTAGGCGGGTCTGACATACCGAGGGGGCGGACCTGATGGGGAACTGCTCTCACTTTGGTAATACATGTATAGACCCGCCCCTTCTCATGTTCCGCATCTCGTCCGCTGAGCGGACCTGATGGGGAACTTTAGAAGGGGCGGGTCTATACATTTAAAATACTGAGAGGGAGTTCCCCATCAGGTCCGCTCAGGCACAACCAATGAAGGACAGCGCTGGACATCGGGATCGCCGCGGGACACTGGATTTCACCGCTGGAATGTTTATTTATTTATTTTTTTAAATAAAGGACTTTTTCAAGGTGTTTGTGTGTTTTTTTAAACATTTTTTTTACGCTTTCTTCGTGAAATGGTAGGGGTACAATGTACCCGTTACCAATTCACATAGGGGGGGCCGGGATCTGGGGGTCCCCTTTGTTAAAGGGGTCTTCCAGATTCCGATAAGCCCCCCGCCCGCAGACCCCCACAACCACCGGGCAAGGGTTGTGGGGATGAGGCCCTTGTCCCCATCAACATGGGGACATCCTCCCCATGTTGAGGGCATGTGGCTTGGTACGGTTCAGGAGGGAGGGGGGGCCGCTCTCTCGTCCCCCCCTTTTCCCCTGCGGCCGGCCAGGTTGCGTGCTCGGATAAGGGGTCTGGTATGGATTTTTAGGGGGACTCCACGCCATTTTTTTTTTAAACTTGGGGTGGAGTTCCCCTTAAAATCCATGCCAGATCTGAAGGGCCTGGTAATTGAATTCTGGGGAACCCCCACGCTTTTTTTTCTTTTTTTTCTCAATGACTTTTGTATGTATTGCCGGGAGCCGACAATTCATTAATAGCCGCGAGTCAGTTTTAAATGCATTTTTTTTCTTTCAAAAATGAAATTTTTTGCAGGGACAGTTCTAAGCACGGGAAACATGCGCCACTTCACATGCATATCATACACACCCCCCAGGTACGAAATTTAAAGGAATATTTCACTTTTATTTTTTCACTTTATGCATTATTAAAATCACTGCTCCCGAAAAAACGTCCGTTTTTAAAACTTCTTTTTGCATTGATACATGTCCCCTGGGGCAGGACCCAGGTCCCCAAACACTTTTTAGGACAATAACTTGCATATTAGCCTTTATAATTAACACTTTAGATTTCGAACGTTCGAGTCCATTGTATTTAATAGGGTTCTAAAGTTTACACGAACATTTTGTCTGTTCGCAGGTTCTGGTGCGAACCGAACAGGGGGGTGTTCGGCTCATCCCTGGTCACTGGGGTAGCAGGGTTCACCTTGCCCAGTAGCACCCGGGCTGGGATCTTCACAGGAGAATTTGTGACATTTCCAACACTCACTGGAATCTGTCCCTTGGTCTTCTTCAGTGCCCTCAACGGGACCACTTCAGGGAGTACTTCCAATCCTTGGTGGGTGTTGAAGGGGTCTGGTTCCACGACCACAAAGGGACCCGGCTGCTCCCAGGAGAGTTTTACTGTAGCCTGAAGACAGATCACCTCACCAGGCTGTAGTATCTTCTCTCTCCTAGACAGTCTCCAGACTCTTCCCACCCCCTCTTCCGGGGCCTTTTGCTCCAGGATCATCTTCTGGTAGACCTGTTGCAGCATGGGGTGAATCTTCTATCTGGGAGAACTCAGTTTTTGCACCAACAGGGTCAGTTTGCACCAAATCAGTGTTGGTCCCTATCAACATGGACATCATGTTGGCTCCTGGTGGGCGAGGGCACACCACCGCCAAAGTGTCAAAAGCTTTGGCCTTCCCGGTCACCGAGGGGTCAAAGGCCAGCCTGATCGAAACATTGCCATCGTAGGGGAAACTGCGAGTGCCAATCCCCCTAATCTTCAGGTCTTCCAGCTTCTGCAAGGGTACGTGACTTAAATGCTTCTGATAAAAGTCTCTGTATAAGAGAGTCACTTGGGCTCCTGTGTCTAAGAGTGCCTTTGCGTAGACTCCTTCCACTTGAACGGAGACTAGAGGGGAGGGTCCAACCAATTTATCCAGGAACTTCTTGGGTGGTATTTTCTCCCTGGGACGGCTTGATTTTTCCAATGTTTTTTTTTTCTTTTTCCATTTTTCTCTAGACCTCAACCCTTTTTGAACCTGGTATGCGTTGATCTTTTTCTGGTTGTCAAATTGCAACTCCCGACAGACAGTATGGGAGTTTTTTGGAGGGGTATTATTGCCCTTCTGATTTTTCTCTGCTTGTTTCTTGATTTTCTTGAAGCTTTCTGTAGGTAGCGGGCGCCCGGCTGACTCCCTCACCGGGGCCCTCTGAAGTTTTCCGCCGGCTGGTATTGAGTGCCTCGGTTCTTCCTTGGGCTGGGACACCTTCTGTCAGGGTGACCAACTCCTCCACAATTTAAGCAGATGATTTCCTTCCTGATCTTTGGGGATGCTGGAATAGGGACATTCCGGTCCGGTTCCTTCCGGATCTCTTCTTTCTCCTTGACTCCAGAGTTCTTGGCCAATAAAGAGGTCAATAAGTCCAGTACTTGGGCCATTTGAGACTTCAAGGTCTCTACTTCTGGGTCACGTTCTGTGACTACTGTCGTTCTGACTCCTACCGAAACAGGTGGAGTGGTTCTCTCCAACCCCTCTTGATCCTTCATCAGGGCCTCCTCATCCCTTATGATCCGCACAAGGTCTGTGTAGTTCAGGGCCATGACTTTGTCAGAGGTCTTCAGGTAAAGCCAGACTGGGTCCGACCGTAAGGCTCCCCTTAGAATCTGTTTCATCCTGGTAGCATCTATGACCTGTGGTTGCATCCCTTTTCTCAGTACAATCTGGCACAGCATTCTATTCAGTCTCCGGACATACTCGGACAACTTCTCCTTTGGCTGTTGGAAGGTATGTTCAAATGTATACACCAAGTCTGACACCTTCTCCAGCTGGCCGAACTCTTCCTGCAACATATACAAATAATCCATTGCTGTACATACAGTATTACTGCACCTAAGGTTTTTCACCGCCTCCGCAGCAGGGCCTTTCAAGCTCTCACTGATGCGCTGCTTCTTCTGCGCTTCTGGAACTTCCCAACCTTCTTCTGCCTGCATTGCCTGCTCGATCCAAGTATCGAAATCTTCCTCCCCGGGTGGCACAGGTTGTGTTCCTGAAAACACCCGAAGTTTCCGGTACCCAGCTTCCACATGCACCGTGTTATTTTTTGGGCATTTAACAACAAAGTCCCCCAAAGCAGTCAACAGTTCGGGACCTATGGCGGTTAGGGGCGACTTTAGTGCTTTCGTTTCGCTACTGCCTTCCATTTTGGAGAAGAGTGACGGAGATAACTGTGGGGAGGTCCGTGGGGACTCTTTCTTCACAGCCCCAGTATGCACTAAGCGATACGTTCTGTCATCTATGTCTTTTATACTTTGCCCTTTGAACTCCTCTGGGACTCCTCTTGTCCACTCTATTAGTGCATATGTCCCCGCGGCATTTGTCTTCACATCTACCGGCCATGCTTTCCATTTTGGGGATATTGACATTATTAGTTGCTTTATCTCTTCTTTCTCCCAGATCTCTCCCGGGAGTTCAATAACTACCGCCCGGAGTGGATCCACGTCCTCCTCTGTGCACCATTCTATTACTGCCTGCGAGTCCATGCTGGTATTTCAGGCCGCCTTGATCGCAGCGTGCAATATACACTGGTCCCGGACCGAGCCCCCACGTGTAGCGGTACCCTCAGCTTAAGAGGGCTGCTTGTTTGTTTGGGCCCTGTAATGCACTGCTACCAACCCCTGGCAATCGGCTCTGACTTCTCTTTGACACAGTTAGGAAAGGGGAGGGTGGTATAATTGTATTATCTCTATACACTATTATACAGTACAACCCCCTTTGTATACCAGCACAGTAATTGACACTCACCACCAAATTACTTAACTATAACTTTTTACTGAAGGTAGAAAGATAACAGAGTAATTTGTATACAATATTCTAGGCAGATCCCTGCAATATAGGTGTGCACATTAAAATGGTATGACAGTCAATAATGCAATAACACATCAACCCCGCTGCTGCAATCCTCCCTCGTGAGCATAAAATGGCGCCCCGCAGTGTGCTATACTACCCAGTCAGGCCTGACTATAACTTAGGGTATAGTTTGCTGGAGAATCTTCGCTAGCAACTGTAGGTGGTGCACATGGAGAAACCAATTTGTAATCCAGTAAAAGGGGGTAACAGATATTCGCCAACCAGACAAAGCTGGAGAGACTAACAAACTCAGTTCAGCACAAATAGTCTCTCCAAAGTATAACTGTGTTCAATAATGGGCCTGGGCAAAGTTAATAGGCACAAAGTTATTGATATATGGTTCTGAGCTGGCGCTCTCTCACCCAGACCGGACCGATTCCTGTCTAGTTCCTCCGCTACTGTGAGTGGCATCACATTGCCCACGATGCATCGAGTCCTCGGTCCGTCAGAAGATGATGGCACCTCAGGTGGATCGGATGTCTCACAGACTCCCCAGCGGAACGGGAGGCTCTCTGGAACAAAAAACACGAGGCCCAGGCTTCAGGCCTAGCGCGCGCAGCAGGTGAGTGCAGGGGATCCTCTTGCAAGGAGGGTGGCATTCCGAGAGACTGAACAAGCTCCGCCTCTACCCTTTTTAAAGTCCACCCCAGCAGTCCCTGCGCGGGGAATGGCACCCTGGGTGCCGCAAAGCGCGCTGGGAAATGTAGTCTTGTGGGTAAAACGATACCCCGCTACACACTCCCCCCACTTGAAATCTTTGGTCCCTCAAAGACAACATCAACAGTAGGAAAACACAAACTCATTAAGGGCAGCTAGAGAGGTCGGCAGAGGAAACTCCCACCAGAACGGGGAAGGGAGTTTGTCCTGCCCACTAGTTACATCAAAGGGGCTGACCTGTCTAACTGTGCCAGAGAGTGAGCTGGGGTTGCCTTCCACCAAATGTACAGCAGAAGGATCAGGTATTGGCAATGTCCTACGAGCAGTGGTTACTGTATCCTCAGAACTTTTCCCATCTGGGTATAGGTTAACTTCCGAGGAGGACGAATGATTCTCTTGGCTCTTTGTTCTTTTGGGGTGGCCGTTTCTCCCCTCACTGTATCTTCTTCTAAAGCGGGTGCACTGGGCTCCAAAGCTTCTGGTACATCCAGATCAGACGTAGGAAGATGTAGGGAGGCCCAGGCTTCAGGCCTAGCGCGCACAGCAGGTGAGTGCAGGGGATCCTCTTGCAAGGAGGGCAGCGTTCCGAGAGACCGAGCGAGCTCCGACTCTCCCCTTTTAAAGTCCACCCCAGCAGTCCCTGCGTGGGGAAGGGCACCCTGGGTGCCGCAAAGCGTGCTGGGAAACGTAGTCTTGCAGGTAAAATGATACCCCGCTACACATATTATTATTTTATTTATTTTTTTCATCTGCATTAAAGAGGTTGTAAATGTTCGTGTTTTTTCACCTTAATGCATCCTATGCATTAAGGTGAAAAAACACCTGGCAATCACTGGTCACCCAGCCCCCCCATTTTACTCACCTGAGCCAGTTCACCTGCTCGGCGCGTCCTCGGCGTCCTCTTCTCCACGGAGTCTTGGCGTTGATTGGATAGATTGATAGCAGCGCAGCCATTGGCTTCCGCTGCTGTCAATCAAATCCAATGACGCTGGTGGGGCCGAGTCATACACTCAGCATCTATGGATGTCCAGTGTATGACACAGGAGCGCGCCCGCAAGATAACCCCCTCGGGAGAGAGCTTCCCAGAGGGGGTTATCTAATGTCGGGAGAATCCAAGAGAGCCAGCGTGGGACCCCAGAAGAGGATGTTAGGGGCCACTCTGTGCAAAACGAGCTGTACAGTGGAGGTAAGTATGACATGTTTGTTATTTAAAAAAAAAAAACGGGAACCTTTACAATCACTTTAATGTAAATATATATAAGATATCAATACCTGGAATTCAGCTTTAAAGTTTGAATAAGGTTTTAGTGACTTGGTTTACTTAAATGTTAGCAAAGATGAGTAATTTGTAGGCACAGGAAGCAGTTTATTACAGAACTTTAGTAACTTTGGTGCCGAACAGAGTTGCTTCTGTCCACTTATCTGTTACTTAATGGACTCTTGCATCAATGATTTAGGTCAGTGACTCACCAAGCATTAAAACCAAAAGCAGCCAGGCGTCTAGCATGCTCAGAAGGGGGTCTGTAATGGCAGGCCACATATTTTAGTAGAGGTATTCCCTAGAAATAAATGTCTCTAGCTGGGTATTGGCTCGCTTGAGCATTACAGCATAGAAAAACAAACAATATTTATTAGCTTATTTCCAATTATTTTTTTGAAGGGAAATTTGGCAGGAGACCAGTCAATAAAAATACCTGTTTGTTTGAAAAGCCTTCACATACAATTAAGCAGCAGATGAGTGAAAACCAGATGAGTAAACTCTGAATCATGACCATTAGTTGAAGCTGTTACACGCTCTCACACTCACGCTTGATGGAAACCGTCTGCTCTTAGTTTTGTCTGCACCAGGTAAAAATGGTGAATATATTTACCTCTATTATATTTTAGTCAAGTTAATAAGACTTTCAAAGGAGACCGCTTTAAATGACTGCCACACAAAGCTATCACAGGTTTGCATTCCACAGACAGTACACACTCCGAAAATAAATGGACCAGACATGTGTGTGCATGAAAGCTGTCACAGGCCTATAAGCTGCTTTGCTAATTATGACTTTCTGTGTGTGGACTCTATGCTGGCATGGCACCTCAATAGGGATACAGAGAGTTTTGAAATCACATATATTTTTATAATATAAGGACGGCTGTATAATCCTGGAGCCATTTATGGTATACATTGCACAACCTATTCATATATGGGTGTCTGCTTATTCCTTGTTGGCATAGTTTTATGTTATTTACCTGCCACATGCAGGGCTGTATTAAGACACCATGCTGTCCTAATAACATGTACCCCCCTTGTCCTAAACAGGGGCTATCATGTAAATTTTGTTTTTGGTTGGGCTGTAGTTAGCCCAGTATAGTTGTCATGTACCTGGGTGTATTTGAACCAGGATCTTCCTGGTCCCACAGCTGCAGTCTTACTTGTTGTGCCACAGAGGAGCTCTGGAGTTATGTCAATGTTCTCTCAGTTTGATGCATTACCTTGGACTCACTAGTCCCACCTGCTGCTAGCTGTGGACAATCTACAATCAAAGCAGCCCATAAATAGCAACATTTGCTGTCTCTCAGTGCCTGTTTGTATGGACTAGCGCCCTGGGTGTTGTGATAGCTTTATGACGCTGATTACCTTGGTATGAACTTCTGCCTGAATTCCTGACTACGCTCTAGCCTGCTGATTTTGTACTTCACTGCCAGCTCGTGTATGACCTCTGCCTGACCACTCTCAGGATTTCGATTGTGTACCGCTTTGCCTGATCTGTTGCCGACCTGACCTGCCTGACTAAGTTTTCGCCTGAATCCTCAGCACACAAGCTCCACTTCGGACACTACCTATCACAGGTACCTTACAATAGTATTGCTTTTCACCTAGTTTTTCTCTATGCTTAAAGAGGAACTGCAATCTGCTCACATAATTTGTAATAAAAACATCTTTGCCATTCTAAAGCTTCCCTCCAACCACTTTGCATATTTTTTACACACTGTGATTGTGTACTTGCCAAATATGCTGCAGAAATTTTCCTCCACTGAGTCTGGCTGCAATCATTTTAACTGTGGGCATCTGAAGCTGCTGCTTGTAAACTTCCTGGATTTACACAGACAGAGGCACACCTCCAGCTATGCAGCTCTCTTTGGCCCTCTTATGACTCACCCCCTCCTTCCCTGGCAAACTCGAGAGTGAGAGAGAGGATGCATGATGTCATAAGCCTAGGCTTTTTTTCCAGACAAAAAACAGGAAGTGGACTGTATAAGGTATTTACTGGCAGAAAAAAAAAAATGTTTTACTATCCAAAGTTAAAACAACAAGGGCAGAAGATTTAATAGATGGAAAGATAAAAAAAATTACTGAAGTTCCGTTTTAAGTTGGCTTGTGATTTCTCACTGTCACCAGTGGATGTCACTGGTAAAAGTAGGAGATTTTGCGAACAAAACAAAGTTATGAAAATATATATTTTCTTCAGGCAGTCCAGAAGGTTTATGGCACTGCTGTATGCAAGAAGAGGATACAAATATTTGGGATAGGCCACATGCTCTCTCTCTTCCCCTGGGCTAAGGCCCAGGGAAGTGCTGCTGGATGGAGCTCTGCTGTTAGGCCCAATAGCCTGTTTTGGGGCTTAACATGTGCTCAAGTGGTCCTGAAGCGGTCCTGCCTGGAGGAGGCTATGCCAAGGAGGCAATCCAGGGGAGGCCCCTTGCTGGAGAGAGCTAGGAGGAAGGCTGGTCTATGAGAAGTGCCTGGTGACTCACGTGGAGGATGCATGGAAATTTCGGATCGTGCTTACAGTGTTCCTGGGTCAGCTTAAAGTGGTTGTAAACCCTTCCGGGGAAGTTACACCTACAGGTAAGCCTAGATTAAGGCTTACGTGTAGGTATTTGCAATATCTCCTAAACCTACCCGGTTTAGGAGATATTTGCCAAAAGGAATACACTGTTGTCTACGGCGCAAGCGCACTGAGAATCCCATTCATAAAACTGTCAGAGAGGGATTTTACGGCTCCCGCGCGCATTTGAGGAGTGACGTTTTCGCCGCTCCGGCCAATCACAGCGCCGGAGCGGCGATACCCGGAAGTAACCTTCCGGAGCGATGTCTGCGGCCGGAGGGGGAGACGAGGACGGCTTTGGGGGCTTCGATCTAAGGTAAGTAATGCATAATGAGCTAGTATGCTAGTCATACTAGCTCATTATGGCTTTGTCTTGCAGGTTTAAAAAATAAAATAAAAATCGGGGTTTACAACCACTTTAAAGGTTCTAACACTGTGGAACTGAACATTGATCTGGAGAGTCTGTAAGTGATGTGCTATGGTATCGGGGACCCCTAACCCTCATCTCCTTAAAGGGGTTGTAAATAAAAATTTTTTATAACAAACATGTTATACTTACCTCCACTGTGCAGCTCGTTTTGCACGGAGTGGCCCCAAACCTGGTCTTCTGGGGTCCCTCGGTGGCTGTCTCGGCTCCTCCCCGCAAGAACTCACCACCTATATGCGAGCGAGCTTGCATGGTGGTGAGTCCTTGTGGGCGCGCTCCAGTGATACAGCCGGCGGCTATAGCCGTTTACTGTATCACTCGGCCCTGCCCCCCGGCACGCCGTATCATTGAATGTGATTGACAGCAGCGCGAGCCTAGTGTAGCCAATCAATGGCCAGGCTCAGAAACGAGGATGACGGGGGCGAGCGCGGGACTTTCCAGGGCTCAGGTAAGTAAAACGGGGGCTCGGGGGGGGGGGCATTGTCGGATGCTTTTTCACTTTAATGCATAGGATGCATTAAGGTGAAAACTTTTACCTTTACAACCCCTTTAACCATTCTGCAATAAAACATTAAAAAGACAAGTGACTGGCACCCAATATTCTTTTTTGGTCTCCCTTATTTAGCCCTGGGGTAAAAAGCTAGCCCGCCCCTGCCACTGGAGGTGCTATTCTGCCTTTGGAGTATCTGAGTTGCTACAAACATATGAACGAAGACACCCTTTTGTCACTTGATTGCTCTGCAAGAAATGAAAACAATAATTTTTGTAAGCACAAGAGAGCCTTTGTGACTTCACTCCACATTCCTTTGCCCTGGTTCACACTGGTGCGATTTGACATGCGATTTGACATGTCAAATCGCATGTCAAATCGGCGATATTTGCTGCAAATTGCGAGCAATGGCACCGTCCTAATCGGTGTGACGCCGCATCTGCGGCGCTGCACCGATTTCAAAAAGTAGTTTCTGTACTACTTTTTGCGATTTCGGGCCGCGATTTACATTGACATCTGTGCAGAAACCTGCACAGATGTCCCTGTAATCGCGGCCGAAATCGGGACTGACAGGCAGGAGTGAAATCGTGCAAGTTCAGCTGAACTCGCACGGCTTCACTCCCGCAGCCCAGTGTGAACCTGGGCTTTAACATCTTCCCCATGACCCTTTCACACAGGCAGAAAAGGGTTGATTCATCCACATTTTTACTGACCCCCGACTGCTAACCTAAAGCTTACCATGGCAGCTAGATGGGTTGGTACACATGCCACAGCCATGATGCTTTGCTTCTTGTCTGTGAAAACTTTGGGGGTTGATTTACTAAAGGCAAATAGACTGTGCACTTTCCATAGCGCAGTTACACTCTTCAAGGGCAGTTGCTCCAGAGCTTAGTAAATGAGGTAAAGCTTCTCTTTGAAAAGAATACCCAATCACATGCAAGGAAAAAAAAAACGCATTTTTGCTTGCACACGATTGGATGATGGAAGTCGGCACGGCTTCTGCTCATTTACTAAGCTCTGGAGCAACTGCACCTTGCAAAGTGCACAGTCTTTTTGTCGTTAGTAAATAAATCCCTTTTAACTCAGTTTTTGGGGTTTGACGGGCAACACCACCCATTGAGGTCACTGGGACTGTACCACAATTGTGAACACAATCTTTAGGATTTGAAAAAAAAAAAGGAAAAAAAAAATTGCACATAAGAGGTGGCAAGGTCAACTCCTGAATGCCTGGAAGCCACTGCTCTACCACCTTCGGAAAAGTGCTTTTTAGAGAGTGGTAGAAACTGCCACCCATGTGAAAGGGGCCACAGTTTGTTTGCTGAACTTATTTAATGATTTCCATTGTGAGAAGTGCATACTGTATACAAGAGATAAAATACAGAAAATTGCAACCAAGCCTGAACCAAACTGATTTATAAAACTTTGTTATAAAGAGAATTCAGGACACTGCTAGCCGGAGGAAGATCCCACGGGCACCACAGAACTGCTGTCCGCTCCTTTCAATTCATAGTGAGCTGACAGCCAGAAGTGCAGGAGGAGATGCTGTTGGCACCACAGTTGCAGGTGAGTGGTCATGGGATGATCTGCTGGATGTTCTGTGTGTTGGGGGGGGGGGGTACAGAGCTGTGTTGGGAGTTTGAGGTGCACATTAACTCCTGTACCATGTCTGCACCCTCTGACCATTTCCTGTACCATGTCCGCACCCTCACTGACTGTCTCCTGTACCATGAACCTAAAGCCTACCATAGCAGCTAGATGGGTTGGTACACATGCCACAGCCATGATGCTTTGCTTCTTGTCTGATCGTCTCCTGTACCATGTCCGCACCCTCCCTGACCGTCTCCTGTACCATGTCCGCACCCTCCCTGACCGTCTCCTGTACCATGTCCGCACCCTCCCTGACCGTCTCCTGTACCATGTCCGCACCCTCCCTGACCGTCTCCTGTACCATGTCCGCACCCTCCCTGACCGTCTCCTGTACCATGTCCGCACCCTCCCTGACCGTCTCCTGTACCATGTCCGCACCCTCCCTGACCGTCTCCTGTACCATGTCCGCACCCTCCCTGACCGTCTCCTGTACCATGTCCGCACCCTCCCTGACCGTCTCCTGTACCATGTCCGCACCCTCCCTGACCGTCTCCTGTACCATGTCCGCACCCTCCCTGACCGTCTCCTGTACCATGTCCGCACCCTCCCTGACCGTCTCCTGTACCATGTCCGCACCCTCCCTGACCGTCTCCTGTACCATGTCCGCACCCTCCCTGACCGTCTCCTGTACCATGTCCGCACCCTCCCTGACCGTCTCCTGTACCATGTCCGCACCCTCCCTGACCGTCTCCTGTACCATGTCCGCATCCTCCCTGACCGTCTCCTGTACCATGTCCGCACCCTCCCTGACCGTCTCCTGTACCATGTCCGCACCCTCCCTGACCGTCTCCTGTACCATGTCCGCACCCTCTCTGACCGTCTCTTGTATCATGTCCTCACACTCTCTAACCATCTCTTGTATCACGTCTGCAGTCTCTGACCATCTCTTTTATCTGTTTGATGGGATCTGCCTGGGGATGGTGTTTGGAGTATCTTTATCTGCTGATTGTTAAACTTTCTGGAATACACATATTGCTAATTTGGTGTAGGATCTGGGTCTGCTCTCCCTCTATCCCTCTTTCTTTCCTTCTTTCTTTCCTTCCTTCTCTCTTATCCTCCCTCTTGAGAAAGGGAGAGAGAAAGAGACTCTTTCTCTCTCCCTCTTTCTTTCTCCCTCTATCCCTCTCTTCATTCTCCTTCCATCCCTCTTTCATCTCAGACTCTAATCCCACTCTCTTTAAGCTACGCCCAATATTACGTTTAAACCACGCCCATTGTTCGCTGCACGCCGCATTTTTTCTTTCCGCTAAGCCACACCTACAAATGAATGCCCCCCCCCTAAATAGAATAAGACTCCACCTACATACAAAAAAAGTGTCCCTATTAATTTTGCTGCTGGCCATCTTTCCACAACTTCCTAGATTCCCTGTATGCTTTGTGGCTTCTCCTCTGCTGTTTACTTTCAATGTCTAAGGACTACATATCCCATGGTTCCTTGCTGCCTGCAAGCAGTGATTTCTTTACTGACTCCGCCTCCTAAAGTATCCTCCTCTCAGCACCTATGTAGTTCTGAAAGCAGGCTCTGTGAAATGTGACACAGCAGTGCCTACTCACCGGGCATGTTGTATACATGTCACACAATTCAAAGTAAATGTGTGAGGATTTTCACAAAGTAAGTTTACAAACTTAAAGCGGACCTTCAGCCATTTTTTCAACTCTCCATCTATTAAATCTTCTGCCCTTGTTGTTTTAACTTTGGATAGTAAAACATTTTTTTTTCTGCCATTAAATACCTAAACAGCCCACTTCCTGTTACTTGTCTGGAAAAGAGTTTGCCAGGAAGGGAGAGGGGGGTGAGTCATAAGAGGGCCAATCAGAGCTGCAGAGCTGGGGGTGTGCCTCTGTGTAAATCCAGGACGTGAAAAGGCAGCAGATTCAGCTGCCCACAGTTAAAATGGCTGCAGCCAGACTCAGTGGCGGGAGATTTCTGCAGCATATTTGGCAAGTACAGAATCACAGTATATATAAAATAATATGCAAAGTGGTTGGAGGGAAGTCTCAGAATGGCAAAGATGTTTTTATTACAAATTATGTGAGCAGTCTGCAGTTCCTCTTTAAAGTGGATGTAAACCCTCACATATACCCAGTGAAGTGAACAGCCTCAGATGATACACAGAGATGAAACAAATCTCCCTACATAAGTTTTACATGTACAGGTATATCTGCTGTCTTTCCCTTTCTATATTTAGAATTCTTACATCGGGTTACAATTTTAACTTCCTCATTCAGCTGTAGGAGTGAATTCTTGGCTTACACTGGGAAACAGCTGATTGGAGGAAAAGCACACATCCTCACTCTACATAGGCAGAAGAACAAAGATACTTTCAGAGCTGTGCTGTGACAAGACAAGCTTTCTGCTTATCTATTTGTAGCACCGACACACATTTCAGGCTGCTTTTATCTCCCATCTCGGAGAACTTGTCAGAAGTTATCATGCTGATAACAGTAACAAAACAGAAAAAACACACGGGAGATACGTAAACACAGATATATGTGCCTAGGTCAAATTTCATGAATTGGGTATACATCCACTTTAACCACTTCCCGCCCAGTCAATAGCATATTGACGTCCGGGAAGTGGTTCTGTTATCCACACTGGACATCATATGACGTCCTGCAGGATAACAGCCGCCGCGTGCCCGGGGGGGCGTGCATCGCGGCGATCGGTGGAGCGGTGTGTCAGTCTGACACACCGCTACACTGATCTCGGTAAAGAGCCTCCGGCGGAGGCTTGTTACCACGTGATCAGCCGTGTCCAATCACGGCTGATCACGATGTAAACAGGAAGAGCCATTGATCGGCTCTTCCTCACTCGCGTCTGACAGACGCGAGTAGAGGAGAGCCGATCGGCGGCTCTCCTGACAGGGGGGGTTCGCGCTGATTGTTTATCAGCGCAGCCCCCCCTCGGATACCCACACTGGACCACCAGGGAAGCCCCCCAGGACCACCAGGGAAGCCCCAAGCATGTGGATGGCCCCCATGGCCATCCACATGTAGTAAAACTAAAAAAATATTTTAAAAAAATAAAAAAAATGCCAATCAGTGCCCACAAATGGGCACTGACTGGCACTATCATGGCACGACCACAATATGTGGTGGCTGGCATTTCTGGGCATCAGTGTCACCAGTGCCACCTATTAGTGTCCATCAGTGCCACCTATCAGTGCCCGTCCATGCCACCTATCAGTGCCGCCTATGAGTGCCAATCAGTGCCCATCAGTGCCACCTCATTGGTGCTACCTCATTGGTGCCACCTCATCGGTGCCCATCAGTGTCGCTTTATCAGTGCCCTTCAGTGCCGCCTTATCAGTGCCCGTCATTGAAGTAGAAAAGGTACTTATTTACAAAAAAATTAACAGAAACAAAGAAAAACATAGTTTCTTTCAAAATTTTCGCTCTTTTTTTATTTGTTGTGCAGAGGCGATCAAATACCACCGAAAGAGAGCTCTATTTGTGGGAACAAAATGATAAAAAATGTGTTTGGGTACAGTGTAGCATGACCGCGCAATTGTCATTCAAATTGCGACAGCGCTGAAAGCTCAAAATTGGCTTGGGCAGGAAGCTGTACAAGTGCATGGTATTGAAGTGGTTAAATATTATTCTGATTAATAGGATAGAAGTAACCGAAATACAATGTGGACATGAACTTATGATTTTACATTTTGACTGTAGATACAGCATAGGTGAGAGGAAGAAAGCCACAGATAATGACCACAGAACGCTCCAGGTTTTGGGGATGTTGGGGTGCTCTACAATAAATCAGAGGTGGCAACTGGGCATCTAGAGGTGCATCTAAAAGACTGCAATTAACAGTAGGTGGTATCAGTTTTCTGCAAAGGTTTAATGCCAGGTAGAAGGTAGGTATAGTTTAAAAAAAGAGTGATAATTTAATTAATATACTTAAGACTTTTTTTCAGCAAGAATGCAGTTCCAGCACAGAATGTATGTACAGGCAAAGGGGGTTGGGATGTACTTGAAGGTCTATTGATACTGACTGCTGGGGATCTCTTATAGCTGGGGGTTGTAGTGTTGCTGGGGGTAGGGGGTCAATTATTGCTGGAGGGATCCATTATTGCAGGGGGATCTGTTTCAATTGGAATCTTTTGCTCTGGAGTTTTTATGATGTTGGGGGGGATCTACTGTTAAAGGGAGGAGGATCTGTTGTTGCCAGCAGGGGAATTTTGTTGCCGTGGCAGATCTATTGTTGCTGGTGGGTGTATTTTGCTCCTGGGGTGGCGTATATTGTTTCTGGGGGATGTCTATTGTTGCTGGGAGATCTATTGATGCTGGGTGATCTATTGTTGCTGAGGGGGGGTTTACCATTAACCAATTCCGTACAAATTATGTAACACCACCAAATGATACCTGGCTCTGTATACTCTAGGAGGTGGATAAGGGGTGGAGACGAGGAATGGTGCTTAGAGATGGGTCCGAGTGGAGAGAGTACCTGGCTGCATCTATTCTTTGAGAAAAATATGCTCATAAAATTCTGAAAACAATCAGTCATATGAGTGCAGATCATTTGTGTGGGGGGGGAGAAACATTTCATAAATGTATGTAGCACACAGATCCCTTCCTTGCTTACCTCCACTTGCAGGTGGGACACACCATGCCACATGCCCAGTATCCTCCTTATTGCAGAAGGTGAGCAGTGTTATCTGATTTGGGTCCTGCAGCATGCTACCTCCTTCCGTTGGATTCTTCACCCTAGAGTGTAGGAAGAAGTCTATTCTCTCTCTTTACTTCAAGAAGGCCAATGTCCAGACAGTATTGAAACCCAATAAAAGGTTTATTTTGGTTGCTTAGGAACTTGATAGGAAAGTTGGAGATAGAGAGAAATTAACTAGGAGGTAGGTTCAGGCACGCAGCACTCAATCATCGCCACTCAGGCCTGAGTGGGTTTTGCTCACCCGGATAGTCCCTCCAAGAGCGGTCCTAGCAGCCGGTGTGGAGCACAAATCGTTTTGTAGTTTCCTAGGGATATGATTAGGAAATAATCTCTAAGTCCTAAACTTCCCAGCCTAGTAATATTTTAAGTCCTTAGGGCACATTACTAGGCTTGTGGCGGGTTATGAAATCTTTCCCTCTGATAGGTAACCAGGTCTCTCCCAAGACAGTGACCTCCTTCACCGATTGCCTGGTTTCCTCTCCTTCAGAGCGGGTCACCCTCACTTGGGCTCCCTGGGACTCCTCTTCTAGTGTAGGCCTCAGCTAAAGGTGCTGGGCCCACCTGGAACGATGCAGCCTCGGGCTAAAGGTGCCCGGGGCCTAACACACACACACACACGTACCCCTGGCCATGAGGGCCACCGAAGGTAGGGTACGTGTCTGTTCTTCTCGGACCAAGGGGTCCTCTCCAACGCCTCACGCCTAATGGCGTTTGCCCCTTAAGTACCCTCTCCCAGCATGCACAGCGGGTAGACCACGCCCACTGCACAGCTGCCGAGAGGACACTCAATGGTGTTGCGATATCCCCTGTGGTTCCACCTGAGCCGGAGATGACAGCACCACCCACAGGCAACAGAGAACACTGCGGTCAAGAAATATCACACCAGAGCAGAAGCAAGTTTTAGGAAATTAATAGTCTGAGCTCAGACTAGCCCCTAAATTTGAACATAGCGCCCCCTAAATCAGGGGGGGGGGGCGCTACATGTAAAACTGAATCCAAACTGTATTTTCCTAAAATGAGCAAATACAGGTTAATGAGGATATCCTTCAGTGAACTGACCCCTACAGTGTACATAGAATGGGGACAAGTGCTGTGAAGGACAGTCACTTGCCACCTCTGCTCATAGCGAGGAGCATGGAAAGAATAGGCCGGCTAAAATTCATTCCATTAAATGAAAGAACATGTTAACATTCCTCTCCTAATTACCCTGACAAGTGCTTCTAACCTGTGTTTATTTCTTTGAAGTGGTTTACTTTCTAAAATCGAATGCAGTGTCAGTACATTTACAGGGAAGGTACGGGGAAATCTGAGAACTCTTTCAATGAAATGACTATCTACTCTAAGGCCTCGTACACACGACCGATTTTCTCGTCGTAAACAGTCAAGAAAAGTGCCGCGAGAGTTTTTTTGTCTAGAAAAACGTTCGTGTGTATGGTTTTACGACGAGAAACTTGACGAGAATCTCGACGAGAAAATAGAGAACCTGCTCTCTATTTTCTCGTCAGGAGTCCAGATTTCCTCGTCGTGTTTCTCGTCGGCCTGTTTTGTGACGAGAAAATGGTTCGTGTGTATGCTTTTACGACTCTTCCAAAAGCGCGCATGCTCACAAGCAACTATGAGACGGGAGCGCATCTTCTGGTAAAACAAGCCTTCATAATGGAGAGAGCACATTCGTCACGCTCATAAATATTTCATCGTTTAAATGTTCTGCATTGAATTCTTCGTTAGAATGTTACATTAATCAAAACGAGAGACCTTCTTTTGCTGCTGATATTCACACAGAGTTATGCCTTATTTTTAACCTTTTTCATGCTGCTCTTTATAAGATTTATGTGTATTATATCGTGCAAGTTTTTAGGAATAATTTAAATGGTTAGATTTTTCAAAATGATGTTCATTATAATTTCTCAATGTTTTGATAGCGATCTCACATTTAATTTTCTAATCTATATTTTTAAAATTTCACACCATGTTTTTGAGCTAATCTGATTTAGTTATTCTTTTGGGGGGGTGATATCTGTGCCTTTTATTGTCAGTCAAATGTATCTGCTTACTCCAAAGCTTGTTTTTTTTTATTTAAAAATACACATAGTCAAGTATGAACTTAAACAAAAAACACATTTATTCATGTTTATAAATTAAATAAAGAGAAGGCAGCGCTGGGGAAGCTGCTGCCATTTGTGCATCCCAGGGACCCCAGAGCACACAGCAACCCTGTGTGGACACTAAAATTGGGAGCTTGAGAAGGCCCACATTTCAGAACACAATCTGATGCTGGCCTCCCAGAGGTCAGGAACAGCAGCAGGTGAGATATACGTCCCAAGTGTGTGGTACTACAACAGGCTGCCTTCTGTCCGACCAGTGCGACCACAATGAAGCAAGGCCATCACTTCCTCTTCTTCCTGGCAACCTTCCCTGCAGCCTTTACTGAAGCCTTCCTTCTTCGTTTAGCTGGAGGCTGGCCCACTGGAGGGGTACTCCTGTCAGGAGGAGGAGGTGGAGGTGTAGCAGAAGGGGGTGGGGCAGAAGAAGAAGGTGGAGGTGTAGCAGAAGGGGGTGGGGCAGAAGGTGGAGGTGTAGCAGAAGGGGGTGGGGCAGAAGGTGGAGGTGTAGCAGAAGGGGGTGGGGCAGAAGGTGGAGGGGTAGCAGAAGGGGGTGGGGCAGAAGGTGGAGGGGTAGCAGAAGGGGGTGGGGCAGAAGGTGGAGGGGTAGCAGAAGGGGGTGGGGCAGAAGGTGGAGGGGTAGCAGAAGGGGGTGTGGCAGAAGGTGGAGGGGTAGCAGAAGGGGGTGGGGCAGAAGAGGAAGGTGGAGGTGGAGGTTGAGGTTGGGTCAGTTGGGCCACCTCACATATGGCGGTATTGGGGGTAATTTGCTCCATCACCCCCTTGTTGAGCAAGGTGATGAGCAGGGGTTCGCATAGGAGGCGTTGCTCCATGCTCATCACCTTGAACTTAGCCTCCACTAGGCCGGCAATGGCCTCTTCAGGGGATGTGGGCTCCTTGAGGGTGGCATGGGCCTCTTTAATAAGGGCCATTGCTGCCTCACTGGTGGTCCTGTCCCTCCTGCCTCTTTTGTGAAGCCTGATGGGAGGCACCTGGGATCTGTTGCTTCTCCTTTGCCCTGCCACCTCCTGTCTGCCACTGGGCCCTGCCACCTCCTGGCTGCCACTGGGCCCTGCCACCTCCTGGCTGCCACTGGGCCCTGCCACCTCCTGGCTGCCACTGGGCCCTGCTACCTCCTGGCTGCCACTGGGCCCTTCCTCCTCCTGCCTGACAGTTTCCAGACCCTCCTCCTGGCTGATTTCATCCTGTGTATGAAAAAGAAACATAGTTTAATATGTTGGTTTAATCTTTGCATCAAACTTTGTAATCCTGATGGAAGCAATTAGAATGTAAATGCATAAATCCTTGCTTTAAATTTACCACTACATCAGCTTGACTATTTACCACACAATTAAGTGCAGAATAATGTCTACAGATCATGATTTCACTTGTTGAATACAAAATAATGTATGTTTCTCATCCTGACATATTTGGGAAACATTAATTTTATCCCACTACATTTTCAGTTAATACTATACCTGGCTCCAGATGGCCAAATCAGGATCATCCAGGATGGCTGCCTCCTCTTGCTCCAGAGAAGGCTCAGGTTGGCTGCAGGGAAGTCTGGGGGGAAGAGTGGAGAGTGATGGCCTTGGCTCAATGTGGTCATCCAGGAAGGACATCCTGCTGTAGTACCACAAAACCGGGACATAAACATCATCTGCTGCTGCTCCTGACCTCTGAGAAGCCAGCACCTTAGAGCGTTCAGTCCTGTAGGTACCTCTCAAGCTCCCAATTTTAGTGTCCACTTGTTTTGCTGTGGCTGTGGGCACCTTGGTATGCACAAATGGGAGCAGCTTATCCAGCGCTGCTTTTCTCACCCCTTTTTTTTTATGGATGGGGTTTTTGGTCTCCCACAGAGCCGGCAGCTCCCTTACCCGGTCAATAAATTCCGCCAGGAACTCTTTGTCGCTAATAAATACATTCATATTGTATCTGCAAGTAAAATAAATTATATTTAAATAATGTGAGGCAAACAGTCTAACCTCCTTCACATCCTAGTCACCATATATATCCTCCAACAATCTCAAGACAGTATAGGCCAACAATTTTAACAAGTCTCACAAAATCACATACCTTCGTTCGCACGTCCGTCACTTGAACTCCTCTCTCCGCACACCGAACGTACTATAGTCACATGTGTGTTTGCTATATACACACCACGCATGCGTCCAAATTGGAACACGTCGCTCCGCACACGTCGCCCGCCCATGACGTTCTAACTAACATCTTTTCCCCGCCCCTTCTCTTTCGGCGCGCAGACAGATATGGCGGAGTTACAGCAGGTGTCTGATAATTCCGCAACTAGCGAGGAGACAAGCCCGGAGACCGAGGACACGTCACGATCAAGGAGGAGATTCAAGGCATCGAATATGTCTTTGGCGGAGATGGCGGAGATGGTGGACATCTTGGTCAAGGCTGATTATGATGCCAAGCATGGGCCGTATAGCAAACCAAATAGAAGGAAGGCCAAAATCCTCACTAAAGTTGTGAAGAGTCTGAGGGCGAAGTTCGGGGTGAAACGCTCAAATGAGCAGCTCAGAAAGAGGTGGTCAGACCTCAAACTGAGGGAGCCAGACCAGTTGAGGAGCATAAAGAGGATGCTCGCTAAAAGTAAGTAAAATGACGACCTTTCTGCTATTAATCTTTTTAGAAACTTACTTTTTTTTATTTTTAAAGCATATTGGACTCCCTTCCAAAATGTATTATTTTGAACTAGGTTGGGCACAGTAATCGTTCGTTACGTTACCGACACTTCGTTCGGCCACTATCCGTGGTTTTGGCTTATTTAAGACCCCCAAAAGTAATTAGACATCTGCCATTTTTGATCAAGTATTGTGGATAATTTTTAAGTCTAGATGATGTGTTTGTAAGGAGAATGAAATGCAAACTTTAATCAGTGTAAAGGAGAGGACACTCAGCAGCTGCTTCCACATCTGTACTTTGGAGCACTATAGTGTGGGCCACCAGACCCGCCTTTTTTGGGTGTCCCACACAGGTGCATCAGAGTTTATTTGTGGTGCCTCCATGTCCAAAAAATTACATCCAAATGTGAATAATAAACATATTTGGGGTCATAAAGAATGCATTTTTCTTTAAATTCCGCACAAACACACACTTGTACCCCACTTCCAAACAATTTAGCCTGTTTTAAGTTTAAAAATGAGATTTTTACAGTGTGATAAATAGACCTTTGGTTTTATTCTCATAGGGGAGAGAAGACTGGGAGGAGGACACTCCAGGGAGCACATGCACCCCACAACTTCCAAGCAACCCCAAACTCCCAAAGATCCACAACCGAAAGATGTGCAGGAAGTTGAGGTGGAGGAAGGAGAAGTGCAGGAAGGAGAGGTGGATGACGTTGTGGATCTGGTCACCACAACAGGTCAGTATCTGACACCACAGCTTAAGGTAAGCGAGGTAGGCCTGCAGAGTTTTATTAATTTTTTTTTATGGTTTTTAGGGGATGGAAATGTTGTGAAGGATAGCACACCGTTCTCTGCTGACAGTGCCCTCCGCCTCATCCAGCAAGTGATGGAATGTAGCACGGAACTGGACCTAATTAAACAAAGAATCCATGTGATGGAACAAACATTTAAAGACATTCTCGATGTTTTGGGGAGAATTCAATAAGCCATCCAAACACATTTGTTTTTACATGTTTGTTTTTATATTTTTACTAATTTTTTGAGTAACAAAGCAGCCAAAAATTGAATATGCACACAGTGTGTGAACATGTGCTATCTGCCATCAGGGGATATCCATGTACGTCTTTTGTGGGTGCAACACCTTCCTCGTATCAAAAGTCGGTGAACTGAGGAAGGGGATGCACCCCCAAAACACATCCATTGATCACCCCTGATGGCAGATAGCACATGTTGACAATAGGGATCAAGATTGTAAACTTCCTATTTGCAAAAAAGTAAAAATGTGTGCATATTGAATTTTTGACTGGGCAAGGGGTGGCAGGACCCCATATTAGGACGGGCACATAGAGACATAGTTTGTGTAACTGAATGTCTCAGATTGCTCAGAGGTATCCAATGTTGTCATTTTAGAAATGCAAGTGGTATTTTTGTATTTTCATAAGCCAAAATTTGACGGGTTGTGGTCAGGCCAACCCCAAAGTAAAACAAAAAAAAATGTGCAGAGAGTAAAATATTTGAACACAAACAACGTGTAGCTTCTTTTTATAATACACTCTAAGCTTATTTGGTTCTTTTGTAAGGTAACATAGTGAAATTGGTTGTTATTTACTAAAGTAAAATACACTTGCCACTACAAATGCACAAAGACAAACTAGGAGACAGGAAAGAACAAATAATTAAAGGTTTAAAGAAGATTTTTATTGGGATACTTAGACATAGGCTGGCATAGGAATTGCCCCCCTACCCGTGAAATACTCCATGTATTTGTCCCGAACCACACGGGCATTTTGGGGGGGCAAGCCAAGACGGGCAGATTCCAGGCCCGGAAGGGGATTTGCAGGGGAAAGTCCAGCCTCTGGCAAAACTGAGGCCATATATGAATTCGCTTTGCGGCAAAGAAAATTGTGTAGCACACAGCAGCATAACACTACATAGTTTATTTTGTAGTCCGCCAAGTGGATGGAAGTCATAAAAAGGCGGAACCGGCTGGCCATTATGCCGAAGGCATTTTCAACGACTCTTCGGGCCCTGGCCAGCCGGTAATTGAACACACTCTTCTCTGGGGTCAGGGTCCTCTGTGGAAATGGCCTCATAAGATGCCGTCCGAGTCCGAAGGCTTCATCAGCCAAGAAAACAAAGGGGAGTCCTTCAATATTCCCTGCATCCGGTGGCAATGCAAGGTCGTCACTCTGGAGACGGAGGGCAAACTCCGTCTGGATGAAGGATCCCCCATCGGACATCCGGCCATTCTTCCCTACATCAACATAGAGGAATTCATACCGTGCTGACACCACCGCCATCAGCACAATGCTATGAAACCCCTTGTAGTTGTAGTAGTAGGATCCAGAACGGGGTGGCGGCACGATGCGGACGTGCTTCCCGTCTATGGCACCACCGCAGTTGGGGAAGTCCCACCGCGTGGCAAACTCCGATGCCACAGTCTGCCATTCCTGTGGCGTTGAAGGAAGCTGTGGAGTGAAACAAGATGAAATAATATTAGAAAAACAAAGGCATACATTACAAGCAAATTCAAGACCAAAAAATTAGAGACCAACATCAATCTAATTATACGTTTATTAAGGTGTGTAAAAAAAGTATAATGGAAGGCTCATTTATCATATTCATCACCCCCTCTGATGGGCCATTACTAAATTATTTTGGGGGGGGGGAGATGTGTTTGGCCACAGGATAGCATTGCAGTGGCGGTGCGTCCAGAGTGGGCGCTGGAGCACTGTCCCCTCTCTCCTGTGCCCATCACTCAGAACAATACATAGGTTCATGCGTTGCATGAACCTATGTATTGTCTATGCCGCACACTATTCAGGTGGATGGCCTCTTGTAAAGCGACCGACATATGATTAATTGCGTCATTTAGGGGGTTAAAATTGCAGAGCAGAAACAGGTATTAAAAAAGTCTTGCAAATTACAACCTGAGGGATGTAATTGGCTTCCTCAAAGAAAAATCGGGGACGCAAGGAGGGGGCATTCCTTGTGTAAACACTGACAGGCAGCTCTGGCAATCATGTTCACCAAGTCTGTTTAATGGTAACATGATTGGCTGATGCAACATGAAGGGAAGGAGAAGACATCAAGGACAGAAGAAGGATGGCGCTGACCACAAGAAGGTAAGTGCAGGGCTGGGGGGAAACTGGCTGCAATAGAGGGGACTAAATGGCTGCATTGGAGGGGACAACTGGGGGCGTTTATTAGGCAACAGAGCAAAAAAGGAGGAAGTTTATTTCCGAAATTGGGGTTGTAACCCCCCAACATTTGGAGCAACAGGCGCCC
This sequence comes from Rana muscosa, assembly GCA_029206835.1. Classification (NCBI taxonomy): domain Eukaryota; kingdom Metazoa; phylum Chordata; class Amphibia; order Anura; family Ranidae; genus Rana; species Rana muscosa. Next base: position 865,778,373 of record CM055122.1, read on the forward strand.
CTGCTGGAAAAGTTAGTGAGGGGAAATATTTAGGGAGGATAAAAAAGGGGCAATCTAAAGCTTCCAACATGCATGGGGACAAAGGGGACATTCTCAGCATATTACAATCATGGTAATTAGGAAAGGATGAAAGAAATACAATACATTAGCATACATGTAATACATAAAATGTGATGTGAAGGGAGAAAACTTACCCTAATATAGTCCTCCTGCAGGACTTGTATAATAGCAGAACAGGTGTCTGGGATTATGAGGCCCAGAGCCTGGGGGGAGATGCCTGTGGTGAACTTCAAGTCCTGAAGACTTCTCCCTGTCGCCAGGTAACGCAACGTGGCGATGAGCCTCTGCTCAGCACTGATGGCTTCCCGCATAACGGTGTCCTTCCTGGTAATATAGGGGGACACCAAAGCCAACAGTTCCTGAAAAACGGGGTCAGACATCCTCAGAAAATTCCTGTAGTCCTCAGGATTATTCTCGACGATCTCCCGCAGCAGAGGCATGTGGCAGAATTGGTCCCGCTGGAGCAACCAATTCTTGGTCCATGAACTCCTCCTCACACCATTCATGGACTGGTCGTCTCTTCCCAAACTTTTACTTCAGACGCGGTAACACGAGATCAGCAAAAGCAGCCCAAGGGGTGGCGCCAAGAAAAAAGATCTTCCCCTTTATAGTGCCGTCGTACGTGCTGGACGTGAGCGCAGAGAACCACGAGGAAATTGGAAAATGACAGTGTGTACGCATAGAAAGCTTGACGAGAAAATCGACAAGCTTAACAAGAATCTCGTCGAAAAAAACGACGTGTTTTTTACGACGAGAAAATCGGTCGTGTGTACGAGGCCTAATTGTTCATGGAATAATTATACCTGGAAATAAGACAGTGGCAGTTGATATTAGGATTCCACCTTCTTAGCTAAACCTGAATGTCTTTAGAAGTCTGTTATTAGTCATTATTAAAATTCCGTTTTGAAAAGATCCTCTTATATGTGTCTTTGTTGCCTTGAGTTGGTGAGAAATTGTGCTTTATATATTTCTCGGCAATGCTTTTCTTTATTTTTTTCCCTCCCTATTGGTCAGGTAAATACACCATATAAAGTGCTTTTTTTTTTTTTTTATTGCAGATTGGTAAGTGCAACAAAATACTTGTGGATCCTGCCACTAAAATCCACTGCTGTCCTGTGTATGTAATGCAGTATGTAGTGCAGTAATGTACCTAGCATATTTGGTACATGGGGACAACTATTTTTTAACCCCCCCCCCCCCCCAACCACACACCAGGGTTGCCAACTTTCAATAAATTTACAAACAGTTTGTAAAATCCATAATTGTTTCATCTGTCCATGAATTTCAGTTACGGACATGCAGCCTACATGTCCGCAATGGACATTCAAGGACAGATGCAAAAAGTACAGATTTTACAAACTGTTTGTATATTTACTGAAAGTTGGCAACCCTGCCACACACACAAACACGCAACAAAAAGAATACAGCTGTAGCTAAATTACACTAAAAGAGGGAGGAGCATAAATGGTCATAGTTAAAGCGTTATGTCTATGCAGGTTAGGGGCGCCTGTAGATAACACAAAACTGTGCAGCTTATGACCAATGTTTAACCACTTCAATACAGGACACTTATACCCCCTTCCTGCCCAGGCCAATTTTCATCCTTCAGCGCTGTCGTATATTGAATGACAATTACGCCGTCATGCAACACTGTACCCAAACAACATTTTTATAATTTTTTCCCCACAAATAGAGCTTTCTTTTGGTGGTATTTGATCACCACTGGGTGTACTTGAGCAGAATCATTTCTTGTGCTGTTATACAATGTACCTGCTTTGCTATTGTACTAATTTTGGTAACCTTTTGGATTGCCTCTTTGTTTTCTTTTTCTCAATAAAAAAAAACGATTTCAAGTAAAAAAAAGACCGACAATTTTAAACTTTTCTTCTTCACTGATGGTCACTGATAGGCGGCACTGATGGTCACTGATAGGCGGCACTGATGGTCACTGATAGGCGGCACTGATCAGAGGTGGGGGACTTGAGTCACATGACTTGACTTAAGTCAGACTTAAGTCACCTGTTTGAGGACTTGCGACTTGCTTGACAGAATTCAATAAATGACTTGACTTGACTTTGACTTGTCACTAATGACTTGCGACTTGACTTTGACTTGTCACCAATGACTTGCGACTTGACTTTGACTTGGGCTATATGTCTTGCAATGACTTGGCACCACTAACACTAACTGCAAGCCGCCGTCTGCCTACCTAATCAGCGTGTCATGCAAACAGACGGCGGTCATTGCAGTGTTCAAAAGCCGCGCCTCCTCGTCTGTGATAGGCGGAACACTCAATTTCACAGCAGGCAGTGTTCAGCCTATCATGGACATCCTCTTATCCTCGTCTGTGTTATGAGGATGAGCGGATGTCCATGATAGGCGGAACACTGAAGGCTGGGAAATTGAGTGTTCCGCCTGTCACAGACGAGGAGGAGGCACGGCTTTTGAATACTGGAATGGCTGCCGGGATGCCGCCGATCAGGTACACGGCTGACGGGCACAGTGAGGCATTGGGCACAGTGAAGCATGGGCACAGTGAAGCATGGGCACAGTGAGGCATGGGCACAGTACCAATATTATTTATTGTTATCCCTCCTATTATTTTTATACAGTATGGGGTAGATCGGTATTTTGACTTGATTTGTGACTTGACCAAAATAAATGACTTGACTTGCTTGACTTCTAGCAGGGACTCGACTTGACTTGCTTGCTTTTCGTCACAGTAACTTGGGACTTACTTGAGACTTGAAGGTTAAGACTTGAGACTTGCTTGTGACTTGCACATGTGTGACTTACTCCCATGTCTGGCACTGATGGTCACTGATAGGCGGCACTGATGGTCACTGATAGGCGGCACTGATGGTCACTGATAGGCGGCACTGATGGTCACTGATAGGCGGCACTGATGGTCACTGATAGGCGGCACTGATGGTCACTTATGGGCGGCACTGATGGTCACTCATGGGTGGCATTAATGGGCGGCACTGATGGTCACTTATGGGCGGCACTGATGGTCACTTATGGGTGGCACTGATAGGCAGCACTGACAGGCATTACTGACGGGCACTGGATGGCATCTCTAATGGGCACTGTTTTGCATCCCTGGTGGGCACAGGTGGGCAACCCTGGTGGGTCTGCACTGATAATAAATGTGCTGATTATCAGCACAGACTTCCTCTGTCAGAGCCGCTGATTGGCTCTCCTCTACCCCGCGCCTTGTCAGTGTGAATAGCGGAAAAGCCCATAAACGGCACTTCCTGGTTATGATGTGACCAGCTGTGATTGGACACAGCTGATCACATGGTAAAGAGCCTATGTCATAGGCTCTTTACCAAGATCAGAGATGTGGTGTGTCAGAGCGACACACCACGATCGCCGTGCTACGTGCCCTTGCGGGAAGCTCATCCTGCTGAATGTCATATGTCGCCCAGTCAGGATAACTTAACCACTTTGCGGCCGTCATTCTGCTATATGGCGGGTGGGAAGTGGTTAAAGTGGTTCTAAAGGCAGAAGGTTTTTACCTTAATGCATTCTATGCATTAAAGGTCATAACCTCCTGTGTACAAGTCCCCCAGCCCCCCTTATACTTACCTGAGCCCAATCTCGATCCAGCAATGTCCATTGGAGCAGCGGCTCTCTCGTATCTTGCTCTCCTCATTGGCTCATACAGCAGTGGGAGCCATTGGCTCCTGCTGCTGTCAATCATAGCCAGTGAGCCAATGAGGAGAGAGCCATGCTCTGTGTGTGAAGGGACATGTGTCTGTTCACACTTGACACCCGCCGGCATCTGATCCGATCCTGTCTGCTAAAAACAGACTAAGGGGATCGGATGGCAGTCAGGTGTAAACAGACAAGTGATCCATTTACTACCGACCACCCATAAAGGAGAGTGGGCTGTGTCTGTGTTTGCTCTGCATAAGCCAGGATTTCCCTCAGACTAAACGGCTGTGGTAATTACTAAGGCAGTGAAACTAATCAAATCACCTGTGCAAAATAATGGAAATCCTGAAAACATGACCTGTTGGGGCATCTTGAGGACTGGAGTTGATAAACACTGACATAAGAGCGGTCATAGACCAGCCATCCGCCTGCTCAGCGGGGATCAGTGGACAGTCTCCCTTCTGAGCAGGTGGACTCCAACAAACACCTCCCCATGTGTAAGGGGCCTTACCCTTAGAGCCCATTCACACAGGGGTGACTTTGGACCCGAATTGAAGTCGCGCGGCATGAGAAAATCAATGTAAGTGAATGGAGCCGTCTTAATGCACACTACTGAAGTCGCTCCGACTTCAAAAAAGGTTTTTGTACTACTTCAGTCCAACTTCTAGGCGACTTGTAGGCAACTTGTACCCATTGATTTCAATGGAAGTTGCCTCCAAGTCGGATCCCCTGTCTTAACTGAAGCAACTTTCCAGGAAGTAAAAATAGTTTTCCAGGCAAACCCCTCCCTCAGAGCTGATTATTGTTTGATTGGCCACTGGAAAGTAGCCTGTCCTGGAGGCAACTTGAAGTTGCCTGGAGTCGCGCTGTGATTCATGCTCAAGTCGTGTCCAAGTTGCCTCCCAAAGTCCCGCTGGAAGTCGTGTTGCCCCTGTGTGAATGGGCTCTAAACCTGGTGTTTGTTTATTTTATTATTTATTTTGTTAGGGTTAGAGGTTAGGGTTAACCCCCTAACCCTATCCTTGGTGTATATTTATTTTGTTAGGGTTAATCCCTAACCCTGGTGTTTATTATTTATTTTATTTAATTATTTATGTTGGTTAGGGGTTAGAGTTAACCCCTAATCCAAACTCCTAACAATAAAAAAATAATAAGTAAATAACAAATAAATAAACTCCAGGAAGAAAAATATGAAGCGGATGGAAAAGCAACAACTGATTAACCCCTTGCTGACCAGTGGCCGTCATTATACTGCGGCAGGTCGGCACGATCCCCACGAGCCGTCATAGCTGTACGTCGGCTCCTTTAAGCACGATAGAAGGCCTGCGTGCGCTGCCAGCTGCACTGCAGGGGTGCCAATGCTCATGGCCGGTGGTCGCGATGACCGCCGGCCACGCACGATCGGGGGCACAAGAGGCAGAACAGGGACATGTCCAAACGCACACATACCAGTTCTGTGAGGAGAGAGAGAGATTGTGAGTTCCTACTAGCTAGGAACCACGATCTGTCATCTCATATAGTCAGTCCCATCCCCCCACAGTTAGAACAAAAGCTAGGGAACACAGTTAACCCCTTGATCGCCCACTAGTGTTAACCCCTTCCCTGCCAGTGACATTTACATAGTAATCGATGCATTTTTATAGCACTGATCGCTGTATAATTGTCAATGGTCCCAAAAATGTATCAAAATTGTCCAATCTGTCCTCCATATTGTCGCAGTCCCGATAAAAATCGCTGATCCCCGCTATTACTAGTAAAAAAAATAATAATAATAAAAATGCCATAAATATATGCCCTATTTTGTAGACACTTTAACTTTTGCGCAAACCAATCAATATACGCTTATTGCGATTTAAAAAAAAAAAAAAATTCTCTTTATTACCAAAAATATGTAGAAGAATACATATCAACCTAGACGGAAGAAAAAATTGACTTTTTATAAAAAAAAAAAAATTGGATATTTATTATAGGAAAGTACAAAATATTGTGTGTTTTTTTTTTTTTCAAAATTGTCGCTTTTTTTTTGTTTGTTTGTTTATAGCGCAAAAAAATTAAAACTGCAGAGATGATCAAATACCACCAAAAGAAAGCTCTATTTGTGGGAAGAAAAAGGACGTCAATTTTGTTTAGGTACAGCGTCGCACGACAGCACAATTGTCAGTTAAAGCGACGCAGTGCAGTACAGCAAAAAATGGCCTGGTCATTGGGCAGCGAAATCTTCCAGGGGTTAAGTGGTTAAACAAATAATATTTTTCCCTATTGGCTAGTAAAAAATAAAAAAAACACCAAAGCTCAAAAATGCTTTACAAAATGCTGTACAAAAACGCGACTCTCAGGTGTGAATGTAGCCTAATGCATAGGAATTGGTACTTCTATAATTAAATCCTAAAGGGGTGAATCACATTAGAGCAGGGATATGCAATTAGCGGACCTCCAGCTGTTGCCAAACTACAAGTCCCATGAGTCATAGCGAGACTCTGACAGCAGCAAGCATGACACCCAGAGGCAGAGGCATGATGGGACTTGTAGTTTTGCAACAGCTGGAGGTCCGCTAATTGCATATCCATGCATTAGAGGGTAGTGGCCATAGGCAGATTGTGGCATAAACTTTTATGTAGTGACATTATCAGCGTGGGGCCTCCTCCTGGACCATTGCTGTGTATGCACAGCGGAGACGCACACTCATGGTATGCTAGGGTTGCCACCTCATCCCTTTAGAACCAAACACATATTAATTATACAGGTTCTGTAGCTGATTAAGGTGGCAAATAAACTCACTTGGTGCCTTATCTGCATTAAATTAATCTCAGAACCTGTGTAATTCATATGTGTTCGCGTTTAAAGAGATGAGGTGGCAACCCTAGGCTATGCATTTGATCCACCTGTAAACCAGAGAGGTAAGCAAGGGTTTCAAATGATGCATTTTTTTCAAGGTTTTCTACACTAATACCTAGTTAAAACAACAAAAACATTTAAAAGTGTACAATGCCTTTAAGGGGTTAATAGATACTAAAAATGTTATCATCTATTTCTTTCTCCAAATTTTATTTCTGTGTTTTCCGGAAGAGATTTTTTATTTTTTTTTGACACGCTACTCACGAGCTGCTCCCTTAAAGACAACACAGCTGTTTCGGTAGCAGGAAACGAAGCCTATAATACTGAGTAATCCAACAAGTATGTGGATGTGTCAATAAGTTTGTCTGAAGCTTGGTATTTATGTCTCTTACCAGCATCTCTGTAAAGAAGTGTGCATCATGCTGAGATTGGTCACAGGAGGTTTCAGGGCCTGAAAACTACCAATATTACCAAAACTGTCTTGTTTCATCAGACTCAAATGATTCTTTTTTTTTTCAGGGGTCTTGTGTGCCTCCATCGTACAATGACCCCATGGAATTGCAGAGAGTGGGTGGGCTGGGCTCTCCACAATGACCTTTCATAATGCTGCTTCAACCACTTGAAGTGGTTGCTTGTCTGTCAAGTATTCATATCCACATATGAAGAAGGGGACGGCCTGTCTGGTTATTGTAAGAAAACACACGTGCTAAATAAAGAATGTGTTTGGACACAGCTGACACTGGCATGTCCCAACACTTCAGAACAGAAAGGGTGCAGCTGCATTCCGAGATTGTGCCAGAGTCCAGGAATTGTTTCATCTCTCCTCCACTATAAACCTTGACCACAGTCTAAAATTATACTCACCATTTCCTCCAGAGCATGCTGAGAGAATTTCCCAAACATCTTGCAAATTATATGGAGTGTTGCAGGGAAGTGATATCACTGGGAACTATGTGCCTGTTATGTTATAATGCTAGAAACTTGGCCATGCATGGAAGAATTTGTTATCGATATAAACAGTGCTACTACCCATACATCACATACAAAAGCAGAGCTCCCGGGTGCTCGAGTAAAGTCATGAAGAAAAGATGATCCTCACTCCGGTCGTTGCTCTTTAAAAATTGTCGTATTTACTAACAAGCCACAGTGAACAAATGCAAATGAGAACAGTTGACGCGTTTCAGCCTATAAGGCCTTAGTCATAACCACATTACAGCGGATCATCTTTTCTTTAGGAATTTGTTATCGTTCAGAAGCAAGCGCTCTTTAAAATATCGGTGTTATTGCACACTTTGCAATCTACTGAAAATACTGATCAAATGTATGATCGATTAGTCATAAATGTAGATGATCAATTATAAACAAGTGTTCTTTTTCGTTTAGTAATACAATCGGTTCTCCAGCCCACACCCAGAGATTTGTTCAATCAATCAAAAGCTGATTGAAACATCAAAAAGAGTGTATGTGGTTTGCGACTTTTACTTTTTTCAATTAGTATAGTAGCATAGAATAATGGATTAAGCACTTGACATTCATAGGGCTGTTTATAAACACCCCGAGCTTTAAGCAATTAAAGATGCCCACTGTTTTTTCCAGCCAGTGATCAGCTCTTTAGTAAAGGGGATCTAGGAGGCTCTACAGCCACACAATCACTTTTACTGAACTGAAAATTGGGCCAACACAGGTCACCACCAGCAGTTGTTCCCAGGTCCTCCCTTTTCTCTGGGGATTACCAGACTGTGGTAACTCCTTTTTATGATGCAGAGTAGAAGGGGATCGAGGAACAAGGATGATTGAACCCAGAAGCAACAAGCAATTTGTCACTTTTGGCACTGTAACCAGTGAAGCAGCTTATCAATCTGTGCTTGATTAGCTGCAGTGGAGAGCAGGGGAGACACTGGGGTCTATTAGACCCCTGATATCCCCGTAAAGATTACCTGTCACCTGCCCATGCTATCACATAGGGGTATCTTAGTTTTTTGCCATTTCACAGGCCAGGGGAATTTTGAGGCTTTACATACATGTTTGGTATATATTTACTCTACACAACCCCATCTGTTATATTATCTTTATCTAGCTAATCTTTCTATTATATTATATATTAAAAAATGGGTATTATTTTGTGTTTGTGTACACTGAAATTCATTTGACCATTTTCTGCTGAAAATTTATTTTTGATAAACGGTTGCATAAATATTGTGAGTTATAAAATGCGGAGAGAGGAAAGCCAAAGCTCCAATGGCAATCAGACCTCCAAGCCTCCTTTTCTGACTTCCAATGGTTCCAAGCCATCCGATATTCACATTCTATTACACACTGTGTGAACCCTTGGGAACTGGTCTTAAAGGTCTCTCTCGGGTAGTATCTCACCCCGTACAAATTGGCCAAAATGTTTCCCATGAGCTCCTCATTCTGTTAGCGCAGCTGTGGTTCCCCAGGTAATATCATGCCTATCTTATGGTCTTGCAAAAATATCTGTAGTTTTTGGCGAAAAACATTTCAAATTATATCAGAAATAACAGATATCTTAACCACTACAGACCCTGCTCTAGTCCTACTTCATTTGGGTATTGACAACTTGCCAATCATGTACCGTAGTATAGTAGCCAACATCCTACTATCAGCCAAACTATCTATTGCCAGGCACTGGAAACAAGACCTGTCCCACAACCCATCCAAAATGACCAATACCACCCACCAACACTTTCTATGGGAGAAATCTCTAGCCCTACAACACAAAACATTCCGCTCCTTTGAACTTATATGGAAACCTTGGTCCCTATGGTACCCCTCATAGTTTCTTAGAACCTTGAACTTAACTGACGTTACCCTGTCACTCCAATTTATGCCTTAACCTGACACAAATGCCCTTCTCTGATCTAAATCTGTTAGTGCCTTGTACTACATACCTACTACCTTCTATATCAATATCTGTATTCTCTATGTGTATGCATTTTCTGTATTTCCTATATTTGCAATATTAGTAGTATTAGTAAGAATTTACTAGTTTACTACATTTTTTCTTTTTTATCATTACCTATGTTCGTATTATTACCAAGGTGGACAGGTCCGCGCTATTATTTATGTACCGTATTTTTCGGACTATAAGACGCACTTTTTTCCCCCAGAAATATGGGGGAAAATGTCCCTGCGTCTTATGGTCCGAATACATAACAGGGGCCCCGCCCCCCGCCGTCGCTGGCACCGCCCCTGCCATCTGCTCACAGCCTCTGGAATCCCCGACCGCCGCCACTAGCTCCGCCCCCCCCCGTCGCAGTGTCAGGGGCTTTGCGATTTGAATTAGAGCCGCTCTCTCTCTCTTTCTCTTTTGCTTACAGAAAGGGAGGGGGCGGCGGGGGATATCCGCAGCTCTCCTCTCCCTGTCACAGCGCCGCTGCCGAGTTCTCTGGCAAATAGAGCAGCGGCGCTGTGACAGGGAGAGGAGAGCTGCGGGCTGTCTGTATATCCCCGCCGCCCCCTTCCCTTTCTGTAAGGAGAAGAGAGAGAGAGAGTGGCTCTAATTGGATTTGCTGGGTCGCCACCCAGCTTCCTACCCACTGTTTCCCCCCCCATGATTGGCCACAGCAGAGGGCCAATCAGAAGACACTGGGGGCATCATGGGAAATGAAGTCCCTGCAGAGTTCTGGCACCAGTTCCCCCAGCATGCAAGCACTCTGCTGGAGGGAAGGGGAGGGAGGGGGTGTTAGAACTTGAAGAGGAGCAAAAGAGAATACTCTGCTGGGGGACACCACCAGAGAGCCACGCTGTACCCCGCACCACCAGAGAGCCACGCTGTACCCCGCACCACCAGAGAGCCACGCTGTACCCTGCACCACCAGAGAGCCACGCTGTACCCTGCACCACCAGGGAGCCACGCTGTACCCTGCACCACCAGGGAGCCACGCTGTACCCGCACCGCCAGAGAGCCACGCTGTACCCGCACCGCCAGAGAGCCACGCTGTACCCGCACCGCCAGAGAGCCACGCTGTACCCGCACCGCCAGAGAGCCACGCTGTACCCACACCACCAGAGAGGGAGCCACACTGTTCCCGCACCACCAGAGAGGGAGCCACACTTTAACCGCTGTACCCGCACCACCAGAGATGGAGCCACATTGTACCCGCACCACCAGAGAGGGAGAAAGACCGAGCCACTGCCAGGATACAGACATGCTACACTACTGACTAGAGTCACCCCGGGCAACCCAGAGTGAGCGAACGTCCAGCCAGAGGGATCACTGTTGCGATTTCGCTGGGTCTGGTAAGAGGGCCTGTTGGCCATTATTCATTACTGTTCCCAGGGACTGAGCCATTAGGAAGTGCCTAACCTGATATCCTCTAGGCCTTATTGACTGCCACGGCGTCCCCTCTGTCCTCTTCCCACGGCGTCCCCTCTGTCCTCTTCCCACGGCGTCCCCTCTGTCCTCTTCCCACGGCGTCCTTCTCCCAGGGCGTTACTCTGTCCTCTTCCCAGGGTGTCCCTTTGTCCTTCACCCACGGCAACCCTCTGTCCTCTTCCCACAGCGTCCCCTCTGTCCTCTTCCCATGAAGAGGACATTGGGCGGGCCTTGACAGGAAGGGGTGGGTGATATTTAAATTAGGGGGTGCGCAAGTTTAGTCAGGCCTAGGGCAGCACAAAACCTAAATACACCACTGATGGCATGGTCACTCTGCGTTTACTGTGGCATGGTCACTCTGTGTTTACTGTGGCATGGTCACTCTGTGTTTACTGTGGCATGGTCCCTCTGCGTTTACTGTGGCATGGTCCCTCTGCGTTTACTGTGGCATGGTCCCTCTGCGTTTACTGTGGCATGGTCCCTCTGCATTTACTGTGGCATGGTCCCTCTGCGTTTACTATGGCAATGGTCAGGCTGCATTTAATGGGCACTGGAAAATATTTTAGTACACAATTTGGTTCAGAATATTTTTTTTCTTGTTTTCCTCCTCTAAAACCTAGGTGCGTCTTATGGTCAGGTGCGTCTTATGGTGCGAAAAATACGGTACTTGTTTTCCTTTGAAAATCAAATAAACATTAAAAAAAGTGGAGAGAGGTAGAACAAAAATATAAACCAGACACATTTTTAAAAATGTCTCTGCTTAAAGAGACCCTGTCACCTAAGAAGACATTATAAAGCATGTCCATGCCTGTAAAGAAAAAACAAAAGATTTGCTCTTTCCTGCCACCCGCTCTGTTCTATTGCTGTGAAATGATTGCCTGAAATCCACTTCCAGGAGTGCCAGTTTCCTGTATCCCCTGCAGCACTCACTGGTTCCTCCTTCTGACCAACATCCATTATGAGAGACAGTAGTGACATGGAGATCAGCAGGAGGAACCACTGAGAGCTGCAGGGACTCAGGGGATTGACACCCCTGGAAGTGTCAGATTCCTGGCAGATTACAGGGGACCTTTACATAGCAACAGTGGTGCGGGAAACTGGAAAGGTAAGTATGCCTGCTTCTTCTTTACAGATTTATAATTTCTCCTAAGGTGATTTGGTCAATTTAAAGGAAAACTATGCTGAGACATTTAGGAATGCACAGATATTGCTGCTCTCCTAAAGTAATTTATTGCTTGGATATCATGCTGATAATATGATATATTACTGTAAATCACTGGCCTGAAACAACCAACTGAAGTCAGGGTGTATTTAGAACTCTATTTAGGCATGCTTTTTTCAGGTCATTGATACAAAAAACATTGAAGCCAATAGATTAGCATGACGAAAAGGAAGGTAAGTAATGGACACCTCTGATTTGTCTCAGACCTGGTTGACTTGACTGGTTCCCGTGAGCTCTGAAAAAAACGAAACAATTTTTTTAAATTTATGTATGTGGGTGTAATTTATTGGGTGATGACGCCACGCAGTATTGCCGTATTAGCTTTAACTCATAGAATCCTATGATCCATCTCTTTATTATTCTTAGAATTATCATACAGGATTTATATAGCACCAACAGTTTGTGCTTTACAATATAAAGGGGAGCAGTACAGTTACAATAAAATACAAGAGGGTTAAGAGGGCTTACAATCTAATAAGGTGGGGCAAGTGGTACAAAAGTTAATACCCGTGAGGGATGAGCTGATGGAAGAATTCATTAATGTACCGTAAATACATTTGGGTTAATAATATACAGTAGTGTGTGTGTGTGTGTATGTATGTGTGTGTGTGTGTGTATGTGTATATATATATATATATATATATATATATATATATATATACATACATATATTTATCTCTATCTCTATCAATACCCTCTTCAGGGCCGCTGATAAGTTTTGGGTTTTGCACGTTACCTCTTCTGCTGCGTTGTCCGGGTAGGAAAGTCTGCAGTAATGCAATGTCCACACAGATGTAAAACCTCGAACAGTAAGGCTTTATTTTTCATATGCAGTAAATGTTGAGAAGTAGAAGGTATAGAAGAGCAGGGGAAGGTTCAGACACTCGCCTCTAAAAGTTGACAAAGGTAGAAGTTCAAAGTCACTTACCACTCTCAATGTTAGAGTGGGTATTGGTCACCCGGATATTCCCCTCACATGGCCTATCACCCGGGATGACTCGCGGATCAGCAAGAGGGAAGTGGCTTTGGCCAGGGTGGCCTTGGCCAATTATGGCTCAGGGGGTTTAGTACACGCCCCACACTATATAAGGCCGCCTGGAAGTCAGCCTTGTGTAGTGTGTTGGCGTTTGTGAAAGAGGCAGTTTCAGAGAGATAGACAGTGTCATTTATATTGAGTTAGATAGAGCAGGCAGGCGAGTCAGTTAGCTGCTGTTACAGTGTGTAGAGGATATATATGCATCCTAGGTGTTGTGTGTGTGTGTGTGTGTGTGTGTGTATATATATTTATACACTGTATTGAGTTTAGATAGATCTGTTCCTGTTAGTCTCTATACTGTGACAGGCAGGCAGGTGATTGTGCTAGCTGCAGACAGTCAGTGTTTCACTTAGTGTACTACTGTGTGCTTTGCAAAGCATTCACCTAAAGCTCACCTGGATACAGTTATTCTCTATACTGTGACAGGCAGGCCGGTGATTGTGCTAGCTGCAGACAGTCAGTGTTTCACTTAGTGTACTACTGTGTGCTTTGCAAAGCATTCACCTAAAGCTCACCTGGATACAGTTATTCTCTATACTGTGACAGGCAGGCCGGTGATTGTGCTAGCTGCAGACAGTCAGTGTTTCACTTAGGGCTCTTCCACACGGACGGATCGTTCAGGTCTGCCTGTCAGTTTTTTAGGCGGACCTGAACGGATGCTCCATGTACCCCTATGGAGCCACGGATGTCAGCGGTGACATGTCCGCTAGGGATGAGCTCGGTGTTCAAGTCGAACATAAGTTCGACTCGAACATCGGCTGTTCGACCGTTCGGTGAACATCGAACGATTTGGGCCGTTCGCGCCAAATTCGAGTGACGCGAACGGCCCACAATACACTGCGCCATCGCAGTGCAATCCCGGCGCTGTGATTGGCCAAGCATGCACTGTGACCCCGCATGCTTGGCCAATCACAGCGCCGGCAGCTAGGAGAGCCATAATTGGCCACAGGCAGATTGCCTGTGGCCAATTATAGCTCAGGGGGTTTAGCACACGCCCCACACTATAAAAGGCCGCCAGCGCGGCGGCCTTGTGTAGTGTGTTCCGGCGCAGGGAAAGAGTTACATAGGCAGGAACAGTGTCAGTGCTATTTGTACCTCAAACTTGTGTGTAGGGAGAGTGTCAGTGTCATATTCTTTGCTAAACCTTGTGTGCAGGGAGAGAGAAGGATAAGCAGGGGACAGTGTCACATTTTTTGCTAAACCTTGTGTGCAGGGAGAGAGAAGGATAGGCAGGGAGAGTGTCAGTGTCATACTTTGATAAACCTTGTGTGCAGGGAGAGAGAAGGATAGGCAGGGGACAGTGTCAGTGTCATATTCTTTGCTAAACCTTGTGTGCAGGGAGAGAGAAGGATAGACAGGGAGAGTGTCAGTGTCATATACTTTGATAAACCTTGTGTGCAGGGAGAGAGAAGGATAGGCAGGGGACAGTGTCAGTGTCATTGTTGCTAAGCCTCCTGCACATTATACACCTGAAGTTAGCCCGTATTGCTGCTTTTTCCTGGTGTGTTACACCAACAGGCATTTGCAGCACTTACAGCGGGCGGAGTGTGCCTCCTGATCATATTACACCTGAAGTTAGCCTGTATTGCTGCTTTTTCCTGGTGTGTTACACCAACAGGCATTTGCGGCACTTACAGCGGGCGGAGTGTGCCTCCTGATCATATTACACCTGAAGTTAGCCTGTATTGCTGCTTTTTCCTGGTGTTACACCAACAGGCATTTGCGGCACTTACAGCGGGCGGAGTGTGCCTCCTGATCATATTACACCTGAAGTTAGCCTGTATTGCTGCTTTTTCCTGGTGTGTTACACCAACAGGCATTTGCAGCACCTACAGCAGGCGTAGTGTGATTCCTGCAAAATATACTCCTGAAGCTAGGCCTTATTGCTGGTTTTCCCATTTCCCTGCAGGCCATTAGAATGTCTGGAAGGCAATCAAGGAGAGGCAGACAGTCAGGAGCCAATAAAAGAGGGCAAGCAGGCTCTGTGTCTAGAGACAACAGTGCTGGTCGTGGACGCGGTGCATCGCCATCAGCACGTGGCCATGGGACACGCTTGTCCTTCTTTTCGGCAGCTGGACGTGTTGAGCCGCATCATGCCGAAGACTTGGTAGAGTGGATGACCAAGCCCTCCTCATCCTCCTCATCCTCTCTCACCCAGGCTCAGGGTACTGGCAAAGCAGCTGCCAAAGCATCCTCTTCTCTGGTTTCAATGTCATCATCAGTCACTCCTTCCCTAGACCAACCATGTCCTCCTGAGGAGTCCCCCGAACTGTTTGAGCACAGTGTTCGGTACATGCTCCAGGAGGATGCCCAGCGTTTCGAAGGGTCTGATGATGATACCCAGCTAGAGGAAGGCAGTAGCGTGAGAGCAGAGAGAGGGGATGCTCAAGAAGGACACCAATCTGGCAGTCATGTTCCAGCAGCTGCAGCATACTGCCAGATTGGCTCCAGTGATGAGGAGGGAGGGGATGATGAGGTCACTGACTCCACGTGGGTGCCTAATAGGAGAGAGGAGGAGGATGAGGAGGAGGCACATCTCCAACGAGGCAGGATGCCCTCGGGGGGCCAGCGTAAGGGCAGCACACCGACGGAATCACACCGCAGAGCTCCGCCTGTGCAGGGCGCTGCCTCTGCCCGTTATTCAAAAAGTTCTTTGGTGTGGGCCTTTTTTGAGTCGAGTGCATCAGATTGCACAGTTGCTGTTTGCAACATATGTCTCAAGCGTATATCGCGTGGCCAAAACATCACCCGCCTGGGCACCACATGCTTGACCAGACATATGTTGACCTGCCATGCAGCTCGTTGGCAAGCCTACCTTAAAGACCCACACCAAAGAACAAAGCGGACCTCTCCTTGCACTGCATCAGCTGGGATCTCCAACCCCACTATACCTTCAGTCCTCTCTGAAACCTGCACTGAGAGGAATGAAGGTGTAGAATTAGGTGTGTCACAGCCAAGTACTTGCGGGCACTCTGCTAGCAGTACACCGACGTCCGATTCTAGCAGGCAAATTTCCCTGCCCCAGCTGCTGGACCGTCAAAAGAAGTTCACTCCCAGCCATCCACATGCCCAGCGGTTGAATGCTAGCTTGGCTAAATTGCTAGCGCTTCAACTGCTGCCTTTTCAGTTGGTAGACTCTGCCCCCTTCCGTGAGTTTGTGTAATGTGCGGTTCCTCAGTGGCAGGTTCCCAAACGCCACTTTTTCTCACGGAAGGCGATTCCGGCTCTCTACCGGCATGTGGAAGGCAATGTCTTGGCCTTGCTGGACAGGGCGGTCAGCGGTAAGGTCCATATTACCGCTGACTCATGGTCCAGCAGGCATGGACAGGGATGTTGCCTTTCTTTCACGGCCCATTGGGTCACTCTTTTTGGCAGCTGGGAAGGATGCAGGACAAGGTGCAGTAGTGTTGGAGGTTGTTCCACCGCCACACCTCCAAAATGCTACTACTGGTTGTGACACACCTCTGTCCTCCACCCCCTCCTCTTCTTCCTCCATGGCCTCTTCCTGTGCTTTGTCCTCGGAACCAGTGGTGCTCAGTAGGCGTTCAAGGGGCTACGCAAGTACGCAGGCAAAAAGATGCCATGCCGTGCTTGCGCTGGTGTGTTTGGGGGACAGGAGCCACACTGGGGCAGAGGTTCTGTCTGCTCTGCAGGGGCAGGCCGAGAGGTGGTTGACGCCACGCCAACTTAAGCCAGGAATGGTAGTTTGCGACAATGGCACCAACCTCCTCTCCGCTCTCCGACAGGGACAACTGACCCATGTGCCCTGTGTGGCTCACATGCTTAACCAGGTGGTGCAGCGGTTCTTGGGCAGGTACCCGGGCTTACAGGATGTCCTGAGGCAGGCCAGGAAAGTCTGTGTGCATTTCCGCAGATCTTATAATGCCAGTGCTCACCTGGCTGAGCTGCAAAAGGAGTTGAACCTGCCCAAGAACCGCCTTATATGTGACATGCCCACCAGGTGGAACTCAACGTTGGCCATGCTGCAGTGGCTGCACATGCAGCAGAGGGCCATCAATGAGTACCTGTGCGACTACGGCACCAGGACAGGGTCAGGGGAGCTCGAGTTTTTTTCACCACGCCAGTGGGGCATGATCAGGGATGCATGCACTGTCCTGGCACCATTTGAGGAGGCCACGAGGATGGTGAGCAGTGACAGTGCATGCATCAGTGACACTGTACCTCTTGTCCACCTGTTGGAACATACGCTGCGTGGAATAATGGACAGGGCACTTGAGGCAGAACAGAGGCAGGAAGAGGAGGACTTCCTTGCCTCTCAAGGCCCCCTTTACCCAGACAGTGTTCCTTCTGTCCCACCCATCGCACAGGAAGAAGAGGAGGAGGAGGAGGAGGAGGATTGTGTCAGCATGGAGGTGGAGCCGGGCACTCAGCATCATCAGCAGCAGTCTTTTAGGGATGATTTACAGTCCCAAGAAACCAGTGGACTTGTATGTGGCTGGGAGGAGGTGGTTGCGGATCATGTCGTCCTTAGTGACCCAGAGGACTCCGGACCGAATGCCTCAGCTAACCTACGCTGCATGGCCTCCCTGATCCTGCAAAGTCTGCGGAAGGATCCTCGTATTCTTCGGATCAAGGAGAGGGACCATTACTGGCTGACCACTCTCCTTGATCCACGGTACAAGGGTAAGGTTGCGGACCTTATCTTACCGTCGCAGAGGGAGCAGAGGATGAGACAACTCCGGGAGGCCTTGCAGAAAGGTCTGTGCAACGCGTTCCCAGAGACTGGGAGGTTACAAACTCCTGGTCCTGGACAACGAGTTGCTGAGGCTTCGGTCAGTCAAAGAAGGAGCGGTGGGGAAGGTGGCCGTCTGACCGATGCGTTCAGACAATTCTTTAGTCCGCAGCCCCAAGGTATGATCGGTTCCAGCAACCATCGCCAGCGTCTGATATACATGGTGCAGGAATACCTAGGGGCAAAGTCAGACTTGGACACCTTCCCCACCGAAAATCCTCTGGCTTACTGGGTCTTGAGGATGGATCACTGGCCAGAGCTTGCACAGTATGCAATTGAGCTACTGGCCTGTCCTGCATCCAGCGTTCTTTCAGAACGCACATTCAGTGCTGCTGGAGGATTTGTCACGGATCACAGGGTGCGCCTGTCCACCGACTCTGTTGATCGACTGACCTTCATAAAGATGAACCAGTCTTGGATCACCACCAGCTACCAAACACCTGAAGCTGATATAACAGACTAATTTATTTTCAAATGTCACATCCCTTCAAGACTGATGCTGATGCTGAGAGACTGTCCTGTTATGTTGACTGACTATCCTCCTCCTCCTCAATGATCCGATTGATGATGATAGCTTGGAAGAACATTTTTGTTTCTGGGTGCCGCCACCAGTGGCTAAGGCCCAATTTTTCAGCCCCTGTTTAACAGGGGCATGTAATTACAATTTTTTATGCAATGCTTTGCAGCATGGCTCATTCCTGCACTCCAACTAGAGTATCTGGGAGAGGTTGCAGTGTTGTGGCACCAGCACCAGTGGCTAAGGCCCAATTTTTCAGCCCCTGTTTAACAGGGGCGTGTAATTACAATTTTTGATGCAATACTTTGCAACAGTGCTCATTGCTGTGCTCCAAGTACAGTATCTGTGAGGGGTTGCAGTGTTGTGGCACCAGTGCCTAAGGCCCAATTTTTCTGCCCCTGTTTAACAGGGGCATGTAATTACAATTCTTGATCTAATAATTCACAGCTGGGCCCATTCCTGCGCCCACCAAGAGTAACTGTGAGGCCTTACAGTGTTGTGTCAACACCACCACCACCAAAGGCCCAATTTTTCAGCCCCTGTTCAACAGGGGCATGCAATTACAATTCTTGATCTAATAATTCACAGCAGGGCCCATTCCTGCGCCCACCAAGAGTAACTGTGAGGCCTTACAGTGTTGTGTCAACACCACCACCACCAAAGGCCCAATTTTTCAGCCCCTGTTCAACAGGGGCATGCAATTACAATTCTTGATCTAATAATTCACAGCAGGGCCCATTCCTGCGCCCACCAAGAGTAACTGTGAGGCCTTACAGTGTTGTGTCAACACCACCACCACCAAAGGCCCAATTTTTCAGCCCCTGTTCAACAGGGGCATGCAATTACAATTCTTGATCTGATAATTCACAGCAGGGCCCATTCATGCGTCCACCAAGAGTAACTGTGAGGGCTCACAGTGTTGTGGCAACACCAACATGTAAGGGGCAAATTTCAGCTGAGTATATACGGCAGGCCCCTACTTTCAAACATCCAACTTACAAACGACTCCTCCTTGCAAACGGAAGGATACAACAGGAAGTGAGAGGAAATCTACCCCTAGGAAGGGAAATTCTCTCTTGTAAGAGTTAATATGGGGAAAAAAAGTGTCTCCTCTCCACTGATGCTTTATCACCAATTCTTGTTTCAATAAAAACCCCAAATTTTCAAAAAACATTTGTCATTAGGACGGAAAGTGAGGTGAACTGTTCTGAACAGGTGCACACTGCACAGACAGCAAAACAAATGTTACAGGGGTGATAACCCTTCCCTATGTTTTCCAAAAAGCTTAAAAATAGATTTCTTGGCTGGAGCTACACTTAAACAATGTACCTGTTCAAAATTACAAACAGATTCTACATAAGAACAAACCTACAGTCCCTGTCTTGTATGCACCGCCTGTATACGGCTGTTCAGAGTATATAGGGCCTTTTTTATTTTGTGTGCGGGGTTCCCCT
Source organism: Rana muscosa (assembly GCA_029206835.1). Lineage (NCBI taxonomy): Eukaryota > Metazoa > Chordata > Amphibia > Anura > Ranidae > Rana > Rana muscosa. Next base: position 865,798,246 of record CM055122.1, read on the forward strand.
TAATATCCATACAAGACCCAATGGGGCTGGTAATGGGCTGGGGTGGGGGGTGATGGGGTAGCTATGCCATTTTTCTTAAAGATTTTCATCCATATTACCGGGACCAGACATTACATTAAAGCCGCAAGCAGTTTTAAATGGCTTTTTTTCCTTTAGAAATGTAATTTTGTGCAGGGACAGTTCTAAACACGGGAAACACGTGGCACTTCACAGGCATACTTTAGACACCCCCCCAGGTACGATATTTAAAGGAATATTTGACTTTTTTTTTTTTTCACTTTATGCATCATTAAAATGACTGCTCCCGAAAAACGGCCGTTTTTAAAACTTTTTTTTTTGGATTGATACATGTCCCCTGGTGCAGAACCCAGGTTCCCAAACCCTTTTTAGGACAATAACATGCATAATAGTCGTTATAATTAGCACTTTAGATTTTGAACGTTCGCATCCATTGTATTTAATAGGGTTCGAAAGTTCGTGCGAACTTTCGGTCCGTTCGCGGGTTCTGGTGCGAACCGAACCCGGGGGTGTTCGGCTCATCACTAATGTCCGCTGACATCCGACCCGCTCCGATCTGCTAAAGTGTGACGGAGGAAAACCCTACTTTTCCATCCGTCTGCGGATCAGATCCGATGACAACGAACTCTACGGTCTGTCGTCATCCGATCCCCCATAGGGGAGAGCGGTGCTCTTGCAGGTCGGTCCCTGCACAGTGTGCGGAGACAGACCTGTCACCTGCCTGCTCAGCGGGGATCGACGGAGCGATCCCCGCTGAGCAAAGCGGAGCCCACACACGGACACGGATCGTGTGAAAGGGGCCTTAGTGTACTACTGTGTGCTTTGCATAGCATTAACCTAAAGCTCACCTGGATACAGTTATTCTCTATACTGTGACAGGCAGGCCGGTGATTGTGCTAGCTGCAGACAATCAGCGTTTCACTTAGTGTACTACTGTGTGCTTTGCATAGCATTCACCTAAAGCCTAAATTTTTGATGCAATACTTTGCAACAGGGCTCATTGCTGCGCTCTAAGTACAGTATCTGTGAGGGGTTGCAGTGTTGTGGCACCAGCACCAGTGCCTAAGGCCCAATTGTTCATCCCCTGTTTAACAGGGGCATGCAATTACAATTCTTGATCTAATAATTCACAGCAGGGCCCATTCCTGCGCCCACCAAGAGTAACTGTGAGGGCTTAGTGTTGTAGCACCAGCACCACCACCAAAGGCCCAATTTTTCCTACCACTGTTCAACAGTGGCATGTAAATACAATTCCTGATATAATAGTTGACAGCAGGGCGTTCCAGCGCCCACCAAGAGTAACTGTGAGGGCTTACAGTGTTGTGGCAACACCAACACCTAAGGGGCAAATTTCTGCAGCGTATATATGGCAGGCCCCTACTTTCAAACATCCAACTTACAAATGACTCCTACTTGCAAACGGAAGGAGACAACAGAAAGGGAGAGGAAATCTACCCCTAGGAAGGGAAATTCTCTCCTGTAAGAGTTAATATGGGAAAAAGGTGTCTCCTCTCCACTGATGCTTTATCACCAATCCTTGTTTCAATAAAAACCACAAATTTTCCAAAAACATTTCTCATTGGGATGGAAAGTGAGGTGAAATGTTCTGAACAGGTGCACAGACAGCAAAACAAATGTTACAGGGGTGATAACCCTTCCCTATGTTCTCCAAAAAGCTTAAAAATTGATTTTTTGGCTAGAGCTACACTTAAAAAATGTACCTGTTCCAAATTACAAACAGATTCTACTTGAGAACAAACCTACAGTCCGTGTCTTTTTTTCACCGCCTGTATACTGCTGTTCAGAGTATATAGGGCCTTTTTTATTTTGGGTGCGGGGTTCCCCTTAATATCCATACAAGAACCAAAGGGGCTGGTAATGGGCTGGGGTAGGGTGGGGTGGGGGGGGGGGTGATGGGGTAGCCATGCCATTTTTTTCTCAATGATTTTCATCCATATTACCGGGACCAGATAATACATTAAAGCCGCAAGCAGTTTTAAATTACCTTTTTTTTTTTTCCTTTTAGAAATGTCATTTTGTGCAGGGAAAGTTCTAAACACGGGAGGCCACTTCACAGGCATACCCCCCAGGTACGATATTTAAAGGAATATTTCACTTTTTTTTCACTTTATGCATCATTAAAATCACTGCTCCCGAAAAAACGACTGTTTTAAAAGATTATTTTTACATTGATACATGTCCTCTCGGGCAGGACCCGGGTCCCCAAACCCTTTTTAGGACAATGACATGCATATTAGGCGTTATAATTAGCACTTTAGATTTCGAACGTTCGTATCCATTGTATTTAATAGGGTTCTAAAGTTTGTGCGAACGTTCGGTCCGTTTGAAGGTTCTAGTGCAAACCGAACGGGGGGGGGGGGGGGGTGTTCGGCTCATCCCTATCCAGGAACCCTCTGCCACAGGATTTCAAAGTCCCAAACTTCCAGCCGTACAGTTTTAAGAACCTTTAAGCCGATCTGGTGAACTGTAGGGCTTGTAGTGTAATGGATCCCTCCTTACTGAAGTTGCCAGGCCTCTCCCGAGACAGCAGTATAGTGCCGGTCTCCTCCGGGGCAGATCCTCCCCTGGACTTCTTCACTAAGATTCTTCCTCCCCATTTGAATGGAAAGCTTGGGATCCCTTCTCTGGAAATAGGCCCCAACCAGACTAGCTGGGCCTACTAAGTAGCGATGCAGCCTTGGGCCAACGTGGCCCCTAGACCAGAACCACACACACACCTCGCGCCCAGATGGCTGCGGCACGAGCGCGAACGAACCCACAATCAATGGTGTCTGCCCCTTAAGTATCCCCTCCCAGCAGGCACAGCGGGTTGACCACTCCCACTATACCACTGCCGAGAAGGGCCACTCAATGTACCATGATCTGCACATGTTCCAACAGGTCCCTGAGGTGGTAACGCCACCTACAGGCAAAAAGGGAAATCACTACCAGGCAAACCATAACTGAGACAGAGGTGAATTTAAATGTAATTATCAACCATCTGAGCCCAACTATTGGCTCAGACATCCCTCTAAATTTAGATAGCGTCCCAACCATTTGAGATGGGTGCTATATATATATATATATATATATATATATATATATTACAGTCAGGTCCATAAATATTGGGACATAAACACAATTCTAATCTTTTTGGCTCTATACACCACCACAATGGAATTCAAATGAAACAAACAAGATGTGCTTTAACTGCAGACTTTCAGCTTTAATTTGGTATTTACATCCAAATTAGGTGAACGGTGTAGGAATTACAACAGTTTGTATATGTGCCTCCCACTTTTTAAGGGACCAAAAGTAATGGGACAATTGGCTTCTCAGCTGTTCCATGGCCAGGTGTGTGTTATTCCCTCATTATCCCATTTACAAGAAGCAGATAAAAGGTCCAGAGTTAATTTCAAGTGTGCTATTTGCATTTGGAATCTGTTGCTGTCAACTCTCAATATGAGATCCAAAGAGCTGTCATATCAGTGAAGCAAGCCATCATTAGGCTGAAAAAACAAAACAAACCCATCAGAGAGATAGCAAAAACATTAGGAGTGGCCAAATCAACTGTTTGGAACATCCTTAAAAAGAAAGAACGCACCGGTGAGCTCAGCAACACCAAAAGACCCGGAAGACCACGGAAAACAACTGTGGTGGATGACCGAAGAATTCTTTCCCTGGTGAAGAAAACACCCTTCACAACAGTTGGCCAGATGAAGAACACTCCCCAGGAGGTAGGTGTATGTGTGTCAGATGAAGAACACTCCCCAGGAGGTAGGTGTATGTGTGTCAGATGAAGAACACTCTCCAGGAGGTAGGTATATGTGTGTCAGATGAAGAACACTCTCTAGGAGGTAGGTGTATGTGTGTCAGATGAAGAACACTCTGCAGGAGGTAGGTGTATGTGTGTGAAAGTCAACAATCAAGAGAAGACTTCACCAGAGTGAATACAGAGGGTTCACCACAAGATGTAAACCATTGGTGAGCATCAAAAACATGAAGGCCAGATTAGAGTTTGCCAAACAACATCTAAAAAAGCCTTCACAGTTCTGGAACAACATCCTATGGACAGATGAGAAGATCAACTTGTACCAGAGTGATGGGAAGAGAAGAGTATGGAGAAGGAAAGGAATTGTTCATGATCCAAAGCATACCACCTCATCAGTGAAGCATGGTGGTGGTAGTGTCATGGCGTGGGCATGTATGGCTGCCAATGGAACTGGTTCTCTTGTATTTATTGATGATGTGACTGCTGACAAAAGCAGCAGGATGAATTCTGAAGTGTTTCGGGCAATATTATCTGCTCATATTCAGCCAAATGCTTCAGAACTCATTGGACGGCGCTTAACAGTGCAGATGGACAGTGACCTGAAGCATACTGCGATAGCAACCAAAGTTTTTTTAAGGGAAAGAAGTGGAATGTTATGCAATGGCCAAGTCAATCACCTGACCTGAATCCGATTGAGCATGCATTTCACTTGCTGAAGACAAAACTGAATGGAAAATGCCCCAAGAACAAGCAGGAACTGAAGACGGTTGCAGTAGAGGCCTGGCAGAGCATCACCAGGGATGAAACCCAGCGTCTGGTGATGTCTATGTGTTACAGACTTCAGGCTGTAATTGACTGCAAAGGATTTGCAACCAAGTATTAAAAAGTGAAAGTTTGATTTATGATTTGTTAATCTGTCCCATTACTTTTGGTCCCTTAAAAAGTGGGAGGCACATATACAAACTGTTGTAATTCCTACACCGTTCACCTGATTTGGATGTAAATACCAAATTAAATCTGAAAGTCTTCAGTTAACGCACATCTTGTTTGTTTCATTTCAAATCCATTGTGGTGGTGTATAGAGCCAAAAAGATTAGAATTGTGTTGATGTCCCAATATTTATGAACCTGACTGTGTGCGCGTATGTGTGTGTGTATATGTGTGTGTGTGTGTGTATATGTGTGTGTGTGTGTGTATATATATATATATATATATATATATATATATATAATGTAGCGGGCTCTCCTTTAAGGCCCCGGGACTACGTTACCCAGAACCCCGTTCGGCACCCAGGGTGCAGTTAGCCACCGCAGAGACTCATGGGAGGGGTTATTTAAGGAGGAGGCGAGGCGGAGCTCGGCCTCTTTGGACACCGCGCTGCAAGCAAGAGTTTCTTCCTGTGCGGATCTGCTGCAGTGCAAGGCCTGAAGCCTGGGCCTTGCGCAACTTCCAAAGAGCCTTCCACTCCACTGTGGAGCCTGGGTGGCATCTGACTTGTCGAGTGAGGACATCAGTTGGATCAGGGACCCGATCGCTGCAGACGCTGTGTGCGGATACACAGCGGGGTGGACGTTCCGGACTGGGATCGCGTCCGGAGTGGTGAGCGGGCACCTGCCCAGACCAATAGACTGTGCCGTGTTCAGGCCTATAGACTGCATAGGCCCACAGTTTCGTTATTTCTCCGGGGGGACCGGTAGCAGGACAGAGTTGAAGTGTCCCCCCCCCCCCCCCCCCCCAGTATAGTGTTCCAAGTTATTGCCTGGTTGTGGATTACAAAGTACTATTCATCAAGTGCACCACCGAAAGCTGGCATGCGAAGAAACCCCTATAGGAGGTGACTGAGATTTATTCCATGTCAGGCCTGACCGGGGTGGGAAGTTAAGATATTATTTAGTGCGCCATAGGGCGCGCATACCATAATAGCTACACGTGGTGAAGTACCGCGCAGCGCCATTATTGTATGCTGTGTTGATTTCTGCAGGGCTCTGCTAGCCAATTGCATGTGTTGTGTTCTGTCTATGCTACCTTTGAGATAAGAGTAAACTGTTATATTTAATCTCTCGCCTCAGTGTGTTTGCTTACTGCTAAGAGATTATCCCTTGCAATACTTTTGAATGTGATACAGATATAACCCCTAGACTAACTGTGCCAGAGTGGGTTGAGTAAGATTGCCGGGGGTTGGTGGTGCTGCACACAGGACCTGAAATTAAACCAAGTGGCTCTCTTAACTGGGGGTAGCGCTACATATATATATATATATATATTTCAGCAGTTGTTCATTTTTATAGTTTAGAAAACATATACAGAACATAATGTACAGTTTTTCGGAAAACCTACACGTAAGCACATTACAGATGTTGAAATTGCAGAAATAAACTGCTTTGGAGGAGAAAATATTGTTTTAAAGCTGGTTTGTGGCCTTTATTTTAGGTATGTAAGAAATAAATGTATATATACAGCCTCATTTCATAATGGATGCAAAGCCTTAAAGTGATTTTAAAGCTGAACTCCGGGACAACAGCTAAAAAAACCACACATAAAGTGCATATAAGGGACATGTTTTACATACCAAAAGGATTTGTATTTTTGTTCATCTAGCGCTGTGATTTACACAGTCCTATTACACTGCACACACAGGTGAACGGCGACATCTATCCATCAAAGCATTTTGATATCTTCATAACTCCTCCCAAAAGCCAAGGGTTCTTGAGGGAAGTAACAAGGCAGGGTGCTGTGATGTTTTAAGGAAGCTATGAACCGCACCCTGCTTGCCCCTTTCTGTCATCCATGATCTCCCTGCATTGCATAGACAAGCACAGAGACCCAGGTCTTAAAAAGGTATGTATTAAAAAAAAAAACAGAAAGGGAAATATAATGGAAATATAATATAAAGGAAGGGAAGGGAGACCTATATATAGGCAGATTAAACTTTACTTTAAAGCAATACACTGGTGACCTCTCTCCACACCCAAGACTGGACTGATCTGAAGTAATAGAGTACAGAGAAGCTAAGTAACCACTGGAACTTAGGAACCTGTTCACATAGATGTGTTGGGCTATGCTTGACATCCTTGCCTAATGCAGGCCCAATGCATAGGCATAATAAAAAGCCTTGTTATTCATTGTGGCAGTTTACGGCAACATAATAGGTAAGGTTGAATAAATAGTCCATCCAGTTCAACCTGTGTAGGTATATGTGTGTCAGTGTCCATAATTATTTCCCATATCCCTGTATGTTGTGTTCTTTAGGATGCACATCCAAGAGTCTCTTAAAAATGTCCATACTCCCCGCAGCCACCATCAATTGTGAAAGAGAGTTCCCCATCCTTATTGCCCTGAAGGTGAAAAACCCCCTGCATTGGTTAAGGTTAAACCGCTCCTCCTTCAATCTCATTGTGTGTCCCCATGTCCTCTTACACTCCTTGAGACTGAATCGTTTTTTTTCCTATGCTGGGATTGCCATTGAGGTATTAGTAAATCGCTATCATATCTCCTCTCAAGCGTTGTTTTTCCAACGAGAATAGATTTAGTGTTTTCAGTCATTCCTCATAATCGAGGTCCTCCATTCCCCTTATTAGTTGTGTTGCCCTTCTTTGGACGCTCTCCAGTTCCAGCACATCCCTTCTGAGGACTGGTGACCAGAAATAGACAGAATACGCCAGAGGCCTAACCAGAGTTTTATAAAGTGGTCATCAATCTGTCATCTACTAGGACCCCCAGATCTTTCTCCATCCTTTATTCCCCCAGCGGTTCTCCCCCTAGAGAGTAGTTTGCATTTATGTTTTTTTGCCCCCAAGTGCATTACTTTAGATTAATCCTTATTAAACCTCCTTTGCCATGCATTTGCCCACTCCATTACTTTGTTCAAGTCTTTCTGTAAAATTTCTATATCCTGATGTGAAGTTATTGCCCTGCCTTTTTTTGTGTCATTCGCAAAAACTGAAATTAGGCTATTATCCCATCCTCTATATCATTTATGAATAAATTGAATAGAATTGGTCCAAGACAGAACCTTGGGGCACCCCACTTACCACCCCAGATTAGTCTGAGTACATGTTATTTATCAGCACCCTTTGGACACGCCCCCGTAACCAGTTTTTCACCCAAGAACAAACCTTATGGTCCAAGCCTTTGAAACTTAGCTTGTAGATTGAGTGCTTATGGGGGACTGTATCGAATGCCTTTGCAAAATCCAGGTACACGAAATCCACAGGCCTTCCCCTGTCTAGATTGGAGCTCACTTCCTCGTAGAATGTTAACAGATTGGTCTGGCAAGAACAACCTTTCGTAAACCCATGCTGATTACTACTAATATTTTTTTTTTCCTCAGTACATTTTTGGATATAGTCCCTTATCATCCCCTCCAATAATTTGCCAACGATTAATGTTAGGCTGACTGGTCTGTAGTTTCCATGGATTTGTCTCTGTCCTTTCTTGAATATTGGTACCCACATTGGCTTTTTTCTAGTCAGCTGGTACAAATCCCCTCAGCATGTTGTCCACAAAGATTAGGTACAATGGTCTGGCTATAACCTGACTGAGTTTTCTGAAGACTCTCAGGCGTAAGCCATCTGGTCCTGGTGATTTTTTTGTATTAAGTTTATCTAGTCTTTCCTTCAATCCGGCCTCTGTTAGCCATGAGGGTATGCCCTGTGATGTGTCACTAACAATACTGTTGTGGTCGGTATACTACTACTTTTCCTGCGTAAAGGCTGAGGAGAAGAAGGCATTTAGTACAGTTGCCTTCTCTGGGGCTGATTTACCAAACGTTTGCGCCATAAGTATTGGCGCATCTGCGTGCGCAATGGCTGTTTTGGTATTTACAAAAAAATTGCGCCGGTATCGCAGCCCTATTTCCCATTTACTATAGTGTTCTCTGCGCCCGGGAGGAGGCGCTCAGTGCGCTACTATGGACCTGGCGCAGGGCATGTTAAAATCTAAATATAAAGAAGCTGGAAGTGAGAATATATTGGGGGTGATGTGGGGTGATGTGAGGAAGTATAGTGACATCTGCCCAAATAACTAATATGCCCAAAATAGAGTGATAAAGTAACTTTTTCAAAACCAGCCCGCTGCGCTGGCAATTCGGATTCGAGCTGCGGGAGGTTTTTTTGAGCTCAGCGCGGGAATTTCAATGGTTTTAAATGCGCCAAGACACTGCGCCGGCAAAATCTTAGTAAATGTCAAGTCACCTAAGTCAATTTGCATAAGTTGAACAGGCGCAGCTCTGAAATTGCCAGTGCGCCTGCAAAATGACATTTCTAAAGGAAAAAAAAAACATTTAAAAGCAGCTGCGGCTGTAATGAATTGTCGGCTCCCGGCAATATAGAGAAAGGTTATAGAAAGTCTTTGCTAACCAAAAAAAAAAAGCGTGGGGGTCCCCCCAAATTCCATAACCAGGCCCTTCAGGTCTGGAATGGATATTAAGGGGAACCCCGCTGCAAATTTTTTAAAAAAATGACGTGCGGGTTCCCCCCAAATATCCAAACCAGGCCCTTCAGATCTGGAATGGATTTTAAGGGGAACTCCACCCCAAATTTTCTTAAAAAATGGCGTGGAGTCCCCCTAAAAATCCACACCAGACCCTTATCCGAGCACATAACCTGGCCGGCCGCAGGGGAAGAGGGGGGGACGAGAGAGCGCCCCCCCTCCCTCCTCAACCGTACCAGGCCACATGCCCTCAACATGGGGAGGATGTCCCCATGTTGATGGGGACAAGGGCCTCATCCCCACAACCCTTGCCCGGTGGTTGTGGGGGTCTGCGGGGGGCTTATCGGAATCTGGAAGACCCCTTTAACAAAGGGGACCCCCAGATCCCGCCCCCCCCTATGTGAAATGGTAATGGGGTACAAATGTACCCCTACCATTTCACAAAGAAAGTGTAAAAATTGTAAAAAATTACAAGAGCCGGTTTTTGACAATTCCTTTAATGTCTTCTCCTTTCTTCCATCTTCTTCTTTTCTCCATTCGGGTTTCTTCCTCCATCTTCATCTTCCTCTTCATCTTTATCTTCATCTTCATCTTCCTTCTTCCTTCGGTCTTCTCGTCCGCATCTTGCCCCGGCGTCTTCCCTTCTTCCTTCTTCTCCGGCCGCTCCGTTTGAATTGGAGGTTCCCGCTGTGCGACGCTTCAGTTCTCCACTTGGTCCGCTAACCACCCGGTGGCTCCGCCCCCCTCTGTCACCATGGGGAAAGTCCCCGTGAAATCCATGTGCGTCAGAGGGGGGCGGGGTCACCGGGTGTAAGCGGACTCGATGGGGAACTGAAGAACTGAAGCGTCGCACAGCGGGAACCTCCAATTCAAACGGAGCGGCCGGAGAAGAAAGAAGAAGGGAAGACGCCAGGGCAAGATGCGGACGAGAACACCGAAGGAAGAAGGAAGATGAAGATAAAGATGAAGAGGAAGAAACCCGAATGGAGAAAAGAAGAGGATGGAAGAAGAGGATGGAAGAAGAGGATGGAAGAAGAGGATGGAAGAAGAGGATGGAAGATGGAAGAAAAGAAAACACATTAATTAATAAAGGAATTGTCAAAAACCGTCTCTTGTAATTTTTTACATTTTTTTACACTTTCTTTGTGAAATGGTAGGGGTACATTTGTACCCCATTACCATATCACATAGGGGGGGGGGGCGGGATCTGGGGGTCCCCTTTGTTAAAGGGGTCTTCCAGATTCCGATGAGCCCCCTGCCCGCAGACCCCCACAACCACCGGGCAAGGGTTGTGGGGATGAGGCCCTTGTCCCCATCAACATGGGGACATCCTCCCCATGTTGAGGGCATGTGGCCTGGTACGGTTCAGGAGGGAGGGGGGCGCTCTCTCGTCCCCCCCTCTTCCCCTGCGGCCTGCCAGGTTATGTGCTCGGATAAGGGTCTGGTATGGATTTTTAGGGGGACTCCACGCCATTTTTTTTAAATTTGGGGTGGAGTTCCCCTTAAAATCCATGCCAGATCTGAAGGGCCTGGTATGGATATTTGGGGGGGAACCCCACGTCATTTTTAAAAAAAAATTGCAGCGGGGTTCCCCTTAATATCCATTCCAGACCTGAAGGGCCTGGTTATGGAATTTGGGGGACCCCCACGCATTTTTTTTTTTGGTTAGCAAAGACTTTCAATGACTTTTATCTGTATTGACGGGAACCAGCAATTCATTACAGCCGCAAGGACTTTTAAATGACTATTATTTTACTTTAGAAATGTCATTTTGCTCTCCAACTGTTATAAACATGGAAAACATGTGCTACTTTACAGGCATACTATAGACACCCTCCGGGGATGATATTTAGGGCCAGTTCACACCGGATGCAGTGCAGTGCGTTTTTTTGATGCCTGAAAAACGCAAAGAAAGTTGATCACATTAATGCCAATGGCATAGTTCACACCACTGCAGTCCGTTCCAGTGCATTTCAGAAAGCCAAAAAATAATTGGTCATGCTGCATTTTTTAGGTACAAAACTGTACTGGACCCCAGTAAAACACATCAAAAACGCAACGGAACGTACCAAAAATGCACTGGAATGCACCGCAACGCACCTAAATGCACCAAAGACGCACTGCAGCACACTTGTCCTAAGTGAAAAGAGGGGGAAAAAAACACTGGACTGCATCAAAAACGCCTCAAAAATGCACTGGAATGTGTCAAAAACGCGCATGCAGAAAAGCACCTGGAACGCACCCAGACTGCGTTTCTATAGTGTGAACTAGGGCCAATTCACACCATAGAAACACAATCCGGATGCGTTCCAGGTGCTTTTCTGCATGCACGTTTTTCATGCGTTCCGGTGCATTTTTGGTAAGTTTTTGATGCAGTCCAGTGCTTTGTTTTCATCCCTCTTTTTTATTAACCATAGATAAGGACAAGTGTGTTCCAGTGCGTTTTTGGTGCATTTAGGTGTGTTCCTGTGCGTTCCAGTGCGTTTATGATGCGTATTGCTGCGTTCCAGTACAGTCCAGTGCAGGTAAAATGCAGCATGTTCTACTTTTTTGGTGGAACTGGAACAAGCACTGCCATTTAGAACCATATAACCAATTTTCCATGCATTTTGGATGCATAAAAAACGCAATGGACTGCATGTGGTGTGAAATGGCCCTTAAGCAATTTGGCATATTTAAAGGCACTTCTCCTTGTTTTGTTTTTGGTGTTTTCCAAATTGGTGACATTGATATATGTCCCTTAGGGTGGGACCTGGGCCCCCATTTTAAGGCCAATACCTAGAAGATAAGCCAGCCAAGTGGGGACTAGCAAAATTAACAAGTCAGTTCCCATAGACTGCAATGGTATTTGTTGGTGGGGTGGGGGGGGGGGGTGATTGTCCCATCTCTAATTTTGTAGCATGCTGGATGATGTGCTTAATTTTGGACGGGGGGAGTTATTTTTTGCTAGCTGCATTGGTGTTGTTCTGCACATGCCCAGCCAGTTAGTTTTTTTTTGGCGTGCTTTTTGTGTGTGAACAGCGCTTGGATATTTCTGGGCATGCTCACTCAGAGAGTGTTTTTATGGGTAAGAAATTGAAGGACATCTTAACAGGTGTGCCCACTTTGAATTTCAGTCTCTACATTGGGAGAACTTGCATTTTGGGTGTTTCATGGACTGTGCATGTGTTTTTCAATTGCCTCATTAGCACACAAACATATGTTTATATAAAGCTCACAGAGCATTCGGTCGTTTGCCTTGAGAAGAAGTGTGTGTTTTGGGTAAAATGTACATGTTGGTGTCCTTATCGAGTTTGTAACACATGTATTTTATTTGTTATGTCTTTGCAAAACAGGTGTTTGGTTTATTTTGTGGATTGTATATTTTTTGTGTGGGGGAGATATGTTCCCCTGAAATAATTCTGATGTTAATGTGTGTTGTTTGTTCACTTTGATTTAATTGTCTGCTGCAATTTTTGGCCAAGATGTTGAGTCTGTAACTGTTTCAAATTGACCATGTTTTTTATTTTGCCTTCCCTTTTGTTTTGTTAAACAATAAAATTAGATGCAAAATTTTGATGTTTGTTTTGTGTTTTCTTTGCAACAAATGTGACAGCTGATTGGCATGTCAAAACAAAACTGATGTGATTTGTCTACCCTGGTGCCTTCATGGTAGTATATGCATGGATTGTGTGCTGCCATTGAAAGTCACCAGGAAATGAAAAATACAGAGCGGTAAGTATTCAATTTTCCTTTTTTTTACTGCAGTGGTTCTCAGCCTCAGTCCTCAAGTACCCCCAACAGGACATGTTTTGTGAATTTATCTTATCGAGAATTGCTGTCCAAAAATCAAAACCATTGACTGTGATTTAAAGCACATGTGCAAGATGAAGGAAAACCTGCAAACATGGCCTGTTGGGGGTACTTGAGAAGCACTGATTTAGAGCACTGCACTTAAAAATGGCTCAAGGCCATACAATTCTAATTGTGGGCATTTTGAGGGAAACAAAGTAAGTGTTAGAACCCCTGCGTGTGTGTGTAATTTTTTTTTTGTAGTTTGGCCTTGGTCTCCTTTTTCTTAACATTGGCTTCACTTCCTGTCACACAGCTAAACAGGAAGTGAAGGTAAAACCCTACCAATGGCTTTTCTTGGGGACACACAGATCAATCTAACTAGTGTCCCCATTAAGCAAATTGCACTCTAGCACTTTGTTGTGTACACCCCAAATCATTGGGTAGTTTGGGGTTTAGTAAAGACAAATCCACTCTGCAATAAAAGCGTAGCTGCTGAAAATCTGAGGGAAAGTACTGGTGATTGGATGTTACAATCATGTAAAAGCAAAGATGTTTTTTTTGGCTTGCATATACCCCTCAGATATACAGCAAGTGCACTTGTAGTGCAAAGTAGATTTGCCTTTAGTAAATAAACCCCACAGTCCAAACTACCTAATAATTTGGGGTGTACCCCGCAATATGCTCGAGTGCAATGTGCATAATGGGGAAAGTATTTAGACTGACCTGTGTGCCCCAAGGAAAGACATTGTTAGGGATTTTCCCTCACTTCCTGTGTGATTATGTGACAGGAAGTGAATTATTTGGAAGGATAAAGTGGCCAAATTATTTAGTTTAACTTTTCAAAGACTCATTCCTAAGTTGAATTGTAATGCATGTCAATGGCCCATTTAGACCCTCTTTAATCACTTGAGATCAGCGCTATAACTGATCGACGGCCACAGCATGGTCCTCAATTGCCGGGAGTCTGTCAATAAACGTCCTCCCCTTTGCGCGCGCTGTGGTCACAGAGTCACTGAGACTCAGGTGATGACAGATCCGAGTAAGGGGCCGATCCCTGCCCTTTACCATGTGATCAGCTGTCAGCAAATGACAGCTGATCACGTGATGTAAACAAAAGCTGGGTAATGGTTTTTGTTTTCTCCTTGTGCTGACAGCGTGAGCATAAAAAAAAGGCAATCACCGGCTTATGTGCAAGGGACATGGGGCCCGAAGAGGAAGAGGCAAGTCTGCATCATCTGTGACAATTAGTAGCCCCAGCCAGTGCCACCTATCAATGCCCACCACTGGTGCCAATCAGTGGCACCTAGCAGTGCTGCCTATCACTGCCAACTATCATTGCCACCTAGCAGTGCCACTTCTCACTGCCCACCAGTGCCAAATAGCAATGCCACCTCTCAGTGCCCACCCTTGCCACCTTATCGGTGCCCATCAGTGCAGTCTCAGTGTACATCAATGAAGAAGAAAAATTACCTTTTTTAAAAATATTAACCAGTTTCCTACCACCCACCGTCAAATGACATCCTTGGCTTTGTGCGGTGACATCTGAATGTTGGGTGCAGTTGCAGGCATCATTCAGATATCATTCTTTTCAGCCGGCGATTCTGTGCACAATAAAAACGATCATAGTGGCAGTTCCGCCGCTTGTTTGTTCTTATAGGCGGGGGGAGGGGACGTTCCCCCCCCCCTCTTGCCACCATCCGGTGCTTCTCCGGGCTCTCCCGTGCCATCTGGGGCTCGGAGAGCGATTTGGAGATGACTGGTGACCAGATGGTCATCAGTCATCTCTATGACCGTCGGAGGCGCGGGCACGATGTTATGACATCATGCCGTGTTCCCGTGTGTTAACCAAGCCGTGATCTCGGCTGTCAGCATGAGATTGGTGTTTTTTTTGGACCAATATCATGCTTTCCAGCCTGGAGGAGAGATGCGGGGTCTTATTGACCCCGCATCTCTCCATAAAGAGGACCTGTCACACACATTCCTATTACAAGGGATGTTTACATTCCTTGTAATAGGAATAAAAGTAATCCCCAAAAAAAAAAAAAAAAAAAAAAAAGAGTAAGAAATACAAAAAAGTAAAAAAAAATAAGAAAAAACGCCCATGTCCCCGGTAGCTCGCGCTCAGAAGCGAACACACACGTAAGTCCCGCCCTCATATGTAAACGCCGTTCAAACCACACATGTGAGTTATTGCTGCGTGCGTTAGAACGAGTGCAACAATTCTAGCACTAGACCTCCTCTGTAATGCCAAAATGGTAACCTGTAAAAAAATTTAAAGCATCGCCTAGGGAGATTTTTAAGTACTGAAGTTTGGTGTCATGCCATGTGTGTGCACAATTTTAAAGCGTGACGTGTTAGGTATCTATTTACTCAGCATAACAACATCTTTCACATTATACCAAAAAATTGGCCGTAACTTTACTGTTTTGTAATATTTTTAGCAAACAAAAGGCGTTTGACAATTTATTGCGCAAATACCGAGCGAGATAAAAATTTGCAATGACCGCCATCTTATTCCCTAGGGTGTCTGCTCCAAAAACATATATAATGTTTGGTGTTTTGAAGTAATTTTATAGCCATAAATTTATGATTTTTACATGAAGGAGAGAAGTGCCAGAATAGGCCCAGTGCTGAAGTGGGTAAAATATTCTTTTTTTTTTTTTTTTTTAAACTCGGTCTTTTGTATTTATAGAAAAAAAAATAAAACTAAAACACAAAGGTGATCAAATAGCACCAAAAGCAAGCTCTATTTGTGTGGCAAAAAATAAAACATTTTCATTGGGTTACAGTGTTGTATGAGCGCGCAATTGTCATTAAAAGTGCATCAGCGCTGAAATGTGAAACTTGGTCTGGGCAGTGCGCAAGTGGTTAATATAAGGCTACATGCACACGGACGTTTTTCAAGCCGCTTGTTTGAGCGTTTTTTGCAGCTTAAAAACATCTCTCCATGTTAGCCTATGGCTGGCCACCATGGCGTTTTTGAGCTGTAAATGGCATAGGTGTTTTTAGGCCCCATGTAGACGGGACGCTGGTGCAAAGTGTTCAGAACTAAGGTTGAAAGTGGCGTTTAGAAAGGCGCGCTTTGTGGTGTTTGCATGCCGTGTTTTACCACATTTGCGTGTATATGATAAGGAGCCGCCCTAAGCTCCAAAAACAGTATTATTTATGATTTTAGCTATTTAGTGAGACCAGAGTGATATCAGCAGCTGAGAGCAGCAGTGTAGTTGTATTTAGCATGTCACTTGCCACATCACTTGCCACAAGTTGTGGATTGTCCACTTGCCACGTCAGCTGCCCCAAGTTGTGGATTGTCCACAATGCAATGGAAGCAATTTCATATATATATATATATATATATATATATATATATATATATATATATATATATATATATATACGTGGAAATCTTTGGCGTCTGAAGGCATTTTGAGGGTTTGTGAAAAACGATTTTAAATACAACTGCAGATTTTTTTGGCCAGGACAAAAACAGTGTTTTGGATGTAATAGAATTCAATGGACCCGCATCCAAAATGCAAGTACTGCAATTTTGCTGCGATTTTTTTTGACCTGTTTATAGCTGGTTGTTAAAGAAAATGTAAAAAAAAAAAAAACTGTTCAAAAAACCAAACCAAAAAATAAAACAGCGTGGGGGACCCCCCCCCAAAAATGAAAAAAAAATGGCGTGGGGGTCCCCCCAGAATCCATTCAGGTCTGCCATGTATTTTAAGGGGAACCCCGCACCAAAAACAAAAAAAAATTGCGTGGGGTCCCCTTGGAATACACACCAGACCCTTTATCCGAGCACTCAACCTGGCAGGCCACAGGGGAAAAGGGGGGGATGAGAGAGCGGCCCCCCCTTTCTCCTGAACCGTACCAGGCCGCGTGCCCTCAACATGGGGGGTTTGGTGCTTCGGGGCAGGGGGGCCACCTGCGCCCCCCCACCCCAAAGCACCCTGCCCCCATGTTGATGGGGACAAGGGCCTCTTACCGACAACCCTGGCCGTTGGTTGTCGGGGTCTGCAGGCGGGGGGCTTATCGGAATCCGGGAGCCCCCTTTAATAAGGGGGACCCCAGATACCTGCCCCCCACCCTATGTGAATGAGTATGGGGTACATCGTACCCCTACCCATTCACCTGGTGGCAAAATAAGTCAATAAAAAAAAGACAACACAGGTTTGAAAAGTAATTTATTGGGCAGCTCCGGGTGTCTTTCTGCCGGGCCCCCGCTATCTTCTGCTAGCGGGGGTCCCGGGCTTCGTCGCCGTCTTCTTCCGACTTCGGGGGTCTTTCTACCGGGCCCCCCGCTATTTTCTGCTAGCTCTTTTGCTAGCGGGGGTCCCGGGCTTCGTCGCCGTCTTCTTCTGACTTCGGGGGTCTCTTGTTCTGTTCTCCGGTTCTTCTCCCGCTCTCCGACGCCTTCTCCTCGATCTCCGGTTCTTCTCGCAGCTCTTTTGCTAGCGGGGGCCGGTCTTCTACGTCACCTTCTTCCTTCTTCTCTTCGCCCGATGTTGACTCGTCGCTCTCCACCGTCGCAATGATCGTCTGAGCAGCGGTGCCACTTTTATTGGCATGGGGCATGGTCACTGGCTTATGCCACCGCTGACCCCGCCCCCGTATGATGTCACAGTCCCGGGGAATGATGGGACTGTGACGTAAAACGGGGGCGGGGTCAGCGGTGGCATCATCCTGCGGCCTGCCAGGTTGCGTGCTCGGATAAGGGTCTGGTTTGGATTTTGGGGGGACCCCCACGCCGTTTTTCGGCTTAAGGGGGTTCACCCTAAAATCCAGACCAGACCTAAGGGTCTGGTTTGGATTTTGGGGGGGACCCCCACGCCGTTTTTCGGCTTAGGGGGTTCACCTTAGAATCCAGACCAGACCTAAGGGCCTGGTATGCTCCTGAAGGGGAACCCATGCCAGTTTTTTCATTAAAATTTGGCCTGGAGTTCCCCTTCATGATTCATACCAAAACATGGGACAGCAAGGCTGCCGAGGACCAGCGTGATGACATCGCGCTGGACACATTCTCGGCCAGCTAGTCTCCTCTAGGACACGACTTGAGCGGCTGCCTCACGCGCTCAGGTCGTGTCCAGGTCGCCTGGCAGAGTCGCGCTGTCCCTGTGTCAGCCGGCACATGAGTCGCCCGCAAGTCGGATCCGACTTCCCGGGCGACCTCTATTCAAATCAATGGGCTCCCATAGGGAACCATTCATTTTCAATAGAGCGCCGCTGACATTTCTATTTACTATAACAGTGCGCCGCTGTTCCTGCGCCCAGTGAAGGAGTTATCAGGCGCACCAATTAAGGTTAGAAGCAGCGCAGCGCACTGTTATTAGTAAATCAGCCCCTCTGTGTCATCCGTAACCATCCTCCCATACTCGTCTTTTATGTGGACAATGTGCTCTGAGTTTGCCTTTTTACTGTTAATGTATCTAAAAAAATGTATTTGGATTCTTTTTACGTCCCTCCGCTATATGTTACTCGTAGTCTTTTTTGGCTACCCTCATTGTGTTCTTACACTTCGTATTGCATTCCTTGTAGTGTTGGGGATGGGTCACCGTCAGCATTCCTTTATATTTTTTTAAAGTAAATTTTTCTTCTCTTAAATTAGTCTTTTTACATTAGGGTTTAGCCACCCAGGTTTCACCTTTGCTCTTCTATATTTATTGCCCATTAGCATGCACTGTGTGATACCTTTGTTTAATATGCTCCTAAAGCATTCCTATTTTTCTTCCGTGTTCAATGTATCTAGGATTTGGTCCAAATTTATGTCATGTAGTAAAGCTCTGTCAGATTGGATGCAAAGCATCTGTGAACAGCAGTTTTCAAGTCTTGCCACAGATTCTTAATTGGATGTAGGTCTGGACTTTGACAGGGCCATTCTAACACAGGAATATGCTTTGATCTAAACCATTCCATTGTAGCTCTGGCCGTATGGTAGGGTCATTGTCCTGCTGGAAGGTGAACCTCCGCCCCAGTCTCAAGTCTTTTGCAGACTCTAACATGTTTTCTTCTATGGTCGCCCTGTATTTGGCTCCATCCATCTTCCTATTAACTCTGACAAGCTTCCCTGTTCCTGCTGAAGAAAAGCATCCCCACAACATGATGCTGCCACCACCATGTTTCACAGTCTGGATGTGCAGTGTTAGTTAGTTTTTCCGCCACACATAGCGTTTTGCTTTTAGGCCAAAAAGTTCAATTTTGGTCTCATCTGACCAGAACACCTTCTTCCACATGTTTGCTGTGTCCCCCACATGGCTTCTCGCAAACTGCAAACAGGAATTCTTATGGAATTCTTTCAACAATGGCTTTCTTCTTGCCACTCTTCCATAAAGGCCAGATTTGTGGAGTGCATGACTAACAGTTGTCCTGTGGTCAGATTCTCCCACCAGAACTGTGGATCTAAGCAGCTCCTCCGGAGTTACCATGGGCCTCTTCGCTGCTTCTCTGATTAATGCTCTCCTTGCCCTGCCTGTCAGTTTAGGTGAACAGCCATGTCTTGGTAGGTTTTCAGTTGTGCCATACTTTTTTCATTTTCAGATGATGGATTTAACAGTGCTCCGTGAGATGTTCAAAGCTTGGGATATTTTTTTTATAACCTAACCCTGCTTTAAACTTCTCCACAACTTTATCCCTGACCTGTCTGGTGTGTTCCTTGGCCTTCATACTGCTGTATGTTCACTAAGGTTCTCTAACAAACCTCTGAGGGCTTCACAGAACAGCTGTATATATACTGAGATTACATTTCACTCAGGTGGACTCTATTTACTAATTAGGTGACTTCTGAAGGAAATTGGTTCCACTAGATTTTAGTTAGGGGTATCAGAGTAAAGGGGGCTGAATACAAATGCATGCCCCACTTTTCAGATATTTATTTGTAAAAAAAAATGAAAAACAATTATAATTTTCCTTCTACTTCACAATTGCATGCCATTTTGTGTTGGTCTATCACATAAAATCTCTCAATAAAATACATTTACGTTTTGTGTTGTAACATGACAAAATGTGGAAAATTTTAAGGGGTATGAATACTTTTTCAAAGCACTGTATAATGTACAGCATTTAGGTGTCTTATCTTAAAGTGGTTGTATACTCAAAACTTATTTTATCTTAACACATTTTCTGTGTTAAAGCGGAGTTCCGGCTGTTTTTTTTTTCTTCTTTCAAATTACCCTGGTGATCTTCACTGTTCGTTCTTTTACAATTGGCAATCGTTAACAGTGTCCCCTTTTCGTTATTTATGCAGCATTGATTACTCACTGTGTTCTCTTTCTGCATAGTGCAGCCATCCTGACTGGACATGTGAATCCCGCTCGGTCTCTCTTCCGGGATGAGGTGCATGCTGGCTAACCAGCATGCACCTCCCAATCTCGCACATGTGCAGTGTGAAGGAATCGCACCCCACTGCATGTCGGCCGTTACTTGCACGTCCTCTTGGCAACAATACAAAAAAAACACTGCCACTATACAGTCCCTATTCAAAAATGGCGTCGATCTCTGCCTAGCATCGCATTATTTTCTGTTTTAGAATAATGCAATGCTAGCAGCGGGGATGCCAAATGACTCCTGGGATTGATGACACAGCAATGCCAGGAGCTGATGCAGCCGCGGAAATGACCTACCTTGCTGCAGCTAGGTAGGGCGGAAGTCGACATTAAAAACAAAGTAAAATGTACTAAACAGAAAAAAAAAAAAATATATATATATATATATATATATATATATATATATTGTGAGGGGGTTAACTCGGTAGCGGGTGTGTGTGACCCCCTGGTTGGGCTCCCCACACAAAAACAGGGCCAGCAGACGGAGGTTGTGGTTTTCAAAATCAAAAGGTGCGGTTTATTTCTCTATGTACAGTGACAAAAACACAGCAAAGCCAAAAAGAAACAAACAAAATAAATCCTGGTCAGTTTGACCTCTGACTAAACATGCAGGTTTCCTAAACTAACAACTGGGATCAGCCTGGTGCTGTCCTAGTCCCTAAGTCCCTGGTTTAGTAAAAGTCCAAACAAATAGCCACACAGGCTTTGCCTCACCGCACAGGGGTTCACTCTCCCTAGACAGTCCACACAGGTCTGGTTCCAGGCATGAGCTAACATCTAATGAAGCTGGGAGTTCCTTATAGAGGCCTAAATGAGCTGACAAGGTTCAGCTGGTCTCATCTCTGTCTGCACGACGCCCCACACTCTCCCTAGAGGTATGAGTCATCCATGAGCCTACTAGCCTCAGCTGGGCTTATACAACTCTCCACCCTAGTTGTATAAGTCAGCATAAAGCCTGAATCTGGGAGAAATATATCTACCCCCCTGGATGCAACCAGGTGACTTTACCTTCCTGCTGTCACATACCCCCCCCTCTTGTTTTAACCTTGGGGTTGGAACACCAGCAATCAGGCATTCATGTACTCGAGACAAAGCATCCACATTCCCCATTTGAACGCCAGGGCGATGCTTTACTGTGAAGTTGAATTCCTGTAGGGCCAGGAACCACCTATTCACTCTTCTATTTGTCTCCTTGTTTTGAGCCATCCACTTTAACGGAGCGTGATCCGTAACCATGTCAAAGTGCCTACCTAGCAGATAGTACCGAAGGGAATCTAGAGCCCACTTCACCGCTAAACACTCCTTTTCAACCGTGGCGTAATTTACCTCATGGGACTTCAACTTCCTGCTGAGGTAAATGACTGGGTGCTCTTCCCCGTTCCAGACCTGGGACAATACTGCTCCTAACCCCACATCTGACGCATCACTTTGTACGACAAAGTCTTTAGAGAAGTCGGGTGAGTACAACACTGGCTGGCTACATAAGGCTTGTTTCAAGAATTGGAATGCTGCCTCAGCCTCGGGGGTCCATTTAATCATGACCGACCCTTTCCCTTTCGTCAGGTTGGTTAGGGGCACAGCCTTAGAAGCAAAGTGGGGAATGAAGCGCCGATAATAACCCGCGATTCCCAGAAAGGCCCGTACCTGCTTCTTGCTGTTGGGACGTGGCCAACTCTGGATGGCCTCGACTTTGTTGAGTTGGGGTTTTATCACTCCCCTGCCAATGGTGTACCCAAGATATTTGGCCTCCTCCTGCCCAATGGTACACTTCTTGGGGTTAGCCGTAAACCCCGCTTCCCGGATAGAGTCTAGGACTGCTTGCACTTTTGGCAGATGTGAGGCCCAATCTGTGCTATGGACAATTACGTCATCCAGGTAAGCCGCAGCATACTTCCGATGGGGCCTCAGTATCTGGTCCATTTTCCGCTGGAATGTGGCCGGCGCATTCTGTAACCCGAACGGCATTCTCTTATATTGGAACGCCCCGTCTGGGGTTACAAATGCGGTTTTCTCTTTGGCCGACTTGGCCAGGGGAATTTGCCAATACCCTTTTGTGAGGTCAAGAGTCGTCATGTATCGGGCTGTTCCCAGCCGGTCGATCAACTCATCTATACGTGGCATGGGGTAGGTGTCAAATTTTGTAACTTTGTTCAACTGACGAAAATCGTTACAAAATCGCCAGCTCCCATCCGGTTTAGGCACCAACACAATGGGACTAGACCAATCACTTTGGGACTCCTCTATCACCCCTAAGTTCAGCATTTTCTGTACTTCCTCCCGTATTGCCTCCCGTCGGGCCTCTGGGATCCGATAGGGTTTTAACTTCACCCTTTCACCGGGCGGGGTAATAATATCATGCTCTACCCCAGATGTTTGTCCCGGCAGCTCAGAGAACACCTCCTTGTTGCGAAGCACAAACTCCTTAACCTCCTGTTGTTGGGGTTGTGACAAGGTGGCTGCTATTCCAACCTCCGGAATCACGCAACCAGTTTGAGCTGGTGACCAAGTTTCTGCGACTAGGGACTCTCTATCCCTCCAGGCTTTCAACAGATTAACGTGATATATCTGTTCGGGCTTTCGCCTTCCTGGTTGTCTGACCTTGTAATTCACTTCGCTCACTTTTTCCATTATCTCGTAGGGGCCTTGCCATTTGGCAAGGAATTTACTTTCAACCGTAGGGACAAGTACCAATATCCTATCCCCCGGGGAAAAGGTACGGGTCTTGGCTCCACGGTTGTACACTCTCTGCTGTGCTAACTGCGCTTGGGCCAAATGTTCCTTCACGATGGGCATTACCTGTGCAATTCGATCTTGCATCAGGGCGACATGCTCAATCACACTCCTGTGGGGAGAACTCTCACTTTCCCAAGTTTCCTTGGCAATATCCAACAGCCCTCTTGGGTGTCTCCCATACAGTAACTCAAAGGGGGAGAATCCCGTAGAGGATTGGGGCACCTCCCTAATAGCAAACATCAAATAAGGAAGTAGACAGTCCCAATCCTTTCCATCTCTATCCACCACTTTCTTCAACATTTGTTTTAGGGTTTTGTTGAATCTTTCAACCAGCCCATCGGTTTGGGGGTGATACACAGATGTACGCAATTGCGTCACTTTGAACAATTTACACAGCTCTTTCATAACCCGGGACATAAAGGGTGTACCTTGGTCCGTAAGCAGTTCTTTACAAATACCCACCCGGCTAAAAACAAGAGATAGCTCTTTGGCTATGGTTTTGGCCGAGGTATTTCTGAGAGGGATCGCTTCTGGATAACGGGTGGCATAGTCCATTATAACCAATATGTACTGGTGCCCCCTAGCGGACTTGATTATAGGACCTACCAAATCCATTGCGATTCTCTCAAACGGGACCTCAATGATGGGTAGAGGGACCAGCGGGCTACGGAAATGTGGCATCGGGGCCGACCTCTGACACACAGGGCAGGAGGAACAATAATTTTCTATGTCCTTCATCACCCCAGGCCAATAGAATCTCTGTAATACCCTCTCTCGGGTTTTCTCTGTCCCCAGATGACCTCCAAGAATGTGCCCATGGGCCAACTCCAACACCAACTTCCTGTAAGGTTTGGGCACCACCAGCTGCTCAACGGTTTCTTCTGCCCTTTTTGCCACCCGATACAGTAGGTCCTTCTCTACGCTGAAGTATGGGTAAGTGCAGGTATTATCTGGGTTCACTAACTCGCCATCTATTTCCACTACGTTTTCCCGTGCCTTTATTAGGGCGGGGTCTTTTAACTGTTCTGTGGCAAAATTTTCCCTGTGAACCTCCAGATCAGAAAACTCCACAGACGGTAGGTTTTCGTCTGAGGAGGTGGGCTCCTCTCCAGTTTCTTGAGTCTCCCCTGCCAATACTGACAAGGGAAATTCTGGAGAGTCCTCCCCACTCTCAGAGGAGTTCTGGCTATCACATTCCTGGTACATAGGGGCACCAGTGGGGGGCTCAGGATCATCCCACAGTTCCCAGAACTTCGGAAAATCCCTTCCCACAATGGCATCATGCGGTAATTGAGATACTAACCCCACTGGATGAGAGAGGGTACCTTTGGGGGTCTCGAAACACACTGTAGTCACTGGATACTCTCGGGTGTCCCCATGCACACAAATAACAGCTACCTTGCTATTCCCAGAGACCTCTGTTTTAACTAATTCAGCCTTTATCAGGGTCACAAGGCTACCTGAATCCAGCAATACCACAACATTTCTACCATTAATACATTTTGCATAAATGTTTCTCAGTTCCCCGAATGGCAGTGCATGCGACTGTCGCACACAGCGACTGATGTCTGTCCGTCAGAAAGTCACACTGCATGGGTTCCTCCACAACCGGGCAATTGGCTGCAATATGTCCCGCTTGCCGGCAGCGGTAGCAAACGATCCTTCTTGCGGCCTCTTGAGCCGCTGATTTCCCAGGCTGTTCTCGCCAAACTTGGGGTAGAGCTCCCACCCTCTCACTCTCTCCACCCTCACCCCTTGGAATCCTCTTATCCGCCCCTGGGGATGGTCTGGTCTTAGGGTGGAAAGTCCGAGTGTCTCTGGAAGAGGCCGTCAGGTTCTCTGTAGCCAAGTATTTCTCTACACGATCCACAAGACCACCGGCCGTCTCTGGGTCTCCATGGCTTACCCACTTTTGGATGGCAGTAGGAAGAGCTCTCAAAAACCGATCCATTACAACACGTTCCACAATCTCTGGTGCGGACAAAGTCTCTGGCTGTAGCCACTTCCTGCTCAGGTGAATGAGATCATACATTTGAGACCTGGGGGGTTTTCCAAGCTGGAAAGTCCAGTTATGCACACGCTGAGCCCGGACAGCCAGGGTGACACCCAGCCTTGCCAATATTTCAGCTTTTAGCATCACATAGTCTTTTGCTTGGTCAGGCTCTAGGTCATAGTAAGCCTTCTGCGATTCACCAGTTAACAGAGGAGCCACCAGTCCAGCCCACTGCTCCTCAGGCCACTTTTCTCTTTCAGCAGTCCTTTCAAATGTGGTCAAAAATACCTCTGGATCATCCTCTCCAGTCATTTTTGTCAATAAACGACTCACCCCAAAGGACGCGGTATTAGTGGGACGGCTTTCCTCACTGGTCTGCGGACGTTGCTGCATTACTGCTTCCATTTGTTGTAGTCTCTGCTCTTGCTTCTGTAACAGGTCTATGAAGCGGGCCTCAGATTGCTGCTGGGCTTGTTGATGAGCTTGCTGCTGGGCTGCAAGGCTCCTTTGCAAACCTGCATTTGTCTGCTGTTGATTGGCATTTGCTAGAGCCAGCTGTTTCAGTATCTCCTCCATGCTGGCTTAAAAAAAACTGCCACTGGTTCTCCACCAACTGTGAGGGGGTTAACTCGGTAGCGGGTGTGTGTGACCCCCTGGTTGGGCTCCCCACACAAAAACAGGGCCAGCAGACGGAGGTTGTGGTTTTCAAAATCAAAAGGTGCGGTTTATTTCTCTATGTACAGTGACAAAAACACAGCAAAGCCAAAAAGAAACAAACAAAATAAATCCTGGTCAGTTTGACCTCTGACTAAACATGCAGGTTTCCTAAACTAACAACTGGGATCAGCCTGGTGCTGTCCTAGTCCCTAAGTCCCTGGTTTAGTAAAAGTCCAAACAAATAGCCACACAGGCTTTGCCTCACCGCACAGGGGTTCACTCTCCCTAGACAGTCCACACAGGTCTGGTTCCAGGCATGAGCTAACATCTAATGAAGCTGGGAGTTCCTTATAGAGGCCTAAATGAGCTGACAAGGTTCAGCTGGTCTCATCTCTGTCTGCACGACGCCCCACACTCTCCCTAGAGGTATGAGTCATCCATGAGCCTACTAGCCTCAGCTGGGCTTATACAACTCTCCACCCTAGTTGTATAAGTCAGCATAAAGCCTGAATCTGGGAGAAATATATCTACCCCCCTGGATGCAACCAGGTGACTTTACCTTCCTGCTGTCACAATATATATATATTGTGACAGCAGGAAGGTAAAGTCACCTGGTTGCATCCAGGGGGGTAGATATATTTCTCCCAGATTCAGGCTTTATGCCGACTTATACAACTAGGTGGAGAGTTGTATAAGGCTAGTGGGCTCATGGATGACTCATACCTCTAGGGAGAGGGCTGGGCGTCGTGCAGACAGGGAGTTGATGAGACCAGCTGAAGCTTGTCAGCTCATTTAGGCCTCTATAAGAACTCCCAGCTTCATTAGATGTTAGCTCATGCCTGGAACCAGACCTGTGTGGACTGTCTAGGGAGAGTGAACCCCTGTGCGGTGAGGCAAAGCCTGTGTGGCTATTTGTTTGGACTTTTACTAAACCAGGGACTTAGGGACTAGGACAGCACCAGGCTGATCCCAGTTGTTAGTTTAGGAAACCTGCATGTTTAGTCAGAGGTCAAACTGACCAGGATTTATTTTGTCAATAAACGACTCCCCCCAGTGGACGCGGTATTAGTGGGACGGCTTTCCTCACTGGTCTGCGGACGTTGCTGCATTACTGCTTCCATTTGTTGTAGTCTCTGCTCTTGCTTCTGTAACAGGTCTATGAAGCGGGCCTCAGATTGCTGCTGGGCTTGTTGATGAGCTTGCTGCTGGGCTGCAAGGCTCCTTTGCAAACCTGCATTTGTCTGCTGTTGATTGGCATTTGCTAGAGCCAGCTGTTTCAGTATCTCCTCCATGCTGGCTTAAAAAAAACTGCCACTGGTTCTCCACCAACTGTGAGGGGGTTAACTCGGTAGCGGGTGTGTGTGACCCCCTGGTTGGGCTCCCCACACAAAAACAGGGCCAGCAGACGGAGGTTGTGGTTTTCAAAATCAAAAGGTGCGGTTTATTTCTCTATGTACAGTGACAAAAACACAGCAAAGCCAAAAAGAAACAAACAAAATAAATCCTGGTCAGTTTGACCTCTGACTAAACATGCAGGTTTCCTAAACTAACAACTGGGATCAGCCTGGTGCTGTCCTAGTCCCTAAGTCCCTGGTTTAGTAAAAGTCCAAACAAATAGCCACACAGGCTTTGCCTCACCGCACAGGGGTTCACTCTCCCTAGACAGTCCACACAGGTCTGGTTCCAGGCATGAGCTAACATCTAATGAAGCTGGGAGTTCTTATAGAGGCCTAAATGAGCTGACAAGCTTCAGCTGGTCTCATCAACTCCCTGTCTGCACGACGCCCAGCCCTCTCCCTAGAGGTATGAGTCATCCATGAGCCCACTAGCCTTATACAACTCTCCACCTAGTTGTATAAGTCGGCATAAAGCCTGAATCTGGGAGAAATATATCTACCCCCCTGGATGCAACCAGGTGACTTTACCTTCCTGCTGTCACAATATATATATATATATCCAAAAATGAGGGTGGGGCGGTCTATTGAACAAGACTAAGTTGTATTTTTGCCTGGAACGCTGCTTTAACCACTTCAGCCCCGGAAGGATTTACCCCCTTAATGACCAGGCCATTTTTTGCGATACGGCACTGCGTTATTTTAACTGGCAATTGTGCGGTCATGCAACGCTGTACCCAAATAAATTTGGATGTCCTTTTTTTTCCCCACAAATAGAGTTTTCTTTTGATGGTATTTGATTACCTCTGTGTTTATTTATTTTTTTGTGCTATAAACTAAAAGAGCAACAATTTAAAAAAAAAAAAAAAAAAAAAAACATTATTTTTTACTTTCTGCTATAAAACCTAGCCAATAAAAATATGTAAAAAATCGAATTTCTTCATCAATTCAGGCCAATTTGTATTTGTTACATCTTTTTGGTAAAAAAAAAATTCTTGATTTAGGGACTTTTTATTTATTTATTTATTTTATTTTTTACTAGCAATGGTGACGATGAGCGTTTTTTAGCGGGACTGCGACAATACAGTGAACAAGATGGATGCTAAGTGACACTTTTTGGGGACCAGTGACACCAACACAGTGATCAGTGCTAAAAAAATGCCCTATCACTGTATAAATGACACTGGCAGGGAAGGGGTTAACATCAGGGGCAATCAAAGGGTTAAATGTGTTCCCTATGTGTGCTTTCTAAATGTGTGGGGGGATGCTGACACTAGACAAAGAGAGAGATTGGTTTTCCTGATTAGTAGGAATCACAGATTTCTCTCTTCCTCTGTGACAGAACGACGGTCTACCTTGTTTACATAGGCAGATCGCTATTCTGTCATTCCCCCGAACCTTTGCGGTGACCCCCTGATTGGCTCCCGCTGTGTCCAATTACAGTGGAAGCGGATCCCTGGCGGTGCGCGCCCAAGACCAGCACGTGAGAACAACGTACAGGTACGTTGTTTCGCGCAGCCGGGCCGCCCTGCCGCAATAAATGTGCAGTGGGTGGTCCGGAATCGGTTAAGGTAAAAATCACTCCACTACTTGTCCTACCCCCCTCCCATCCCCATACACTTACCTGACTGCTGCTGTCAATCAAACTCCTGTGAGGAATTAGTGGGGGCTTCACTGACCAGCGCTGTTGGTGTCTATGGGCACACGCAGCCAGGGTCGGGAACACGCGTGTATGGATTCCTCCATAGCACCCTTCTTGCTTAAGAGTCATTCTGAGGAAGGAGGAGTGGACAGCACTGATGGGGAACTGCCAGAAGAAGAGATAGGGGACATCTCTATGCAATATTGTTGCAAAAAGCAAGTATACCCTTTTTCAATTTTAACAAAGAAAAGGCATTAGTATCACTTTACCTTACAGCTGTGTGATGCCACACTTCTTTGCTAATACTTGGGGTGATTGCGCTCTTCTGGAGGGAGCCAGCCACACTCTAAAGCTCACCTTACATGCTTTAGTTTTTTTCATTCAGGCTGGGTTCACACTAGTGCGACACAACATCCGTCCTACTTTGGATCCGACTTTGCCCTGCGACATGAAGCCGACATATGTCCGACTTTCAATGAACAGGGATCCGACTTGGATCCCAGCCAATATCAGGCATTGTGTTTGGTATGAATCTTGAGGGGGAACTCCAGGCCAAATTTTAAATTAAAAAAAACGGCGTGGGTTCCCCTCCAGAGGCATACCAGGCCCTTGGGTCTGGTCTGGATTTGAACGGGCGCCCCTACGCCAAAAAAAACGGCGTGGGGGGTCCCCCCAAAATCCAAACCAGACCCTTATCCGAGCACACAACCTGGCAGGCCGCAGGGGAAGAGGGGGGGACGAGAGAGCGGCCCCCCCTCCCTCCTGAACCTTACCAGGCCGCATGCCCTCAACATGGGGGGTTTGGTGCTCTGGGGCAGGGGGCTGACCTGCGGCCCCCCCACCCCAGAGCACCCTGCCCCCATGTTCATGAGGACAGGGCCTCTTCCCGACAACCCTGGCCGTTGGTTGTCGGGGTCTGCGGGCGGGGGGCTTATCGGAATCCGAGAGCCCCCTTCAATAAGGGGGCCCCCGGATCCCGGCCCCCCACCCTATGTGAATGAGTATGGGGTACATCGTACCCCTACCCATTCACCTGGTGGAAAAAAATTGCAATAAAAAAAACACTACACAGGTTTTTAAAGTAATTTATTACACTGCTCCGGGGGTCTTCTTCCGACTCCGGCGCTCTTCTTCCGACTTCCGGGGGTCTTTTCCGACTTCGGGGGTCTCCGGTGTCGTCTCCGGTTCTTTCTTCCGCCGGGCCTCCGCTATCTTCTTTTTAGCTCTCTTGCTAACAGAGGCCCGGTCTTCCCGTTGTCTCGTCCGGCTCTCCGTTGTCCTTCTGCCGGCCTCTCCACTAACTTCTTCGTAGCTCTTTCGCTAGTGGAGGGGTCGGGCTTCCCGTCGCTGTCGCCGTCGGCTTCTTCTTCCCTCTTCTCCTCCTCAATGTTGACGCGTCGCTTCTTCCCGCTGTAATACTGGCTCTCCGCTCCGCTCCGCATTAATATAGGCTTCTCATGACGTCACAGTCACATGTTCCCATGACGTCACAGTCACATGCTCCGGGGCCATGTGCCCCGGAACATGTGACTGTGACGTCATGAGAAGCCTATATTAATGCGGAGCGGAGAGCCAGTATTACAGCGGGAGGAAGCGACGCGTCAACATCGAGGAGGAGAAGAGGGAAGAAGAAGCCGACGGCGACAGCGACGGGAAGACCGACCTCTCCACTAGCGAAAGAGCTACGAAGAAGTTAGTGGAGGGGCCGGCAGAAGGACAACGGAGAGCCGGACGAGACAACGGGAAGACCGGGCCTCTGTTAGCAAGAGAGCTAAAAAGAAGATAGCGGAGGCCCGGCGGAAGAAAGAACCGGAGACGACACCGGAGACCCCCGAAGTCGGAAAAGACCCCCGGAAGTCGGAAGAAGAGCGCCGGAGTCGGAAGAAGACCCCCGGAGCTGTGTAATAAATTACTTTAAAAACCTGTGTAGTGTTTTTTTATTGCAATTTTTTTCCACCAGGTGAATGGGTAGGGGTACGATGTACCCCATACTCATTCACATAGGGTGGGGGGGCCGGGGGCCCCCTTATTGAAGGGGGCTCCCGGATTCCGATAAGCCCCCCACCCGCAGACCCCGACAACCAATGGCCAGGGTTGTCGGGAAGAGGCCCTGTCCTCATCAACATGGGGGCAGGGTGCTCTGAGGTGGGGGGGCCGCAGGTCGCCCCCCTGCCCCAGAGCACCAAACCCCCCATGTTGAGGGCATGCGGCCTGGTACGGTTCAGGAGGGGGGGAGGGCCGCTCTCTCGTCCCCCCCTCTTCCCCTGCGGCCTGCCAGGTTGCGTGCTGGGATAAGGGTTTGGATTTTGGGGGGACCCCCTATGCCGTTTTTTCGGCGTAGGGGTGCCCCTGCAAATCCAGACCCAAGGGCCCGGTATGCTCCCGGAGGGGGAACCTACGCCGGTTTTTTATTTAAAATTTGGCGTGGAGTTCCCCCCCAAGAGCAGTACAGCACAAGTCGCATGCCAAAGTCGGACCATGCAAGACTGCGGTCCGACTTTGATCCGACTTCAATGATAGTCAATGGGCTGAAGTCGGATCAAAGTCGGACCAAAGTAGTACAGGGAGCATTTTCAAAGTCGGACCGACATGTGTCGGACCAGTTAAGACGGCTCCCATAGGGAAACATTGATTTTCACACGTCATGCGACATGAGCTCCCAATGTCGGAACATTTGTCGCCCCAGTGTGAACCAGGCCTCATCCAGCAGCCTGACCCAAAAAAATCTAAAAAAAAAACTGAACCAATTATCCCATCCACACATTAAAAGTGGATAAGGGAATCCTTCCCATGGTGTCATTGCATTCTGTGCATTGTAGGACTCCTCTGCTACCAGAAAACACTGAACACGTTTCAGCTGATTGGCTGCATGCACTGATCCAAGCAAAATTTTTCAACAAGCTTGTTCATGTGAGATCAATCATTAGATCGACTTTTCAGGAACATGAACAGCCATAGATTGACCAAAATGTGTCTGGTCCCTGCTGAACCTGCCAAATTTTAATCCATCCATGGCCAGCTTTAGGCAGTGTGCATGTGACCTAATTTATTGAGCCTTTGAACTATTTTTGAATAATTTAAATATCTGTAATAATTTAGCTCACAGTGAAAAACAAACAAAATGGAAAAAAAAGCACCAAAGTAAAAATCATTTGAAATATTTTACAAATGAACCATAAACTCTTCCTTGGGGAGTCAGCCAAGCAATGTATTAGCAATATGGAAATATAACCACAGTGCCTGAAAACAAAAGTACCAGATCACTCTATTTTCTGTTTCATAAATGGCCACCATTGTCTGTTTTATGGCTTTATCCATAATTTACTGCTGATTGATGTCTCCTTATACTCATCCCCTATTATTATAATTACAGCCATTGTCATTAGTCATCCATCCAATAGATGTTAGCTCTTGGCCATGGAGCTCCTAATAATTTCTTATCTGAAGTTAAAGCTGCTAACATTTCAGGAATTATGTCCCTATAAAGAAGATAAACAATATAATAGCAAAGCAAATAAAACTGTTTACAACTTAAAAAGGACAAACACATCAATCAATAAATTGTAAAGATTGTTTTATGAAGAAACCGACTTTGACCTTGATGGGTTGTCTCAGTTCCATAAAGATTTTAACAGGCTAATAAATATCTACTTAATCGATAGTTGAATTATTAAGAAATCTGATGCTCGGGTACCAGTGATTTAATGTCAGCATTACATTTCCATCAAAGGCAAACAATGCATCTTTTTTCCTTAAACAAAGCATGGCAAGTCCTTATTGTTTGTCCGACTTTATATTTCACCCATGTAGTCACTTTTACAATAGGATGATTTATCTTTCACTTCCAAGTTGAATTTTCTAGGAGTAATTTTGCTGCTTTTGCATCAAAAAGTAAATTTGACTCCAAAAAAACATAAAAGTAGTTATAATGGTCACATCCTAAATGTAAAATAGTTTATTTTTTCTTTGCAGACAGTCCTTGATTTTAATATTGCCCTCATGCTATCATGGTGTGACACCATTTCTGGATTAATTTTGTATTTATTTTTTCTCATCAACAGATACAGTCCTGCTTTCTATGGCACATGGTAACTCTGGTCGCCTGTATAAAAACCTCCTACCATAACCAGTATCTAATACATCTAACTGCAGAGTAAGGATAGGCTTTGGGTTAATCGTGAGATAATACCAAACTAATGGCGGCTGGCACACTTCCGGTGGGCGGAGCTGACACTTCCGACCGGAAGTGGTAATAGATGGGGCAGTACCAACAACAAAGATGGAGTAAACACCACTTCCTGTCAAACGGAATGGAAGAACTGTACACAGAGGCAGTGATTGGCAGTAAAAAAAGCTGAAGGGGGTATATATTAGGGGACAGACAAGCAGTAAGCAGCTTCCTGATGACGAATTGATTTAGAAATGCATTGAGGCTGCAGGGACATCTCTGGCAATTGTAAACAGGATTCATAGCATCACTCAGCCCAGAAAGGAACCGTGAGGGGCACTTGTGCGGACCAGACATAGGGAATACCTATACATTGCTGGATCAGCTCAGTGCCGGCTTGGAGGCACAGATAAATGTGAGTGCATGACACATATATTTTTTAACTTTAATAAATGATTTTTATACATACTGCACCATGATGGCCCTTTATATCTTATGAGCAATCATAGAGTGACATTCACCACCAACATATGGGGAGGAACTGCTGGATACATCTATAATACGGAGTGGTTATCCATATGAACCAAAGGCGTACATATTCAGCCTATCTGGTGAGTGGCCAATTTACCTGGTGGTGGTGTATAGCACAACGTGGTGGAGGTGATAATCTAGGGAATATTTAGCAAGTCACTGGGAATAGAACATACCACCGGCATTGGATCACATGGACATTTTTCTTGGAAATTCATCCATATAATATCTCCATTCAGTTCACTGGGAGGATTTTATGAACTAAAAATATTTTATGGTTTAATTTTTTTTTTTTATATTTATTAAACAAGGGATTATTTATTCATTGCACATGCACTTTTAAGAAATCACAGCAGGATTTTTGCTACTAATGACACACAGATTGGTATACTAATTGTGGTTTTAAGGTTTAGAACACTGAGTTCACATATTGTTTAATTGTGGTTTTAATTAATAATGTTTAGAGCACTAAGTTTACATAGTGAGTAGAAGATCACAGGTTTTAGGATTTAAGTTAGCGCAATCCACCTTTTTATATATTTTTCATTTAGATAACCTATATGGTTATAATTGATTGCAGCAGACTATTTATATTTTTCTATAATAATATCTTGGCGCCGGTAACACATAATATTTCACATTTTACTTTGGTAACACATTTACGGGCAGCAGAGAATGGAGGTTTTTTCATTTTTGGCCAATCGTAGGCTGGATTTGGGTGAACTCTTTGAAAACTTTGATGACACCACAGCAGTGAACCTGGAACAAGGGTTCAAAAATCTTAAGCATGTAATGGATAAACAGATTAGGGTGTGGTGGGACATTACCACATTGGAAAGGTATAAGGAAGCTAAAATCACACCTAGGAGACTCAGGTGGGATTTGGGACCAAACGATGGGTTGGAGGATGAAAATCTTTCCAGGGCATGGTTTGGCTTTTTTAACAGCTGTGAGGGCAAACTACTAGATGTGATAATAGACAGACGCAAAATAAAACTTGCCAAAATAGAAGCCAACATTAATACCATCAGAGAGAACATGACACCACACACCGAAACTAGTGACTATAAAACCAGAGCTAGCAAATTAAAAGATTTCCTAGTAAAATTAGACAATGAGGTAAAAACCAAAAAAGTTAAAAAATATCAGAGAGACAAAAAAGATTACATAGCCGGGAAAGTATATAAATGGCAAGAGGATGAAATTATATCAAATTCCGCAAACACTTCCCTCAGTGAAGAAGATTGGGGCACACATATAGAGAATACTAACCCAGTAAGAACAACACAGCCCACCCCCATAGCAAGCAATTCACTTGCACCCATCCCCGGTACTAGTACCCAAAATAGGAAAACCCCTAGTAGAGTAGAACAAGGGGGTAATATGGGTCATCCCCCATATCCTCCGGGAGGCCAGTATTCTAGGCCATGGAGAGGTGGATATAGGGGTAGGGGGAGGGGTTATTATAACCAAAACTATGGAGCACCATACTGGCAAGGTGAATGGAGGGAACCATACAGACCCCCCATGCCGGTTTTTCAGACAGGCAGGGGGGATGGAACAGGAACCCACAGGAGGGGGGTTGGAATGGAAACCCACACGACGGAGAGGATGTAGAGGGGGAAGCAAAAAGAAAAAGAGTGAATTAGGGAAAGGCATTTACAATCTAACGGATATCATTTTCTCACAGGAAGAGTTAATGGTCCTTGACAAGGGAATAAAATATGCACCCAACAAATCTTTTAATCAGTTTGAAGCTTTTATTGATTTACAGAAATTTATTAGGAAACTTAATTTGAAGAAGCATTTTCTAGAAAGGGAAGATAATACCCCACGACAGTGTAACACGATTTATAAACATAGTGAGTTGAAAAACAAGTCCACGTTCAATCCCAAATCTAGCACCAATCAGCACATAGAAGTCTTTAAAAGAATAGTGGAAAAAGAGATCAAAGGTATAAAACCGGAAAAAAACAACCCAACAGATAGGATATGGCAAGGCATTAAAAAATTGGAGAAAAGGAAGGACATAGTGGTCAGACCAGCTGACAAGGGGGGTGGGCTTGTGGTATTAACAAAAAGGGACTATGGGACCGAACTAGAGAGACTGGTCCAAGATAGTACAACATATCAAATACTGAAGAAGAATCCAAATAAAGAACTTAAATCTAAATTGAAACAATTCTTGAATACAGGCATTGCGGATAGAATACTAAACAAAAAAGAAGGCAGATATTTACTGCCAGATGCACCAAAAGTACCCATTATATATCAGGTTCCCAAGGTCCACAAAAACAAAATAAAACCACCGGGGAGACCCATAATCAGTGGAATAGGATCCGTCCACTCCAGATTGGGGGAATATTTGGATGTCTATCTCCAACCCCTAGCCGGGAAGGGACGGGCATTCATTAAAGATAGCAAGGACGTAATCCAGCTGCTTGAACACGAAAAGGTGAGTGACTCCACACTGTTGGTAACAATAGATGTGGATTCATTGTACACCAACATTAAGCAGGTGGATGCGTTAGCAGCGGTAGCATGGGCTATGAAACATTTTTCTGATCTGAGATTGAAACAGCGAAGGTTCATATTAGAAGGTTTAAGGATGGCTATGGGGAACAATTTTTTCTGGCACAATCACTGATTTTACAAACAGATAAAGGGAGTGGGAATGGGTAACAAGTATGCACCAAGTGTGGCCAACATTTTCCTGAATAAATGGGAAGAGGAGGAGATATTCGGAGGGTCTTGGCCACACTTGCAAGTCTATAAAAGATTTATAGATGATATCCTGATTATCTGGAAAGGTAATCAGAGTGAACTAAATGAATTTGTCCGGCATATAGGTGCGAACCAATATGGCATAAAATTTACAGTGAATGTTCAGCAGGAGACTGTTTCTTTTCTCGATTTGGAAATATTCAGGAACGGAAACAGTCTGCATACCAGAACACACTTTAAGGACACAGATAGAAATGGGTATATCCCATATAACAGTTGCCACCACCCACAATGGAAAAAAGCATTACCCAAGGGGCAATTCATCAGAATCAGACGCAATTGTAATTCAATGGTAGATTATCAGGAACAAACTTAAATACTCATTAACAGATTTGTGGACAAAGGATATGAAAGGGAACAACTGGAGTACACTAGGGAGCAAGTGAAGAATATGGACAGAAAAAAAAAATTACTAGAAAGTAAAAACAAGAACAATAAAGACAAAGACAGTGTATCGTTTATCACAGGATTCAATAAAGGGTATAAAAAATTGGAAGGGATCATTAAAAAGAACTGGCCAATTATCAGTAATGATCCACACCTTAGCCAGGTTCTACCAGCCAAACCAGTATTCATTTACAGAAGGGCTAGGAGGATAAGGGACATTGTTGTCAAAAATGTCCCTGACCCCCCTAAAAAAATGACCACCTTTTTCGACCACAAAGGATTTTTTAGGTGTGGGAAGTGCAAACCTTGTAGGCTCACTAACAAAGCGAGCAGAAAACTAACAAAATTTCAATCTCGTTCCACAAAGCAGGAATTTAAGATCGAGAAACTCATTACCTGCAAGAGCACGCATGTCACCTATATACTGGAGTGCAGTTGTGGCCTCCAGTATGTGGGTAGAACCACCAGAGCCTTAACTGTTAGGATAGGTGAACATGTGAGGAACATAAAGAAGGGGTACAAATATCACAGCGTCTCAAGACATTTTAGAGATGTACACAACAAGGACCCCCGGTATCTCACATTTTATGCCATTGATCGGATCGAACCAGATTGGAGGAATCTGAATATGCGAAGGGCAGTATCACAGAATGAAACCTTCTGGATATTCAGATTGAACACTATGAAACCACAGGGGATGAATGTGGAGCTAGATGTAAATAGTTTTTTAGAAGATTATTAAATATATTAATTTTTTTTTTTTTTTTTTTACTATTATTTATATTTATTTTTATTATTTATTTATTTTTTTCAATTTTTTTCATTTTAAAAATTAATAATTTAAAAATCAATATTTTTAATTAAAAGGGTGACATATGAATAGAGTACATATATTTTTAATATTTAACCACTTAAGCCCCGGACCATTTGGTAGCTAAAGGACCAGAGGTGAATTCAGAATTTTGCACTGCGCTGCTTTAACTGTAAATTGTGCGGACATGCAATGTTGTACCCAAACAAAATTTGCGTCCTTTTGTTCCCACAAATAGAGCTTTCTTTTAATGGTATTTGATTGCCTCTGCGATTTTTCTTTTTTGCGATATAAACGGAAAAAGACCGAAAATTTTGAAAAAAAATGATATTTTCTACTTTTTGTTATAAGAAAAATCGAATAAACTCAATTTTAGTCATACATTTCGGCCAAAATGTATTCAGCCACATGTCTTTAGTAAAAAAAATGTCAATAAGCGTATATTTATTGGTTTGCGCAAAAGTTATAGCGTTTACAAACTAGGGTACATTTTCTGGAATTTACACAGCTTTAAATTTATGACTGCCTATCTCATTTCTTGAGGTGCTAAAATGGCAGGGCAGTACAAAACCCCCCCAAATGACCCCATTTTAGAAAGTAGACACCCCAAGGAAATTGCTGAGAGGCATGTTGAGCCCATTGAATATTTTTTTTTTTTTGTCCCAAGTGATTGAATAATGACAAAAAAAAAAAAAAAAAAAATTACAAAAAATTGTCACTAAATGATATATTGCTCACACATGCCATGGTTATATGTGGAATTGCACCCCAAAATACATTCTGCTGCTTCTCCTGAGTACGGGGATACCACATGTGTGGGACTTTTTAGGAGCCTAGCCACGTACGGGACCCCGGAAACCAAGCACCGCCTTCAGGATTTCTAAGGGCGCAAATTTTTGATTTCACTCCTCACTACCTATCACAGTTTTGAAGGCCATAAAATGCCAAAATAGCACAAAACCCCCCCAAATGACCCCATTTTAGAAAGTAGACACCCCAAGGAAATTGCTGAGAGGCCTGTTGAGCCCATTGAATATTTTTTTTTTGTCCCAAGTGATTGAATAATGACAAAAAAAAAAAAAATACAAAAAGTTGTCACTAAATGATATATTGCTCACACATGCCGTAGTTATATGTGGAATTGCACCCCAAAATACATTCTGCTGCTTCTCCTGAGTACGGGGATACCACATGTGTGGGACTTTTTAGGAGCCTAGCCACGTACGGGACCCCGGAAACCAAGCACCGCCTTCAGGATTTCTAAGGGCGCAAATTTTTGATTTCACTCCTCACTACCTATCACAGTTTCGAAGGCCATAAAATGCCAAACTAGCACAAAACCCCCCCAAATGACCCCATTTTGGAAAGTAGACACCCCAAGCTGTTTGCTGAGAGGCATGGTGAGTATTTTACAGCTCTCATTTGTTTTTGAAAATGAAGAAAGAACATTTTTTTTTTCTTTTTTTTTTTCAATTTTCAAAACTTTGTGACAAAAAGCGAGATCTGCAAAATACTCACAATACCTCTCAGCAAATAGCTTGGGGTGTCTACTTTCCAAAATGGGGTCATTTGGGGGGGTTTTGAACTGTTCTGGCATTTTATACACAACATTAGGAAGCTTACATCCACTCTTCTAACCACTTGAAGACAAAGCCCTTTTTGACACTTTTTGTTTACATGAAAACATATTTTTTTTTGCAAGAAAATTATGTTGAACCCCCAAACATTATATATATTTTTAAAGCAAAGGCCCTACAGAATAAAATGGTGGGTGTTGCATTTTTTTTTTCTACACAGTATTTGCGCAGCGATTTTTCAAACGCATTTTTTGGGGAAAAAATACACTTTTTTTATTTTAATGCACTAAAACACACTATATTGCCCAAATGTTTGATGAAATAAAAAAGATTATCTTAGGCCGAGTACATAGATACCAAACACGACATGCTTTAAAATTTCGCACAAACGCGCATTGGCGACAAACTACATACATTTTTAAAAGCCTTTAAAAGCATTTACAGGTTACCCCGTTAGATTTACAGAGGAGGTCTACTGCTAAAATTACTGCCCTCGATCTGACCTTTGCGGTGATACCTCACATGCATGGTGCAATTGCTGTTTACATATGACGCCAGACCGACGCTTGCGTTCGCCATTGGGCAAGAGCAGGGCAGGACAGGGGTGCTTTTTATTTTATTTTTAAACTGTTACTTCCATATTTTTTTTTTTATCACTTTTATTGTTATCTCAGGGAATGTAAATATCCCCTATGATAGCAATAGGTAATGACAGGTACTCTTTTTTGAAAAAACTGGGGTCTATTGGACCCTAGATCTTTCCTCCACCCTCAAAGCATCTGACCACACCAAGATCGGTGTGATAAAATGCTTTCCTAATTTCCCAATGGCGCTTTTTATATCCGGGGGGGGGACATTCCCTCCCACTGCTTGTAAAAGCAGTCCAGAGGCTAATTAGCCACTAAGATTGCTTTTACATGAAAGCCGGCCGCTGGCTGAAAAGAATGATACCAAGATGATACCTAAACCCGCAGGCATCATTCTGGTATAAACATTCAAAGTCCAGCAACATACCAGTACGTTGCTGGTCCTTGTTGGACATGTATTGTAATCTTTTTTTTCATGCAGCCTGTTGGCTGAACGAAAAAAAAAGATTGATCGGTGGGTATGCCCACCATTAGAATACCGCCCTTCATCCACCCACTTCTAATGATGGGCATACATGCACCATTTATATATGCCGAAGCATGGGGGCATCTTCTCGCAAAAGTTATGCCGCGTACACATGGTCAGACTTTTCCACGGGCAAGCCTCCGTCGGAATTTCGACCGTATGTACGCGGCATTAGGAGCAAAATCGCTCCTCCGCTCCTGCTGCCCCAATGCTTCGGCATATATGCTTTTTTTTTTTAACTGTGGTGGTGAAATCACCTCCTACAGCACTGGAGTCGCAGGGATCAGGCCTGTCTCTGCGAACGCTGCAGTTATGTGTGTTGTGTTTTGCAAGTGACAGTGATCGATCGATACTGCACTTGGGTGGCCTGGGCTGGACGGAGGGGCAAAACGCAGGT
Source organism: Rana muscosa (assembly GCA_029206835.1). Classification (NCBI taxonomy): domain Eukaryota; kingdom Metazoa; phylum Chordata; class Amphibia; order Anura; family Ranidae; genus Rana; species Rana muscosa. The sequence continues at coordinate 865,838,749 of CM055122.1, forward strand.
GCTAGCATGTATCTGGGCTGATCCCGCTAACACTGCGTTTTTGGGAACCCTAAACTGCTGGGGACGCTAGTATAGATCTGATCAGATCAGATATTGAGCTGATCAGATACTATACCACTAAGGGGGGTGTATGCTTCACGCGTGGGTGTTAGCGCTACTGGCACTAACCTGACGCTGCCTGGGGTGTGACGCAGACCCTCTCTGACGCTAAAACCTAATTGATATCACCCGCCGGGCGATCAGGGGGTTAAACCTTTATTGGGTTATATACGGCGGGTGCCCTGACACTATAAAAAGCAAACTAACTAACCAGCGTCACCCGTAACACTTATATGATGATCACTGGTGAAAGGGTTAACTAGGGGCAATTAGGGGGTTAAAACCTTTATTAGGTAATATATGGGGGTACCTGACGCTATATAAAAACCTGACGGCGAACCTAAAAAAAAATTACTGGCTACCTATCGGCATCACCGACACTAAGACATCGATCAGAAAAATTATCGCTTAGTGACCGTGGTGATAGGGGGTGAAAGGGTTACCTGGGGGGCGATCAAGGGGGTTAAACCTTTATTAGGTAATATATTGGGGTACCTGACGCTATAAAAACCTGCGGCGAACCTAAAAAAAATTACTGGCTACCGATCAGCATCACCGACGCTAAGACATCGATCAGAAAAATGATTGCATAGCGACGGCGGTGCTAGGGGGTGAAAGGGTTACCTGGGGGGTGATCAAGGGGGTTAAACCTTTATTAGGTAATATATGGGGGTACCCGACGCTATAAAAACCTGTGGCGAACCTAAAAAAAATTACTGGCTACCGATCAGCATCGCCGAAGCTAAGACATCGATCAGAAAAATTATCGCTTAGTGACAGTGGTGATAGGGGGTGAAAGGGTTACCTGGGGGGCGATCAAGGGGGTTAAACCTTTATTAGGTAATATATGGGGGTACCCGACGCTATAAAAACCTGCGGCGAACCTAAAAAAAATTACTGGCTACCGATCAGCATCACCGACGCTAAGACATCGATCAGAAAAATGATTGCTTAGTGACGGCGGTGCTTGGGGGTGAAAGGGTTACCTGGGGGGCGATCAAGGGGGTTAAACCTTTATTAGGTAATATATGGGGGTACCCGACGCTATAAAAACCTGCGGCGAACCTAAAAAAAATTACTGGCTACCGATCAGCATCACCGACGCTAAGACATCGATCAGAAAAATGATCGCATAGCGACGGCGGTGCTAGGGGGTGAAAGGGTTATCTGGGGGGTGATCAGGGGGTTAAACCTTTATTAGGGGGGGTTAGGGGGCTACACTGGACCTAAAACTAAATGTAGTGACACTTTTACAGTCACAAATGTCACTGATTGCAGTGATCACTAAATAAATGGTCACTGCAATCAGTGACACTGTGACTGGGGGCTGGGGGGTGATCTGGGGGGTGATCTGGGGGTGTCTGGGGGGCCTGGGGGGGCGATTTATGTACCTATGTGTCCTGGTGTCAGTGTAGTGTTGTGTGCACTAACCTGCATCTTCTCCTGTACGGCGCTCGGTATATGTGAGCGCCGCAGGAGAGATGACATCACTTCCTCCAGCCTGTGTAAACAAGCACACAGGCAGGGGAAGCTCTCATTCGCCGGGAGAGATCGAGAGGGGGTGGCCGGACTCGAACGGCCGTCCCCTCATGCCGGATCGCTCCCGAAGGTAAAACGACCGCTCACTGTAAAGAAGGGGGGTCCGATCGGACCCCCCAACTATACAAAGGCAATCACGTACATATACGTGATTCTGCCTGTCGGTGCCATTCTGCCGACGTATATTTACAGTGGGCGGTCGTTAAGTGGTTAAACATGATTCATCAGCAATGATTAATACATGTTTTTTAAACATGAGGTGTCAGCAATGACTAAGTATATGATTTGCCAGTAATTATTACATTGTAAGAGCGACCCAGCCGTGTATAGGGGCAACCCAGCACAAACATTTGGGGACAGCAGTGGGTGTAAACAAACCGGGAATAGGGACCACATTTGGTTGAAACTAAATCGATAAGTGTTGCCATTCGCCAGAGGGTTTTATCTTTGGCAAATGGGCAACCTGCCAGCATCCAAAATGGCGGCTGGCACACTTCCGGTGGGCGGAGCTGACACTTCCGACCGGAAGTGGTAATAGATGGGGCGGTACCAACAACAAAGATGGAGTAAACACCACTTCCTGTCAAACGGAATGGAAGAACTGTACACAGAGGCAGTGATTGGCAGTAAAAAAAGCTGAAGGGGGTATATATTAGGGGACAGACAAGCAGTAAGCGGCTTCCTGATGACGAATTGATTTCGAAATGCATTGAGGCTGCAGGGACATCTCTGGCAATTGTAAACAGGATTCATAGCATCACTCAGCCCAAAAAGGAACCGTGAGGGGCACTTGTGCGGACTAGACATAGGGAATACCTATACATTGCTGGATCAGCTCAGTGCCGGCTTGGAGGCACAGATAAATGTGAAGGCATGACACATATATTTTTTAACTTTAATAAATGATTTTTATACATACTGCACCATGATGGCCCTTTATATCTTATGAGCAATCATAGAGTGACATTCACCACCGACATATGGGGAGGAACTGCTGGATACATCTATAATACGGAGTGGTTATCCATATGAACCAAAGGCGTACATATTCAGCCTATCTGGTGAGTGGCCAATTTACCTGGTGGTGGTGTATAGCACAACGTGGTGGAGGTGATAATCTAGGGAATATTTAGCAAGTCACTGGGAATAGAACATACCACCGGCATTGGATCACATGGACATTTTTCTTGGAAATTCATCCATATAATATCTCCATTCAGTTCACTGGGAGGATTTTATGAACTAAAAATATTTTATGGTTTAATTTTATTTCTTATATTTATTAAACAAGGGATTATTTATTCATTGCACATGCACTTTTAAGAAATCACAGCAGGATTTTTGCTACTAATGACACACAGATTGGTATACTAATTGTGGTTTTAAGGTTTAGAACACTGAGTTCACATATTGTTTAATTGTGGTTTTAATTAATAATGTTTAGAGCACTAAGTTTACATATTGAGTAGAAGATCACAGGTTTTAGGATTTAAGTTAGCGCAATCCACCTTTTATATATTTTTCATTTAGATAACCTATATGGTTATAATTGATTGCAGCAGACTATTTATATTTTTCTATAATAATATCTTGGCGCCGGTAACACATAATAATACCAAACTAATGCAGTGGTTTACATCTATAGCAACGGATTACCAACAATACACTTTCTGGCCTCCTAATTGTGGTCACATGGCTTAGAAAGGCCAATTTTGGGGATTTACTTATGTGCCAGCCCCATTCCTAGAAACTTTATGGTTCCCATGCAGCATAGTGTACCTAGGGATGGATCAAAAACTGTTTGCAGAAAGAGCTAGTTGCTGTTGTTGAGTGCTGAAAACTGCAATATTTACATTGAGTCCCAGACACACATTTACTGTGTGTTGAACAGACCTAGAGCAGTGGTAGGTGTAGCACAGTGGCTAAGTGGTTCTCTTTTCCACCTAGCAGCAATAGGGTCATCCGTCAACCATCGCACTACCTGCCTGGAGTTTGTGTTCTCCCTGTGTGGGTTTCCTCCAGGTACTCCAGTTTCCTCCTACACTCCAAAGACATGCAGGTAGGTTAATTGACACCTGTCTAAATTGGCCCTAATATATGTATGTATGAATGTGAGTTAGGGGACCTTAGATTGTAAGCTCCTTGAGGGCAGGGAATGATGTGAACATAAATTAAATATGAGTAAATAGCTATGTAAATTGATGGAGCTATATAAGTACCTGTAATAAAATAAATAGATGACATAATGTTTGCAGGGACAGATACAGTAGTTGCTGATTGCTGAACAGTGCTATTTGCACTGAGTCACAATAATACTCATTGTGTGCAAAAAGGGAAGAAAGAAATGCAGCGCTCAAGTAAAAACAAAAAACAAAAAAACAAAGAGGATAAAAGAACATGTATATAACATCTCTATAGGTTATAGTAAATATAATCTATCAGTACATTTTGCGAAATATCATAACAAGGATCCACCAGGAATGTCTTTGGGGGATAGAGAAATATAGAAGGAATTGGCGAGGCAGTGATAAAATTAAAACTCTTAGTAGGTTGAAATCAAAAATGATTTATGCAAAGTTTTGATTTTAGTGAGAACGTGGGGGAACGCAGTTCTGGCACCTCCAGCACAGAATGTATATAATGGCAAGGTGTGCTGGGGTGTGCTGGAGGGTCTATTGATGCTGGGGGATCTATTGTTCCTGGAGGGGATCTATTTTTGAGTATTAGTCTATTGTTGCTGGGTGGTCTACTGTTGTTGGTGGGAGATCTATTGTTGCTGGTTGGGCTTATGTTGCTGGGGGGTCAATTGATGCTGAGAGGCCTCTACTGTTGCTGGCTGCTGGAGAATCTATTGATGCTGGGCGAGCTGCTGGGAAATCTGTTGTTGTTGCCAGGGTCTACTGTTATTGGGGTCTACTGTTGCTGTGAGTCTATTGTTGCCGGGGAGAGTCTATTGCTGTTGGCTGCAGAGGATCAACTTTACTGCTTTTCTCTGTATTAATAACAAATTCAATATAAATTACTTAGCACCACAAAATGATACTTCTGTATACTCTAATTATAGTTCTGCATTCTCTAAAAGGGGTGGTACTGGAAGGTTGGTAGGTGGTGGATCCAAGGGAGGGTGATCAGAGATAGATAGGGGGCAGAAGCAAAAAGTGGGGAGTTCCTGCACCTATTCTCTGGGGGAAAAAAGCCCTGGATTTATGACCTGAAAACCCTTGTGCCGAAAGGCTTAAATGTGGATTTTGATATTAAAAATGATCGATGAAACAATTTATAAGTATTTTTATTGCATGAGAATTTTGCATGTTTTTTTTTAACAATCAGGAGTGCTTTATTGGAGGACAATATACAGTACAACAGATCATCAATACAGACATTTTATAATACATTGTATGTTTGATGTTACTTATTGGAATGTTAGTCGTGTTAACATATTTATTGATATGGTACATATCCCTTGGAGTGCAGCAATTTGTGGATTATACTACTTTTTTTTTTAAATATTTGTAAATATATTTAATATTTTTATAATAATATTTTTTGGGGTAAATCTAGATTGTTCTTCTGGGGAGGTTTTTTGTTTTGTTCTGGATTCCCAAGGAGTTAATAATTGGTTCATCTACTTTAGCTGTAATGAACACTTTTTGTAGCTTTGTGTTGTAAATATTGCCCAGCAGCGTGGTCTATTGCTCTTAAACTTAGAATCATTAAGAGTTTGCTCTGCGGGAAGGGTTTCTATGACAGCATGTAAACTCCTCAGACTTTATATATGGCTCCTATCCCTCTGAAGAAGCCACAGCCATAGTGTAACGCATAAAGGGCAGAGCTGTCGATGCAGGATGTTCGTACTAACTTGGGGGAAGCGAGTATAGGAGGTATTTGTTGTATGTTACATGGAAGCCCGCAACCTTAAAGTGGTTCTAAAGCTTAAACATTTTTTACCTTAATGCATTATTTGCATTAAGGCAAAAAATGTTTAGGCATCAGCATCCCCCCTTTACTTACCTGAGCCCTCATTCGATCCAGTGCTGTGCACGTCTGCAGCTCTTTTCTCCCCTCACTTCTATGACTTACTGGCTTTGCTGGGACATGGAGACATTGGCTCCCAGTGCTGTCAATTAAAGCCAGTGACGAGGGAGCGCGGGAGGGGGGGGGGGTGAGTCACAGTTGTGTCAATGCTCACAATGTGAGTGAGATGTTATATATGAAATTTTTATAAATTTGGCATTTTTTATGGAAAGCACTATGATGATCTGTATGCTTTACCTCTGTGGAATTTTTGGAAATCATACCTGGTGGGAATGGATCTGGAGGAGAGTGTTTGTTTGTTTTTTAGGAGCGCCAAACACATCTGCTGATAACCCTTAAATGGACAAGTGCATAAGACCTATTGCCCATAGGTCAAAGTGGGAGGTGAGCTGCTAATGGTGGTGGTGTGTTACACATGGTGTGTACATTATAAGGAGGAATTAAGGGATCAAGCACTTTAAAGTGAATTTTTTGGTGGAGCACAACACATGGACTTTCTTTCACAATTATTTCAGTTTTATTGATTTTACATTGGAACTACATGAGAACTTGTTCTATGATTGTAATTTATGTATTAATGAATGTTTTTAATCTATTTGCATATACACAGTGAGATACAAGTGTGGCACTGGGTCAATTTAGGTTGTGGTATCCCTATCTGCTACCGAACCCTGGCAATTCTGAATGCTGCGACCTGGCACTAGCACACAGCAAAACTCATCTCCACCATCAGTAACTCTGGAAAAGACCAGTTAAACTAAATAAAAAATCCTCTAGGTCCAAAAATTTGTTAAAAAAAGTCCAGCGCTAAAAAAAAAAAAATTGCCTTACGCCAGAGGAGGCACTTGGCTACCAGCTCTCAACCACTCAAAATCGATTAAAACACAAATGATGAATAACGTGAATAAACCATGTGAACACCTGCATCCAACAATGATAACAACCAGTGAAAAAAACAGGGGACTAATGAGCAGGTAGCCCAATAACTAGACAAAGGAAACTAACAGACTAGGGTTGCCGCTGTCAAAAAAGAGGGGAAGGGGAGACAGAGTGACCACTCTAGTGTAGTAGGTTCCAACCAATTTTATTAAAGGATTAAAAGATGTGTACTCACAAAGATGCATGAGAAACACGTGCATAAAACAAAGGGGAGGATGAGCCTGTAGTAACAGCATTGTCCCAAACATGTGCAGCTGGATGGATGGATGGATGAGCCACTGAGCTGATCGCTGGATAGAGAGCTGCTCTGATAGTCTGACGTGCATAATGTGCTTCGGTTTCTTCACTCCCAGGAAGGATGGCCAATGGATGGTGTAGTCCACCTGATGTCCAGGGTCCAAGGACGCGTTTCGAGGCACCTTCCTCTTCCTCGGCTCTGCAAAGTTTCATAAGAAAAACCTTGTTTTTCAAACTTTTCAGTATTTTTGTATTTATTTAGCAGAAAAAAAAACACAGGTGATTAAATACCACCAAAAAAACTCTAGTTGTGTGAACAAAACGATAAAAATTTAGTTTGGGTACAGCGTTGCATGACCGCGCAATTGTCATTCAAAGTGCCTGGGCAGGAAGGGGGTAGAAGTGCCTGGTTTTGATTTGGTTAATTTATTTGCAACTCCCCATGTAATTTGTTTGACAAACCCTTGCCTATTAGCCTTGAAATGTTAAATTAGCAGTTTTCAGATTTTGCAGCATGTTTTATAAATGGCACTCAATCCAAACCCAAGCATCTTTGCGCATCTCTTCGGCCTCGTACACACGACCGATTTTCTCGGCAAGAACCAGCAAGAAACTTGCTGGCAGAGAGGTCTTGCCGAGTAAATCGGTCGTGTGTACGCTGCTAGCGTGTTTCTCGTCGAGAAAACCGACAAGAAACCTCGACGAGAAAATAGAGAACCTGCTCTCTATTTTCTCGTCGAGATTCTCCTCGGCATGTTTCTCGACGAGAAAAGTGAGTGTGTGTACACTTACCTGTCCGCCCGGAAGCCCGCGCATGTTCGAAATGAATTTGACGCATGCGCGGTAGCTTCCTAGGCATACGTAGGGTATACCAAGATGGCGGCGACGGCATCGAATGTGACGAGCGCATGCTCGACGTAGTCGATGATGTCACCGCGTACACTCCTTTCAAAGAACCGCGGGTTCTTTGAAACGAGCGTGTGTACACTCGGCCGGGACAAGTTTCTTGTCCAAGAATCTCGTCGAAAAAATCAACATGTTTTTTTCAACGAGAATCTCGGCCGTGTGTACGAGGCCTTCCACTGAATATTAAACATTCATAGACAAAAGATTTTCATTATTATTCATCTATTGCCCCATTTTAGCAACCAGTGCAAGTGTACCAGCATGGCTCCCAACTTTTGTTCAAAACTCTCCTATCCCTCTTTGTCATAACTTGTCACGTTTTGTAGTCTGATGTATAGATTAAAAACATTCTCTTTGACAACCAAAAGTGTTATGCCGCGTACACACGACCGTTTTTAAAATCATTGAAAAAACTGCATTTTTCTCGACGTGATTTTTCGTGTTTCCTCTCAAGCCTGCCTTGCCTACACACTATCGTGGAAAAAAATGTTCGAGGAAAGTGCGGTGACGTCCAACATGTACTACGGCACTATAAAGGGGAAGTTCCATTCGGATGGCGCCACCCTTCATGTTAGTAAAGTTTGTTGAGCGACGGTTCACGCTTTTCAGCCTCATGCTTTTCAGTTCGTTACAGCGTGACAAATGTGCTATCTCCATTACGAACGCTAGTTTTACCAGAACGAGCGCTCCCGTCTCATACTTGATTCTGAGCATGCGCATTTTTTTTCACGTTGTTAAAGCCCACACACAGGCGTTTTTCATGACGAGAAAAACGACGATGTAAAAAATGACGTGAAAAATTAGAGCATGTTCCAATTTTTCTCGTCGTGATTCTCAGCGTTTTTCTCGTTGGGAAAACTGCTGGAAAGCCCACACACGATCATTTTTAATGACCATTTTAAAAATGACATTTTTCTCGTCATTAAAAACGGTCGTGTGTACACGGCATTAAAGTACAGTTGACCTTTCGTTCAACCTCTAAATTATTGCCGTTGCGAAACGCTAGTATAAAGGAAGAGTACTTAAAAGGAAATACAATTGTAAGATTACCCACTTTTTTTGTTTATTACTTCTTCATTGTCTGCATAGTGATACCCACTTTTTTGTATACACAACAGTAAAACTTCAGTCAGACACTTTTGTGTTGAGAAAGTGAAAAGTGATTAGAAACCTAAGACTAAAAATAATTGTTGTTAAGCCTTTGCTGGGAAAATGTATCCTTACTACTTGCCCAATCGCACAACAGGAAATAAGAAAAACTCTCTAACAGGAATTAAGGCAATAAAGATCTTACAGAGGTTCCAACTTCTTCCCACTCCAAATAAAACTATAATGCCTCGTACACACGACCGGGTTTTCCGACTGGAAAACTCAGATGAGAGCTTTTGGCTGGGAATCCCGGCCGTGTGTATGCTCCGACGGCAAAACTGCCAAAAACGGCCGGCAAAAAAAGAGAACTGGCTCTCTTTTTTCCCGTCGGGATTCCCGACTGACTCTTTACCGTCAGAAAACCCGGTCGTGTGTACGAGGCATATGAAGCAAACATCTGTCTGGAGATCAGCTTTATCTGAAAACTTACAATAAATATTGCCTGAAAAATAAAATTTGCTTGGAAGTCGGATATAAATTAAATTTACCTTCACCTATAAAAAACTGTAAGTTCATTGAATTGGGAAATGTTTACTATAGGAATTAGTATGCCAGGCATGAGCTGTGTTTTTTGCTAAATACAAATAAACTCAAACTACTTTCTTTATTTAGAATAGGTGCAAAATGCATAAACATTTAATTTGCACTTAGTTATGTTTATGTACGTAAACCCAAAACCAAAAATGTAATCTGTTGTACTATATAGGTGACTACATTCGTTTTCAAGCTTCTTTTGCTTTATTTTGACCTGGTAACCCTGCAAAAAACATACTTCCTATCCCTGAGTGGCTACATCACTCCTCCTGTTCTCCTACAATGGACTATAAACACATCCATATCTCTTCATCTCCATTACATGGGTGGCAGGGCTATTGGTAGCTTAAAGAAGATAGCTATAAAGAAATAACTTTTTCAGTGCAGCTCACAGGAAGTGACAAGAACGCTGCATTTCTGGCACAATCAACAGGTATTTTTTGTATTTGCTAAAATATTGTAAGCTTGAACAAAGGAAAACTAGTGCAGCCACAACATTTAAGGACTGTAGGCTACAATAATATTGTAGTTTTGTAATTAATTCTCCAAGTGCCATTTTACCAAAAGTGGAGTTGCAGTTTAATGTTTGCATGATGCCTTCTAACATCAGTCAACAAACTGTAACTAAAAATATTGCTTTCCACAACACTTAACTATATAATTTTGATGGGATATAATACAAAGTAATAATAATAATGTATAAAATTTACATGCAATAAAGCAGTAATAAAGTGAAAATTATTTTATATTCCCTTATATAAGATAATGGCAATCCCATGCGGACTTCATCATTGCCATCTTTGGATAATTATAATTATTAATGTATGCTGAGTGTCCAAGAAAACTAGAATTTAATTAAGAAATAGGCGTACAGAATATATTTAATTCATTGTAGGAATGTGATCTATATGTTCCACCATATGAATAAATGTAATTTTTGCGTGTAATCGCTCTGCTTGCCCACACTATGAGTTGTTTTTCTACTGCAGTAAGATGTGTCCTTTAACATTTATATTTTATTACAGCTTTATAGACTACATAAACAAACAAAAAAACCTTTCATATTAGTCTAATGTCCCTACTAGGGACAATGAATGTAAAAATACTGCATATTTGCTGTGAATTCCTATGATCTAAACCGTACTCCTCCCTAAAGATACCATCACGATATACAGCCCAGGAGGCCACTGTTTTATTACAAAACGACCAAAGAAAGAGGGTTGGCCAATCTTCTCAAAGCAACAACCAAGCAATTTCTCAATACATTCTCGCATGAGAAAGTTCAGGAATAAGATTGGATGTAGACAAGTTGACCACCCTCTTTTCCAGTGTACTGCTAAAGGGTCATCACCTTTTACAACTATATGAGTCTTCAGTTTTCTTCTTCCCCTACTTTTACCCTTTTGGGAGCACAAAAGAAAAGCTAATTGAAATGCACTGTTTATGCTAAGAGACATGCGCAGTGCTTTTTACAAATGTTATTCTTTTTAAGCAAAACTGTAAGATCCCTTTCACATGGGGTGATTAGCTCAGTGCCCTGCGCAGGTTCATCTTTTACCGGCAGGGGGATGCACACAGAGTGAGTTCAGGGACTTGCACTCACATGTCATATAGGGACACAACAGCTGTGCCCCTGCAGCCGTGTGTCACTATAGACTAAATGGGGCGCTGGCATGGGGATGCACGTAGCACCTGTGCATCCCCCCGCCAGTAAAAGATGGACCTGCACAGGGCATGGAGCTAATCCCCCCCCCCCCATGTGAACGGGGCCCTACAGTTTTGTTTCCTTTTAAAAGAAAAACATTTGTAAAAAGATTGGGGCCTAATTTTATTTTATAGCATTTATACATTTACAATATGTGCAATCTTAGATTTATTTATTTTGGGTACTTAAATAGCAGTGTCAATTTACACAGAACTCTTACATATACATTCACATCAGTCCCTGCCCTCAAGGAGCTTACAATCTAAGGTCCTTAACTCACAGTCATACATACACATACTAGGGCCAATTTGGACAGGAACCAATTTACATACCAGTGTGTCTGTGGAGTGTGAGTGGAAACCCACACAGGCACAGAGAGAACATGCAAACTCCAGGCAGGTAGTGTCGTTGTTGGGATTTGAACCAGCAACCCTTTTGCTGCTAGGTGAAAGTGCTAACCACTACACCATCGTGCTGCCCAATTAAATGTATTTATAAATACATTTTAAATCTATGACAAAGGATTTTCAGAGCACTGATGTTTCCTAAAGAGCAAGCATAGTAGTAGTTATCCCCTTTCAGGCAGACTGTCTCTCAATGAGACCTCTGATGGAGGTTTGCTTAGACTTAGTCCTATAAATGTATACATTTTACCTTTCTCTACTGAGCTTTGTAAGCAACAGACATTTAAACAGGAGGTAAGGGGATACACTAAAAAGATTCCCAGAAAACCTATTAATTAGGTTTACTGCTAACTACTTACAAAAGCATATAGGAAGTGTTTTTCGACACCTAGTGTCCCAAGAGTGCAGTGGTTCAAAAAGCACTAAGCACAAACATTTATAGTGCTATCGGTGAAAGCAAAGGATTCCTTGGCAGTATGTATTGATGCTGCAGTCCTTGTTCCCATCAGGCTGATCACCTCCATGCCAAGCCGCATTAATGCCGCAGTATGCAAAAGAAGCCCTGACAAAGTATTGAGTGCATACTATACTGTACATGGACATACTTTTCAGTAAGCCAACATTTCTGTATATAAAAAAACTTTTTTTTATTGGTCTTATGTAATATTCAAATTTTCTGAGATACTGAATTTTGGGTTTTCACTAGCTGTAAGCCATTATCATCAAAATTAAAATAAAGAAGTGCTTGAAATATATCACTCTGTGTGTAACACATCTATATAAAATATGAGTTTCATTTTTTTAATTGAATTACTGAAATAAATGTATATTTTTGATGATATTCTAATTTTATGAGATGCACCTGTATATACCTATATGTGTGTCTATTTCTTTGAGCCATGATTAAGCACCAGATTTGGGTGTGAAACATGTTATCTGTTGTTTGTTGTTCACCCCCATCTGCTGTATGGTTTATTACTTTTATTTGGAATAAAGGTGATTATATCGGAGTGCAGCCATCCAGTCTTGTTTCTTCCTATGAAAAATATTGAATGCTCGTTTTTGCAAGAGGATGGGTTAGTGCACCGTAAAAGTCACTGTACACACGATCGTTTTTTCCGACGGGATAAATTCCAACGGAATTCCGTTCAAGCTGTCTTGCATACACACTGTCATGCCAAATTCCGGCCATCTAAAATGCTGTGACGTACAACACGTACGACGGCACTATAAAGGGGAAGTTCAAATCCAACGGCGCCACCCTTTGGGCTGCTTTTGCTGATTTCGTGTTACCGCGTGTTAGTAAAAGTTTGGTGAGAGACGATTTGTGCTTTTCAGTCTTCGTGCTTTTCAGATCGTTTTCTGCTGTTCAGTTGGTGCTTGTGGGTTCATATCTGTCTTTCAGGGTGTGTAGTCAGGTCGTATCTGTTTTTCAGGGCGTTCTTGTCCGCTCGTTTCTGTTTTTCAGGTCGTTCTTCATAGGACTTTCTGTTCCTCAGTGCGTTTTGTTTAGTTCTTTCTGACCAGCCTAACGTTTTCTAGCCATGTTGCGGGTACGTTCTCGTCGTAGAGTTTGTGCTGCATATGGGCTTGGTGTTGGGGTTAATGCTTTAACCCAAGCTCAGTCTATGAACAGGGTGAGGAGGAGTTCATGGACGAAGAATTGGTTGCTCCAGCGGGACCAATTCTGTCATATGCCTCTGCTGCGGGAGATCCAGGAGAATAATCCTGATAACTTCAGGAATTATCTCCGGATGACGGACCCCATTTTTTTACCGTCTGTTGGATTTGCTGTCCCCCTATATCACGAGGCAGGACACTGATGCAACAAGCCATCACTGCCGAGCAGAGGCTAATCACCATGTTGAGATACATGGTGACTGGGAGAAGTCTGCAGGACAGGCATCTCCCCCCAGGCTCTGGGGATCATTATACCAGAGACCTGCAAGTTTTCTCCTTTAACATCACATTCTATGTATTTCATGTATGCTAATGTATTGTATTGTATTGTATTGTATTTATTTCATCATTCCCTAATTACCATGATTGTAATATGCTGTGACTGTCCCCTTTTTCCCCATGCATGCTGTAAGCTTTTAATGGTTACTTTTTGGCCTACATGCATATTTCCCTTCACTAACCTCTCCAGCATGCTATCCTGGGCCCATACACACCTAGTCTAGTCACTTACCAATGTATTTTGTCAGCTACATTGTAGTGCTCCCCCCCCCTAAAATGTGTACAAATGTTTTTGTTCTCATAAAATTCAGGCAGAGTGGCAGAGGCTTGTTTATGGGGTCCCTAACTCAGCTAGAACCCCCCCTCCCTAAAATGCGTACAAATGTTTTTGTTCTCATTAAATTCAGGCAGAGTGGCAGAGGCTTTTTTATGAGGTCCCAAACTCAGCTAGAACCCCCCCCCCTAAACAATTTCCAATGGGCCATCAGAGGGGGTGAGGAATCTGATAAGTGGACCTTATTCGGGGTCGTACTATTATAATTATAAAGATTTTAATAGTATTGTGTTGATGGCGGTGGTGTCGGCACAGTATGAATTCCTGTATGTGGACGTGGGGAAGAATGGCCGGATGTCGGATGGTGGTGTCTTTGCACGGGCAGAGTTTGCCCAACATCTCCAGACTGGTGGCCTGGCACTACCACCTGATGAAGACAACGTTGAGGGCCTTCCATTCGTTTTTATCAGTGATGAAGCTTTTGGGCTGGGACCACACCTGATGAGGCCATTCTCCCTGAGGACCATCACCCCGGAGAGGAGGGTTTTTAACTACCGGCTGGCCAGAGCCCAAAGGGTTGTTGAGAATGCCTTTGGGATAATGGCCAGCCTGTTTCGCCTGTTTCTGACAGCAATCCATATGGCGGACTACAAACTGAACCATATCAACTTCAGCTGCTGCATCCTGCACAACTTTTTGCGTAAAAATTCACCAAATTATCTGACCACAGTTGGGCCTGAGGCCAGATTTTGGGGAATCCTCTGACGGGCCTGGATACTGGCCATACTGGCTTGCCCCCCCAAAGCGCCCGTGAAGTGGAGAATTTTATGGATAGGGGGGCCATTGCTATGCCAGACAATGTCTGCTTTTTTTTGTGAATAAACAAAAAATATTATCTGTTAAAATATAGAATTTCTTTATTGCTTGTGTTTCTTTTAGCTGTCTCCTATGTTCTCTTAGTGCACTTGTAGTGCCAAGTGGATTTTCCTTTAGTAAATAACCCCCATTGTCACTGTAAACACAAAATTTACTTTAAAAACTGGTATTGAGCATTGAAAGAAGAAGGCACACATTGTTGATTAGAAAACTATTTTTACTCTGTGCACATTCACATGTGCATTATAAAATTTTAGGTTGAATGCAAACATATTTTTTAATCCAAGTATTTTTCCCAAAAAATTGGGGTTTTGCATAAGCAGACATGTTTCAAACCATAAGACATATACAACTTGGGAACTTACAAAGTTCAACCTTGAAAAACTGAAGGCAATATCAGACATTATAGCATGTTTAAAAATGTGTTGATCTTGCCTTCATCAGATGGGGTGATGTCACCCCTGAACAAGCCAAATTTTGAAGATGCACACAAATTGTGATGCAAAATGGGGATTTCCCTCCTAATCCCATGCCTAATGTCAACATGTGCTATCTCCCATCATGGGCGATCAATGGATGTGTTTTAGGTATGCAACCCCTTCCTCTCACCTACTTGAGTTGCGAGGAAGGGGTTGCACCCACAAAACGCGTACATTGATATCCCCTGATGGGAGATAGCACATGTTGACACACTGTGTGCATCTTCAAAATTTGGCTTGGGAAAAATACAATAACATTTCAGAAATTAGTCCACAAAAACTTTAAATGGTGGCATTTTGAATCTATTTAGATTCTCCCCAACACATCAATCATGTTCTTAATTTGTTGGTCAAAAAAATTTAGTTTATTCCTTATGATGTCTATTTCCCGACTCCACACCATGAGGTCCTGGATTAGGATTTGTGCACTTGCACTGGAGAAATTAGAAGATTCTTCTACAACCATCACATCACCTAAAAAAAATACACACCATGTATTATAAATATGCAGGCCTACATATATTACCTGAATCTGTGGTGACAGACACTGACCTGTTGTGGTGACAATTTCGCCCACTTCCTCCACCTGTCCTTCCTTCACCTTTCCTTCCTCCACATCCTGAGGTTGGGGTTCTCTCTGTTCCTTCCGAGGTGTGGGGTTCCTGGTGTCCTGTGAGCAGGGTCCTCCGAGTCTTTTCTCCCCTATGAGAATTAAACAAAAGGTATACTTAGCACACAGATATTTGAGGCCAGAAATAGGAATATGAAACATTGCTTGGAAGTGGGGTACAATTGTCTGTTTTTGCAGAGTTCCAAGATGAAGACATGATTTTTCCCTTACCAAAGCTGGAATACTTACCTTTTTTGGGCAATTTTCACACATGGAGACACCCCAAAAGTATCCACTGAAGCACCTGTGTGGGACACCCTAAAACGTTTGTTCTGGTGTCCCACACTAGTACTCCTGAGTCCAGATGTGTAAACAGCTGCTGAGTGTCCTCTCCTTTTCACTGAATCTATAGTTTGCATTTCATTCTAGTTACAAACACATCTAGACAACTATGTTATAAACTTAATTTAAATACAAATAGGCATGACCACATGTTTTTTTACCTGTATCTGCCCAAAACATCGTATTTTGTGGGCAAACAATGTTTACTACGACCGATTTACCTTGGCCACTAACCTGAAAGTTGCCATTTTAAATTGTCCAACCAGTCAATAAAAGCACATGGAGCAACATGCAAGTAATTTATAAAAATAATAATAACACAGGACAAATACTTACTTTTTTGGAGCATTCATCCTTCTGTATTGATCATGCTCCCTGAGTTTCAAGTCTGACCAGCATTTCCTCAGCTGCTCCTTGGATCGCCGTACCCCGAAATTCCTGTGCAGACTTCTCACAACTTTAGACATGATCTTGGCCTTTCTCACTATTGGGTTGGTGTACAGTCCATGCTTCCCATCATAATCGCTCCTCCTCAAGATGTCCACCATCTCCGCCATCTCTGCAAATGACATATTTAAGGCCTTATATCTCCTCCTGGATCATGACATTTCCGGCTCTGGGCTTTCCTCATCGTTAGTGGAATTATGCACCTGCTGTGTCTCCGCCATGTCTCTCCCACTGCGCGCCGAAAGAGAAGGGGCGGCGACACGGACGGAGTTTCACGCATGCGCAATGTATATAAAGCTAACACGCATGTGTCATAACTACGTTCTGTGTGCGGAGGAAGGAGGACCGGAAGCGCCGAACTTCCTAAACGAAGGTAAAATTTTAACTTGGGGGCATCAGTGGCCTATACTGCTTAATGATTGAGGCCTATATTGGGATAAGATTAGGACAGTTTAGGCTGACCTAGTCTTTTTGTCTTGTGTTTTATCTTGCAGATAATAAGCAGCACTTTAAAGACCCTCAAATCTTGTCGGCTTTCATTGACAAATACAGGGAGATGAGAAATTTATGGGAGCTGAAGCATGATTTGTATCATAACCGAGACGCAAGGAGGGCAACGATGGAGAAATTGGTTGAATTTGTGCAGACACTGATCCCCAAGGCAGACATGGAGATGGTGAATAAAAAATAAAATAACTTGAGGAATATGTATAGGAAGGAGTACATTAAAATCCTCAAATCCCGGAAATCAGGAGTAGCAGCAGACGTGCAAGTGTATGTACCCAGGCTGTGGTACTACAAAAGACTGCGTTTTCTGGACGACCAGCTTGAAGCCAGGGAATCACTTTCCAACCTTCCCTCCAGCCTTCCCTCCACTCTTCCCTCCACCCCAGCAGAGGGTGAGGAGGAGCAACCTGGCCTGGAAGACCCGGATATGAACATCTGGAGCCAGGTATAGTATTTTTATACATATTTATTGTCCTATAATTATTGTTGGGAACTAGATGAGTTGAGTTGAGAGGTATCTTAATATAGCGCGGTCTTACCCCGAAGGGTCCCGACGCGCATAGCAGAGTTCCTGGGAAAAGAGGATCCAGGAACCAAGAGCAGCACAGAGCGGCAGAAAGGGTGGAAGAGAGAGGCTATGTAGGAAAGGCTTGCGTGAAAAGCCAAGTCTTCAGTAACCCGCGGAAGACCGGGATAGTATCGGCCTCCTGGAGCTTTACAGGGAGGCTATTCCTAATACAGCACCCTGGTGGGAGAAGGCCCGACTACCACGCCGGATCTTCTTGGGCAACGAGATGTAGAGGAGATCTCTGCCGGTAGATCTGATTGATCTGGCAAGAGCTTGTTTATGAAAACGAGAGCAGAGATAGCTTGGGGCCAGGCCTCATATAATCTTAAACATGATACACCCTGCCTTAAATAAGGTGTGATAGTGGACCGGCAGCCAATGTAGGGCGCAGAGGACAGGGGTGATATGATCCGTCAACGGGACATCCATGAGTAACCTTGCCGCAGCATATTGAATAAGTTGAAGCTTCTGCACTAACATTTTTGGCAATCCCAGATAAAGAGAGTTGCAGTAGTCTAGGCAGCTAACTGTTGTGGCACAGATGACAGTTTTTCTGTCCGAGATATCCAGATATTTAAACAGCCCCCTCAGAAGTTTTGACATGCACTGACAACCTTTTTTTATCTGGGGAGCCAGGGTTAAACTTGAATCTTGGACGAATCCCAGATCACGGACCTGGGGGGCCACCTCCGGAGCAGGACCAAATGTGGGAGGCCTAGGTGGGATATCTGGGGGGGTGGCCAGATCGCTGAAGATGATCACCTCAGTTTTTCCCCCATTAAGTTTCAGGAAATTGGCAGACATCCATGTGTTGATGGCCTCCAAACAGCTGGCATGGGTGGCATCAGCCGTCCGGTTCCTAGGAATCTTCAGGTAGACCTGGGTGTCGTCCGCATAAACATGGTACTGGACGGCGTGGGACTTTAGCAGGTCGGCAAGGGGCCTCATATAGATATTAAACAACAGGGGTGACAAGGCAGAGCCCTGTGGAATTCCGCAGTCCAGGGCGGTGTACTTAGAGTAAAAGGGGCCAGTCTTGACTCCCTGAACTCTACCCTCTAAAAAAGAGGCCACCCATGCCAAAGCTGACCCGCTCATACCCAAAACAGATCTCATCCGCTCCAGTAAGATTCCATGATTTATGGTGACACAAGATGGCCTTGGCCAGCTTGGCAGGAAGAGACACCAAATATAGGTCACTTACAAGCTGCCAGTCCAATCCTCTGCTCTCCAGTGCTGGAATTAGGCAGGCACTCTCACCAGTGGCCATATCCCATCTCAGCAAACTGTCAGTTAGTTTTCCACTGATTACAGTGAAGGCATGATGAAGTTGGCGAGAAGGGTGGCAACAAGACAGGTTGGAGAACAACATAAAATTTGGCTTTGGCGGACCAGTGTCCCATGCAAATCCAGCAGGAAGGAAGATTGTGGGACTGTGGAGAAAGGGAAGTATTATTACAAGGTTTATTACTAGCTCATCGCCTTGCAAAGATTAGCAACATAGGCATGCACACGGGGTGTGCCTGGGCACACCCTAATCACCCCAAGCTGTCTACCGAGAACTGCCCCGAAATGTTGCGTTTTAAGAGTGTGTAGCCCGCGCTGCCGGGTAGCCCAGTCAGCAGATCATGAAACTTGCCAGATCCGCTGAGTGTGTGAACTGTGCTGTAATGTCACTGCTTGCAGAGAGAAAGATCAGCTGTCAAAAATCAGCGGTGATGTTGGGGGGGTGGGCGGGGTCGAACAGTTATCAAACAGCATCCAATGGGATGGGGTCTGGGCGGGCCGCTTAATTTGTGGCTTTGCCCCCTTTCTTAAGCAGCCCAATCTTTGGCTGATGTTTGAAAGTTGCTCGGTCCGACCCACCCCAACATCCCGGCTGAGTCTTTCTCCCAGTAAGTAGTTACATTACATGACAGTGTCACACACACACAGCAGCTCTTGCAAGCCTCACTACCTCTCCCCTATCAGTGCCAAACTGTGCTGCCGATAAGTGCCAAACTGTGCTGTCAATCAGTGCCAAACTGTGCTGCCAATCAGTGCTGCCAATAGGTGCAAAACTGTACTGCCAATCAGTGCCAATCTGTGTCCATCTGTGCTGCCATCAGTGCCAAATTGTGCTGACAATAGGTGCCAAACTGTGCTGCCCGTCCATGCCAATCTGTGCCCATCCATGCCAAACTGTGCTTCCAATCCATGCTTCCATCAATGCCACTCTGTGCGGTCAATCAGTGCCAATCTGTGCACATCAGTGCTGCCAATCAGTGCCATGCTGTGCTGTCAATCAGTGCTGCCTATCAGTGCCTATCAGTGCCATCAGTGCTGCCTATCAGTGCCCATAAGTGCCTCCAATCAGAGCCCATCAGTGCTGCCAATCAGTGCCTATCAGTGCTGCCAATAAGTGCCCATTGGTTCTGCCTATCTGTTCTGCCAATCAGTGCCCAACAGTGCAGCCTATCAGTGCTGCTTATTGGTGCCAATCAGTGCTGCCACAATACCGTTCTCTGTGATATGCAACTTCACATATAATAAACATCAGACTGAAAACAAGACATAACAAATACAACTTATCAGGAATGGTGGAAACCCCTCTACAAATAATTGCAATACAAATTAACTTAAAGTGCAACAACTTTTTAGTTGGGAGGTTCACATCATTATAGCTCTTTGGAATTTTTATTTTTTAGAATGTTACACCTAATTTTATATGCTTTAGTTACTATTATAATGTGAATTATTGCGCTTGAAGTTAATTTTCCACCACCCTGCTAAGTCCATGTCTTTATGGACCTTGCTTTGTGCACTGGTACGCAGTCATGTTGGAACAGGAAGGGGTCATCCCCAAACTGGTCCCTCAAAGTTTGGAGCATGAAATTGTCCAAAATGTCTTGTTATACTGACACCTTAAAGTGGTTGTAAACCCACTTTTTTTTTGGCCAACCTGTAAGAGAAAGGCATAATGAGCTATTATGACTAGCATAATAACTCATTATGTACCACTTACCTTGGATCGGGGCCCCCGAGGCAGTCCGCGTCCCTCTGTCCAGCCGCAGACATCACTGCGGCGATAGCCGGAATGTTACTTCCGGGTATCGCCGCACCAGCCAATCACAGCGCCGCTCCGACACTGTGATTGGCCGGAGCGGCGGAAACGTCACTCTGCGCATGCGCGCGGGAGGCGTCCCATTCGGCTACGCCCAGCTATTGCTGGGAAGTAGCCGAGTTTGTGAATGGGATTAACCCCATGAATGCACCGTTATCTATGGCGCGCATGCGCCGTAGACAGCGGCGCCTGTCATTTTAGTAAATATCTCCTAAACCGTGTAGGTTTAGGAGATATTTCTTGCACCTACAGGTAAGCCTTAATCTAGGCTTACCTGTAGGTGCAAGTTGAAAAAGTGGGTTTACAACCACTTTAAGAGTTCCCTTCACTGGAACTAAGGAGCCAAGCCCAACCCCTGAAAAACAAACCCTGCACCATTATCCCCCCTCCACCAAATGATTTGGACCAGTGCACAAAGCAAGGTCCGTAAAGACATGGATGAGCGAGTTTGGGGTGAAAGAACTTGACTGGTCTGCACTGACCTCAACCGATAGAACACCCTTGGAATGAATTAGAGTGGAGACTGCAAGTCAGACCTTCTCCAACATCAGTGCCTGACCTCACAAATGCGCTTCTGGAAGAATGGTCAAACATTCCCATAGACACACTCCTCAACCTTGTGGACAGTCTTCCCAGAAGAGTTGAAGCTGTTATAGCTGCAAAGGGTGGGCCAACTCAATATTGAACACTACATGCGTGTAAAGGCAGGCATCCCAATACTTTTGACAATATAATGTGCGTGTGTGTGTGTGTATGTATGTATGTATGTATGAATGTATGTATATATATATATATATATATATATATATATATATATATATATATATATATATATATATATATATATATATATATATATGTAGCGGGTATATGCTTTTCTCTCATGTTTGAATTTGGTGGGGATATCTGTAATGTACGGTTCCCTGGGGCCCAGCGGGTGGCGCTGTCGCTTTGGGCCCGGGGTTGAGCCATCATTGCAGTGCCGTACCCTTTTTGGCCTCTCGCAGCATGAGTACAGCGGGGCGGGGGCTCCGCTGGGCTTGCTGGGGGGAGGGTATAAAGGGGTCGGCCATTTTGGTCACGGGGTGGTCGAGTCCCAGGCACCTTCAGCCTGAGGGCTGTGGTTCGTGGTCGGTGTCCAGGCGGGCGGCCTAGGCCTGGACACCCGGAGCTCGTGTTCCACCCCAGGCACCTTCAGCCTGGGGTGAGGTACTCGGTTGGAGGCCTGGGGCCCAGTGTCCTCCACTGGGCTCCGCAAGGGAAGGATTTCCTAGGGGACCCCGGGAGTGGGGTACCCGAATCCAGAGGCGTAAGAGACCAGAGGAGCTACTCACCCGAAGACCTGGTGCAGCAGATTGCCGGTGCCGGGTGAGCCTCCGGAGACCGCCCGGAGGGGTATCTTCCCAAACAGGGGCCGAGTGCAGTCAGGAGGAAGGCTCCCCGTTCACCCGGTCGGGGGCAGCGACCAAGATTCTCAGCAGGTGGCAGAGACAATGTGCCAAACCTATTCGCTGACATAGGAATAGGAGAGTTCATTGTGCCTGGGCCTACTCGTATCCACACCCCCTGTCTGTTCGTTGAGGGAGTCCAACTGATTGTGTTTCATCCTGACATTGGAAAATAAAGGAGTGTTGGACTTTTATTGGTGTGGGGCTCATTTACTGGCAGACACTGTTCCACAGAAGAAGCGGAGGCTCCAAACACTGAACACTGACCCAAAGGTAAAGAAACTTTGCTCACACCACACAAACATCTGCGGTGAAGGCTTGGCGTGGTGACCCCGCACTCTCTCCTCCAAGGTACCCCTAGACTGCAGCCAAAAATAACCGATAAACAAGAGAGAGAGAGAGTGGAGGCCGCTACATATATATATATATATATATATACACTTATGTGTGTTTGAGCTTTGGGGTGCACATGCCTATGATTAGCAATATATTTTTCCGCCACTTGGGGGGGGGAGAAATTTTGATTATTTTTAGGATGACTGGACTTAGGCTTTAACCCCAAATCTCTTTACTGTAGTGTTCTCTTTATCTGGAAAGATCCCCTGTTATTTCTCATGCTACAGGTCTTTCTGCCTTGCTAGAAATGTTCAAGATTGACATTGTTTTAAAATGCATTGAATGCATTGCATATCTTAGGATGTATGTGTGTGTGTGTGTGTACACAGACTGCGAGATAGAGTCCTGGAATACTAGAGAAGGCAAAGCAGAGGAGTGCTTAAGTGAACACATTCATGAAATTGCATTATATCATATTTGACTTTACTTTACTTAAAAGGCTGTTAGGCTGTTTATGGTGGTGTCTTCTGTTCAGCTCTTTATATGTGTGGCCGGCAGGGAATTTCTCCTGCACTTTTGCCAGAGTATTTGAGATCTCCATGGTCATAGTTCTTTCTTTTATTAAGGACAATAAAGCAAACTACAGAAAAATGTCAACACAAGCTTTATACATTTGTCTCAAACATCTACCAACTCTTTCTTAGGGCCCATTTATCAAAAAAGTCAGATTCAGACTTGTGCCGAAAATAATATACAGAGCGTAAAAAAAAATGATTTAGATTAACTGCCATCATGTGGCAGAGATAATTCTTATTTCAGACTCCTGTTGTTTTTGCTGAACAGCAGACAAACAGCTAGATGAAATACTGCCTGCTAAAGGAATTGTAATATTGTTCAGCCAGTCTTGTGATCCAGGCTCCCTGTCCAGGGAGCACTTAGCACAGACAGGTCTTGCACTCCATGTGGCTTCTCTGTAGACTACACTGCTGTCTTGTATGAGGCCATCCTTCGTCTATGATTGGACAATGAAGAAACAGAAGCAATCTGATGCTGCATTGTTCTACTCTCCCCTTCACTTTAAAAAGCTCTGATGTGAAAGCTCTTTAATGGTTCAAATGAATCCATAACTTACATTTTATATGTGCCTTGAGTGCAGCAATGTGCAGCAATGTTATATTTAGTTTTTTCTTTTCACAAATCTTTTTATTTAATTTCTTAAACAAACAAACAAGACACGACAACACATCATACACAATAAATCTGAAATATATTAGTAATATAATACGATCCCATCACATTGCATAGCAAAAAAAAAGGATTATAATAATTATTGCCCAAAAAAGAAAAAAAAGGGGAAATATTTTATCAGGGTCCTCCCATATATCCATTCTAATGTATATACTACGGAAACCGGAGGAAGCAAATATTAGTCCCCATTAGCCCCAGGTAATGTTCTATTTCTAATACGAATATGCCATGGCATTTCTATATTTGAGAACTTGTGTGATTTACAATGTAAAAAGAAAGGACCTTACTATAAAACTGCATATACATGTGTGTATTCTAATTATATTTTATGAAAGAAAGCATCATTAAAATACATGTATTTTTTTAATGGAAATAAGTCTATTCATCAATGTATTCACTAATAAGCTGCTCCAGTTTGAGTTTATTATTATAGCCTATGCATTATTTAACAATGTGTTTTTCAGTATGCTGTTATATTCTTTTTTCCTTTTTATTTATTGAAGATTTCACGCTCAGAACATTTATTTGAACCCCAAACACAATCTAATTCATCATCCGGTATATACTGTTACTTCAAATTGCACTTAGGAGATTCCAAATGCACTTGATTCTGCTTTGCTGAATTTGTTATGCAGTTCATAAATAGGTTATATGTTTCAGTGGCATCTCGGATGCTTATGTAATGACACCATTGCATAATATGTAAACTCATGAAAGTCAAATGGCCTCTTACATTCACTAATTTTATTAAATTACATCAGTGTATGTCGAACCTGCTTATATCATCTTATCACGCTTGCAAGATTTCACATTACATTTGAAGTTTTACTGTAGACGTTTGTCCTTTAGGAGAGCCGTCAAATACATTTCTGCGTTTTAATGTTCTAAAAAAAAAAATTGTTATTCTTTTATGGAGTAATAAGGTGATGAAATGTTAAATGTATTTAATGCTTCTTCTGTATGCTTTTAAATTTAAATTTATTTCTTCTATGTAGAGACATGAGTATAATCAAATCTCCTATTCTCTAATTCACAAAAAAATAATAGGAAAAAATATAATTGGGTTAAAAGGTGATAACACTATGATATACAGTATTTTTTAAGGTAATATAAAACATAAATCGATTCCAGACAAATTTTGTTGTTGTATGGTAAGTCAGGACAAATAAATCATCAGCTTTATAAATAGTATGTCTTATCCATCTCGGTGCTTTGAACTGTATTTACAGAAGACCTTCAGTAAGTATAGCCTACATCTAAATGACATCTCAAATACCAGGACCCAATGTAATTTCAGAGAAAAATACCAAAGATACTGTATTTCTGTAAAAATAAAAATTAATGACTTTAAATGTGTTTCTAAACCTGTTTCTAAAGGTTTCTAAAGTGTTTTTTTTTCTCTAAAGAACAAAAATGTCATATATTGCAGCTTACCAATCTTTAGATGTGGTGTCTGCCTTCATTTTAGCTTTTCTGTTTTTTGTTTTCCTTTAACTGCTCCACTTAAAGACCGCCGCACGACGATGTACGTTGACAGAATGGCACGGAAAGGCACAAGGGGGTACAGGTACGTCCCCTTTAAGAACCTGTCCGTGGGTCACGCGCACGCCGGCGGTGGCGCCCTCGCAACCCGGCCTGAAGCTCCATGACCGCGCCTGCGGGACCCGATCGCCGCCGGTGTCCCGCGATCAGGTCACAGAGCTGAAGAACGGGGAGAGGTAAGTGTAAACAAACCTTTCCCCGTTCTTCCTAGTGGCAGTGTCACTGATCGTCTGTTCCCTGTCATAGGGATTAGGGAACGACGATCAGTGACGTCACACACCAAGCCACGCCCCCTTCAGTTAGAATCACTCATTAGGTCACACTTAACCCCTACAGCACCACCTAGAGGTTAAATCCTTCACTGCAAGTGTCATTTTCGCAGTAGTCAGTGCATTTTTATAGCACTGATCGCTGTAAAAATTACAATGGTCCCAAAAATGTGTCAAAAGTGTCCGATGTGTCCACCATAATGTCGCAGTCACGATAAAAATCGCTGATCACTGCCATTACTAGTAAAAAAAAAATATTAATAAAAATGCCATAAAACTATCCCCTATTTTGTAGATACTATAACTTTTGCGCAAACCAATCAAACGCTTATTGCTATTTCGTTTTTTACCAAAAATATGTAGAAGAATACGTATCGGCCTAAACTGAGAAAAAAAAATTATATATTTTTTGGGGATATTTATTATAGCAAAAAGTAAAAAAATATGTAATTTTTTTCAAAATTGTCGCTCTATTTTTGTTTATAGCGCAAATAAAAAAAATCACAGAGGTGATCAAATACCACCAAAAGAGAGATCTATTTGTGGGAAAAAAAGGACGTCAATTTTGTTTGGGAGCCACGTCGCACGACCGCGCAATTGTCAGTTAAAGCGATGCAGTGCCGAATCGCAAAAAGGGGCCTGGTCTTTAACCAGCCAAAATGGTCCGGGCTGAAGTGGTTTAAAGAAATTGTAAAGACAGAAGTTTTTTTATCTTAAGGCATTCTATGCCTTAAGATAAAAAGCCTTCTGTGTGTAGCAGCCTCCCCAGCACCCCCTAATTACTTACCTGAGCCCATCTCTATCCAGCTATGTCCATAAGAGTCTAAGCCGTCTGGAACGCTCCTCCTGATTGGATGAGACACAACAGCAGCGCCATTGGCTTCCATAGCTGTCAATCAAAGTCAATTAGCCAATCAGAAGAGAGAGGGGGTGGGGTCAGGTCGAGGCTCCGTGTCTGAATGGACACAGTGAGTTGTGACTCTGCTCAGGTGTCCCCATAGCAAGTTACTTGCTGTGGGGGCACTCGACAGGAGGGAGGGGCCAGTAGCACCAAAGAGGGAACTGAGAAGAGGAGGATCTGGGCTGCTCTGTGCAAAACCAACTGCATAGAGCAGGTAAGTTTACTGCGACACCTCTGCGCTGGATCACGTATATCACATATGTCAAACACAAGGCCCGCGGGCCAAATCAGGCCCCCTGGTCTTGTCATGCGGCCCGCCCACCAAGTTTTGCAGGCGGTAAGCGGTGAAACTTCATTCCGCCATCTCCGGGTTTCAACCTCCACTCCCTGCTGTCACTTGTAAACACTTTTGTGCTTACAAGAGACAGCTTTGCTTTCAGCAGCTTCTGGATGTAACAGATCCCTCACAGCTTTCCAGAATGTGAGAACCAGAACCAGAATGATTTTCCTAAGGCGAGGCAGAGCCAAATACATGAGTAGTAGAGAACCTCCTACACAGGGCAGAACTAGAGCTGCCTACATAGAGAATAACAAGAGCTGGGGGGGTTGCACACTCCTAAACTCTGTACATCATGTACTCCTAAACCCTGTATTTTGTATTTAGCGCACCTGTAAGCACTGTACTCTGTATGTAGTGCACCTCTGAACTCTGCACCCTGTAGCGTACTCCTGAACTCTGTACTTTGTGCAGAAAGCACCCCTGAACCCTGCAATCTGTACGTAACCCACTCCTGAACTCTGCACGGAAACCATTCCTGAACCCTGCACTCTGTATGTAACCCACTCCTGTACACTGTACTCTGTACGTAGCTTAATCCTGAACCCTCCACTCTGTACACAGTGCACCCCCAGATATTACCTTTGAGAGCAACCATACTGCTGATGTGGCCCATGCTGAAATTGAGTTTGACACCCCTGTGTGTGTGTGTGTGTGTGTGTGTATATATATATATATATATATATATATATATATATATATAATGTGTGTGTGTGTGTGTGTGTGTGATCCAGCTCTTCCAGGTAGGTAATGATCACACACAGCAGGAGCCCAGCGACTGGTACCGCAGACTCGATGTCCACCAGCACCTGTTGATCATACAGCAGAGAGGCAGGACAGTGGTCTGCCTGTGTAAACAAAGCAGATCACCGTTCTGACAGAAGGGAAGGCATTGATCCTGTGTCTCTGCAAAGCAGGGACTAGGATCCATGTCTTCCACTAGTAAAAGCATCTCCTGCAGTTTAGTAAAACATTGGTTAGGCACACAGTTAACCCTTTGATCGCTCCTAATGTTAACCCCTTCCCAGCCAGTGTCATCAGTACACTGCCAGTGCATATTTTTAGCACTGATCACTGTATTCGTGTCACTGGTCCTCAAAAAGTGTCAGTTAGTGTCAGAATGTCCGCCGCAATATCGCAGTCCCGCTATAAGACGCTGATCACCGCCATTACTAGTAAAATAAATAAATAAATACATAAAAAATATTCCATGGTTTGTAGACAAACCAATCAATTTTTCTTACCAAATATATGTAGCAGAATACATATTGGCCTAAATTTATGAAGACAATTTTTTCAATTTGTTTTATAGCAGAAAGTAAAAAATATTGGTTTTTTTTGCTTATAGCGCAAAAAATAAAAACCGCAGTGGTGATCAAATACCACCAAAAGAAATCTCTATTTGTGGGAAAAAAGGACATCAATTGTATTTGGGTACAGTGTCGCACGACCGTGCAATTGTCAGTTAAAGTAACACAGTGCCGTATCACAAAAAATGGCCTGGTCATGAAGGGGGTAAATCTTCCAGGGGTCAAGTGGTTAAAGAAGAATTTGCACTTCAATTTTTTTCAGTGTTCTGTCCCCTAAGGGGCAAAGTACATATAGAAATGTGTCCCATATTCCTATGTGCTTTGTAAACCTAGCTACTAGGTCAGACAAGGCACTTCCTTTCCTCCGCTGCCATCTGACAACAAAGCTAGCAAAGAGACGGCCTGAGAAAAGTGGCAGTAACAGCAATGCAGAGAAAGATGGGGCATGTCAGCCTCCAATTAGATTTGACTAGATTAAATGTACTGCCACGATTGTGGGTTAAAATTTACAGTATCCCAGTATGTGACAGCACTGAAGAAATTACACTTTGCTACAATGTAAAGTAATGACTGTACAGCTTGTATAACAGTGTAAATTTGCTGTCCCCTCAAAATAACTCAAAACCCAAGACATTATTGTCTAAACCACTGGCAACAAAAGTGAATACACCCCTAAGTGAAAATTTTAAAATTGGGCCCAATTAGCCATTTTCCCTCCCCGGTGTCATGTGACTCGTTAGTGTTACAAGGTCTCAGGTGGTCTCATACTCTCTCATACTGGTCACTGGAAGTTCAACATGGCACCTCATGGAAAATAACACTCTGAGGATCTGAAAAAAATTATTGTTGCTCTACATAAATATGGCCTAGGCTATAAGAAGATTGCCAAGACCCTGAAACTGAGCTGAAGCACGGTGGCCATTACCATATAGCGGTTTAACAGGACAGGTTTCACTCATAACAGGCCTCACCATGGTCGACCAAAGAAGCTAAGTGCACATGCTCAGAGTCATATCCAGAGGTTGTCTTTGGGAAATAGACGTATGAGTGCTGCCAGCATTGCTGTAGAGATTGAAAGGGTGGGGGGGTCAGCATGTCAGTGCTCAGACCGTACGCCGTACACTGCATCAAATTGGTCTGCATGGCTGTCCTCCCACAAGAATTCACAAGAAAGCCTGCAAACAATTTGCTGAAGACAAGCAGACTAAGGACATGGATTACTGGAACCATGTCCTGTGGTCTGATGAGACCAAGATAAACGTATTTGGTTCAGATGGTGATAAGTGTGTGTGGCGGCAACCAGGTGAAGAGTACAAAGACAAGTGTATCTTGCTTACAGTCAAGCATGGTGGTGGGAGTGTCATGGTCTGGGGCTGCATGAGTGCTGCTGGCACTGGGGAGCTACAATTCATTGAGGGAACCATGAATGCCAACATGTACTGTGACATACTGAAGCAGAGCATGAGCCCCTCCCTTCAGAGACTGGGCCGAAGGGCAGTTTTCTAACATAAGGACCCCAAACACACCTCCAAGATGACCACTGCCTTGCTAAAGAAGCTGAGGGTAAAGGTGATGGACTGGCCAAGCATTTCTCCAGACCTAAACCCTATTGAGCATCTGTGGGGCATCCTCAAATGGAACGTGGAGGAGCACAAGGTCTCCAACATCCACCAGCTCTGTGATGTCATCACGGAGGAGTGGAAGAGGACTCCAAAAATATTGACACTTTGGACCCAATTTGGCCATTTTCACTTAGGGGTGTACTCACTTTTGTTGCCAGCAGTTTAGACATTAATAGCTGTGTGTTGAGTTGTTTTTAGGGGACAGCAAATTTACACTGTTATACAAGCTGTACACTCACTACTTTATATTGTAGCAAAGTGTCATTTCTTCAGTGTTGTCACATGAAAAGTTATAATAAAATATTTACAGAAATGTGAGGGGTGTACTCACTTTTGTGAGATACTGTATGTTTAGTCTTTTTTTTTTTTTTGTGTGTGTGGATAGATTGGTGAATGGGTAGAAGCCCTCTTGGATTTTACTACTATGATTACTATGATTTTACTACTAGAGATTTTCCCCACACTTCCTGTTACACTGACAATTGTCTTACCAGACAGGAAGTGAAGGAAAATCAGCAATCAAGCAGCCTTTATTGATCTACCTGCCGTTGAAGATTTCCTATCACTTCCTACCTGGTGAAACTGTTGTACGTAGTAAAAGAATGGAGGGTAAACATTTCAAATGGTCACCACATCTAATAATTGACAAGCTGCAATACACAGTAATCAATTATTGGTTTTGGTCTTAAAGTGTTACTTAACCCACAACAGTAAAATCAATCTGTATATGCAGTAAATCATGTTTATACTTGGTATACTGTGGAACCTAAGGGGTTAATCCTCTGCATTGTGTAAAAAGGCTGTGTCATCCTATCTTCTCTGTTCCTCCCCTTCTTCCACTGTCCACAAATCATCTCCTAAAAGAACAGAGGCTAGGGGACAAGCTGCACATGCTCAATTTGGTGTGTATTGCTAGAGTTTTTTTTTTTATCTTGGGAGAGTTAATGTGATCAGCACAGGGTCAATCAGCACTGTCCAGACAGAGTCAGAAGTCCTGCAGCCTCATAGGACAGTCAGAGCAGAATGAAAACTCCTCCTACAAGCTTTAACCAGACACTGATAGAAGTCACGAGACTGCTCTAACTGCTGATGAGAAAAGGTATTTAGCAGTTTATATTCACTAAAACTATTGCATTCCATGTTCTGTGTACTGTGGGAGACCAGATATAGTAAATGCAGGTTCTGGGTTTAATAACACTTTAATGCTGCTTTAAGCGTAAGTTCTGCTTTAGAGCCTCCTCCCCCGCTCCTCATTAACAAATTGCACTTTTTTGGGGCGGGGTGGAACGGGTACCTGTCAAAACCAGGTACCCATTCCCACCCCTCCCCAAAAAAATGCCATTTGTTAATGAAGAGTGGGGACGGAGGCCTTAAAGAAGAGCTTCCCTTTTGACTGAAGCTCAGCTTTAAGCTAACCCTAGACTGACGATCTGAGCGGAAGTTCCCCCCCACCCCACTAAACGCAGGCTTCTCAGACACGTCAGAGGTCCAAGAAGACTGTGGCACCATTCACAATGTGAAGTGAGCAGCTGGCTGTGGAGCTGTTAAAGCCGTGTGCACACATTTCTGATGCCGCCACTAGGGACCGAAGGCCAGTGGAACAAAGAGCTCCGGTGATTATAGCGCTGGATCCGTGGACAGGTGAGCATCTGTAAGTTAAAAGTGAGCAGCTACAGCTTTTGTAGCTACTGACTTTTAATTTTTTGAAATTTGACTGAAGCTCCACTTTGAGGTTAAGGTGTCATAGGTTGTGGGAATTCCTCTATTTATTTATTTATTTTCGACACTGTAAACCCTGAACCAAAAACTACCTGGGACCAAAAAAAATTATATACTGACAATTATTTGCACTACTTTAAAATGTGATATGAAATGTAAAAAAAAAAAAGCAGTCATGACGTATTTCCTAGTTTATCAGCTTGTCGCAATAGCAGAGCATCATCAGCAGGTAATGTGTTATGGCTCATATGGGTCCTTGTTATCACTTAGGTGTTGGGTACTTGAAACTAGTTAGTGACTCATTTGTGATTCATTACTTATCGTAATCAAGATTGATGTCCCTGCTTCAGAAAAACACTGAGCGGCTGATGTCATATAGATACACTGCCAAATACAGACGTGATTTCTGACTGTCTTAATTTTTCCATGAATCTACTAATCTTTCATTGATGAAATGCTGTTAAGAAATGTAATTTTCTTGAAAATAAAGGAATTCTAGTGGATGTGGCACTGCTCTGTTATAAGTGTATTCTTATGCCTTGTACACACGATCGGAATTTCCGATGAAAAAAGTCAGACGGAATTTTTTCATCGGATATTCCGACCATGTGTGGGCCCCATCGGACTTTTTTTTGCATCAGAGTTTAGAAATAGAACATGTTATATTTTTTTCCGATGAAAAAAAATCCTATCGGAAATTCCGATCGTCTGTGTGGAACTCCAACAGAGAAAAAAACACGCATGCTCAGAATCAAGTTGACGCATGCTCGGAAGCATTGATCTTCATTTTTCTCGGCTCGTCATAATGTTTTACGTCACCGCGTTTTGGACGGTCGGAATTTGGTCTGACAGTGTGTATGCAA
Source organism: Rana muscosa (assembly GCA_029206835.1). Taxonomy (NCBI): domain Eukaryota; kingdom Metazoa; phylum Chordata; class Amphibia; order Anura; family Ranidae; genus Rana; species Rana muscosa. Next base: position 865,871,056 of record CM055122.1, read on the forward strand.
GACAGCTTGAATGGAATTCAGACGGAAAATTCCATCGGATTTTATACCATCGGAAATTCCGATCGTGTGTACAGGTCATTAGATGTATTCACTTAATATTCAATGGTAAAGCTTGGTGACCTTTGTGAGTGTATGTGAATCATTTCATCAAAAACATAATAAAGTGACAAGTGCTAATGCTACTCAATACAGGCGGTCCCCGGGTTACAAACAAGATAAGGTCTGTAGGTTTGTTCTTAAGTTGAATTTGTTTGTAAGTCGGAACAGGTAGATTTTTTAAGGGTAGCTCCGGCCCAAAAAAAATTTTTTACGTTTTTTTGGATAGCATAGGGAAGGGTTAACAGCCCTGTATTTATTTTTTGCTGTCTGTGCCCCTGTTCAGAAGTTTTCACATCACTTTCTGTCCCAATGACAAATGGCTTTTGAAAATTTTGGGTTGTGGAAATAAGGATTGGTGATAAAGCTTCAGTAGAGACACCTTTTTCCTATGATAATACTTACAGGAGTGAATTTCCCTTCCTAGGGGTAGATTTCCTCTCACTTCCTGTTGTCTCCCTCCGTAAGTAGGAGTAATTTGTAAGTCAGATGTTTGTAACTCGGGGACCACCTGTACTCCCTAGAGACATACACACATGTAAATCATATAAATGTTACATATAAATGAATAAAGTGGCAGGTGTAATAATTAATCAAAAGTCTTCAAAATATAAACCTTATATCATAAATTAAATCCAAGGTGCAATAACGTGGTAAATGGTGATGAAAAGTCCTATTGTCATATTTGGATCCTAAAGTTGATAAACAGTCTGTTTGGAAATAAAGACCATCATTCAAAACAAAGTGACTTATAAGGTTTATATTTTGAAGACTGTTGATTAATTATTACACCTGTCACTTTATTCATTTATTTGTAACATTTATATGATTTACACGTGTGCATGTCTCTAAGGAGTATTAGCACTTGTCACTTTATTATGTTTTTGATGAAATAATTCACATACAGTACACTCACAAAGTTCACCAAGCTTTACCATTGAATATTAAGTGAATACATCTAAGAATACACTTATAACAGAGCAGCGCCACACCCACTAGAATTCCTTTATTTTCATATAGACCCTACTTAGGTAGGTGTCACGGTGGAGACAGCAGCTCACATCATAGTATAATTAGCCATCAGTGCGGACCAAATCCTTAACTAACTAAAATGTAATTTTTTTGCCAATAATCTTTTTGAATGATAAGTGAAATGAATTATCTTCAATTACTGGACATATTGATGACTTATTTAAGGCATAATTCCTCCTGTGAATACGCCTTTTTATTATAAATACAGTCTTATTACTTTATGGTGGTCACATATATTCATTTTCTTTATTATTGCACTGATAGGTTGCCCCATTAATTTTGCCCTGATTGTAGAAAAAAAAAAGTTGTGTATATTTGGGAGTCTGACTTTTTTTTTTTTTAATAAAGTTTTCTTCTTCTTTGGTTTAGAACGACTATGGGGTTGATATACTAAAGGTTGTTGTGGTGACAATTCACGTTGCAAAGAATAACCAATCATGTGCAAGGAAAACAAAACAAAAACAAACAAACAAACAAACTGTCTTTTTAATGCACATGATTGGATGATGAAAATCGCCAAGCTCTGGGGAAAATCCCACCCCTCCCCCTGCAGCTGGCAGAGCCTCTCAGAGACATGACATCATAGTCTGAACATATCTTTCTCAAGTCTATAGATACTTTAAAGTGTATGTCCACCCAAAACTATATTTTTTTGGGTTTTGAATCCAGAAGTCCATTGCTATCTGGAACCATGTGACCCCTCACTTAAAGGGGTTGTAAAGGTTTGTTTTTTATTTTCTAAATAGGTTCCTTTAAGCTAGTGCATTGTTGGTTCACTTACCTTTTCCTTTGATTCACCTTCTAAATGTTTTTTTTCTTTGTCTGAATTTCTCACTTCCTGTTCCTCCTCAGTAAACTTCACTCCATCATCCGAGTGGTGTGGAGTCAGCCAGAACATCTTACTGAACAGCTTACTGAGGAGGAACAGGAAGTGAGAAATTCAGACAAAGAAAACAAAGAAAAAAAATATTTAGAAGGGAAATCAAAGGAAAAGGTAAGTGAACCAACAATGCACTAGCTTAAAGGAACCTATTTAGAAAATTAAAAACGAACCTTTACAACCCCTTTAAGTTGGGTACACACAAATCTCGGGAAAATCTCTTTAATGAAGTCCAAGATATCAGGTAAACCCCAACAGAGATTCAACCTACTAAAGAAGAACAAGCAGCATTTTATAATATCTACTAATAAAGGGAAGGTAGGACAAAAGGGATTTTTGTGGTGCATAGATAAATCAATGAGAGAGAGTTTCTAAAAATATATAATTTTTTATTTGGTACAAATTATTACAAAAAATATAAAAAAACACAGATCCTAAGTATATTCAATACATAGTGTGTCATACAGAGATGGTGGTCATAATACATAACGTTTTGGATGGAATACAAGAACTCGCATAGAAACCCAACATGTTTCGCTTAAAAAAGCTTCCTCAGGGGTATGCGAAGACCATCAACGTTTGTCAAGTATGACTATACAAAAAAGAAAAAAGAAATACAAGATTATACCTTTGAATAACTAAACAACCATATTTAGACAGATTAAATACAGACAGGATTAGACTGCAGGGTCAAATCCCTCCCTCTGTCACTTACCAAGCCACCCGTACTGTCTGCAGAGCACCACCAAGAAACACAGGATCAAGAACTACGATCAACCCTTATAAAGAAAGGCGCGGTTGTGTGACCACAGCGAACAGTAGATAAGGGACCAGCTATATGTCAAAGACAAAGACAAGAGTAAAAAGAAAGAAAAAGAAAAGAAATAGAAATAAAATGGCAGTAAAATTGGTAAACCCATGAGCAAACCACAGAGGACGGAAAAATCCGTCTACTATGAGTTCAGAATGCAGTAAATAAGGTTAACTTACATATAGTCAAGTGAACAAAGATATGTTCACTTGCAAATATTGTGAGGCTGTCTGCTTGGAGAAAGACCGATTTTTGTTGTGGAAGCCACTAAAAGAAACCACAATAGGTTTAGTTTATAGATATGAATAGCATGGCGTGCCTATATCCTCCAAAAATAAGCACACAAAATCAAAAAGTAAAATTCATCAAGAGAAATTGACGGACTGGATGTATTACAGGACGTGTATTGCATTTAAGCAATATTATTATAAATAGATATTTAAATATTTAAAGTTGTTCCATATAAAAATAAAAAAATAAAAATAAAAAAAAAGAGACGAAATGAAACATCATGGACAATAGTCTCCATATATATATATCAAAGTCAATAATGAAGATGGAGACAATAAATAATTAATTAATTACAGGTCCGACAGTCCAAAATAAAGTGGGACAAAAGCCCACTCTAACCAAATGGAAAACATCATATACATTTGGTATGATCCCTTAATAGTAATGCAGACTAAGAAGTAGGTTATAAGCAAAAAAAGGGGTATATAGAGGAAACCAAAAAAGAAAAACCAGAAAAACCAGAATTTAGCTGAACCTTACCTATCGATGTCCAGGACACCAGCTTAGGCTCCACCAGCCCACACTGCTGCAACCAGCGTGTGAGCAGGTTATATACTGTCCGCCATTGCGGTCAGCGTCTGACATCACCGACCGCAATGCGGGCTAAGAGCGCATGACGTCAGCCCGTAGGACACAACACACGCCGAGGACTGCGGAAACCAGAATGCACCAGGGCATGGGGAGGAGCTGCTCACCATCACAGCGGGCGGGACAGACGCAAGTGGACACTCCCCATTGGAATGGCCAAACCAACAGAGGATGTGCGAACACATCCTCCGTTGGGGATGATGAAGGCAGCCTAAGGCGGACAATGTGCCTGTCACCAAGGATGACGCTGCGCTGGAATAGGGTCATCCGTGGAGGAACATAGATGACCCTGGGCGCCCATATGGTCACACCGCACAAATCAAGGGGAAATCATGGCCTGAGCGAGATGGTGGCACACAACAGACAGGGCAGGTGGCTGATGTCAAAAAATGGAGGGATAAGCACAGATACAAATAAACGGGCCCAGCTGGATATCCAGCTCACATGGCCCGATGCTCCAAGGGAGGGAAAAGAGAAGAGACCCATGTCAATCCCTAAACAGTTATATCAGAACTACATGATACAAATATATAGAATGTTACATAATATCAAACAAATAAAACAACACTTATTATAATGCAATAACCTTTAGATGAAAGTTGAAGCTCAAATGTCCATAACATGAAGGGCCACGAGAATATACTCGTGACCCTTGATGCAGAGACATACACCATTTTACAGTGGCAACAGTAGGCAGCTAATTGGAAAAAAAAAAAAGGGGGGGGGGAAGGGAGGGGGAGGGAAAGGAAAGTCAAAGAAAAAAAAAAAAAATTTGAAAAAGAAGGGGGAAAAAACAATGAATATAAAAACAGAAAATCCATCCAGGAGATAACGTCAAAGGAATGGTCTAAAACTGAGACTTTCATTAAATCCAGGAAAATGAGTGGCCCTAAGGTCATAGATCCAGTGCGCCTCGAGTTGGAGCAGGGTCCTGTCTACACTGCCCCCCCTCGAGTCGAGCGGGACATGGTCCAGGGCCAAAAACTTGATAACATCAGGATCAAAGTTATGATAGTGACCAACATGCCCACTGATTGCAGTCATTACTTTTCTCTTCAAAATGGGTCTCATATGGTCCCTTATTCTCTTAAAGAAAGGTCTTTTGGTTTTCCCAACATAGTACCCACCGCATTGACACTGAGCCAGATAGATCACCCCCACTGTTTGGCAGGTGACTACAACTCGGGTAGAGTGCCGATTGCCATTGGGTAATTTGAACTTAGTTTTGGTGTCTACAAAGCAACAAACGTCGCAATGACCACAAGGCGATGTGCCTCCAGTAGATATATTTTTGGAGACTGAAGAGGTCTGAAAATGACTATGAACAAGGCGGTCTCTCAAAGAGGGAACCCGTCTAAAAGTAATCTCTGGGTGTTTTTTAACATATTTATTTACAGTTGAATCTGCTAGTAATAAGGGCCAGAATTTTTGTAAGATGTTTCTCATTTCTTTATGTTGGGAAGCGTACCTAGTAATTAGTCTGACCGTGTCAGTGGTTGCGGAGTTTTTAGAAGAAAAGATGAGAGCGCTTCTTTTTTGGGTCTTTACCCGATTAAAGGCTCGTTTTAGACATTTATGGCTATAGCCTCTAGCTTTTAGTCTTCAATAGAGATCTTTTGAAGTGTCTCTAAAATCCGCATCCTTACTGCAGTTACGCCTAAGTCGAAGATATTGACTATAGGGAATGCTCCGCAGAAGGGGTGCTGGATGTGCACTGCTGGCATGAAGGATGGTGTTTCCAGCGGTGGGTTTCCTGTATAGACATGAGTTAATTAGCCCTGTGCCATCGATAGAGATATTGAGGTCCAAGAAACTAATAGTAGTTTGACTGTAATTAATTGTAAATTTCAAATTAAAGTCATTGATAGACAAAAGATCAAAAAACTGCTGCAGTTGAATTTCATCGCCTGACCAAAAAATCAATAGGTCATCTATGTACCTATACCAGGAGATGACATGGTCCAGGAAGGGAGCAAGGTCATCTCTAGAAAAGACGTGTCGTTCCCACCCCCCCAGGTACAGGTTGGCATACGATGGGGCACACTTGGTCCCCATCGCAACCCCCTGTACCTGGAGGTAGTGGGAAGATCCAAAAAGAAAAACGTTATGTTTCAAAATATAGCTTAATAGCTCCAAAACAAAATCGTTGTATACCCGTGAAGAGGGGCCTCTCTCAGAGAGGTGACCCTCTATAACCTCCAAACCCCTAGCATGTGGTATGGTGTTATAGAGGCTCTCAACATCGAGAGAAACGAGCCAAGTATTGGCCGGAAGCTGTATACCTTCTATTGTTCTTAATAAGTCGATGGTATCTTTGACATACGATGAAAGCGAGGTAACATGAGGAGATAGATAACTGTCAATTAAAGAGCTAGCGTTTTCAGTGAGACTGGAACAGCCAGAAATAATAGGCCGTCCTGGCGGATTAGTTAATGATTTATGTGTCTTTGGCAAAGCATAAAACGTCGGAGTCCTTGGATTCTTAATATCAAGGAATTTCCATGTATCCTGATCTATAATGCCCCGCTGAAAGGCTTTGAGGATAATGGAGCGATACTTAGCATGATAATTTTCCAAAACAGTTTTAGAAATTGGTCTATACCATTCAGAGTTAGACAAAATCTTCATACACATGATCTCATAGTTTTCCACATCCATGATAACAAGATTGCCGCCTTTATCTGCGGGTTTTATTATTATCTCGGAATTACTTTGTAGAGATTTAATAGCCGCTTTTTGTGATGTAGTTAAATTTGAAGCTGCTGGAGAAACAAAGTTCATTTCTTGAATACTATTTGAAACCTGTTGAACAAAGGCCCAAATATTGGGATTGGTGTTCAACAGGGGAAAATTTCGAGATTTAGATCTGAAAGATTGAGGAGGGGGGAAGGACATGCCAGCGATAGATAAACCCGGTACATCACTCCACCAGGAATCCTCATCGGGGACATGGCTCTCCTCCCAAAGATCAATCAGGTCTAACATCGCATTATGTTCAGTGATCTTTAATTTAGTATTGATATCTATGTCACATATAGATGGTTCAACTGGAGGTTTATCATAGATCACTCTCTATATAAGGCGACGCGCGAACAAATGCACATCTTTAATAAAATTAAATTTATCAACATTAGAATCTGGACAAAAGGTCAATCCCAATTTCAAAATTTGAATCTCACTTTCAGATAGGTTATAGCTGGACAGGTTGACTATGGATAATTCAAGACCACTATCCACCTGTTTGGCAAGATTAGATGAATTGCTTAAACAGGAAGGGGAATCTATTCTTTCCCTAAAAAAATGGGTGCAATCCTAGTGTCGGATGGTAAAAGTGTCCCCGATGGTGATACCATTATGTCAGTGTTACTCACCTTAGGAGTTGCACCAAGATGCATAGGTGCAGTTAACTCCTGCTCGTATTGGGTGCATAAAATGGTCATCATGCCTTTCGAACAGGTTTGTAGGTTTGCTTCCCATTGTGTTTTAAGAAGATCCCCTACCTTCCTGAGGTTTGGAAAGATCTGAACCCTCAAGCCCCAGGGTACTATATCATTATCATTATATTTTTCAAAATATCGTTTGTGCCAAAAAATTCTACTTTTGAATTTTACTTTTTGATTTTGTGTGCTTATTTTTGGAGGATATAGGCACGCCATGCTATTCATATCTATAAACTAAACCTATTGTGGTTTCTTTTAGTGGCTTCCACAACAAAAATCGGTCTTTCTCCAAGCAGACAGCCTCACAATATTTGCAAGTGAACATATCTTTGTTCACTTGACTATATGTAAGTTAACCTTATTTACTGCATTCTGAACTCATAGTAGACGGATTTTTCCGTCCTCTGTGGTTTGCTCATGGGTTTACCAATTTTACTGCCATTTTATTTCTATTTCTTTTCTTTTTCTTTCTTTTTACTCTTGTCTTTGTCTTTGACATATAGCTGGTCCCTTATCTACTGTTCGCTGTGGTCACACAACCGCGCCTTTCTTTATAAGGGTTGATCGTAGTTCTTGATCCTGTGTTTCTTGGTGGTGCTCTGCAGACAGTACGGGTGGCTTGGTAAGTGACAGAGGGAGGGATTTGACCCTGCAGTCTAATCCTGTCTGTATTTAATCTGTCTAAATATGGTTGTTTAGTTATTCAAAGGTATAATCTTGTATTTCTTTTTTCTTTTTTGTATAGTCATACTTGACAAACGTTGATGGTCTTCGCATACCCCTGAGGAAGCTTTTTTAAGCAAAACATGTTGGGTTTCTATGCGAGTTCTTGTATTCCATCCAAAACGTTATGTATTATGACCACCATCTCTGTATGACACATTATGTATTGAATATACTTAGGATCTGTGTTTTTTTATATTTTTTGTAATAATTTGTACCAAATAAAAAATTATATATTTTTAGAATCTCTCTCTCATTGATTTATCTATGCACCACAAAAATCCCCTTTGTCCTACCTTCCCTTTATTATAAATTGCTTGGGATGAGGTGCCTATTTTGATGAGTGTTTCACCAATGAATGGACAATCCAAATATGATATGATCTACTACTACCACTCTTCATATCAATATATAATTAAAAACAACTTAAAAAGACCAGTCTCTGTTTTTTCATTGAATTTTAAATTGCACATGTACAGTATTTTTAGACTATTTATGCATAATGATATATTATAATTAAAGCAAGATAAATTTGGATTTATGGGTTGGATTTATTATTTAGACACATTAGACACATTAGGCTTGGCAAGGGGGCAGCTTTTTCTTATATTGTAATTGCCCGCATTTTTTTTTCCTATCATAGGTAATAATATAGACATCTGTTAAAAACATACTTACACATTATCACAATATTCTATGCCAGGATGGGACCAGTAAAAATGTGTTGTTTTGGTTGTTTATGTGTGACTGACTACTCATCCAAGTGGTTAAAATCTAACCAATTGTCAGCACTGAACCCACCTGCAGAGATGTCTTGGTGCAACCCACAGTGAAGAATGGCTATAAGCCATAGAATCAAGATATTAACATTGGCAATAAACCATACTGTTGATTTATTCTACATCACCTGTATGTGTTGCAGTCTTCTTGTGAAAAAAAATATAAAATATTCTGTAACAAATCTGTAACTATATAAAGAAGTAGACATTTTCAAAAAAACATTTCAAAAGAAGTTTACTTACTTATTATTTACTTAGGAGCTGAGGAAAGGAAGGAAAGGAAGCCTAAGAGAGGGATCTTCATTACCTTTGGGTCTGGTGCAGAAGTCATCCTGGCTGGCATGGGAGGATTTGGGTTGGAGGAGGACAAGGCAGGCACTGCCCAGTGCAGCAGGAAGCAAGGCCGTGTGAGTACCTCAGCCCCCCAGGGGCATACAAGGGGAGAGACTGCCAGATGTAGCATACTTTCCACAGACAGTGTTGTGCTAAATCTCACTCTCTTGTCCTGGGGCATTCCTCAGAACAGCCAGGCAGGCTGGTAGTCAATCAGCCAGGTGGGCTAGTAGTATCTACAAGCGTCAGAACTGTGTGAGGTTCTACTGAGGTTTGTACTGTTTGTTGGTCTTATAGCAGCACCATCTTGAATTTAAATGCATTTTAGGGTGTGCCCCCCAAGTATGTTTTTGTATATTGTAGTAGACCCTGACCATTTGTTTTGGGCTGGAGCACCCCTCCCCCTCCTTATTACCTCTTATTAGTGGCCACCAGTGCATAGGAGGAATCCCTTCAGTTCTCCCACATAGAGGAGTTTGGCTCACATGGTTGAGACACAGGATCTTTCATTCTATTACTAGGGTAGGACCCACTAATTTGGGGTACTTTGTCGCAGTAAGTGGGCTTAGCACTATATGACCATATAGTGTGACCAAACCCCTGTATTTTTTTGAATATGCTCAGGTGTTTTTAACTAGCCTTGCAGGATAAATGTCATTATTGAATGTGTGCGCTGTAATCTGTTTTGTACTGTTTGTTGGTCTTATAGCAGCACCATCTTGAATTTAAATGCATTTTAGGGTGTGCCCCCAAGTATGTTTTTATTCTACTTTGGAGATACGTTACTTCTGCATAAAGTTTGGAACTTTGTGCTTCTTCACTAATGGGAACTGAGAACTCTTGGTTCATAAAGAGCCCTTGCCTCTGATCTATAGAGACTGCAATTATTCCAGGGGGAGTACAGTCCAAGATTTTTATTTTGGATGCATAGAGAAGGAAGTTTGTCCTCCCATAATCCCTATACCCTATCCAAGTTGTTTCCCCAATAAAACAACAACAAGAAGCCCATGGACTGATTTCTTGTGTCTGGATGCAAGCTGGAAATGTGTGTTGCCTGACTGTGCAGAAATAGGGGGAATCAAGATCCAGCAGCTCATGCTTGGGTAGTACTACATATTTACACTGTTTTTCTACTGCAAATCATGTGAAGTAGCATTGAGAACAGTAGATCTAGAATCTCCAACTCCAAGCTCTATTCTCTTACTCCACCTCAGCTTTATATTTGAAAAAAAAAAATAACTTCACTGTATTTAAATTCTACTTATTTTTACCATTTAGTTACATTTTAGCAAATATATCCACTCATTTTCATTTATATCTAGCTGTCCACAGTTTTATCCCAAATCCGTGACATACGACTATAGCTATGGTCCTACAGTTGGTAGGAATCCACATTACGTATTATTTGTAATATTCTATATTACAAAGTAATGATTTAAGTACTTAGACTGACAAGCTTACAATACTTGTGCCAACATAACCACACTCTAGAACAGTTCCCTATGAATTACAGAGTTTCCCTATTTAAGCAAATATTGTTAATGTTATGTATGATGTATTGCTAGTGACATGGGTCACAATGCCATTAATCTATATGTATGATTCTCTGGCAACACATAGGATAGATGAATTCCAAGGGATTCATTCAGATTTCAACACTTAAATACTATACATCTGGAAGGATTTTCTAAGAAGTGCCTTTGCTAGTACTGTGTGTATTGAAGAATAGCTAGAGAACCCTACTGAAAGGGCCACACAAGCATTCCATCATGCATTAACAGGGACAATCTATACATTGTGTGGAGTCAAAATAATGGACCCTAGAAGTTAAACATGTGATATTATTCACAAATTGTATTACCAGATGTGTGTCTAATTTTTTTTTTCGAAAAGACACCATTTAATGATGATCAAGGATTCTACTAGAGCCATGTTCTCAAATGTTTGCTGGTAGTGTACTGTCAATCCAACCTTGCAGTTTCCAGGTACTAAAGTATCTACCTTGCTAAAAGCTCTATTGGCTATCGTAGCAGAATAGGCCCAGGATATGGGAACCAAATGATGGAGGTATGGCACAGGATCTCAGAAAATGAATAATAATAATAAAATAAAAACAGGATTTCAGCATTATTGAACCTGAAAGGAAAGTGAAGGAATTCACCTGAAGTGTCAGCTGATATGTGAGTAGCATTGCCAACAAATGTATTTGGATTCTGCGTTTTCATTGTGCAAAAAACAAGTACTATCTCACTACTTGCTAGCTAGCCTGTATTTGTGACTTGCTGTTTTATATAGATACATATGATATTATCCCTATGATTTTCTTTCTGTCCTGTTCATAGTTATCCATGTGTACGGTAAAACCAGGTTATTGACATTTTTTGAATAGTGATGATGTGAATGTACCTGATTTTGGTTCAGGCAGGTTTGGTGAACATTACTAAATTTGAGTGCCAAATCTGAACCCCATTAAAGTCAAAGAGAGCTTAATGTTTTCTAGGCGGTTTTCCAGACTACTATACTAGGTATTGTGAAAGACACTGTATGGGGGGCTGGACGCTGCCCTGGTTGCATGAATCAAAGCAAAAAAATAATAATTTAAAATTGTATTTGGTAGGGAGCAACAATTTTAGTTATGCTTAAAGTGAAACATTAAAATGCTAAATTCCTTTAAATAAACATGCCTGGGGGATGCCCTGGCCCTTCCTGTGACGTGGTACATCTGTGCATTGTATATAACCTACTACAGCAACACTAACATTTGTAAATAAAAAAATGTCAGCAAACTGACAGCTCCCAGCCCCTTAATTCTGTTTGTAAACAAACTGACTGGGGATTCCATTTATCTATACCATACCCTTATCCTAGATGTGGGCCTGATATACAGTAAATGTTAATAGGTACACACACAAAAGGTCCCTCCCATAATTCATACAGGTCAGGTTTGCTATGAATTTCAAGGGAAACCCCACACAAAATAAAAAAGTGTGAGAATTCCCACATATATATATATATATATATATATATATATATATATATATATATATATATATATATATATACTAGAACCTTAGCTAAGCATAACAGGCCAGGCAGGAGGGGATGAGCGTTCACCATTGCAAACCATACCAGACCACATATTCTCAGCATGTGGGGTATCCAACCCCCCCTCCCTCCGGCAGAGCACCTGGTCTCCATAATGATAAGGGCAAGGGCCTCTTTCCCACAACCCTGGCCCAGTGGTTTTGGGGGTTTGCAGGCAGGGGGCTTATCAGAATCTGGAAAGTCTCTTTAATAAGAGGACAAACAGATAACACCCCTCCAGCATCAATCAGATAATCCAGCAGTAACGATCAACGCAATCAATGCCCCTTAACACACTTCTGGTCCCATTGCTTCACTTCCAGGAAAATTACAACTATTGTAAACAAAGGGTGGGATTTCCTGGGTGATGTCATTGACCACATAAGAATAAATGCGCTGGTACTGTCCCCACAATATGGCGCTGTGGACAGCGAGGAAAGTACACTATGTCACATCCCTTAGATAGTCAGAAACATTAGGAGAATGAAAAGAATGGACTTTATAGGCATAATTTAAAAGTTTTTCATATACAATTTTTTTTAAATTAGCGACTTTTTTATGACTTTTTTTGTTTTTTGTTTGTTAATAAAGGCGTTATGGTATCTTTATTTATAGGTTACAACTGATTTTTTTTTTTTTTTTTTTTGTGTGTGAATCAGTAGGGGTACTATGTACCCCATACTAATTCACATGGATGGGGCCACTAGTATCTAGTAATTATTAAAGAGGGCTTCCAGATTCTGATAAGCCCCCCCACCTTCAAACTGACCCCCGCAACCACTGGGCAAGGGTTGTGGGAAAAGGTCATTGTCCTCATCAACATTGGGACAAGGTTCTTTGCCAGGGGTCCCCTGGCTAGGCACTTCTCTCCATGTTGAGTGCATGTGGCCTGGCATTGTTTAGGAGGGGGGAGGCTATATGCTCATCCCCTTCACCTTTCTTGGGGGCTGCATGCTTGGATTAAGAGCCCATTCACACAGGGGCGTCTTTGGATCCGACTCCAAATCGCCCCAGGTCGCCCCTAGTCGCCTCAGGTCGCGCTGGCTGAAGAAATCAATGTAAGTTAATGGAGCCGTCCTTATGCACACTACTGCAGTCGCTCCGACTTCAAAAAAGGTCCCTGTACTACTTCAATCCGACTCCTGGGTGACCTGTAACCATTCATTTCAATGGGAGTCACCTCTCACTGTCTTAATAGGAGCAACTCTCCAGGAAGAAAACATACATTTATCAGGCAAACCTCTCCCTCCCCCCTCCCTCCCACAGAGCTGATTCTTGTTTGATTGGCCACTGGAATGTCTCCTGTCCTGCAGGCAACTTGGAGTTGCCTTGTAAGTAGCTCCAGGTCGCACTGTGATTCATTCTCAAGTCGTGTCTGAGTTGCCTCATAAAATCGCGCTGGAAGTCGTGTTGCCCCAGTGTGAACCGGCTCTAAGGGTTTGGTATGGATTTTTAGGGGAGTGAAGTACCCCCTTAAAATGTATGCCAGATTAAGGATCTGGTATGGATTTTGGGGGAGCCTTTATGCAATGTTTTTTTTCCATTCTCACTATAGGATGTGCTACAGCAAAAATGGCATTTACAAAGAAAAAAAATGAAACCGTTTAAAGGATAAGTTTACCTTTCTAAAAAAAAAATATAAATGCACATCTGCAGGTAAAAAATAAATAAATGTACATTTGTTTTGTTTTTTAGGAGCCTGAAAAGCATTGTACCTAATGTAGTGGACACCCCAAATTTGGGGGTCGCTATGTTCTAAATTTAGGGGTAGTATAAGCCATAGTTGGCTCAGGTTCTCTAATTTGTTAGGTATGGACTCTGTTCTGCTACGGTGTTGCCTGGTGTATGGTTCCCTTTGTCCTCTGGTGGCGCTGTTGCCCAGGTCTCAGGTTTAATCACGGGTGGCATTGTGGTGTGATTGGGTGTTCTCTCTCGGCTACCGTGTGGTGGGTGAGGTTTCGCCTGTTGTGCATGCCGGGAGAGGGTACATAAAGGGCAGACGCCAGAAGTGCGGGAGAGTGTGCCCCATGGGGGTGGTGTGCCGGGGGGATTCCAAGGAGGACCCCTGGTGGCGAAGTCGCGCCCTTTGGCCCTGCTGGCCGGGGGGTGCGTGAACTGGCTGTGGAGTCTCGGGCACCTTTAGCCCGAGGCTACAACATTCAAGATAGGCCCAGTACCTTCAACTGGGTCAACAGCCAACGCACTGGATTCCCAGGGAGCCCGTGAGAGGGTGGCCCGCTCTGAAAGAGAGGAAACCGGGGGAGGACATGTCCGAAGGATCGGTGTTGGAGTTCACGATGAAGGAGAGGCCTGGTTACCTATCAGAGGAAGGATCCGTGAGTTGCAGTATAGCCCTGTAGTGTGTCCCACTGACACCTATGGTTCAGAAGTCATAATTCAATCATTAGGGATTCTGTGGCAGAGAATCCCTAGGACTTGTCCGTGAAGGGGACTAAATTCAAGTAGCAACTGTTCGTGCTTCACTCCGGCTGCTAGAACTGTGAGAGGGATCTATCCGGGTGAGCAAAATTCATACTCAGGCTTGAGTAAAGAATAGGGTAACTGGGTGCCGCGAGCCTGAACCTATCTCCCTACCTACTTTGTCGCTATCTTCAACCTGTTCCCAAATCTGTTTGAGCAAGATAAAAATAAACTCAGCTGTTTGAAGTTTGAATACTGTTTGGATATTAAGTTTCTTTGGGGAAAGAACACAGACTTTTCCCTACATTCTATGGACAAGAACCAGTGAACCTGCAGGACCCAAAAATAAAGAACACCGCTCAACCTTCTAAACCAGGAGGATCCGGGCATGTGGCACGGTGTGCCTTTTATCCCTGCAAGGAGAAGGTAGACAGGAGAAAAGGGTCCGTGTGCTACATAAGATCAGGAGATCACAGGTGCAATCTCAGGCTCCTGCAGACTGTCTGTGTAGCTGTCTGCCCATACTATGTACAGGCAGACAGTTACTGAAGAACAGGAAGAATCAATGAACTAACTAGGGCACTCACAAGTGCCCTGGTAGTTCATTGGGAACTACAAGCTATCAGCCGTGAAGGGTGTCGGTACTTGTAGTTTATTCATTCACAGAACTCTGTGAATAAATGATTCGGCAATATGAGCAGAGCCCCGCCCAGTTTCATTCTTTTTTAAATTGTGACAGCAGGTACGGGGGCAGAATCCCCTACCCGTTGTCACAATTAGAAGGGGGAACGGAGAGAGGCTGCAGGAGCTGGAACATGTTACATGTTCCACCCTAAAAATGGATGGACCATGTAACATGTTCCCAAGGGTGAGCTTATCCTTTAAATTGCTGGCAAATGACAATCATTGCCAGCTTCTGTGGCACAAACAGCCCATTCAAATGGCCCCCTCCAAACACAGAGCAGACCCTTGGAGAGAGGGGGGGTATGTGTGCTGATTTTTATTTTTTCAAGCTGTTAATGGCAATGTGACTTACCAGCAATTTTAAAACTTTTTTCCCTTGTAATTGTCAGTGCTAAAAAAAAATCACTGCTCTCAGCTGCATGGAGTTTTAATTCTTTTTAAATACAATTTTTTTAATTTCTTTTTTTTCCCTATTGGTACATGTTCCCCAGGACACTGCTCCCCTCACAATTTTTTCGACACTCCCTTTCCTTCTTAAGCCTCGTACACATGGCCGGTTTTCTCGCTGAGAAAACCGTGCGTGTGTACGAGGCTTTCAGGTTTCTCGTCAGGAAATCTGCCCAGAATCTCGACGAGAAAAATAGAGATCCTGCTCTCTATTTTCTCGTCGGGATTCTTGTCGGCCTGTTTCCCGACAAAAACCCGAGCGTGTGTATACTTACCTGCCTCCATGGAAACCCGCGCATGCTCGAAATGACTTTAACGCATGCGCGGTAGCTTCCAAGGCATAGGTAGGGTGAAGCAAGATGGCGGCGACGGCATCGAATGTGACGAGCTCATGCTCGTTGTAGTCGATGACGTCACCGCGTTCGTGCCATTCAAAAGAACAGCGGTTCTTTTGAATCGTACGTGTGTACACTCGGCCGGCACAAGATTCTTGTCAAGAATCTCGTCAGGAAAAACGATTTTTTTTCTGACGAGATTCTCGGCCGTGTGTACTAGGCTTGAGCCCAGAAACTTGGCATCTTTATTTTTGGCAGATTTGGCTCCCATTGATTTCAATGGGTTTCGGGTTCAGCATTTGAAGTTTACAGAACCTCTTGTAAATAAAGGGCAGTTCAGTTCATCACTATTCCCATCAATGGAGTGGCATTTGGTGGCATGGGTGAATGGATAGGTAAGTATGAACTCTCTTCTTTTACAGGTGCAATAGTTCAGACAATTTATAAGTTTTGCATTAAATTGATCTGCTCCGCCTAAAGCAAAATGGGATAAGCTTCTTGTTAAGGGAGGCATTCCACCACTTGTTTACACTACAGCTGGCAACTCCTCCAATTTTCCTCCAGGACTTACAGTACTTTTGTTCAATTTGCAGTACTTTCAGTACTACTGAAACTCTGGGATCATAAGCCTGCCCTGGACAGCCTCTGCTTTCCAAGGCAGGCTTCACTGGCCAGAGGTTCCTCTGTCTTTTCAGCTTCAGTTCTATGGGAGATGCTGTGGGTTCCACCTACACCAGTTCAAAATCTCTGGCACAGGGACCATTTGTCCAAGGTCATCATAACCCACTAATGAGTGTGTAGACCAGCACCCAAAAGCTATATCTACACTGGGATGTGCTAGAGACCAGCCCAACAAGTATCATTCCCAGCCCTGGTTCCAGGAAACATGCCATCTATCTGCTGGCAGCAGAAAGTTTGGCTCAAAACCATTCTTTAGCCCAGACTTAAATAAAGAAAAGAAAAATAGAAATTCTTACCCTCAACTTGGGATAGTCCTGTTCTCCTGAAGGGGAGCCTAAGTCCTGAGCACTCACATGCTTTAGGATCTTTCTCTATCTCTGTAAAATTCCATCTCAGTTTGTCCTTCTACCATGCCACCACCACCACTGAGCTCCACCCACAACACTTTATTTCCAATCTGGGTAGTGTTAGTGACAGGGAAAGCAGAAACCACCCTTACAAAAATCAGAATAATTTGCACTGTTTCAGGCAGCACTTGAAAACACACATACTCAAGAAAGCACATGCATGATCCCTTCTCATACACACATTTCTAAAAGCTTTAGTGATCCCACCATATGTATAATAGTGTTTGAAGGTGAGCACATCAAGGGAACAGAATACGCAGCGAATTATACAAGGAAGTGCAATACAATGTTGATGCAATTTTAAAATAAAATATAAAAGTAAGAACATATAGAAATCATCTTAATATCCATCTGCAGTATCTATTTACCAGTTTTTTTTTTTTTTTATATAATTTTCTGAAGCGAAAAGGTTGTCTTCCACAATTTAACATATAGGCGTAGTGTTTGAATGCTTGGAGTAATTACAGTGTGGTCATAGCCTCAGTATTAATTTTTGGCAGCTTGGAAGGTGGGGTGCATCATTGCATATATAGGTATATTTTCTTTCCAAGAAATAATGCACAGTTTGCTGTGATTTATGAAATTTTCAGGTGGTTACGGGAGATATCATGTTGCTTTTTTCATGTCTCCATTTTTTCCCTTCATCTCTGCAGATGCACAACCAGATTTAAATTTTTGGTGCCAAGTTAGTTAAATATATTTCCACGAACTGTTGCAGAAGAAGTGCCAGCGTTAGGAAGAACAGATGGTCCGATGCAGCGTCTGTTCTATTGTTCGATGACATATAACAAGCAGTGCGCAGGATTTAGAACACAATTTTACCATTCCAAGCAGCAATTTTACTTTGCATATTCTTGGATTTCAAGATTAGATGTGTTATACTACATTGTTTAGTTTTGTGTTTCATTGAGTTGATAGAGAACAGTTGTTCATGATGATAGTTTTTCTAACAGCATGTGGATTATGTTTTAGTTTAGACAATTTTAGTATATTTCCCAGTGCAGTAGTTTTGTAGATTATATTTAAGAGTAAGCTTCCTAATTATCAGTCCCTGCCCCAGAGGAGCTTATTTTCTAACATCCCACTATAGGCGAGCAAGCACTGATATATACACAGTCCAGGGCAAATTTGGGTCAGGTCAGAAGTTAGTCAAATCTATCTTGTTATTCTTAGCTTGTGGGAAGAAAGTGAATCACTAAAGGAAACTCAACAACAGTGTTACCTAATTATTATTATTACTACCATTTATTCATACTTTGCTGAATTTGCTTTGGTTGTGAATAAGACAGAGTGAGATTCAGAATTGTATCTCCAACCATGCAATTAAGATTTGGCTGAATCAGCTCATGGATATGTGAGCAGCACAAATCAGAGTCACTCTGAACAATCTGGAACTGATAAATATATTTCTTTGTAGTTTGCTGTATACTAGGTGTAAGAGAAACCCGGGTAACAAGCACGCAGTAGTGCGCAGGCGTGGACTTCTAGGAAATGCACAAGAAAAGACATGTACTGGTGCATGCGCACGTGCACGTAATGGCGCCAGTCTGCCTATTTAAACCTGCCAGTTACATGCATACTTTGCTGAGTGGTCTTTTCAGCTAGTGCCCATTAACCCGATCTGTACCAGTACCCTGTATCCTGACCCGGTTTGTCTGAACCTTCCTGTTGACCT
Organism: Rana muscosa; assembly: GCA_029206835.1. Lineage (NCBI taxonomy): Eukaryota > Metazoa > Chordata > Amphibia > Anura > Ranidae > Rana > Rana muscosa. Next base: position 865,889,763 of record CM055122.1, read on the forward strand.
CCGCCTGCCTACCTGTGACCCTGGCTTGTGCTTGACTCTGCTTCTGCCTGATGTTCCTGTGCCTCATTGCCCGACTGTGTACCGAACCTGGCCTGTGTCCCGTCTTTGCCTCTGTCTCACGTCTCAGTACCTGCTCTGTCCGGCTGTTGATGACCCCCTGGGTCACGTCCCGGCTACGCTTCCAGCTGCTGATCCAGCGACACGGGGCTCCTGCTCTAAGTTCCAGCCCAGCGCTCTCCAGTCACCTGGTTCCTGCCAAGACCCAGCCAGAGCCATCTGCTACAGCGGCCCTCATGCCACTCTGTGTCCCCCACTCCCTGTCACCAATACCTGGGGTGTTGGACAGGAGATGCAAGAGAAGCCCTCTCTACAGCTCGATCTCCACCAGGTACGTGACACTAGGCAACTAAACAGCAGGGTAGAGGGTGAGTCAGCGAAGGTGCTAAAACAGAAGTACCCCCCTCCAATATCAAAGAAATTCAAGTGGACGTTCATGGTATACTGTGTGATTTTGAAGCAGCCCCAACAGTCAAAATTACAATACTGTAGTAATGATGTTATATATTGTTAGTTAATCACCTCAAATACTATATTTATCTGCAGCCTTAAAACCTGCACTGGTTAACTTTGTTCTCAAAGTCAAAAATATAACTAACAGCCTTAGCTTAGAGTGCTGTTGTAGATGTTACAATATAGCTTCACAATAATATCAACAATATTGATTTGATTTAAATAAATGTTTTAACTGTTAATTTCTAATTGTCAAGTGCAACCAAATTCTGTCTTTTGCTGGCCTGACTTACACCTTTAATGTAATTCTGAAATATTAATTGGTTACCAAAGTTAGAAACCATAGCAGATAAATAATTCATATACTTTGGTGTTTGCTGTCTGGACTTCTTTTAGTTCAATAAGCCATCATTGATTGTAGTGAAAAGATAATGTGCATGTGGTGCAGTCAAAAAAATGCACAAGGTTTGGAGTTCTTATATTTGATAAGCAATATAAATATGATTCAGCTATACTCTTCTATTTAATTTGGTTGTGATGGGACCCACACCTTCTTTTCCTCCAGTAGTAATAATCTTAAAGCCACGTCTGCATCTGTGGGCTAAGCCTAAAGTAGCATTGATTTAGGGAGCTGCCTTTTTTGATCCAATTACATTTCCATACCAGGCTGCAAAACAATTAAAAATGTATGTTTCAATAAAAAAAGATGATGCATACAGTACCTGTTGTCTTAAAAACTGTCTACACTCTGGATGTGTCAAGGAAGTCTGGCCCTCTACAAAAATACTTATTATGCTGAACTCCCATAAATAGTGTTTAGCGCATGTTATGGCTGCTTTCTATATGACTTGACAACAGGTGCACTTTAAGGAACTAGCCATAGACAAAAAGTTAAGAGAAAAAATGTCAGTAAAATGGCTGAAATTCTATAGCCAGATTCCAGAAGATGTAATACAATATATAGCTTAAAACAAAGAAAGGTCTTTTCATCCACAGCTGCAACAAACAGGAAAATAATGAAAGTCAGACACCTGGTAATGTTGTGCCAATAATAACACCACAGTATGATAATTTTGCTACAGACATTTCCAACCAACATGTTGGTGTCCCCATCAGAGTGCTTGTATTGGCTTACACAAAAACCTGGATTTGGAAGGCAGTGTTGATAGTCATACATCTAGATTTGAGATAGAATTTTGCAAAGTTTGCTTCTCTGCGGGTATACATAAATACTGTCTCCTTTTACAATAGAGGTGGCACCAATGTGCAGTAGCTGTAAAAAATAAAGGGTGCTTCCTAAAGACAATGGTGGGTTAAAAAAGATCTCCACTAACTAAAGTCACAGTTTAAAACATTGCTAGCTGGTAGGTTTTTATGGCATAGGAGATTTTATGTGTCACATATAGAAATGTGTGATTCAATTGCTACAAATTGAAATTCGTAAAAAATTTCAGTATTGGTAGATTTGGATGTATCCGAATCTCCAAATCACAATAGTAGTGAATTTCAATCAATCCAATGTAGCGCTACCCCCAGTTAAGAGAGCAGCTGGATTTGTTTTCGGGCCCTGTGTACAGCACCACCAACCCCCGGCAATCTGCTCGACCCACTCTGGCACAGCTAGTCTAGGGGTTATATTTTTATCATAATCAATGGGTATGGTAAAGGCACTCTCCTTACAGTAAGACAACACACCAATATTAAAGATTAAGTATAACCGTTTACTTTGGTTGTAAAAGAAAAGGTTTAAACAGGATATAATACACACACAACTGACTTGCAGAGCCCTGCAGCAATCAATATAGCACACAATAATTGCGCTGCGCGGTAATCCACCACGTGTAGCTATTATGGTATACCCGCCCTGCGGCGCACTAAATAATACCCTATATCCCCACTCTGGCCAGGCCTGACCCAGAATAAATCTCAGTCCTTTCTATAGGGATTTCTTCGCATGCAAACTTTCGGTGGTGCACTTGATGAATGGTATTTGTAATCCACAACTGGCAATCACTAAGAACACTATGATGGGGGGGGGGGGACACTTCAACTCTGTCCCCACTACCGGTCCCCCCAGTGGAACAACAAGCAAACAATCGGTGAGCCACAGCAGTCTATAGGCCTAGAATCAGCAAAGTCTATTGGATTGAGCAAGTGCTCGCTCACCACTCCGGGCGCGATCCCAGCCCGGGACCTCCACCTGCTGTGTCTCCGCACACAGCGTCTGCAACGTTCAGGTCCCCGATCCAACTGATGTCCTCACTCGACAAGTCAGATGCCACCCAGGCTCCGCAGTGGGGTGGAAGGCTCTTTGGAAGTTGCGCAAGGCCCAGGCTTCAGGCCTTGCACTGCAGCAGATCCGGACAGGAAGAAAACTCTTGCTTGCAGCACGGTGTCCAAAGAGGCCGAGCTCCGCCTCGCCTCCTCCTTAAGTAACCTCTCCCATGAGTCTCTGCGGTGGCTAACTGCACTCTGGGTGCCGAACGGGGTTCTGGGTAACGTAGTCCCGGGGCCTTAAAGGAGACCCCGCTACACCAAAATAAATTATAAAGAAACAACAACATTTATTTGAATGGATTCCTTTCATTTGGATTCAAGGACATTACAAATGATGCAAGTTGATTCAGATCAATTTAGTTTCTATGCTACGTTAACAATTTACGTTATTATAAAAAATGCACTACATATGAAATGGAAACATATTGCAATCCAGTTGTGTTTTGGTTGGATGAAAGTGGATCCATCAGAATCTCAGAATCAGAACATAACGAAAGAATTTGAAATTCATTTTGTTCCATTTATTATGGCATGATTTGAAGATTATACTGGATCCACCTCTACCTGTACCTATCCGGTTGATAAACCTATCACTTTAGGATCCAGTGTGTTTGCCAGTAATATCCTTCAGGTTCTTGGACAGCTAAGAACTTTGACTACCAAAAACCATTTTAAGAAAGTTACATAAAGAGGACAGAAGTCCCTGTACCTATCCAGCTGATTAACCTATCTCATTGGGATCCAATGTGTTAGCCAGTAATACACTTCAGGTTCTTGGTTGTTGGATAGCTAAGAATTTTGACTACCAAAGTTCACCTATCTGCAGGCTCTTTAGTTACTCCTTTTCAATTTGTGAGTTTGATGTAATCAGATTTTACTTCTCCCTCCACCCCCCTTTCTCATTTTCTCTCAAGCAAAGATAGATCTCACAATGTTATGTTGGCTCTGTAGACATTAGATGGCAAGCAGATGTGTGTGCACAGTCTGAAGTGTGTTTCTTAAAAACACACTGGGGTTGATTTACTGAAACTGAAGAGTGCAAAATCTGGTGAAGCTGTGCATGGTAGCCAATCTGCTTCTAACTTCAGGTTTTTCAATTAGGCTTTGATAAAAAAAAATGGCAAGTGACAATCTGCAACGTGTGGCAGGTGACGTGGCAAGTGACAATCCGCAACGTGTGGCAAGTGACAATCCGCAACGTGTGGCAGGTGACGTGGCAAGTGACAATCCGCAACGTGTGGCAGGTGGCAGGTGACATGGCAAGTGACAAGCTGCATCTGGTGGCAGATGACGTGGCAAGTGACACACTCGGGCACCCACTGATTCTGCATTATGATGAGTTTAACCATTTAATTTTATATTAAAATGTAATAATATAAATAATGTGCTTCAATCATCCTGACACCATAACAACCATGGTGGCGTGATCATTGAAGCGCTAACACCAGTCATTTCCCTGATAAATTGCCCCCCAAAAAAAATATTTTCTGGTAGTGCCCCTCCCGAGACTAGACTCTGGATCCGCCCCTGGTCCAGGTTGAAACAGTATTTATTATTGTACTTTAATTTATTACACCATGCACTCAGCCCCAATGTTATCTCTGGGGAACAATGGCCTGTGAGGTGGGAAATCTTAAATTGCATTACCAAAGATGGGCAAAAATATGTTTGTCAGTAAGGCAATGTAAAGGGGAGTGGGTTTGTGCCAAGTGCAAAAGTGCAACAACCAAAAGTGTAATCAGCATCACTTTACTCACTTAAATGAGGATGGTTTGCCTTTGGTCACAAAACTTTTCATCTTCCTTTCCCTTCTGATTGCTTTATTGAATAAGATTTTTTTTTTTCAATAAATGTTTAATCTCTCTAAGATTTGCCATCTGCATATGTTTACAAAGTATGCAAATAGAAGCACTTATATATAAAATATAAAGCAAATTAGACATTTCCCTGCAGAAGTTTACAACAGGCTCTGTCATTTGGTCCATGGCCGATGTGGGTTATGCGGTTATATTCACTCATTCACCAGAAATGGAACTGATGCATTCAAATGTATACTCTAGGGAACCTCTATGCCCAGAATTTTCACGTGTATTCAATAAGCCCATATTATGAGATCTCTGCATTATGCCAAATGTCCATATTTGGAATGATTTGCTTCCAGCAAGGCAATCAGTTGCATTTGTATGTAATTTGGGCCAATTACGCCTTTCCAAGCTTTAAAAAAAAGCAGCAATTATGCAAATCATCTGAAGAAAAAATTAAATGAGGAGGCTCAGTTAAATGAAAAGGGGGTTTTGCTGGAGCCAAGGACAGGCGCTGTCACACTCCTCAGAACAGCGATCTCTTTATTGTATTAAATAGAAGCAGTCGAACACTCTCTTCAGTTTGCATCGCCGCTTAGATTTTCTTGATGTGGGCACAGAAAGCCGGTTCTAATGCCAACAAGAAATTCAGTATGTGTCCAATATTGTGATGGATTTTTACTAAGCTGTTGTGCCTATTTAAATTATATTTACAACATTAGCTAGCAGTTGCTAGCTCTATTAATGATGACAATTATATTTCTCATGCCAGCCCCTAGTTGAAGTTTTTATTAACTGCGTATTGTAAACTAAATCTAACATGTCTCTTTTTCTTTTTTTTTTTACAGTTTCTTTTCAGTTACCTCATAAATTCACCTGTTTTTAAGTAGTATTTTCCAATGAATCTGGTGATGAAAACTTTAAAGAGTAAGGAAGATACGTTAATGAAGAGGTGACTCCAGTTACCTCGTGAAACAAATCAGAGAGCTTATCTTATCTTATCTATCAAACTTTTCAACATTGCTACTCAATTTTGAGTGTTTTATATGTATATTTTTGAAAAAATATTGTAAAATATTATAAAGTGTATGTGCTTTAAAAAATATACAAGGAATAGTCTTTTTTTTATGAAAGAACAAATTACAAAGTGCATAAAATAGCAAAAAAAGAAAAACACCAAATCAAATCAATATTTGGTATGTATGCCATTTGCTTTTAAAAATAGCATATTTTTTTCTAGGTGCACTTGTACACAGAAATTCAACATGTGGGATGTTCCAAACATCTCGAACAGACATCACTAAATGGCGGACCATGGTCCGAGTGTGGACTGAGTCAATGTCCCACCAGCCGTGGTCGCGCCATTTAGGATCCGCTATTTTCCCTCAGCCGCCGCTAGCTCTGTTGTCTTTGCAGATATGACATCGGAAGAGCAGCACAGCGATGAACAGAGGGTGGGAGCTGGCCCAGTTAACTGATTGGTTGCTAGAACCAGCCTGCATTCTATCAGTTAACTGGGGCAGCTTCCACCCTCCGTCCATCACTTTGATGCACTTCCGATGTCAGCTGCTTCCAATGTCACCTGCTGTTCCTCCTGCCCTCAACCCTGTGTAAGGTAAGACAGAGAAGAGGGCTCTGTTACTGTTATGAAGGATGTAGTTATGTGATTGGGGGTGCTATAAAGGGGGTGAGGACAGTTATATGAAGGGGTGCTATAAAGGGGGTGAGGATAGGAATGTGAATGAGGCTGATCTAAAGGGGATGAGGACAGTTATATGAAGAGGGGTGCTATAAGGGGAGTGAGGACAGGAATGTTAAAGGGGGTGCTATAAAGGGGGTGAAAGTTATGTGAAGGGGTACTTTAAAGGGGGTGAGGACAGGAATGTTAAAGGGGGTGCTATAAAGGGGGTGAAAGTTATGTGAAGGGGTACTATAAAGGGGGTGAAGACAGGAATGCGAAGGAGGTGCTATAAAGGGGGTGAGGACAGGAATGTGATGGGGAGTGCTATAAAGGGGGTGAGCACAGGAATGTGAAGGGGGTGCTATAAAGGGGTGAGGACAGTTATGTAATGGAGGATGCTATAAAGGGAGTGAGGACAGGAATGTGAAGGGGGGCTTGGGACTGCAATGTGAAAGAGGGGTACTATAAAGGGGGCGAAGACAGGAATGTGAAGAAGGGGTGATATGAAGAGGGCTGGGAACTTCAATTTGAAGTAGGGAGGAGATTTAAAGGGGGGCCGAGGACAAGACTGTGAAGGGGACTGAGGACTATAATTTGAAGGGGGTGGGGGGGTTGATGTGCAGGGGGACTATGAACACTGATGTAATAAAAGGATTGTGATGTGAAGGATCTGAGGCAGGGTTCACATCATTGCGTACTGTGATTTGTGTTTGTAGGCAGACCATTTATTTCAGTGTGCTGCCTTAAAAGCAGAAAAGCAGAAAAAGAAGTCCCTGGCCCTTTCTTTTAAATTGCGCTGTACAGAGCTGCATGGTACTGTGGCACCATGCAGTGTGGCACTTGAAAAAAACATGCCACGTTTGGCATTGTGCAGAGGTTCCATTAAGAGTCAAACATAGAATTCGGATCTTGGCTGGAAGAAAATTTTACAGATTGGACCTTTGTGGATTTTAATTCACTACCCCTGATCTATAAGAACTAACCACAGTTATTGGTTTTAGGCATCTATCTCTTCATGTTGTTACACAGACTCCATGATATTGAGATCAAGGCTCTGTGAAGACCATACCATCTCTTCCAGGGCTTCTTCTTGCTGAAGATAGTTCTTTATAACTTTGGCTGTTTGTTTGGGGTTATTGTCCTGCAGCGTAATTTATTTAGGACCGTTCAGACACTTTTCTGATGGTAGTGCATGATGGATAAGCATCTATACAGCCTTGAAGAAACCTTTAATTCTGACAAAATCCACAACTCCATGTGCAGAAATGCAGCTCCTAACCTGCAAGGAACCTTGTCCATGTTTACTCCTGTCTGCATATCTCTCCAGGCCTTCAATGAACAAACTTTCTTCTGATACAGTCATGTATTTCAAATTTGGACTCATTAATCCAGAGCACCTACTGGCATTTTTCTGCACACTGGTGTTCTCCTGTTTTTGTTCTTACGCATATCGCTTGACCTTGTTTCCAAAGGCCAAGGTATTACTTTTTAGCCACCAGTCTTCCAAAAAGGACTTCTTTTGGCTACATGTTTCGTAACAGATGGGTGTACCAGGGTCCTACTGGTTTCTGCCAGGTCTAAGCTGGTGCCACTGGAAATTTTCCAATTGCAAAGGGAAGTCAGCATGATGTGTCTTTTTTAGGGATGAGCTTTATGTTCGGGTCGAACATGAGTTCGACTCGAAAATTGGCTGTTTGCCCGTTCGCCGATGAGCGAACAATTTGGGGTGTTCACGGCAAATTCGAAAGCCGTAGAAGACCCTTTAAAAGTCTATGGGAGAAATCCAAAAGTGTTAATTTTAAAGGTTAATATGCAAGTTATTGTCATAAAAAGTGTTTGGGGACCTGGGTCCTGCCCCAGGAGACATGTATCAATGCAAAAAAAAAAGGTTTAAAAATTGTTGTTTTTTCGGGAGCAGTGATTTTAATAATGCTTAAAGTGAAACAATAAAAGTGAAATACTTCTTTAAATTTCGTACCTGGGGGGTGTCTATAGTATGCCTGTAAAGTAGCGCATGTTTCCCGTGTCTATACCAGTCCCTGCACAAAATGACATTTCTAAAGGAAAAAAAGTCATTCAAAACTACTCGCGGCTATAATGAATTGTCAGGTCCTGGCAATACAGATAAAAGTCATTGAAAAAACGCCAGAACCAAAATTTAAAAAAAAATGCGTGGGGGTCCCCTAAATTCCATATCAGGCCCTTCAGGTCTGGTATGGATATTAAGGGGAACCCTGCGCCAATTAAAAAAAAAATGGCATAGGGGTCCCACTCAAAATCCATACCCTTCAGGTCTGGTATGGATTTTAAGGGAAACCCTGCTCCAAAATTTAAAAAAAATGGCGTGGGGTTCCCCCCAAAAATCCATACCAGACCCTTATCCGAGCATGCAACCTGTCAGGCCACAGGAAAAGAGTGGGGACTAGAGAGCGCCCCCCCTCCTGAACTGTACCAGGCCACATGCACTCAACATGGGGAGGATGTCCCCATGTTGATGGGGACAAGGGCCTTATCCCCACATCCCTTGCCCGGTGGTTGTGGGGGTCTGCAGGCGGGGACTTATCGGAATCTGGAATCCCCTTTAACAAAGGGGACCCCCAGACGCCTGCCCCCCCTTTGTGAATTGGTAATGGGTACATTGTACCCCTACCAAAAAAAAGTGTAAACATTTTTAAAAACCACAGTACACAGTTGGGACAAGTCATTTATTAAAAATAAAAAAAAAAGAGAAAAAAATAATTCCAGTGATGTAAATCCATTCTCGATCTCCAGCGATGATATGAAGAAAAAAAAGGGTCTGGTATGGATTTTTGGGGGGAACCCCACGCCACTTTTTTTTATTTTGGCGTCGGGTACCCCTTAAAATCCATACCAGACCTGAAGGGTCTGGTATGGATTTTGAGGGGGACCCCTACGCCATTAAAAAAAAAAAAATGGCACAGGATTCCCCTTAATATCCATACCAGACCTGAAGGGACTGATATGGAATTTGGAGGGACGCCCACGCATTTTTATTTTGGTTTGGAGTTACCCTTAATATTCATACCAGACCCAAAGGGCCTGATAATGGACTGGGGGGAACCTCTGCCATTTTTTTCAATGACTTTTATCTGTATTGCCGGGACCCGACAATTAATTATAGCCGCGAGTAGTTTTAAATTACTTTTTTTCCTTTAGAAATGTAATTTTGTGCAGGGACTGTTATAAACACGGGAAACATGCGCTACTTTACAGGCATACTATAGACACCCCCCAGGTACGAAATTTTAAGGAATATTTCACTTTTATTGTTTCACTTTAAGCTTTTTTTAAATCACTGCTCCCGAAAAAACGCTAGTTTTTAAAACTTTTTTTTGCATTGGTACATGTCCCCTGGGGCAGGACTCGGGTCCCCAAACACTTTTTATGGCAATACCTTGCAAATTTACCTTTAAAATTATCACTTTTGATTTTTTATGTTAGCGTCCCATAGACTTTAATGGTGTTTGCGTGTTCAAACAAATTTTCGGGCATTATGGGACTGTGACGCCATAGGGGGGTGGGGTCACCGGGTGACATCACCCGGTGATTACGCCCCAAGCCTATATAAGTTGTTGCGCGCAGCGCACACTGCATTACAGCGGGAGACCTCGTTGTGTCAACATCTCAAGAAGAGAAGAGGGAAGAAGACGACAGGGAAGACCGGGCCCCCGCTAGCAAAAGAGCTGGCAGAAGATAGCGGAGGTGCCTGGCAGAAAGCACCGGAGAGTGCAGAGAAGGCACTAGAGAGCGGGAGAAGAGGCAGGAGAGTCGGAAGAGACCCCTGAAGTCGGAAGAAGACCCCCAAAGTCAGTAGAAGACCCCCGGAGCTGCCTAATAAATTACTTTAAAAAGCTGTCTAGTGTGTTTTTTTATTGACCATTTTTCCCCCAGGTGAATGGGTAGGAGTACGATGTACCCCATACTCATTCACATAGGGTGGGGTCGGGATCTGGGGGTCCCCTTATTAAAGGGGGCTCCCGGATTCCGATAAACCTCCCGCCCGCAGACCCCGACAACCAACGGCCAGGGTTGTCGGGAAGAGGCCCTGTCCTCATCAACATGGGGACAGGGTGCTTTGGGGTCGCAGGGCGCCCCCCTGCCCCGAAGCACTCACCCCCCCATGTTGAGGGCATGCGGCCTGGTACGGTTCAGGAGGGGGGGGCGCTCGCTCGTCCCCACCCCCTTTTCTGACCGGCCAGGCTGCATGCTCGGATAAGGGTCTGGTGTGGATTTGGGGGGGCCCCACAGCGTTTTTTCGGCATAGGGGTTCCCCTTTAAATCCATACCAGACCCAAGGGCCTGATATGCTCTTGGAGGGAGAACCCATGCCGTTTTTTTATTTAAAATTTGGCGTGGAGTTCCCCCTTAAGATCAGCAGAACACAAGTCGCATGCCAAAGTCGGATCATGCAAGACGGCGTTCCCTCTTTGATCCGACTTCAATGATATTCAATGGAGTGAAGTAGGATCAAAGTCGGACCAAAGTAGTACAGGGAGCATTTTCAAAGTCGGTCCGACACGTGTCAGACCAGTTAAGATGGCTCCCATAGGGAAACATTGATTTTCACACATCATGCGACATGAGCTCCCAATGTCGGAGCGTTTGTCGGACCAGTGTGAACCCGGCCTTAGTGACCTTGTTGACGCAGTAACACCACCCTTGCTGAGCTCAGTCTTGTCATCGTGTAAGATTTTTTTCATTGACCTGTATTCAGCAACCTCAGCTTGTTAGTAGAGCAGTGTTTTGCTCAATTTGTTCCATTTCTGCTTGATTTAATAACTCTATGTATCCTATTTCTTATTTATCGCTAGCACCTGTTTGGTATACCTGTTTAACCATGCACTGGACCATGTGAGAGCAAGTACCTAATTGTGTGCAGGTGTACATTTGAGAACTGATGCTGTTTAAAAATTCAAAGGGTGTTTTTTTATTTTATTCATTTTGTGGGTTGGTAATTGGTAAATAACAACTATTGATAATATTTTTGAAAAGCATCTTCACTTTACAGCATTAAAGAGGAAGTAAACCCTCTTTTTTTTCTGAAAAAAAAAAAACTCTGCAAGAGAAAGGCATAATGAGCTAGTATGCAAAGCATACTAGCTCATTATGAATGGCTTACCTGAGATCGAAGCCCCCGAAGCGCTCCTTGTTCCCCTCCGCCGCCATGTTGCCTACGAGTCCCTTCCGTGTATTGCTGCTCCGGCACTGTGACTGGCCGGAGCGGTGATGACGTCACTCCCGCGCATGCGCGCGGAACCGACACTATCCCCGCGCATGCGAGCGGCTCTGGCATTATCCCATTATTAAAACCGGCACGCTCAGTGCGCCTGCGCCGTTGTCTACGGCGCGCATGCGCCGTAGACATCGGTGCAGTCCTTTCTGCAAATATCTCCTTAACTGTGTAGGTTAAGGAGATATTTCTTGCACCTGCAGGTAAGTCCTAATCTAGGCTTACCTGTAGGTGCAAGTGGTCAGAGAGGGTTTACAACCACTTTAAAGCCTAAAACTTTTGCACAGTACTGCATAGAGATCATTGCATTCATATTTACCAGGCTTCTAACCATCTTGTAACTTTCTTCAAGTAAACCCATGTGTAGCTGAGTATACAGTGGGCTTACAGTAGAGGGTAGTAATGTAACCATATACTGTAATAAACTGATAGATTTGCAAGTTAAGATGAGGATAAGTAACTTATCAGAAAGCAAAACGCGCGACTTTGAAACGCTCAGGTGTGAATGCAGCCTAAGTCGTGTAGCTTTCTCGTGCTCCGTTCTTCTGTTATCAGCATGATAACTTCTGACAAGTTCTCCGTCAACTGTGATTAAATCAGCCTGAATTTTGTGTCAGAGTGGGTGCTATAAATAGGGTAGCAGAGAGCTGATCAATTCACAGCACAGCTCTGCATTGTTTCTTCCTTTTTCTGCCTATGTGGAGGGAGGGGGGGGGAGGGTGCCTTTCCTCCAATGAGCTGTGTCACAATGTATAGCAATAATCCACATGAAGAGAAAATTCTAACTGGATGCGCACTTTCTAAACAGTATATAAAGCTGAAGACAGCAGAGTTATACATGTAAAACTTATGTAGGGAGATTTGTTTCATCACTGTGTATTATCTGCGGCTGTTAGCTTCACTGGGTATATGTGAGGGTTTACATCCACTTTAAATATTCCTTTAGACCTTATTCACACAGCTGCAAAAAAAACAAACAAAAAAAAAACATAAAAACAAAACAAAAAACACAAGCATTTTTTATTTATAGAACGCAGCTGCATTTTATTCAATGGAGGCACTTAGGCCTCGTACACACGACCGATTTTCTCGGCAAGAACCAGCAAGAAACTTGCTGGCAGAGAGGTCTTGCCGAGTAAATCGGTCGTGTGTACGCTGCTAGCGTGTTTCTCGTCGAGAAAACCGACAAGAAACCTCGACGAGAAAATAGAGAACCTGCTCTCTATTTTCTCGTCGAGATTCTCCTCGGCGTGTTTCTCGACGAGAAAAGTGAGTGTGTGTACACTTACCTGTCCGCCCGGAAGCCCGCGCATGTTCGAAATGAATTTGACGCATGCGCGGTAGCTTCCTAGGCATACGTAGGGTGTACCAAGATGGCGGCGACGGCATCGAATGTGACGAGCGCATGCTCAACGTAGTCGATGACGTCACCGCGTACACTCCTTTCAAAGAACCGCGGGTTCTTTGAAACGAGCGTGTGTACACTCGGCCGGGACAAGTTTCTTGTCCAAGAATCTCGTCGAAAAAAACGACATGTTTTTCTCAACGAGAATCTCGGCCGTGTGTACGAGGCCTTACACAGGTACGTAAACATGCACTGCCTTCAGATCCGTAACACAAAATAAAAAAAATCTTCATCTGAGGGCATCCATATGCATTCTGGTATTTAAAAAAACAATGTTATGCATTTAAAAAAGGGATATAAAAGCAAGTATTATTTACGCAGGAATTTCTATATCAGTAAAAATTTTAAGGGCATGAGAGTGTAGCCCAAACAAACATTGTTAAAGGGGTTGTAAACCCTTACAACACACTTTTTGCTACAGGTAAGCCTATAATAAAGCTTACCTATAGCTACCCTGGATATCTCCTAAACCTGAACGGTTTAGGAGATATGTATTTGCATGTGCTGATGTCATCGGCACATGCACACTGAAGCAAACGGAAGCAATGGCACGTACGTGCCATTGCTTTAGTGAGTGTGCCGTTACCGGCGGATCCCATGTGCATACGTGGGAGTGACGTAATCGCGGCTCCGGCCAATCACAGCGCCGGAGCCCGTGATACCCGGAAGTAACTCCGGGAGCGATTTCGGCCACCGGAGCAGTGTACGAGGATGGCTGCAGGGGCTTCGATCTCAGGTAAGTAATTCATAATGAGCTAGTATGCTATGCATACTAGCTCATTATGCCTTTGTCTTGCAGATTTTTTTTCTTTTGTCCTAGGGTTTACAACCACTTTAATGCCCTAAAGCTCTTAAAAATAAAAAAGCTTTGATCATTCACCAGATCTCCCCTGTCTCCCACCATATCTTGACAGCTTCAGTGATGCTGTGCTGAACCTCTTCCATGTTCCATAATGCTCAGTGTCATTGGACGCACATCTTGTGAGCTCAGGGTGTCAAGGCTGTACCCCAACCTTGGACTCACAGGAAAATGCTGACAAGAGACACATCATGTGATTACACCACTCTCTGCAGCATTTCAGATCCTCCCACCACTGGGAAAAGAAGATAATAAAGAGAACTATCCGAAATGGCATCTGAAAAAAAAAAAAAAACGTGCACAAATGTTATTTTATTAACCACTTCAATACAGGGCACTTATACACCTTCCTGCCTAGACCATTTTTCAGCTTTCAGCGCTGTCGCACTTTGAATGACAATTGCGCCGTCATGCTACACTGTACCCAAACAAAATTTCTCTTTCGTTCATGGACGGACACAGCCTTAATCTTGACAAAGTGGGTATTAGCCTTCCTTTAGGAGTGACTAGGCAGAAAGTGTTAACACCTTCAAAGCAGAACAGCCCCGCCCAGGGGGCGGTCCTACGGACTATATCCCCTCAGCCTGCACAAAGCAGGTCAGTTTTTTCCTGTCTAGCTAAGGAGAAGACATGGCTCCCTTCGGGCCCATATGCCTGGGGGTTTTATTTTTTATTTCAAACTTTTTTTTTTGTTTGTTCCGGTGATCTTCGATCAACTGCCGACTGGGCGACAGGCTGGATCTGTGATCCTTGTAGTCCCCCCATACGGGTGGCCGGTGAGCTTACGCTCCAGGGCTTGCATCGGACCGCTCAAACGGCCGAGTCGCAGTAGCCTGGCTGGTGAGCTTACGCTCCAGGGCTTGCATCGGACCTCTCAGCTACGGCTGACCTTTACGGCCGAGTCGCAGTAGCCTGGTCGGTGAGCTTACGCTCCAGGGCTTGCATTGGACCGCTCAGCTACAGCTGACTTTTACGGCCGAGTCGCAGTAGCTTAGCCGACAGTCATCTCCGTCACCATGCGGAAGATCGTCTGTCTGGGATGTTTCCAGCATAATCCCGCAGGAAGGGTAAGTATAATCCCCTGCTTCAGTAGGAGGACAGAGCTGGACATCCCTGGAGAGGTGAGTTAAGGGCTCTATCCTTCCCTCCCTTCCCCCCTCCTTAGGCTCTCTAAAGCTAGCTGCTGGGGTTCACCTGGGGAGGGCTCCACTTTTGGGGAACTGTGCTGTACGTCCTCTAAAATGTATTATAAGCTACCTTAATTTGCTTACCTATGTGTCTGCTCCATGCTGTCGGCCACCATTTTTGCTGTGATCCATGCTGTATTGCTATCTGCACTGGCGGCCATGTTCTTGTGGCTGCGCTGTGTTGGCCTCTAGCGGTCACTCGGCAGCCATATTTCCTATGATCCAGGCAGTGTTGTGACATCCAGGCTTGGCTGCCAGAGTTATGTGGTCGCGCTATGTTCCGGCCCCTCGGCGGCCTATTTTTTTTTCTTCATGCTCAACCTAAAGCGCTGTGTGGGCTTCTAGCTGCCGTGGTGGCCATTTTCTTGGTGTCCCACGCTCTATACACTCAGCGGCCATGTTCTTGTGGCCCGCGGCTTTGTTGGCCTCTAGTGGCCACTCGGCGGCCATTTTGCCGTTGCTGAAGGGTCAGACTGTATAGCTGACAAGGAAGCAGCTCCATTAAGTGGCGGACGACAGCGTACTACTGTTCCAGGGTGGTGAGTCCTCTGGGTGGGAACCCCTTGTCTCTGACTGCAGCCAGGAGGTTGGGTTACTGTGCCTTGCCCTCAGGTCCCTGTGTCAGGCGTGTGGGTCAGCATGGCGTCAGAAGCAGATGCCTTTTTCCCCTGTAACACCTGAGCCTGCAAGGATGCCCTGCACCCAATAGATGCTAGGTCGGCAATCCCAGATGCCTTATTGCCAAGGTGGATGCAGCACGTGGGAAAACGGGGGCTAGAAAGCGCCCCCTGCCCCCGCCATCTGCTGGGGACAACTCAGATGCGGAGCCAGGTCCAGATACAACCTATGGCCTGGCTCTGATGTATCTGAGGATGCGGACCGAGACCGACCGGAGGATTACTGATCCGATCCGGGTCAGCACGCGAAAGGGCTCTGGTAAGTGACCTCATCACCACAGTGCGAGATACTCTAAAAGGAGAAGTGCCGGCCCCCTTTGGGTTCTGCAGGCGACCCGCACTGCTAAGGTGTTACCTTGTAGGTCTTATATAGACAACTGGTATACAAGGAGTGGGACAAACCACAGAAGGGTTTGTTATTTTTTTTAGTCCCCAAGGAATTGGCGGTGCGTTACCCTCTTGAGGAGAGTCTCTTGAGAAGATGGACCTCTCCCCCAAGAGTGGACCTTCTTGTGTCCCAGACTAAGCAAGCTAGCCACCGCTTCGGACATACCTGTACATGGTAGTGGGCTCGGCTGTGCGCCCAACGATAGTTGGGGCCCTGGTGTCTCAGACACTCACTGAATGGGCAAGGAGGTTGCACTATGGGTTAAGGGCACGTCAGGGGACAGCCCTAGCTGACCAATAGTACAGGGCCAAAAAGTTTGTTCCAAATCAGCCTTGGACACGATTCCTCTGCTGGCCAGAGCTTCAAGCTATGCGGTGATGTTATGCCGCCTACTTGGGTTAAGATTGATCTGCGGACTAATCTTCCAAGGAAGCCCTGATGGATTTCCCTTTGAGGGTGACAGACTTTTTGGAGCACCCCTGGATGACATTATTAAAGATGCCACAGGAGGTAGGAGAATGCTGTTCCCACTATCCAAGGAAGGGTAGGAGCCACGCCGTTTGCTAAAGCCCCCCTTCACCGCGTACAAGCGATTTTGTTTTTTGTTTTTTTCCATCTGCCCAGGCAAATAGACGATCCCAGGTCAATAAAACGCCTGTTGAGGGACAGAGCGTCCCTGGTTTCGCAAAGCCAACAAACCTGCAAACAAACCTACGTCCGCATAAAGGTCTGTCCCCACCCATCTCTCGGGTAGGGGGACGTGTTCGCAAAATCGCGACCTGGGGGAAATTTCAGATCCCCGACCGGTGGGTTTGTGAAGTAGTTTCCTCAGGGTACAAGATAGAGTTCTATCTTGCCCTCCGAACAGATTATATTTTCCCTCCAGCCGCCAGCTTCTGCCGACACGTCGGGAAGCCCTATAGGGGGCGGTTCGAAGCCTGCGGAGACGCAGGCCGATATTCCTGTTTTAGTACAGGGAACAGTTTCAGGGGTTTTTACTCAGATCTGTTTGTAGTACCAAGGAGGGTGTTCACCCAATCTTGGATCTCAGGGTCCTCAATTGCTTTGTGAAGGTACAAAGATTCCGGAGGGAGTTGGTTCGCTCTGTTGTCGCTGCCCTCCATCCGGGGGATTCTGGCATCCTTGGCAAGGACGATACTTGCAGGTCCCCATATGCACCAGGCATCAGAGATATCTGCACTTGCGGCTGGGGAAGACCACTACCTAAGGGTGGCGCCCCCCTTGGCCTGGCATTAGCACCGAGGGTGTTCACCAGGGTGCTCGCTCTGATTCGGGCCAAGACAACGTGGCATCACTATTGTTGGCTACTTGGACAATATTCTTCTGAGGGCCACTTCACCTCAGAATTAGAGGTGAGCGTGTCTATAACCTGTCAGACCCTCCAATACCTTGCTTGGGTGCTGAACACTCAGAATTCAGTATTGGTACCGACTCAACTCCTAGTAGAGCTGGAGTTGATTTTGGACTCCTCAGAGGCAGAAGTTTTTTCCCTAGGGGGAAGGTTGCAGACCCTTCGGGCTGCGGTGCGGCAGTTGACATCCCCAGGATGGTCGTCACGCCACTTTTACAGGCGAGGCCTGGACCTCATGGTAGCCTCCTTCGAGGCGGTACCATATGCGCAATTCACACGCGAGTGCTAAAGAAGGAAGGTCTGTCCAGATGGGACAAGTGCCCATCATCCCTGGATTGTCAAATCAGGAACTCCCGAATTTGGTGGCTGACATCACTGGCACTTCTGTCCAGGAAGTCGGTCTTCCATTTCACTGGATAGTAATCACGACGGACGCCAGCCTTTCCAGTTGGGGGGGGTCTGGGGGGTTCAGTCGACCAGGGTTGCTGGACTCCGGAGGAATCCCACTTGCCGATCAACGTCCTGGAACTCCGGGGCGATCAGGCTGTGCCTCTCCACATGGTCCCAGAGGCTACAGGGGCACCCAGTCAGGATCCAGTCGGACAACGCCACACTAGTGGCATATGTCAACCATCAATGAGGAACAAGAACCTCGGCTGCAGCGTCAGAGGTCGCTCGCATCCTAAGGCGGGCAAAAAGGAGCGTACCGGCCCTGTCGGCCATTTACATCCCGGGCGTGGAAAACTGGCAGGCGAAGTCGCCAGAGGCTGGACCAAGGAGAATGGTCTCTACACCCGGAGGAGTTTCAGCTCCTTTGCCCAAGATAGGGCACGCTAGACGTAGATCTCCTGGCTTCTCGACTCAATCGGAAGGAATGAGGTTTGTGGCCAGGTCAAGAGACCCAGAGGCAGACGCGAGAGATGCGTTAGTGGCACCATGGAGTCAGTACCGGCTAATCTATGCCTTCCCTCCTCTGACCTTCCTCATCTGCTTCGCAGACTGGAGGCAGACAGGATTCTAAGAATCCCAATTGCTCTGAATTGGCCTCGGCGTCCCGGTACGCCGATCTAGTGCGTCTGTAGTAGGCTTCTCTTGGCGTCTACCGCTAAGAAAGGACCCGCTGTCGCAAGGTCCCATACGCCATCCTGTTTTACAGTCACTGGCTAACGGCATGGCTATTGAGAGCCAGGTGCTAAGAGACCGGGGCTTGTCAGACTCGGTGTTTTCTACCATGAGTAGTGCTCGGAAATCGTCCTCTAGGAAGATTTACCATCGCACTTGGAAGACCTACATATCCATTGTGAGGAAATGAGGTGGCATCCACGTACTTACTTGGTTCCAGAGTCCTGCTGTTCTTACAGCGTGGGGTGGACCAAAAATGTTGCTAAGTACAATTGGGGGCAGATATCTGCCCTGGCTGTCTTTTTCAACGACCCCTGGTGGCTCACTCTCTAGTGAGAACGTTTGTACAGGGGGTTCGGCATACGGCCCTTCCGGTCCGCCCTCCACTACATCAGAAACCACCGTTTTGAGAACATCAGGGAGATTCCCTTGTTGACACCTTCCCAGAAGGTGGTACTTTTGGAGGCTGTTACGTCAGTTAAGACGGGTTTCTGAGCTGGCAGCCTTGTTAGGCAAGGCTCCCTATCTAATCCTCTACTAGGATAGGGTGGTGCTGCGTCCGCAGCCTTCTTTCTTCCTAAGGTCATTCGACCTGCCATCTCAAGGAAGACATTGTACTGCCATCCTTTTGTCCTCATCCGTCGAATCCTAAGGAGGCGACGTTGTTTCCTTGGACGTTGTCCAAGCTCTGAGAATATACCGTATTTATCAGCGTATAACATGCACTTTTTTCCCCTTAAAATCAGGGGGAAATCGTGGGTGCGTGTTATACGCCGATACTCACCAATCCCCGTAGAATCCCAGCTGACTGTGAGCGGAGCGCAGCGATCGTCGCCGAGATACACATAGCCGAGTGTACTCGGCTTTTCTCGGCTCCGCTCACAGTCACGCCCAGTCCCGCCATTGGACCTGTGTTATGTCCATCATAGGGCGGGACTCGGCGTGACTGGGAGCGGAGCCGAGAAAAGCCGAGTAGAGCCGAGTACACTCGGCTATGTGTATCTCGGCTCCGCCCAGTCCCTGCATTCTCTGCGGCGTTCGCCCCGCTCGGCGGCGCCAAATTTAAATTCGGCCAAGGCCGCAATGGACACTGGGGGGGCAAGGCTGCAATGGACACTGGGGGGGCAAGGCTGCAATGAAAACTTTGGGTTTGCAAGGCTGCAATGGACGCTGACAAGGCTGCAATGGACACTGACAAGGCTGCAATGGACACTGACAAGGCTGCAATGGACACTGACAAGGCTGCAATGGACACTGACAAGGCTGCAATGGACACTGTCAAGGCTGCAATGGACACTGGGGCAAGGCTGCACTGTGACAAGGCTGCAAATGACACTGATAAGGCTGCATTTAAATGTAAGTTTTTTTTCCTTAAACTTCCCTCCTAAAAGTTTTTTTCCCTAAAATTCCCTCCTAAACTTGGATTGCGTGTTATACGCCGGCGCGTGTTATACGCCAATAAATACGGTACTTGTCTGTTAGACTCACTGTTTGTTTTCAGTGGCTGGTCCCAAGAAGGGCTCAGCGGTCGCGTCGGCCACTATCTCGAGGTGGATCTGACAGATTGCGATTCAGGCTTACGCCATAAGGAGTCGGGTGCCTCCTGTCACGGCGCATTCGACCAGGGCAATAGGTGCCTCTTGGGCTTTCTTACATCAAGCGTGTGTTTTCCCAGGTGTGTAAGGCGGCGACCTGGTTGTCCGTTCACACTTTTACTGAACTTTACAAGCTGATGTGAGTGCATCTTCAGATGCTTCCTTCAGCCGCAAGGTTTTGCATGCGGCTGTTTAGAGTTACAACTCCTCAGTTGAGGAGCTCTGTTTTGCTTGGGGTGAAGTTGTTTTAATGCTGTTCCCACCCCCTCATTTTGACACTGCTTTGGGACGTCCCACTTTGTCAAGATTAAGGCTGTGTCCGTCCATGAACGAAAGAGAAAATAGGATTTCATACTCACCGTAAAATCCCTTTCTCTGAGTTCATGGACGGACACAGCACCCACCCCTCTCTTTTTTTTTTAAGTTTGTACTGCTTTTAACGAACTGATCTGCTTTGTGCAGGCTGAGGGGATATAGTCAGTAAGACCGCCCCCTGGGTGGGGCTGTTCTGCTTTGAAGTTGTTAACACTTTCTGCCTAGTCACTCCTTAATGAAGGCTAATACCCACTTTGTCAAGATTAAGGCTGTGTCCGTCCATGAACTCAGAGAAAAGGATTTTACGGTGAGTATAAAATCCTATTTTCATAATTTTTTCCCCACAAATAGAGCTTTCTTTTGGTGGTATTTAATCACCTCTGCGATTTTCATTTTCTGCTAAACAAATAAGAGAAAAACCAAAAATTTTGAAAAAAATATGTTTTTTCTTTTTCATTTTCAAAACTTTGTAAATAAGTAAGTTTTCTCCTTCACTGATGGGCACTGATGGGGCTGCACTGACGGGCACTGATATGGTGGCACCGATGAGGTGGCACCAATGAGGTGGCACTGATGATGGGCACTAATATGCGGCATTGATGGGCACTGATAGGCGGCACTGATATGTGGCACGGATGGGCACTGATAGGCGGCACGGATGGGCACTGATAGGTGGCACGGATGGGCACTGATAGGTGGCACAGATGGGCATGGATGGGCACTGATAGGTGGCACTGTTGTACTGTAATGTATTGTACTGATGGATGCCAATCAGTGCTAAACAATAATGCCTGCCAATCAATGATGCCCATTGTGGGCATTGATTGGCATCCATTGTGGGCACTGATTGGCATCCATTGTGGGCACTGATTGGCATCCCTGGTGTCTAGGTTGGCATACCTGGTGGTGACATCCCTGGTGGTCCTAGTGGCGTCCCTGCTGGTCCAGTGTGGGCATCCTCGGTGGTTCTGCTCTGATAATCGATCAACACAGACCCCCCTGTCAGAGGAGCAGCCGATCGGCTCTCCTCTACTCGCGTCTGACAGACGCGAGTGAGGAAAAGCCGATCACCGGCTCTTCGTGTTTACATCATGATCAGCCGTGATTGGACACGGCTGATCACGTGGTAAAGAGTCTCCGTCAGAGACTCTTTACCTAGATCGGTGTTGCGGGGTGTCAGACTAACACCCTGCAACAACGATCGCCGTCATATGATGTCCGGTCAGGATATTGAAACCGCTTTGCCGCCGTCATTTTATAATAGGGCGGGCGGCAAGTGGTTAACCACTTGCTGACCATTCTATAGCACATTTACTGCTACAGGGCGGCAGCTATGTGCAGGATCACGTATATATACGTGATTATAAACTACCGTCTGTAGGGGGCGCACGCACACACTGGCGGCGGGCTGCTTCTGCTGTGATTATTCAGAAGCAGAAGCCGATCTGCGGGTCCTGGGAATTAATGTCCTCTGGCACCCGTAGATCGTTAGTAAAACACAGAACTGAGGTATGCCCATGTAAAAAAGGCTTATTTCAGTTCTGACAGGGAGAAAGGGACGATCCTGTGTCCCTGTAAAGCAGAAACTAGAATCGATCTCTTCCATTAGCCTAATCAGTACATACATTACACAAAAACAATGGCTAGGCACACAGTTAATCCTTTGATCGCCCTAGATGTTTAAGCCCTTTTCAGCCAGTGTTATTAGTACAGTGACAGTGCATATTTTTAGCACTAATCACTATATTAGTGTCGCTGGTTCCCACAAAGTATCAAAAGTGTCAGTTAATGTGCGATAGGCCGCCGCAATATCGCAGTCCTTCTATAAGTCACCAATTGCCACCATTACTAGGATAAAGAAAAAGAATAAAGAAAAATTCCATAAATATATCCCATAGATTGTAGACGCTATTACATTTGCGTAAATCAATCAATATACGCTTACAAACATGTAGCAGAATACATATTGCCCTAAATTTATGAAGAAATTTGATTTTTTCTTTTTTTTTCATTGGATGTGTTTTATAGCAGAAAGTAAGAAATATATATATTATTTTTTTTTCACAATTGTCAGTCTTAAAAAAAAAAAAAAAAAGCCAGTGGAGATCAAATACTATCAAAAGAAAGCTCTATTTGTGGGTAAAAAAAGGACATCAATTTTATTTGGGTTGGGTACAGTGTTGCACGAATGCGCAATTGTCACTTTAAGTAACGCAGTGCCGTATCGCAAAAAATGGCCTGGTCATGAAGGGGGGGGGGGGGTAAATCTTTTGGAAGATAAGTTCACTTTTGGAACATGTTATAGATATTGGTAACCATGTTTTGTGGACATCAACTTGGGTAACTAATTTGCATTGCTGGGATATGATTGACGGTACAATATACTATAAGTGCAATTGCACCAAAGGTACATTCATACAATAAATTAATTCCATATATGACACTTGAAAACAATGTTTATGTATAGTCTGGTCCATTATTTGCTGCAGCGTCTTGCCCTCATCTTACAGTCCATACATGACTTTGATGTTGATTTTTGAATATGCACAATATAAAAACGAACAGAACTTTCGACATAAAGCACAGCTGTTGGTGAGACGATGAGTCAAACATACTGTATATGCTGGCTGTATAGCAGATATTTCACATACCTAAAATGCATCAGTGCATATACTAAACAACATTTCACTTATGAGGGCCATTATAGGAAGCCTGTATGATGTCCTTGTTGATACAACCATCCATTCTTTCATTGTGTATATTTGTGTATTTTTTACAAACTAAAAACGACTAAATGATTTTACGCCTACTGAGCTGACAGTTTTCAGGTATTCAAAGGAAAATGACAAGTACACATTATGGGGGCATTTTCAAAGTGACACTGACCCACGGTGACCTTAAAAGATAATCTCAGTCAAAAGTTCAGAGTCCCATGGTAGTTCTAAACAATGCAAAGGATATGTCTTTCTGAAGTATACTGTATGTAAACCGAATGAAAAAGATCTCATATAAACTTTAACATGTCATTTCTGAAGTCATTTTCAATATTTTTAAAGTGTATGTCAAGCAATATTTTTTTTCTTAGTCCTGGAAAAATTAGGGAAAGATTAGAACCCCTGTCTGTTTTTTACTGTTACCTGAGGCTCCATTAGAACAGTTTTGCCTTACATTTTTATCTTGGTGCCAATGGTTTTATCAGAGAGGAAGTAAGGTGACATGTACAACAGGGACAGAGACAGAAATAAAAATTCAGATAGAGATTCTAGTCTTTTTTTTTTCTTTCTATCTGTGTAGCTGTTGGATAATTACACTCACTTCCTGTCTGGTGAAACATCATCAAGTATGGAATAAGTGGAAATGCATGTAACAGAGCCCTGGATAGCAGTAATTACTCAACAAAAAAATGTTTGGGCTAGGTATAAACTTTTACTCTGCAGTCTTTAGGAAAATAACATCTAGTGGCCTTGCCATTAGACTGTTCTGGTTATATAGGGTGATGATGACTAGGAGAGGACTGGGAACCTTTGATTTGCAAAGTATGTCATGGTACCTTATTGATTGGTGGGCATGACGAAAGGTGGATGAAAGTAAAAGACATGGCTTATTATGACACACCTTTTCACATCTAACTTTTTGGCTCTCAGTTTACATCTCAGTGCCTGCAAATCCAATGCTGGAAGATTTCCTTTTGCTGAAAATTTTTGGGGTCTGAATGGGGACCAGGTAACTATATAATGACCAGCATGTGCCACAATGGATTCTATTGATGTTTGAACGATGAAGAATTTTCCTTAAGGACCCCCACCACAGCATATCTTATATACTGAATATTAATGTCCACTTCTCCCAGTTGTGCTCTTGTGTTGTCACAGTGTCATCCAGGCTTCCAATGAAGACTACATGTGGTCATTTTAACACAATGTATACAAATTATGCAGACATGGTCCCCCATGGTGTCACCAAATGGAAATCCACCCTGAGATATGCCATGCTAGAATACCTGCATGCAGACGGGAGGTAGGTGCAGGACACCAGCAGCACTTTGATGCAACAAGAATAAAAAATGATCAGAACAAGTATTTTATTAAAACATGACAATTGTATATGATACAAATATCATATACAGAGTCAAGTCACAGCCTCATGACTGTCTTTGTGACATTAGTCTTAGAGAATCAGCAGCTGTTCAGGAGGAAGCCAGCGAAAGACAGGCCCACATCTATGAGTGAAATTAAATACTTGCAGGGACTACATGAAGGGAAATCGGGCAAAGTGGAGTAAATTGTTTTTAAAAGAAATTAAAAAAAAGGCAAGAAAAAAGAAATGTAAAATAGGGACACTTACTGGATTGGTTAGAAAAAGAGAACTGACAGGGAGGAGCTCAGAAGAGTAGGCTGCAGGGAGGCGTAAGGAAGCTCCAGTCAGAGATCTGTAGTCATTGAGTGAGTGTCCCTCTCTCCCACCCTATTTATCAACTTTGGTTGGTCTGGATTATGGTCATAGCAAACGCTGGCGGTTTGGGGTCCTTCAAGGTTGTGTAAATTTGATGTTTTTGGGAAAATGATTAGGGCCCATCTTCTGTGTGTGGTGTCCTCTAATTGGTCTACTCAACTCATAGTCAACCCATATGTATCTGAGGTCAGCTGAAATGGTCCCCAAAGGTGGTGTTTTGTAGTACTGGGTAAAACATAGTTCACTGGTGCCAGAGACAGTTTTTGAAACTGTTATCTGGTGTCTTTAAGGACCTGCAACCTTATTTGATTGGTCATTTTGTGCTTTCTTATTCAAATTATTGTGTGTTATTTATAGTAAAAGATTGCTATGGCCATTTTACCTCCACTCTAGAGTAGTGTGTCTTCTTTTGGTAGGGTGTCATGGGTAGAGTGGGGAAGGTTTTTTGATTAGAGTGATAACAAAAGTTGAATTCTGATCTACTCTGGCAGATAGAGTGGGAAAGGTGGTATCATTAGAGTGATAACAAAGGTGAATTCTGATCTACTCTGGTAGAGTCATTTGTATTTCAGGGTTGTAAATGTTGTCATTTAGTTGTAACAGCACGGGAGTGCAGTAAACATGACATACGCTTTTACCTTTTAGGTCCATTTTGAGGTAAACTAAATAATAAGATTGTTTCTGAAATTATTTTTGGAGTTATATTATGTTTTTAGAGTCCTCCTGACCACCAATGGTCCTATGCATGTGGAAGGATTAGTAAGAAACCTATACGTTTTGCATGGCTTCAGCATTTTAAAGAGGCCAACTACGAAGGCTGGGAGCAAACAGAGCACGCCTCCTATTGACTCCCAATGAACAGGGCTGAAATGTGGAATTTGGCTGCAGTGGATGAGTGCCATATTCCCTAATAAATGGAAATGGAGAAATCCATCCAGGGGTGGGACTATAGCGGCACTGGTAGTTTTAAGTCAAAGAGGTAGTAAGAATTATAAAAATATAACATTTTATTACAAATTGTACTGGGCTGGTGCAGAAAACTTTTTTTTCTTAGGAGAACACCTAATTTGCATATGAACAGCTTCTTTGAATTCCACAATAAAATAAAATTATTGATAGTTGCTATCTAGAGAATTAAATTGTTAAGCTTTTAGAATTTTTGAATCTATAGAAAGGTTTTAATCTCTAAATCTTTTATCTTTAAAGTATAATTATATAGAACTGCCAATGAAGTGAATTATCTGGTCTTCGCAAAGCATTTTAGAACAAAAGGTAAACTTCAGAAACACCAAAGAGAAAAAACAAAAAAAACTAAAACCTATAAATTACTGACAAACATGCACAGAGCGCAGCATGGATAAGGACACTGTAATTTCACCGAGCAAGCAGTGTAAGATGAAAATAGAACATTTAGCTACTTCTCTCTGTACATTATTAACCTTCATTATCATTCTTGCTTCTTAGGTTTCTGTATAATGTATAATATCTCCCACAGCTCATTGAGAGGAAGCGCTGTCTGCATCTGCTCTCTCTGAACAGAGTTACAATTGGCAGCTTGCCTGCAGCAAAATGAAAACATTCAGCGTGGGAAAAAAAGCGATCTGGAAAAAGGTAGGAGGTTTTAGCAAGAAAGAACAGGTTATTATTCATTAAAAGTTAAAGCAGCTTTTGCTATATTTTCCTTAAGCCCCAAACTATTCTAAACATTTTAGATGTGGAGCCAAACAAAGGCATTTCCTGCACAACATGCAATTTTGCTTTGCTTTGATTTCAGTGTTAGGTTTATGTATATTTTCTTTTTTTACCTCTTGTTTATTTCTGCTAAGTCATTACTAGCCTTCACACACCTGTAAAAAATAATATATTGAATCAAACATGGAGCAGATGCATGAACTAGCTTTCCCACTAGCAAGTAGTACAAACATTTCCTCCCTTTGGAAAAGGTATAGAGGTACTTGCACAATTTTAAATAATTAATCAACACATTTCCCATTCATAATTCACTCAACCTATCAAAAGAGGGACCCCACAGAACCCTGTAACAACTATAACTCCACACGGACATGGGAGCTTCACACCCAATTCCTTCCCCACAAGCTCCAACCACCAATGACCATATATGCACACATAACTACCTGTGTACCCAAGAGTGCTAAGCTAGGACCAATTGGGGCCCACTATATTTCTCACAGGCTAGATGGTAAGTCCATGCTAAGGTGGCCTCCCAGCCACTCAAGAAAGCAATAGCTAGCCACAAAGTAATCCATAATGGGCTCTCCAAGGATAATCCATCCCTGTATCCCTGCAGAGCCCTCTAGGACACCAAGTCAAATTTAATCACTTGCCTACTGGTCACTTTCACACCCTTCCTGCCCAGGCCAATTTTAAAATTTCAGTGCTGTCGCACTTTGAATGACATTTGCGCAATCATGCAACACTGTACCCAAAATTTATTTGTATAATCTTTTTGAGACAGATAGAGCGTTCTATTGGTTGTATTTAATGACCACTGGCTTTTTTATTTTTTGCTGAACAAACAAAAAAAAAAAACAGAAATGTTGGAGAAAAAAGTTTTTTTTTTAAAGTTTCTGTTTTATGTAGCACACGGACCCTTTCTCCTGCCTACCTTCACTTTGCAGAGATAAAGGCACACTGTGCCACATGCCCGTATCCTCCTGGTATAAGAGGTTGAGCAGTGTTCTTACAGTTTTGGGTCCTGCAGCGAATTACCTCCCGTCCATTGGTTCTCATCCCCAGAATATGGGGACAAGTCTGTTCTTTTCCCCGAAAGAAGGCCAATGTCCAGACAATGTTTAAACTCCAAACAGACAAGTTTATTTTATCTTGCTGGAAACAGATTTGGGAATAGGTTGAAGATAGTACAAAAACAGGTAGGGAGACAGGTTTAGGCACGCGACACCCAGTTACCCTATTCTTCACTCAAGCCTGAGTGTAAATTGCTCACCCGGATAGATCCCTCTCACAGTTCTAGCAGCCGAAGTGAAGCACAAACAGTTTCTTTAAGTTAGTCCCCTTCCCGGACAAGTCTAAGAGATCCTCTGCCACAGAATCCTTTGGTTACTGAATTAGAACTTTGAAAACTCCCATAGATTAATAGAGACCATAGGTGCCAATGGGACACACTATAGGAGCTATACTGCAACTCACAAATCCTTCCCTCTGATAGGTAACCAGGCCTCTCCTTCACCGTAAATTTCTCCACCGATTCATCGAACAGGTCCTCCCCCGGTTTCCTCTCCTTCAGAGTGGGCCACCCTCACACGGACACCCTGGGACTCCAGTGAGTTGACTGTAGACCCAGTTGAAGGTACTGGGCCTATCTGGAACTCTGCAGCCTCGGGCCAAAGGTGCCAGAGACTCCTCGGACAGGTCACGCACCCCAGGCCAGCAGGGCTAATGGGCGTGACTTTGCCACAAGGGGTCCTCCGGGAATCCCCCTGGCACACCATCCCAATGGGGCACACTCCTCCTCCACTCTCCACCCAGTCACACCACAATGTCACCAGTGGTTCAACCCGAGACCTGGGCAACAGCGCCGCCACAGGCCCAGGGGAACTACACACCAGGCAACAACATGGCAGAGCAGAGTCCACATTAAAACAGAATTATAGAATCTGAGCCATACTATTGCTCAGACTGCCCCTAAATTTACAACATAGCATAGCGACCCCAATTTTGGGGGTCCCGCTACACACACCCCTCCCTTGAAAAGCCACTGTCCCCAGTGGCTGGAAGAGATCAGAAAAAAAACCTCAATCCTGAGTGGGTTCCGGTCTTTTCCAACTATATACAGCAAAATAGTAATGGTGCCTGAACCAAAATTTTTGGGAATAGCAGAGGAAGAAGAGAAAGAACATGTAAAAAAAAATATACATCACATTTGGTATAAAACACATATCTTGACAAAATAAAATCCCACCCCTCCTAACATATCTACTCCACCCATTCTCCGATAGAGTTGATTGCAGATCACCTGCAGAAGGAAAGAAAAAGAAAACCAATATACAATTCTAAAGTATGCAGAACAGAACCATCTCCCCGAAAAGAGATGATTATCCTCTGATATATATATATATATATATATATTTTTTTTTTTTCTCATTTGCATGGCTAAGCCTAGTCTCACTGAAATTTTCGGCAAAACATCACCACCTAGTGGCAACTCAAGTCATCACACTCCAATGCTGCGCGTGGGCATATATGTACTTTACATGAACTTTCCATTTTGACCACGGCGGTTCTCACTTTGGCCTTGACTAAACTACCCCACAGTTCAGTTGAAAAAGAAAAAAAAAACATTTCCTTTCCTGGCGAAACTGAAGAGAGAGAGAAAAAAAAACACAAGCTCTCCAATTCCTCGGTTGAGTAGACTTCCCTGCAGCAAAGGGTAAAGTCACAAGTGAGTTCAGGGCAGGCAATTCCTGTGAAACAGAACAAAAAAAACCACAAGTTCCATCTCACAAGTAATACTGAGGAACCGGGAGAACAAGAGTCTTCCATTGTCTATCCAGGGTCTCTATAGAGTACACAGTATCCTCTTTCTCCTTACAGCAAATTACCACACGGTCCGCATGGATGTGCCGGCCATAAGTCCACTCTTTACTGCACCCTTTGTAACGATCGGCCATAACAGCAGAACATTTTAGATACCGGTGACCTTGGTGCACCTCCAAATAGTCCCAAACAAAATATGCATGCCACCGTTCTCTGTAGGCCTCAATTTCGAAGAGTAGCTCCCTGGGAACGTAGGGGTATCCCCACCCGTATTCCGCAGCAACTTTCCTGTTCAGAAGCCTCTGCAATCGGGCTAAAGGTGGTATGGTCGCCCGATCTTCTGCTCAAGAACAATAGCATCCGGGGACCTGTTTATTTGAACTTGCTCCAACTGTGGCAGAGGTGGCCGCAACGGCGGACGTCCCTCCGTGGTAGTAGGCACAGGCATTGTAGGTGCAGGCAGAGCAGGTGTGGGTATGACCTTTTCCATTAAAGCAGGGGCTTCCACTCTAGGTGTAGTTTCCCCAGAATCCATTGACGAGGTCCCCCATAGGCTGCGGGGTGAAGTCACTGGAATTTCATCGCATCCTTTTTTTATGTAGACCTCATCAATCTCATGGTCATCCTCCACATCGGATGACGAATCTAAATCGGAAGTGTCATATTCCTCCGCCGGCGAATAATTTGTGGTGGACACAGACACATTGTCCCTAAAAATAGAGTGTTTCCGGGGCGCATGCGTGGCACGAGTCTGGAAGGTGGCATCTGAGCGGAGCTCCGTACACAGCGGGGACCTTAACGCCTTCCCTGGGGCCATTAAGCAAACAAATCGCTCCCTTTCTTACCTGCACCCCCGGCGGATAGAGCGGTGCATGCCGTCCTCACGGTCTCGTCGCGGGAAACCAGCGCAGAAGACCCTCACAAACGACCTCCTTAGAGTCCGGGAGATGTCGGGGAAGTCCCAAGATGGCGCCGAGCCAAAATGTGCTCAGAACACTGCTCACAGTCCGGCGGCATCCCCTGCACATTCGTCAGTGGATGGTGAGTACAGTTTGCAACTCACCAAGGCAGACCTAGATGACAGCCTAGCTGCCATGTACACCAAGCTTGCAGACAAGTTTCAGACTGAACACCATAAATCTACTAACAATCTGCAGCAGGAGATAGCAGTGCTGGGAGGCAGAACTGATCTATTGAAGACTAAACACGATGAGCTGCAACTTGCTTATTCTGACCTCCGCAGGGACCATGAATCCCTTACAGATACAGTGTCCCAGCTCCAGTCCCATTTAGAGGATTTGGACAACAGAAACAGGAGAAGTAATTTGAGGATCAGAGGGGTCCCAGAGGTGGTCACGGAGCTTATCCCTGCTGTCCACAGGTTGTTCCAGTCCCTGCTTCCTGCCTCCCCTGTGACTGCTTTTGCCTGTGATAGGATCCACAGAGCCCTTCGCCCCAAACCTCCGGAAGATAAACCTCCCAGGGATATTATTTTATGCCTCAAGGACTACCTGGTGAAAGAAGAGATCATTAGGGCTTCTCGCAATACCCCCAACATTGTACTGGATGGTACCAGGCTACAAATCTTCCCGGATATTTCCCCAGCCATCCTAGACAAACGTCGCAGGTTTAAGGAGATCACCACTCTTCTTCAAGAGGCTAGAATCCGGTACAGATGGGGATTTCCCTTTAAGCTCCAGGTCCCACACCAGGGGTCTACCTACACAGTGGTCACCATCCAAGAGGGGAAGGAACTCCTGGTTAAACTTGGTCTTATGGTGAAAGAAGATCTTCCTAGGATTCCCTCCACTCCCCGCCCGTCAGCCATCTGGTCCACCCCGTGACCAAGGAGAGACCACAGGAGCCAGAGACAGGATCTCAGGGAGCACTTGAACTGAGCTGACGCTTCCTCCCTCTTCCCCCGGATCCACCACCACTTTTTTTTTGGTTCTCCTAGTTCTTTTTGTTTGGTGGAGGATCTTTCCTGGACGGCTGAGGAGTATCACCATCATTCCTGGGGGAGACGTTATCAGTCTGACTCATTTTTGCAACAGGGTCTCCACCCTCCCCCCTGATATTTTGCTAACTCCTCTTTGCACCATTGTTCACCTGGACTGGTTCCCGCTGTGTTATCTTACAGCAGCGCCCGTTTGGTTGTCCCCCCACTCTTGTGGTAACTCCCACGAACAAGGTTGTCAAGAGTGTTGGACGTTTTGGTCCTTTTGGTCAGGAAGTTTTTAGCCTACTGTCGGGATGATCTATCCCCTCCCGACCCCGTTGGTTTATATGTGTTTTTTTTTGTTTTGTTTTTCTTAACTGTTTATGGTTTCAGGTTGCGGGACTATTATTGCAGACTTCTTTATTTTTGATGCATTTTATACACTTGCCCTTAGGGTTATGTTTTACCGGGATGCATGTTGGTATTTGCTTTTCCTCAGGTCAACCCAACTGTCCCCGCCCTGTTGAGGCGAGGGTCAGCGTTAGCCGGCTCCTCTAGACCTCCCCCCAGGATTAAGGTTTTATATGTTCTCACACACACAGAATGGGCATTAGATTAATTTCCCATAATGTCCAGGGATTTAATTCCCCTCAAAAACTGAAAAAAGCATTTAATGCCTACAAACGCCTACAGGCGGATATCATTCTATTACAGGAGACTCACTTCTCCGCGAATAATCATCCCACATATTATGATAGATCATTTGGCCCAGGATATTTTACAACATTTGGGTCTAGGTCCCGAGGAGAGGCAATATTCGTAAAAAGAACTTTGATGTTTGATGTTGAGAATATCTATAAAGACCCAGCTAGTAGATTTATTATCTTGCAGGGCTCTTTACAGGGGAAGAAGGTCACGATAGCTAATGTGTATGCCCCCAATGACTCCCAGGCAACCTTCTTCAAGAATTTTTTCCAGATCTTAGACAGGTATAGCTCTTCACATCTGTTGCTGGGGGGGCACTTCAACTTGGTGGCGCATTCGGCTCTCGACAGAAGTAGGGCTGGCAGCGCCTCCAATGCTTTCCCCAAAACTGTGAAAACACTGCTGCATGCTCACAATCTAGCGGATTCCTGGAGGGCACATAATGTAGGGGCCCGTGAGTACACATTTTATTCCCACCCCCACGATAGCTATTCTAGGATAGATTATCTATTTTGCTCCCCTGTACTCCTTGCAAACTCCACCTCTGCTGCCATTCATTCATGCCCATGGTCGGACCACCAGATGATCTCCTTAGACATTTCCCACATAGGCCTCAGACCCTCAGTTGCTGGGTGGAGACTAAACGAGTCTCTTCTAACTGATCCTATCGTAGTTTCACAGCTTTCTAAGCATTTAACGGACTATTTTGTCACCAATAACACGGGTGACGTCTCCCCCTCAGTTCTTTGGGCAGCGCATAAGGTGGTGATTAGAGGTCACCTTATCCAAATAGCGGCTGAAAGAAAGAAACAGAGATTGATTGATATTAGCAGGCTCACTACTGAATTGGATAAATTATACCACCTACATTCTCAAAACCATGCTCCTGACCTGTTAAAACGAATTAATGACAATAGACTGGAACTAGACAAAATTCTCTCTGAACAGACAGAAAGATCCCTTAGATGGTCTAAGGCCAAATTTCTGTTGCACGGCAATTCGGCCTCGACCATGTTTGCCAGAAAGTTGAATCAATCACTACAACCCCCTCACACTTACAAATTAAGAAATCCTGGCGGTAATTTGGTCTCCCACCCTACATAGGTGTTGCAAATTTTTTCTAATTTTTATACAGAGCTTCTCTCCCCTCCTTCCTCCCCCCTGACCCTACCCTTAAATCTTGGTTAGATGATCTACCTCTTCCCGCCCTAACTCCAGATCACCTTCTAGAGCTGAATGCCCCTTGCGCAGGACTTGAAATCCTTGCAATTATCAAGTCACTGAATCCCTCCAAAACCCCGGGCCATGATGGGTATTCAGCCCCATACTATAAGAAATTCAAGGACACCTTAATCCCACACCTAAAATCTCTCTTTAACCATATTCTTGAAGGCAATGTTTTCCCGGATGACATGCTTCTTGCGAACATGTCCCTGATCCCGAAACCCAACAAAGATCACTCCCTACCTCAAAACTATAGACCAATTTCTGTCATCAATAATGATCTGAAGATCTTTGGTCGTATTTTGGCAGACAGACTATCAAATATTATTACTTCCCTAATCTCCCCTGATCAGACTGGTTTTATCCCATCTAGACAAATTACTGACAACATAAGGCTGGCCTCCAACATCATTTAGGACGCTGATTTACACGCCCGTAGGGTTCTGCTCCTTAGCCTGGATATCCACAAGGCTTTTGATAGCATTCTGTGGCCGTACCTGGAACTAACCTTGGCAAAATTCGGCTTCTCTGGGGCCTTTGTCTACGGATTCAGGGCACTTTACAACTCTCCACGCACCCGTATTAAACTCCCAGGATGTAATTCCGACTACTTCACACTAGGTAGGGTAACAAGACAAGGCTGTCCCTTATCCCCGCTTTTGTTCGCCCTTGCTATCGAACCCCTGGCTCGGTCGATCAGCCTAGACCCCAATATTAAGGGATACACTAAAGGGGACCAGGAGTTTAAACTTAGCTTATATGCGGACGACGTCCTTTTATTCCTATCTGACCCAATTGTCTTGATCCCCAATCTTTTATCCACCTTAAGCACCTTTCAGGACATCTCGGGCCTAGGGGTTAACCTCTCTAAATGCTCCGCCCTCCCTATAAATCTCCCCCAACACACCATTACCCCTCTCCACACTAGTTTTAACTTCTCTATAGAAGCACAGACGTTATCATATTTAGGGATCAAGTTAGCTTCTTCACTTCATAAAATATACCTCGCCAATTACCAACCCGCTTTTGTACGCATTAAACAACTACTACACACTTGGGCCCATATCATATCACCTTCTTAGGCAGCATCCAAGCAGTGAAGATGTCCATTCTCTCCAAACTTCTATTTTTTTTTAGAGCCCTACCCAACTACGTGTCTCGTCAAACGATTAACCTACTGCAATGGGATGTGAACAAATTTGTCTGGCACAAAAAAAAAACCCGTTTGGGTAAGCACATGGTATATAGACCTAGGGCTTTGGGGGGTCTAGGCTTGCCAAACCTCTGGCTTTATTATGTTTCCTCCAGACTTCTGCAACTGGCGCAATGGCATACCCCCTCCCGCAGAATCCCCTGGCTCCGCTTTGAACAGATTTCTATAGCCCCCTATTATCTCCAGGGTCTGCTCTGGGCCAGGTCAGTTTGCCCCAGGGTTATCTTCACCTTAAATTTGGTGGTGGGCCAATCCCTACGGCTCTGGTCCCTATATAAGAATAAACTCTCCCTACTACCTCCCAACCCCAGATTAGCCTCTTTTATTGGTGACCCCTCATTTCCCGCAGCTTTTCCTAACCCGAAAGATTTTGCCCTTTGGATCTCAAAGGACTTGGTCACTCTGGACTCGCTGCAGAAGCATGGGGTGATTTGCTCATTTCAATCCCTACAATCCTCCCACTCCCTCCCCAGGTCAGAATTCTACAAGTATTTGCAAATTAGACATTACTTTAACTCACTGTATGCAGGCGCCACAACTAATCCCATGAATACATTTGAGGGTCTTTGTGGCCCTACCTCCAGGGATAAGGGGACTATCTCCCGTTTATATGATTTCCTGGGTGGCCTAGGCCTCTCAGACAAATCCACAGCCATTCTCGGGTGGGAGCTAGAAACCGTTGTGGTTGCTTCTCCGGAGGAGTGGACTGATAGGATCTCGAATATGCACAAATGCACAAGATCTGAGGCGGTCAAGGAAACGGTGGTGAAGTTACACACCAGGTGGTATTATACCCCTGCCAAGCTACATAAATTCTTCCATGCAGTTTCCGAGCTTTGCTTCAGGGGTTGTCCAGAGAAAGGGACCCATTTACACATCTTTTGGAGCTGTACAGCCCTGAAGGACCTTTGGAGGAGGGTAGCTGATGAGGTTGCAGAGATCACAGGGGTTCTACCTACCCTAACACATCAGATGTGCCTATTCTTTGCAGA
Organism: Rana muscosa; assembly: GCA_029206835.1. NCBI lineage: Eukaryota > Metazoa > Chordata > Amphibia > Anura > Ranidae > Rana > Rana muscosa. Next base: position 865,925,244 of record CM055122.1, read on the forward strand.
CATCCCTGGTTCCACCCCCCCTAAACAAAAACTATCGCACACGCTCTTCAGTGCGGTACATTGGTCCATTGCCCTGTTTTGGCGTACCCCTGGAGTCCCCAGGGACCAGGTCCTCAAGCGCATGGCGGCTATTCAGATCATGGAGAGGGTCTTCCACACCATCATGGATACCATGCCCATTTATGATCTAAAATGGAAGCCCTGGTCCCCCTGAGCATTCATCTATTTCTGGGGTCAGTACTAGGGATGTGCTCGGTGTTCGAGTCGAACATACGTTTGACTCGAACATCGGCTGTTCGACCGTTCGGCGAACATCAAACGATTTGGGCCGTTCGCGCCAAATTAGAGTGATGCGAACGGCCCACAATACACTGCGCCATCGCAGTGCAATCCCGGCGCTGTGATTGGCCAAGCATGCACTCTGACGCCGCATGCTTGGCCAATCACAGCGCCGGCAGCTAGGAGAGCCATAATTGGCCACAGGCAGGTTGCCTGTGGCCAATTATAGCTCAGGGGGTTTAGCACACGCCCCACACTATAAAAGGCCGCCAGCACGGCGGCCTTGTGTAGTGTGTTCCGGCGCAGGGAAAGAGTTACATAGGCAGGGACAGTGTCAGTGCTATTTGTACCTCAAACTTGTGTGTAGGGAGAGAGAAGGATAGGCAGGGAGAGTGTCAGTGTCATATTCTTTGCTAAACCTTGTGTGCAGGGAGAGAGAAGGATAGGCAGGGGACAGTGTCAGTGTCACATTCTTTGTAAACCTTGTGTGCAGGGAGAGAGAAGGATAGGCAGGGAGAGTGTCAGTGTCATATTCTTTGATAAACCTTGTGTGCAGGGAGAGAGAAGGATAGGCAGGGGACAGTGTCAGTGTCATATACTTTGATAAACCTTGTGTGCAGGGAGAGAGAAGGATAGGCAGGGGACAGTGTCAGTGTCATTGTTGCTAAGCCTCCTGCACATTATACACCTGAAGTTAGCCCGTATTGCTGTGTTTTCCTGGTGTGTTACACCAACAGGCATTTGCAGCACTTACAGCGGGCGGAGTGTGCCTCCTGCACATTATACACCTGAAGTTAGCCCGTATTGCTGTGTTTTCCTGGTGTGTTACACCAACAGGCATTTGCAGCACTTACAGCGGGCGGAGTGTGCCTCCTGCACATTATACACCTGAAGTTAGCCCGTATTGCTGTGTTTTCCTGGTGTGTTACACCAACAGGCATTTGCAGCACTTACAGCGGGCAGAGTGTGCCTCCTGCACATTATACACCTGAAGTTAGCCCGTATTGCTGTGTTTTCCTGGTGTGTTACACCAACAGGCATTTGCAGCACTTACAGCGGGCGGAGTGTGCCTCCTGCACATTATACACCTGAAGTTAGCCCGTATTGCTGTGTTTTCCTGGTGTGTTACACCAACAGGCATTTGCAGCACTTACAGCGGGCGGAGTGTGTCAGTTGCTGTGAGACCTTTGGAGTGAGAGGACGTGCCTGTAGGGAGCTCCTGGAGCTCCAGGAGGAGGGGGTGTGATGGCCTCCTCCAGCCCAGGACCGGGGCAGCTTTCCCGGCCTGATGCTGCTGCCTCCTCCCTGGGGATTAAGGACCTATCCAGGGAGGAGATGCTCTTTTTGCGGACCCAAGGTGAATTAATGGATTGGACCTTGCCCCAGCCTGGGGAGGGTCCGGCAAAGTTACAGAGAAGAATCATAAGGGTCAAGGACCTGATTCAGAAGGCCAGCCGGGCCTTCTATGGGAAGACTGCAGTCCTAACGGATCTAAGGAACAGGAGAGACCGGACCAGCAGTTTCAGAAGAGGCGAGTATGCCGAGGCCATTGGCCTTTTAAAGGGCCAGAACGGTGACCTATGGACCCTGCTTGGTGGGCTATGTGAGAGAGGCCGTGGGGAGACAGAATTCCTCCTGGAAGTAAGGAGTGAACTCCGGAGAGCGAGTAAGGAGGGCTCCCAGGCTGCCAGACGTAGCAGCCAGAAAAACCCGCAGGACCATCTGCAGCCTAAAGAGCCTATGAAGGTGGTAAGCCCCGGTGATGGTGAAAGACCTCCCCCCTCCCTGGGAAGTGCGGTCCCTGTGGTCTCGGCTGTGGAGGGTCCCCGAGTCCATGCTGTGTTGCGGCCAGGAAAAACTACCAGCACGCAGGCAGATTCGGGTAGGGTACCCCGTGAAACAGCTGGGAAAGGCCAGGAAGGGTGCACTGCGGGGGTAGGGAAATTGGGGGGTTTCCAGTGGTGGTCCTTACGCCACTCCCGGGGTTTAAGCTGGAGGCAGGAAGGAAGGAAGCGGCGTCCATGTGGCCACTTCCGGTTTCACTGGTCAGCCTGACCCAGGAGTGGGTGGGGAGGTTGGCCAGGAAGTGAGATCTGAACCGGAAGTGGTCAGGGACTTCCGGTCTGCGGCCGCTGATGACCATGGGAAAAATGGGAATGATGGGATGGAGGTAAGCAGGGAGACATCTGGGGGTTTATTGGTAGAATCCTCTGGCGATCTGAGCTTAGGCCAGAGGCTAGGTAGATGGAGCGAGGCCAAGGCTGGGGACCTTTCTGGGGATCACCCAGCCTTGGCCTTTATCAGGGGTATTGAGTCCCAGGAGGGACAGTTGTATGTTAAGGGGAAGGAGCAGCCACAGGAGCAACCACAGGAGCAGGGGGAGGAGCCGTATGGGGCTCGGACCCGCTGTTCCAGTGGGCCCCCAGTGGTAGACCCTCCTCCGAGTGTTAGGAGGAGGGATGTTACGGGTGTGGCATGCTCCGGGGGGGCGGTGGATGGGAGGGACCCCCCCGACAGGATTAGGCCGGGGGTTCCCCCGGTTGGTGTGTCAGCCATGGGTGCTGGGGTGCCCTCCGAGGGTGCGCCTGGTGATGCGGCGGAGGGCACTTCTGGCGCTCAGGCTGGGGGTATTTTGGGGCAGGCCCAGGAGGCAGAGCTGCTTGAGGCGCTTAGGGAGACCAGGTCTTTTGCCCGGGTGGCAGGGACCAGCGTCCCTTTGGCCCCCCTGTATGGCCAGTTTGGCGCCCAAAACTTCCGGGTTCCCCCCGCAGACCAGCTCCAGGGGGTGAACCCGTGGTCGAGGGGTACAGGGGGTCCGGAGAGGCGCAGGCGCAATGTCGTGCAGCTGCGGTGGGAGGGACCTGGACAGTGCCCCAGCAGGGGGCAGGTAGTGGATCTTCTGCTGAAGGGGGCCAACTTCAAGGTAGCCGACCTCTTCGCGGTGATCCATCCCACGGGCACCAAGGAGTTTGATGTCAGTTTTTCCTCCTTGGTGCTAATGGAGCTCTTTCTCACCGTCCATGAGCTCCTGAAGAGGTCGGAGCCTTGGAAGTTCTTTAGGGTGGTCCCCCTGTCCAGGCAGGAAGATATAAAGTCCCTAACCATTTTGGTCAGGAACGAATCCCTCCCACCTGAGGACATTGCCACCTGGTTTGGGAGGTATGGGCAGCTGCAGTCTCCCCTCCGCAAAAACCTGGATGAGCGCGGGGTCTGGACCGGGGCGTGGTTGGCCAGGATCCGTCTCAAGCGCCAGGGGACTAGTGTGACCCATGTCCCCGGAAGTGCGTTTATTGGGAGAGATAGGATCCTGGTCTTTTACCCCGGTCAGCCCCGTCGCTGCTTCAGGTGTGGGAGTCCCACCCATTTGAGTGCGGATTGCACAACGCCCCGGTGCGTCAGGTGCAACAGGCCTGGGCACTCCTCGGAGACTTGCAGACTAATTGTCTGCAACCTCTATGGGGTGTCCGGCCACCCATTCAGCCGCTGCCCCAAGGCTTTTAGGGGGCATGCGGCTGATGGGGATGGGCCAGGCCCAGAAGACGTACCGGAGCGCCTCAGGCAGGCCCAGGTGATGGGCCTGGGGTTGGTGGCCCAGAGGGGCCTTTGCCGCAGAGGCAGAGGCCCGGGCGTAGGCGTGGTGGAGTTGGGGCCCCTGCTGGGAATGTGCCTGGTCCCTCGGGACCTGTTTCTGGGGGCCGGGTGCGCCAGCATCGGGCCCAGTAGGGGTGAGGGGCCGAGGGGGTGAGGGGCCCTCTGTTAGGGGCCTCCCCCTCCCCCTCCTTTTTCCGTACCCCCTTCTCCTTCTACCCCCTCTCTTTCCCCCCTCCTCCCCCCCTTTCCCCCCTCCCCTCCCCCCTTCTCCCTATTCTCCTTCTTCCCTGCCCCCTTCCTCTTCGCCCCCTTCCCCCTCCTGTCCCATCCTGGATCCCCTTGTGTTTTCCCAGGATTCGGAGGGGGAGATGGAGGTGGCCGAGTCGTCGAGGGGCCTGCACAAGAGGCCCATGGGGGCCTCTAGCGGGCACTCCGGTGACGAGGTGGGCGGCCAGACCCAGGCAGGCTGGCTGCAGAGGAAGGTGAGGAAAAGGAAGAAGAAGAGGGATCCTGGGGAAGGGGTTGCGGGACCCCGAGTTGTCCCTGGTAGGGACCCTGGGGGGCCCCCCCCAGTGATCCTAAGGAATATGTATGGGGTCCTCTCCGATTTGGAGGAGGACCCCGGGGTATAGGCAAAAACGCAGAGGAGAATGCAGGCCAAAATCACTAAGGATGGCGGTACCCTCTCCAATACGCGTTGCGACCATTAATGTCGCAAGTGTGCGTTCTGCGGCGGCTCGTTTCATGGCCTTCGATTTTCTCAGCCGAGTTGAAGCTGACATTTTGTTTTTGCAGGAGACCTGGCTGGCATCGGTGGCAGAGATGCATCTAGCAAAGAGGGAGTGGAGGTGCGGGCCCTCCCTCTGGTCTCTTGCGGCCGAGCCCTGCAGTGGAGTTGCAGTCCTTTTTAAGACTGGTCCGGTGGCTTGTCGACGAGTGATTGAGGTAGAGGTCGGTAGGTGCCTGGTGGTGGACGCCGTCGTGAGGGGGCAATTCCTAAGGCTGATCAACTTCTATGGCCCTCAGACCAAGAGGGACAGGAGGAGCCTCCTCACGATGGTCAAGCCCTACTTGTTTACGTCCCAGCAGGTGGTCTTTGGTGGTGACTATAACATGGTCACCAGATCAAAGGATCGGGCAGGCGCCTCAGGCCCCCTGGGATATGATAGCATCTTTTTAAATAGAATAGTAAGGGAAGCCGGGTTGGTGGATGCACATGTTCAGTGCCTCCCCAACCACACTGGGTTCACCTATGCCCGAGGTAATAGTAGGAGTAGGTTAGATAGGTTTTTTTAAAGGGGGACTCTGCCTTTGCGGCACCCGTGTTGCAGGCGGTGGAGTTCTCCGATCACTGTATGGTTTCTGTGACTCTGAATGTGGCCGACACTCCTCAGAAGGGTCGAGGTTTCTGGCGTCTTAATGGATCGCTGCTCGAGGACCTCGAGGTTAGGAAGGCTTATGAGATCTTCCTTGCGGATCAGGCCTCGCTCTTTGAGAGCGGCTGCTCCCGCCAGGAATGGTGGGAAGTGGTGAAGAAGAGGTCGGAGGGCTTTTTCCGCAGGATCTCTAGGTACCGGGCGACATCCAAGTACCTGGCCTACCAGAGGTTGCGCAGGCAGTTAGACCGCCTGGTTTCAGCTGGGGGCCCTCAGGAACAGATATCCGATCTGAAGCTTCAGATGAAGGGGTGTCAGTATGACCGTCTTGCCTCCCTGGTCCTTGGAAGGGATTATGGGAAGTTTTCCTCCCCGGATCCCTACAGGAGCTGTGGTGAGGCGGTGAGTTTGAAGGTCATACATGGCTTGAAGGATGCCTCGGGGTCCCTGGTCCGGTCCAGACTGGGTATCCTGGGCATCATCAGGGACCATTTTTCAGACCTCCCTAGAAGGAAGCCTTTAGATATGGAGAAAGCCAGGGCGTTTCTTGATGAGACCCCGCTTCGTGCGGGGCCTGATCTCCCGGACTCTCTGATAGCGGAAATCTTGGTTGCAGAAATCGAGCAGGCCATCGACTCTTTGTCCTTAAAAAAGTCGCCGGGGCCTGATGGGCTTACGGCTGAATTTTATAAAACCTTTAAGAGTCTTTTGGCTCCTCACTTGAGGGAGGTTTTCAATCAGTGTTTGGCCAACGGCCTGCTCCCTCCCTCAATGAGAAGGTCAGCCTTGATTCTGCTGTCAAAGGGGAAAGACCTGACTGTGATTGAGAACTGGCGCCTGATTGCCCTTCTCACTACAGATAGGAAGTTGTTGGCGAAAATACTCTTTTTGCGTATGTCAGCAGTCGCTGACGAGATGCTGTCTGTCTCCCAGCACTGCGCAATTCCTGGCCGGGGCACCTTTAGTGCCGTCCTGAACGTCCGGGAGGCCGTGGAAAGGTGCAGGGCAACGGGGGATGGGCGGTATCTGCTGGCATTAGACCAGGCCAAGGCTTTTGACCGGGTGAGCCATGAGTACCTCTGGCTTCTTCTGAGAAAGTACGGTTTGCCTAAGCAATTTGTGAATTGGCTGAAAGTATTGTACAGGGGGGCGGTGAGCTTCCCTCTTGTCAATGGTTGGGTGGGTCCTGCCTTTGCTGTGGACTCTGGGGTCAGGCAGGGTTGCCCGTTGAGCCCCCTTCTCTACGTTTTTGCCGTCGATCCCTTTGTGAGAAGGCTCGACTGTGAGCGTTTGAGGGGGGTTCCGGTGGAGCCTTGCATTGGTCTGGATCCGGCAGTGAGGGTGGTGGCCTACGCGGACGATGTCTCGGTGGTGGTGTCCAGCCGCGAGGAGGCCCTCTTTGTGGAAACGCAAATTGGGAGCTACTCTGAGGCATCTGGTTCATTGGTCAATTGGGGCAAGAGCGAAGTTCTCTGGTTGGGGAAGGAAGGCGAGCAGTTTGCTCTTCCGGACGTGTTTCCTCAGCCCCAGCCAGAAGTTAAAATTCTTGGCATCCTATTTGGCCCGGGTGATTACCCCAAGCTAAATTGGGAGCGCAGACTGGTCGGTGCATCTCGGAAGGTGAATGCCTGGAAGGGCTGGAAGCTGTCATTGAGGGAAAGGGTAAGCCTGGTCAAAGCATACCTACTGCCAGAATTCTTCTATGTCAGCTACATTTGTATTTTGCCTGCATCTCTCTATGCCCGGATTTCTGGCCTGTTTTTCCTGCTGTTGTGGGGAAACAGGCTAAATCTGATCAAGAGGGAAGTCACGTACCGACAGAGGAGGCGCGGTGGGTTGGATATGATCAATCCGGTGGTGTTTTTCATCACCTTATTTGTGAAATTCAACCTGCAGTCCATCTTTGTGGACCTGCCTACTCTGTGATGGCGCTCATGCAAGAACTGGCTCTTGCTGTTCCTGAGTAGGTGGGAGGATGGGGGTCGGCCCAGTGATCTTCGTAGATTACACGGGTATCTCCCGTCCTATGTCCCTCAAGCTTTGAAGGTACTGAGGCAGTGGCGGATAACTGCCCTTGAGGTGGGCTCTTCGGGTCGGCGTGAGCTATACTCAAGAGTCATGGTGTAAGGGTATGTACTTACCGAGGCCGAGATGCCGAGAGTGGTTCACCTTTGCGACTTGACGCACTCCCCCCCTGGAGTTGAGACAGGGAGTGGATGGCGAGTAGCGGCACCGGCTACCGGCAGGTGGTGAGTACTTGTAGACGGTCCGGTAGTGCTGAGTAGACTGAAGAACAGGCTTCAAGCAGGAACTAGCCGGATTGGTAAAGTTCAAACAGCAGGAGATAATTGAAGCCGGTGCAGGTTGAGTCCGGGTTGCAATTGCAAGGTAACAGTCCCGGCTGGGGGTCTAGCACAGTAAAAGGTAACAAGTCCAGAGAATACCGGGAACCAGGCAGGAGTCCAAAGGAAACGCGGAAGTCCAAAGGTACAAGCAGGAGGTCAAGGATTGTAGACAGGCAGCAGATCCGAGTCACAGGCCGAGGGTCAAACGCAGGAGAAGGCAGAAGTCCGTATAACAAGCCGAGGGTCAGGTCCAGGAGAGAGATCAGAGGAATCAAGCCAGTCCGGGTCACAAGGAGATTTTCAAGATAGTTTTCCAGAGTCTTGGGTATACAGGAAAGCTGACAAACCAGCAACTTGTCAGTGCAACTGGGTCTCTTTAAATAGGCCCGCCTGGATTCCTATTGGTGCGCCGCGCATGCGCGCGCGCCGCTGCGTCGGCGCGCGCACCCGAGAACGTAGAAGCGCCGTCCCGCGCACGCACATGCGCCGAAGCATCATTCCGCCGCGCGTGCGCATTGGGCGCTGATTGGCGCTGTTGGACGGATTTCCCTGACAGTGCCCCCCTCCTAGGGGTGGACTCTGGACGCCCAGACTAGACATCAACTCGGGATGTTCCTGGTGAAAGACTCTAATTAGGCGGGGAGCATGTAGGTTCCTAGATGGTTCCCAAGAGTTGTCCTCTGGGGGATACCCCTTCCATTTGATTAAATACTGTAATTGCGAAGGGGGCGTGTCCGGGAGCCGACTGAGGAAGACGTGCAGACATTGAGCTCTGCAACCATACCTTCCATCCATAGCCATCCTCGCTACATATTACTTGGATGATACTCCAAATCTACCCCCATTGCTCCTGAGGGTCTCCTACCTGCAATCCGGTGTACATTTTTGACTTTGGGCCGGCCGTCCAGAACTTGCCAGGCCAGTTCCATGCAGCTCGGGCCCAACGCCATCTTGGGGCCCACAAAGCCTCCAACACCTCCCAGGGGGTCTACGGATACCCACAGGACACCCTGCGTCTCCATCCAGGCTTGGATGGGGGTGTCTGTACAGTAAGGAGCTCCCTCGGTTTTCTTCCTGGCCCGTGGTCGGCTCCGGAGCCTGACAGCCATCTTGCGGCCTACAATAACATCTGCATCCTCCGGCCTGGAGTGCCGCGGTCGGCGGGGTTTACGGCGAGAGGCTCGGCCACACCTGTGCCTGCACTGGATGGAGCTAGCTGCCTGAGAGATCCCGGAACGTTCGGCCTCACACACCCGCGGCGGCCAGCCTTAGGAAAGTCCGTGGCTCCGGCCTACCTCTGGAAGTCGGCGGCCATCTTGCTGCTCCCACTACACCCAACGCAGCATCCAGCAGGAAGGACCATCCCACACAGGGTAAGCGGGGCAGGGGTGAAATACAGGACATTAGACCTAGGCTAATCCCCCCCCTGGCTGGCAGACGGGAGTACCTGGTGGGAGCCGTGATCCCATAGGCTTAAGGGACGGCCATCTTGCTACACCCGACCATAGTGCTGCTGGGTCCCCCCCTGCCCACTTCAACCTGCTTCACCCTATACATCAAATCCTGGCTATTCTGGCCTACGGGGCAGCTGAGCCTATACCTCATCCATCTCGCCCTCCCCGCACTCCTCCAGTCACACACTGCCAAGAAGTGTAGCGGCCATCTTGCTCCACCCGGACTCAGTGCTAACTCTCAACTCTTACCACTGACCTCCATCCACTCCCTCCTCGGCCACCGGTACTGCCTAAACTGCCGTGTCGCTGTGCTGCAGCACATGCACAGGCACTCCAAAAGGACAGTAACATCACAGTAATCACTGATCCCCATTTGCAACACGGGTCGCATCCTCTGCTCATCCGTTCCACCTTTGATGATGCGTGGCTGAGGATGGAGGGCTGAAGACATGCACCGCTGAGCTCTGTGCTCTCCCGACGACCGCAGGCTACGTTCCCAACCAATCACGCCCAACCGGCTGATGGCGGCTTCCAGCTCTACCTCTGCTGACTCCGCTGAACTGCAACAAGGTACTATTCAACGGTACCTGCTACGCACAACATCGCAGGACTCCCGTACAGGGAAGGATAAACCTTTGTCAACCCGAGCCTCAGGCAGATCACAACCTCCTCCCCCAACTGCAGCAGCTTCCTCTGCCAGTGGGACCGGCCCGGGTACACACCCGACTCCTCTGATGGATCCCACTGCCCTTGGCGAGGGCACTGTCTCAGCGGAGACGCTTTCCCCAGGCGCCACATCCACTGCCATACTGTCTGCCTTCCGAGCTGACTTTGATTCCTGGGCTTCCAAAATGGAAACTTCTCTCCATGTTGAACTAAATGCCCTCAAACAACGGGTCTCCGCGTCTGAGGTCACGGTTTCTGCTATGGTCACCACCCAAGAAGACCACTCAGCCCGCATAACGGCGCTTGAAAATGCATCTACGGCTCATCTCTCCCGTCTAAGGCAACACCAGCTCCGGATAGAAGATAGTGAGAACCGGAGTCGCAGGAACAACATCCGGCTGCAGGGGGTCCCGGAGGCGACCTCAGGTACTGATCTCAAACCCACTGTCATTGCTATCCTTAACCAGGTCCTGGGCAGGGAAGTTACATCTCCCATTGAATTGGACAGAGTACATAGAGTGGGAGGCATAGGAGGGGATCGCAGGGACCGCCCTCGTGACGTCCTCTGCCGGGTGCACTACTATACCCTAAAGGAGGAGATTTTGCGCAAGGCCTGGCGCCTGGGGCCACTAGACTTTCACGGATCATCTATACACCTCTATCCGGACCTTTCCCGCAACACGCTGTACATGCGGCGAATGGTCCGCCCTCTGCTGGACTTGCTTCGCCAAGTAGGCGCCACGTACACTTGGGGTCACCCATTCAGCATCAAAGTGACCCGGGAAGATAACCACAAATTTGTCCTCTCAGACCCGGACCAGCTTCCTGCCTTCTTCCTGTTCCTGAGCCGGGACCCTGTTGTCGTCCCGAACTGGTTGGACCCCCCAGATGACCGTCAGCGGCTACCGGGCCCTCCTCTGCAACGTCGAGGACGCCCTCAGTCTAGATCGGTACCTTCTGGTCCTAGAGAGCGGCGAGCCACGTCACCAGAGGACTGATCCGGACTCTGTCGTCTGAGACCTGAAATGGTTCTTTCTGCTATGTCCTTTTACTTACTAGGTGGATACAGCTCTTTTATGAGACTCCGGCCAGGTCCACCTTCTGTTTTCCCTGTTTTGTTATGTCTTCACAGTGTACTTGCACTCTCAGCCCACTGACTCTTGCTAACGTTGCTATTTAAATGCTGCTGACGGTTTAGTTGTCTCACATGGCTCGAAAAGCACTTCGCTGCCCTCGGCTGGTGCGGTTGTACTTGATGGGGTTCTGGAAAAGCGGCCAGTGATGTTGATATGTTCTCTCACGGCTCTGGCTCTGCGGGTTGGCTTGGGGTTTCCCGGACATAGCCCTTTGGCTCGTCCGGGGACCTCCGGGTCTTCCCTTGGGCTCTGGGCATTTATGTCCTGGGGGCTTGAAACTGGCTGACCTTGGCACTGACACCTTCTGTGCGTTTACACAGATATCTGAGCTGAGCCGTGATGACAATCATAGTTAATGCTGCTATAAATGTAGCAATTGATGTTTCCTACCCCCGCATGATTACGCGGGAATACCTGTGCCTTTATCTTGCCACCAGTTTGTATACACCTTGTTCTTCACTGATGTTCTTTTTTCTTTTTTATGTCATTTTTGATTGTTTATTGTACTCAAGCGTACCAATGGTATTTAATCTGACATTGCTCTTTAGTGACTAGACAGGTAAGCTTTAAATACCACGGTCATTGGGTGTGTTACTTTACAGTTATGTTATTTATGCCTGCTAGGTTGTCGGGAACACAACTCAGCTGTTCTAATCCCGTTCTCTCCCCCTAAATAGGATTGGCACAGTTCGTGCCTACTACGTGATATTTCACGAAGTGTTACGTTTTTGCGCACACTTTAGTATTTTTGAGCCACCTTCCCCAGGTGCTCTCTCTGTTCAATCTCTTCCCCACATCGCTCTACCTCCTCTCTTCCTCCCCTGCTGTGTTTTCCCCCTTTTCTGTTTCTTTCCTTATTTCTCTCTCACCTCCCCTCACCCTCCCCCCCTGTCGCTCCGTCATGGCTCACACGGTGATCTCTCGCCCTAGGCTACAATTCTGTTCCTACAATGTCAATGGGCTTAATATTGCCACCAAAAGAGGACAAATCCTGTATCAAATGCACAAACGCCAGGTCAATGTGCTTCTTCTCCAGGAGACACATTTTCACTCTGCCTCCACCCCTTCCTGCTCCAGCAGATATTTCAACAGGTGGTTCCACAGCACTAGCCCAACCCAGAAAGCCAGGGGAGTGCCTGTGGCTTTTCATAAGACGCTCCCTATAGAGGTACTTGATCATCTCTCGGACCCACAGGGGAGGTATGTTTTTGTGAAATTCATGTTATGGGGTACCAAATTTACGGTAGCCAACATTTACCTCCCTAATATTAACCAAGTATCGGCCGCGTTACTATACTTGAGGGTTCTGTCGGGATTCATGGAGGGTAAGCTCGTACTGGGGGGAGATTTTAACACCCCTCTTGAACCACTTTTAGATTCCTCCACCTCGCGATCGTGTATCTCCTTCCCCAAACTGAGGGCTCTAAAACGGGCATTTTACGATTTGCGTCTAGTGGATGTTTGGAGGGTGTTGCACCCCACGGCCCGCAACTATACCCACTTCTCCCATGTCCATCAAACCTATAGTCGCATAGACTACCTAATGAGTGACCATAGCTGTCTAGACTGGTCCCCGGACTGCACCATAGACCCAATGGTCTGGTCTGACCACTCTCCTATACATATGACGTTCTCGCTCCCCTCCACTCCGAATAGGGAGTGGTCATGGCGCTTGAACGATTCGTTGCTTACGAATCCAGAATGTGTGAAAAGGGTTTCGGATACAATATCTAATTTTTTTGCGGACCACGCTTCAGATACGACATCGTTGCCCTTTCAGTGGGAGGCACTGAAGGCGGTTCTACGAGGTGCCTTTATCCAAATGGGTACGCGTCTTAAAAAGGAGCGCTCAGCCGCCATTGAGGCAGCAAACCAAAAGCTTAGGAACTTAGAAACTGAACACAAGCGATCCCCGACAGTGACAACACTGGCGGACGTTTCTAAGGCGCGATCACAACTCAGAGAGCTTTATGAAGCCTCTGCACGCACATATGCAGATAAGCTCGCTTTCCATCAATATAAGTTTCGAGATAAATGTGGTAGGCCATTGGCTCGCGCCCTGCACCCAAAAGCGACTTCCACCTTTGTGCCTCATATTCGGGGGGCACAGGGAGAATTGGTCTCCTCACCCACTAAGATGGCAGAGGAATTCAGAGACTTCTACCAGTCCCTGTACAATATATCTAAGACTCACGGGACTGGTTCCCCTTCTTCCAGGGTGGAAGACCAGGTGTCATATATCTCAGAAACCGCGCTCCCCACATTAGATGATGACATCATCGCTGATCTGGAAGTCTCAATCACAGAAGAGGAGGTTGCCAAAGCCATAGCGGGTACGCCGAGTGGAAAGAGCCCGGGCCCAGACGGCTTCACTCCTAAGTTTTACAAACTTTTTGCCGCCCTCCTCACACCTTTTCTAACTAAGATGTTCAACTCTTTGTCGGAGGGCTCCTTGTTCCCCTCACAAACACTTGAGGCCCACATATCCCTCATCCCAAAGCCAGGCAAAGACCCTACTCTATGTGCAAGCTACAGGCCGATCTCTTTGATTGGGGTCGATCTGAAAGTCTTTGCTAAAATTCTAGCCAATAGAATACAACCGTTGTTGCCTGGGATAATACACTTAGACCAGGTCGGCTTTGTGAGTGGCCGTGAGGCTAGAGATAACACCCTGAAGACCCTTCTTCTAACCAACTATGCCCGGTCCCACGATATCCCACTATGCCTCTTAACAGTCGATGCCGAGAAGGCATTCGACCGAGTCGACTGGCAGTTCCTTCGATTATCCCTGCAACAAATAGGTGTGGGAACTAATATGATGGCGAGAATAATGTCCCTTTACTCCTCTCCGTATGCTAGGATTAGACTGAATGGCTCGCTTTCTCCAGCCTTTTCTGTATCCAACGGGACACGACAGGGATGCCCACTATCCCCCCTCCTGTATGTTCTCACTATGGAACATTTAGCTACTGCTCTACGTAACAATCCCTCTATCCACGGCATAACAGTCGGGCCCACACATACGAAACTCGCTCTTTTTGCAGATGATCTGCTCTTGTTCGTGACACATCCACACACATCTTTGCCCTCGGTATTGCAGGAGTTTCAGAAATTTGGAGAAGTTAGCAACTTCAAGGTTAACTACCATAAATCGGAAATCCTTAACATATCTCTGCCCACATCGGCCCTACGACGACTAGCGTCTACTTTCTCCTTCAAAACTGGTTCCCCCTCCATAAGGTATCTCGGAATTCAAATACCGGCGGATGCTTCCCAACTTTTTTCCCTGAATTTTGCCCCCCTACTCCTTAGGACCCAAGCAGATTTAACCAACTATGCGTCCAAACAGCTCTCTTGGCTGGGTAGAGTGAATGCCCTGAAAATGGACGTTCTCCCTAGGTTCTTATATTTGTTTCAGACCATCCCTATTCACATACCCAACTCGTACTTCAAGAAAATACGCCAGCTGTTTTCCAAATTTATTTGGAATGCGGCCCGTCCAAGGATACGGTATGAAACACTGTCTCTCCCAAAGGCTCGGGGGGGGGGCCGGAGCCCCAATTGCCTCTCTATACCATAAAGCAGCGGTGCTTACCCGCATATTAGACTGGTTTCACCACTCTTCCACCAAACTTTGGGTCCAATTAGAAGGCCACATGAACCCAATTGAACTCTCCACTCTCCCGTGGACCTTGCCCACGGTCCGGGGGGGTTCAGGCCCTCTCAATGACCTTACCCGTCAAACGATTCGGATCTGGGACCGCATGTTGTCCAGAAGGGGCTTGTCAAACCACATGGGGCCTATGACTCCCTTCTTTGGGACACCGGCCTTTCCACCAGCTATGTCTGTAACAAGATTCGGACCATGGCGAAAGGAGGATCATAGACGACTTGCCCAGGTCCTTCGTGCAGACCCCACTTTACGGTCAGATACCCCTGCCGGTCCGACCCCCCGTCACCCCATGCAGTGGCTTCAGAGGCAACAGACTATCTCCTACATCCGGACTTTCCCGTCTATTACAGACATTCTTGCTGAACTGACGAGATTCGAGGAACTGCTCATGCAGGTGGAGCCTCCAACACATGTTGTATCTCAACTGTACTCCATTCTGCTCGATATCCACTCCCCTGACCTTCCACCGTACACGGTGGCCTGGGAGACAGATCTGCATCACCCTATCTCCCCTATTGACTGGCAAAAATGTTTCATCCTCACTCACAAATTATCCCTAGCCACTAAGACCCAGGAGAAGGGGTTTAAACTAATAACGAGATGGTACAGATGTCCATCATCTATTCATCACTTCAATCCGGAAGTGTCGGATGCCTGCTGGCGGTGTCTCGACTCCCGGGGAACCATGCTCCACATCTGGTGGGAGTGCCCTCCTGTGCGGAGGTTCTGGCAGCGAATTTTCACACTTTACTGCAAACTGATGGCGACCTCTATCCAGCCTTCACCTGAGGTGGCCCTCCTGTCTATAATCCCGGGGTCATTTAAATCCATCAGAAATGATGTATTGCGACACTTCTTGGCGGCGGCCAGAATAGTGATTCCCCGTCATTGGAGATCGACAACCATGCCTTCCCTGGGAGATTGGGCTGTTGAGGTGGACCACATTAGAGACCTGGAACGCTTGCTGGCGGAGGAAAGTGATAAAAGTGAACAGTTCTCTCTCACATGGACTTCGTGGTCCGTGTTCCGATACTCCTCTGAGTTTGTGTCCTGGGCGGGACGTGACCTGGACGGGTCCGCCGTGGGACCGTGATGGAGTGATTGGGATTCTGATTCCTGTCCCCTAGCTAATTGTCCCCTTCTATCTGCCCCTGACCCTGATTCTTTTTTTCTTTTCTCTATATCTAATTACACCTCTAGGAATACAGTGAGAAAACGTACCAGGGCTTCGATCTACTTAATGCCAATAACCCAATGAGTGACCCTACGTCATATTCTCCAAACAGATTTGTGTATAATCTCATCTGATAAGTTGCATACGGAGGACCTAGGATCCCCTTCGCAGAAATACAGATAAAGGTTTCCTTACCTCATTTATTCTTGTACAGGGACTGATATTACAAAAATCCCACGGAGGTCCTCCTACACAGGTGCTCAATCCTTATATGTGTAACTTAGCCCTGCTTTGTTTTGCCATACATGATACCTGTCGATGGTGTATCCTATCACTGTTTGTAATGTTTAAGACGAAGTGTGTCTTTTTCTGTCTTTCTCTTGCATATAATATAATAAAATAAGATTGAATTAAATACTGTAATTGCCTGCCTCTTTTCCTGCAGCCCAAGATAGATTCCACCACGTACTCGTTTTCACCATCAACCTCCACCGGTGGAGGAGGTGGCTCATCCCTTCCCGGGAAGGAGCTGGAGACTACCGGTTTCAACAGAGACGTGTGGAAGACCGGGTGTATCCTGTAGGAGTCGGGCAGTGCCAATTCAAAGGCCACAGGGTTGATTACTCGCTTGATTTTAAAAGGGCCTATGAATCTTGGTCCCAATTTCCGTGAAGGGATCTGCAATTTGAGGTTGGTGGCGGAGAGCCATACTTCCTCCCCAACTTTGAAGACTGGATTTTCCTTCCTACCCTTGTCATAGTGTCTCTTGTAAGACTCCTGGGCGTTTTGCATCATTTCCTGGAGTCTCAGAAAATTAGATTGAACAAAGGCTATCCGATCTTGAACAGCAGGAACAGAGCTCTCCGGAATGTCATCAGGGAGGAAGGAAGGATGGAAGCCAAAGTTGGCCCAAAAAGGAGTTTGACTGGTGGCTGAATGCACCGAGTTGTTATATGCAAATTCAGCGTAGGATAATAGGGAGGACCAATCGTCTTGTGAGGCTGAGCAAAAACAACGGAGATATTGTTCTAGGGTTTGATTGGTTCTCTCTGTCTGTCCGTTGCTCTGGGGGTGATATGCCGATGATAGGCAAATCTTGACTTCTAAAGATTTGCAAAGTTCCTTCCAGAATTTCGACGTGAATTGAACGCCTCTGTCAGAGGTGATGCTCTTAGGCACCCCATGGAGCCTGATTATCTCCTGAAAGAAGGCTTTAGCTGTATCTGCAGCAGAGGGGGTACCGATCATGGGCACGAAGTGTGCCATTTTGGAGAGGCGGTCAATTACGACCAGAATCGTGGTAAAACCTCCAGAGGGCGGTAGATCTACAATGAAGTCCATGGACACATCTGCCCACGGACGTTCAGGGATAGGCAAAGGTTTGAGTAGTCCCCAACTCTTGGTTTTGGGTCCCTTATACCGTTGGCAACGGGTACAGGAGGCAACATAGGACTTGCAATCTTGTCTCCAACCAGGCCACCAGAAGGAGCGAGAGATTAGTTCCATGTTTTTTTTGGTTCCAAAGTGTCCAGCTAGTTTGTGGTCGTGGAAAGTTTTCAGAATCAGTTGCCTTGTTTCCAGAGGGACGAAGACTTTACCTTGGGACCAGAGCAAGTCATTACGCTTCTCTAGGGAAGGGGTTACTTGGTCAGGACAATGCTTATGCCCCGTACACACGATCGTTTTAATGTCATTTTTTAAACCGACGTTTTTCTCCTCGTTTTTTTTCATGTTTCCTCTCAAGCCTGCCTTGCGTACACACCATCATTAAAAAAAACGATCAAGCAAAGCGCAGTGACGTTCAACACGTACGACGGCACTATAAAGGGGAAGTTCCGTTCGAATGGCGCCACCCTTCATGTTAGTAAAGTTTGTTGAGCGACGATTCGCGCTTTTCAGTCCGTTACTGTGTAATGAATGTGCTATCTCCATTACGAACGCTAGTTTTACCAGAACGAGCGCTCCCGTCTCATACTTGATTCTGAACATGCGCGTTTTTTTTCACGTCGTGAAAGCATACACACTATCGTTTTTCACGTCATTAAAAAAAACGACATGAAAAACGACGTGAAAAAAGAGAGCATGTCCGGAATTTTTAATGGCCGTTTTTCACGTCGTTAAAAATGCTCTGGAGCCTACACACGATCATTTTTAATGGCCATTTTTTAAAATGGCATTTTTAACGGCATGAAAAACGATCGTGTGTATGGGGCATTAGAGGCAGCTTTTATGGAGGTTAGTAGATCAGCCTGTGGGATGAGCAGAAAGTTTTGTGCTGATAGGATGGTACTTGGTTCCTCTGCTTGAGGGGTCTCGGGAAACATCCTAGAGAGTGCATCCGCCTTCACGTTCTTGGAACCGGGCCTATAAGAGATATGAAAGTTAAACCTGGTGAAGAAGAGGGCCCATCGGGCTTGTCTGGGTCGAAGACGTTTTGCTGTTCTCAGATATTCTAGATTCTTATGATCCGTGAATATCATGACAGGGTGAGGGGCTCCCTCCAGAAGGTATCGCCATTCTTCCAGGGCGAATTTGATAGCCAATAGTTCCCGGTCTCCGACGTCATAATTACGTTCCGGAGAAGTTAGTTTACGAGAGGCAAAGGCCCCAGTGGCTGACTCTGAAGCATCTACTTCCAGAGTAAACGGCAGTAGCGGATCTGGATGCTTCAATACAGGTGCCGATGTGAATGCATTTTTTAGTTTATCGAAGGCATCCTGAGCTTCCGGTGACCAGTGAAAGCGGTAGCCCTGGCGTGTCAGTTGGGTTATAGGTGCCACAATAGAGGAGAACCCCACAATGAACCTCCTGTAGAAGTTGGCGAAACCTATAAACCGTTGTACCCCTTTCTTGTCTGTTGGGGCTGGCCATTCCTGGATAGCTTTGACTTTCTGCGGGTCCATTGCGACCCCATTGGTAGAAATAATAAATCCCAAAAATTGCACAGTGGTTTTCTCAAAGTCACATTTCTCGGCCTTGAAGTAAAGTCTATGTTCTCGGAGAATAGTGAGGACCTTGATGACATGGATTCGGTGCAGTTCAAGGGAGGACGAAAAAATAAGAATATCGTCTAAGTAGACTACTAGGAAGTCGTCCAGGTGTTCACGGAAAATGTCATTGACCAGGTGCTGGAAAGTAGCTGGGGCGTTGCAAAGCCCGAATGGCATGACCAAGTATTCAAAATGACCGAACCTAGATCTAAAAGCCGTCTTCCATTCGTCTCCAGCCCTGATCCGGATGAGGTTGTAGGCCCCTCGAAGGTCCAGTTTAGAGAAGATCCGAGCTGATCAGAATCGTTGGAACAACTCCGGGATGAGAGGAAGCGGGTATCTATTTTTAATAGTAATTTTATTTAATTCCCTATAGTCGATGCAGGGCCTCAGAGTCCCGTCTTTCTTTTCAACAAAAAAGATTCCGGCACCGGCTGGGGAAGAAGAGGGGCGAATTAATTTATTTTCCAGATTTTCCTCAATGTAAGACTTAAGGGCCTTCAACTCAGATTCGAACAAGGGAAAGATGTGGCCGAATGGAATTTTGGAGCCAGGCAGAAGGTCAATGGGACAATCGTAGGGACGATGTGGAGGTAGGCGGTCGGCCTGCTGTTTGTCGAAGACGTCCTGGAATTCTAAGTATGCTGATGGAACATGTGGTAGGTTATCCGGTTGAGGGGTTAAAGTAGCAGAGACAGTTGGAAGTGCGGAAAGACAGTGTTGGGAACAATACGAAGAAGTGAAGTTAACTTCCCTTTTGGCCCAGTTTATATGAGGCTCATGTGCTTGCAACCAGGGGAGGCCCAGGATGATGGGAAACATGGGAGATGGGATGAGGTCAAATCGGAGGTATTCTTGGTGGCCTG
Source organism: Rana muscosa (assembly GCA_029206835.1). NCBI lineage: Eukaryota > Metazoa > Chordata > Amphibia > Anura > Ranidae > Rana > Rana muscosa. The sequence continues at coordinate 865,944,794 of CM055122.1, forward strand.
AATCCGTGATAGCAAGGACGGGTTTTGTTTCTTGCGTAATTACCCCTGAACGAGGCAGGGATCCATCCGCCAGACGAACCTGAAGATAACGGTCCTTGGTTTGCAGAGGAAAGTGAAGTTGGGAAGCAAGTGAAGAGTCCAGAAAGCAGCTGCAGGCTCCTGAATCAATAATCGCCGGTAGGCGGGTTGCTCCTGTTGGTAGCTGTAGAGAAATAGAAAGAACAACATAAGTCTGTGGTAAGCCAGAAACTTGGTAGTTCAAAGTGTCTTTGAGGGTACACTTACTAGGTCTTACTGGGCAGCTCCGAAGGAAATGGCCAGTACCCCCGCAGTAAAGACACAGATTGGCCTGACGCCTGCGCTGCTTTTCCTCAGGAGAAAGGGGAGGACGAACCAGACCAAGCTGCATGGGTTCAGGCTCGGGAGGAGAAGATGCTGTAGGAACTTGGATGGGTGGATAGGCAGAAGCTGATCGGGGCAAAGTCCAGTTTGGACGGGTAGTCTGGAAACGCTCAGAACGCCGCTCCCGCAGGCGTCTGTCAAGCTGAGTGACAGACTGGATCAAATCTTCCAGAGTAGTTGGAACACCAATCCTGGCCAGCTCGTCTTTAAGAGCCTCAGACAGTCCTTGGCGATATTGGTATTTAAGGGCCGTCTCATTCCAGCCAGTGTCAGCTGACCATTTCCGGAATTCTGCCGTGTAGTCCTCCACCGGCCTTCTCCCCTGGGTTAAACTGTGGAGAACAGACTCAGCTGTGGCTGATCGCTGAGGATCGTCATACAGCTGCGCCATACTCTCGAAGAAGGTGTCCACGGAATCTAGTATGGGGCTGCTTTGCTCCATCAGGCCATGGGCCCAGGCCTGAGGTTCGTCGGTTAGAAGGGAGATGACGAACCCCACCTTTACCACTTCTGAAGAGAAAGTCCTGGGTTGAAGGGCGAGGTAAAGAGAACATGCGTTTTTGAAAGCCCGATATTTCTTACGGACGCCAGAAAATCGTTCAGGCAGGGGGACCCTGGGTTCAGGGGTAGCCATTACTACGGTGGGATTTGCCTGATTTTGAGACGTGGAGGCAACATTGGCAACGGTAGCAGCTGGTGATGCTGGTCCTGTAGCTCCAGTAAGTAGCTGAAAGCGGCCATCCATTTGGACATAACCTTCTTGTAATTTCTGAACCGCATCGGTTAGTGCGGTGACTTGCTGACATAGGGTCTCGAACGGTGAACGCACCCTGTCGGCCTCAGACATCTGGCTGGTTTGTACTGTAAGGGTATGTACTTACCGAGGCCGAGATGCCGAGAGTGGTTCACCTTTGCGACTTGACGCACTCCCCCCCCCTGGAGTTGAGACAGGGAGTGGATGGCGAGAAGCGGCACCGGCTACCGGCAGGTGGTGAGTACTTGTAGACGGTCCGGTAGTGCTGAGTAGACTGAAGAACAGGCTTCAAGCAGGAACTAGCCGGATTGGTAAAGTTCAAACAGCAGGAGATAATTGAAGCCGGTGCAGGTTGAGTCCGGGTTGCAACTGCAAGGTAACAGTCCCGGCTGGGGGTCTAGCACAGTAAAAGGTAACAAGTCCAGAGAATACCGGGAACCAGGCAGGAGTCCAAAGGAAACGCGGAAGTCCAAAGGTACAAGCAGGAGGTCAAGGATTGTAGACAGGCAGCAGATCCGAGTCACAGGCCGAGGGTCAAACGCAGGAGAAGGCAGAAGTCCGTATAACAAGCCGAGGGTCAGGTCCAGGAGAGAGATCAGAGGAATCAAGCCAGTCCGGGTCACAAGGAGATTTTCAAGATAGTTTTCCAGAGTCTTGGGTATACAGGAAAGCTGACAAACCAGCAACTTGTCAGTGCAACTGGGTCTCTTTAAATAGGCCCGCCTGGATTCCTATTGGTGCGCCGCCGCGCATGCGCGCGCGCCGCTGCATCGGCGCGCGCACCCGAGAACGTAGAAGCGCCGTCCCGCGCACGCGCATGCGCCGAAGCATCATTCCGCTGCGCGTGCGCATTGGGCGCTGATTGGCGCTGTTGGACGGATTTCCCTGACACATGGCCTCGGACATTTTGAGGCCACTGTCTTTAAGGGATTGCCCGGAGAGAGTCCTTGAGAAGGGACTAGCCCTTCTGAATTCCCCAAGAATCCCAAGCAAGTTTTGGGATCTTGCGTGGAGGGCCTTCCACGGACGCCTCTATGTCCGTGGAAACCTAAAGTATAGGAACCTAGGGGACAGAGGTTGTCCTCGTGCAGAATGTGGGGGGCATTGGAGACCATGGACCATTTTTTGGTTGAATGCCCGTTCAACATTGAGGTTCTGGAGGGGGCAGGGGAAGCCATTGGTTATCCCCGACTCTCGTCCTTGACTTACTCTGAGGTGGTGTACGGCTACTTCAGGGTTCACAGAGGGTTTGAGTTATCGTCACTTTATTTAGCTAGTTTAGTGGCTCTCTATTACACATGGCACGCTCAGTGTTTGGTGTCCACTAGGGGCAAAGTCCTGTCCACGCATGAGGTGGTGGGTGATATTTTCCGGGAGTTGGTGAAGGTGAGGAGTCTTAAGAGGGAGAGGGTTGGAGCCAATAGGAGTGCCCGGCTGTGGAGGGGTTTCTCCTTCCGGCCTCCTTGAGGCTCTGGGCCCTTTTTTTTTTTTTTCTTTCGGGGGGTGGTTCCTTCTGTCCTTTTCACCCCCCTTAGATTTTGAGTTTCTTTTTTAACAGTAGGGCTTGCAGGCATTCTAGACCTCATTTGCGTTCTCGCCTGTAAGTAGCCGATGGGTGGTTGGTGTTAGTGTTAGGTTTGGTGTTAGTGTTAGGTTTGATGTGTGTTAGTATTAGGATTTTTGTAGGATTAGTGGGTGATGTGTTTTTTTCTTGTATTTTAGGATTTCGGATATGTATATAATGAGAGACCCACGTGTGGGTGGTCGGTCAATGGGTAAGGGTGGTGGTGGTGAGTTTTTGTAAATATGTGTTAGTTTGATGTGTTAGGGTTTCTTTAATGTATATGTTATTTTCTTTTTGTATATATTGTAAATATCGGCAGTAGTTTTCAAAATAAACAAAAATTTACAGCGGGCGGAGTGTGCCTCCTGATCATATTACACCTGAAGTTAGCCTGTATTGCTGCGTTTTCCTGGTGTGTTACACCAACAGGCATTTGCAGCACTTACAGCGGGCGGAGTGTGCCTCCTGATTATATTACACCTGAAGTTAGCCTGTATTGCTGCGTTTTCCTGGTGTGTTACACCAACAGGCATTTGCAGCACTTACAGCGGGCGGAGTGTGCCTCCTGATCATATTACACCTGAAGTTAGCCCTTATTGCTGTGTTTTCCTGGTGTGTTACACCAACAGGCATTTGCAGCACTTACAGCGGGCGGAGTGTGCCTCCTGCACCTTATACACCTGAAGTTAGCCTGTATTGCTGCGTTTTCCTGGTGTGTTACACCAACAGGCATTTGCAGCACTTACAGCGGGCGGAGTGTGCCTCCTGATCATATTACACCTGAAGTTAGCCTGTATTGCTGCGTTTTCCTGGTGTGTTACACCAACAGGCATTTGCAGGACTTACAGCGGGCGGAGTGTGCCTCCTGAAAATATTACACCTGAAGTTAGCCTGTATTGCTGCGTTTTCCTGGTGTGTTACACCAACAGGCATTTGCAGCACCTACAGCAGGCGTAGTGTGATTTCTGCAAAATATACTCCTGAAGCTAGGCCTTATTGCTGGTTTTCCCATTTCCCTGCAGGCCATTAGAATGTCTGGAAGGCAAACAAGGAGAGGCAGACAGTCAGGAGCCAATAAAAGAGGGCAAGCAAGCTCTGTGTCTAGAGACAACAGTGCTGGTCGTGGACGCGGTGCATCGCCATCAGCACGTGGCCATGGGACATGCTTGTCCTTCTTTTCGGCAGCTGGACGTGTTGAGCCGCATCATGCCGAAGACTTGGTAGAGTGGATGACCAAGCCCTCCTCATCCTCCTCATCCTCTCTCACCCAGTCTCAGGGTACTGGCAAAGCAGCTGCCAAAGCGTCCTCTTCCCTGGTATCAATGTCATCATCAGTCACTCCTTCCCTAGACCAACCATGTCCTCCTGAGGAGTCCCCCGAACTGTTTGAGCACAGTGTTGGGTACATGCTCCAGGAGGATGCCCAGCGTTTCGTAGGGTCTGATGATGATACCCAGCTAGAGGAAGGCAGTAGCGTGAGAGTAGAGAGAGGGGATGCTCAAGAAGGACACCAATCTGGCAGTCATGTTCCAGCAGCTGCAGCATACTGCCAGATTGGCTCCAGTGATGAGGAGGGAGGGGATGATGAGGTCACTGACTCCACGTGGGTGCCTAATAGGAGAGAGGAGGAGGAGGATGAGGAGGAGGCACATCTCCAACGAGGCAGGATGCCCTCGGGGGGCCAGCGTAAGGGCAGCACACCGACGGAATTACACCGCAGAGCTCCGCCTGTGCAGGGCGCTGCCTCTGCCCGTTATTCAAAAAGTTCTTTGGCGTGGGCCTTTTTTGAGTCGAGTGCATCAGATCGCACAGCTCCTGTTTGCAACATATGTCTCAAGTGTATATCGCGTGGCCAAAACATCACCCGCTTGGGCACCACATGCTTGACCAGACATATGTTGACCTGCCATGCAGCTCGTTGGCAAGCCTACCTTAAAGACCCACACCAAAGAACAAAGCAGACCCCTCCTTGCACCGCATCAGCTGGGATCTCCAACCCCACTATACCTTCAGTCCTCTCTGAAACCTGCACTGAGAGGAATGAAGGTGTAAAATTAGGTGTGTCACAGCCAAGTACTTGCGGGCACTCTGCTAGCAGTACACCGACGTCCGATTCTAGCAGGCAAATTTCCCTGCCCCAGCTGCTGGACCGTCGAAAGAAGTTCACTCCCAGCCATCCACATGCCCAGCGGTTGAATGCTAGCTTGGCTAAATTGCTAGCGCTTCAACTGCTGCCTTTTCAGTTGGTAGACTCGGCCCCCTTCCGTAAGTTTGTGCAATGTGCGGTTCCTCAGTGGCAGGTTCCCAAACGCCACTTTTTCTCACGGAAGGCGATTCCGGCTCTCTACCGGCATGTGGAAGGCAATGTCTTGGCCTCGCTGGACAGGGCGGTCAGCGGTAAGGTGCATATTACCGCTGACTCATGGTCCAGCAGGCATGGACAGGGACGTTACCTTTCTTTCACGGCCCATTGGGTCACTCTTTTGGCAGCTGGGAAGGATGCATTACAAGGTGCAGTAGTGTTGGAGGTTGTTCCGCTGCCACGCCTCCAAAATGCTACTACTGGTTGTGACACACCTCTCTCCTCCACCCCCTCCTCTTCTTCTTCTTCCTCTATGGCCTCTTCCTGTGCTTTGTCCTCGGAACCAGCGGTGCTCCGTAGGCGTTCAAGGGGCTACGCAAGTACGCAGGCAAAAAAATGCCATGCCGTGCTTGCGCTGGTGTATTTGGAGGACAGGAGCCACACTGGGGCAGAGGTTCTGTCTGCTCTGCAGGGGCAGGCCGAGAGGTGGTTGACGCCACGCCAGCTTAAGCCAGGAATGGTGGTTTGCGACAATGGCACCAACCTCCTCTCCGCCCTCCGACAGGGACAACTGACCCATGTGCCCTGTGTGGCTCACGTCCTTAACCTGGTGGTGCAGCGGTTCTTGGGCAGGTACCCAGGCTTACAGGATGTCCTGAGGCAGGCCAGGAAAGTCTGTGTGCATTTCCGCAGATCTTATAATGCCAGTGCTCGCCTGGCTGAGCTGCAAAAGGAGTTGAACCTGCCCAAGAACCGCCTTATATGTGACATGCCCACCAGGTGGAACTCAACGTTGGCCATGCTGCAGCGGCTGCACACGCAGCAGAGGGCCATCAATGAGTACCTGTGCGACTACGGCACCAGGACAGGGTCAGGGGAGCTCAGGTTTTTTTCACCACGCCAGTGGGGCATGATCAGGGATGCATGCACTGTCCTGGCACCATTTGAGGAGGCCAGGAGGATAGTGAGCAGTGACAGTGCATGCATCAGTGACACTGTACCTCTTGTCCACCTGTTGGAACATACGCTGCGTGGAATAATGGACAGGGCACTTGAGGCAGAACAGAGGCAGGAAGAGGAGGACTTCCTTGCCTCTCAAGGCCCCCTTTACCCAGACAGTGTTCCTTCTGTCCCACCCATCGCACAGTAGGAGGAGGAGGAGGAGGAGGATTGTGTCAGCATGGAGGTGGAGCCTGGCACTCAGCATCATCAGCAGCAGTCTTTTAGGGATGATTTACAGTCCCAAGAAACCAGTGGACTTGTACGTGGCTGGGAGGAGGTGGCTGCGGATCATGTCGTCCTTAGTGACCCAGAGGACTCCGGACCGAATGCCTCAGCTAACCTACGCTGCATGGCCTCCCTGATCCTGCAAAGTCTGCGGAAGGATCCTCGTAGTCTTCGAATCAAGGAGAGGGACCATTACTGGCTGGCCACTCTCCTTGATCCACGGTACAAGGGTAAGGTTGCGGACCTTATCTTACCGTCGCAGAGGGAGCAGAGGATGAGACAACTCCGGGTGGCCTTGCAGAAAGGTCTGTGCAACGCGTTCCCAGAGACTAGGAGGTTACAAACTCCTGGTCCTGGACAACGAGTTGCTGAGGCTTCGGTCAGTCAAAGAAGGAGCGGTGGGGAAGGTGGCCGTCTGACCGATGCGTTCAGACAATTCTTTAGTCCGCAGACCCAAGGTATGATCGGTTCCAGCAACCATCGCCAGCGTCTGATGTACATGGTGCAGGAATACCTAGGGGCAAGGTCAGACTTGGACACCTTTCCCACCGAAAATCCTCTGGCTTACTGGGTCTTGAGGATGGATCACTGGCCAGAGCTTGCACAGTATGCAATTGAGCTACTGGCCTGTCCTGCATCCAGCGTTCTTTCAGAACGCACATTCAGTGCTGCTGGAGGATTTGTCATGGATCACAGGGTGCGCCTGTCCACTGACTCGGTTGATCGACTGACCTTCATAAAGATGAACCAGTCTTGGATCACCACCAGCTACCAAACACCTGAAGCTGATATAACAGACTAATTTATTTTCAAATGTCACATCCCTTCAAGACTGATGCTGATGCTGAGAGACTGTCCTGTTATGTTGACTGACTATCCTCCTCCTCCTCCTCAATGATCCGATTGATGATGATAGCTTGGAAGAACATTTTTGTTTCTGGGTGCCGCCACCAGTGGCTAAGGCCCAATTTTTCAGCCCCTGTTTAACAGGGGCATGTAATTACAATTTTTTATGCAATGCTTTGCAGCAGGGCTCATTCCTGCACTCCAACTAGAGTATCTGGGAGAGGTTGCAGTGTCGTGGCACCAGCACCAGTGGCTAAGGCCCAATTTTTCAGCCTCTGTTTAACAGGGGCGTGTAATTACAATTTTTGATGCAATACTTTGCAACAGGGCTCATTGCTGTGCTCCAAGTACAGTATCTGTGAGGGGTTGCAGTGTTGTGGCACCAGTGCCTAAGGCCCAATTTTTCTGCCCCTGTTTAACAGGGGCATGTAATTACAATTCTTGATCTAATAATTCACAGCAGGGCCCCTTCCTGCGCCCACCAAGAGTAACGGTGAGGCCTTACAGTGTTGTGTCAACACCACCACCACCACCACTACCAAAGGCCCAATTTTTCAGCCCCTGTTCAACAGGGGCATGCAATTACAATTCTTGATCTAATAATTCACAGCAGGGCCCATTCATGCGCCCACCAAGAGTAACTGTGAGGGCTCACAGTGTTGTGGCAACACCAACATGTAAGGGGCAAATTTCAGCTGAGTATATACGGCAGGCCCCTACTTTCAAACATCCAACTTACAAACGACTCCTCCTTGCAAACAGAAGGATACAACAGGAAGTGAGAGGAAATCTACCCCTAGGAAGGCAAATTCTCTCCTGTAAGAGTTAATATGGGAAAAAAAGTGTCTCCTCTCCACGGATGCTTTATCACCAATTCTTGTTTCAATAAAAACCCCAAATTTTCAAAAAACATTTGTCATTAGGACGGAAAGTGAGGTGAACTGTTCTGAACAGGTGCACACTGCACAGACAGCAAAACAAATGTTACAGGGGTGATAACCCTTCCCTATGTTTTCCAAAAAGCTTAAAAATAGATTTTTTGGCTGGAGCTACACTTAAACAATGTACCTGTTCAAAATTACAAACAGATTCTACATAAGAACAAACCTACAGTCCCTGTCTTGTATGCACCGCCTGTATACGGCTGTTCAGAGTATATAGGGCCTTTTTTATTTTGTGTGCGGTGTTCCCCTTAATATCCATACAAGACCCAAAGGGTCAGGTAATAGGCTGGGGTGGGGGGGGGGGGGGGCTGTGATGGGGTAGCTATGCCATTTTTCTTAAAGATTTTCATCCATATTACCGGGACCAGACATTACATTAAAGCCGCAAGCAGTTTTAAATGGCTTTTTTTCCTTTAGAAATGTAATTTTGTGCAGGGACAGTTCTAAACACGGGAAACACGTGGCACTTCACAGGCATACTTTAGACACCCCTCAGGTACGATATTTAAAGGAATATTTGACTTTTTTTTTTCACTTCATGCATCATTAAAATGGCTGCACCAGAAAAACGGCCGTTTTTAAAACTTCTTTTTGCATTGATACATGTCCCCTGGTGCAGAATCCGGGTTTCCAAACCCTTTTTAGGACAATAACATGCATAATAGTCGTTATAATTAGCACTTTAGATTTCGAACGTTCGCATCCATTGTATTTAATAGGGTTCTAAAGTTCGTGCGAACTTTCGGTCCGTTCGCGGGTTCTGGTGCGAACCGAACCCGGGGGTGTTCGGCTCATCACTAGTCAGTACCTGCATTCATCCTTGTTCTACCTTGCATTGCTATCAGCACCTTTGAGAATAGCTTCCCGTAACCAGTTCTGTTCTGTTTTTAGCATAGTGAATTACTTGTCTATTTCTTTCCTTGTGCTCTTATAGTTTTTTTTTTTTCCTTGTTGACTTGTATTTTATTATTTTTCCTCTTCACTTCTGCGTGATAGTGTCATGGTATAGTGGAGAAGCCTATGACTCCCCTTATTTACAGGATTAGATTTTCTCAATGGCCGTCTCCATGCGGTTCTCATTACATGTTTGATGTCATTGTATGCTATTGTAACGGCACCCCAATTATGAAAGGGGTTAACGCCGTTTAGATATCTTCCCTCTCCTGGACACACATTCGCTGCCGATCCTCCATACTCAGACGACCACTTCCCATAGGAATTAATCCTTCTGAAAGAACGAGACGCACTCTGTATCTTTCTCTGGATAGACTGACTTTATTGCCAAAAACATTGTAACTTTTATACACATCCAATACTGCATTAATCTAAAATGAACAATGGTCCAGCTCCACCCACAACATAACAAGACCCAATACACATTTGACAGTAGGCTAGCTTTTGTCTCCCAATACCCATCTCTTAGAAGGCAACAGCTAATCCCTTTATGTTTAAATAACTATGCATGACCTTTATATTCACCAGACTGTCTGTTACTTTACAATACACACAAGGACAGACTTAATTTCCCCAATCCACATCACCACAAACAATGAACAGGTCTTTTAGAAGCTGTGATTCATTAGCATTACACTAGGCAGACAGGTGATTGAGGCTGAACACATCAGTATCTCTCAATTAACCTGTTGAGTTCAGAATCAGTAAATAGTCCTTTACAGCTATCCTTGGGAATATGGTGGATAAATATTACATTTTAGGTAGTCCAAGATATATTTCTTAATGTCCATGGTTTCCTGGCTCACCCTGTGTCCAAAGTGACCCTCCTGTCACACATCTCCCCTTTCGGCAGGAGACTAACACAGGAGGTGACCCCAGACGGGTTGACTCCGAAGTTAGTCCATAGGTCCATTCTTCTAATGCCGGTATCCACACAGTACCCCAAATAAATAGCTCCAAACAGAGTATTACTTACCCAGCCAACCTCTGCCTCTCTCAGAGAACATACCCGCCGCTGGGGAGAAGACAGGGTGACTGGGCTCAGTCCGTCATGTTGTTGGGGATCTGGGCCGACTGCCCAGCATCCCTGGGGTATACAAGTGGAGACTGAAGTCCCATCCACTTGTGGTAGGTGAAAATCCGCCAGTGCTTGCAAAGCAAGGCTGACATCCTCCTGTCTCAGTGTCACACCATTTTCTGGGGTTGGGTCAGTGAAGACTGAAATCCCATCCAGTACCACAGGAACTCCCTCTTCTGTTAGTTGAGAGCAGAGGCCCGTGGCACTCTGCTCTGTTGCCAGCTCTTCTGCTGGGTTGCTGTGAGTGGAGACCGCAGTCCCATCCACCGATATCAGCTCAAGTTGCAGTTGTGTGCAGAGGCCAGTAGCATTCTGCCCTGCTGCCAGTGATTCAGCTGGGGGTAAAAGCTTTACCACCTCAGCTTGTTGCTGGAGAGAGGGGCCAACTGCCCCGGCTCCCTGAAACTCCACAGTTGTTTCCGGTGCTGGGCAGAGGTTGCTAGCACTCTGCCCTGTTGCCAGCACTTCTGCTGGGGACTCCACACCATCTGCTCGGGCTAACTGTTGGGGAGGGAAAAGGGCTGCTTCTCCTCCCTGCATCTCTGAATTCCCCTGGGAAAGAGGAACCATCACCTTCTCACCTCGGGCCTCCAAAACTGCCACGGTGTAGAGCAGGGGTCTGTAGCACTCTGTCCTGCTGCCAGTATTTGAGCAGGTGATGCATAATCCCTAACATCCTCTGAACAGTCCCTTAAGTCCATACCTTCTGTAATCTGTGGCTGGGGAGATGAGCCAACTGCCCTAGCTCCCTGGAACTCCATATCATCCACTTCGGCTTTAGGGATGGCAATCTTCAGATTTTCCACTGCCGATTCTTCAGCCAGGATTTCAGAGTTGTCCACTGGTATTTCCTGATAGTCCCAGGCAAAGGTAGCACCACCCTGCTGCTGAGCCGATTCTAGCAGCTGTCTGTAGGCGATCTCCGATTGCCGTATTTCCGCCATTCTCCGCTCATGTTGTCGCTCTAGTTCTCTCTTTTGTCGCTCTCGTTCTCTCTCTTGTCGCTCTAGTTTTTTCTCTTGTCGCTCTAGTTCTTTCTTTTGTCGCACATCCTGCAGCTGGATGCCTTTAATGGCATTCTGTATGGCGGTCTCTGATGGGTTAGCACCATATAATGCCAAGCGCTGTCGAACTCGTTGCTGAAACAAATCTTCAACTGACCTGGGTCCTGCATCACCATGCCTCTGGTCCATCTCGGCCAGCTCCCTGATCAAGATGGCCTTGTTCTTTGTCCCACCGGTCCCTCCACGGCTCTCAAGTAGGTCTTTCAGCATGGCTTTCCTGCCAGCTGCATAGCTGGTCATTCACTGGGGTGGTTTGGAGTGTCCCAGGAACTGGAGGGGAAATCCCACCGCTGCCAACCAATGTAACGGTACCCCAATTATGAAAGGGGTTAACGCCGTTTAGATATCTTCCCTCTCCTGGACACACATTCGCTGCCGATCCTCCACACTCAGACGACCACTTCCCATAGGAATTAATCCTTCTGAAAGAACGAGACGCACTCTGTATCTTTCTCTGGATAGACTGACTTTATTGCCAAAAACATTGTAACTTTTATACACATCCAGTATTGCATTAATCTAAAATGAACAATGGTCCAGCTCCACCCACAACATAACAAGACCCAATACACATTTGACAGTAGGCTAGCTTTTGTCTCCCAATACCCATCTCTTAGAAGGCAACAGCTAATCCCTTTATGTTTAAATAACTATGCATGACCTTTATATTCACCAGACTGTCTGTTACTTTACAATACACACAAGGACAGACTTAATTTCCCCAATCCACATCACCACAAACAATGAACAGTTCTTTTAGAAGCTGCGATTCATTAGCATTACACTAGGCAGACAGGTGATTGAGGCTGAACACATCAGTATCTCTCAATTAACCTGTTGAGTTCAGAATCAGTAAATAGTCCTTTACAGATATCCTTGGGAATATGGTGGATAAATATTACATTTTAGGTAGTCCAAGATATATTTCTTAATGTCCATGGTTTCCTGGCTCACCCTGTGTCCAAAGTGACCCTCCTGTCACAGCTATGTACTGGACGCTTATTGTTCATACCTTTATTTTCTCAATAAAAGCGTTTGTATTAAGAAAAAAAATAGAGTGTTTCCGCGGGCTGGCTGTCCACGCATCCCCAGTAGTGTGGGGTATGAGCTTTTCTCCCCTCCCCGGTACACTCAATGTCACAGTTCCCTCAGCCTCCTTACCCTTCCCTGACGTGGATCTCCTGGAGGTCCCTCCGGCTTGAGGATCCGGTTCAGGCAGGCGCTGGGGCAGGCCTTAATGTAGCCCACCTTTCGCTTGGCAGGCGGAATGGAGGTCTCGGTTGTGGCAGAGGCAGCATCCACTCTGGTCCCCGCCGATGGCTCTGCAGCAGCTGAGTCATCTCCACTCGCTACATCCGTGGCAGCCAACGTGGTGTGCAGGGGCTCAACTGTGGGAGTACAAGTTTCCTCCTCAGAAGTGATGGCACCCGTAAGGTGATTGACTTGGTAGACCTGGGGTTTCTCGGTGGGTTGGTCTACCTTGAAGAGAAACTCTCCACAGGATGTACACCTTCCAAAGGGTCGCAGTTGCACCGCTAGTCTTTGGCATCTGGGACAGAGCATGCCCAGGGCCTCTGCATCTCGGCAGACGTAGAGAGCGAAACGACCCCTAGGCTTTAGCCAGATCCCTGTATCCGTCAGGGGGGCAGTGAGGGGAGCAATGTCCATGGTTGAGATGGGTTGGAACATCCGGGGTCCCGATGTAGCAGAAGTCCATGGAGCGGCAGCCATATTGCTTCTCCTCCAATGATCCAGCTCGCACTGTCCCTTTGGCGCAAATGCGCCTCATGCAACACACAAGTTGGCGGGGACTCCTCCCCCTTTCTTCTTTCTGCACGTAGCTCGCGGGCTTTTCTTATGTTTGAGGCACGCCCATTAACTACCATGAACTACACAGTTAGCAAAGTCCAGTACAGGCCTTTACCTCCATTTTGCACACAAATGACGCAGTTCAATTTTCACATCACACACAGGGAAAACACAGTCCAACTTCCAAGGGGGCAGCTGCAAAACATCCCGGACTCGAGCCCCCACGTGTAGCACACGGACCCTTTTCTCCTGCCTACCTTCACTTTGCAGAGATAAAGGCACACCGTGCCACATGCCCGTATCCTCCTGGTATAAGAGGTTGAGCAGTGTTCTTACAGTTTTGGGTCCTGCAGCGAGTTACCTCCCGTCCATTGGTTCTCGTCCCCAGGATATGGGGACAAGTCTGTTCTTTTCCCCGAAAGAAAGCCAATGTCCAGACAATGTTTAAACTCCAGACAGACGAGTTTATTTTATCTTGCTGGAAACAGATTTGGGAATAGGTTGAAGATAGTACAAAAGCAGGTAGGGAGACAGGTTCAGGCATGTGACACCCAGTAACCCTATTCTTCACTCAAGCCTGAGAGTAAATTGCTCACCCGGATAGATCCCTCTCACAGTTCTAGCAGCCGAAGTGAAGCACAAACAGTTTCTTTAAGTTAGTCCCCTTCACGGACAAGTCTAAGAGATCCTCTGCCACAGAATCCTTTGGTTTACGGAATTAGAACTTTGAAAACTCCCATAGAATAATAGAGACCATAGGTGCCAATGGTACACACTACAGGAGCTATGCTGCAATTCACGAATCCTTCCCTCTGATAGGTAACCAGGCCTCTCCTTCACCGTGAATTTCTCCACCGATTCATCGGACAGGTCCTCCCCCGGTTTCCTCTCCTTCATAGCAGGCCACCGTCACACGGGTTCCCTGGGACTCCAGTGAGTTGATTGTAAACCCAGTTGAAGGTACTGGGTCTATCTGGAACTCTGCAGCCTCGGGCCAAAGGTGCCCGAGACTCCTCGGCCTGTTCACGCACCCCAGGCCAGCAGGACCAATGGGCGCGACTTCGCCACCAGGGGGTTCTCCGGGGAATCCCTCTGGCACACCACCCCAATGGGGCACACTCCTCCTCCACTCTCCTCTCCTCCACTCCTCTCCTCACATGGCGTCTGCCCCTTTGTACCCTCTCCCAGCATGCACATAAGGCTGAACTCCGCCCACCGCACGGTAGCCGAGAGAAGACACCCAGTCACACCACAATGTCACCAGTGGTTCAACCCAAGACCTGGGCAACAGCGCCACCACAGGCCCAGGGAACTACACACCAGGCAACAACATGGCAGAGCAGAGTCCACATTAAAACAGAATTATAGAATCTGAGCCATACTATTGCTCAGACTGCCCCTAAATTTACAACATAGCGACCGCAATTTTGGGGGTCCCGCTACATTTAAGATGTAAATAAGTAATTTTTCTCCTTCACTGATGTGCACTGATGGGACTGCACTGATGGGCACTGATAGGCTGCACTGATGGGCACTGATGGGGCTGCACTGATAAGTGGCACTGATAGGCAGCACTGATGGGCACTGATAGGCCTCAATGATGCGCACTGATAGGTGGCACTGATGGGCAATGATAGGTGGCACTGATGTAAAACAAAAATCCCCTGCGCTCTGGTGTTTCGTCAAACACGGGTAATGTGGTTCGGTCTTAAGGCAAGGTCTATAGTCTTGCAGCCCTCCTCAGAACAATGGGTGTTCATACGGCTAGAGAAAGAAAGAAAAAAGGAGGACGCACCGACCTAGTGCATTACCACTTAAAAGTTTGTTTTTTAAAATAGATAAAAAGCATGGACCATCTAGACCATCTAGGCTCTGAGGAAAGGGGTGCGCCCTAGAAACACATCAGTCGTCCAGACGTTTGAGGTATTGTGTGACCCTCTCTGTCATTGAGTCCTGTCGGCAGGTGCCAAGAATTCCAGCTCAACTGTCAGAAAAGCGTTTACCTAAGCTCCTTTTGTGAGTAGGATCATTGCTTTTTATCTATTTTTTAATAAAACTTTCAAGTGGTAATGTACTAGGTCGGTGCGCCCTCCTTTTTTCCTCCTTTCAGGTGGCACTGATGGGCACTGATAGGCATCACTGATAGGCAATGACAGGCAGCACTGATGGGCACTGACAGGCAGCACTGATGGGCAACGATTGGCAGGACTGATGGGCACTAATTGGCTGCACTGATTGGCATTGTTGGGGCTGCACTGATAATCGGGGCATCAGTGCCCGATTATCAGTATAGGTGCCCCCTGTGTGGATTGATGCTTACCGGCTCTCCTGTCCTCATGGGCTGTCAGCGTGAGCAGAGGAATGCCGATAACCAGAAAATCCTTTTTACAATGTGATCAGCTGTGATTGGACACAGCGATCCCAGATCCTTGCCGATATGCACGGCACATCCCAGACACCCTGCTGGAAATGTGCGACCGCACTGTAGCCATCATTCGGCTATAGTGCAATCGTGAAGAGGTTATAGTGGGACTATGAGCAAAATGAAACAACCGTTTTTATTTTTCTGAATAAAATTTTTCCATGTTACACAGTTTTATTACCAGGAGATGTGGTAAGATTTCACTATTTTTATCAGGTTGACGATGCTGTTAGTTTTGCAGTAAAATCACAGCAGCATTGCCATCCTGTTGACAGGAAAGGTCTCAACTTTGTCTAATCTGCATCCACAGTTTGGGCCTGGAATAAAATGGAGTACAGAATAAAGTGATTGATTTAAAAATTAGCACAGATATATGCAGACACCACAAGGAACCAAGTTAGGTTAAACTAAAATAGTATTAAACTTAAAAATAAAAAAAATTACATTTTGTAGCTTACTAATAATTTTTTCCCTTATTTTCACTAGGGATGAGCCCGATGTTCGAGTCGAACGTAACTTCGACTCGAACATCGGGTGTTCGCATGTTTGCCGAATAGCAAGCAATTTGCGGTGTTCGCGGCAAATTCGAAAGCCGCGGAACACCGTTTAAAAGTCTATGGGAGAAATCAAAAGTGCTAATTTTAAAGGCTTACATGCATGGTATTGTCATAAAAAGTGTTTGGGGACCTGGGTCCTGCCCCAGGGGACATGACTCAATGCAAAAAAAAGTTTTAAAAACTGAAGTTTTTTCGGGAGCAGTGATTTTAATAATGCTTAAAGTGAAACAATAAAAGTTAAATATTCCTTTAAATTTCGTACCTGGGGGGTGTCTATAGTATGCCTGTAAAGTGGCAAATGTTTCCCGTGTTTAGAACAGTCCCACAGCAAAATTACATTTCTAAAGGAAAAAAAGTCATTTAAAACTGATCGCGGCTGTAATGAATTGTCGGGTCCTGGCAATACAGATAAAATCCATTGCCCCCAGTCCATTATCAGGCCCTTTGTGTGTGGTATGAATATTAAGGGGAACCCTGAACCAAAAAAAAAAAAACCCTGCGCCAAAATAAAAAAAAATGGCGTAGGGGTCTCCCCAAAAATCCATACCAGATCCTTATCCGAGCACGCAACCTGTCAGGCCGCAGGAAAAGAGAGGGGATGAGATAGCCCCCCTCCTGAACCATACCAGGCCACATGCCCTCAACATGGAGGGATGGGTGCTTTGGGGAAGGGTGGGCTCTGCACCCCCCACCCCAAAGCACCTTGTCCCCACGCAATTTTTTTTTTACATTTTGGTTCAGGGTTCTCCTTAATATTTATACCAGACCCAAAGGGCCTGATAATGAACTGGGGGGGGGGGGGGACGACCCATGCCGTTTTTCCAATAAATGTTATCTGTATTGCAGGGACCTGACAATTAATTACAGCCGCAATCAGTTTTAAATGACTTTTTTTCCTTTAGAAATGTCATTTTGCTGTGGGACTGTTCTAAACACGAGAAAAATGCTCCACTTTACAGGCATACTATAGACACCCCCCAGGTACGAAATTTAAGGGAATATTTCACTTTTATTGTTCACTTTAAGAATTAATAAAATCACTGCTCCCGAAAAAACTGCAGTTTTTAAAACTTTTTTTTGCATTGATACATGTCCCCTGGGGCAGGACCCGGGTCCCCAAACACTTTTTATGACAATACCATGTATATAAGTCTTTAAAATTAGCACTTTTGATTTTTTATGTTCGTGTCCCATAGACTTTAACGGTGTTTGCGTGTTTGAACAAACGTTTTGCCTGTTTGCATGTTCTGGTGCAAACCGAACCGGGGGGTGTTTGGCTCATCCCTAATTTTCACCCATTGATCTGGCCAATAACACACTTGGACAACAGCTTTGTCAGTGTGGGGAAAGAGTAGCGTTAGATGCTCTAGCAGATTTAGATGGACTTTACTAACAAATAAAAGCCAAACTCCAGCCAACATGTTTTAAGCAGTTATTTTAACAGTTTTTTTTTTCCATTTGGGATAAAGATTTTATATAGATGAATAAAAGCTTATTGTTCTAAGCACCCCTGCCAGTGTTAAATGGTTTATCTCAACCCATTGATCCGGCCAATAACACACTTGGACAACATATTTGTCAGTGTGGGGAAAGAGTAGCGTTAGATGCTCTAGCAGATTTAGATGGACTTTACTAACAAATAAAAGCCAAACTCCAGCCAACATGTTTTAAGCAGTTATTTTAAGTTTTTTTTTTCCATTTGGGATAAAGATTTTATATAGATGAATAAAAGTGTCAAGGTCACCTGTGGCCAGGTGACAGATGCACACCGTAGGGGGACAGGAGTGCACCGCGAGGTAGTGAACCCTATGGCTGGCTTCTGCGGATAGGAAACTGGGTGGTTGTGGAAAGCGGGACCAGAGGAGCACAACCGGGATCCTAACGGAAGCTAGAGCCAAGATTCCCCAGGGCGCGGAGTCTAAGACCCAGCAGGTCTTCTCCAGGGCCTCTAGTGGTGAGGATGTTATGCTGCAGGCTGGGACCAGGTCGCGGCCCCTGGAGTTTCCTAGCTCACGCCCCGTAGGATAAGGGGAAAAGAGGGGAAGCAGCAGCACAAGATATGAGAGAACCGAATAACAAGCTGAAGGTCAGGGGCCACAAGCAGACAAGGATAACGAAAGAACGAGCCGAAGGTCAAGGGTCACGAGCAGACAGGGATAGTCGGGGACAAGCCAATAACGTAACAGAGAGACAGACGTAGCACACGGCAGGCAGGAACCCAAACACACAATGCCTAACAAACACGTTGATCAGCAAAGCAGGCTTGCAGTGCACAGGTTAATATAGTGTTCTGTGATAGGGCCTGGGGTGGAGTCTGGCTGGGAGGAGATTATAAAGGAAGCCAGGTGAAAGGGCTCAGGCCTCTAAGATGAAAACATGGGAAGGAAGGTAAGCTGACAGACAAACACTACTGCATATCCATGACAGTACCCTCCCTCTTTTGGGCCCTCCCCCGCCTGGGCCCAGGCTTAAAGGGAAATCTCTGATGAAACCTTCTCAACAGATGAGGTGCAGCGACATCAGATGCAGCGATCCAAGACGCCTCCTCAGGACCAAAACCTCTCCAATGCACAAGGTACTGAAGAATGCCTCTGCAGAGCCGAGAATCCAGAACTTGTCTAACCTCGTACTTAAGATTATCCTCAGAGACTGAAAACGAGGTAGGGAGATGACAAGAAGATCTATTGAGGACCAAAGGCTCTCTAGGAATAAGCAAGGGCATGAGAGGATCAACAGGAATCTGAGGAGGGTCCCCTATACCCTTAAAGGGGAACTGGTCATCTTGCACAGGACCATCAAACTGGGCAGATGTCAGTGGAACCCTGAAGTCAGGTTGGTTAGAGGGTAACATGTCACAGGAGTCAAGCTGAATAGCTGAAAGACAAGCAGAATGTCCTGAACAAGAAAAAGTAGGAGGCTCACTGGGCATGGGCTGGACTGGCATAACTAGTACAGAGGCAGAGTGAATAGCTGAGTCAGGTGTAGCGACTACCTGAATCGCATCGCAAGACGTAGCGACTGCAGGACTTGTAGACAAGCTAGCCTGGCTGTGCATCCAAGGGTGGTTAGGGACAGAGAAATGTAAATGGTTATGCAGCCTGGAATGAATGACCGGCTCAGATTCACAGGGGGCAACCTTGGGTAGGCAGGACGAGGAACAGGAGGGACCCCAAGCCAGGATCTGTCCAGTAGTCCAGTCCACATGAGGAGAATGGAGCTGTAACCATGGGAGACCCAAAATTATAGGCGTTGAGGCCTTGGGTAAGATAAGGAAGGATATCCACTCCTGGTGGAGTGTCCCTACCGACATCTTAACAGGGAGGGTCTGGAAGCGGATAGGTCCCCCTGGGAGAACAGTACCATCAATCGCCAAGACCACCAATGGTGTGGTGAGGGGCAAAAGAGAAAGTCTCATGGACGATGCGATTTCCCAGTCCATAAAATTACCAGCGGCTCCGGAATCCAGATATGCTGAGACTGAATGAAAAGAAGCACCAACATGAAGGAACACAGTAAGCAGAAGACGAGAAGGGGAAGGTGATATTTCTGGGTCCAATACTCCACTTTCCAGATGAAGTGGACCCGAACGTTTTTCTGGACAAAGAGAGCAAGTGTCACGAAAATGACCTTTGCCCCCACAGTAAAGACACAGACCAAGAGTTCTGCGCCTAGCACGTTCCTCGGGGGATAGCCTGGTCCGACCCAGCTGCATGGGTTCCTCAGCTGGTAGGAGATGCTCTACGGGTCGAAGAGAGGGGAGCTCAGGCTGACTAAGAACCAAGGAGTGCTGGCGTTGCTTTTCTAAGGTCCTCTCCTGAAAGCGAATATCGATCTGGTTACACAAGGAGATAACGCCGGCCAGATCAGTGGGGATGGTTCTTCCTGCTAATTCATCCTTCACTCTATCAGACAGGCCATGCAAAAAGGTTGCGACTAAGGCCTCATTGTTCCAGCTCAACTCAGCTGACAGTATGCGGAAATGAAGGGCATACTGTCCCACAGAAGCAGACTCTTGGCGGAGACGTAAAAGGGCGCTGGCCGCTGAAGAGACACGAGCCGGTTCTTCGAAGATATTCCGAAAAAGTTTCAAGAAGCCAGACAGGCTAGAAACCACTGGATCATTCAGTTCCCACAGAGGGGCTGCCCAGGCTAAAGCTTCACCAGAGAGGAGGGAAATGATATAGGCTACCTTAGCTCGATCAGACAGGACGTTTTGGGGCTGGAGCTCAAAATGAATTGTGCATTGGCTAAGGAACCCCCTGCAAGCCTTGGAGTCCCCAGAGAAACGGGACGGAGCTGGCAGTTGTAGTGAGTGTGTGGCTGCGACTGGTGCAATAGGTGCAGCCGCTGGTTGTATTTGAGGTTGCGGATTCGGGGTTCCCAAGGAGGCCTGAAGCTGCTCGAATCGAGAAGCCAGATCCTGGAGGAATCGCATCACCTGAGTCTGATTTGATTCCTGGGATTCAAGTCTGCGAACTATGCCCTGCAATGGATCATCCGCGGGTAACGGGATGTCAGCCGGGTACATGGCTGATCAAACTGTCAAGGTCACCTGTGGCCAGGTGACAAATGCACACCGTAGGGGGACAGGAGTGCACCGCGAGGTAGTGAACCCTATGGCTGGCTTCTGCGGATAGGAAACTGGGTGGTTGTGGAAAGCGGGACCAGAGGAGCACAACCGTGATCCTAACGGAAGCTAGAGCCAAGATTCCCCAGGGCGCGGAGTCTAAGACCCAGCAGGTCTTCTCCAGGGCCTCTAGTGGTGAGGATGTTATGCTGCAGGCTGGGACCAGGTCGCGGCCCCTGGAGTTTCCTAGCTCACGCCCCGTAGGATAAGGGGAAAAGAGGGGAAGCAGCAGCACAAGATATGAGAGAACCGAATAACAAGCTGAAGGTCAGGGGCCACAAGCAGACAAGGATAACGAAAGAACGAGCCGAAGGTCAAGGGTCACGAGCAGACAGGGATAGTCGGGGACAAGCCAATAACGTAACAGAGAGACAGACGTAGCACACGGCAGGCAGGAACCCAAACACACAATGCCTAACAAACACGTTGATCAGCAAAGCAGGCTTGCAGTGCACAGGTTAATATAGTGTTCTGTGATAGGGCCTGGGGTGGAGTCTGGCTGGGAGGAGATTATAAAGGAAGCCAGGTGAAAGGGCTCAGGCCTCTAAGATGAACACATGGGAAGGAAGGTAAGCTGACAGACAAACACTACTGCATATCCATGACAAAAAGCTTATTGTTCTAAGCACCCCTGCCAGTGTTAAATGGTTTATCTCAACCCTTTAACTGCCAATTTTGCTGAACAGCTTAGTCTGTTAAAGAAAATTAAGGAAAAATAACAAACTTACTGGCCGGATCAGAGGGTAAAAATAAAGGAAAAGAAAAACTATTGCAGCCACCACATCTATGGACTGATAAGCTGCAATATAATCAGGGCTTTTTTTTCTCAGAAAATAGGTGCATGATCTCACCCTCCCCAGCCAACCCTCCACCCCCAATCCTGTCGTTCCACGGGGAGAGAAGTAAAG
This sequence comes from Rana muscosa, assembly GCA_029206835.1. NCBI lineage: Eukaryota > Metazoa > Chordata > Amphibia > Anura > Ranidae > Rana > Rana muscosa. The sequence continues at coordinate 865,966,252 of CM055122.1, forward strand.
CAGCGCCAAATCCACATATGCCCAAAAGGCACAGAGTGCGGCACTTAGGAGCGCATAACACACAGGGCTCAGGAAAGTGTACTCTGCAGTGATTAGGTGTGTGTATCACACAGGGCACAGAAAAAAAAAATCAGCGGACAGTACTTGCACATCTCCCCCAATGTAACCATCTATTGCTCACCTCTGTGCCCCCCATTCAAACCTCACCCCTGCAAACCTTGTCCACAGATGACCTATGCCCCCCTTTCACAGCTCACCTCTTCTCCCCTCCCCCATCTGCAGCTCAGTTCTTATTCCCCCCATCCGCAGCTCACCTCTTCTTTCCCCCTGTCCACAGCTCACCTCTTTTTCACCCTGTCCACAGCTCATCTCTTTTTTCACCCTGTCCACAGCTCACCTCTTATTCCCCTCGTAGCTCACCTATTCTTCCCTCCTGTCCACAGCTCACCTCTTCTTCCCTCCTGTCCACAGCTCACTAAGACACTGAAATATTTTGTTTCGGAATTTCGTTTTCGTCCGAAAATTAATTTATTTTGTTACTCTCGAAATTCGTTTTTATTTATTTTGTTTTTCGTTAGAAATTGCATTCGTCCGAAAATCTGAATTAATTAAGGTCGAATCTGTCATTGAAGGCTCATGGTGTCTGTCAAATGTTCAAAGAAGATTAGACGGAGCAGCGAAACTGTACGACGCTGCAGTCATACATTTCCGGTCGAATGTTCGGCCTACAAGCTTTAGTAGAATTCTAATGTTGTATAACTAGTAATAATTATATTTATTAATTACTATTACTAGTCAACCAACATTAGAATTCTTCTATAGCCTATGGGCGGATGCATTTGACCGGAAATGTACGATTGCAGCATCGTACAGTTTAGCTGCACCGTCGAATCTTCTAACTTTCGACAGACACCATAATGCCGCGTACACACGACCGCTTTTCTCGACGAGAAAAACGGCATTTTTTTTTCGCTGAGAAAAACGATCGTCTGTGGGCTTTATGTCGTTTTTCTCGTTGAGAAAAACGGCAGAAAAAACGACGAGAAAAATTAGAACATGTTCTAAATTTTCTCATCGTTTTTTCCATCATTTTTTTCCGCGGCAGTTTTCCCATAGGGAGACACTGCCGCGGAGACCACAGACGGTCGTTTTTCTCGACAAAGAAAAAAATGACGGGAAAAACGGTCGTGTGTGGGGGAAAATGCCGTTCCCTCGTTTTTCATTTTATTTCATGTCGTGATTCACGGCGGTGTTTTCACCGCCGTGAATCACGATCGTGTGTACGCGGCATCAGCCTTCAATGACAGATTCAACGTTTGTATGTTTTTCGATGCTTTGTCGAATCTTCGTCGTTCATGTTGAATTGTCAAGTTAGTTCTAGCTATTTTACTGCTCCTCCTCTTTTGGTTACAATCAGCCAATAACATTCATCATCATCATTATTTTTATTTTACTTCCCCCACCCAATTCCAGCAGCAATCTTTTCTCTCTATGTCGAATCTTTTCTCTCTATGTCGAATCTTTTCTCTCTATAATGTCGAATCTTTTCTCTCTATAATGTCAAATCTTTTCTCTCTATAATGTTGAATCTTTTCTCTCTATGTCGAATCTTTCCTCTCTATGTAGAATAATCTTGGACTAATAGAGTTAAGGCTAGGCACATTCGACCACAGGTTCGATAGACACAGATTGTTATTGTCAGCCTCACGTCGAATCTCCTATCTATATCGAACTGTTGACTCAATGAAAACGAAAATAAAGCATTTGTTTATGTCGGATCTTTCGGTTTTCGGATTCTGTGCTTTCGTTTTCGTTTGTTAAAACGATAACGAAAATACCTGAAATTTGGACGAAAATGCATTCGGACGAAAACGAATGCACATGTCTACAGCTCACCTCTTCTTCCCTCAGTCCACAGCTCACCTCTTCTTTCCCCCATAGCTCACCTCTTCTTTCCTCCTGTCCACGGCTCGCCTCTTCTTCCCTCAGTCCACAGCTCACCTCTTCTTCCCCCCATAGCTCACCTCTTCTTTCCTCCTGTCCACGGCTCACCTCTTCTTCCCTCAGTCCACAGCTCACCTCTTCTTCCCCCCCATAGCTAACCTGTTCTTCCCTCAGTCCACAGCTCATCTCTTCTTCCCCCCCTAGCTCACCTCTTCTTCTCTCATTTCACAGCTCACCTCTTCTCCCCACATAGCTCACCTCTTCTTCCCTCAGTCCACAGCTCACCTCTTCTTCCCCCCATAGCTCACCTCTTCTTTCCTCCTGTCCACGGCTCACCTCTTCTTCCCTCAGTCCACAGCTCACCTCTTCTTCCCCCCCATAGCTCACCTCTTCTTCCCTCCTGTCCACAGCTCACCTCTTCTTCCCTCAGTCCACAGCTCACCTCTTCTTCCCCCCGTAGCTCACCTCTTCTTTCCTCCTGTCCACGGCTCACCTCTTCTTCCCTCAGTCCACAGCTCACCTCTTCTTCCCCCCATAGCTAACCTGTTCTTCCCTCAGTCCACAGCTCACCTCTTCTTCCCCCCTAGCTCACCTCTTCTTCTCTCATTTCACAGCTCACCTCTTCTCCCCACATAGCTCACCTCTTCTTCCCTCAGTCCACAGCTCACCTCTTCTTCCCCCCATAGCTCACCTCTTCTTTCCTCCTGTCCACGGCTCACCTCTTCTTCCCTCAGTCCACAGCTCAACTCTTCTTCCCCCCATAGCTCACCTCTTCTTCCCTCCTGTCCACAGCTCACCTATTCTTCCCTCAGTCCACAGCTCACCTCTTCTTCCCCCCATAGCTCACCTCTTCTTCCCTCCTGTCCACAGCTCACCTCTTCTTCCCTCAGTCCACAGCTCACCTCTTCTTCCCCCCGTAGCTCACCTCTTCTTTCCTCCTGTCCACGACTCACCTCTTCTTCCCTCAGTCCACAGCTCACCTCTTCTTCCCCCCATAGCTCACCTCTTCTTTCCTCCTGTCCACGGCTCACCTCTTCTTCCCTCAGTCCATAGCTCACCTCTTCTACCCCCGTAGCTCACCCCTTCTTCCCTCAGTCCACAGCTCACCTCTTCTTCCCTCAGTCCGCAGCTCACCACTTCTCTCTCTCCTGTTTGCAGCTCACCACTTCTCTACCCCATTCGCTACTCACCACTTCTTCCCCCGATTTGCTACTCCCTCCGTCCGCAACACACCTCTTCTTTTCCCTGTCCCTCCTCAATTCTGCACCCCTGTCCACATGTCATCTTAGCACCCCCCACGACTCACCTTTGTACCACCTGTCAACAACTCAGCTCTGCAGCCCCCACACCCCCACTACTCAGCTCACACTTTGCACAACATCTCCCTCTTTCCAGCTTTAACAACTTCACCCCCCCTCTTCACAAATTCACCCCCACTGCAGTCCACAGCTGTCACTTCCCCTGCAGATGCCACTCGCCCCCCCCCCATAGTTTTTAGTGCACTCACCTCCTCTCCATAGCTTGCGGTGCAGCTATCGTTGGTCCGTTTTGAGCATGCAGGCTTTTTTCCAGCCAAACACTTCACTCGGCTCTCAGCTACAGGGAGGCCCGGCAGAGCAGAACGGGAGCCACGGGGCAGGGCGGGACGGGGCGGGATGGGAGCCACAGGGCATGGCGGGACGGGAGCAGCGGAGCATGGTGGGATGGGAGCCGCAGGGCATGGCTTGACAGGAGCCACAACTCCCGAAGCTCCGGAAAAAAAATGCAGCGGTCGCGAAGTCCTGACAATAGGACACAGAAGCCGGTGGGGGGAGAAAGTACTGCAAAAACCTCCTCTACCGCCTTCTGTGTTAAGTGACTGGGCAGAGGACAGGGCTGCCAGAGGTGGCGGAACGCTGTTCCGCCGCGTTCTGGCAGAAAAAAAGCCCTGAATATAATACATTTTCTCTCACATGATTGGGTATTCTTTGCAAAGTGAAGCCTTACCTCATAGGCCTCGTACACACGACCGAGTTTCTCGGCAAGAACCAGCAAGAAACTTGCTGGCAGAGATGTCTTGCCGAGAAATTTGTTCGTGTGTATGGTTTCTCGTCAAGAAAACTGACAAGTAATCTCGACGAGAAAATAGAGAACCTGCTCTCTATTTTCTCGTCGAGATTCTCGTCGGCATGTTTCTCGACGAGAAAAGTGAGTGTGTGTACACTTACCTGTCCTCCCGGAAGCCCGCGCATGTTCGAAATGAATTCGACGCATGCGCGGTAGCTTCCTAGGCATAGGTAGGGTATACCAAGATGGCGGCGACGGCATCGAATGTGACGAGCGCATGCTCATCGTAGTCGATGACGTCACTGCGTACGCTCCATTCAAAGAACCGCGGGTTCTTTGAATCGAGCGTGTGTACACTCGGCCGGGACAAGTTTCTTGTCCAAGAATCTCGTCAAAAAAAACGACATGTTTTTTTTCGACGAGAATCTCGGCCGTGTGTACGAGGCTATATACTAAGCTCTGGAGTAAATGCACTTGCAGAGTGCAACTGCACTTTGCAAAGTGCACAGCCTATTTGCCTTTAGTAAATCAACCCTGGTTTCTTGCAGAGATTTGGGATGCTAGAAAAAACTGAAGCCTGGTCTAAACAATATCCTGCTTCAATGTGCTGTGTACCCACTGTATGCAGTCCAATCCCATCCAACAATGAATTCTATAGCTATGAAACATTTTGATTGATAATAAACCAGTATCAAATATAAAAGGCTATAAATATAAAAGGCAAATTCACCTTCTAAAGAAAAAAGCCTATATAGTCAAGGGGCCCCAGTAGATAACACAAAACTGTACGGCCTTTAAGTAATTTCCTGGCATGTCACAACGTACAGCAGCTCCTTTTATTTATCTGCCACTGCAGTCAAGTCACTTTGCCTAAGCTGAAGCCATGTCATCATTCTGCTGCAAGGCAATAGGAAACCTTTTCTTAAGCCTGAAAAAAAATTTGCGGACAAAGCGTAGGACTTTTGTCCGAAGGGCATTGGCCAGGAATTTGTCTTGCATACAAACGGCACAGAATTGTTGGCCAACAAACACAAAACTATGTGGTTTTTCTGCTCTTTAGCGCCACTCTTTGGGCAACTTCTGAAAATGTTGTGTTATGGTTAGCATTGCTTCTGAGCATGCACGTTTGTATTTTGGAGTTTTGTCCGATGGACTTGTGTACACACGTGATCACACTGCACATTGTAAAGCCTCATACACACGATCGGACTTCCATCTGACTTTTCCGGGGATTTTGGCCGAAAGGTCGTTGGCCGTGAACTTGGTATGCATACACATGGCAGAACTTTTTCAGCCAACATTCCCCAAATCACGTGGTTTGTCAGCATTTTACCACCACCCTTTGGGCAACTTCTGCTATTGTTGTCTGATCTTTAGCATTGGTTCTGAGCATGCGTGTTTGTACTTTGGACTTTAGTCCGATGGACTTGTGTACACACGATCGGATTATCCTCCATCGGACATTTGTTGCCGGAAAGTTTGAGAGCATGCACAGCGAACATTTGTCCATTGAAAAAACGAAAACAATTGTCAGATGGAGCATACACACGGTCAGATTGTCCGATAAAACACGTCCGTCGGACCGTTGTTGTCAAAAACTCAGATCGTGTGTATGGGCCTTAACATTGTAGCAAGTCACGAGGTGAGAGGCTGCAGCAGGGTTGATCTGTGTCAGATATCCCTAAACACAACTATCAACTGCACAGGTATTGGAATTTTTACATGGTTGTTGTGTCTTCTCTGGGCCAGCACCTTAGTTCAGAAAGTATATGCATGCCCAGCTCAGTGTATAATGTGGACAATGCTGAGATTAATGAACTCCCACCAAGTGCAGGGGTGATGTCATCTTGGCCTGGCCAATGAAAAGGGCCAAAGATAGGTACCTGAAAGCAGAAGATGTCAGCGTCAAGCGGGGAGTGCTGGAGAGAATGTGAGTAAGTTCTGCATTACTATAAAAAAATGTATCTGATGCTACATTAACTTTTTTTTTTTTTACAAATACAGACATTTTGAAACTTGCAGCCTATTCTGCTAACTACTTAATGTGACATTCAAAGAGAAAGTACTTCCAAAACCTATAGCAGTTCTTTAAGTCTGTGCCAGTTGTTTTTCCTTATCGTTGAGAACATGGGTTATACCTTCTCTTTTCATCCAAAGGTAAGCTCAACTGTTCTATGTCTATTGTATACTCAGATATAATTTGGTGAGTGTGATGATCGAAGCCTAAGGAAGGAGTACGCATGCTCTGAACGCGAAGCACCGCCCGCTCGCTGACCCGACCTGGAAGTGACGTCGTCCGTGTACACCGTCAATCGCAGTCCCAGCCATCCGGAAGCACCATGCACCAGCAGTGTGGCCGGAGGAACGACCTGATCGCGGACCCATGTCCATACCAGTGACGCCAGACCTTTCCCCTCACCCGGTAGTCGGAGCGGATGAATCGTAATCTATATTGCATGCCTGAAATTACTACATCTTTGTGAGTGTATTCCAATATTTCTTTTTTAAATTAAAAATGTTTACATACTGCACTTAGAGGGCGCCATTCCTTGTTCCTTTCTTTCGGTGAGTGTGATAATACCTGAGCTTTTGCTGCCTGTGTTAGCAGATAGGGAGGGGGAATATCCATTATTTGGGATATTCAGGTTTTAGGTTAGCACAATAGCTGCCATCTAAGACTTGCTTTGAGTTCCATCTGCTGGCAGCAAGTGGTAAATATTAAATATCCATATGTAATAATTCCTATTTACCATAATCAATTGTAGATGTTAAGAGGTATCATACACACACAATTTTCCTGTTGTAGCTAAATAATTTTTTTTAAATGTGTTTCTCTAGCAGTATAGTTAAAGTGATTGTAAATTCTTGTTTTTTTTTTCCTATACAAATAACAAATGTTATACTTACCTGCTCTGTTGCAGTGGATTTGCACAGAGCAGCCTGAATCCTCCTCTTCTCGGGTCCCTCTTCGGAGCTCCTGGCCCCTCCCTCCTATTGAGTGCCCCCACAGCAAGCAGCTTAAGGACCGCCTCACGCCGATATACGTCGGCAGAATGGCACAGCTGGGCACATTCACGTACAGGTACGTTGCCCTTTAAGAGCGTCGCGCGTGCGCCGCCGGTCCTGAGCTCCGTGACCGCGCCCGTGGGACCCGCGGACCCGATCGCCACCAGTGTCCCGCGATCGGGTCACAGAGCTGAAGGACGGGGAGAGGTGAGTGTAAACAAACCTTTCCCCGTTCTTCTCCGTGGCATGTCAGTGATCGTCTGTTCCCTGTCATCGGAACAGACTATCAGTGATGTGTAACATATAGCCACGCCCCCCTACAGTAAGAATCACTTCCTAGGGAACACTTAACCCCTACAGCGCCACCTAGAGGTTAAACCTTTCACTGCCAGTGTCATTTTCACAGTAATCAGTGCATTTTTATAGTACTGCTCACTGTAAAAATGACAATGGCCCCAAAATGGTGTCAAAAGTGTCCGATGTGTCTGCCATAATGTCGCAGTCACGATAAAGATCGCTGATCGCCACCATAGCTAGTAAAAAAAAAAATTATTATTAAAAATGCCATGAAACAGTCCCCTATTTTGTAGAAGCTATAACTTTTGCGCGAATCAATCAATAAACGCCTATTGCGATTTTTATTACCAAAAATATGTAGAAGAATTTGTATCGGACTAAACTGTGGAAAAAATATGTTTTTTATATATTTTTTGGGGATATTTATTATAGCAAAAAATAAAAAATATAGCATTTTTTTCAAAATGGTCGCTCTATTTTTGTTTATAGCGCAAAAAATAAAAACCGCAGAGGTGAGCAAATACCACCAAAAGAAAGCTCTATTTGTGGGAAAAAAAGGACGCCAATTTTGTTTGCGAGCCACGTTGCACGACCGTGCAATTGTCAGTTAAAAGGACGCAGTGCCGAATCGCGAAAAATGGCCTGGTCCTTTAGCTGCATAATGGTTCGGGGCTGAAGTGGTTAAGAAATCATAATCTGTAATCAAACAGATTCTTCCAATTATAAAAATATATAACATTTTTGTTTTACACCAATGTATCTGTTATGTTTTTATTCAATGTTCTTTATTTTTGTAGTGCCCCATTGCTTTTAGGGGTGTTATGTGCCTAAATTTAGGGGCTGGTCTGAGCTATTAGCCAGGCTCAGACCATTCTCATTGCTAGGTATTGCTTCCGCCTATGTGATGCTGCCTGGTGTATGATTCCCTGTGGCCTGTAGGTGGCGCTGTCATATCAGGTCAGGGTTGAGCCAGGGGTGGCATTACTGCACCTTGGAGTGTCCTCTCTCAGCGGCGGTACAGTGGGCATGGTCAACCTGCTGTGCATGCCGGGAGAGGGTACTTAAGGGGCAGACGCCATTGGTCCGGGGTTCTCGTGCTCGGGAGAGTCGGAGGAGTAGGAGTGAGACACGTACCCCACCTCTGATGGCCCTCATGGCCAGCGGTACGTGTGGGTGCGATCAGGCCCAGGCACCTTTAGCCTGGGGCTTGCAACTCTACTAGTGGGCCTAGCACCTTTAGCTAGGGCCTACCCCCGAAAGAAGAGTCCCAGGGTGCCCGGGAGAGGGTACCCGCTCTGACCGAGAGGAAGCCAGGGGAGGTTTGGTCCCATTGAGGAGATGAGTAATGGAAGATTGCTGTCTCGGGAGAGGCCTGGTGACCTGTCAGAGGGAAGGATTTGTTATTCGGGGAAGCTAACCTGTAGAGTGACCATTAGCATTGTCCTGTTCTTGAAGTCAACAGAGGTTAGAGGATTTCTAATACCCGTCCCAGGAGGGGATAGGGTGGCAGAACTGTTCGAGCTCCGCACCGGCTGCTAGGACTGTGAGAGAGGACTATCCGGGTGAGCTAAACCCACTCGCGATCGAGATTGCTGGTTGTGCCTGGATCTATTCTTCACACTATTCCTTCTTTCATCCACCTGTCTCTATCTACTACGAAGCAAATAGAAAATAAACTCTCTGTTGGAGTTAAAGTACTTCTGGATAGGGATGAGCTTCGAGTTCGAGTTACGAAATTTAATGGAATATTTAACTTTTATTTTTTCATTTTAAGCATTATTAAAATCACTGCTCCTGAAAAAACTGCAGTTTTTAAAACTTCTTTTTGCATTGATACATGTCCCCTGGGGCAGGACCCGGGTCCCCAAACACTTTTTAGGACAATAACTTGCATATTAGCCTTTATAATTAGCACTTTAGATTTCGAACGTTCGAGTCCATTGTATTTAATAGGGTTCTAAAGTTCACGCGAACATTCTGTCTGTTCGCAGGTTCTGGTGCGAACCGAACAGGGGGGTGTTCGGCTCATCCCTGCTTCTGGACATTGTTTTCTTTGGGGGAAGAAATAGAGACTTGACCCCATACTCTGGGGGAGAGAACCAGTGGAAGAGGGTAACTCGCTGAAAGACCCAAAATTTGTGAACACCACGTAACCTCTTCAAACAGGAGGGTACGGGCATATAGCACGGTGTGCCTTGACTCGCAAGTGAGCCAGGCGAGAAAAAGGTTTGTGTGCTACATTTTATTTTACAAACATTATTGCTCTTTGTTTATTTTATTTTATAATTAAATAATTAATACACAAAAATTATATTTCCAAGAACGCTATGGACTAACTTAAAAAAACAGAACAACAGAATATAACTGCTTCGAGGCTCAGTTTGTCTGACTGAAATTGTAGGGTAAGCCATTTAATGATGTAGGTCTTTATGAATAAATACATTCAGTGAGAAATGCGTTAAGGTCTTTAGTTGTTGGAGATCTGGTGTTTAATGCCTTCTTGAGAATAAACCCTATGATTGAGCAGTGAGCACCTTGAACCCATTTTTTCTATGTTCTAGAACAGGGGTCTCAAACCTGCGGCCCTCCAGCTGTTGCGGAACTACAAGTCCCATCATGCCTCTGCCTATGGGAGTCATGCTTGTAACTGTTTAGCCTTGCAATGCCTCATGGGAATTGTAGTTCTGCAACAGCTGGAAGGTCACCAGTTTGAGACCCCTGTTCTAGAAGTTTGTAAAAATAGGATTTTTATAACAGCTTACCTGTAAAATCCTTTTCTTGGAGTACATCACGGGACACAGAGCGACATAGTCATTACTAATGGGTTATATAGATACCGTCAGGTGCTGGCACTGGCAACTTCCAAAACCGGAAGTACCCTCCCCTATATAAGCCCCTCCCATCCGGGAGCACCTCAGTTTTGTAGCAAAGCAATAAGTGTCCCTAAAGAGGGGCGGGAGCTCTGTGTCCCGTGATGTACTCCAAGAAAAGGATTTTACAGGTAAGCTGTTATAAAAATCCTATTTTCTTTCTCGTACATCACGGGACACAGAGCGACATAGTCATTACTAATGGGATGTCCTAAAGCAATGCCAAATGAGGGGGGGGATACACCATATATAAGCTGAGCGCTATCAGACATGAGGATCTTTTGCGGCCTGCAACACACTGCGCCCAAAGGCGACATCCTCCTGACTTCTAACGTCCACCTGGTAGAACCTAGTAAACGTGTGTACCGAAGACCATGTTGCGGCCTTACAGATTTGAGCCAGGGAGGCCTGGTGATGCACTGCCCATGAAGTTCCAACTGCTCTCGTGGAGTGCGCCCTAACTTTGAACGGAGGCGGTCTACTTCTCAAGCCATAGGCTTGTATTATGACCTGTCGAATCCACTTGGCTAAAGTAGATTTTGACGCTGCCTGACCCTTTCTGGGGCCTTCCGGCAGAATAAACAAAGTATCCGTTCTGCGAATCTGAGCAGTGGCTTTTAGATAAGCTTTAACTGCTCTTACTACATCCAAAGAATGCAATAACTTTTCCTCTACCGAAGTAGGTTTGGGGAAAAAAGAAGGAAGAACCACATCTTGGTTCAAATGAAACCTCGATACCACCTTAGGAAGAAAGGCTGGATGAGGACGTAACACTACTCTGTCCTTATGGATAACCAGATATGGCTCCCTACAGGACATAGCTGCTAATTCCGATACTCTTTTAGCCGAACAAATGGCTACTAGAAAAATCAATTTCCTGGTGAGAAGCACCAAGGAAATATGCTGTAATGGTTCAAATGGTTGTTTCTGTAGAACCGACAGAACCAAGTTTAGATCCCATGGACATATGGGAATATTAACCGGAGGACTAATACGCATCACTCCTTGTATAAAGGCTTTGACTAGTGAATGCGAAGCCAAGGGCCTTTGAAAAAATATTGACAAGGCCGAAATCTGACCCTTGATAGTACTCAAGGCAAGCTTCCTATCTACAGCCCACTGTAGGAAGTCCAGAATCATACCTATTACGTACTTATGTGGATGCCATTTCTTGGCCTCACACCACGCGATGTACGCCTTCCAGATTCTATAGTAGATCTGCCTGGATACCGGCTTCCTGGTATTGATCATGGTAGATACCACAGCATTAGAGAGCCCTCTCTTTTTTAGAATGTGGGCTTCAATAGCCAGGCCGTCAAACCTAGGGCTGGTAAGGAAGGGTGGTATATCGGTCCTTGCGAAAGCAGGTCCGGACGACGTGGGAGAGTCCAAGGACTCCCCACTGAAATTTTACAATCTCCGCGTATCACGCTCTTCGGGGCCACGCTGGAGCCACCGGAATCACTGGTTTCTTTTCTACCCTGATTCTGCGGAGTAATCGAGGTAACCATTGTGGCGGTGTGAATGCATATATCAGCTTGAACTGATCCCAAGGGAACACTAGGGCATCCGAGCTGCAAGCTAGGGGATCCCTTGTCCGAGAGACAAACCTGTCCCCCTTTGCGTTGAATCTGGATGCTAGAAGATCTACATCCGATGTTCCCCACCGCTGACATATTGTCCAGAAAACCTCGGGGTGAAGGGACCCTTCCTCTGGGCCTAATTGCTGGCGACTTAGAAGTCCGCCTTCCAATTCTCCACTCCTGGAATGAATACCGCAGATATGGCTGGGACATTTTTCTGCCCATTTCAGGATGTAATTTACTTCCCTCTGGGCTGCACGACTCCTGGTGCCCCCCTGATGATTGATATATGCCACTGCTGTGGCATTGTCTGATTGAATTCTGACAGGGGACCCTTGGAGTTTGGATGTCCATGCTACTAGGGCATACCGGGCTGCTCGTATCTCTAAGAGATTGATGGGCAGGGCCTTTTCTGCATCCGACCATCTGCCCTGGAGAGACTATTGCTCCAGTACTGCTCCCCAGCCTATAAGGCTGGCATCTGTAGTGACCACCTTCCAAGAAATCGGACTGAAGGATTTCCTTTTTTCCAGATTCTGGGGAACCAACCACCAACGGAGGCTCTTGCAAACGGAAGGGGACAAGGACATTGTAAGTCTAGGGCCTGAACTTTTTTGTTCCAGGCTGACAGTATGGCCCCTTGCAAATTCCTTGAATGGAATTGACCGTAGGGTACTGCTTCGAATGATGCCACCATTTTTCCCAGCAGCCTCATATACAGGCGTATGGACGGCCGTCTTTTTTGTACCCACTAAGTGGATCAAATCTTTCAAAGACAACACCCTTCCTCGAGGCAAGAATATTTTTCTCTGGCCTGAATCCAACTTTAAGATTCCAGATACTTGATTGTCTTGTGAACGACCACTGAACGACCACGTCTAGTTTTTTCACTGAGTGGTCTATCAGCAACAAGTCATCCAGATATGCCATTATCATTACACCTTGTGTTCTTAGATTGGCCAATAAAGGGCCAGAATTTTTGTAAACACTCGTGGTGCTGTGGCCAAACCGAAGGGTAAGGCTCTGAACTGAAAATGGCGCCCTTCTACTGCAAAGCGTAGAAATTTTTGGTGGACTGGAAAGATGGGAATGTGCAAATAAGCATCTTTGATGTCGATCGCGGCTAACCAATCCTCCCCTTGTAGGGCAGTGGCCACCGATCGGATCGACTCCATCGGAAAGTCCTGATATACAGGAATTTGTATAGCCCTCTTAGAATTAATATGGGCCTCCCGTCCGCGTTTGCTTCGGGACTGTAAAGAGGTTTGAGTAAAACCCGAACCCTCATTCTTCCAGGGGAACCTCCATAATTACTCCTTGGAGCAATAGTTGTTCTAGTGCCAACAGGAGGGACTCTCTCTTCCGGGGATCCCTTGGCACGTTTGACCTCAAAAATGGGAAGGAGGAGAGTCTTTTAACTCCAAACCTACTGCGGAGAGCACCTATCTGTCTTGATCGTGTCCCGCCAGGTCTCTTGCGAACAACTGGAGTCCTCCCCCCACCCGACTGAGTGGGGGCTTCAATGAATTTAACTTTGGGGGAGGTTTTGTACCTCCCCTGACCCAGGGTTACTCATTACCCTGCTACTGTCCCTGTTTTTTACCCCCGGGAATTGACAGAGGAGGCCGTCGGAACTGTTACACAGCCGATGCCCCAGGGACTGGAGAAGCAGGCCTCTTAAAGAGGGACCTCTAACTCTGTTTTTAACCGGCAAGAGCGTATTTTTACCGCTGGAAATTTTCTGGATATATTTGTCCAGGTTTTCCCTGAATAAGCATTCACCATGAAATGGGACGCTAACCAGCCATTCTTTACAGGGAGCTTCAGCAGACCAGTTTTTGAGCCATAGGAGCCTACGCATATGTACTATAGACAGTGTAAGGCGGGAGGCCTGATGTACTGAATCCTCTATGGCGTCAACCGCAAAGCCTAAGGCTCTAGGTAGATCAGCTAGGGCAAAGCCTGCTGATCTGTCAAGTCCCTCAAGACCTGTTTCAACTGATCCTTCACTGCTTAGCAGACCCCAATAGCTGCTACTGCTGGTTGTATCACCAAGCAGATTTTCATAAGGACTCCAATCTTTTATCTATTGGGTTCTTGAACATTTGGACATTATCCACTGGACATGTCAGTGATTTATACATACAAGAGATGGCTGCGTCCCTGTAGGGACCTTCCATTTTTTTTTTTTTTTTTTTTGATGAACCTATCCTCCATGGGATAGACCACCGGAAATCTCTTGGGGGAATAAATATTTTCTCAGGACGTTCCCAATCCTGGTAAATGAGCCCTTTCAGTAAAGGGTGAAGTGGAAAAGAACAAACAGTCTGGGGGCTTCTAGCGACCCCAACGAGGATACAGTAGTGGTTGATGGTTCCGCAAGGTGCATTTTTAAATGCTGATCGGACCATGTTAGTCAGAGACTGAACCCATAATCTTTCAGCTTGAGATGCTGAGAAAAGGTTCCCCCACTGTTGATTCCTCTATAACAGAATCAACCTCATCCTGATCCCCTTCAGGCAGGTCGATCCCTGTATGGGACTGTTGCTCTGCTAACAGGCACTCTGAAGGAGGAGACGGAGATCGGGCGTGCTTTCCCTAACAGGGAGGCAGCGATAAATGTTGACAATCTCTCTCTAATCCTCCCAGAGCTGAGGAAAAAACCTCCTCTGTTACATACACAGGAGCAGGTGAACTGAGGACAGCCACAGTACCAAATACCCCTGCGGGGTCTCTACGGTCACTTACCTCTGAACTTCAGGGGAGACTGGTGCAGCAGAAGTATGCCCAAGATCCTCCGAGCCCGATGAGACCCCCTTCGCTTCCTGGAAGATTCAGTTCCGGAGCTTCTGGACGGCATATCCCTAAGCCTAAAGCTGAGGTATTCCAGCCGTAATACACCACTTTTACTGAGAATAGTCTAGCACAATTGCTGCTATATCACAGTTGGTGTCTACTAATGTGCCTTTCTAGGGGATGCCTGTATCAACCGCTTGCTGTATGCCTTTAAATGTTGCCAGCTCTGTCTCTGTACTTCATAGCCAGCTCACTACAATATTGTGGTTTTTAACCTGCTGGGACGCCCGCACATGCGCAGAAGCGCTGCGGCGCGCACAGAGCGTCATCCCCCAGGCTCCGCCCCCTTTCCCGCCTCACCTCTATATATAGAGGCACGTGCACGCGCACGGCCACGTGCGCCTTCGGCGCTAATTTCAAAAAACGTAAACAAGGGACAGGAGCCAGGGCCCCTCTTTGCCGCAGGCCGGGGGATGGACGAGCACTGCAACATGGCAGAGGAAGCAGTTTCCTATAAGAGAACTCACCATCTGCCTGGACTTTGCTCTCTGAGAAGAAACTAGTCCACATGACAAGAAAACATTCCACAGCGGCCTCTAGTGGACAAACACAGGTACCGCAGTCTAATATATTAAATATATATATAAAAAATTTTTTTTTTTTTTTTTTTCTTGACCACCATTAAAAATTATTACATTTTTTTAGTAGTTACAGGCATGCACAGAATTTTGCGGGAATACCATTAGGTAACAGACAGAAAGACAAATTAGGCTTGGGGGTCCCCCAATAGAACCAAGTTCCTGGGGGCCCCCACTTACCTGTTCCCCGCGCAGGACTTTGTTTGGTCCACAAAAGCCCAAACTTCACCTATCACGGCAGGCATTGTAATCAAACCTTCAGGGACCGGGTTCCCAAGGATTCCACTCCCCTGGACCTGTATAGCACCCTGCACAGAAAACATCTTGGTCGTGGGTATGACCAGAGATCTGGATCCCAGGGTCCAGCTCTCCTAAGAGAAGCATTACAGGCAAAACCTTGCTCTTCTCTGCAAGGCCCGGGTACCGACCGTTTAGCTACGAAGCTTTTTTGGTCGGATCCGGAATAGCTTACTGAGGCCCAAAAGAACCTGTACGCAAGCTCAGTGAAAAACACATGTTTCTTCTTGGCCAACACCTTAGACACTGGCAAAAAACTGAGGTGCTCCCGGATGGGAGGGGCTTATATAGGGGAGGGTACTTCCGGTTTTGGAAGTTGCCAGTGCCAGCACCTGACGGTATCTATATAACCCATTAGTAATGACTATGTCGCTCTGTGTCCCATGATGTACGAGAAAGAAACAGAATCTGTGGTACAAGTGTTGCCTCTGCAGTGTTTCTAAGAAATGATTCAAGGTATCAGGGATGGGTAAAGTTAACCAAGTTGAGTAATTTGAGATACTGATATCTGTAAACATACTTTTTTCAGGAGAAAGACAAAGAGATAAAGGTGTGTAAATAGGATCCTAAAGAACCATCAGCTGGCCTAAATGAAGAATACAAAGTATTTACATGCAATGTTATTTACCTTTGTAGCGCTACCTCCGTAGGAGTCGCTAAGTAGATATCCAGGGTTCTTTTTCAAATAATTGCCCCGCAGCCAGGTGCACAATTCCAATACTCTTCAGCCTAACTAGTCTATGGGTATGTTTTTTTGGATGGTTTAATGAAAACTTGAACTCGGATAGGTAGTGGGTAATTGTAGGATACTCCAGTAACCTTTAGTAGCAATTTAAGGACACTAAATATTCTCCTCTAGAACTGTAAACCAAGTCCTTGCACAAGTAAATGATGGATTAATCCTTGTAGTAGCAAGCTAAAGAGATTAATTCTCCTCTTGGAAATCCAAACAAAGTAATTTCACTAAGAATTAAATAGACTGAGCTCTTCAGGACACCAGGCACAATATCCCTTTTAAACACACTGACTCTAACATAAGAGGGATGACGGCAGCACACAGTCTCTAGGTTCTCTCCCACCAGTCTGTACTCACTAATGTCCTTGTTGTTTCCCTACTTTCAATGTCTTCCAGACACTTTCAGCCTGTGATACCAGACTAGATTCTCAGATGACAATCCCTCAGTCAGCTTTAGCAAATTCCATGCACAGTAGGCCTCTGGATAGCTCAGCTGAGGCCTTGGTACATGGCAGAATTGCTTAGGGGCAAACAGCCCCCCTAGGCTGTGATCTCCTCTTCAGGAAAACAGACCCCTCTGCTGTCAGTCTCAGAAAAATTATACACACTCTCAGACACTATCTGGGCACCTCTCCCCAGGAATTGGCCAGGGTTGCATAAATATTCAGCTGATGATTAAACACTCCCTGCCCACTATCTTTCAGAACATTTCTGGACAAACAGGGAAAGCAGTCAATCCTGCAGCCACTGAAACACAGAACAGACCAGAACAATCAAACACAGCTACACTGATTACAGTGAGCAAGAACTAATTTTCCCAGCAATAATTTGCAGCTCCACTGAATACAGTGGGCCATGGTTAATTTACCTGACTTAGCCCCTATCGAGGAGGGGCTACACTTGGACAATTTAAAATATTATTTTAACCCTTACTTATTGTGAAAAAGAGTCAGAAAGACATCAATCAGCTGGCTTCTAGTATCCTTGCTTCTTTATTCTCCTCCAGAGGACAGCATTAAAGCTTATTTTTTTAAACTGAACTAATTTGTTCATTTGATATTTACTCAGTAAATCAAAATACTGAATGTCAGAACTTCCGCAGGCTCTGAGTAGTTTATTAAATCACTAGTTACTATAGTAGCTATTTTAGTCAACCCTCATACTAGCTCAAGTCGGGTAGTCCTCAGGAGAAAGGGCTTACATATTTTTTTTAACGATTTAAAAAAATAAATGTCAAAAATAATATTTAGATTAGAAGAGATGTACAAATTGGTGTAGATATGCAAATATGTGCTTTCCATCAATTTTTTCTCAATATACTGTAGGTTGAATTTGAGTTTGCCCAGTTTAAGATGGTTCTTAACCATAGGTATCCATATCCCTTGGAGCAATGCAAACTGAATAATGGGGATATGAAACTGTATCTTTGAATAAAAAAATTATGTTGTTTAGATTAGATTCTATTAGGCCTCTGAATGCTTTGATTACCTTCACAGCTACCGTACTTATCTCTATAAACAGGATTCTTTGAATCTGAAATCAAAGTAGAGAAATCAACTTGATTTATCTCATGACATGCAAGTAACATTGTCAGTAACTGTACCATAATTTATTTTTGATTGCATAAAAACAACAGAAAACATATCACTGATTATAGCTAGTTTGTGTATTTTTGATTTGCCATTTTATATTAAAAAATGTGATAAAAGCCTTATGGTTTTCTTTCATCTCCACTGTCTTAGCTATCTATATGTAAAATAAAACCAAGCTATT
Source organism: Rana muscosa (assembly GCA_029206835.1). Taxonomy (NCBI): domain Eukaryota; kingdom Metazoa; phylum Chordata; class Amphibia; order Anura; family Ranidae; genus Rana; species Rana muscosa. The sequence goes on from CM055122.1 coordinate 865,984,238, forward strand.
GACATCTTTTGAAGTCATACTGGTGGCTAATAAGACTGAAGATGATGATGATAATGCTGATTATTTTGACAGCCCGGTGAAGGAGGCACTGTATGAGAACATATTGGGCAACCCAGTTGTGATCTGTAACCATAAAAAGGTTAAAAACGTACAACTTTCAACAATATTATTTATTGCTGTCTGTGCCTCCCCATGAACTACACCCTCCATTCCTTGTACAGATGTCACAATGGGGTCGATCTACAAAACTGGAGCACTCAGAATCTTTTTTTTTTTTTTTCCTTTTTGTATTTCTCAGTTCTTTCAGTTTTTTTTTTTATTCTACACATAGGGAAGGGATATGTAATTCCCCGATATATAACACAAGCTACGCTTTATATTCAATCACAAGGGGACGAAGCGTAGAGGGACGACACTTTATATAAAACCACAGTAGAGAGGGGGAAGGGAGAGATTTGATCTCCCCCCCTTATTTATTTTTTTTGTAACACAAGGAAATAGACTGAGAGGGAGAGAGAGGTGCGATGTTGAGAACAGGGTAGGGTTAAGTTGTGGCCCTTTCCTTTTCTTTTCTTTTTTGTTTTAAGTTAAATCTTTCTTCCTGTAGTGGTAACCAATTATACTATATTTGAAACCTCCTAAAGATCTCTTAAAACATAAAAATGTTATTGTATGGTATTATTAATACCTGTTATCATAAACAGGTACACAAATGTTAATTTATAAATATTTCTCTAGGAGGTATCTATTGGTGTGAGCAGGAGAGAAGGAGAAGGGAAAAGGAAGGAAGAAAGACATTTGAGGTAAAGGTAAAATACTGCTCATCAGATAGGAAGAGAGGAGGAAGAGAGAGGGAGAGTAATGAAGAGGAAGAATCCCCAGAGAAGATGAAAAAGAACAGGATGGGTCAATGGGTTGAAGGCTATAACTATAGCATGGTTTTCTTTGTTTCTTTTCTCTATATCAAATATATAGCGAGGCTAGCGGAGGATGCTAGAGGCCCACCCACCACGGCGGGATTCAACTACTCCCCCCAATAGGATAGCGCTCAAAGAGCTCAAAGGAGCTGAGTGCATAAAGCAAATTGCTAAGAGGTCTCTAGGATGGGCGCTGGGAAAGCCCACCCCGGATAACCATAGCGAATAGACCCCAGAAAGCTCTATAGATTTTGGGGTCCCTCCCCACTTTTTTTTGTCTCCCTCTTTTTTTTTTTTTTTTCACAATCAAAGAGTTTTATTGAAGTTCGTTACAGATAACAGGTAAGAAAACAGCATATTTTAATACAGAATTGAACAACCAGGGCTCAGTAGTATGCAGAGTAAATAGGCAGAGGCATAACAAAATATAAAGCCCGGATGATAATAATGAGGTAACATAAGGAAAATAATTGCTGAACATATATTGAGGAAATGTAAGGGAAGGGGAATGGGAGAGGTAAAGAGATTAGGAAAGAGGGAGGGAGGGATGGGAAGGGTGTGTGGGGGGTGGTAGAAGCGGAATGAGTGAAGCATGGCGGTACAGGTAAAAGGGATACAGTAACAATCCATCGCATGTATACATTCTTTATGGTATGACTTACCTGTATGCAGTAAGCAACTGGAATTCAGAAGATTATGAGAATAAGACCCAAGGTTGCCAGATTTAGTTAAAATTGGTGCTATTCTCTTTTTTCATAGCTGCAATTTCTTCCATTTTGTGTATATGGTGTATTCTATCCAACCAGTCCCTAATTTTTGGTACCCGTTTGGTCTTCCAATGAAGGGGTATGAGTGTTTTCGCTGCAAGGAGGAGATGTCTAGTGAGAGATTTCTTATATTTGCTTATGGTGAGAGGCTGCTGCTGTAAGATTTAGATTGGTTTCAGTTATGAATTGGACCCGTTTCCTGACCCCATCCCAGTACTCTAGAATTTTTGGACACTCCCACCAAATATGAAGGAAGGTACCAATATCAAGTTCACAACGCCAGCATGCGTCTGAGGCTGCGGTGGACCATCTCCCAGACCTCTGGGGTGTAATGTTCCATTGGGTAAGGATTTTGTAAGAGATCTCCTGATATTTGGAGCTCAGGGAGCATTTGTGTGTCATAATACATGCCTTCTCCCATTGTTTTGTCGATATCTTAATTTTGAGGTCGCTTTCCCATTTAGCCTTATGTTTCAAGTCTTCCGTGTGCTGAGCCTGGTTTAACCAGGAATTGGCTAGAGAAGTGGTATGCGCTACTGAGGATCTCTTAAAGCAGAGATTTTCAAATGGGGACAGTGGCATGCAGTATAATGACCTAAATTTGCTATTAATCAGGAAATCTCTGAGTTGCAAGTAAAACCAGAGGCCCGGGAACGGCCCTCCCCAATTTGCCCGCAGTGCATCTAAAGATTTGACCTTTGAATCTGATAGGCATTGGGAGGCTGTGCATGGGTGTACTTCTTTCAGGTGTTGTCCCGGGATAAAATCAGGGTTGTTGGTGACCAGGGTCAGAGGTCCAGGTATGGAGGCAATGTTGTGTTTGCCTGCAATTTTGTGCCAGACCTGAAGAGTGTTTGCTACTAAGGGGTGCGTCTGATTTTTGTCTGTTTTGGAGTGTAGTGTCCAAGGGTAAAAAAGTAGGTTCTTTGGAGTTAAGCTTTGCTCCAGTTGGATACAATCTTTGTCCTGTCCATGGCAGTGCCAGTCGAGTATCCTAGTAATGTGGGAGGCTTGGTAATATTTTTTAAAGTCAGGCAAACCTATCCCTCCTCTGTTTTTGGGGCGTGTCAGCAAGTTGAAATTAATTCTTGGTTTCTTGTCTGCCCATAGGAAGCATCTCTGAGCTCTGAGGAGGCTTGTGAAGAAAGTCTCTGGGATTTTAATGGGAAGTGCATTAAAGAGGTAGAGCAGTCTTGGGAGGACAGTCATTTTTTAAATTGAGGCTCTGCCAAACTACGAGAAGGTCTTGGAGGACCATATTCGTAGTTCTCTAATCAGTGAGTTAAGTAGTTGCTTATAGTTGTATTGGTAAAGAGAGTCTAAATTGTCAGTCAGGTGTATTCCGAGGTATTTCAATGTATTTCGTTCCCATCTATAATTGTAGTTGTCCTTCATTAAAGGGGTTGTAAAGGTTCGTTTTTTATTTTCTAAATAGGTTCCTTTAAGCTAGTGCATTGTTGGTTCACTTACCTTTTCCTTTGATTTACCTTCTAAATGTTTTTTTTCTTTGTCTGAATTTCTCACTTCCTGTTTCTCCTCACTAAACTTCACACCATCATCCGAGTGGTGTTGAGTCACCCAGAACAGCTTACTGAACAGCTCACTGAGGAGGAACAGGAAGTGAGAAATTCAGACAAAGAAAACAAAGAAAAAAAATATTTAGAAGGGAAATCGAAGGAAAAGGTAAGTGAACCAACAATGCACTAGCTTAAAGGAAATTATTTAGAAAATAAAAAACGAACCTTTACAACCCCTTTAATTTTAGTTGATCAGGAGGAAGATTAATATTCAGGGCTTCAGATTTGGATTGGTTAATCTTAAAGTGGTTGTAAACCCACTTTTTCAACTTGCACCTACAGGTAAGCCTAGATTAAGGCTTACCTGTAGGTGCAAGAAATATCTCCTAAACCTACACGGTTTAGGAGATATTTACTAAAAATGACAGGCGCTGCTGCCTACGGCGCATGCGCGCCGTAGACAACGGCGCATTCATGGGGTTAATCCCATTCACAAAATCGGCTACTTCCCAGCAATTGCTGGGCGTAGCCGAATGTGACATCTCTCGTGCGCATGCGCAGAGTGACGTCTCCGCCGCTCCGGCAAATCACAGCGCCGGAGCGGCGCTGTGATTGGCTGGTGCGGCGATACCCGGAAGTAACCTTCCGGCTATCGCCGCAGCGATGGATGCGGCTGAAGAGGGAGACAAGGACGGCTTCGGGGGCCCCGACCTAAGGTAAGTGATGCATAATGAGCTATTATGCTAGTCATATTAGCTCATTATGCCTTTCTCTTCCAGGTTGTTTACAACCACTTTAAAATTGGATATAAATCCAAACGTCTCAAAAACATTTTAGGGATGGATATATGCGGTTGTGATAGGAAAAATAATAGATCATCCGCATAAGCGGCTACTTTGTATTCTCTCTTTCCTATCTTAAAGCCCGAGACATAATCTGCTAGGTTTATTTTCCTTATCAGGGGGCTCCAGAGAGATGATGAAGAGAAGGGGGGAGAGAGGGCATCCCTGGCGTGTACCGTTGTGGATCCTAATGGATTCAGAAAAGGTCTTGTTGACTTTGACCTTTGCACGCGGGTTCTGATAGAGGGCTGAGATCCATGAAAGCATATTTTCATTCAGGCCAATATGGGAGCATGTAGCAATCATATAATCCCAAGAGACCCTATCGAAAGCCTTCTCAGCATCAGTAGAAAGCAACAATCCTTTTGTTTTAGAGTTTCGGGAGAAGTGTATTAAGTTTAATGCTTTGGTGATATTATCTCGAGCCTCTCTTCCCGGCATGAATCCTACTTGTTCTGGTCCTATAATTTTTGACAGTAGGGGTTTCAATCTGTTAGCTAATATTTTGGCCAAGAGTTTCAAATCAATATTCAATAGGGAGATGGGTCTATAATTTGCACATTCCGTCTGGTCTTTGTCCAGCTTGGGTATTACCGCAATGTGTGCCATAAGAAAGGATTCTGAGTTATGTTCATTCTTAGCTAAATAGTTAAATGTGGATCTAAGGGGCTTTATAAGTAAATGTGTGTGGGTTTTGTAGTACTGTGAAGTGAAACCGTCTGTTCCTGGGCTTTTCCCTGTTTTGAGGCCTTTGATTGCCTCTAAAATTTATTCGGTGTCAATGGGTTCTTCTAGTTTCGCTGTGTCTTCCTGAGAGAGCGTGGGAATGTTGCTATCCTTAAGGAATTCAGATATCGTTTCTTGTTTTGTGGTTATTAAATATGGGGGCTTATGTTGTTCTGGAAGGTTATATAGTTTTGAGTAATACTTATGAAAAAGGTCATCTATTTTAGTAGTCTTGTGTTTAGGGGTACCATCTTTATCCCTTATGGCATGTATGTGTCCTGCCATGGTAGTATCTTTTAGTGCTTTGGCTAGAAGTTTACCACTCTTATCTCTGTGTTCGAAATAGATGCTTTTTTTGAAGAAGAGGGCCTTTCTAATTTTAAGGTCAAGTATAGATGTGAGGGTGGCCCTACAGCACGTCAGTTCTTCTTCTACCTGGATGGAGAGTGATTGTTTGTGTTGTAATTCCAATGTGGCTATTTGCGAGGACAGTTTAGCTATTTCTTTCTCCCTCTCTTTCTTTTTCCTGGCGCCCCATCTCATAAATTCTCCCCTTATCACGCTTTTGTGAGCTTCCCAATTATTTAGGGGGTTGGTATCTGCATCTACATTGGCTTTAAAGTATTCATTAATCGCTCCATGAATGTCGTCTTTTATGGTCTGATCAGTCAGGAGTGATGCATTGAGTCTCCAACTAAAAGTGGTGCGTTTCGGAGGGTCGAATGTCAATAAAATAGCTGTGGGGGCGTGGTCAGATAAGGAGATTATACCTATTTCAGCCTTATGTAAGGCACACAAATCCCTTTGTGAGATCAGAATCAAGTCAATTTGTGAGTATCGTTTATGTGGAGGGGAGAAAAAGGTATAATCTCTCTCAGTGGTGTGTATAGATCTCCAGGTATCTACTAAAGATAAAGATCCTAAGAGTGATTTGATTCATTTGAGGATCCTATATGTTACAGCCGTGTGTCCCGTAGAAGTGTCTTTGAGGGGAGAGAGGGGAATATTGAAATCCCCTCCTAAGATGATACAGCCCTCAGCAAACCATTTTAGCTCGTCTATTATCTTATGACAGAATGAGATGTGGGCGGTATTCGGGAAGTATACATTGGCGAGTGTAACGGGTGAGCCTGCCCAATCGCCTTTGAGGAAGAGGAAGCGGCCCTCGGGGTCCGCAAGGAGTTGTTTAACTTCAAGGGGGGAATCTTTGTTAATCAATATAGAAACTCCTTTTGTTTTGGCTAGAGGGTTTGTGGCATGGCACATTTTTGTAAACATGTTATCAGTGAATGTAGGGATATGTTTGCTCTTGAAGTGTGTTTCTTGTAAGAAGACTACAGATGGATGGACTTTTTTAAGTTCTCTTAGCAGTTTAGATCTCTTCTCAGGGATATTAAGGCCGTTGACATTGTGGGATATCAGGGTCGGAGATTTCCCTAGATGAGTATATGCCATGGTCTAATTTGTGTAGTTACGTATCGTGTGATTGAGATTCCAGTGCGATTTGCCTTAGGATCAAGGAGCTTGTTGTTAGAGCAATATCTTGTTATTAGATAGGGTATGGATAGGATAAGGAAGGGGGTAGGGGTAGTGAGAATGAAAGGGGGGTGAACCGGTAGGGGAGGTTGAGTGAGTGCTCAAGTTACACCTGATAGGTGAAGAGCAAATAAGTCATCTTTAAAACGAGACATTAGTGTCAACTCTGAGGGGTAAGTGGGAGGCGCAGCAGAACAAATTTGGCAGTGGGATGGTGAATACCAAAAATGTATCACTAGAGTGTGTTGCGTGTGAGGTTATATCTCATAGAAAATTGAGACAAAACTGGGAGACCTGGGGAAGTGAGCATCATAAAATTGTAATGTATTCTTAAACCGTTAACTTTGAAAAAATAACAACATTCAAGGGAGGAGAGAGGGAAAAAAAAACCCAAAGGGGGGAGCGGAGGAGGTGGATCTTCACAAATCTACTAGATTAGCTGGGCTAAATCTTGCCTTACGTGAAATGTATAATGAGACTCTATAGACATTAGCATCATGCGGAAGCCCTGTCCCCTCATCCCACACGGTGCATGTATCCTGTTGCACCACGTAGGACAAACAGGAAAGAGGTCCTATAGGCCTAGATAAATGCTTATGTGGGTTGATACAGCACAAAACTAATAACAGTGGTCACAAATACAAGACCATCAACTATCAAAAACCAGTGATCTCAGGTAAGTGGTTGCATATTGACAGGTTACATTTAAGCTGGTTTGAGAGAAAGTCTGTCTCCTCCGGTAAATACCATTACATGTGAGGGCATTCAGTGTCCAGGTGGCAAAGCAAAAGTAATTTTCGTTCTCCCTCATTTGTCTAGGGAGCGCACTCTCGTTACATCTTTAATGTGGTTAGTTTGTATACTCACAGTTCTGTGTGCTGTAAAGAGCAGATGAGGGTAGGAACTTCGTATTCGTCTGATGCCGGTCTTTCACTAGCCCTGCCCCCTAGTGGAGAAATCATGCAAATTAGATCATATCAAAAGCTGTATAATTGGCCACTCATGAGATCCTATTCATAAGTCTTCAAACATTGTGAGTACCGTGAACTTAGATTATACTATTTATGTAAGGCGCTTAGGGTCAGGAGATCTGATACCCCCCTCCTCTATATGTGGAAGAGAGAGTTAGTTGGACATTGTGGGGAGTTTCACTAGGGCGCGTTCATGAGCGTATCACCTGTTCTCACCTGTCCTACTTTTGATCTTAGAGGGGTGTACCAGTATCTTCCAGGAAACAAACCAGGGTACATTTTCCACTGGGGTAAAGGGGGTATCTTTATATAAAATAACAACTAAACAAACTCAATTCCCGTATGGAAATTTCAATCTAAAGTTTCCGGTTACCGATTCTGTACTGAAAGTCTGTGGTTGTCGTGATGTGTGTAAAAAAAAAAAAAAAAAGGGGGAGGGACGTCCCCCTCTCTCTTTATCCTCCTCCCTTGTGTCAATGAGTTCAGTAGAAGTGAATATTGGGTTGTTTACTTTGGTCTTGGGCTTTTAGCTCCTTTGGAGGAAGAGGGAGAAATTGCTCCTGTTGGCATTTCTGCGGTAAGGCCCTTGTTGGAAAGGGGGGCGGTTGGGTGTTGATCCAGATCCAAATTGGTAGTTGTTGATTTCCGGCGGCAGCAGGAATTCCGCGTACCAATCAGGGAGATCGATTGGAGCTATTTGTAGATTTTCGCAAATTTTTTTTAAATCTTCAGGAATTTTGAGCAGGTGTTGTTTGCCCATATGAGAGGCTTGTAGTGCAAATGGAAATTTCCATCTATAGTTAATGCCTTTTCCTCTTAGGACTTCCAGCAGCGGTCTCAATGCTCTTCAGTTCTTCAGAGAAATCGGTGACAGGTCTTGAAACAGTTGCACCGTGGTCTCATTGAATAGGATTTGGTCATTGGATCTTGCTTTCTGGAGGACATCTTCTTTCAGGCCAAAGTTGGGCAAACAGCATATGATATCCCTAGGCGGGTTTCCATCCGGTGCTCTAGGTCGAAGAGCCCTGTTAGCCCTGTCAAATTCTATGGGAGATTGTTCAGGTCTGTCCAGAAGGTTATTAAAGATGGAAGTCAATGCCGGTTTGACTTGGTCTGGGAGGACAGTCTCAGGAACACCTCTGATTCTTATGTTGTGCCTCCTTCCTCTATTATCCAAGTCTTCCAAATGTCTATTCATTTCAATCAAGTGCTGGGAGTGGGATGCAGTGATGTCATCCAGTCTAACCAGTGCCCTGTCTCTCCTTTTACCCGCTAGTTCCGTTAAAGCTATTTGTTCGGATAGCCTAAGCAGCTCCGTTTTAATGTCCGTAATGGCAGAGGTGAATGATCTTTTAATGTCCGCAGCTATGTCGGTCATGATAGCGTAGGTCAGAGGTCTGTCACTGTCATCGTGACCCGCTGCTGAGTCCTCAGATGGCGGTAGGGATACTTCGTCGTCTTCTAGTTCTTCCTCCATATTTTGTCTGTGAGGTGTCGCCATTTTTGAGTTTCTCCCTCCCCCACTATATCTGTATTTGTTCAAGTTTGTTGAAGCTATCCTTCTTTTGGGGGTAGTCAGAGAGCGAAGAACGTGGTTATGTGTCCCCTTTCTAATTTGTGTGGACATATTCACTATGCGCACGGTTAATTTTCAGACCCAGGTCTCACAGAAGCTCAGTGTTCACTCACACATCTGCCATCAGTGCTGTGCGCCAAGCCAATATCCCTAAATCCTAGGTGAAGGTAGTGGAAAGCAGATTAGTCTTGCTTAAATATAGTCACAGTAGGGGGGCAAGTGTGATTTGTGTATTAGTTGCAGTGAGGGAGGAATGACTTTTGCATCAAGTAGTAAAAACCGGCTGCAGCTTAGAAGAGTAGGATTATATTACAGTAGTCTGCGTGTCTCCACTTGTGAGTTTGTTTAATTGTTCCTGCAGTATAATTGCTTATTGGGAAAAGGCAGGGATGACTGGATCTCTACTACTGTTAGGTCCAGGGTGCAGCAAGCTGGCCGCCATTCCGGACTACAGGGACAGGGCTATCATTCAGCTGGTCAGTCATTTTAATCTGTAGCTCAGGTCGGCTCACCTGTGTTCCGGATGCAATGATCCTTCCTCTTTTCGGGGGAATTCCAAGCCGTTTCAGAGCAGGAAATGTGTCCTCGTCGAGTCCTGGGTGCAGCAAGATGGCCGCCGCACACTGCAGTATGATACCTCCGATCCTTGTCAGGTATCTCACCCTTTGTTTGCCTTCTTTCCCTGCCGTGGGGTAAGGCGATCGCCCGTGCTGAGATCGGGAGGTGTCGCCGGGTGGTCTGTGGAGTTGGTTACCAGAGCAGGGTGGATCTGGAGCAGGCCCCAAGATGGCAGTGGCGCGGCGCTGGTTGGATTCAGCCGCAGGCCTGAGGACCAGACTAACTATCCTCCAGACCTCTCAGATCCAGTAATCCGTGACCCCTTAGTGGTATAACAACAGGGCCCAGCACCGTACTGTCTCGAATCTCTTTCGATGTCGCCGGATGGCAATGGATTAGGGCTCCGGCTGCGGAGCTCAGCCGGATCACGTCCTTCTCCTCTCGTCGCCGGACACGCCCCCTCCTCCCTCTTTATTTATTTTTTATTATTTATTTTTTTGCTTGCTGTCCTTCCCCTTCTTTCCTTTCCCATATCTCTCCCCTTATCCTGAGATGGATACTATCAAGATACTTTCTTTAAATGCAAAAGGATTAAATACCCCGGAAAAGAGACGTATACTTTTGAACGACCTGAGACGTGCACATATAGACGTAGCGTTTATCCAGGAGACACACTTCAGAAGCAATAAACATCCTATCCTATCCTATACTATTCATCTGTGTACCACTCTATGAATAACTTAGCTAAAACTAAGGGTGTGTCCATACTATTATACAGTCGACTCCCATGGCTGAACCAGGATACTCTGATAGACCCAGAAGGACGCTTTCTGTTTATTAAAGGCCTTATAGGACAAGAAAAATTACTTTTGCCTCCATATATGCTCCAAATGACCGCCAATATTTTTTTCTTAGCCAAACAATGAATCGCCTCACAGAATTTTTTGAAGGCCAGCTGATCCTTGGGGGCAACTTTAATATTCCGCTACTTCCTAATGTAGACATCTCATCTGGTTTATCCTCCATCACCTCCAGTATTCGTAAACGAGTGCTACAGGCTATCTACAAGGCTCAACTGATTGACGTCTGGCGTCTACAACATCCAGATGAGAAAGACTACATGTTCTACTCCTCTCCCCATAAACTCTATTCACGTATATATTACTTATTGTTTCCACAGACACATCTACAGTCAGTTCAAAATACAGCAGTCAGCATAATTACATGGTCAGACCACGCACCGATTGAGCTGACATATCGACTCTCAGACTGCCCAAGCTCCAGGACTAGATTCTGGAGATTAAATGAAAGCCTCCTGCAGACCCCTGAGATAGTGGAGGACATACAGCGTGAGATAGATCAGTACTTTCATATCAATAAACAAGCTGATTGGGATACAGGGATGCTTTGGGAAGCTCATAAGACAGTTATAAAAGGCATTTTAATTAAACACGGAGCATGGCATGAAATCCATAAAACAGAAATTCAACACAAACATATAACGAATCCTACGCTCAAACAAAAAATGTTTTCCCTCCGTAAACAGGTTGCAGATCTATTAAGATATCGAGCCAAAACTGCCCTACAACGATGTCATAGATTTGTATATGAGTTGGGAGATAAATGCGGGAGAATGCTAGCACGTTCAGTCAAAGAACAAAAACTAGCTTCATACATCCCCCAAATCGTGACACCTCGAGGTCACAAAGTGGGATTACCCAAGCAAATTACACAGGGTTTTAGAGACTTTTATTCCTCACTATATAACCTCCCAGAACAACCTTCCACTCAGATACAAATAGAAAACTACATTGCTTCCTCTCAACTCCCCCAGCTGACCTCAGAGGCTAGAGAAAATCTAGAGGTGCCAATAACTCTAGACGAACTTCAGAATGCAATCAGGACCTCTAAATTAGGCAAAGCTCCAGGCCCAGATGGGTTTTTGAAACAGTACTACAAGAAATTTCTTCCAATCTTTGGCCCCCATATGGTGGAACTGTTTAATGAAGTAAGGTCAGAAACATCCTTCCCCAGAGATACTCTAAAAGCACACGTCACTGTAATTCTCAAGGATGGAAGGGATCCCACCTGTTGCAGTAGCTACAGACCTATATCACTTTTGAATTGTGACATTAAATTATTTACGAAGATCATTGCTACCCGACTTGCACAACATTTACAGTCCATGATACACCTGGACCAGGTGGGATTCATTCCATCCAGAGAAGCTCGTGACAATACGATTAAAGTGCTAAATCTTATTCATGTCGCACGGGAGGCGCATAAGCCATGCGTTATGATAAGTACAGATGTGGAAAAGGCATTCGATCGAGTTAACTGGAAATTCTTGATGGCAGTCCTGCACTATATAGGCCTGGGGGAACATATGATGCAGTGGATCTCCAAGATCTATTCACACCCGACGGCCCAGGTCAAAGTTAACGGAGTTCTTTCAGACACTTTACCTATCTCAAATGGGACGAGGCAAGGGTGTCCACTGTCCCCTCTACTGTATGTACTCTCCCTGGAGCCGTTCCTGTGTAGGATCCGTCTGAATCCAGACATCACTGGAGTCGGAGTGAGAGAGGAGCAACATAAAATCTCAGCTTTTGCTGATGATTTGCTTTTTTCCCTCACCAACCCCTTGGTTTCACTGCCAAACCTTATCCACGAATTTGAAATCTATGGTGGATTATCCAATCTATGGATCAATTTTAACAAATCAGAGGCAATGGGGGTAGGTGTCCCTATCGAGAGGCTACAGACCTTACAGACAAACTTCAGATTTAAGTGGACAGATATAGCCTTAAAATATCTAGGAAGATATATCGCCTCTAACCTATTACGAGATTTCGAACGTAATTTCCCTCCCCTATTGACTAGAACACGCATTTTACTAGAGACATGGAATCGGGGACTGCATTCGTGGTTTGCTAGATGTAATCTCTTAAAGATGAGTATCCTATCCAAATATCTATATCTATTTCAGACTCTGCCGATCAAGATACCATCCCAATACTTTAAAAGGTTGATTCTGTGTTTATCAAATTTATATGGGCACATAAGAAACCACGCACTCCCAGATCCCAACTGTCTCAACCTAAACATAGAGGAGGAATCCCACTCCCAGATGTACTTAAATATTATCAGGCTGTACATATGGGGAGACTCATAGATTGGAACCGTCACTCAATAGACAAACTCTGGGTTCGGATTGAACAAAAGCAAATGGATGTTTTATTGAAAGGGGCACCATGGTGTTACGATAAACTTTCGTTCGATCTAAAGAGGCACCCTCTAATAAGTCCTACAATACGAATTTGCTCACAAGTGATCATTAAAACCTCTCTCACGATAGTGATGCCCATACTTGGGAACCCAGAATTTCCCCCAGGCTTGAGAGACCATAATTTTTCCATAATACGACAAAATAATCGCTTTCGGGCATTGCATTTTCTAGTATCGGAGGGTTGGCTATCTATAACTGCTCTAATGGAACCTGCGGGCCCCTTCGGTCTACCTTTCTTCAATGCTTTACAGCTCCACCACTTTCTTCACACACTTAAGCCACCAGAGAGGTTTAGACAAATAACCATATTTGAAGAATACTGCTCGAAGGAGGGGACTTTGTCACAAACACTTTCAAAGATGTATACCTTATTGATTTCCCCCCCGGAACAACCAAATCTATCGTGGATAGAGAAATGGGAGAGAGAGATGAACCGTAGCTTTACAAACAGCCAAAGCCAAAATATGATTGAACTCTCGCTGAAATCATCCATCTGTACTAAGATCCAGGAGATGAATTATAAAATATTAACAAGATGGTACTATACCCCACAAAGGCTACATAAATTTTACCCTGGAGCACCGGATCGTTGCTGGAGATGTATGGAGGAGGAAGGTACGATGCTACATATCTTTTGGTCATGTCCAAAAATAACATCTTACTGCATGGCAGTACGAAACATTATTCAAAGATTTACGGACTACAGGATACCGGAGGATCAAGCCTTTTTTTTACTACATGTTATAAATATCCCTCTACATTCCAACTCTGTGATTGCCGCTGCTGACACTTGCCACCTGAGGGTTGCATCGGATGCACCATAGATGTCACACTCTTTCCCATTGGCACGAGCTCGGCGCTCGTTTGGATTGAGGTCCATGCTCACTCCATCACAAGTGAGTGTGTGAATGTATGCATCAGCCACTCCTCTTGCTGCACTCACAGAGTTGCGCTATTGATGTACTCTCTGTTTTTGTTTTCTCTTATATACTCCAATGAGTAACGGTGCCATAAAGATCAGGCCATAAGGACGTGATACCCCCCTTCACTACAGAGGACTGCTGTATACTGTCCCCCCTTCCAATAGGGAGGTAAGCCAGGTGTGATCACAGGGTGGACGCCACAGGATTCTTTTCAAGCACTTCATTGGTGACGGGACTTTATCCACATATGATTTATTCATATACCATATAGTTATTTTGGAAGGATTGGGAAGTCATCACCAGGACTTATTTGGGACTGCCTCTCCTTACTAGTACAGTTCACTCATTCACTGAGTGTGTGTTTTCATTCATCCCATCCATTTCACTTTTCCCATTCATGGATTTGTTTGTGGATTATTATTATGTCTAAGTGGTTTATCTTTATCACGTGTAGCATACCTCGACCATTTGGATATTGGTTTTATATGTCACATTTTTGTTTATTATTCACTGTGTTACATATTTTTCTGATTATCATTGATCAGTCTTTTATTAGTGTATTTTCATTTGTGTCACTGTGCACATGGCACATCACTGCTAGTTAGCCCAGTACTAGCTTATTACTCACCCACTTCGTCTCCCAGTCTCTCCCTCTTCCCCTCCCCTTCCCCCTCCTCTCCACACCTCCACACCCTACCCTTCCTTGCCACATTCCCTCCAAGCTTAATTTTTTCTCTCCCTTCCCATCATCCTATTTTTACACACTACAGCGCAGTCACCATCACGTTTTATATAAATATCCCTGTTAAAAAATATAAAAAATCTATCTTACGACTTATCTTATCTCACATGTGTGGTTTGAACACCATTTTCATTTGTGGACGCTACTCACGTATGCGTTTGCTTCTGCACGCGAGCTCGGCGGGACAGGGCACGTTGAAATAGTTTTTTTCTTATTTATTTTACTTTTATTTTTAATTTTTTTACACTATTCTTTAAAAAAAAAATTGTGTCACTTTTATTCCTATTACAAGGAATGTAATAGAAAAAACGCATGACAGGACCTCTTAAATATAAGATCTGGGGTCATAAAGACCTCAGATCTCATATTTACACTAAAATGCAGAGACCACTTCTATCTGAAAGCCGACCGCCTACTGAAGAAGAGGATACCGGGGTTATGGCAGCTAGCTGCTACCATAACAACAGTACTCCTCTTCAAACAGCCGACGTATAACGACGGCGGGCGGTCGGCAAGTGGTTAAAGGAATTTTTCATTTGAATTGTTGCACTTTAAGCCTCATTAAAATCCCTGCTCCTGAAAAAAAAATTTTTTTTGCATTTTTTTTTTTGCATTGATACATGCCCCCCAGGGCAGTACCCGGACCCCCATACCATTTGTATGGCCAATTACCTACATATAACTGCTCAAATTGGGCACTTTTGATTTCTCATGTTCGGCTCCCATAGATTTCAATGGAATTTGCTGTTTGGGACAGAACTTTGCCCCTGTTCGGGAGATCTGCTGTGAACCAAAAAGGGTAGTGTTCGGCCCATCTCTACTCTTTAGGTCTTGATTAGTTTATGTGCCTTAAATAAAACATAGTTGCATAAATAAACATCTAAGCTTTAACTGACTTGTGTCCTATCATTTACCTATCATTGAAGAATTAAAAAACACACTCTACTTTAGTAATGATCAATTACCTGCAGATCTTTTGGCTAATTTACAGTCTGCTGGCACTGGCCATCCACTACATAGGCTAATGTAGACCTCTTTTGTGGGGGGTTATGACAAATGGCCCACCCCAAACAGTATATTGTGCTAAATCTGTAGGCAAATGAGAGAACCAGAATCTTTGCTAAGTGGAAGAGTGGGCTTGACTAGACCTCTAACTACCAGAAGTGTCCATCGGATACCTAATGCCGCGTACACACGATCATTATTCACGGCGGTTAAAAAACCGCCGTGAATAATGACATTAAAAACGAGGGAACGGCTTGTTCCCCACACACGGTCGTTTTTCACGTCATTTTTTCTCTTGACGAGAAAAACGACCGTCTGTGGGCTCCGCGGCAGTGTTTCCCTATGGGAAAACTGCCGCGGGAAACATGTCGAAAAAAACGACCAGAAAAATTAGAACATGTTCTAATTTTTCTCGTCGTTTTTAATGCCGTTTTTCTCTCGTCGAAAAAAACGTCAAAAAAGCCCACAGACGATCGTTTTTCTCGCCGAAAGGAAAAAATGTCGTTTTTCTCTACGAGAAAATCAGCCGTGTGTACGCGGCATAACTTGGCCTTAGCCTATTCTGTTTATACAGCCCTAGGCTAAAACTAGCAAAAAAATCCCAGACCACATAGGAAAGGTTTAACTGGAGTAACAAGAGCTGCATATTGATTTGTGAAAATAGTGCAGCGCTGCGTATCTATAAATCTTATATAAACAAATAAATGATTCTACATTCCATAAAACAATATCTGAAAAATAAAAAAAAAACTGTTCATGTGTAGACCTCCAAAACTTTCACCGCTGCGTGAAATCGGACTTAAATAGATCCAATATTCAGTGCACACCACCACCTGCTGAAATGCCTGCTTACCTCAAGGATGAGTATAAAACTCATAGACAGATCACTCCTCGTGTCCACCACGATCAATCCACTTTATCAATGGTAGTACTGCCTACAGTCCCCAGACTGCACCTCTGTGTGAGTAATCAATGAATGAATTGCCTCCAAAACACCTTCCTCCACTCGCTTTTCAGTGATCAATTCCACTTATATTTCCAGGGGTTGAGGACATGAAACAAAAAACACAAGTACCATAGTGTTCTCTGTTTTTAAATTTATTAAAAAAGTGCCCATAAAAAGTTACACTTACAAGAAGAAACAATAAAAACAGCATGTATCAAATCACCAGCTCATTCACCGCAGATCTAGGCTCACGGTGCTTCGCTTGACATCACAGATTTGACTCCTCCCCTCTAAACGCGCGTCGGCCTCTCATTGGCCTTCATCAGTAGATGATTCTACTGGATCTACTGATGAAGGCCAATGATAGGCCGACCTGCATTTAGAGGGGAGGAGTCGAATCTGTGATGTCAGGCGAAGCACCGTGAGTCTAGATCTGCGGTGAAGGAGCTGGTGATTTGATACATGCTGTTTTTATTGTTTCTTCTTGTAAGTGTAACTTTTTATGGGCACTTTTTTAATAAATTTAAAAACAGAGAACACTATGGTACTTGTGTTTTTTGTTTCATGTCCTTAACACCTGGAAATATAAGCGGAATTGATCACTGAAAAGCGAGTGGAGGAAAAGTGTTTTGGAGGAAATTCAATCATTGATTACCCACACAGAGGTGCAGTCAGCAGGTGGTGGTGTGCACTGAATATTGGATCTATTTAAGTCCGATTTCACGCAGCAGTGAAAGTTTTGGAAGTCTACACATGAACTGGTTTTTTTTATTTTTCAGATATTGTTTTATGGAATGTTGAATCATTTATTTGTTTATATAAGATTTATAGATACGCAGCGCTGCACTATTTTCACAAATCAATATTGTAACAGGAGTGGTGTATCACTGTAAGTGTTCAGCAGCTGTGTAAACACTTAGAGGGGTATATTCTATTTTTTATAACTCACGTTATTATAGGAGAGATTTATTACTATTGCGGCGCTGATTGTTTCTTTGACAAAGAGCTGCATATAATCAATATTCCAAAAAACAGGGTCATCTAATAACATGCAGCAAGGTGACCACTACACACACACACACTGTGCAACAGACCAAACTATTTGGTATAGTGTACATGAGATAACAACAAGTGTACAGATATACTGCTGTCACTAGTCATTAAATATTTACATATACCGTATATACTCGAGTATAAGCCGAGATTTTCAGCCCTTTTTTTGGGGCTGAAAGTCCCCCCCCTCGGCTTATACTCGAGTCATAGAAATTTTTACATTGTAAGTATTACCTGTAAAGAAGTTGCGGCTGCGGCGTCCATCGTTCAAATTTTGCGGCGTCCATCGTTCAAATTCCGCGGTCTCTTCCTGTTCCTTCCTTGATAGGCGAGTCTCAGCAGACACTCTCCGCCTATCACGATCATTCTCTCATCCTTAGTTTTCCAGCAGACGTCTGTGATTGGCGGAACACCCAACACAGTGTCTGCTGGGAAAACTAAGGATGAGAGAATGATCGTGATAGGCGGAGAGTGTCTGCTGAGACTTGCCTATCAAGTAAGGAACAGGAAGAGACCGCGGAATTTTGAACGATGGACGCCGCGGAATTCGAATGATGGACGCCGCAGCCGCAACTTCTTTACAGGTAATATTTACAATGTAAAAATTTCTATTTACAGGGAACAGCGAGCTAGGGAACAGTGGGGCATCGGCTTATACTCGAGTCAGTAAGGTTTCCCAGTTTTTTTGGGCAACATTAGGTACCTCGGCTTATACTCGAGTATATACGGTATATATATATATATATATATATATATATATATATCCAGAAGCTATGGGCAAAAATAGTAAAACTATTAGCACAGGAACACTTGCCTAATAACCCCTGCTTCTGCTCTGGAATTGCAACAGTTCATGGGGGCACGTGGTCTCTCTCCTCTCCTCTGCTCTGCTCTCCTCCTTCCGGGGTTTCCAAGCCAGCCTCTAAGAAACAGGAAGCGCATATACACAATTGCTATGATAGCTGTTCACAAATACAAACAGTAGAGGGCAACAGATCATTACACTAGAATCAAGTCAAGGCAAGGGAAGGTAACAAATATTTAGGACTTAAAGATGTCCTGCTGTCTCATATCTTTCCTCAAAATGGTATTGCTTTTGTATGATCATTCAACAGTAGAGTCAGTTGTAAATGGCAGATCAGCACTGCTGTATTGCTGCAATGGTGAAATAACCTGCGAAAATAATGCGGAGAAGGTGGGGGAAAATGGGGGAATGGCATTTTTATTTTTCAAGTATTCTTTTAGAAGACCTTTTAATGTGTTAGATATGTTATTGGCAGATTTCTGTTGTTTACATGACTCATTCTACTAAGAGGGGGAATAAAGTTCATAAGCCTACAGATCTTTTCTTTGTATCTATAAGATGACTATTTCACTCATCCGCAAGTAAATACTTTATGTAATTTCTCTTCTATAAATAAAAATGATGTCTCTGTTGCATTTGTTCATATTGTTTTCCACAACACATATAATGACATTTAAGTTCTTACATAATGCTGCCAGAATACCCAAAGCTGCACACATACTGCGCCTTGTGTGCTGGAGGTCTCAGCCTACAGAGATTACAATCTAATTTTAGTTCCATCTGCTATCTCTGAATTCAGTCCAGCTAAAATATTTCTACCAAGTTTTTTTCCCCAACACTTCTTAAGTCACAGGTGCTATAAGAGGAATCCAAAATGTAAAATCCAATAGAAGCCTGAAAATACAGTATGACATATTTCATTTACACACAATGGCATTTTAATAGAGGTAGAAAATAGGATATTGGGCTCAATTATAAACCTACATAATTACTAGAAAGAGAGGTTTACTAGAAATAGAGCTCCAGGTGGTGGTCTTGTAATTACACCCTCCTTGCATGAAAGGAGAAGGGTGCCAGCTCAGCACACATTGTTGATGAAGGAAAGAGAGAGATTTGGATGCCTTTTGCTATGACTAAGCACCAGTAAGGGCGTGAAACGCGTCAGTACATTTGTACCTGTACCTCTGCTGTTTATGGAATTTGATTTTCTACAATAAAGGCGTTTTGTATTGGAGTGTGGCCGTTCAAATCTACATAATGACTAGTTATGTGCAGTGCCTGTCCTAAAGTCCCTGGTTCAATTGCATGATTTCATACGTACTTCTCCTCAGTCCTCAGTGGTGAGTGGGTCCTGAATGCTAGAGAATGGTGGCTATGGTGTGCCATTTCCTGCAGGATTCTCCTGTGCATGCTCACATAAAGTGGATTGATCGACCCTGGGGTGTCGTTTAAACTGGTGAAGGACCTGTGATGTATCGCAGAGCAGTGGGTCTATGGGGACACCACTGTGGATATGGTGAGAATTTCTGCTTTTTTATTTTGCTACTGAAGGGCATAGGATTTTAACTTTTTTTTTTTAACCCCTCTGGAGTTGAGCTTTAGGTGAATTCTTGCTCCTGGTGATCTCAGGGTGAAGTTTCTGAATGTGGTGTTTGAAATGAAGAATGCTAGTCACTTTATTATTTTTATTATATTTAAGTTAATCACTGAGCTACTGATGTTGGCTTGGTAGTGCAGTACATGCACAAGAATACACTGGAGATAGGCCAGTGTGGGTGTGAAGGCAATAGGAGTGCACTTTCTGGAACCAATGCTTCATCTCACTCTGTTCTCTCTCTGTTACTTTCTCTGTTTCTGCTTCCTGGACAAAAAAATCCCAATCAAACTTTCAAGATATCTTTAAATCTGATTGATGGCTGTGAGAAACATGTTAGTACTAGCTATTTTTCACATCAGTTTTTCAATATGGCAAAAGCAGAAAAGAGCTTGATGTAGGTGTCCCAGCATCTCAAACAGGTGTATTTCCAGGATCATCAGATTACTCACAAAGGTAAGTGAGATTGACTAGTATATTACAAAAAATTATCAGGAACTATAACACCCACTGGTGGCACTGTGGTCCCTGGACTTGAATGGTTTAGTTCAAATGTCCAAAAGTGACTGTCTATCAGCAGTCAACAGGTCCAGGAGTTAATCACCACCTGATATTGGCTGCTGGGAGGATATTTAGTTCTACCAATGGAGCCACACATTGTCTCAGTATTTAACTTGTCTGCCTGTATATTGTAGATACCCTACTTCCTGAACTGGATACCAATTTTTGCTCCCTTTCCTCATCTGTTTCACTGTCTACTAGTGACTGGCTCTACCTGATTCCTCAGGTTTTCCTTCTCCTTTGGTTGTACCTAGTTCTTTATTTTATTTTTTTTTCACTTTTCATGCGATTTTGTGTAGGATGATGTAATTGTTTTTCACCATGCATATATTCAGTGGCGTCGCTAGTGGGTGGCTTTTGGGGCTATAGCCCCAAATCTGGGGTCCATAGCCCCGAGTGTCTTAGCGGGTGGTGGGTGCAGCTTTTTGAGTAAAGAGAAAGGATATTCAGCAGCGGCTGCAGCCACATATTAACTTCTGTGTGATCCAACCGGTGCGGCCCGGCCCACTGGACTGTTACCTGCAGGCTGCGGAGTGATATGCCCGAGGGAAGCAGCAGGAGAACGGCCGTGGTGCTGGATTTCTCCTTGCATCCACCTGGTGCAGCGATGTCCACTAGTCTTCTGCCTCCAGAGTCATGCTGTGATTATGCCTGAGGGCAGCAGGAGAACAGAAGAATGACCGTGGCTGGGGCGGAAGAGTTAAGGTACTAAGGAGGTGCTTCTGGTCTCTCTCTCTCTCTTTCCCTCTCTCCCCCCCTCCAAAATGACTGCAATAATACCAGACCAAATAAGAAATATTAAGTTAATTTGGTACTATTAACTATGCTCTCTAATAGATGTAAAAACGCAATACAATTGGTGCTGATTTTATTGCTTTAATATAGAATCAAATGACATAGCAAATATTGATTGTGCATATCATCTTCCTATCCAAGAGAATATGTAAAAAAGTTAAAATTTGCTCCAAATATTGAGCCTTACAACAGCCACATGTCAACAGCCAAAACTGACAAAATCAACCATCTCAAAGGGTTTTTCCACGGGCCACAGGCACCGCCCCCTCTATCACTCAACCCCGCTATATGTAGAATGGATAGATTGATACATAGCATAAATCTATCCATGGCAGCCGTGGCCACCCCCTATTCAGGCATCCAGCCCCTTTTTGGATGGCGGGCGCCTGAATTACAGTAGCAAGGGTGTTTTTTTGAAGCAGCTGATTAGAGCCATAGGCTCTAATAGGCTTCAAAAAGGTGGACTCGGAGCGCAGAACATTGCGTTCGGTGCCCACCCAGGTGTGTTAGAAAAGTAAATGAATATTTGCGTATGACTCTTTGCTTCGCTGCTAGGGGCTCTAGCCCCAGATCTTTTGTAGACCTAGCATCGCCCCTGCATATATTATTTCTAAACGTTGTGTTCAGTGGCATTTATTTCTTTATATATGCTGCAAAATGTCAAGGAAGCCCTACAATGTGCAGCATAGAAATTGACCTTTAACCACCTGATGTCCTGAGCAATATTTTTTTTTTTTTTTTTATTATTACACAAATGTTAAAATCAGCATATTATATATTTTCTGAAAGCAGAAACTCTGAAGAATAAAATGATGGTACTTGCAATTTTTTACATCACACCATATTTGTGCAGCCATTTATCAAAAGCAAATTTCTAGGAAAAAATACACTTTCTGCTATAAAACAAACCCAATACATTTAAAAAAATAAATAAAAATGTCTTCATCAGTTAAGGGCCAATATGTATTCTGCAACATATTTTTTGGTAAAAAAAAATCCCAATAAGCGTATATTGATTGGTTTGCGCAAAAGTTATAGCGTCTACAAACTATGGGATGTTTTTATGGAATTATATTATTTTTTTTTTTGGTACTAGTAATGGCAGTGATCAGCGACTTATAGTGGGACATTGCGGCCGACAAATTGGACACTAAGTGACACTTTTTTGGGGACCAGTGACACCAATACAGTGATCAGTTTTAAAAAATATGCACTGTCACTGTACTAATGACACTGGCAGGGAAGGGGTTAATATCAGGGGTGATAAAAGGGTCCCTAGGGAGTGCTTTCTAACTATGTGGGGGGTGCTTTAACTATGTGAAGACAGAAATCCATGTTCCTGCTTAGCAGAAACACAGGATCTCTGTCTTCCCTTGTCACAGAATGGCGATCTGCCTTGTTTACATAGGCAGACCGCAATTCTGCCTGTCGGGAATGATCGGCGGGTCCAATCAAACCAGGAAGAGGCGATCACCTACAGGTATGTGATTTCGCACGTAGGAGCCGCCGTCCCGCCGTATATGTACAAGGGGCGGTCGTCAGGCGATTAAAAAGGGTCATGCACTTGTGTGGTTGTTTGAGCGTAGGGCAGCCTATTGAAGTTAATGGGCTGCTCTAATCACGGTGCGTGAAACTGTGAAAAAATGCACACACTCTGTCACGCCTGTACAAGTGTGAATGGAGCCTAAGTCCAAATTTCCCTGCACTGCAATTATACTATGTGGTCACTGCCTTGCCTCGGACACATGGTTTTGGTTTATGAATTGCTTTACCAGGAAAGGGCAAAAGACTGAAGAATTCAGTTACTTCAGTTCAACAGCCATTGTAAGCTCTATTCTACATGATTGTTTTGGAATTCAAGGGACACACATGATGGAAACCCAATTTATGAAAGGATTAAAGGTAATTATGGCACCATATGAAAATACGTTTTGTAATTTCCACCAAAAATAGATAGATAGATAGATAGATACATAGATACATAGATAAACTTCCCAACTACACTTATAATTTCCTTTAGAAGTAAATATCATTGCTTTATCCAGCTATCATAGTTTATTTAAGTTGTTTACCATGAAAGAACATTTTCACATGCTCATCAAACACATCTTTGCCATCTCATTGAATATTAATATTTTTTAAAGACATGTATTTCAACGTAATCAGGTTTATTCAGTTCATCCAGGGCCTTTTTGAAGTGAATGTTAATTATGTTTTGAATGTGAAAGAAAATAATATATGGAAGGTATGAAAAGGAATTGAGAAGAGAATTTTAGATTACTATAGAGAATTAAGATTTTTGCAAATGCACATTCTAAGCAGCAAAGTAACAATGAAATGCAAAGGGCAGGTTTTATGGGAAATTAAGTTAGGAATTAAACTGAATCAATGATGTAAAGTAAATATGCAGGATGACAAAAAAATGTTTAAAGTATCAAGATGTCAAGGGAGAAAAAAGATAGAAGAAAAGAAAATTACAGCAAATTAGAAGGAGCATCATCCCAAGCAGGAATAATCTGTACAGTTTGCATTAAAATGCATTAGATACATAAGAAATGTATGAATTTATTGCAGCTTAAAATACAGTTGTATGAGAAAGCACTGACTTGTGAAGGAGTGAGGTTCTTTTGGGAATCTGTTTATGAGCTTTGGAAACTGAGGCTGATAAGCAGATTGGGTCAGCAGGTGCATTAAGGATGCTGTACTGGTCTATAGGCTCATAGTTTACCAAACAGCCTCCATCTCTGCAGTCACCTTAGGTCAGGAGCTACTGGGGAAATTATTGCATAAACAAAGGTTGTTGTGAGGTTTAAGACCAGGTGACTATTGCCATGGTTTACTCTGAAGAAAATAGAAGCCGGTAAAAGAAGAGTCATAATACCTACCTTACTTACTGCCAGTGCCTAAAGAACCTTTAACCACTTAAGGACCGCTTCCTGTATATATACGTCGGCAGAATGGCACGTACAGGCACAAGCACGTACAGGTATGTCCTCTTTAAGATGCCGCCGTGTGATCGCGCGCGCCGGCGCACTCGCGACCCTGCCGCTTTCTCCGTGAGCCCGACCGTGGGTCTCGCGGACTCGATCGCCGCGGGGACACCCGCGATTGTCTCACGGAGAGATAGAGCGGGGAGATGCTTGTGTAAACAAGCATCTCCCCGCTCTGCCTAGTGACAATAACAGTGATCACCGCTTCCTGTAATCGGAAGAGGTGAACACTGTCTTGTCACACACAGCCCATCCCCCCTACAGTTAGAAGCACTCATCAGGGCACACTTAACCCCTACAGCGCCACCTAGTGGTTAACCCCTTCACTGCCAGTGTCATTTTCACAGTAATCAGTGCATTTTTATAGCACTGATCGCTGTAAAAATTACAATGGTCCCAAAAATGTGTCAAAAGTGTCCGATGTGTTCGCCATAATGTCGCAGTTACGATAAAAATCGCTGATCGCCGCCATTACTAGTAAAAAATTATTAATAAAAATGCCATAAAACTACCCCCTATTTTGTAGACGCTATAACTTTTGCGCAAACCAATCAATAAATGCTTATTGCCATTTTTTTACCAAAAATATGTAGAAGAATACGTATCTGCCTAAACTGAGGAAAAAAAAAATTATATACTTTTGGGGGATATTTATTATAGCAAAAAGTAACAAATATTGAATTTTTTTCAAAATTGTGGCTCTATTTTTGCGCAAAAAATAAAAACCGCAGAGGTGATCAAATACCACCAAAAGAAAGCTCTATTTGTGGGGAAAAAAAAGGACGTCAATTTAGTTTGGGAGCCACGTCGCACGACCGCGCAATTGTCAGTTAAAGCGACGCAGTGCCGAAACGCAAAAAGTGGCCTGGTCTTTGACCAGCAAAATGGTCCGGGGCTGAAGTGGTTAAAATCCATTATTTTGTGGTGTGTAGAAAAATGATATACTCTGCACATTCTAAAGAGGTAAGGTATCTAATCAATTATAAGTAAATCTGATTGAACCAAATTGTGTGTCCCCCCTTACACTATAGGGTCACCAGTGTATAAGCAACAAAATATATATATATAATATGTGCTGTGCTTAAAACTAATAAATAAATATGATGTCATGAGTTGTATTAAAATTAGTGTCTCAGATAATCAATTTTTGGTAACTATAATAAACAACAAATAAGTCCATCAAATAGTATCCATTCCAAAACCTTCATATCCTCATGCTCATTGAAGTGGTCTCTTCAATAATGTGTTCTGTGAAAGTTCAAAAAAACGTCCACATCCAATCTGGTGCTCTCGAGTGCTCCCACCCAATTGTGCACTCACCAGAACTCCTTGACCTCATAAGCTAATAAGTACCGTAGGTCCAAATCATCATTGTGCAATGTTAAACTTCCAAGCGGCCTTACAGATGTTCCAGGCAGACTTCCAGGTCGCTTCTCCACACCTTACAGAATTATGCTCCTAAAAGCCATTTTTTTCCACCTTTTGTTCCATATTCACCAACAACCCAGGAACAAGCAACAAAAGTAGAAGACCAATGTGCAGTATGCTTTATTTAAACTGATAAAAAACACTCCAAAAGTGCACTCTTTCAATAAAAACATATGTTTACCTGCTTCAAGCATGCATTTCATACCTAGGATGGCTCCCACTTGCCCTACTTTCTGGTGAACAGGGTGAACCAATACTTGCACTAAACAGTGAAAAAGAATTTAAAAAATAAATATATAGAGCAGCATGCACAGTTTGTGGATAAATCAAACTCAAAACATATACAAAAATGCAGAGCTCCAATATGTGATAAAATTGTCAGTCCGTATAAATCAATAAGGAAGAAAACAGATGCAAAATATTGAAGAAGGGATTCCACCACCAAAGACTTCAGTGTGAACAAATGACACACCACCACGAAAACGTGCTCACTATCTGCTTACCAGAAAGTGGACATCATAAGCATTGTAGTGAAATGTAGAAGGTCACAGATGGATACAGCTCTCCAAACTTGACAGGATGACAACCGAAGTATCCAATATCGCCAGCATCAAAAAGAGTCTCCAGGACTTGAGGGATGTGTGTATTGTTATGCAGACCTCAGCAGGAGATGTTAACCCATACAAAGAAAAAAGGCAGCATAGTGAAGCCCGTAAGGTCAAAGGAAAGGTTTATTTAAAATTCTACTTACAGGTAAAAAGATCTTCAAGGCAAAAAATACAATCTGCGGTTCTTTAGCGTGCTCACATTGGTCAGCCTGACATGTTTCATCCGACAGGATATCATCAGAGGCGTGGCCAATGATGTAAGCACACTCATATAAATACAGGAAGTGATAAATCACGATCACCCATGATAGGATAGCATGACAGGGTGTACAGCTGTTTCTCATTACCTCCGTCCATAGAACGTCGCCGCGCATGCGCAATGAGGCCGCGCTGATGATGACAATGGAAAGAAAAACAGAGTAAGCGCGGCCGCGCATGCGCGAACGGCCGCGCTGTTCACGAAAACAGGAAGAAGAAACCAGCTGTACATTCCTACATTCGGAAAGGCGGGACATGGCATGCCAATGAGATGCAGCCGTGCAACACACACAGCTGCGTTAGCTCGAAATGCAAATTGACTCACAGCCTCCTCCAATAGGGGGAACAACCGAAGGGAAAAACAGCCAATTCAGGAAACACCCACCTCAAGGAATACACATCCGGCCGGAAAGATGATATCCAACCCGGAAAGGCATCCCCAGGGCGCATCCCAGCATGGTCATGCGTTTCAAAGCCCGAAACCGGAAGTAGGAAAGGACAAATAAACAAAAACATGAATACCTTAAAAAACTTGATCCTGCATGATGTATTCATAACATACAAAGCCCACGAAAAAATAAGCATGTTTCTAAAGGATGATAAAACCATATCTAAAAAGATAAGCTTCATATGGGTACACAAATGAATGTGGCCATAGAAACAAAATAATACAACTATGGGGAAATACACTAAAAGCGAGGAAAAAAAGGAGGGGAGGCTCACCAAAGTGCAGATATTCCCATAGAGATTATTATATATATAAAAAAGGCATATGGACACGCCCACTAGTGTCCATAAATCGAATGGAAAAATTAGAAAATTAAAAATCATGCATGCAATGATAGTTGTAGCATATATATGCATGTAGTGGAATGATAAAAATCCTAAAAATTTATAAATTTTATAAATTCTAATTATTAGTAAAATAAAAGGGAGAAAATTTTCAACTATTATTAATAAAACAGTTAATATCCCATTCGACATTCATGCCGAAAGGGGTATAACACTTCAAATCGTATATCCAGTAGGGATGAGCTTCGTGTTCGAGTCGAACATACGTTCGACTCGAACATTGGCTGTTCGATCGTTCGACGAAGATCGAACGATTTGGGCCGTTCGCGCCAAATTCGAGTGACGCGAACGGCCCACAATGCACTACGCCATCGCAGTGTCATCCAGGCGCTGTGATTGGCCAAGCATGCACTGTGACCCCGCATGCTTGGCCAATCACAGCGCCGGCAGCGAGGAGAGCAATGATTGGCCACAGGCAGGATGCCTGTGGCCAATTATTGCTGAGGGTGTTTAGTACACGCCCCACACTATAAAAGGCCGCCAGCACGGCGGCCTAGTGTAGTGTGTTCCGGAGCAGGGATAGAGTAGCATAGGCAGGGACAGTGACTGTTATTTCTTTCTTGCTTAACCTGGATTCCTTTAGTTTAGGGAAAGAGAAGGATAGGTAGGGAGAGTGTCAGTGTGTTTTGTGCTTCTGCTATAGTGTGCTTAAAAAAAACATTTATTCTAGGGACAGAAAACTCTAGGTAGGGACAGTGTCAGTTTCTTTCACTCTGCAAGTCCTTGTTTCCAGGGACCTGTAAGGACAGTGAGTTAATTGTCCTTGTGCTATATTGTGCTTAAAAAAAACATTTATTCTAGGGACAGAAAACTCTAGGTAGGGACAGTGTCAGTTTCTTTCACTCTGCAAGTCCTTGTTTCCAGGGACCTGTAAGGACAGTGAGTTAATTGTCCTTGTGCTATATTGTGATTAAAAAAAACATTTATTCTAGGGACAGAAAACTCTAGGTAGGGACAGTGTCAGTTTCTTTCACTCTGCAAGTCCTTGTTTCCAGGGACCTGTAAGGACAGTGAGTTAATTTTACTTGTGCTATATTGTGCTTAAAAAAAACATTTTTTCTAGGGACAGAAAACTGTAGGTAGGGAGAGTGTTTTTTTTCTTTCACTCTGCAAGTCCTTGTTTCCAGGGACCTGTAAGGACAGTGAGTTAATTTTCCTTGTGCTATATTGTGATTAAAAAAAACATTTATTCTAGGGACAGAAAACTCTAGGTAGGGACAGTGTCAGTTTCTTTCACTCTGCAAGTCCTTGTTTCCAGGGACCTGTAAGGACAGTGAGTTAATTTTCCTTGTGCTATATTGTGATTAAAAAAAACATTTATTCTAGGGACAGAAAACTCTAGGTAGGGACAGTGTCAGTTTCTTTCACTCTGCAAGTCCTTGTTTCCAGGGACCTGTAAGGACAGTGAGTTAATTTTCCTTGTGCTATATTGTGATTAAAAAAAACATTTTTTCTAGGGACAGAAAACTGTAGGTAGGGAGAGTGTTTTTTTTCTTTCACTCTGCAAGTCCTTGTTTCCAGGGACCTGTAAGGACAGTGAGTTAATTTTCCTTGTGCTATATTGTGATTAAAAAAAACATTTTTTCTAGGGACAGAAAACTCTAGGTAGGGAGAGTGTTTTTTTTCTTTCACTCTGCAAGTCCTTGTTTCCAGGGACCTGTAAGGACAGTGAGTTAATTGTCCTTGTGCTATATTGTGCTTAAAAAAAACATTTTTTCTAGGGACAGAAAACTCTAGGTAGGGAGAGTGTTTTTTTTTTTCACTCTGCAAGTCCTTGTTTCCAGGGACCTGTAAGGACAGTGAGTTAATTGTCCTTGTGCTATATTGTGCTTAAAAAAAACATTTATTCTAGGGACAGAAAACTCTAGGTAGGGACAGTGTCAGTTTCTTTCACTCTGCAAGTCCTTGTTTCCAGGGACCTGTAAGGACAGTGAGTTAATTTTCCTTGTGCTATATTGTGATTAAAAAAAACATTTTTTCTAGGGACAGAAAACTGTAGGTAGGGAGAGTGTTTTTTTTCTTTCACTCTGCAAGTCCTTGTTTCCAGGGACCTGTAAGGACAGTGAGTTAATTGTCCTTGTGCTATATTGTGCTTAAAAAAAACATTTATTCTAGGGACAGAAAACTCTAGGTAGGGACAGTGTCAGTTTCTTTCACTCTGCAAGTCCTTGTTTCCAGGGACCTGTAAGGACAGTGAGTTAATTTTCCTTGTGCTATATTGTGATTAAAAAAAACATTTTTTCTAGGGACAGAAAACTGTAGGTAGGGAGAGTGTTTTTTTTCTTTCACTCTGCAAGTCCTTGTTTCCAGGGACCTGTAAGGACAGTGAGTTAATTTTCCTTGTGCTATATTGTGATTAAAAAAAACATTTTTTCTAGGGACAGAAAACTGTAGGTAGGGAGAGTGTTTTTTTTCTTTCACTCTGCAAGTCCTTGTTTCCAGGGACCTGTAAGGACAGTGAGTTAATTGTCCTTGTGCTATATTGTGCTTAAAAAAAACATTTTTTCTAGGGACAGAAAACTGTAGGTAGGGAGAGTGTTTTTTTTTTTTCACTCTGCAAGTCCTTGTTTCCAGGGACCTGTAAGGACAGTGAGTTAATTGTCCTTGTGCTATATTGTGCTTAAAAAAAACATTTATTCTAGGGACAGAAAACTCTAGGTAGGGACAGTGTCAGTTTCTTTCACTCTGCAAGTCCTTGTTTCCAGGGACCTGGAGAGACATTGAGTGAATTGTCCTTGTGCTATATTGTGATTAAAAAAAACATTTATTCTAGGGACAGAAAACTCTAGGTAGGGACAGTGTCAGTTTCTTTCACTGTGAAAGTCCTTGTTTCAAGGGACAGAGAAGGACACCTGAAGGTAGCCCTTATTGCTTTTTTCCCATCTCCCTGCAGGCCATCTATTAGAATGTCTGGAAGGCAAACAAGGAGAGGCAGACAGTCAGGAGGCAATAAAAGAGGGCAAGCAGGCTCTGTGTCTGGGGGCAACAGTGCTGGTCGTGGACGCGGTGCATTGTCATCAGCACATGGCCATGGGACACGCTTGTCCTTCTTTTCGGCAGCTGGACATGTTGAGCCACATCATGCCGAAGACTTGGTAGAGTGGATGACCAAGCCCTCCTCCTCCTCCTCATCCTCTCTCACCCAGGCTCAGGGTACTGGAAAAGCAGCTGCCAAAGCGTCGTCTTCCCTGGTATCAATGTCAGACAAATCATCAGTCACTCCTTCCCTAGACCCACCATGTCCTCCTCCTGAGGAGTCCCCCGAACTGTTTCAGCACAGTGTTGGGTACATGCTCCAGGAGGATGCCCAGCGTTTCGAAGGGTCTGATGATGAAACCCAGCTAGAGGAAGGCAGTAGCGTGAGAGCAGACAGAGGGGATGCTCAAGAAGGACACCAATCTGGCAGTCATGTTCCAGCAGCTGCAGCATACTGCCAGATTGGCTCCAGTGATGAGGAGGGAGGGGATGATGAGGTCAATGACTCCACGTGGGTGCCTAATAGGAGAGAGGAGGAGGAGGAGGATGAGGAGGAGGCACATCTCCAACGAGGCAGGATGCCCTTTGGTGGCCAGCGTAAGGGCAGTACACCGACGGAATCACACCGCAGAGCTCCGCCTGTGCAGGGCGCTGCCTCTGCCCGTCATTCAAAAAGTTCTTTGGTGTGGGCCTTTTTTGAGGCTAGTGCATCAGATCGCACAGCTGCTGTTTGCAACATATGTCTCAAGCGTATATCGCGTGGCCAAAACATCAGCCGCTTGGGTACCACATGCCTGACCAGACATATGTTGACCTGCCATGCAGCTCGTTGGCAAGCCTACCTCAAAGACCCACACCAAAGAACCAAGCGGACCTCTCCTTGCACCGCATCAGCTGGGATCTCCAACCCCACTATAACTTCAGTCCTCTCTGAAACATGCACTGAGAGGAATGAAGGTGTAGAATTAGGTGTGTCACAGCCAAGTACTTGCGCCCACTCTGCTAGCAGTACACCGACGTCCGATTCTAGCAGGCAAATTTCCCTGCCCCAGCTGCTGGACCGTCGAAAGAAGTTCACTCCCAGCCATCCACATGCCCAGCGGTTGAATGCTAGCTTGGCTAAATTGCTAGCGCTTCAACTGCTGCCTTTTCAGTTGGTAGACTCGGCCCCCTTCCGTGAGTTTGTGCAATGTGCGGTTCCTCAGTGGCAGGTTCCCAAACGCCACTTTTTCTCACGGAAGGCTATTCCGGCTCTCTACCGGCATGTGGAAGGCAATGTCTTGGCCTCGCTGGACAGGGCGGTCAGCGGTAAGGTGCATATTACCGCTGACTCATGGTCCAGCAGGCATGGACAGGGACGTTACCTTTCTTTCACGGCCCATTGGGTCACTCTTTTGGCAGCTGGGAAGGATTCAGGACAAGGTGCAGTAGTGTTGGAGGTTGTCCCACCGCCACGCCTCCAAAATGCTACTACTGGTTGTGACACACCTCTCTCCTCCACCCCCTCCTCTTCTTCTTCCTCCATGGCCTCTTCCTGTGGTTTGTCCTATGAACCAGCGGTGCTCCGTAGCCGTTCACGGGGCTACGCAAGTACGCAGGCAAAAAGATGCCATGCCGTGCTTGCGCTGGTGTGTTTGGGGGACAGAAGCCACACTGGGGCAGAGGTCCTGTCTGCTCTGCAGGGCCAGGCCGAGAGGTGGTTGACGCCACGCCAGCTTAAGCCAGGAATGGTGGTTTGCGACAATGGCACCAACCTCCTCTCCGCCCTCCGACAGGGACAACTGACCCATGTGCCCTGTGTGGCTCACGTCCTTAACCTGGTGGTGCAGCGCTTCTTGGGCAGGTACCCGGGCTTACAGGATGTCCTGAGGCAGGCCAGGAAAGTCTGTGTGCATTTCCGCAGATCTTATAATGCCAGTGCTCGCCTGGCTGAGCTGCAAAAGGAGTTGAACCTGCCCAAGAACCGCCTTATATGTGACATGCCCACCAGGTGGAACTCAACGTTGGCCATGCTGCAGCGGCTGCACACGCAGCAGAGGGCCATCAATGAGTACCTGTGCGACTACGGCACCAGGACAGGGTCAGGGGAGCTTGGTTTTTTTTCTCCACGCCAGTGGGGCATGATCAGGGATGCATGCACTGTCCTGGCACCATTTGAGGAGGCCACGAGGATGGTGAGCAGTGACAGTGCATGCATCAGTGACACTGTACCTCTTGTCCACCTGTTGGAGCACACGCTGCGTGGAATAATGGACAGGGCACTTGAGGCAGAACAGAGGCAGGAAGAGGAGGACTTCCTTGCCTCTCAAGGCCCCCTTTACCCAGACAGTGTTCCTTCTGTCCCACCCATCGCACAGGAAGAGGAGGAGGAGGAGGAGGAGGAGGAGGAGGAGGATTGTGTCAGCATGGAGGTGGAGGCTGGCACTCAGCATCATCAGCAGCAGTCTTTTAGGGATGATTTACAGTCCCAAGAAACCAGTGGACTTGTACGTGGCTGGGAGGAGGTGGCTGCGGATCATGTCGTCCTTAGTGACCCAGAGGACTCCGGAGCGAATGCCTCAGCAAACCTACGCTGCATGGCCTCCCTGATCCTGCAAAGTCTGCGGAAGGATCCTCGTATTCTTCGGATCAAGGAGAGGGACCATTACTGGCTGGCCACTCTCCTTGATCCACGGTACAAGGGTAAGGTTGCGGACCTTATGTTACCGTCGCAGAGGGAGCAGAGGATGAGACAACTCCGGGAGGCCTTGCAGAAAGGTCTGTGCAACGCGTTCCCAGAGACTGGGAGGTTGCAAACTCCTGGTCCTGGACAACGAGTTGCTGAGGCTTCGGCCAGTCAAAGAAGGAGCGGTGGGGAAGGTGGCCGTCTGACCGATGCGTTCAGACAATTCTTTAGTCCGCAGCCCCAAAGTATGATCGGTTCCAGCAACCATCGCCAGCGTCTGATAAACATGGTGCAGGAATATCTAGGGGCAAGGTCAGACTTGGACACCTTCCCCACCGAAAATCCTCTGGCTTACTGGGTCTTGAGGATGGATCACTGGCCAGAGCTTGCACAGTATGCAATTGAGCTACTGGCCTGTCCTGCATCCAGCGTTCTTTCGGAACGCACATTCAGTGCTGCTGGAGGATTTGTCACGGATCACAGGGTGCGCCTGTCCACCGACTCGGTTGATCGACTGACTTTCATCAAGATGAACCAGTCTTGGATCACCACCAGCTACCACACACCTGATGCTGATATAACAGACTAATTGATTTTAAAATGTCACATCCCTTCAAGACTGATGCTGATGCTGAGTGCCTGTGCTGTTATGTTGACTGGCTATCCTCCTCCTCCGAGTCCTCAATGATACGATTGATGATGATAGCTTGGAAGATCATTTTTGTTTATGGGTGCCGCCACCAGTGCCTAACGCCCAATTTTTCAGCCCCTGTTTAACAGGGGCGTGTAATTACAATTTTTGAAGCAATACTTTGCAACAGGGCTCATTGCTGTGCTCCAAGTACAGTATCTGTGAGGAGTTGCAGTGTTGTGCCACCAGTGCCTAAGGCCCAATTTTTCAGCCCCTGTTTAACAGGGGCGTGTCATTACAATTTTTGAAGCAATACTTTGCAACAGGGCTCATTGCTGTGCTCCAAGTACAGTATCTGTGAAGGGTTGCAGTGTTGTGCCACCAGTGCCTAAGGCCCAATTTTTCAGCCCCTGTTCAACAGGGGCATGTAATTACAATTCTTGATCTAATAATTCACAGCAGGGCCCATTGCTGCACCCACCAAGAGTAACTGTCAGGGCTTACAGTGTTGTGGCACCAGCACCACCA
Source organism: Rana muscosa (assembly GCA_029206835.1). Lineage (NCBI taxonomy): Eukaryota > Metazoa > Chordata > Amphibia > Anura > Ranidae > Rana > Rana muscosa. Next base: position 866,018,297 of record CM055122.1, read on the forward strand.
TCAAAGGCCCAATTTTTACTACCACTGTTCAACAATTATATGTAATTAAAATTCCTGATATAATAGTTGACAGCAGGGCGTTCCAGCACCAACCAAGAGTAACTGTGAGTGCTTACAGTGTTGTGCCAACACCAACAACTAAGGGGCCTATTTCTGCAGAGTATATACGGCAGGTCCCTACTTTCAAACATCCAACTTACAAACGACTCCTACTTGCAAACGCAAGAAGACAACAGGAAGTGAGAGGAAATCTACCACTAGGAAGGAAAATTCTCTCCTGTAAGAATAAATATGGGAGAAAGGTGTCTCCTCTGTACTGATGCTTTATCAGCAATCCTTGTTTCAAGAAAAACACCACATTTCAAAAACAGTTGTCATTAGGACGGAAAGTGAGGTGAAATGTTCTGAACAGGGGCACAGACAGCAAAACAAATGTTACAGGGGTGATAACCCTTACCTATGTTTTCCAAAAAGTTTAAAAATAGATTTTTGGTCTGGAGCTACACTTCAACAATGTACCTGTTCAAAATTACAAACAGATTCTACATAAGAACAAACCTACAGTCCCTGTCTTGTATGCACCGCCTGTATACGGCTGTTCAGAGTATATAGGGCCTTTTTTATTTTATGTGCGGGGTTCCCCTTAATATCCATACAAGACCCAAAGGGGCTGGTAATGGGCTGGGGTAGGGGGGGGGTCATGGGGTAGCTATGCCATTTTTCTTAAAGATTTTCATCCATATTACCGGGACCAGACATTACATTAAAGCCGCAAGCAGTTTTAAATGGCTTTTTTTTCCTTTAGAAGTGTCATTTTGTGCAGGGACAGTTCTAAACACGGGAAACACGTGGCACTTCACAGGCATACTTTAGACACCCCCCAGGTACGATATTTAAAGGAATATTTGACTTTTTTTTTTCACTTTATGCATCATTAAAATGACTGCTCCCGGAAAACGACCGTTTTTAAAACTTATTTTTGCATTGATACATGTCCCCTGGTGCAGAACCCGGGTTCCCAAACCCTTTTTAGGACAATAACATGCATAATAGTTTTTATAATTAGCACTTTAGAATTCGAACGTTCGCATCCATTGTATTTAATAGGGTTCTAATGTTCGTTCGAACTTTCGGTCCGTTCGCGGGTTCTGGTGCGAACCGAACCCGGGGGTGTTCGGCTCATCACTAATATCCAGCGAGTTTCGATTTTAGAAATTTCTCGCTTGGACATACTACCCCGCCAATGAGGGGTAAAACGATCAATGGCCAAAAATGTAGTACCTTTGGGGTTCTTATTGTGACATTCCAGATAATGCCGAGATACTGTATGTTTGGGAAAACCTTTTTTGATGTTGGTAATATGTTCGTTCACACGAACATGCATAGCGCATGTCGTGCGGCCTACATATTGGAGACCGCACGGACAAATCAAAAGATAAACGACATTGAGAGATGTACACGTGATGAAGGTATTAATGTCGAATATTCTTCCCGTAGTGTGTGAACTAAATTGGAAAATTTTCCTGCTTTTCTCCTTATTAATGATACACACATTACAGTAGTGGCAGGGATAATAACCTTTGTTTTTCTGAAAAAAGGAAACCCTATTAGGAGCATGCAAAATGTTAGGAGCCACCTGCAGTCTCAGAGGGGGAACTCCTCTAAAAACGACTTGCGGCCTATCAGGTCCCAAAATTTTATCATTACGTAAGACTCCCCAATGTTTGCTGTAGATTCTCTTGATGTCAGTATGCTGTGTTGAAAAAGTGGTGACCATAGCAAAATTATAGTTGGTCTCACTAGAAGGCACTCTATCCTTCTTTCTGAGGATAAAAGCACGATCAGTGTCTCCCACTTCTTTAATGGTAGCATCAAGATCTTCTGGTGCATATCCCTTCTCTATAAACCTTTCTTTTAGTACATTGGCCTGTGTGAAAAAATCTCCCTTCAGAGTGCAATTTCGCCTCAAACTAACAAATGGGCTTTTAGGTATTGATTTCAGCTATGATGGATGATGACAACTATCACGACCTATGTAACCATTACGGTCCGTACTCTTAAAAAAGGTTGATATATTAAAAATACCATTCTTGATCCGTAGATCAAGATCCAAAAAATGTATGCCCTCAGAACTCATTTCATACTGTAATAAAATCCCCAAAGAATTATTATTGAGAGACTGCATGAAGGTGGTCAGAGATGTTATGTCACCATTCCACAGGAGGAGGATGTCATCTATATACCTCCCCCAGAAGATCAACTCAGGTCTCCTGTTGGTATAGATGACATCCTCCTCCCATTTAGCCATGAATAAATTGGCCATGCTCGGCGCAAATTTGGCGCCCATGGCAACCCCCCTATTTTGAAGGTAATGAGTTCCCCCAAACCAGAAATAGTTGTGGGTCATGGCATAGTTCAGTAGCTCCAAGACAAATTCCTGTTGAAACGGGACCAAACTGGAGTCCGTCTTGAGGAAGGTTTCTACAGCTTCCAACCCATCAGTATGTGAGATAATGGTGTAGAGGGAGGCCACATCGGCAGTAGCCAAAATGTAGCCATCCCTCCACTCCAAACTCTCAAGAGATCTAATAACTTGTGCAGAATCTTTGATGTAAGATGGTGTGTCAGACACCAAAGGCTGCAGGAAACCATCAATGTACTTGCCAATTCTCGAGGTAATAGAGTCAAGCCCGCTAATAATAGGTCTTCCGGGTGGGTTAGTCAGACTCTTATGTACCTTAGGCAAAAAATACATGATAGGTTTTCTAGGGGCCAATGGAATAAGAAAATCTCTCTCCTTCTTATTCAAAAGATTATTCTCAAATCCCCTTTCAATAAGTGAAGAAAGTTCCTTCCTGTATCTAAAGATGGGGTCATGGCTAAGTGGAATATAAGTATCCACATCTGACAAAATTCTTTCCATCTCTGAGACATATGAACTTTTATCCATGACTACAATGCCCCCTCCCTTGTCCGCTGGACGAACAATAATATCATCTCTCTCTTTTAGGGATTTTAATCCCTCACGAAACCGAGAGTCCTGATAGTTCTTCTTAATTTTCAATTTATCAAGGTCTTTCAAAACTAGTTCTTTAAAAAACGATATAGAGGGTGGTACAAATCCATTCGGATTAAAGAGGGAAGCGTTGGTTAGACTGGAATGTTTAATTACATTTGTCTCATTTACATTAATAGTTACAGGTTGAGACAAAAAATATATTTTTATATTCACCTTTCGGATGTATTTCTGAATATCTATAAAGGCGCCAAATTTGCTGAGGGGTTTATCCGGAGCAAATTTGAGTCCACGATCCAATACAAATTTCTCATTATCAGTAAGTGGTTGCTGGCTAATTTTAAAAATGCCTGCATCTCTTACACCCTTTGTCTTTTTCGATCGGCTCCTCCTCCCCCCTCGGGTCCCTCTCCTGGATCTCCTCCCCTCTTGCCTCCCTGTGGGACCCTGGGAAAAAAAGGGGGGCAGAAGAGGAGGATGGTAGATCCGGATGATGAGAGGAGCCCGGATAAGGTATGAAGGGTCTTCTGGGCGGATAAAAACCTGGGCTATCCCAACCTGATCGTCTAGGATCAGGTCGTGTGTTCCTTGGAGACTTGCCATACTTTCTGTTTGGTTCAGCGTGCATTCCGCGCATCGGAAATGATGTAGGCAAAAGTGACATCACAGTCTCTGGCCCCATCCAGTGTAAAAAGCCTGTGTCCCTGGCTCCATGTTATGGTTTCACCCAGGGCCGTTTGAAGGAATTTGGGGGCCCCAAGCAAAATGGACTTGGAGGCCCCCCCCCCCGCAAAGCCTACAGGAACCACAGCATAGCGATAAAGTTTATCCTGGCAGGAGAGGACACACAAACACATCATAGCAGGGCAGGGAGGGTTCATGCTGGGACTGGAAATCATGTGACCCCCCCAAAAGTGAGGAACTACAGGTCCCAGCATGAACCCCTCAGAGCTGACTACTGCTCCAGTCCTGCCCAGTGCCCACATAAGGGTGGTCACTGGGCAGGACTGGAGCAGGAGTCAGCTCTGAGGGGTTCATGCTGGGATCTGTAGTTCTTCATTTTTGGGGGTGTCACATGATTTTAAGTCCCAGCATGAACCCTCCCTGCTCTGCTAGGATGTGTTTGTGTGTCCTGAGGGGTTCAGCTGGGACCTGTAGTTCTTCACTTTTGGGGGGGGGGGGGTCACATGATTTCAAGTCCCACAATGAACCCTCCCTGCCCTGCTAGGATGTGTTTGTGTGTCCTATCCTGGCAGGGCAGGGAGGGTTCATGCTGGGACTGGAAATCACGTGACCCCCCCCAAAAGTGAAGAACTACAGGTCCCAGCATGAACCCCTCAGAGCTGACTACTGCTCCAGTCCTGCCCAGTGCAGTGCCCACCCCTTATGATGTGTTGATCAGTGCTGTGCTGACAATGGTGAGTGAGCAATGCTTACTTGCCTGCTTTCTACAGCTGGCTGAAATCTGTCTCACTCTGTCAAGTCTTTCTGTGTTCTTCAGACTTCAGCACAGCAGCATGCTGCTGCCTGAGTGGCTGGACAGTGTGCCTCGAGGACAGAGCGGGAGGAGGAGGAGGAGGAGGAGGAGGAGGGTGGACTTGGAGGCGGAGCTAGCTAGAAGATCTTTCCTCCGCTGCCTGTGATAGGCACAACTCTGCCTCTCTCCTGCTCTGCTAGTGACGTCACTGGTTGCTACAAGCCAAGCGGGCTTCACGTAGCAACCAGCAGAGACAGTGCCAGCTAGCTAGGCTAGGGGGGTCCACAGCCACTGTCAGATCGATCCTGCATTTGATTTAGATCGACCCAGGGCAGCATTGGAAATCCAGGACAGTGACAGGCAGCAGGCAGGCATCCTAGGCTGGGGCCCCAGGCCAGCTGGGGCCCCAGGCAATTGCTTGTTTTGCCTGTCCTGTTCCGACGGCCCTGGTTTCACCTGACAGTCGCTACTCTGCAGAAACACAGTATTGATGTAGTTGCCAATGGGTAGTACCCCAGTGTACAGCTGACTATCTCAGCCTTTTTACCCCAGAGGAAACCTTGAAATAATTTTCATGTGTTGGGGAATCCCTGCTAAAGCAAATTCTTTGGTGGTCAATGGAAAAAATTACCCATACACTGGTGGCCAGTGGGAAGAAGGGTCCCTGTACAGTGGTGGTCAGAATGCACCCCTTATAGACAGTTAACTTGATTGCTGGAGTCATATGGCCTAGGACCCGAAAATTATGCAGGCACCATAAAATAGGATGTCAGTCAGCCACAGCTCAAGGAACACATAACAACCTCTGGAGTAACCCTAGGGTTTCACAGAAGCCTGATTGAAAATGGCTGGTGTACAGCAAGAGAACAAGAATTTCAACAGATTCTTCGGACAGTGTATCCCTGAAAAAAATCAATCATAGAGCATATATTGTAGCTGGTGGGACACATAAGAATTATTACTTATAACTCTATTTTTACAGGCTAAATTTTTTATTTATTTATTTATATTTATTAAGCCATGCCCCTGAAAGTGGAAGTCCAGTCTAAAACTAAAATATCTAAATATACTTGCAGCCACAATCTAAGGCTAACCTATTTAGTCCTGTAAAGCAAAACTGACTATACATACCTTTCTTTCTCGTACATCACGGGACACAGAGCGACATAGTCATTACTAATGGGTTATATAGTTACCGTCAGGTGCTGGCACTGGCAACTTCCAAAACCGGAAGTACCCTCCCCTATATAAGCCCCTCCCATCCGGGAGCACCTCAGTTTTTTGACAGTGTCTAAGGTGTTGGCCAAGAAGAAACATGTGTTTTTCACTGAGCTTGCGTACAGGTTCTTTTGGGCCTCAGTAAGCTATTCCGGATCCGACCAAAAAAGCTTCATAGCTAAACGGTCGGTACCCGGGCCTTGCAGAGAAGAGCAAGGTTCTGCCTGTAATGCTTCTCTTAGGAGAGCTGGACCCTGGGATCCAGAGCTCTGGTCATACCCACGACCAAGATGTTTTCTGTGCAGGGTGCTATACAGGTCCAGGGGAGTGGAATCCTTGGGAACCCGGTCCCTGAAGGTTTGATTACAATGCCTGCCGTGATAGGTGAAGTTTGGGCTTTTGTGGACCAAACAAAGTCCTGCGGCGGGGAACAGGTAAGTGGGGGCCCCCAGGAACTTGGTTCTATTAGGGGACCCCCAAGCCTAATTTGTCTTTCTGTCTGTTACCTAACGGTATTCCCGCTAATATCTGTGCATGCCTGTAACTACTAAAAAAATGTAATAATTTTTAATGGTGGTCAAGAAAAAAAAAAAAAAAAAGAATGTTTTTTTATATATGTTTAGTATATTAAACTGCGGTACCTGTGTTTGTCCACTAGAGGCCGCTGTGGAATGTTTTTCTTGTCATATGGACTAGTTTCTTCTCAGAGAGCAAAGTCCAGGCAGCTGGTGAGTTCTCCTACAGGAAACTGTTTCCTCTGCCATGTTGCAGTGTTCGTCTATCCCCCGGCCTGCGGCAAAGGGGGCCCTGGCTCCTGTCCCTGGTTTCCATGTTTGAAAATTAGCGCCGAGGCGCACGTGGCCGCGCGCGTGCGCGTGCACGCGCCTCTATATATAGAGGTGGCCGGAAAAAGGGGCGGGGCCTGGGGGATGACGCTCTGTGCGCGCCGCAGCGCTTCTGCGCATGTGCGGGCGTCCCAGCAGGTTTTTAAAAAGCCACATTATTGCAGTAAGCTGGCTATGAAGTACAGAGACAGAGCTGGCAACATTTAAAGGCATACAGCAAGCGGTTGATACAGGCATCCCCTAGAAAGGCACATTAGTAGACACCAACTGTGATATAGCAGCAATTGTGCTAGACTATTCTCAGTAAAAGAGGTGTATTACGGCTGGAATACCTCAGCTTTAGGCTTAGGAATATGCCGTCCAGTAGCTCCGGAACTGAATCTTCCAGGAAGCGAAGGGGGTCTCATCGGGCTCTGAGGATCTTGGGCATACTCCTGCTGCACCAGTCTCCCCTGAAGTTCAGAGGTAAGTGACCGTAGAGACCCCGCAGGGGTACTTGGTACTGTGGCTGTCCTCAGTCACCTGCTCCTGTGTATGTAACAGAGGAGGTTTTTTCCTCAGCTCTGGGAGGATTAGAGAGAGATTGTCAAAATTTATCGCTGCCTCCCTGTCAGGGAAAGCACGCCCGATCTCCGTCTCCTCCTTCAGAGTGCCTGTTAGCAGAGCAACAGTCCCATACAGGGATCGACCTGCCTGAAGGGGATCAGGATAAGGTTGATTCTGTTATAGAGGAATCAACAGTGGGGGAACCCTTTCTCAGCATCTCGAGCTGAAAGATTATGGGTTCAGTCTCTGACTAACATGGTCCGATCAGCATTTAAAAATGCACCTTGCGGAACCATCAACCACTACTGTATCCTCGTTGGGGTCGCTAGAAGCCCCCAGACTGTTTGTTCTTTTCCACTTCACCCTTTACTGAAAGGGCTCATTTACCAGGATTGGGAACGTCCTGAGAAAATATTTATTCCCCCAAGAGATTTCCGGTGGTCTATCCCATGGAGGATAAGTTCATCAAAAAAAAAAAAAAAAAAATGGAAGGTCCCTACAGTGGACGCAGCCATCTCTTGTATGTATAAATCACTGACATGTCCAGTGGATAATGTCCAAATGTTCAAGAACCCAATAGATAAAAGATTGGAGTCCTTATGAAAATCTGCTTGGTGATACAACCAGCAGTAGCAGCTATTGGGGTCTGCTAAGCAGTGAAGGATCAGTTGAAACAGGTCTTGAGGGACTTGACAGATCAGCAGGCTTTGCCCTAGCTGATCTACCTAGAGCCTTAGGCTTTGCGGTTGACGCCATAGAGGATTCAGTCCATCAGGCCTCCCGCCTTACGCTGTCTATAGTACATATGCGTAGGCTCCTATGGCTCAAAAACTGGTCTGCTGAAGCTCCCTGTAAAGAATGGCTGGTTAGCGTCCCATTTCATGGTGAACGCTTATTCAGGGAAAACCTGGACAAATATCCAGAAAATTTCCAGCGGTAAAAATACGCTCTTGCCGGTTAAAAGCAGAGTTAGAGGTCCCTCTTTAAGAGGCCTGCTTCTCCAGTCCCTGGGGCATCGGCTGTGTAACAGTTCCGACGGCCTCCTCGGTCAAATCCCGGGGGTAAAAAACAGGGACAGTAGCAGGGTAATGAGAAACCCTGGGTCAGGGGAGGTACAAAACCTCCCCCAAAGTTAAATTCATGAAGCCCCCACTCAGTCGGGTGGGGGGAGGACTCCAGTTGTTCGCAAGAGACCTGGCGGGACACGATCAAGACAGATAGGTGCTCTCCGCAGTAGGTTTGGGATACAGTTTGGAGTTAAAAGACTCTCCTCCTTCCCATTTTTGAGGTCAAACGTGCCAAGGGATCCCCGGAAGAGAGAGTCCCTCCTGTTGGCACTAGAACAACTATTGCTCCAAGGAGTAATTATGGAGGTTCCCCTGGAAGAATGAGGGTTCGGGTTTTACTCAAACCTCTTTACAGTCCCGAAGCAAACGCGGACGGGAGGCCCATATTAATTCTAAAAGGGCTATACAAATTCCTGTATATCAGGACTTTCCGATGGAGTCGATCCGATCGGTGGCCACTGCCCTACAAGGGGAGGATTGGTTAGCCACGATCGACATCAAAGATGCTTATTTGCACATTCCCATCTTTCCAGTCCACCAAAAATTTCTACGCTTTGCAGTAGAAGGGCGCCATTTTCAGTTCAGAGCCTTACCCTTCGGTTTGGCCACAGCACCACGAGTGTTTACAAAAATTCTGGCCCTTTATTGGCCAATCTAAGAACACAAGGTGTAATGATAATGGCATATCTGGATGACTTGTTGCTGATAGACCACTCAGTGAAAAAACTAGACGTGGTCGTTCACAAGACGATCAAGTATCTGGAATCTCACGGTTGGATTATCAACCGAGACAAGTCAGCCCTAAAAACCAGTCAAAAGTCTGGAATACTTGGGGCTAAGGTTGGATTCAGGCCAGAGAAAAATATTCTTGCCTCGAGGAAAGGTGTTGTCTTTGAAAGATTTGATCCACTTAGTGGGTACAAAAAAGACAGCCGTCCATACGCCTGTATATGAGGCTGCTGGGAAAAATGGTGGCATCATTCGAAGCAGTACCCTACGGTCAATTCCATTCAAGGAATTTGCAAGGGGCCATACTGTCAGCCTGGAACAAAAAAGTTCAGGCCCTAGACTTACAATGTCCTTGTCCCCTTCCGTTCGCAAGAGCCTCCGTTGGTGGTTGGTTCCCCAGAATCTGGAAAAAAGGAAATCCTTCAGTCCGATTTCTTGGAAGGTGGTCACTACAGATGCCAGCCTTATAGGCTGGGGAGCAGTACTGGAGCAATAGTCTCTACAGGGCAGATGGTCGGATGCAGAAAAGGCCCTGCCCATCAATCTCTTAGAGATACGAGCAGCCCGGTATGCCCTAGTAGCATGGACATCCAAACTCCAAGGGTCCCCTGTCAGAATGCAATCAGACAATGCCACAGCAGTGGCATATATCAATCATCAGGGGGGCACCAGGAGTCGTGCAGCCCAGAGGGAAGTAAATTACATCCTGAAATGGGCAGAAAAATATGTCCCAGCCATATCTGCGGTATTCATTCCAGGAGTGGAGAATTGGAAGGCGGACTTTCTAAGTCGCCAGCAATTAGGCCCAGAGGAAGGGTCCCTTCACCCCGAGGTTTTCTGGACAATATGTCAGTGGTGGGGAACATCGGATGTAGATCTTCTAGCATCCAGATTCAACACAAAGGGGGACAGGTTTGTCTCTCGGACAAGGGATCCCCTAGCTTGCAGCTCGGATGCCCTAGTGTTCCCTTGGGATCAGTTCAAGCTGATATATGCATTCACACCGCCACAATGGTTACCTCGATTACTCCGCAGAATCAGGGTAGAAAAGAAACCGGTGATTCCGGTGGCTCCAGCGTGGCCCCGAAGAGCGTGGTACGCGGAGATTGTAAAATTTCAGTGGGGAGTCCTTGGACTCTCCCACGTCGTCCGGCTTTCGCAAGGACTGATATACCACCCTTCCTTACCAGCCCTAGGTTTGACGGCCTGGCTATTGAAGCCCACATTCTAAAAAAGAGAGGGCTCTCTAATGCTGTGGTATCTACCATGATCAATGCCAGGAAGCCGGTATCCAGGCAGATCTACTATAGAATCTGGAAGGCGTACATCGCGTGGTGTGAGGCCAAGAAATGGCATCCACATAAGTACGTAATAGGTAGGATTCTGGACTTCCTACAGTGGGCTGTAGATAGGAAGCTTGCCTTGAGTACTATCAAGGGTCAGATTTCGGCCTTGTCAATATTTTTTCAAAGGCCCTTGGCTTCGCATTCACTAGTCAAAGCCTTTATACAAGGAGTGATGCGTATTAGTCCTCCGGTTAATATTCCCATATGTCCATGGGATCTAAACTTGGTTCTGTCGGTTCTACAGAAACAACCATTTGAACCATTACAGCATATTTCCTTGGTGCTTCTCACCAGGAAATTGATTTTTCTAGTAGCCATTTGTTCGGCTAAAAGAGTATCGGAATTAGCAGCTATGTCCTGTAAGGAGCCATATCTGGTTATCCATAAGGACAGAGTAGTGTTACGTCCTCATCCAGCCTTTCTTCCTAAGGTGGTATCGAGTTTTCATTTGAACCAAGATGTGGTTCTTCCTTCTTTTTTCCCCAAGCCTACTTCGGTAGAGGAAAAGTTATTGCATTCTTTGGATGTAGTAAGAGCAGTTAAAGCTTATCTAAAAGCCACTGCTCAGATTCGCAGAACGGATACTTTGTTTATTCTGCCGGAAGGCCCCAGAAAGGGTCAGGCAGCGTCAAAATCTACTTTAGCCAAGTGGATTCGACAGGTCATAATACAAGCCTATAGCTTGAGAAGTAGACCGCCTCCGTTCAAAGTTAGGGCGCACTCCACGAGAGCAGTTGGAACTTCATGGGCAGTGCATCACCAGGCCTCCCTGGCTCAAGTCTGTAAGGCCGCAACATGGTCTTCAGTACACACGTTTACTAGGTTCTACCAGGTGGACGTTAGAAGTCAGGAGGATGTCGCCTTTGGGCGCAGTGTGTTGCAGGCCGCAAAAGATCCTCATGTCTGATAGCGCTCAGCTTATATATGGTGTATCCCCCCCCTCATTTGGCATTGCTTTAGGACATCCCATTAGTAATGACTATGTCGCTCTGTGTCCCGTGATGTACGAGAAAGAAAATAGGATTTTTATAACAGCTTACCTGTAAAATCCTTTTCTTGGAGTACATCACGGGACACAGAGCTCCCGCCCCTCTTTGGGGACACTTATTGCTTTGCTACAAAACTGAGGTGCTCCCGGATGGGAGGGGCTTATATAGGGGAGGGTACTTCCGGTTTTGGAAGTTGCCAGTGCCAGCACCTGACGGTAACTATATAACCCATTAGTAATGACTATGTCGCTCTGTGTCCCGTGATGTACTCCAAGAAAAGGATTTTACAGGTAAGCTGTTATAAAAATCCTATTTTTCTGAAGCCGATCTGATTCAATCTCGCACTGAGCTGTTAGTGGCAGCTTCTGTAGGCGGGTGCAGAAGAGGCAGCGACGATGGAATCTCCATACAGTAAGTCTATGGGTGACATCACTTGCCAGACATTTCACAGCCATTGTCGGCTGTGTCCTGCACAGAGCTTCCATTGCTGGAGACCGGACCAGAGCGGCTTTATAAAAGGTATCTATAGCGAGTTTTGCTTTACAGGGTTAGATAAGTAGTCTTATGCCTTGTACACACGATCGGAATTTCCGATGAAAAAAGTCTGACTGAACTTTTTCATGTTTTATTTTTTTTCTGACTTGAAAAAAATTGTATCGGAAAATCCGATCGTCTGTGTGGAACTCTGACGGAGAAAAAAAACACGCATGCTCAGAATCAAGTTGACGCATGCTCGAAAGCATTGAACTTAATTTTTCTCGGCTTGTCGTAGTGTTTTACGTCACCGCGTTTTGGACGGTCGGAATTTGGTCTGACAGTGTGTATGCAAGACAGCTTGAACGGAATTCCGACAGGAACATTCCATCGGATTTTATCCCATCGGAAATTCCAATCGTGTGTACAGGGCATAAGATTGTGCCTGGAAGTAGGTTTAGAGATTTTCGTTTTTAGGCTGGACTTCCACTTTAACCACTTAAGCACCGGACCAATATGCAGCATAAAGACCAGGCCCCTTTTTGCGATTCGGCACTGCGTCGCTTTAACTGACAATTGCGCGGTCGTGCGACGTGAGTCCCAAACAAAATTGACGTCCTTTTTTTCCCACAAATAGAGCTTTCTTTTTGTGGTATTTGATCACCTTTGCGGTTTTTATTTTTTGCGCTATAATCAAAAATAGAGCGACAATTTTGAAAAAAATTCAATATTTGTTACTTTGTGCTATAATAAATATCCCCAAAAAATATATAATTTTTTTTTTCCTCAGTTTAGGCTGATACGTATTCTGCTACATATTTTTGGTAAAAAAGATCGCAATCAGCGTTTATTGATTGGTTTGCGCAAAAGTTATAGCATTTACAAAATAGGGGATAGTTTTATGGCATTTTTATAAATTATTTATTTGTTCTAGTAATGACGGTGATCAGCGATTTTTTTGTGACTGCGACATTATGGCAGACACATCAGACACTTTTGACACATTTTTGGGACCATTGTCATTTTTACAGCGATCAGTGCTATAAAATACACTGGATACTGTAAAAATGACACTGGCAGTGAAGGGGTTACCACTAGGGGCGCTGAAGGGCTTAAGTGTGCCTAAGGGAGTGATTACTACTGTTAGGGGGCGTGGCTACGAGTGACACGTCAACGATCTCCCGCTCTGATTACACAGAGCGGAGATCGGTGACAGTGTCAGTAGGCGAGCGGGGAGATGTTGTGTTTACACAAACATCTCCCCGCTCCATCCCTCCGTAAGATGATCGCGGGGATCCCCGCAGCGATCGAGTCCACGGGACTCACAGGGAAGGTAGCGGGGTCGCGAGTGCGCCGCCGGCGGCACGCGCGCGACCCCCATGTCGGGCAGTTAAAGGGGACGTACAGGTACGTTGATGTGCCTGTCCGTGCCATTCTGCCGACGTATATCTACTGGAGGCGGTCATTAAGTGGTTAAACACTAACTGCTTTTAAGATTTCCCACTGCTTTCATCTATCCTTCCATGTACTCACCTCCAAATGTTGCCATGTTTTCTTTAGCTGTGGCCATGCCTGTTGCTATATATGGTAAATATGGTGTTGACTGGTAGTACCATATATGGTAATGATGGTAGTGATTTTTTTTTTTTGTCAGACTGTGATTAGTTGATTTGACAAATGTCAGCCTCGAAACCTTAATGACTTGGAGAGGATCTGCAAAGAGGAGTGGGACAAAATCCCTGAGAAGTGTGCAAACCTGGTGGCCAACTACAAGAAACATCTGACCTCTGTGATTGTCAACAAGGGTTTTGCCACCAAGTACTAAGTCATGTTTTGCAAAGGGGTCAAATACTTATTTCATTCATTAAAATGCAAATCAATTTATAACTTTTTTGAAATGCGTTTTTTCAGGATGTTTTTGTTGTTATTCTGTCTCTCACTGTTAAAATAAACCTACCATTGTTTCGAGTCATATTGTATGTTACTACTTGACAAAAAATCGAAATAACCTAAGAATATTAATCCAGCTATGTTGACACTATAGAGAATTTTATGTAAAGTGATTTTTTTTTAATCTTATCACAGCAAACCTGTATGTTTAAAAGTACTTTGCTGCAGCTTAATTTATGGTGTCTGTAGAAATAATTCTCAGAAAGGTACAGTCAGACCCTCTAGGGTATGACACGTGACCTTATCATAAAGTGTAAGGTGAGACATTTTCTGGGAATTGCCCATGAGAAGGAAAATCTGACATACAATATTCTGAATGTGGTTTGTAGGGGAGTGGGAGCAGGCTGTGAAGAGAAACACCTGCAGCATATGGAGAACTGAGACATAAGATGTCTCTTTGTGAATAGGCACATATGCCATATGTCTCCAGTTCCTGAGGTAGTTTATCTTCATATATGAAAACAAAACCTGGATATAGATAAAGAGGCATAAAAATACCACAACCCTTTCTCCAATCTAAAGCTCTTTTATATAAAGTATATTAGATCACATTTGTGCCTAAACTGTGGTAAGACAGGTGCAGCAATATTGGGGCCCTTACCTAATGAATGCCACATGGGGAAACAAGCCCTAAATATATACACGTTATGGTGGATATTGCTAGTTCAAAACATGCCTCTGAAAGGCTATGCAATCCAAAAGCGCTAACACCTGCCCACAAATACTCTCAACTGGGACAGCTCGAGTGCCAAGTGCCAGAATTGCCAGATGGACACTCCAGGCCTAGCTAATGGCAGAAAGTAAACGAGTGACTAAAGAAGCAGAGTCCTGTAGGCCATTTTACCCTACTATCCATCCTATGCCAAGGAAGTGGCAAAGTTGCTGATGGTTGCATGAACAAACCCTTAGAAGTTTTTTGCTATTCATTTTTAAACATTGTTATATTTTTAATAACAACATCCAAGATTATCTCCAGAATTTCAGCCGTGAAATGGCCTGACTATCATTTTTTTTAAGCCACAGCTCCAATTTTAATATTCTCATGCATATGAAACAATATTCTGAGTAGCATAAATTAGATAAAAAGTGACAATGCTTGTCACCTCACATAATAACATTTTTAGATTTGGAGCAAATTGTAGCTGAAACATGCTCTCACAGCTGCAGCCAAACGAGATACTTCTTTAGAGTGAACAGATGTCGTCATTATCATATGAATAGCATTGGCGTGCACTGTGAGGTTATGGCATCATGGTGTGTCCTGGGAACAAGGTTGTCATTCTTGATCTATCGACTCTACAGCATTAACCACACTGTTAGTGGGCACTACATAGTCTTCCAGTGCCGCATTTAGGCATAGAATTTTTAAATGAACACTTAAAGTAGATGTAAACATTAGACATTTGGTTTGCTAAAACACTGTGCATCATAAATAATTGCCATTTATTTATTTATATTTTTTAAATGCTGTTTTTACTTTACTGTCATTTGTTGCATCTCAGGCTTGCTGATCTTCAGCTTCTTTGAAGCCATTTCCTTTCTACATGCATGTAACCTGCTCACTGGTCCTTTCGCTGGGTGAGTGCCATAGACTCACCATTGGTGGAAGGTCAGAATGGTGTCCTGCACCCACAGTAAAATGATGGGTTGAATGGTGCTGATGTCTTAATGTCGGCAATGCTTACTGCATTACTGAGGATCATCTATGGCCCTGCATGTCATGGCCTAGAGGTCTATTTATAAAAAAATAAAACAAAGATCATTGAATGTGCATGTACATTCATTCTGTGCAAACTGGACAAAAACAAATGATATTAGGCTATTTTCTTTTCTGAGCCCCTTGTATTAGGGGGAATAATAAAATGCCACATTACCATCTACTAGATGGAGCTGAGGAGCATAGGAAATACATTTGTCTTTGTAACAAGAGATACAAAGGTTGATTTACTAAATGTAGAGAGTGCAACATCTGTTGTAGCTGTGCATGGTAGCCAATCAGCTTCTAACTTCAGCTTGTTCAATTAAAGTGATACTATAGGTTCACGTTTAAAAAAAATAAAAATAACAAACATGTCATACTTACCTCCACTGTGCAGTGTGTTTTGCACAGAGTGGCCCCGATCGTCCTCTTTTGGGGTCCCATGGCGGCTCTCGCGGGTCCTCCCCGCTATAGATAACCCCCTCTGTGAAGCTCTCTCCCGAGGGGGTTACCTTGCGGACACGCTCCCGTGTCATACACTCTGCGTCCATAGCCGCCGAGTGTATGACTCGGCCCCGCCCCCCGGCGGCCGCGTCATTGGATTTGATTGAGCAAATGGCTGCGCTGCTATCAATCTATCCAATAAAGAGCAGAGAAGCTGGGGGGAGAACGACGCGGGATCGTGCCCACGGAAGTTTGGGGCTCAGGTAAGTAAAACGGGGTCTCGGGGGGTCAGACAGTGCAAGGTTTTTTTCACCTTAAAGTGGAGCTCCACCCTAAATAGCAACTTTTGCTATTTGGAACCCTCCCCCCCTCCGGTGTCACAATTGACACCTTTCAGGGGGGAGGGGGGTGAAGATACCTGTCTAAGACAGGTATTTTCACCCACATCCAGGAGTCCTCTTTCCGGGAATCTGCCGGAGTGATGTCACTTCCCGCAGACTTCCCTTGGTGTTCTGGGAGACACTCGGCTCCCAGAACAAAGGAGCACCAATCAGAACGGCGCAGCGCGACTCGCGCATGCGCCATAGGGAACCGGGCATGAAGCCGCAGGGCTTCACTTCCTGGTTCCCTCAGCGAGGATGGCGGAGGGAGCAGCAGAGCGACGAGCGATCGCTCGTCCTCTGCTGCGGACGTCGCTGGACTCCAGGACAGGTAAGTGTCCAAATATTAAAAGCCAGCAGCTGCTGTAGCTGCTGGCTTTTAATATTTTTTTTTCCGGCGGAGCTCCGCTTTAATGCATAGGATGCATTAAGGTGAAAAAACAAGAAGCTTTACAACCCCTTTAAGCTTTGACAAAAAACCTGGAAGCTGATTGGTTTCTATGCAGAGCTACGCCAGATTTTTCACTCTCCAGTTTTAGTAAATCAACCCCACTTTGTAACAATTCTAGGGAATACTAGAGGAATTCAGCAAATATATGTAACCACTGGTTATATTTATTTGTCAATTCCCTCCAGCATTCTCTGGAGTTGTTGCATTGTATCTCTTATTACAAAGCTGTATATACCCGTATTTCCTATGATCTTCAGCTCCATCTAGTAGCCATTTTACTACTGCCCATATTAAAAGGGGCTCAGAAAAGAAAATAGCCTAATATCATTTGTTTTTGTCCAGTTTGCACAGAACAAATGTATATGCAGATTCGATGAATGAATGGCTGTGCATTTATTTTTATTTGTTTTAATAAATAGGCCCCTAAGTGTGTTTAAATTCTATCTTTACATTAATAAAGAAAAACAAAACAATGCAAATGTTTAAAGATTCTGATTTCTACTTTCTGTATGTGGCCAGATATATCTTGTCCATGTTGAAGGAAGAAAAATCTTGTTTTGCAAAGAGTGATGAGGGATTAGAACATCTGTCAGGCTCTGCAAGTAAGTACACCCCATGGAAATTGTTGACTTTTTCAACATATTTGAGCAGGAAAACATTAGATCTCCAGTGCCCAACCTGAGGACCTTTGGCACTTGTTGCCTAGCCTTTGGGGCCCCTGCACACATGAGTTTTACCTAGTTTCGGGTCAATGAAGGCAAAATATTCTTTTGACTGGCTTCTTGACTGGCTTCTTGTTTTTCTTTTCTTTGATCTTTTAGATCTTGCTGAAAAAAATATTTCATATGTAATATTTAAGGTAACTGTAGGTAGTATAAATGTGAAAGCATTGATTGTAAAAGGGCTGTGATCTCTAGCAGTCTCATGTAAAGCATGTCTCTAGTCTCCAACAATTCTTGTTCCATATTTTGAGGCCTCTTACCATCTTCTGTAGCATGTCTGCAGTCTGTGATAGCTTCCTGTAGCATTACATTCACTAAATATTTTGTGGGCCCTTTAGTGATGTCAGGGGCCAGACTTAAGGCACACTCAGGGCCACCATCAGGGGGTACAGGCAGTACACCTGTAAGGGGCCCGGAGGTCCCCAGGGGCCCGGATGCCCCCCTTTTATTTAATTTTTTTTTTTGTAAGGGGCCCAAAGGTCCCCAGGGGCCCGGAGTTCCCCAGGGCCCCGAATGTCAACCCCCCTTTTTTTTGTTTTATAATACATTATTTTTTATTCATTTTTTTATTTTTTATTTTTTTTATTTATGTTATTTATATATATATATTTTTGTAAGGGGCCCAGAGGTCTCCAGAGGCCCGGGGGTACCCAGGGCCCCGGATGGTAACCTCCCTTTTTTTTTTATAAAAATTATTATTTTTTTATTTTTATATTTTTTTTTTTTTGTAAGGGGCCAAGAGGTCCCCAGGGCCCCGGATGGCAACCTCCCTTTTTTTTTTTTTTTTTTTTATAAAAATTATTATTTTTTGTAAGGGGCCCAGAGGTCCCCAGAGGTCCGGATGGCAACCCCCCTTTTTTTTTTGTTCTTTTGTTTTTTTTGTGTTCGTCAGCACCCAAAGCCCCCCCCGACCTCAACAATTCGCGGCGGCAGCACCCCCCACTTCTCAATTTGTGGCACCCCCCCCCCGATTCTCAATTTGCGGCAGCCCCCTCCGCTTCTCAATTTGCGGCGGCAGCACCCCCCGTTCTCCTCTGCTCCAGGGGGCCCGTGCCTGAAGCTGTGTAAGGGGCCCCAAAATTCCTGACCTGATGGTGGCCCTGGGCACTCTATATCCACTAAGTTTATCTACTAAGTTTACCAACACCACATTAGATCTTTATTTAACCACTCCTGGACCGCCCACCGTACATATGTATATGTTGGTTGCTACGAGTCACAACATCCACACATTCCACCCTGCTGCCAGACATCCATTAGACACACTCCTTTAGTCAATGAACAGTCTCTTGCTTGTTTTTGTTTTATTAGGGGATTCATTTGGTTGGGGAAAGGTACATGGGATGCCCATAGGATAAATTGGTACTTTGAAGAATATAGTAACTGTGTCACATTACTCAAAAAGGACAAGATGGCTGACCCTAAACTTGACAGTCTTTTTCCTCAGAACTCTTCTTCCTCCAGCACACTACTTTCTGTCACAGTCTTAATAAGCCTGTCACGCTATCAGAACATGACTAGGCCTCACTCTGAATAAGTCCCAGTGAATTCACTTGATGACCCTTTGTAGGCCGGGGCCTGCAGTACCCCTTTATGGCTGCAACCGTTTACTTGAGAAGATTAAATGGTGATGGACTACTGATCCCAGCAAGTCTGACTTGCAAATCCTACCTGCCCTCATGGCTGCATCGATTTGACACAAACTCCACAGTCTTTCCTTCTGGCTCTACATCCAGCTTCCCTGGCATGCCTCTTACAGATCTCTCCACTGTGCTTTCACTCACCGACACCTGCCCTGTATCCTTCCTGAAGGACTTACTCCGGACGTGTGGACCAACTGTCTCTTCCAGCTCCTGTTCCAGGACACCTCTCCATGACCATGTAAGGAGAGGCTCCCTCTCAGCTCCGGAGCTCCTCCGTCTGAGGTACACCCCCCCCAGATGGAGGTTCCCTCAGGCACGACAGTCTAACACTCCATCCTTCAGTTCACCCAGCCGACCACTCCTCCACCAGCAGGCTGACCATGGGTATATGTAGGAGGCCTGCCCCCTGCCAATCCTAGTTGGGGATTGGTCAGAGCTCCTCAAATGTACCCCATGTCACTCCAGCTCTCTGCCCTGCCCCTTTTCCAGAACATTCTCCCTGGAAACAGGGGAGGCTCCCAAGAGCTAAAGTACATGTCAGTCACCCATTTCTACACTAAACCACTCCCCTGCCCCCAGATCAAAAACAAACAGGCCTAGCTCACAGCATATGCCTGCTTAAATGTATCTGCACTGGCAGCTTACACAAATAACCTTACACTTAGCACCTACCTTAGGTAGAGGGTGCTACACATATACTGCGGCAGGGTGGCTCGCGAGCGCAAAATCACATACCTGTATGTGATTTTGTGCACACGGTGTAGGGGCACAGCGGGAGCCAATAAGCGGGTCCGGCGGCCGATGGCTACCTTGACCCACCGATCGTTCACATTAAACATGGAGCAGCAGTGTGCCGGTGTAAACAAGGCACACCGCTGATCTGTCAGTAAGGAAAAGAAAGCTCTTCTGTTTCAGCTAAGCTTAAACACGATCTCTCTTTTCCTCCAGTGTAACACTCCCCCACAGTTAGAAAGAACCTCCCTAGGACACATTTAACCCCTTTATCGAACCCCCTAGTGTTAACCCCTTCCCTGCCAGTGTCATTTATACAGGGATCAGTGCATATTTTTAGAACTGATCACTGTATTGGTGTCACTGGTCCCCAAAAAATGTCACTTAGGGTCAGATTTGTCCGCCACAATGTTGCAGTTCCACTAAAAAATCACTGATCGCCGCCGTTACTAGTAAAAAAAAATACCATAAATCTAACCCATAGTTTGTAGACACAATAACTTTTGCGCAAACCAATCAATAAACGCTTATTGGGATTTTTTTTCCAAAAATATGTAGCAGAATACATATTGGCCTAAATTGAGGAAGAAATCATTTTTTTTTTTAATTTATTGGGAATGTTTTATAGCAGAAAGTAGGGAAACAATTTTTTATTCAAATTTACTGCTCTTTTCTTGTTTATAGATGAACAAATACCACCAAAAGAAAGCTCTATTTGTGGGAAAAAAAGGACATCAATTTTATTTATGTACAGCGTCACACGACTGCGCAATTGTCAGTTAAAACAATGCAGTGCTGTATTGCAAAAAATGGCCAGGTCATCAAAGGGGTAAAACGTTTTGGCGTTGAAGTGGTTAAACAATGCCACAAGAGATAATTGACCAGAAGAGAGCTTATTGGCACTGCATCCCACATAAGTATACAACAAGATAATAGGGATGCTCTAAAATAGCTGGGATTTTTCGGGTGCCAATAACCTAGACTACAACATTAAATAAAATTCAAATCATTTATTGGTTTAATTCATATAAAAACATCAGAAAATTAATAAAATCTTCTAAAAACATTTTATTGTTTGAAATTGAGGCTCCATGCACACAAGCATTTTTTTCTGCTCCTAGAAGCTAAATAGTGTTATCCTATGTGTCCATGCACACTAATTTAGGCTATTAGCATTTTTATAAGGTTTAGTGTGTAGGAGCAGAAAAAAAAATTGTATTCGTAGAATTTTTTGGAGCGTTTTTCCAGAAGAAAAAAACACTGAATGCTCCTTAATGCTCCTAACTGTTTCTAAATGCTACTAATAAGCTCCTAACAGCTTTTTTTTTTTAGCTTTTTTTTTTCTTCATGTACTGCAAAAACGCTAATAAAATACTAATGCTCCTAAATTCTCCTAGCTTCTAAAAGCTACTAACATGCTACTAGAAGCTGGCACAAAAATGCTATTAGCAGCATTTTTGATCCAGCATTTTTTTTCTAGCTTTTTCTGAGCTTATGAAAAACGCTAGTGTGCATGGAGCCTTGGCGTCCACAATATGTTTGTTTACAGATAGTTGTTGTGGTGTAGTAATCCCGACATGTTTTGACAGTTTATAGGCTTCCTCAGGAGATATGTGCTATCACACCTGAGCAAATTAAATAAACATATAAATCAATACATATACAATTAAATCTTCAATACTTACAAAATATTATTTGATAATGTATACTTTGCATAATAATACATTATTACAAATAATACCCAAAAGGTTGGTGAAGGGCATCTTACCAATTCAACAAAACTAGCTGAAAACCAATCCAAAAAGTGAAAAGGAGATTTTTTTCAACAAAAGGAGACAATCAGGACAAGGCAGGTGAGATTTCCAACTGGGAATGCAGAGCGGTATGTGAATTTTCTTTAATGTTGTAGTCTAAGTTATTGGCACCTACAAAATCCCTGCTCTTTTAGAGCATCCCTGATGTCTTGTTTTATTTAAACAATGCCTATAACTGAAGGCGATTGGATTTTAATAAAACTATTTTCCTTATCAATAAATCATTCTATAAAAATGTAATTTGATATAATGATAAACTGTGGCAAAAAGTAAATACACCCTTGACCTTGGAAGCTAATATTGCCCCCTTGAGCAGAAATTACTTCTTGTAGATGTATTGCTACCTATTAGTCTCTAACATCGACAGCTAGTGAAAAATTTGACCACTCCCCCAATGAAATTTCTTTGGTTGTTGGATGTCGTAGGAATTTTGCCTTTTTAATGTTGACCTTTGAATGTTGACCGCTGTTCCCCACCAAATGGAGTTTTTAAGCCCTGTACACACGATCGGATTTCCGATGGATTTTAGTCCGATGGATTTGTCCATCAGAAATCCGATGAAACTGTTTTTCATCAGTCTTGGCCACACACCATCAGTCCAAAAACCGACCGTCCCAAACGCGGTGACGTAAAACACTCCGATGAGCCGAGAAAAATGAAGTTCAATGCTTCTGAGCATGCGTCGACTTGATTCTGAGCATGCGTGGGTTTTTTATCCGATGGAGTTCCCCACAGACGATCTGTATTTTCTATCGGTTTTTGATCCATCGGAAAAATTTAAAACATGTTCTATTGTTTAAAACCGATGGAAAAAAGACCGATGGGTCCCATACACGATCGGTTTGTCTGATGAAAACAATCCATCGGACGGTTTTCATCGGTTAAACCGATCGTGTGTACGGGGCTTTAGAGTTTATTTTTTGCTTTAGTACATGTTCCTCAGGGCAGTGCCCAGCCCCCCTATTTGTTTGACAAGTCTCTGCCTATTTGCACAGACAATGGCCATTACTGTTTTTTTAAATTTCAATTTTCATTGGCAATCAATGGGGTTCTAATTTGGCGCCTGAACCTGCCCTCAACTGAACCCATCAATAGTAACAAGATGTTGCAGCTCCCCATAGTGTGGGAAGTAGTACACTAATATACTAATACGTAGCCGACCACACTGCAATTCACATTAATGTAGCACATTTAGCACTTTGTATTGCACTGTATAGCACAACTGTGTCTCCCTGCAAGCACAATCAGCTCTGCCAATCTACTCCAGCACACACTGACAAAAGGATGCTGGGAATCCTGCTTTTTATAGTGAGGGGACTGGTGAATAAGAAAATATCTATTCCCACTCTAAGTGAAACGCACATTTCCCAGCGAGGGATCTCCAATTTTCCCCACTGGACCGCTCTACCCTGCCATTCATTGGTGACTCCCCCCCCCCTGGCCCACTCACAGCTAGCACCCTTTCGGGGTCAGTGGGTTCCAGGATGGCCTCTACCTCTACTGGTACAACCTGAAATGCTACTTCAGATTCCCTACTCGCATACTATCCCCATCCCTTATATGCATGTTACTATCCTGTCCTGAATTACACCCTCAATCTTGATCAAAAGGTTAGCTACGGTCTACACCTCACTAGGCCTTGACTACCGTCTAATTGGTTATTTACCACTCTCATGATTCCCACTTATATCTTATGTCTTGTTGATACTCTATGCCTACATAAACTGTTGATATAAGTCTATGTACTATTGACTTCAGAGTGTGTTATTGTTTACTTGCACTACCTGATCAATTGTTTATGATTCTCTGTATTCCTGTAAAAACTCTAATAAAACTTTTTGAAAAAAAAAAAAAGAAAATCTCTATTATTGGCATTTTATGCCACACCTGACCACAGTTCAGGGGCCAGGAAGTGCATTAATAATTGGTTGCTATTGTAGCGAATGGCCACATTAGTTTGCTGTTTTCCCAAACTGCAAATGAGTTGGTTTCACCACAAATTCATGCTCAATCCCAACCCAAAACTCATCCCTAGTCCCCAATGACAGGTCCACTTTAATATATGTTAACCCTGGCATTGAACCAGGCTGTTGAATCTTTATTTCAGCTTCATGGATAATTTAGAATGAGGCAGTTTACTTTTTGTTTTTCTACAATACTGTAATACCTTGGGCATTGAGCCTTATGAAATATTAATGTATGGTAGCTTTTTAGAAAAGACTGCGCTACAGTTCCTTCACTTACATGCCTAAGATAAAATGACTATTTGGTTTCATTTCCTTATTTGCTATGACAGGAGGAAGATAAAATGGCAGCTCAGTAGCCCTATCATAATAATTCAATAGACTGACAATTATCAGGTTCATATCGTGCAACAAATCATGCAAGAATTGTTTTTGATGGCAGATTTCAGCCCAGCCAGCTCCACAAAGTGTCAATGTCTCTGCTAGCAATTTATTATATCAGCGTGCTTTATAAATTGGTCATTCTGTTGCACTAGCAGTGAATAGAATTCTGTTGAGCTTTGCGAGACTAGACGTCTACATTCTGGAAAGCTTACTGCAGCCAATATATTCAGCAAAACTTTTTTTCCTCCCTCCTTCTTTTTATGAATTCTGCTGTAAAAGCAAATCCCCCTTTCCAGACTTTCTATTATTTTGAGACCTTATTCCAAATGCCAAGAGTGTCAAACATGAACAAATTTAAACAGTACCATATGTTCCAAGTGGAAGTTAAAATCTTAAAACGGTAATAATAACGCACAAAAAAAAAAAAAAAAAAAATCCAATGTTGTTTTTGCTGCTGAGTTAATTTACAGTCCAATCTTACCACGAATAACAATTAATGCAGTTGGGGGTACATTGTACAGCTCATTTATTAATAAAAGAGTTATTTGATAGCCAAATGAAATAGTGCTTTAAATACCATAATTCAGCGGCTTACAGATGTCAAGGGCATCCGTGTCAGAGCCTTAATACTAACAATGGCTCATTAATACTTAATCAAGCAGTGATATTTTGATTGTGAAAAGAGATTGATGGCTTGTAAAAATACATCTCTGCGTTTCCAAAGCATTCAAACACATTTAATTTTCACTGACAGCAATGCATATAATAAGTTCTATGTATAAATTATTTCTGCCACCAGTGCCAACAGCAAGCTAATTTTGGCAGGTTACTTTCTTTTTCTTCCTATATTTACATAGCAAGGCATTGTTCTGTCACGTCTATGGATTCCAATTACTATTGATCAGCATAAAAAGGCAGCAGAGAGGAGGGGAAAAAAAAGATTAAAAAGCAGGATACAACAGATGTGCTAATATGAACCATTCAAAAGTACTTCTGAGTGAATTTGTCGTAAAAAAAAAAAAAAGCATTAAAAACAGGCCGCCTTGTGAATGAAAGCACTGAGCTGTCATTGTTCGACCTAGATCGTGATTTTGCACGATAAGAAACATGCGAGAAAACCATCACACCATCTGCCACAACTGAAATTGTATTAGGTGTGTTTTATCGTGTCAAGAAACGTTTCTGGTTGCAGGCGTGGTGTGGCATATTTGAAAAGCACAGGGCTATAAAACCAGAACACATGTTGTGCAAAAGGGATTATTCAACAGAGTTTGTGCTAATAGAATTAATAACAGTTACAATATTTCACTGTATCATCAGTCACGGTGCATAGGGAGGAGATTTACTAAAACTGGAACATACAGAATCTGGTGCAACCAGATAGCATAGCCCCCAACTGTCCCTGATTTCAAGGGACTGTCCCTAAATTGGAACAAAGTCCTTCTGTCCCTCTTTCCTCCTCATGTGTCCCTCATTTTGGTCTAATCTATATAGTTGTATGCAAAATCCACTTTTTATCTTTCAAAAAGTGTTTCCCAGTGCTAAACCTTTCATCCTATTTCGAAATTGCTACATTTGTAAATTTCGATAGCCAATATAAAGGAATAGTAGTTGTAAAAAAAAATCACTTGTGGGTTTAACTAATATTTTGTATAATTCTCCTTTCTTGACACAGCATGACAGCATATACGTATGGGAAGGCTCCACCTCCCTGCCCAATTCAGGACCGGTTATATTATAAAAGTAGGTCTCCTCCCTTCCTGCAGTATTCTCTTTTTTTTCCTCACTGCTACAGCCGGTTATGCTACTGCTAAAAGCAGAATTTTTATTTTTCCCTCACCTTGCCGGACGCTTCTGGCCAAGCCGCACTGGTTCAAGCCTCTCCTGTGACGAAGCTCCCCGCTGTAAAGGCAGACATGAACGCCTATATGGGGGAGACGCCACCCCCCCTCTCAAGATCAAGGAAGATATGGGGGTGAGGGCATCTGGTCTCTAGGGATTGCTCCTTTATCATGACGTCATGGATGGACATTCATTGGACTTTCTGTTTGGACATGAAGCATGCAGGTGGTAAGGCACCACATGGTGAACAATTCCATTCAGTTACTGCTGCAAGTATGTGGTTAAACTTGCATTTCTGAAGGGTTGTGGTTGTGTCTGCAATACTGCTAATGATGATAGCAGGTGTGCTGTGCTGGGCTGAAGCCTTCCTACTAACTGAACAAGCCTGGCCCTACAGTCTTGACTTATTTTCTGCAGGTATGCTGTTAGTTTGCATTTCTGAAAAGCATATATCACACATGTGAATCTTACTGGCTATCCATAGTGCCACTTTGTTTACTAATGTGTCACAGATTGAAGTCTGTGTCTGCAGTTTTGCTAATGCTTGAACTGATAACAGGTGATATTGAGCCCTTTCCTTTTAATGCAGGGCCTGGCCCTGCAGGCTGGGCTCCCTGTGTATTGATGCTTGGTTGTGGTATGATCCTTGGTGGTACATGTGTCTAAGGTAGGTTTAAACTGCTAGTGCTAATTTTCAGATGACTATTAATTGCGCTGCTTGTCTGTGATTACATTAACTCTACAGTGTGAATGACTGTGATGTGTTTTTCTATGCATTTACATGCTGACCTTGGTGCTAAAATAAAAGTCAGAATCTGTTTAGTCACATTCCTTAGTACTTACCTGTTAGCAATAGGTAATTGCTTGTGTTATTTGGGGTACCCCACAGAAAGATATGTGGTTTGTAGTGGTTACTACTTATGGCAAATACCCCAGGCATGGCTCCAGGCTTCAGCTCATCTGTGAACCAGTAGCAATCAGACTTCCTAGAGACCAGCAACTTTAACTAAGGTGAGGGCAGGTAGGTATATGGTATATCCTAAAAGAGTGCACATTATGGGCATAATGAGTGTAAATCTCTCCAGCCCTCAACACCAACACCAGTGAACCTACTTCTGCAACAGGGGACAGATCCTCTTCAGCCCTGAAAGAACCACTATGTAGTTAACTGCCAGTGGAGGCAGATCAAGAAGTCTCTACAGTAATGATAGTGGTCTGGTAGTAACTGGCGTGTCGGCCAAAATGCAAAACAAGGTTGCAGGCCAAATACAGTGACAAAGGGGCAGAGACTGAAAAGGCCTACAGTCACTAATGGTTCCATACCAAGCCTAATCAAACAATTGTGTGTTGTTTAAAGGCAACCTCTACCTCAGAGCTTGCTTCTGGGAAATTGCTATGACAAGTTGGCATATCAGAAGCAAAAGGTGGATACTTTAACCCCATCCAAACTGACTGTGTGGAGCTCAGGGACTAAGCTATTCAAACAAAGGCATTTAAAGGGTACCTCTGCCTCAAAAGCAGCCGGCCAAACAGACTGCAACAGATTAACCACGGGTGCCATTCTTGCAACAGAAGAGGCAATATCCTTTGCAGAGACCCTGGGACAGCAAATAGATCCAGAGATGAAGAAGGTTCATACTACTGTTAAGTAGTGTTTTGTGTCCTGCGATTGAGCTCACTTCGGTAGCCAGACTGACAGGACCCCAGACAAGATGAAAGCAGAGCTCTGCTCAGTGATAAACTCTCTATGATGGCGGATCCTAGATTGAAAATGGAGTAGCCAATGATGCAGTTCAGACACTGCGAATACAAAACTATATGCGGTTTCTCCAGTAATCATTGTGGTCAGTGAACCCTTATGTCCCATCCCACAAGTAAACACATGCCTCTTTAAGTCAGAGTGGTGACTGTTCAAGTCGGATCTGGTGATATTTAGAAGGAGGATTAATTCCTTATGTTAATCACCAATGACCAGAGGATGGCCAAAAGGCAAAGTAACAGAGTGAATGACAGGTTAGACCTGGGAGAACTATAGCGGAGAATAAAGAATCAAGAATTATCTTTATTTGCCTAAACCCAAGCCGTCCAATAGGGTCAGCTGACAGTTATATGTAAATTTGAGCTTAGGATCCTTGGGTCCTGTGCATTAAGGAAGCCAATGGAATTTTTTTCATTTCTCTACCAATTCATTGCATTTCCTTCATGATGCATCAGAGCACAAGGGTTGTGATTACATGGTCGTTAGTCAAAAGTAAGACTTGAATAACAGGCGGAAGGTTAAGGATCCAAAAAATTGCACAGGCCATCGTTGCAATTAATCTCTCCAGCCGTCAGTAAGGCTTGACCTCCACAAATCATACCCCATGATTTCCAAGGAGTATCGTTCATAGCGGTGCGACCCCCCAAGTCGCTGCAATGGTAAAGTAGTCCCTACACTACTTTTAATCCCACTGTGATCTAACTTGGGGCCATAGACATCAAGAATACACAAGCATTGATTCAAGACACATAGAAATCACAGTAAATCGCACGATTTTAGGTCGCAATAGTGGAAACCTAGGCTAAGACTGTCGATGGTCTTTAGACCTAGCAAGTTGTATATTTGCATGGTTGCATAGGGGGTGAGGTTGAGGATGGACACAGGTCCATCAAGTCCAACCTATGTGTGATTATATGTTGATATTACCTTATATATATCCTGTATGTTGTGGTCATCCACAAGTGTGTGTGTGTGTGTGTATACTGTATACACACTTCAAAATACCCATGTTGCAGCAAGTACCTTTGCTTGGCAATTCGAGTTCACTACGAGTTCATCTGGCAGACTGTGACCTTTCCACAAACTCCGGACATTTCCTGGGATATTGGGTCCAGTAAGGGCCGACTTGCGGGACCAAGGACTTCTGGTGAGCCTTGTCTGGACAACAGACTGGCGCAATGACTTCCAGATTCTGGGAAAAGAGTCCCAGTACAGACTCTGATCGAGTTGGGAGGAACCATCATCGAGAGACCATCATCGAGAGACCAACTAGTCTCATCACAACAATGACCTACCAGGAAGCAATTCTGAATCTCTGAAAAAAATACAATAAAGTTACACTCAGAGAGAGCAACAGTATAAGTATCTCACTTGAACAAATGTCTCTTTCCCATTGGTTGCATCCCATGGTCGCAAGAGCAATAAAGTAGCCGGTAGTAATCCATGAGGTCCGAGGTGCCCAAGGGAAGGTTGACAACTGTGTTAACTGGTTTTGTAGTAAGGAAAGACTTACTTCCTGCACTAGAAACAGTAACTCCACAGAGAAGAAAAGTCCCCTCTTGGGGAGGTAGCTAAACAAACTAATCTTTCAGCGTATCAGCTATTAGGCATACCAATCATCCCAAGTGGTTACTCGTCGGGTATTCATGCCAATGGAGGACAAGGTGTCCAAAAGTCAGAGTTATAGCTGTCGCAGACTGGAGTCTTTCCGAAACGCAACAAAAGAGCCTCAACTATGCTGAAAAGACTCAGCAAAATGGGGAAGTCCTATCTTCGCTGTCAAGAAGGAATGCAAAACTAGTCAACTTCTGTCAGATGTATCTCCCAGAACGTTAAGTAGGGTTTTCTAGAACTTACGGCCAGATGGCGTAAGATACAAAAGCCGTCGGATGACAAGGGACGGTCTCCAAAACAAAAAGCTGGTCAAGAGATCGGCAACAAATAAGGCTATCAAGATATTGGTCTGACTGTAACCTGGGTGGCTTCCCAGAGGTGGAAGCAGAGAAACTAATGACAGCCAACTGGGTCTGCAAATTAGCCAATATGTATATTCAACAAACCTAATACTCTCCAGGATCCTTATCCGGATTCGCAGTCATTCGAAGGTGATAACAATAATTGCCCTGTGGCTTGCAGGCCATAATATCCGCGGGTACAGTCTCAGATCCGAGAACCTCCTCCTATTCTCCTTCCTGAGATCCAACACCTCATACAGCGTAGCCAACGGTATCTTCCAAATTTCATACAAGTTATATCTAGAGGCTGGAGACCAAGAAGTAGAGGTCTCACCGTTTAGTGTTTGAAATCCTATGGAGGTCAGAACGCCTACTCCAAACTTTAAGTACATTAGATACGAGAAAAACCTACAGAATTTAAAGGATGGAATTCTCTACTCCTTACTGTAAGGATTGCATTGTATACAAGTAAGCCTAGATACGGCATTAAAGGATACATGAAACTCAGTCGTGTCCTCACTCTATGGGATCCAGTAACGGTGGTATCCAGTAACGGTGGGATCCAGTAACGGTTGCATATCTTAGCAACCAATTCCGAAAGACCTGGGCAAGTTATTCTTTTTTTTTTTGATTTTCAAAAAAGGTTTATTGTAATTAAGTGCAGTACAATAATAAAAGAAGGTAACAAAGGACCTCATCTGAGGTCGGTACAGAGTATGATCTTCAGTAACAAACTAGAGAAGGCCCCTTGGAAATATGTTCCATCACAATATCATAGACCACAATGCCTAATATAGAGGGTAGAGCAGACTCTGTATACAAAGAATAATTAGGCGCCAATAAATTTTAAAGGAGGCTCTGAGGGACAACGGCCCTACTTCTGCTCCCAACCAGTCCAAGCACCCCAATTGGGATCCTGCTGTGCACGGAGCGGTCGGGAACAGAACACCCAGGGAGGGGTATGAACAAGGGGTTTGGCAACCCGTCTGCCTAAACCGGTAGCTTACCCCCTAATGGAGCGAGTCATCCGGGAAAAGTCTGAGCTCGAACCTCTGTTAATCGTCTGAGCGGGTTAAAGAGCCCAAATAATGGAGTGGTTTCCATAAGCCTGTAAGGCGGAGCCTCTAGCTGTATCCCTCAACATAAAACAAGAAAGACTGAACATATGTATTCCCTGAGTTGCTAGCGACAGTCTAGTACAGAGATTGAGAGTAGTAAGAAAAGAAAAGAGGAAGTAGAGGTGAGGAAGAGAAGGGGGGCCGAACTAGAGACTAAGAAGGAAAGGAGGGGGGAGGGGAAAGCCAGGACTCCTCGCGGAGAGGGAGGAAGAATGACCGGCAACAAGCCCAATATGGGATGTCCATCGCTTACCTATTGGAGAAGGAGGGAAATGCCTACATGTGTAGCCCAGGGTTCCCAAATAAGGCGGAACTTTTCTGGTTTGTTTAGTAAGTTATTAGAGATCCTTTCCTGTGTCATTATCCAGGAGATCTTGTGTTTCGCTTGGCGGAATGACACCGAGGGCGATTTCCAGGCGTGGGCCAAGGTAATCTTGGCCCCTAATAGGATGAAGTGTATGAGAGAGCGGGACAATTTAGGGACCTTAGGGATATCATCATTAAGGAGGGCAATAGTAGGGTTTTGTTTCACCTCGAAACCCGTGACTTTACGAATGAGGCTGAAAATTCTATTCCAGAACCCCCTAATTTTAGGGCATTCCCAGAGGGTGTGGAGGTGAGAGCCTATGAGGCCACATCCTCTGAAGCAGAGGGGGGAAGACTGCGGGTAGAACTTAGAAAGATGAGTGGGGACCAGGTACCATCTGGAGATAACCTTAACGTCAGCTTCCATCAGAGAGGTGTTTAAGATACCCTTAAACGAGCGAAAGAAGTTTGTGTGCCAAGTGTCTAGGTCCCAATCAAACTGGAGGTCATGCTCCCATTTTGACATATAGCTCGCTTTGCCCCGAGGATCAGCTAATGCTGAATAGATCAGGGAGATGCCTCCCCTGACGCCCATGGCTGAGGAGCACCAGAGCTCGTATTTAGTGACAGTAAGTGGGTTTTCTGAGCTTTTCCAGACATTTTGCAGAAAATGTAACAGCTGAGAGTAGCGGAAAGTTTCGGAGGATGGCATGTCCAGTTTGGAAGTGCAGTATTTGAGCGAGATGGGGCCATCATTGTTAAAATATTGTCCTATTCTGTATAGCCCCTTGTCGAGCCACCATCCAAAAGCCTTGATGTTTAGACCTGGGGGGAATTGGGGGTTGTGGAATATGTGAGCTAGGGGGTGCCAGGAAGAGGATAGTGAGGAATGTTTATGAAGGGTATCACAGAGGGCCATTGAGTGCGAAAGGGCGGGTGATAGGATCGAGGGGCGGTCCCTACGTGGTCTCCAGGCTAAATAGTCCAATGTGTGGTTAGGGGTTGCCTGTCTTTCTATGTCTACCCAGTCTGGTTTAGGTCCTTTAGTATATATCGCTGAGAATTGACAGAGTTGGGCCGCTTGGTAGTACCACCATATATTGGGAAGGCCAAGGCCTCCCTTCTTCCTTGCTCTATACAGAACCTTTTTAGATAGACGATGTCCTTTATTCCCCCATATGAACTGTATGATCTTCGATTGGAGTCTATCCAGTGTTTGCTTTTTGACAGGGATAGGCAGAGAACGGAATAGATAGAGCAATTTGGGCAAGAGGGTCATCTTGACTGCATTGACTCTACCTAGCCAGGACAAATTATAGAGAGACCATTGTGTAAGTTCAGTTGTGAGTTTTTTGAACATGATAGGATAATTGTGTTGGAATAGGAGCTCTACTTTTGGGGTGAGGAAGACTCCCAGATAGGGAAGAGAAGAAGCGCTCCAGGAGAAGGGGAAGTTAGTCTTGAGCTTATCGACCATGTCTCGGGGTGTTGTGACATTCAGGGCCATTGACTTCGACATGTTGACCTGAAGGCCAGAGACCGTTCCAAAAGTGTTGAGTAGTTGGAGAATATTGGGGGTCGACTTGAGAGGGGAGGTGACGAAGAGGAGAACGTCGTCCGCAAAGAGGGCACATTTGTGTGTGTGTTGGCCACATTGAACCCCATGAATGTCTGGGTGTTGTCTAATTGCTAAAGCTAGAGATTCTATCGCTATCGCAAAGAGAATAGGGGAGAGTGGGCAGCCCTGTCTGGTACCTTTTGAGATTGGGAATTGATCGGAGAGGTGTCCCTGCAATTTGATCTGGGCTTTCGGGGAAGAGTATAGAGATTCCAGGGTTCTTAGGAATTCTGGGCCAAAGCCCCAATGGCGTAGAGTGGTAAAGAGATATGGCCAGGTGACCGAGTCAAAGGCCTTTTGAAGGTCAATGGAGAGAATGTATCCCTCCTGGGGGGATCCGCCATCCCAGGAGGATTGCAAGAGGGAATTCAAATCTACCGCTCTCCTGATCTGGTCCGGTCCCTGTCTCCCGGGGATGAAACCCACCTGATCCTTATGCACATAGGAAGCTATGAAGGAGACCATTCTGTTGGCCAAAATCTTGGTCATGATTTTCAGGTCATTGTTGATCAATGAGATTGGCCTATAGTTGCCTACATCACTAGGATCTTTTCCCTGTTTGGGGATCACAGAGATGTATGCGATATTGGCAGCGGGTTAGAGAGTGGAGCCTTCACGAATGGAGTTAAAGAGATGGGCCAGACGAGGAGCGAGGACCCCCAAGAAGGTTTTGTAGTAAAGGGCGGAGAAGCCGTCCGGCCCTGGCGCTGAATCTGTGTTGATATGTTTGATAACTTCCTGGACCTCCTCAGTACGAAAAGGTGATTCCATCATGGATCTATGGGACTCTGAAATTTTGGGGAGATCAATGTCCGCCAAAAAGGATTCTACGGGAACAGGGTCAGCCGAGGAGGGAGATGTGTATAGTTTGGAGTAGAAAGCCTGGAAGGTTTCTAAGATTTTATGAGGGTTCTGGGTGAGAGAGCCTGATAACGATTTAATCTTGGGTAAGGAGACATTTTTGATCTTTGGGGAGAGTTTGGCCGCCAAGCGTGTGCCTATTTTATCAGATTGTAAGTAGAATTTGCCGCTTAACCAGCTCAAGTGTTTGTCTGCGTTTGAGGTTAAGGCTAGATTTAAAGCGATGCGAGCGGATTCTAGTTTGGTTAGACTGGCGGGAGTGGGTTTAGACTTATGGGCTTTACTAAGTAGTTTAAAATTCCTTTCCAATTTTTCTACGTCCGCCTTCCTTCCTTTTTTCAGGTTGGAGGCCATCTGAATCATCTTCCCCCTCAAGACGGCTTTATGAGCTCCCCAGAGAGAACTAGGGGTTATGTCTCCGGTGTCATTGAGGAGGAAAAATTCTTGTATGTCCTTTTCCAGCATGGTGCAGTGGACCGGGTTGGCCAGGAGGGATTTACTCAAGCGCCACTGAGGGGGGCCTGGGAGTGATAGGGCGCTAGAGAGTCTAAGGGTTACTAAGGAATGGTCCGACCACGGAACTTCTTGAATTGAGGAGTGAGTAGCCGTGTGGATATCTGAATTGGGTATGAGGATGTGGTCAATCCTGGCATATGTCTTGTGGGGTGCAGAATAATGAGTGTAGTCCTTGGCCGTGGGGTTCAACTCCCTCCATGAGTCAATCAGGCCCAAGTCGTGCAGGAGGCGGGCTATTCTAAGGCTTTGTTTGGAGGGTCTCTTAAGGCGGGGCCTGTCCTGGTGGGATTTATCAAGTTTATGGTCAAACGTGATGTTGGAGTCACCCCCTATTAGGATTCTACCTTCTAGATGAGGGGATAGGGTTGAGAACATGGATGCAAAAAATTTTGCCTAGCCCCGATTGGGGGCATAGTATGATACAAAAGAGTACGTCACCCCTTCTATGAGTCCCTTGACCAGTAGGAACCTACCATCTTCATCACATATCGTGTGGATGTGGGTGAATGGGATACGTTTAGCCAAGAGAATGGCCACCCCTCTCTGTTTGGTATCTGCATTCGCAAGGTAGAAAGTGGGAAAGTTGCGGTGGAGGAAGGAAGGGGTATAGCTAGCAGGGAAATGGGTCTCCTGGAGAAAGACAACATCAAGGCTTCTGGCGTGGTAGCTCTGAAAGGCTTTCCGGCATTTAGAGGGAGAATTAATTCCCTGTGTATTGTGCGTAGCTACCTTTAAAGGCAGCTTGTAAGTGTCAGTCTCAGCCATGAGTGCCCGAGGGGGGTGCGAGAATGTAAAAGGGGAGCTTACCTGAAGAGAAGGGAGAATTCGGATATCCAGCGTGAAGTAGGTTAACAACAAACGCCCTGAAGCAAGTTCAGGGGGAGGTCTCTGCGAGGGGTCCTGGAGGGAGGGGAAGTATAATACTGTGGGGAGGAGAGAAGGCGTAGGTGAAGAGATAGAAGAGAGAAAGGAAAAAAGATCAGAGATGTCATTATGTTGGTTAATTAATTCACAAAAAGAGAACAAAACAAACATATTCAAAACAACAATACAGAAGAAATTCAACAGGACCGGCTAGCCGGGTCCAAGTCCAAGGACACCTGCAAGAGGGGTCTTGGAGAGGGTGCAACCCCAGTAGGGGTTGTCTACCTGATGTCACCAGAGGGATCAAAAGTCCCTCTGCGTCACAACAGAGAGAGCGGCATGATGAGCCGCTCCGGCCGTCAGATCCCCCAATGGGGGGTAAATCAGTATAGGAACGGCCAAAGTGCAAAAAATATTCTAGATAAACCAATATAACGTTCTGCAAGTTTGATTAACCAGAGCATCACCATTGCAAGGAGTGGAGCCTGCAAGAGGGGGAAAGGGAAGATGGGTAGGGAGGGTAAGAAGGGGATGGGGGGGTAGGGGGAGGAGAAGTTTAGGCTACTAGGCTTAATCATGGGTAGGAACTAGAACAGGCATATCATATCATAAATGCAACAAGTTAGAAAGTCAGTGGAAGTGTCCTCCTCACCGAGGTAGGAGGAACAGGAGGTATTGGGAGTCCCAACTAGCCATTAGGTGGGCAAGTGGGACCCATACCAAACAGAACAGGACCCTAGCCCGCCCAATGCGAGTCAGGGCTGTGCGGGGCTGTCTACCACCTTACTAGAGAGGGAGAGTGGTTAGCCCTCTGAGACATTAGGGGTAGACAAAAACAGCACAACTCCTGTACAGGGGTAAAAGAAGAAAGAAGTCTCTCATCTCGGGGGGCGGGATTCCCTCTGTCTCTTCGGTTGCTGTTTGTTCCATAACGGGGTCAGAGGACTGCCTGGGGGTGGACGCTTTGAGGAGCCTAATTTGGCTGTCCCTTGTTCATGGGAGATAAGACCAAGTTGAAGCAGGAGACGTTCGCCATCTTGAAAGGTGGAAAAGCCAAAGGGTTTGTCTCTGAAATAAAATTGTAGGCGGAATGGAAAAGCCCAGCGGTACTTGATGGAATTCTGATTGAGGACCTCCAGGAGGGGTTTAAGGGACCTCCGTTTCTGGACCGTGGTGGGCGAGATGTCAGCAAAAATTTGGATTTTATTCCCTTGGAAGGCTAGATTGTCCAGGTTGCGGGTCTGCCTCATGACGTCTTCCTTCACACCATAGTAATGGGGCTTAACTATAATGTCTCTTGGGAGGCCATCTGGGCGAGGGGGCTGGAGGGCTCTGTGAGCTCTGTCAAGTTCCAATCTGTGATCCTGGATGTCTGGCATGAGTTCTTTAATGAACAGTTTAACTGTGCTGGGAACGTCAGTGACAGATTCAGGGATTCCACGTATACGGAAATTGTACCTCCTACTTCTGTTCTCTAAATCATCGATCTTAGAGAGAGCTGTCTCAAGTTGGTCTTGTAAGGTTTGGATGCATGTGGTATTTTGATTAGTGCGGGCAGCAGTGTTATCCACTGCTTGCTCAATTGCATCCATGCGGGCTCCCAGGCTCTGCAAATCAGCCTTAATGGTAGCAGTGATCTGCGTGGCATTATGAGCTAGGCCTGTGGCTAGCATCTCAGAAAAGTTCTGTAGCATGAGTTGCATGTCAGCACAGTGGACTGGCTGCAAGGGGGAGGAGAGGTGGGGGCTTGCCAGGCCTAAGGGGGATCTCAGCATAGGAGAGTGCGGGAGATTTCCAAACGTATGGTTCAGCAGGGACTCTGTGGATGCTGGGGAGATCCCTTGGGGATTGCAGGTACTCACAGGAGTTGCCAGCATACCGATCTGGTGCTGGGGATGGGGTGGAGAATCCGCCATGTAGTCCGGGTCCTCCATGCTGCCTCGTGCTGCGGCCGCCATCTTAGGTGAAGCAGGGGCTGCCAGAGTAAAGTTCAGCTGGCGGCTCACCTCGCTTTTTTGCGAGCCGCCCGGCATATGATAGTGCGCCTGGTTCGCTTGGGTGGCGATGGGGGAAGATCTGGCCGGTTCCCGCTCGGT
This sequence comes from Rana muscosa, assembly GCA_029206835.1. Taxonomy (NCBI): domain Eukaryota; kingdom Metazoa; phylum Chordata; class Amphibia; order Anura; family Ranidae; genus Rana; species Rana muscosa. Next base: position 866,055,122 of record CM055122.1, read on the forward strand.
CTGGACGCTCAGGGGGCTCTGAAAGGCCGGAGCGGTGCAGAACTCCCGTTCAGAGCGACTTCCCGGAAGTCCCGCGCATGCGCACTGGGGCAAGTTATTCTTTTCCCCATTTAGTCTTCCAAATATTGTGAGACACATTATCTCACTCTCCATTTAGAGGGATAGGACATCCTAAATATGGCCAGTAACATGGAATAAGTATTCCTTTTGGCGAATAGGTCTAGAAAGATCTCAGACATCCAAGTGTAAAGCTATAAACTACCTTGTTGCTGAAATTATCAGGCAAAATGGCTCTAGTCTCTTCCTCAACACTATACAAAGGTTGGTATCTTTGCAATCTGGGATAGAACATCAGCCTTCTGGCATATCCAAACTAAAGTGTTTGAAGTACCACGAACATTGAAAATAGTCAAGGTTTAAAAGAGACATAGAATTGGCCCTTCTTCTAGGAGAAAAATGATAGACTCATCAGGCCTAACGGCATCGGAAAAAGACAATCACTGTCTAACGAAGACAATCGCAGTGGTGCGGATCAAGTTAGTCAAAGCTTAGATGACTAGGACAAACCCATCAGATGAGGGCAGAGACCGCTCTTCCAGTCTGATTGCGCATGCATTGACAGAACTCCAGAATAGTTCCTCCAGAGTTAATATGTAAACTACGACCTGGTCTACATTCAACACGTTTGGGGGTCCATTCTTGTGGACCCAGCAGTCTTAACAACAATACATCTCAGTCGTTAGTGGGGATAGAGCTAATCCTCTTAAACATTTGAACAGTACCCACCCTTGTTGCCTGGTGATTTGGTACATCCCATACGTATATGCTGTCATGCTGTGTCAGGAAAAGGGAAAATGTTATACTTACCTGACGGTAATTTTCCTTTCCTGATGCAAACATGACAGCATATAGGTCCCCTCCCAAAAAAATAAAATAAAAAATAAAATAAAATAAAAATATCACGAAAATATAATAAAGGCCTTCGCAGTGATACTAAGTTATGAGAATACTGCAGGAAGGGAGGAGACCTACTTTTATAATATAACAGGTCCTGAATTGGGCAGGGAGGCCTAGCCTTCCCATACGTATATGCTGTCATGCTTGCATCAGGAAAGGAAAATTACCATCAGGTAAGTATAACATTTTCCCTTTTAAGGGGGAAGTGGTAGGGGTGTGTGTCCTATGTCTATATAATTTTGCTAATAGGTGTACCTCGTTTTCATCTCAAAAAGTTGGGAGCTATGAGATAGTATAGTAACCAATCAGCTTCTAGGTTTTATTGGCAAAGCTTAATTGAATAATCTGAAGATAGGAGCTGATTGGTTGACTTTACATATCTATAATGTCCTTGGCTAGACTAACTTTAGCCTACACACATGAGCTCAGGGTCCGTTCACACTAGAATGCCTTGCAGGAAACCTGTGTTCCGTGCCTGTTTTCTGCACCACATTCCAATCGCACTGCCCTTGCAATATTACAATTCCTTCCAGTGCAAAATTAAGAACGCCCCAAAAACAGGTCGCAAGCATAATGCAGTTGGCCCCACCTGATTGCACTGGATTGCATGGTACAAAAGTACCATGCGATCTGGTTGCAGTGTGCTTCCAAAAGTAGTGCATGCATTACTTTTGGTGCGGTGCAGTGCGATTTTAGCGCATTTTAACTGAAAGGGCTGAAATCGCACTGCACAGAACTGCATGTGATTTGCAAAGGAAGCACAGAGCATTCCTGTGCGATTCACATGCAATTCCTAGTGAAAATTAGCCCTTAGTGCTTCACTGGATCTGTCTGATGCACCTAGCACCCAGCAGGCTCACTTGAAAGAGACAGAGCTGCATCATGAATAAGAGCAGATTCAACTGCACACATGTACTTTGTTGAGCGTTTGTGTGTATTAAATCAGAACTAAATTCTCCTATTATTTTCACCTCAAGACAATACTATTTTAGCCTTTATTTAGATCTGCAGTTGCCATGGTGCTGCACACATGGCCAACTATAACACCAGCCATTTAAAGGCCTGAAAGTTTAGTTGAGAGCTGACATAAGCACATTGAAAACTGTTACAGTTATCACGAAAGACACACCTTGAATGTATTGGTTTTGAGAAATAGTTTCTTTTGTGTGTTTAGTTCCACTTTAAAGTGGGAATTTAGTCAGAAAATTAAGTCCTGCCGGATTACTTCAGGCAGACCCCTTTTTGCAGGTATAGCTATGTAAAACTTGAAAAATAAGTGTCTATTCTGTTTAAAATCCAGTAATGCACTGTCTTATCCTGTTCTACACATTCTAAGCTGCTCTCAATTTTTAGGCACTGCTGAGTTTGAAGAGGCCGATCTGCTGACATCCTTAAAGCAGAATTAAACCCTCCTATCCTTTACAACCAAGGAAGCTGCTTTTGTTTGAACATGCGATCAGTTATAACACCAACCATTTGATGGTTTGACAGTTTGGTTGAGGACACAAGCAAATGTGACAGTTAGCAATCCCAGCATTCCAGGAATGTTTTTTGAAACCATTAAATCGTTGGGTTTAGTTCCACTTTATGATTTACTGCTGTTCAGGGGCTCCGGGCTTTAGCAAAATGGCAGTCTCCAGAAAGAAGAAACAGAAGCAATGCTGGAGGCAATTTACAGCACACATTAATTTTGGTAGCATAATTATTAATGACAAATGTATGCTCCTTGCTGAAGAACATTATTTTTTATCAGGTTGTTATGGGTAAAGGTCCACTTTAAGTTCTCAGTAGACTTTTGCTCAGAGGCTTAGATAAGGGAAGACACCTCTGGCCCATTTCCCTTGGATTAATGGTTGATTGGACAAGTTGGGCTGATGTATATGACTATAGGTTAAATTCAGTAAACTTTAACATCAGCCTAAGCCACTTTTCAGCCACGGACTGCCATTTTTACATTTTATCAGACTCAACCTTTTTGAAAATAAAAATATTTATCGTGGTGTGTTTACTTTGTGAATTGAACTGTTTGTAGGCTTCTTTGGGGTCCTGGACTGATTTGAATGGTCAATGCACAATGTAAATCACTGCAGGAATTGTTGTCAATATATAAAATAATAAAATGTATAAAAAAACAAAAACATTGTAAATGGCATATTTACAAAGTCCAAATAGATAGAGGATGTAAAAAAATATATATTTTTATCACTCCATCATAGTGAAACATTTATACCAAGTGGTATTCCAGAAGTGTAATGATTATCAGTAGTATCTTTCTTTCAAAACCCTGCCAGTTAGTTGGTTGTTGATTGATTCTGGTTGCCAAAGTTGGGTAGTTTTCACTTAAAGTGGATGTAAACCCACTTTCATCCTTTCTAAACTACTGCCATAGTGCTGATCTATAAGGATATAGATGGCTCCTGCACGTATCCTTATCTGTCAAATGTCTCTCTTCTGTCTGTAATTAGACCTGAAAAACTGCAGATTCTGTGGGTGGATCTGTTGTCTGGAGCTCGGTGGGTGGAGTCGTGATGTCAGTAGACTCCCCGCCCACCTCTACACTCCCCTTGTCAACATGCATTTTCTCCTGTGTATTCCTTTTGCTATGATCACTAACATCCAGTCAAAATCCAGAAAAGTAACCACATGATTTCAGAAAAGGTGTGGGGGTGGGAATTTAAAAATAATGCCTTTTTCTAAAGCTAGTGCACGAGATATGTAAATAACCTGTCACTCAAAGCAAGGAGGCGGAACGGACAAAGGTAACTCTGTTTGTCCGTTTTATCTCACTGAACAATAAAAGAGGATTGCTCAGAGCTGGATTAACTCTTTGTGGCAAGACCTGGCACAAATAATAGGAAATCTTATACACTACATTGTGACAGCAAAAAAATTTTTTTGGGGGTTTACATCCACTTTAAGATGAGCTCATCTCTAGACATGGCTAACTACATACACTCATCCTCGTGAATTTAGATTAAGTTAATTTTTTGTAAAGATTAGTTAATTTTTAGTTTACAAATTCTGTTCATATAGGCATAGAAGTTGCAAATACTTAAAGTACACTTTAAAGGCAAGGGAGCCTTAAATGTTTGCATTTACTGCACTGCTAGCATACTTTACTGTATATATATTTATGTAGATGCAGAAGGAATTCTCAGTGTGGTAAAGTCAGTTACATGCAGTATACATCTGGTCTCCTCAGGCATGCCAACAAAATTACTTATTCCTGTTTAAAGGGGGATTTCAGGCACTTGAGAGCCCCCTCTGTGCTTGTCTATGCTCTGCCCACCTGTTTATATTTTGATTCAGTTCCTCCAGTTCCACTAATGGAGAAGGAGTGACTTAATTCTATGGCTTTGGTTGGCCACTGCTTCTTGCTTATTCTTGCACAGCATGTTTGTTGGCATTATTTTTGTTGGCAATGCCTTCCATCTGGTGTGATGGCTTCAGCTCCCACTCGTGTGCACAGAACACAAACACAACAGATGGCATAAACTGCAGCCAAACGTGCTGAATATGTGGTTGAGTAGAGTGAATCCTGGCCTGACTGTCTAGCTGAAGACAACTATTATCGAGAGGTCAATAGAAGAACATCTAGGATTAAAGCAATGATGAGTCAGTAGAGACTAGAGAAATATAGTGTCAATTGTTTTTTTTTTTTTTACTTTTTTAAGTAATGAATGCATGTCTCTGTATGATGTGAAGTAAAATGTGTAAAGATGTGGAAGAGGGGATGTAGACAGAGCCACACTAATCATCTGGCACCTCTAGCAAATGTTACATGAGCTAGCTAGCATGTCCAGATATTTATTTTACTATGTGCGAGAATCTTTGGATCACTCATCCCAATTTTAGCAAGGCTTTGAAAAGTTTAGGCACATACTGTACATGAATATGCAATTGACTGGAAAGAGGAAACAGTGATGAGTGTATACCAGATGATCCTTTTATTTTAATCATTCAAATGACTTGCATACGTTGTGGGCATAGACAATGGTGAGCAGCTAAGAGGGTGGGATGCAGAATTCTAGTAATAATCCCAATATTGCTTACTAGAATTGTATGATGACCACCTAACCTTTGGAGAAGGTGTGAGGTGTACATATGAAAAGGAAAAGGTTTAAAGTGGCATGGCACAGACAGGAGACAAGAACAAAAGGTTTGGAGATGAGTAAGGAGGCCATCAGACTTTTAAAGAAGAATTTCTGATATGTAGGAGAACTTTTGAGCAGGGACAGAGGTTTATGCCGTGTACACACGATCGATTTTCTTGACGGTAAAAACACCGTCGAGAAAATCGATGGGAAAAACGAGAAACGGCTTGTTCCCCTACACACGGCCGTTTTTCCCGACATTTTTTCTCTTGGTCGAGAAAAACGACCGTGTGTAGGCTCCCCGGCAGTGTTTACCTATGGGAAAACTGCCGCGGAAAAAAATGCCGTGAATCACGACGAGAAAAATTAGAGCATGTTCTAATTTTTCTCGTCGTGATTCTTGCCGTTTTTCTCGTCGGGAAAAATGATGAAAAGCCCACACACGGTCGTTTTTCTCGTCAAAGAGAAAAAATTTAATTTTTCCCAACGAGAAAAATGGTCGTGTGTACGCGGCATTAGAGGTAAAATGATACATAATAAAATGCTCCTTATGATTGCCTTGTCAAATAACCTTGAGCGTTATATAAACAAAAGTGTCAGTATGGCCATAAATACTGGGAGGTTCCTGGCAATGACCTATATAAAAATAGATATCCTGGTCCTCAAGGTTAGGGATTGGGTAGAGCAATAACACTGCCCTCCCGTGAAAAAAAGTAATTGTAAAATCTAAAGTGGGGGCCAATGCCCTTTATGGACACCATGGAGTAGTAGAAGCAGAGGTATACTGTATGTTGTAAATAATATTACACTATATAGGTTCCAAACCATTTATGAATCACTATGTGAAAGAGATGTGTATTTTATTTGAACATCTAATTAGGCAAACATATTTTAGACATCCATATATATATGTAATACCTTTTATTTACAATGTAAATTGGCATAACCAATGTAGTGAAATATAAAATTCCATGGCACTGTGCATATGCCTTCCCATATGCTCAGTCTTTTAAATATGGGATAATGTATACTGTCATAATAGATTTTAGCAGTATACTAATGTACATTATACTACATATATGGGGAAAAGTGCAATTCCCCTATTTGTGGGCAGTTAGTGATTGCATATTTATTTAAAAAAACCTGTGGAGACAGGACTTAATCAACCACTTGCCAACCAACCGCTTGTCATTAAACTGCGGCAGGTTGCCACGGCTGCGTGAATTGCCGTAGGTGTACGTCAGCCGATTTAAGAGCGATAGGGGGCAAGGCACCACGCTGGAGCCGATGCACGTGGCTGGCGGCCACAATGTCCGCCGGCAACATGAGATCGCTCCTCAGAGAGCCAGAACGGGGATCTGTCAATGTAAACAGACAGATCCCCGTTCTGACAGGGGAGTAGAGACAGATCTGCTGTTCTTAGTGATCAGGAACAGCGATCTCTCTACTCCTTTAGTCAGTACACTTAGAAACACCTCCCAGGGAACACATTTAAACCCTTGAGTGCCCCCTAGTGTTAACCCCTTCCCTGTTGTGACATTTATACAGTAATCAGTGGCTATTTTTAGCGCTGATCGCTGTATAAATGTCACTGGTCCCGAAAAAGTGCCAAAAAGTGAATGATCTGTGCGCCGCAATGTCGCAGTCTCTGATCTGTGCGCCGCAATGTTGCAGTCCTGTGAAAAATCGCAGATCGCCGCCATTGCTACTAAAAAGGAAATAAGTAAATAAAATGCCATAAATCCATACCCTATTTTGTAGACGCCTAAACCTTTGCGCAAACCAATCAATATACGCGTATTGCGATTTTTTTTACCAAAACAATGTAGAATACATATTGGCCTAAACTGATGAAGGTACTTTTATTTAATTTTTTTAAATTGGGGATATTTATTATAGCAAAAGGTAATTTTTTTCAAAATTTATGCTTTTTTTTTTGTTTATAGTGCAAAAAATAAAAACCACAGAGGTGATCAAATGCAACCAAAAGAAAGCTCTATTTGTGGGAAAAAAATAAAATACATTTTGTTTGGGTACAATGTCGCATGACCGCGCAATTGTCAGTTAAAGCGATGCAGTGATATATCGCAAAAAATGGCCTGGTGATTAAGGAGGCAAATCCTTCCGGTCCTTAAGTGGTTAAACCCTGTCACCCATGGGGGTAGATTTACTAAAACTGGTGCACTCAGAATCTGGTGCAGCTGTGCAAAGTAAATAATCAGCTTCTAACTTCAGCTTGTTCAGTTGAGCTTTGACACTAAAACCTGGAAGCTGATTGGTTTCTATGCAGATCTGCACCAGATTTTGCACACTCCAGTTTTAGTAAATAACCCCCATTGCAGCTAAATCCAGGTCTGGCCTTTGTCATCAGGTATAAGCTTTGGAATGAAGAGAAGCCATGACTATTCATTGACACAGTGTGGCACACCTCATATATTGTAGGGGAAAAGGGTACTCAACCTACTTGACTAACTGATCAATTCTTTCAACGGAACTACAATGCATGAGCTTGCCATTCTTTTCAAAGTAAAGCCAACACACATATCTTTCTATCTTGTGGTATAGCATACGATTAGGTCTTAGTAGCAATTTTATATTGTTTTCAGTTCCTCAAAAACCAAAGCTTAGTTGCACGTTATGTGTGACTTAAAGGGTAACTCCCCTTTTGTGAAAAAAATATATCAAATAAAAAATAATAATATAGTACTGTATATATTATTAAAAACTTAGCAGCGCTCCATCAATGAACCTGGAGTGGTGTGTGTTCACACATAACCCCAATAATGATTGTGTTCATATAAATTCCACTGCATGAGTAAATTAGCCAGTCTCTTAAGTACATCTCTGGGTTAGTACCCATATGTTCCGTGATACCAGTCACCTGCACCACACCATGTGAGTACCACTCCCTTCAGTCTCAACACTCAACAGACAGTAATAACAATGAGCTTTGTTTCCAGTGTCATAAGAAACTTCCTCCAAGAGAAGGTGGATACACTTACAGGTACTGCATCAAGCACTATGATCTATATAGAGAGGCCCCAGGAGCAGCAGAAAGAGAGGACACTGCATCCTGCAAGGGATGGATCCAGATGTTTCTTGGGTCAAACTCTGGTAGTCTCTTGGATCAAGCTCTGGTAGTCTCTTGGATCAAGCTCTGGTAGTCTCTTGGATCAAGCTCTGGTAGTCTCTTGGATCAAGCTCTGGTAGTCTCTTAGCTCAAGCTCTAGATGTCTCTTGGCTCAAGCTCTAGATGTCTCTTGGATCAAACTCTAGATATCTCATAGATCAAGCTGTAGATGTCTCTTGGATCAAGCTCTCAATGTCTCACGGATCAAACTCTAGATATCGCTTAGATCAAGCTCTGGTAGTCTCTTTGTTCAAGAGACTACCAGAGCTTGAACCAAGGGGCATCTACATCTTGATCCAAGGGACACGTAGTTCTTAAACCAAGAGACAGCTGGAGCTTGAGCGAAGAGACTATCAGAGCTTGATCTAAGGGACATATAGAGCTTGATTCAAGAGACATCTAGAGCTTGATCCAAGAGACACCTAGAGCTTGATCCAAAAGACACCTAGAGCTTGATCCAAAAGACACCTAGAGCTTGATCCAAAAGACACCTAGAGCTTGATCCAAAAGACACATAGAGCTTGATCCAAGAAACATCCAGAGCTTGATCCAAGAGACATCTAGATCTTGATCCAAGAGACATCTAGATCTTGATCCAAGAGACATATAGAGCTTGTGCCAAGAGACATGTAGAGTTTGAGCCAAGAGACATCTAGAGCTTAAGCCAAGAGACATCTAGGGCTTGATCTTAGAGACTACCAGAGCTTGATTCAAGAGACTGCCAGAGCTTGATCCAAGAGACTACCAGAGCTTGACCCAAAATACATATGGATCCATCCCTTGGAGGATGCAGTGTCCTCTCTTTCTGCTGCTCCTGGGGCTTCTCTATATAGATCACAGTTCTTGATGCAGTACCTGGAAGTGTATCCACCTTCTCTTGGAGGAAGTTTCTAATGAAACTGCAAACAAAGCTCATTGTTTTTGCTGTCTGGTCAGTGTTGAGTCAATGGGAAGGGATTCATATGGTGTGGTGCAGGTGACTGGTATCACGGAACATTTGAGGACTAACCCATGGATGTAACTCATTTAAAGACTGACTAATTTACTTACCAAGTGGACTTTATATGAACACAATCACTATTGGGGTTATGTGTGAGCATACACCACTCCATGTTCATTGACGGAGCGCTGCTTAGTTTTTAATATTGTTTATTTGTACCACTTGCAATGATTGAGTGTATTTATAGCAGCAGCTGATTTTATAGTTTGTATTGCAACAATATTAGAGGATTTCCTGCCCATGAGCGCTTGGTAGAGTGGTTCATACATTTTGATCAACTTTTTTAAAGTACTGTATATATAATTGTTACACAAGCCATATTGTAATTGAAAGTTATAAAACATTACCTTTCCTTTTCAATCTGCAACGCTGTAATATTCTGTAAAGTTCAATGCAATACGGCAACCTGGAGGCCTTCTGTACACAATTTTCATACAGAACTTTCCCAGAAGTGCAGAATGCGTCTGCCTGTGTGTATGGCTTACTAATTTTCCTCTAAGTCTGCACTAAGATATAATTCAGATTTTAGGCATCTTCTGCAACTAAAATTTCATTTTTTGTGAGATATTCCCAAAGGATTAATCGCTTCTTATGCCTTGTACACACGATCGGAATTTCCGATGGAAAATGTCTGACGGACTTTTTTCATCGGATATTCCGACCATGTGTATGCCCCATCGGACTTTTTCCATCAGAAATTCAGAGGAATTCCGTCAGAGTTTAAAAAGAGAACATGTTCTCTTTTACTCTGATGGAATTCTGTCAGAATTCCGATGTGATTTTGACCGGTCAAAAGTCCGACTATGCAGCTTTCCTCATTAGAACAAAGCAAGTGCATCAATTTGTTATTAATGAAAAAGTCCCTTCCATGCAGAATTAAAGTATCCAAAGACACAAAGTGGAACACACAGCTTTTTCTTCAGAGCAGAAACTGGTAGGGATCTGCAACAAAGTCTGCTAACATCCTTGCTATGTACATTGATCGCCCAGAAGGTTTTTTTTTGTCTCTTCTCAAAAAAGTGGAGTTACAGTACTCTTTAAAGGGGTTGTAAAGGTAAAAGTTTTTTCACCTTAATGCATTCTATGCATTAAGGTGAAAAAACATCCGACAATACCGGCTCCCCCTGGCCCCCCGTTTAGCTTACCTGACCCCTTTGAAAGTCCCGCGCTCGCCCCCGACATCCTCTTCGCCACTCAGCCTGGCCATTGATTGGTTACAGTGGATGGATTAAAAGCAGCGCAGCCATTGGCTCGCGCTGCTGTCAATCACATCCAATGACGAGGACCCCTGGTGGCGAAGTTGCGCCCGTTGGCCTTGCTGGCCTGGGGTGCGTGAACTGGTCGAGGAGTCTCAGGCACCATTAGCCCGAGGCTACAAAGTTCCAGGTAGGCCCAGTACCTTTAACTGGGTCTACAATCAACTCACTGGAGTCCCAGGGAACCCGTGTGAGGGTGGCCCGCTCTGAAGGAGAGGAAACCGGGGGAGGACCTGTCCGAGGGATCGGTGAAGGAATTCACGGTGAAGGAGAGGCCTGGTTACCTATCAGAGGGAAGGATTCGTGAGTTGCAGTATAGCTCCTATAGTGTGTCCCATTGACACCTATGGTTTCTATTAATTTATGGGAGTTACAAAGTTCTAATTCAGTAACTAAAGGATTCTGTGGCAGAGGATCTCTTAGACTTGTCCGTGAAGGGGACTAACCTAAAGAAACTGTTTGTGCTTCACTCCGGCTGTTAGAACTGTGAGAGGGATCTATCTGGGTGAGCAATCCACACTCAGGCTTGAGTGAAGAATAGAGTAGCTGGGTGCCGCGTGCCTGAACCTATTTCCCTACCTACTCTGTCTCTATCTTCAACCTATTCCCCAATCTGTTTCAAGCAAGATAAAATAAACTCGTCTGTTTGGAGTTTAAACACTGTCTGGACATTGGCCTTTTTTCGGGGAAAAAAAACAGACTTTTCCCTATATTCTGGGGATGAGAACCAATGGAGGGGAGGTAACTCGCTGCAGGACCCAAAATATTAGGAACACCGCTCAACCTCTTAAACCAGGAGGATCCGGGCATGTGGCACGGTGTGCCTTTATCTCTGCAAAGTGAAGGTAGGCAGGAGAAAAGGGTCCGTGTGCTACATAAGTATAACATGTTTGTTATTTAAAAAAAAAAAAAAAAAATTTCTTTAGTGATCCTTTAACCACTTAATGACCGCTCACTGTATATATACGTCGGCAGAATGGCACCGACAGGCACAATCACGTAGAGCATACGTGATTGCCTTTGTATAGTTGGGGGGTCCGATCGGACCCCCCTTCTGTACAGTGAGCGGTGGCTAAGTGTCCGGGAGCGTTCCGGGATGAGGGGGCAGCCATTCGTTTCTGGCCACCCCCTCGCGATCGCTCCCGGCGAATGGAAATGCCCCCTCTGTCTGTGTCAGACAGAGGGAGCAGGAGGAAGTGATGTCATCTCTGGTGCGGCGCTCACATATACCGAGCGCCGTACAAGAGAAGATATCAGGTCAGTGCACACAACACTACACTGACACCAGGACACATAGGGACATAAATCGCCCCCCCAGGCCCCCCCAGACACCCCAGATCACCCCCCAGATCACCCCCCCAGCCCCCAGTCACAGTGTCACTGATTGCAGTGACCATTTATTTAGTGATCACTGCAATCAGTGACATTTGTGACTGTAAAAGTGTCACCAAAGTTTAGTCTTAGGTCCAGTGTAGCCCCCTAACCCCCCCTAATAAAGGTTTAACCCCCTGATCACCCCCCAGATAACCCTTTCACCGCCTATCACCACTGTCGCTTAGCGATCATTTTTCTGATCGCTGTCTTAGCGTCAGTGATGCCGATCGGCAGCCAGTAATTTTTTTTAGGTTCGCCGCATGTTTTTATAGCGTCAGGTACCCCAATATATTATCTAATAAAGGTTTAACCCCCTTGATCGCCCCCCAGGTAACCCTTTCACCCCCTATCATCACTGTCACTAAGCGATCGTTTTTCTAAACGCTGTCTTAGTGTCTGATGCAGATCGGTAGCCGGTAATTGTTTTTAGGTTCGCCGCAGGTTTTTATAGCGTCAGGTACCCCAATATATTATCTAATAAAGGTTTAACCCCCTTGATCGCCCCCAGGTAACCCTTTCACCCCCTATCACCACTGTCGCTAAGCAATTGTTTTTCTAAACGCTGTCTTAGTGTCGGTGATGCAGATCGTAGCCAGTAATTTTTTTTAGGTTCGCCGCAGGTTTTTATAGCGTCAGGTACCCCAATATATTATCTAATAAAGGTTTAACCCCCTTGATCGCCCCCCAGGTAACCCTTTCACCCCCTATCACCACTGTCACTAAGCGATCGTTTTTCTAAACGCTGTCTTAGTGTCTGTGATGCAGATCGGTAGCCGGTAATTTTTTTTAGGTTCGCCGCAGGTTTTTATAGCGTCAGGTACCCCAATATATTATCTAATAAAGGTTTAACCCCCTTGATCGCCCCCCAGGTAACCCTTTCACCCCCTATCACCACTGACGCTAAGCAATTGTTTTTCTAAACGCTGTCTTAGTGTCGGTGATGCAGATCGTAGCCAGTAATTTTTTTTAGGTTCGCCGCATGTTTTTATAGCGTCAGGTACCCCAATATATTATCTAATAAAGGTTTAACCCCCTTGATCGCCCCCCCAGGTAACCCTTTCACCCCCATCACCACTGTCGCTAAGCAATCGTTTTTCTAAACGCTGTCTTAGTGTCGGTGATGCAGATCGGTAGCTGGTAATTTTTTTTAGGTTCGCCGCAGGTTTTTATAGCGTCAGGTGCCCCCATATATTATCTAATAAAGGTTTTAACCCCCTGATTGCCCCTAGTTAACCCTTTCACCAGTGTTCACCATATAAGTGTTACGGGTGACGCTGGTTAGTTAGTTTGCTTTTTATAGTGCCAGGGCACCCGCCGTGTATATAACCCAATAAAGGTTTAACCCCTTGATCGCCCGGCGGGTGATATCAATTAGGTTTTAGCGTCAGAGAGGGTCTGCGTCACACCCCAGGCAGCGTCAGGTTAGTGCCAGTAACGCTAACACCCACGCGTGAAGCATACACCCCCCTTAGTGGTATAGTATCTGAACAGATCAATATCTGATCTGATCTATACTAGCGTCCCCAGCAGTTTAGGGTTCCCAAAAACACAGTGTTAGCAGGATCAGCCCAGATACCTGCTGGCACCTGCGTTTTGCCCCTCCGTCCAGCCCAGGCCACCCAAGTGCAGTATCGATCGATCACTGTCACTTACAAAACAAAAACACACATAACTGCAGCGTTCGCAGAGACAGGCCTGATCCCTGCGACTCCAGTGCTGTAGGAGGTGATTTCACCACCACAGTTAAAAAAAAAAAGCAAATATGCCGAAGCATTGGGGCAGCAGGGGCGGAGGAGCGATTTTGCTCCTAATGCCGCGTACATACGGTCGAAATTCCGACGGAGGCTTGCCCGTGGAAAAGTCCGACCATGTGTGTGCGGCATAACTTTTTTGTGGGAGGATGCCCCCATGCTTCAGCATATATAAATGGTGCGTGTATGCCCATCATTGGAAGTGGGTGGATGAAGGGCGGTATTCTAATGGTGGGCATACCCACCGATCAATCTCTTTTTTCGTTCAGCCAACTGGCTGCATGAAATAAAAAGATTACAATACATGTCCAACAAGGACCAGCAACGTACTGGTATGTTGCTGGACTTTGAATGTTTATACCAGAATGATGCCTGCGGGTTTAGGTATCATCTTGGTATTATTCTTTTCAGCCTGCGGCCGGCTTTCATGTAAAAGCAATCCTAGCAGCTAATTAGCCTCTGGACTGCTTTTACAAGCAGTGGGAGGGAATGCCCCCCCCCCGGATATAAAAAGCGCCATTGGGAAATTGGGAAAGCATTTTATCACACCGATCTTGGTGTGGTCAGATGCTTTGAGGGCAGAGGAAAAATCTAGGGTCTAGAAGACCCCAGTTTTTTCAAAAAAAGAGTACCTGTCACTACCTATTGCTATCATAGGGGATATTTACATTCCCTGAGATAACAATAAAAATGATAAAAAAAAAAATACTTGGAAAGAACAATTTAAAAATAAAATAAAAAAGCAAAATTAATAATAAAAAAAAAAGAAAAATAAAAAAAGCACCCCTGTCCTGCCCTGCTCTTGCCCAATGGCGAACGCAAGCGTCGGTCTGGCGTCATATGTAAACAGCAATTGCACCATGCATGTGAGGTATCACCGCGAAGGTCAGATCGAGGGCAATCATTTTAGCAGTAGACCTCCTCTGTAAATCTACTGGGGTAACCTGTAAAGGCTTTTAAAGGCTTTTAAAAATGTATGTAGTTTGTCGCCAATGCGCGTTTGTGTGAAATTTTAAAGCATGTCGTGTTTGGTATCTATGTACTCGGCCTAAGATCATCTTTTTTATTTCATCAAACATTTGGGCAATATAGTGTGTTTTAGTGCATTAAAATTAAAAAAAGTGTATTTTTTAACCCAAAAAATGCGTTTGAAAAATCGCTGCGCAAATACTGTGTAGAAAAAAAAATGCAACACCCACCATTTTAATCTGTAGGGCCTTTGCTTTAAAAATATATATAATGTTTGGGGGTTCAACATAAATTTTCTTGCAAAAAAAAAATGTTTTCATGTAAACAAAAAGTGTCAAAAAGGGCTTTGTCTTCAAGTGGTTAGAAGAGTGGATGTAAGCTTCCTAATGTTGTGTATAAAATGCCAGAACAGTTCAAAACCCCCCCCCAAATGACCCCATTTTGGAAAGTAGACACCCCAAGCTATATACTGAGAGGCATGTCGAGTCCATGGAATATTTTATATGTTGTCACAAGTTGCGGAAAAACAACAATTTTTTATTTTTTTTTTGCACAAAGTTGTCACTAAATGATATATTGCTCAAACATGCCATGGGCATATGTGGAATTACACCCCAAAATACATTCTGCTGCTTCTCCTGAGTACGGGGATACCACATGTGTGAGACTTTTTGGGAGCCTAGCCACGTACGGGACCCCAAAAACCAAGCACCGCCTTCAGGCTTTCTATGGGTGTAAATTTTTGATTTCACTTCTCACTGCCTATCACAGTTTCGGAGGCCATGGAATGCCCAGATAGCACAAACCCCCCCCCAAATGACCCCATTTTGGAAAGTAGACACCCCAAGCTATTTGCTGAGAGGTATTGTGAGTATTTTGCAGATCTCGCTTTTTGTCACAAAGTTTTGAAAATTGAAAAAAAAAAAAAATATATATATATTTTCTTTCTTCATTTTCAAAAACAAATGAGAGCTGTAAAATACTCGCCATTCCTCTCAGCAAATAGCTTGGGGTGTCTATATTCCAAAATGGGGTCATTTGGGGGGGTTTTGTGCGATTTTGGCATTTTATGGCCTTCGAAACTGTGATAGGTAGTGAGGAGTGAAATAAAAAATTTGTGCCTAGAAATCCTGAAGGCGGTGCTTGGTTTTCGGGGTCCCGTACGCGGCTAGGCTCCTAAAAAGTCCCACACATATGGTATCCCCGTACTCAGGAGAAGCAGAAAAATGTATTTTGGGGTGTAATTCCACATATAACCATGGCATGTGTGAGCAATATATCATTTAGTGGCAACTTTTTGGAATTTTTTTTTTTTTTTTTTTTTGTCATTATTCAATCACTTGGGACAAAAAAAATATATTCAATGGGCTCAACAGGCCTCTCAGCAATTTCCTTGTGGTGTCTACTTTCTAAAATGGGGTCATTTGGGGGGGTTTTGTGCTATTTTGGCATTTTATGGCCTTCGAAACTGTGATAGGTAGTGAGGAGTGAAATCAAAAATTTGCGCCCTTAGAAATCCTGAAGGCGGTGCTTGGTTTCCAGGGTCCCGTACGCGGCTAGGCTCCCAAAAAGTCCCACACATGTGGTATCCCCGTACTCAGGAGAAGCAGCAAAATGTATTTTGGGGTGAAATTCCACATATAACCATGGAATGTGTGAGCAATATATCATTTAGTGACAACTTTTTGTAATTTTTTTTTTTATTTTTTTTTTTTAGTCATTATTCAATCACTTGGGACAAAAAAATAAAAAAATTCAATGGGCTCAACATGCCTCTCAGCAATTTCCTTGGGGTGTCTACTTTCCAAAATGGGGTCATTTGGGGGGGGGTTTGTACTGCCCTGTCATTTTAGCACCTCAAGAAATGAGATAGGCAGTCATAAATTTAAAGCTGTGTAAATTTCAGAAAATGTACCCTAGTTTGTAAACTCTATAACTTTTGCGCAAACCAATAAATATACGCTTATTGACATTTTTTTTACTAAAAACATGTGGCTGAATACATTTTGGCCTAAATGTATGACTAAAATTGAGTTTATTCGATTTTTCTTATAACAAAAAGTAGAAAATATCTTTTTTTTTCAAAATTTTCGGTCTTTTTCCGTTTATATCGCAAAAAATAAAAATCGCAGAGGCAATCAAATACCATTAAAAGAAAGCTCTATTTGTGGGAAGAAAAGGACGCAAATTTCGTTTGGGTACAACATTGCATGTCCGCACAATTTACAGTTAAAGCAGCACAGTGCAAAATTCTGAATTCACCTCTGGTCCTCTAGCTACCAAATGGTCCGGGGCTTAAGTGGTTAAAACATGTTTGTTCATTGTCAGTGATTCAGAGTTATTAAATCAGACACAGCAAGGCAACTGGCACTTACAGGAGGTGACCATCAATGGCAGCCCTATACTACTCTCATTATATAAGTGTACTTTAACACCACCCTTCCAAAATATTAAAACAGACAAAGAAACTCCTTGAACCATTTTTTTTCTGCTTGTCAGTAGCCTGAAATCCTGGAAAGCCATCCCTTCTCTACTCTAGGAAATATAACACTTGATATAAGTACGGTAGATTAAAGTACTTTAATTGACATGCGGTGGTATTAGTAATGTGTTCCTTGAATGGAATGTATACTGTTTCCTTGCAGCAGTATAAACAAAACGATTAACTATATTGGTGTCAAACTTTTTTTTCTCCTTAGATGTATATTAGGCTACAGTATATGTACATTAAGCTAGTGTATAGTGACAGCCTTTTAAGAGCACAATTTATAAAGCCAGAATAAATCTTGGTTTCAAGCATCCTTTCAACTTTATCCACCTCACTTGCTCTCACCAATCAGTATCTATAAAAGTCACACTGTACCGTATACATGTGTCAAAACAGGTAAAGTCTAAGCTTCTTAGAGACAGTGATTTTCAGGAGTTTAATCCTTCTTCTCCATGGCTGGTTTCTACTCTTCCTTTTCAGGTTTGCCTAAGGAATATGGCATTATTCTGACAGATGAAGATACCTGACTTTTGCCGGTGGGCATCTGAGGCCACATCTTCTTACTGCTCTTACTCAGCATTAACCACTTCCATATAGGGCACTTATACACCTTCCTGCCCAGACCAATTTTCAGCTTTCTGCGCTGTTGCACTTTAAATGACAATTGCGTGGTCATGCTACACTGTACCCAAACAAAATTTTTATCATTTTTTCCCCATTAATAGAGCTTTCTTTTGGTGCCATTTGATCACCTCTGCGATTTTTATTTTCTGCTTAAAAAAAATTAAAAAAGACTGAAAATGTTGAAAAAAAAATGTTTTTTTTTTGTTTCAGTTACAAAACTTTGTAAATAAGTAAGTTTTCTCCTTCACTGATGGGCATTGATGGGACTGCACTGATGGGCACTGATAAGGCGGCACTGATGAGGCGGCACTGATTGGCACCGATGAGGTGGCACTGATGGGCACCAATAGGCGGCACGGATGGGCACCGATAGGCGACACGGATGGGCACCGATAGGCGGCACGGGTGGGCACTGATAGGCAGCACGGATAGGCACAGATAGGCGGCACGGATGGGCACAGATAGGCGGCATGGATGGGCACGGATAGGCGACACTGATGGGCACTGATAGGCAGCATGGATGGGCACTGATAGGTGGCAGGGATGGGCATGGATGGGCACTGATAGGTGGCAGGGATGGGCACTGATAGGTGTCACTGTACTGTAATGTGTTGTACTAATGGATGCCAATCTGTGCCAAACAATAATGCCTGCCAATCAGTGGTGCCCATTGTGGGCACTGATTGGCATCCATTGTGGGCACTGATTGGCATCCATTAGGCATTTCTAATTGGTATTCCTGGTAGTATAGGGGGGCATACCTTATGGTGGGCATCCCTGGTGGTCTGGTGGCATCCCTGGTGGTCCAGTGTGGGCATCCTCGGGGGGGGGGGGCTGTGCTGATAATCGATCAGCACAAACCCCCCTGTCAGAGGAGCAGCCGATCGGCTCTCCTCTACTCGCGTCTGACAGACGCGAGTGAGGAAAAGCCGAACACCAGCTTTTCCTGTTTACATCATGATCAGCCGTGATTGGACACGGCTGATCACGTGGTAAAGAGTCTCCGTCAGAGACTCTTTACCTAGATCGGTGTTGCGGGGTGTCAGACTGACATCCCGCAATAACGATCGCCACGATGCGCGCCCCCGGGCGCACGCAGCGGCTCAATATCCTGAAGACGTCATATGACGTCCAGTCAGGATATTGAAACCACTTTGCCCCCGTCCTTTTGCAATATCCTAGAAATGCATGAAGCCCCAAAAGACAGTATTCAGATCTGTTTGCATGGAATAGTATGAGATAATAATAATCTTTATAAAATAGTGTTAACAGGCAGTTAGAATAATATATTATTAGTGCAGCACAGTGGCTAAGTGGTCAGCACTTCTGCTTAGCAGCACTAGGGTCGCCAGTTCGGTTTGTCTTCATGTTCTCCCTGTACCTGCGAGCAGGGCCGATCCTAGGGTCACAGACGCCTGGGTGCAGAAATATTTCTGGCGCCCCCACATGGGCGTGGTCATCTTACAAACTCTTCCCCTTTACACATGTTTCTATGGCAACGACTCAAACACAGAGATGCTCCCCTAAGAAGTCTTTGTTTCCCTGGGATCCTCCCATGATCTTCTAACAATAAAGAAAATACAGGAAGAGCGTACCCTAATGAGACCTGGAGGGGAGTCTCTCTGATGCACACAGAGGGGGCTTCTGTTAGAAAGAGCCCCCAGACATGGTACAGGAGATGGTCAGAGTAAGTGATTAGTACAGATAACTTACTCTGTCATTTCAGGCAGGGAAGCCTTCCCTGCTCTCCATCCTTACATATTCCCCACAGCAGCCGGTGGAAGAGGGGAGGGGGGAACCTGGCAGAGCTGGGGGGGGGGGCGGGCAGGAGACAGTACAGGGTGACAGGAGAATGGCAGGATAAAAGGAGAACAGCAGGGGACCTCAAAAGAGCACAGGGGGACCTCAGAAGAGCACAGGGGGGGGGTACCGGAGAAGAGCACGGGGGGGACCAGAGAAGAGCACAGGGGGGGGGACCAGAGAAGAGCACAGGGGGGGACCAGAGAAGAGCACAGGGGGGGACCAGAGAAGAGCACAGGGGGGGGGACCAGAGAAGAGCACAGGGGGGGGACCAGAGAAGAGCACAGGGGGGACCAGAGAAGAGCACAGGGGGGGGACCAGAGAAGAGCACAGGGGGGGACCAGAGAAGAGCACAGGGGGGGGGACCAGAGAAGAGCACAGGGGGGACCAGAGAAGAGCACAGGGGGGGACCAGAGAAGAGCACAGGGGGGGACCAGAGAAGAGCACAGGGGGGGGACCAGAGAAGAGCACAGGGGGGGGCAGAGAAGAGCACAGGGGGAGGACCAGAGAAGAGCGGGGGGGACCAGAGAAAATCACAGGGGGGGACCAGAGAAAAGCACAGGGGGGGACCAGAGAAAAGCACAAGGGGGGACCCAGAGAAAAGCACAGGGGGGGACCCAGAGAAGAGCACAGGGGGGGGACCCAGAGAAGAGCACAAGGGGGGGACCAGAGAAGAGCACAGGTGGGGTCCAGAGAAGAGCACAGGGGGGGAAAAGAAGAAGAGCATGGGGGGCAGAGAAGAGCACAGGGGGGGCAGAGGAGAGCACAGGGGGGCCAGATT
Organism: Rana muscosa; assembly: GCA_029206835.1. Taxonomy (NCBI): domain Eukaryota; kingdom Metazoa; phylum Chordata; class Amphibia; order Anura; family Ranidae; genus Rana; species Rana muscosa. Next base: position 866,075,346 of record CM055122.1, read on the forward strand.
ACAGTAGGGGGTGGGGTGGGAGAGAGCAGAGCAGTTGCTGGGGAAGATCACAGAAGTGCGAGGAGAAAGCTGAGGGGCCCACGGGCAGAAAAAGCTGGAGAGGAGGGGCGGCATACAGAGGACCAATGCCCTCCATGTTCTTCCTGCAGCTGCTGAATGCCCACTTTTCCTCCTCTCTCTTGCAGGCATTTAGTGGCTGCAGAAAGAACATGGAAGGCATTGGTTCCTCTGTATGACACCCCCCCTCCTCTCAGGCTGTGGTGCAATGGCGACCACTGTAGTTATGCCCCTGCAGTGAAGTAAAGGAAAAAAAGTTCTGGCAGGATGAAGGAGCAATGAGGAATGTATGGCATGCTGGCAGGATTCTGAGGCTGTGACAGTTGCAGACTAGAGCATACAGAGGGTTAACAAGACTAGTAGATGAAAAGATTGTGGACCGGGAAATGCTGAGGAGGAAGGGGGAGGAGGGGGGCTGCGAGTGTAGTGAGAGCTGAATGAGAGAAGAAAAGTGCCGGGTGTGAGGAGTTATCAGTGTGCAGTGATGCTGGAAAGATTACCGTACTTTATTTACCTTATTTATCTACAAAGCACATTCCGGTCTATACAGAGGCAGAGGCACTGGGCAGTGACACTCAGACAGGAGAGGATCACATCGACACTGCACAGCAACAGAAGACACGAGCAGGAATGGGGTCAGATGTCAGAATCCTCTCACATGACGGGCACTGCACGGCATGGACCGCCCCGCCCCCCCCAACAATGTCACAGCGCGGTCTCTCTCCGAACAGAGACAGACGCTCGATCTGCTCTGACAGGAGGAGGGGGGGCGGACTAGGGCAGGAAATACAGCGACAGCGCCGCGGCGGTGACTGGCAGAGGGAGCAGCCTCGGCTCGGACACCAACAAGGAGAGGAGGGAGGGGAGCACTCTGGCGCTTGAGCGCCCCCATCTCTGTGGCGCCTGGGTGAACTGCACCCCAGGCACCCGCCTAGGACCGGCCCTGCCTGCGAGGGTTTCCTCCAGGTACTGTGGTTTCCTCCCACACTCCAAAGACATGCTGATAGGTTAATTGACTCTTGTCTAAATTGGCCATAGTATGAGTTTGTATAAATGGGACCTCAGATTGTTACCTCCTTGAGGGCAGAGACTGATGTGAATATACAATATACATACATATGTATGGAGTTACATAAGTAACTGTAATAAACTGTAAAAAGCGTGGGGTCCCCCCCAAAATCCATAGCAGGCTCTTTGGATCTGGCATAGATTTTAAGGGGAACTCCACGTCAAAATAAAAAAAAAATTGGTGTGGGGTCCCCAAAAAATCCATACCAGACCTTTATCCAAGCAAGCAGCCTGGCAGGCCAGGAAAGGGAGGGGGGCGAGCAAGTGCCCCCCTCCTGAACCATACCAGGCCGCTTGCGCTCAACATGGGGAGGGTGCTTTGGGGTCCCACTCAAAGCACCTTGTCCCCATGTTGATGGGGACAAGGGCCTCGTCCCCACAACCCTAGCCCGGTGGTTGTGGGGGTCTGCGGGTGGGGGCTGTTAGGCTGCTTGCTCGGATAAGGGTCTGGTATGAATTTTGGGGGGTCCCATGCCATTTTTTTTTTAAATGGTGTGGATTCCTTCTTAATTTCTATGCCAGACCCAAAGGGCCTGGTATGAATTTGGGGGGTGGGGGCCACGCTGTTTTAAAAAAAAAAATTGCAGCAGAGTTCCCCTTAAAATCTATACCAGACCCAAAGGGCCTGGTATGGACTGGGGGGGGGGACCCATGCTGATTTTTTCCTTGATTTTTCATCTATATTGCTGGGAGCCGGCAATACATTAAAGCCGCGAGCAAGTTTAAATAAAAAAATTTCCATTAGAAATGTCATTTTGCTGTTGTACACATCACACAGATGCACCACTTTGCAGGCAGACTTAGAGGGCCCACCAGGTATGGTATTTAAAGGAATATTTCATTTTTATTGTTTCACTTTAACCACTTCAGCCCCGGAAGAATATACCCCCTTTTCTGGCCAGGCCATTTTTTGCGATACGGCACTGCGTCGCTTTAACTGACAATCCTCGGGCCTATTAAGCTCTACCCAAAAAAATTTACATCTTTTTTTTCCCCACAAATAGAATTTTCTTTTGGTGGTATTTGATCACGTCTGCGGTTTTTATTTTTTGCGCTATAAACAAAAGAAGAGTGACAATTTTGAAAAAAAACACAATATCTTTTAATTTTCGCTATAATAAATATCTAAAAAAAATTTTAAACAATTTTTTTTCTCAGTTTAGACCGATTTGTATTCTTCTACATATTCTTGGTAAAAAAAATCGCAATAAGCGTATATTGATTGGTTTGCGCAAAAGTTATAGCGTCTACAAAATAGGGGATAGATTTATGGCATTTTTATTATTATTTATTTTTTACTAGTAATAGCGGCGATCAGGGATTTTTATCGAAACTGCGATATTGCGGTGGACAAATCGGACACTTTTGACACATTTTTGGGACCATTGACATTTATACCGCGATCAGTGCTATAAAAATGCACTAATTGCTGTATAAAAGTCACTGTCAGGGTAGGGGTTAACACTAGGGGGCGATCAAGGGGTTAACTGTGTTTCCTGGGTGTGTTCTAACTGTGGGGGGATGGGACTGACGAGGGGAGGAGACTGATCAGTGTCCATACTTAGTATGAACACGCAATCTGTCCCCCTCTCCCCTGAGAGAACCGGGATTTCTCGCTCTGATCCCGGTTCTCGCTCGGTATCACGAGCGATCGTGGGTGTACGGCAGTCATCGTGCCTCCTGAGCTCTTGCGTGGGCTCTGGGCACACGCTGCGGGTGCGTGCACCTCCTACAGCATCTTAAAGGGCACAGCTACAGGAGAGCCAACCTGCCGCAGTATAACTGCGGCGGCTGGTACGGAAGCGGTTAAGCATTATTAAAATCACTGCTCCGGAAAATACAGTCGTTTTAAAAATGTATTTTTGCATTGATACATGGCCCCTGGGGCAGTACCCGGGTCCCCATACACTTTACACATATAACTTGCATATAAGCCTTTAGAGTTAGCACTTTTGATTTTTCGTGTTTGTGTCCCATAGACTTTAATAGGGTTTGCATGTTCGCACACATTTTTTGCATGTTTTGGTGTGAACCGAACCGGGGGGGGGGGGGTGTTCGGCCCATCCCTACTATTAATAATATACATGTGTGCATCAGGAGTGAGCCTGTAGTTACAAAATGTCAACATTTTAGTTTCTGCCTATTAATTAGTCACACCCTATACTTCATGCCTGATGTTTTTTTGTTTTGTTTTTTACTTGGTATCCTGTGTTTGAAAAAAAAAATGTGAGCAGGTTCTTTTTCTGTTTATAGGAAAGCATTTCATCTTGTAAAAGGCTGCTTAGGGAGTAATTGTAGGCCAGGATATAATAGTCTCGTGTTTAGTTTCCCAAGGTCTTTAGTTTCTGCAAGTACTAAAGAGAGATGGCAATTCCTTTGCCATTGGAGATGACAGCAGGGATATTACATTCGTGGTGACCAGGGTCAGATTAAAAAAGTGGGAAATTGGCATTGGGCCTCAACCATCACTTTAGTAAGTCTAGTCCCCCTTGCCCTAATCAGAAGACCATCAAGAGTTGCTCACACAGGATCTCCCCCTTACTCTGCCAACACTGGCGGATAAAGTTGGCAGTGTGTACGCACCACCCTTCTGGTTGTTGGATTATCACAATGCTGTCTCTACAGTCACTGCTTTGATTGTTTCTGTCAAATGGAAGTAGTGATGTGCAATCTCCAAGATACATTAATCTGTATCAGTAGAAATCATCCATGCCAGTTAAATATAAAGAGAATCCTGTCTGAGTAGCAATTAATTATCAACTCGTTCCTCAACATCCTGTCATTCTTTTCTCAATTTCTCTCCCTCTGAAAGGGGGCTCCATCCAATATATCCCCAGGAGACCCCAACACACTTTAATCTAGCCCTGACCAGGATGCTTCTTTAAGGTATGTGATTGATAGCATCAAGTTTGCCAAGGATGTCACTTTATAATCTTCACCAGAGGTTTTGAGATAGTTCCCAATAAAATTCAAGAAGCTTTTTGTTTATTCTGGAAATCTTCTTTTATTGCCCTTGTGCACCTTCACATGTCCCGATAAAGATTCTTACTACCCCACCTCCTCGTCAAGCAAAGAGCTATTATCTACAGATAACTGATTCATTGGGGCTGATTTACTAATAACAGTGCGCTGCGCTGGTTCTAACCTTAATTGGTGCGCCAGATAACTCCTTCACTGGGCGCAGGAACCAGCGGCGCACAGCCGCGCACTGTTATAGTAAATTCAAATGTCAGCGGCGCTCTATTGAAAATGAATGGTTCCCTATTGGAGCCTATTGATTTGAATAGAGGTCGCCCGGGAAGTCGGATGAAGCGGATCCGACTCGCGGGGCGACTCTTATGTCGGCTGACACAGGGACAGCGCGACTTTGCGAGGCGACTTGGACACGACCTGAGCATGAAGCAGCCGCTCAAGTCGTGTCCTAGAGGCGACCAGCCGGCCGAGAATGTCTCCAGGGCGATGTCATCGCGCTGGTCCTCGGCAGCCTCGCTGTCCCATGTTTGGTATGAATCATGAAGGGGAACTCCAGGCCAAATTTTATTGAAAAAACCGGCATGGGTTCCCCTCCAGGAGCATACCAGGCCCTTAGGTCTGGTCTGGATTTTAAGGTGAACCCCCTAAGCCGAAAAACGGCGTGGGGGTCCCCCCAAAATCCAAACCAGACCCTTAGGTCTGGTCTGGATTTTAAGGTGAACCCCCTAGGCCGAAAAACGGCGTGGGGGTCCCCTCAAAATCCAAACCAGACCCTTATCCGAGCACGCAACCTGGCAGGCCGCAGGGGAAAAGGTGGGAAGAGAGCGTCCCCCCTCCCTCCTGAACCGTACCAGGCCACATGCCCTCAACATGGGGGTTTGGTGCTTCGGGGCAGGGGGACCACCTGCGGCCCCCCCACCCCAAAGCACCCTGCCCCCATGTTGATGGGGACAAGGGCCTCTTCCCGACAACCCTGGCCGTTGGTTGTCGGGGTCTGCGGGCGGGGGGCTTTCTGGAATCCGGGAGCCCCCTCTAAAAAGGGAGCCCCCAGATGCCAGCCCCCCACCCTATGTGAATGTGTATGGGGTACATCGTACCCCTACCCATTCACCAGGTGGCAAAATTAGTCAATAAAAAAGAAAACACAGGTTTGAAAAGTAATTTATTGGGCAGCTCTGGGGTCTTCTTCCGACTTCGGGGGTCTTTCTGCCGGGCGCCCTGCTATCTTCTGCCAGCTCTTTTGCTAGCGGGGTCCCGGGCTTCCTCGCCGTCTTCTTCCGACTTCGGGGGTCTTTCTGCCGGGCGCCCCGCTATCTTCTGCCAGCTCTTTTGCTAGCGGGGTCCCGGGCTTCCTCGCCGTCTTCTCCCGCTCTCCGGTGCCTTCTCCACGATCTCCGGTTCTTCTCCTGCTCTCCGGTGCCTTCTCCACGATCTCCGGTTCTTTTCTCGCTCTCCGGTGCCTTCTCCACGATCTCCGGTTCTTCTCCCGCTCTCCGGTGCCTTCTTCACGATCTCCGGTTCTTCTCACGCTCTCCGGTGTCTTCTCCACGATCTCCGGTTCTTTCTGCCTTCTGCCGGGAGCCCCGCTATCTTCTTCCAGCTCTTTTGCTAGCGGGGGCCAGTCTTCTTCGTTGCCTTCTTCCCTCTTCTCTTCGCCCGATGTTGCCTCGTCGCTGTCCACCGCTTCAATGCTCTGTCCGAGCAGCGGTGCCACTTTTATTGGCATGGGGCGTGGTCACCGGCTGATGCCACCGCTGACCCCGCCCCCGTTTCACGTCACAGTCCTATCATTCCCTGGGACTGTGACATCATACGGGGGCGGGGTCAGCGGTGGCATCAGCCGGTGACCGCGACCTATGCCAATAAAAGTGGCACCGCTGCTCGGACAGAGCATTGCAGCGGTGGACAGCGACGAGGCAACATCTGGCGAAGAGAAGAGGGAAGAAGGCAACGAAGAAGACCGGCCCCCGCTAGCAAAAGAGCTGGAAGAAGATAGCGGGGCTCCCGGCAGAAGGCAGAAAGAACCGGAGATCGTGAAGAAGTCACCGGAGAGCGGGAGAAGAACCGGAGATCGTGGAGAAGGCACCGGAGAGCGGAAGAAGAACCGGAGATCGTGGAGAAGGCACCGGAGAGCAGGAGAAGAACTGGAGATCGTGGAGAAGGCACCGGAGAGCGGGAGAAGACGACGAGGAAGCCCGGGACCCCGCTAGCAAAAGAGCTGGCAGAAGATAGCGGGGCGCCCGGCAGAAAGACCCCCGAAGTCGGAAGAAGACCCCAGAGCTGCCCAATAAATTACTTTTCAAACCTGTGTTTTCTTTTTTATTGACTTATTTTGCCACCTGGTGAATGGGTAGGGGTACGATGTAGAAGAAGGCGACGAAGAAGACCGGCCCCCGCTAGCAAAAGAGCTGGAAGAAGATAGCGGGGCACCCGGCAGAAGGCAGAAAGAACCGGAGATCGTGGAGAAAACACCAGAGAGCGGGAGAAGAACTGGAGATCGTGGAGAAGGCACCAGAGAGCGTGAGAAGAACCGGAGATCGTGGAGAAGGCACCGGAGAGCGGGAGAAGACGGCGAGGAAGCCCGGGACCACGCTAGAAAAAGAGCTGACAGAAGATAGCGGGGCGCCCGGCAGAAAGACCCCCGAAGTCGGAAGAAGACCCCCGGAGCAGCCCAATAAATTACTTTAAAAACTTGTGTTGTGTTTTTTTATTGACTTATTTTGCCACCAGGTGAATGGGTAGGGGTACGATGTACCCCATACTCATTCACATAGGGTGGGGGGCAGGTATCTGGGGTCCCCCTTATTAAAGGGGGCTCCTGGATTCCGATAAGCCCCCCGTCTGCAGACCCCGACAACCAACAGCCAGGGTTGTCGGGAAGAGGCCCTTGTCCCCATCAACATGGGGGCAGGGTGCTTTGGGGTGGGGGGGGCGCAGGTTGCCCCCCTTGCTCCAAAGCACCAAACCCCCCATGTTGAGGGCACGTGGCCTGGTACGGTTCAGAAGGGAGGGGGGGCGCTCCCTCGTCCCCCCCTCTTCCCCTGCGGCCTGCCAGGTTGAGTGCTCGGATAAAGGGTCTGGTGTGTATTTTTAGGGGACCCCACGCTATTTATTTTTTTTGCCGCGGTGTTCCCCTTAAAATACATGCCAGACCTGAAGGGCCTGGTATGGATTCTGGGGGGACCCCCACGCCATTTTTTTTTCATTTTGGGGGGGTCCCCTTTGAATCCATACTAGACCCAAGGGCCTGGTATGGACCTGGGGGGGGACCCCATGCTGTTTTTTTTCTTGTTTTTTTTTTGAACCGGCATTTTTTTTTTCACAATTGCGGTACTTGCGTTTTGGATGCGGGTCCATTGAATTCTATTACATCCAAAACACTGTTTTTGGCCTGACAAAAAAAATCTGCAGTTGCATTTAAAATCGTTTTTCACAAAGCCTAAAAATGCCTTCAGACGCCAAAGATTTCCACGTTTCAGACGCGGTACCAGCGTTCAGACGCATTTAGTTTTTAAAGGTGACCTATTTTTTTACATTGATAAACTCCAAATTTATGGCAAATGAGGAAAAACCATAAAATATATATATATATAAAAATGAAATTGCTTCCATTGCATTGTGGTCAATCCAGAACTTGGGGCAGCTGACGTGGCAAGTGGACAATCCACAACTTGTGGCAAGTGATGTGGCAAGTAGGGTGACCACATTTCCAAACTACCATTCAGGGACACCCCCCCTTCCCAAAAATCAGCTTGTGCTGTAACGAATCATAGCACAGTGATTGGACACAAGAGCCGGGATTTATGAGTTCTCCAATCACAAGCAGGGGGCGGGGATTGTGCTCCTCCAGGCATTCCCGGCCAGGACAAGTACTGTCAGTGAGTAAAGCGGTGATGTGGCGGCCTTTTTTGGGGGCATCAGATTGGCCCGGGCGGTGGCTGTGTCAGTTTCATTCTGGGACACTGTATTGTCCTGGAATGAAGGTGCCCGGGACAGACCTGCAAAATGCGGGACTGTCCCGGGCAATCCGGGACACGTGGTCACCCTAGTGGCAAGTGACACGCTAAATACAACTACACTGCTGCTCTCAGCTGCTGATATCACTCTGGTCTCACAAAATAGCTAAAATTGTAAATAATACTGTTTTTGGAGCTTAGGGCGGCTCCTTATCATATACACGCAAATGTGGTAAAACACGGCATGCAAACGCCACAAAGCGCGCCTTTCTAAACGCCACTTTTAACCTTAGCTCTGAACACTTTGCACCAGCGTCCCGTCTACATGGGGCCTAAAAACGCCTATGCCATTTACAGCTCAAAAACGCCATGGTGGCCATGAGGCCATAGGCTAACATGGAGAGATGTTTTTAAGCTGCAAAAAACGCTCAAACAAGCAGCTGGAAAAACGTCCGTGTGCATGTAGCCTTATATTAACCACTTGCGCACTGCCCAGACCAAGTTTCAAAATTTCAGCGCTGATGCACTTTCAATGACAATTGCGCGCTTATACAACACTGTAACCCAATGAAAATGTATTTATTGTTGGCACACAAATAGAGCTTGCTTTTGGTGCTATTTGATCACCTTTGCGTTTTTTTTTTTCTATAAATACAAAAGACCAAGTTTAAAAAAAAAAATATGGATATTTTAACCACTTCAGCACCGGGCCTATTCTGGCACTTCTCTCCTTCATGTAAAAATCATAAATTTAGGGCTATAAAATTACTTCCAAACACCAAACATTGTATATGTTTTTTGAGCAGACACCCTAGGGAATAAGATGGCAGTCATTGCAATTTTTTATCTCGCTTGGTATTTGCGCAATAAATTTTCAAACGCCTTTTTTTGGGTAAAAATATTACAAAACAGTAAAGTTAGGCCAATTTTTTGGTATAATGTGAAAGATGTTGTTATGCTGAGTAAATAGATACCTAACACGTCATGCTTTAAAATTGCGCACACTCATGGAATGACACCAAACTTCAGTAATTAAAAATCTCCCTAGGCGAGGCTTTAATTTTTTTTACATGTAACCATTTTGGCATTACAGAGGAGGTCTAGTGCTAGAATTGTTGCACTCGTTCTAACGCACGCAGCAATACCTCACATGTGTGGTTTGAACGGCGTTTACATATGTGGGCGGGACTTACGTGTGTGTTCGCTTCTGAGCGCGAGCTACCGGGGACATGGGCGTTTTTTCTTATTTTTGCTTATTATTTATTTATTTTTACTTTTTTGTATTTCTTATGCCCCATACACACGATCGTTTTTCTTGCCATTTTTTTCCTTGCCGTTTTTCACGTAATTTTTTTTCATGTTTCCTCTCAAGCCTGTTTTGCGTACACACGATCATTTTAAAAAATGATCAAGCAAAGCGCAGTGACGTATACCACGTACGACGGCACTATAAAGGGGAAGTTCCGCTCGAATGGCACCACCCTACATGTTAGAAAAGTTTGTTGAGCAACGATTCGCGCTTTTCACGAGCGCTCCCGTCTCATACTTGATTCTGAGCATGCGCGTTTTTTTTCACGTCGTTAAAGCATACACAATATCGTTTTTCACGTCGTTAAAAAAAACGACATGAAAAACGACGTGAAAAAAGAGAGCATGTTCGAATTTTTTAATGGCCGTTTTTCACGTCGTTAAAAATGCTCTGGAGCATACACACGATCATTTTTAATGGCCATTTTTAAAAATGGCATTTTTAACGGCATGAAAAACGATCGTGTGTATGGGGCATAACTCTTTTTTTAACTTTTTTGTTTTTTTGGATCAGTTTTATTCCTATTACAAGGAATGTAAACATCCCTTGTAATAGGAATGTGTGTGACAGGTCCTCTTTATGGAGAGATGTGGGGTCAATAAGACCCCACATCTCTCCTCCAGGCTGGAAAGCATGATATTGGTCAAAAAAATTCACCAATCTCATGCTGACAGCCGAGATCATGGCTTGGTTAACATACAGGAACACGGCGTGATGTCATAACGTCACGCCCGGGCCTCCGACGGTCATAGAGATGACTGGTGACCATCTGGTCACCAGTCATCTCCAAATCGTTCTCCGAGCCCAAGATGGCACGGGAGAAGCACCAGATGGCGGCAAGAGGGGGGGGACGTCCCCTCCCGCCGCCTATAAGAACGATCAAGTGGCGGAACTGCCACTATGATCATTTTTATTGTGCACAGAATCGCTGGCTGAAAAGAATGATATCTGAATGATGCCTGCAACTGCAGGCATCATTCAGATGTCACCGCACAAAGCCAAGGATGTCATTTGACGGTGGGCGGTAGGAAACTGGTTAATATTTTTAAAAAAGGTAATTTTTCTTCTTCATTGATGTACACTGATGAGACTGCACTGATGGGCACCGATAAGGTGGCAAGGGTGGGCACTGAGAGGTGGCATTGCTATTTGGCACTGGTGGGCAGTGAGAAGTGGCACTGCTAGGTGGCAATGATAGTTGGCAGTGATGGGCACTGATAGGCAGCACTGCTAGGTGCCACTGATTGGTACCAGTGGTGGGCATTGATAGGTGGCACTGGCAGGGGCTACTAATTGTCACAGATGATGCAGAATTGCCTCTTCCTCTTCGGGCCCCATGTCCCTTGCACATAAGCCGGTGATTGCCTTTTTTTTATGCTCACGCTGTCAGCGCAAGGAGAAAACAAAAACCATTACCCAGCTTTTGTTTACATCACGTGATCAGCTGTCATTGGCTGACAGCTGATCACATGGTAAAGGGCAGGGATCGGCCCCTTACTCGGATCTGTCATCACCCGAGTCTCAGTGACTCTGTGATCAGAGCGCGCGCAAAGGGGAGGACGTTTATTGACGGACTCCCGGCAATTGAGGACCATGCTGTGGCCGTCGATCAGTTATAACGCTGATCTCAAGTGATTAAAGATGGCCTAAATGGGCCATTGACATGCATCACAATTCAACTTAGGAATGTGTCTTTGAAAAGTTAAACTAAATAATTTGGCCACTTTATCCTTCCAAATAATTAACTTCCTGTCAAATAGCCACACAGGAAGTGAGAGAAAATCCCTCCCAATGTCTTTCCTTGGGGCACACAGGTCAGTCTAAATACTTTCCCCATTATGCACATTGCACTCGAGTATATTGCGGGGTACACCCCAAATTATTAGGTAGTTTGGACTTTTGGGTTTATTTACTAAAGGCAAAGCTACTTTGCACTACAAGTGCACTTGCTGTATATCCGAGGGGGACATGCAAGCAAAAAAAAAAAACACCACCTTTGCTTTTACATGATTGTAACATCCAATAACCAGTACTTTCCCTCAGATTTTCAGCAGCTACACTTTTACTGCAGAGTGGATTTGTCTTTACTAAACTCCAAACTATACAATGATTTGGGATGTACACAACAAAGTGCTAGAGTGCAATTTGCTTAATGGGGACACTAGTTAGATTGATCTGTGTGTCCCCAAGAAAAGACATTGGTAGGGTTTTACCTTCACTTCCTGTTTAGCTGTGTGACAGGAAGTGAAGCCAATTTTAAGAAAAGGAGACACAAAGCCCAAACTTCAAAAAAAAAAAAAACACACGCAGGGGTTCCAACACTTACTTTGTTTCCCTCAAAATGCCCACAATTAGAATTGTATTGCCTTGAGCTATTTTTAAGTGTAGTGCTCTAAATCAGTGCTTCTCAAGTACCCCCAACAGGCCATGTTTGCAGGTTTTCCCTTCATCTTGCACATGTGCTTTAAATCACAGTCAATGGTTTGGTATTTTGGACAGCAATTCTCCCTAAGATAAATTCACAAAACATGTCCTGTTGGGGGTACTTGAGGATTGAGGCTGAGAACCACTGCAGTAAAAAAGGAAAATTGAATACTTACCGCTCTGTATTTTTCATTTCCTGGTGACGCTCCATGGCAGCACACAATACAATACATGCATATGCTAGCATGAAGGCACCAGGGTAGACAAATCACACCTGTTTTGTTTTGACATGCCAATCAGCTGTCACATTTGTTGCAAAGAAAACACAAAACAAACATCAAAACTTTGCATCAAATTTTATTGGTTAACAAAACAAAAGGGAAGGCAAAATCAAAAACATGTTCAATTTGAAACAGTTACAGACTCACAACATCTTGAGAAATTTTTGGCCAAAAAAATGCAGCACAGACAATTAAATCAAAGTGAACAAACAACACACATTAACAACATCAAAATTATTTCAGGGGAACATTTTCCCCACACAAAAAATACAATCCACAAAAGTTAACCAATCACCTGTTTTGCAAAGACATAACAAATAAAATACATGTGTTACAAACTCGATAAGGACACTAACATGTACATTTTGCCCCCCACACACACACACTTGCCTCTTTTCAGGGCAAGCGAACGAATGCTCCCTGTGAGCTTTATATAACATATGTTTGTGTGCTAATGAGGCAATTAAAAACACATGCACAGTCCATGAAACACCCAAAATGCAAGTTCTCCCAATGTAGAGACTGAAATTCAAAGTGGCTACACCTGTTAAGGATGTCCTTCAATTACTAACCCAAAAAAACACTCTCTGAGTGAGCATGCTCAGAAATATCCAGGCGCTGTTCACACACAAAAAGCACCCAAAAAAAAACTAACTGGCTGGGCATGTGCAGAACAACACCAATGCAGCTAGCAAAAAATAACCCCCCCCCCGTCCAAAATTAAGCACATCATCCAGCATGCTACAAAATTAGGGATGTGACAATCACCCCCCCCCCCACCAACAAATACCATTGCAGTCTATGGGAACTGACATGTTAACTTTGCTAGTCCCCACTTGGCTGGCTTATCTTCTAGTTATTGGCCTTAAAATGGGGGCCCAGGTCCCACCCTAAGGGACATATATCAATGTCACCAATTTGGAAAACACCAAAAACAAAACAAGAAGTGCCTTTAAATATGCCAAATTGCTTAAGGGCCATTTCACACCACATGCAGTCCATTGCGTTTTTTATGCATCCAAAATGCATGGAAAGTTGGTTATATGGTTCTAAATGGCAGTGTTTGTTCCAGTGCGTTCCAGTTCCCAAAAAAAGTAGAACATGCTGCATTTTACCTGCACTGGACTGTACTGGAACGCAGCAAAACGCATCATAAACGTTCTTCTTCTTCCTTCTTCTTCCATCTTCTTCTTTCATCTTCTTCTTCCATCTTCTTCTTCCATCTTCTTCTTTTCTCCAATCGGGTTTCTTCCTCCATCTTCATCTTCCTCTTCATCTTTATCTTCATCTTCATCTTCCTTCTTCCTTCGGTGTTCTAGTCTGCATCTTGCTCCGGCGTCTTCCCTTCTTCTTTCTCCGGCCGCTCCGTTTGAATTGGAGGTTCCCGCTGTGCGACGCTTCAGTTCTTCAGTTCTCCTCTGGGTCCGCATACACCCGGTGACCCCGCCCCCCTCTGACACACATGGATTTTACGGGGACTTTCCCTGTGGTGTCAGAGGGGGCAGAGCCACCGGGTGGCAGCGGACCAAGAGGAGAACTGAAGCGTCACCCAGCGGGAACCTCCAATTCAAACGGAGTGGCCAGAGAAGAAAGAAGAAGGGAAGATGCCGGAGCAAGATGCGGACGAGAACACCGAAGGAAGAAGGAAGATGAAGATAAAGATGAAGAGGAAGATGAAGATGGAGGAAGAAACCCGAATGGAGAAAAGAAGAATTTTGAAGAAGAAGGAAGAAGTAGATGGAAGAAGAAGATGGAAGAAAAGAGAAGACATTAAAAAAGGAATTGTCAAAAACCGGCTCTTGTCATTTTTTTCATTTTTGACACTTTCTTCGTGAAATGGTAGGGGTACAATTGTACCCCATTACCAATTCACATAGGGGGGGGCCGGGATCTGGGGGTCCCCTTTGTTAAAGGGGTCTTCCAGATTCCGATAAGCCCCCTGCCCGCAGACCCCCACAACCACCGGGCAAGGGTTGTGGGGATGGGGCCCTTGTCCCCATCAACATGGGGGCATCCTCCCCATGTTGAGGGCATGTGGCCTGGTACGGTTCAGGAGGGAGGGGGGGCCGCTCTCGTCCCCCCCTCTTCCCCTGCGGCCGGCCAGGTTATGTGCTCGGATAAGGGTCTGGTGTGGATTTTTGGGGGGACTCCACGCCATTTTTTATTTAAATTTGGGGTGGAGTTCCCCTTAAAATCCACACCAGATCTGAAGGGCCTGGTATGGATATTTGGGGGGAACCCCACATCATTTTTTTTTTAATTTGCAGCGGGGTTCCCCTTAATATCCATTCCATACCTGAAGGGCCTGCTAATGGAATTTGGGGGGACCCCCACGCTTTTTTTTTGTGTTATCAAAGACTTTTCTCTATATTGCCGGGAGCCGACAATTCATTACAGCCGCGGGTGCTTTTAAATGCCTTTTTTTTTTCCTTTAGAAATGTCATTTTGCAGGCGCAATGGGAAGTTCAGAGCTGCGCCTGTTCAACTTATGCAAATTAGTTTACGTGACTTGACATTTACTAAGATTTTTTTGGCGCAGTGTCTTGGCGCAAGAAAACAAGGAAAATTCCCGTGCTGAGCTAAAAAAAAACTCCCGCAGCTCGAATCGTACTTGCCGGGGCAGCGGGCTGGTTTTGAAAAAGTTACTTTCTCACTCTATTTTGGGCATGTTTGTTATTTGGGCAGATGTCACTACACTTCCTCACATCACCCCATGTCACCCCCATTATATTCTCACTTCCAGCTTCTTTATATTTAGAGTTTAACATGCCGTGCGCCAGGTCCATAGTGGCGCACTGAGCGCCTCCTCCCGTCCGCCGACAACACTATAGTAAATGGGAAATAGGGCTGCGCTAACGGCGCTAATGTTTTGTAAATACCAAAACAGCCATTGCGCACGCAGATGCGCCAATACTCATGTCGCAAACGTTTCGTAAATCAGCCCCATTGTATTACTACTTGTCCCACCTCCATGATGGGCAAATTGCTGTTATATGCCAGCAGTTGGCTTATTTTATTGCTACTCGGTGCTGGATCACAAGATGTGACTGCTTTATCAGTTGGAGGCTTTTAATTGGACATTGCTGGCACAAAGCCAATGGGCCGATGAAACACATACATTAGATGTTATATACTGCTGTGTACTGATGGCAAGCAGCAATACAATTGATCAACTGTCTGTAAAGCAGGGCTCTTTGCTAACATAGAATGTAACAAGGAAGGAACATTTGTAGTTTCAAGCTTTGCTTTGGATAAGGATTTTGGAAATAACAGCCCCCTGAGAAAGGATGCCAATAGGCAAGAGCCTGTTGTAATGCAAAACTTGTTTCTTGTATTTCACTTCATCATTAAAGTGGTTGTAAACCCTCCTATTTTTTTTTTTTTTTAACTAGCTGTAAGAGAAAGGCATAATGAGCTATTATAACTAGCATAATAGCTCATTATGCATCACTTACCTTAGATCGGGGCCCCCGAAGCCGTCCTCGTCTCCCTCTTCAGCCGCATCCATCGCTGCGGCGATAGCCGGAAGGTTACTTCCGGGTATCGCCGCTGCAGCCAATCACAGCGCCGCTCCGGCGCTGTGATTGGCCGGAGCGGCCAAGACGTGACTCCGCGCATGCGCGCGTGAGCCGTCAAATTCGGCTACGTCATCGAATGTTGCGACCTAGCCGAATTTGTGAATGGGGTTAACCCCATGCGCATGTGCGTGACGTCAGCGTCGCCTCATTTAAATGCAAATATCTCCTTAACCGTGTAGGTTAAGGAGATATTTCATGCACCTACAGGTAAGCCTTAATCTAGGCTTACCTGTAGGTGTTTGTTTATAAAGTGGGTTTACAACCACTTTAAAGTTTATGTTAACTAAATTAATCCAATTTTTTTAGCTTTGACTAGAGTAGGGAAGGGTTAAAACCCCATTAGATTATATTTTGCTGTTTCTGTGCCTTTGGGAGGATTTTCCTTTACTTCCCAGAGGCGAAACAGAAAGTGAGAGATTATCTCCATAAAGTGAGGTGAATTCTCTCCCTATACATTTGTTAGCAGAGCAAGTGTCCCCAATGCAATATTGATCATCACTTCTAGTTTTGGTGACTCTAACCAGAGGGGACTCTGATAGCAGAAAAAACTTGAGAGGGGGTCTTACCCTTTCCCACTCTATCCAAAGGTTTAAAAAAAGTTTTTTTACAAACACGTTAGGTTCAGTAACTATTTAAATGCACAAGGCTACTCATTGAATGCTTTTAAAAGGTCATAGAATCCCTCAATGGATACAAATATCCTTAATAATTTATTTCAGAGGGTATACTATTCCTCTAGTGCTCCAAAACCAACACATAGGCTGACAGAAAGTGATTGACGCTAGGGATGAGCTTCGTGTTCGAGTTGAACATACGTTCGACTCGAACATCGGCTGTTCGATCGTTCGACGAAGATCGAACGATTTGGGCCGTTCGCGCCAAATTCGAGTGACGCGAACGGCCCACAATGCACTACGCCATCGCAGTGTCATCCAGGCGCTGTGATTGGCCAAGCATGCACTGTGACCCCGCATGCTTGGCCAATCACAGCGCCGGCAGCGAGGAGAGCAATGATTGGCCACAGGCAGGATGCCTGTGGCCAATTATTGCTGAGGGTGTTTAGTACACGCCCCACACTATAAAAGGCCGCCAGCACGGCGGCCTAGTGTAGTGTGTTTCGGAGCAGGGAAAGAGAAGCATAGGCAGGGACAGTGACATTTATTTATTTCTTGCTTAACCTGGATTCCTTTAGTTTAGGGAAAGAGAAGGATAGGTAGGGAGAGTGTCAGTGTGTTTTACTGTGCGAATCCTTGTTTCTAGGGACAAAGAAGGAAAGTGAGGGGAATTCTCCTTGTGCTATAGTGTGCTTTAAAAAAACATTTTTTCTAGGGACAGAAAACTCTAGGTAGGGAGAGTGTCAGTTTCTTTCACTGTGCGAATCCTTGTTTCTAGGGACAAAGAAGGAAAGTGAGGGGAATTCTCCTTGTGCTATAGTGTGCTTTAAAAAAACATTTTTTCTAGGGACAGAAAACTCTAGGTAGGGAGAGTGTCAGTTTCTTTCACTGTGCGAATCCTTGTTTCTAGGGACAAAGAAGGAAAGTGAGGGGAATTCTCCTTGTGCTATAGTGTGCTTTAAAAAAACATTTTTTCTAGGGACAGAAAACTCTAGGTAGGGAGAGTGTCAGTTTCTTTCACTGTGCGAATCCTTGTTTCTAGGGACAAAGAAGGAAAGTGAGGGGAATTCTCCTTGTGCTATAGTGTGCTTTAAAAAAACATTTTTTCTAGGGACAGAAAACTCTAGGTAGGGAGAGTGTCAGTTTCTTTCACTGTGCGAATCCTTGTTTCTAGGGACAAAGAAGGAAAGTGAGGGGAATTCTCCTTGTGCTATAGTGTGCTTTAAAAAAACATTTTTTCTAGGGACAGAAAACTCTAGGTAGGGAGAGTGTCAGTTTCTTTCACTGTGTGAATCCTTGTTTCTAGGGACAAAGATGGAAAGTGAGGGGAATTCTCCTTGTGCTATAGTGTGCTTTAAAAAAACATTTTTTCTAGGGACAGAAAACTCTAGGTAGGGAGAGTGTCAGTTTCTTTCACTGTGCGAATCCTTGTTTCTAGGGACAAAGAAGGAAAGTGAGGGGAATTCTCCTTGTGCTATAGTGTGCTTTAAAAAAACATTTTTTCTAGGGACAGAAAACTCTAGGTAGGGAGAGTGTCAGTTTCTTTCACTGTGCGAATCCTTGTTTCTAGGGACAAAGAAGGAAAGTGAGGGGAATTCTCCTTGTGCTATAGTGTGCTTTAAAAAAACATTTTTTCTAGGGACAGAAAACTCTAGGTAGGGAGAGTGTCAGTTTCTTTCACTGTGCGAATCCTTGTTTCTAGGGACAAAGAAGGAAAGTGAGGGGAATTCTCCTTGTGCTATAGTGTGCTTTAAAAAAACATTTTTTCTAGGGACAGAAAACTCTAGGTAGGGAGAGTGTCAGTTTCTTTCACTGTGCGAATCCTTGTTTCTAGGGACAAAGAAGGAAAGTGAGGGGAATTCTCCTTGTGCTATAGTGTGCTTTAAAAAAACATTTTTTCTAGGGACAGAAAACTCTAGGTAGGGAGAGTGTCAGTTTCTTTCACTGTGTGAATCCTTGTTTCTAGGGACAAAGAAGGAAAGTGAGGGGAATTCTCCTTGTGCTATAGTGTGCTTTAAAAAAACATTTTTTCTAGGGACAGAAAACTCTAGGTAGGGAGAGTGTCAGTTTCTTTCACTATGTGAATCCTTGTTTCTAGGGACAAAGATGGAAAGTGAGGGGAATTCTCCTTGTGCTATAGTGTGCTTTAAAAAAACATTTTTTCTAGGGACAGAAAACTCTAGGTAGGGAGAGTGTCAGTTTCTTTCACTGTGCGAATCCTTGTTTCTAGGGACAAAGAAGGAAAGTGAGGGGAATTCTCCTTGTGCTATAGTGTGCTTTAAAAAAACATTTTTTCTAGGGACAGAAAACTCTAGGTAGGGAGAGTGTCAGTTTCTTTCACTGTGCGAATCCTTGTTTCTAGGGACAAAGAAGGAAAGTGAGGGGAATTCTCCTTGTGCTATAGTGTGCTTTAAAAAAACATTTTTTCTAGGGACAGAAAACTCTAGGTAGGGAGAGTGTCAGTTTCTTTCACTGTGCGAATCCTTGTTTCTAGGGACAAAGAAGGAAAGTGAGGGGAATTCTCCTTGTGCTATAGTGTGCTTTAAAAAAACATTTTTTCTAGGGACAGAAAACTCTAGGTAGGGAGAGTGTCAGTTTCTTTCACTGTGCGAATCCTTGTTTCTAGGGACAAAGAAGGAAAGTGAGGGGAATTCTCCTTGTGCTATAGTGTGCTTTAAAAAAACATTTTTTCTAGGGACAGAAAACTCTAGGTAGGGAGAGTGTCAGTTTCTTTCACTGTGCGAATCCTTGTTTCTAGGGACAAAGAAGGAAAGTGAGGGGAATTCTCCTTGTGCTATAGTGTGCTTTAAAAAAACATTTTTTCTAGGGACAGAAAACTCTAGGTAGGGAGAGTGTCAGTTTCTTTCACTGTGCGAATCCTTGTTTCTAGGGACAAAGAAGGAAAGTGAGGGGAATTCTCCTTGTGCTATAGTGTGCTTTAAAAAAACATTTTTTCTAGGGACAGAAAACTCTAGGTAGGGAGAGTGTCAGTTTCTTTCACTGTGCGAATCCTTGTTTCTAGGGACAAAGAAGGAAAGTGAGGGGAATTCTCCTTGTGCTATAGTGTGCTTTAAAAAAACATTTTTTCTAGGGACAGAAAACTCTAGGTAGGGAGAGTGTCAGTTTCTTTCACTGTGCGAATCCTTGTTTCTAGGGACAAAGATGGAAAGTGAGGGGAATTCTCCTTGTGCTATAGTGTGCTTTAAAAAAACATTTTTTCTAGGGACAGAAAACTCTAGGTAGGGAGAGTGTCAGTTTCTTTCACTGTGCGAATCCTTGTTTCTAGGGACAAAGAAGGAAAGTGAGGGGAATTCTCCTTGTGCTATAGTGTGCTTTAAAAAAACATTTTTTCTAGGGACAGAAAACTCTAGGTAGGGAGAGTGTCAGTTTCTTTCACTGTGCGAATCCTTGTTTCTAGGGACAAAGAAGGAAAGTGAGGGGAATTCTCCTTGTGCTATAGTGTGCTTTAAAAAAACATTTTTTCTAGGGACAGAAAACTCTAGGTAGGGAGAGTGTCAGTTTCTTTCACTGTGCGAATCCTTGTTTCTAGGGACAAAGAAGGAAAGTGAGGGGAATTCTCCTTGTGCTATAGTGTGCTTTAAAAAAACATTTTTTCTAGGGACAGAAAACTCTAGGTAGGGAGAGTGTCAGTTTCTTTCACTGTGCGAATCCTTGTTTCTAGGGACAAAGAAGGAAAGTGAGGGGAATTCTCCTTGTGCTATAGTGTGCTTTAAAAAAACATTTTTTCTAGGGACAGAAAACTCTAGGTAGGGAGAGTGTCAGTTTCTTTCACTGTGCGAATCCTTGTTTCTAGGGACAAAGAAGGAAAGTGAGGGGAATTCTCCTTGTGCTATAGTGTGCTTTAAAAAAACATTTTTTCTAGGGACAGAAAACTCTAGGTAGGGAGAGTGTCAGTTTCTTTCACTGTGCGAATCCTTGTTTCTAGGGACAAAGAAGGAAAGTGAGGGGAATTCTCCTTGTGCTATAGTGTGCTTTAAAAAAACATTTTTTCTAGGGACAGAAAACTCTAGGTAGGGAGAGTGTCAGTTTCTTTCACTGTGCGAATCCTTGTTTCTAGGGACAAAGAAGGAAAGTGAGGGGAATTCTCCTTGTGCTATAGTGTGCTTTAAAAAAACATTTTTTCTAGGGACAGAAAACTCTAGGTAGGGAGAGTGTCAGTTTCTTTCACTGTGCGAATCCTTGTTTCTAGGGACAAAGAAGGAAAGTGAGGGGAATTCTCCTTGTGCTATAGTGTGCTTTAAAAAAACATTTTTTCTAGGGACAGAAAACTCTAGGTAGGGAGAGTGTCAGTTTCTTTCACTGTGCGAATCCTTGTTTCTAGGGACAAAGAAGGAAAGTGAGGGGAATTCTCCTTGTGCTATAGTGTGCTTTAAAAAAACATTTTTTCTAGGGACAGAAAACTCTAGGTAGGGAGAGTGTCAGTTTCTTTCACTGTGCGAATCCTTGTTTCTAGGGACAAAGAAGGAAAGTGAGGGGAATTCTCCTTGTGCTATAGTGTGCTTTAAAAAAACATTTTTTCTAGGGACAGAAAACTCTAGGTAGGGAGAGTGTCAGTTTCTTTCACTGTGCGAATCCTTGTTTCTAGGGACAAAGAAGGAAAGTGAGGGGAATTCTCCTTGTGCTATAGTGTGCTTTAAAAAAACATTTTTTCTAGGGACAGAAAACTCTAGGAAGGGAGAGTGTCAGTTTCTTTCACTGTGCGAATCCTTGTTTCTAGGGACAAAGAAGGAAAGTGAGGGGAATTCTCCTTGTGCTATAGTGTGCTTTAAAAAAACATTTTTTCTAGGGACAGAAAACTCTAGGTAGGGAGAGTGTCAGTTTCTTTCACTGTGCGAATCCTTGTTTCTAGGGACAAAGAAGGAAAGTGAGGGGAATTCTCCTTGTGCTATAGTGTGCTTTAAAAAAACATTTTTTCTAGGGACAGAAAACTCTAGGTAGGGAGAGTGTCAGTTTCTTTCACTGTGCGAATCCTTGTTTCTAGGGACAAAGAAGGAAAGTGAGGGGAATTCTCCTTGTGCTATAGTGTGCTTTAAAAAAACATTTTTTCTAGGGACAGAAAACTCTAGGTAGGGAGAGTGTCAGTTTCTTTCACTGTGCGAATCCTTGTTTCTAGGGACAAAGAAGGAAAGTGAGGGGAATTCTCCTTGTGCTATAGTGTGCTTTAAAAAAACATTTTTTCTAGGGACAGAAAACTCTAGGTAGGGAGAGTGTCAGTTTCTTTCACTGTGCGAATCCTTGTTTCTAGGGACAAAGAAGGAAAGTGAGGGGAATTCTCCTTGTGCTATAGTGTGCTTTAAAAAAACATTTTTTCTAGGGACAGAAAACTCTAGGTAGGGAGAGTGTCAGTTTCTTTCACTGTGCGAATCCTTGTTTCTAGGGACAAAGAAGGAAAGTGAGGGGAATTCTCCTTGTGCTATAGTGTGCTTTAAAAAAACATTTTTTCTAGGGACAGAAAACTCTAGGTAGGGAGAGTGTCAGTTTCTTTCACTGTGCGAATCCTTGTTTCTAGGGACAAAGAAGGAATGTGAGGGGAATTCTCCTTGTGCTATAGTGTGCTTTAAAAAAACATTTTTTCTAGGGACAGAAAACTCTAGGTAGGGAGAGTGTCAGTTTCTTTCACTGTGCGAATCCTTGTTTCTAGGGACAAAGAAGGAAAGTGAGGGGAATTCTCCTTGTGCTATAGTGTGCTTTAAAAAAACATTTTTTCTAGGGACAGAAAACTCTAGGTAGGGAGAGTGTCAGTTTCTTTCACTGTGCGAATCCTTGTTTCTAGGGACAAAGAAGGAAAGTGAGGGGAATTCTCCTTGTGCTATAGTGTGCTTTAAAAAAACATTTTTTCTAGGGACAGAAAACTCTAGGTAGGGAGAGTGTCAGTTTCTTTCACTGTGCGAATCCTTGTTTCTAGGGACAAAGAAGGAAAGTGAGGGGAATTCTCCTTGTGCTATAGTGTGCTTTAAAAAAACATTTTTTCTAGGGACAGAAAACTCTAGGTAGGGAGAGTGTCAGTTTCTTTCACTGTGCGAATCCTTGTTTCTAGGGACAAAGAAGGAAAGTGAGGGGAATTCTCCTTGTGCTATAGTGTGCTTTAAAAAAACATTTTTTCTAGGGACAGAAAACTCTAGGTAGGGAGAGTGTCAGTTTCTTTCACTGTGCGAATCCTTGTTTCTAGGGACAAAGAAGGAAAGTGAGGGGAATTCTCCTTGTGCTATAGTGTGCTTTAAAAAAACATTTTTTTCTAGGGACAGAAAACTCTAGGTAGGGAGAGTGTCAGTTTCTTTCACTGTGCGAATCCTTGTTTCTAGGGACGAAGAAGGAAAGTGAGGGGAATTCTCCTTGTGCTATAGTGTGCTTTAAAAAAACATTTTTTCTAGGGACAGAAAACTCTAGGTAGGGAGAGTGTCAGTTTCTTTCACTGTGCGAATCCTTGTTTCTAGGGACGAAGAAGGAAAGTGAGGGGAATTCTCCTTGTGCTATAGTGTGCTTTAAAAAAACATTTTTTCTAGGGACAGAAAACTCTAGGTAGGGAGAGTGTCAGTTTCTTTCACTGTGCGAATCCTTGTTTCTAGGGACAAAGAAGGAAAGTGAGGGGAATTCTCCTTGTGCTATAGTGTGCTTTAAAAAAACATTTTTTCTAGGGACAGAAAACTCTAGGTAGGGAGAGTGTCAGTTTCTTTCACTGTGCGAATCCTTGTTTCTAGGGACAAAGAAGGAAAGTGAGGGGAATTCTCCTTGTGCTATAGTGTGCTTTAAAAAAACATTTTTTCTAGGGACAGAAAACTCTAGGTAGGGAGAGTGTCAGTTTCTTTCACTGTGCGAATCCTTGTTTCTAGGGACAAAGAAGGAAAGTGAGGGGAATTCTCCTTGTGCTATAGTGTGCTTTAAAAAAACATTTTTTCTAGGGACAGAAAACTCTAGGTAGGGAGAGTGTCAGTTTCTTTCACTGTGCGAATCCTTGTTTCTAGGGACAAAGAAGGAAAGTGAGGGGAATTCTCCTTGTGCTATAGTGTGCTTTAAAAAAACATTTTTTCTAGGGACAGAAAACTCTAGGTAGGGAGAGTGTCAGTTTCTTTCACTGTGCGAATCCTTGTTTCTAGGGACAAAGAAGGAAAGTGAGGGGAATTCTCCTTGTGCTATAGTGTGCTTTAAAAAAACATTTTTTCTAGGGACAGAAAACTCTAGGTAGGGAGAGTGTCAGTTTCTTTCACTGTGCGAATCCTTGTTTCTAGGGACAAAGAAGGAAAGTGAGGGGAATTCTCCTTGTGCTATAGTGTGCTTTAAAAAAACATTTTTTCTAGGGACAGAAAACTCTAGGTAGGGAGAGTGTCAGTTTCTTTCACTGTGCGAATCCTTGTTTCTAGGGACAAAGAAGGAAAGTGAGGGGAATTCTCCTTGTGCTATAGTGTGCTTTAAAAAAACATTTTTTCTAGGGACAGAAAACTCTAGGTAGGGAGAGTGTCAGTTTCTTTCACTGTGCGAATCCTTGTTTCTAGGGACAAAGAAGGAAAGTGAGGGGAATTCTCCTTGTGCTATAGTGTGCTTTAAAAAAACATTTTTTCTAGGGACAGAAAACTCTAGGTAGGGAGAGTGTCAGTTTCTTTCACTGTGCGAATCCTTGTTTCTAGGGACAAAGAAGGAAAGTGAGGGGAATTCTCCTTGTGCTATAGTGTGCTTTAAAAAAACATTTTTTCTAGGGACAGAAAACTCTAGGTAGGGAGAGTGTCAGTTTCTTTCACTGTGCGAATCCTTGTTTCTAGGGACAAAGAAGGAAAGTGAGGGGAATTCTCCTTGTGCTATAGTGTGCTTTAAAAAAACATTTTTTCTAGGGACAGAAAACTCTAGGTAGGGAGAGTGTCAGTTTCTTTCACTGTGCGAATCCTTGTTTCTAGGGACAAAGAAGGAAAGTGAGGGGAATTCTCCTTGTGCTATAGTGTGCTTTAAAAAAACATTTTTTCTAGGGACAGAAAACTCTAGGTAGGGAGAGTGTCAGTTTCTTTCACTGTGCGAATCCTTGTTTCTAGGGACAAAGAAGGAAAGTGAGGGGAATTCTCCTTGTGCTATAGTGTGCTTTAAAAAAACATTTTTTCTAGGGACAGAAAACTCTAGGTAGGGAGAGTGTCAGTTTCTTTCACTGTGCGAATCCTTGTTTCTAGGGACAAAGAAGGAAAGTGAGGGGAATTCTCCTTGTGCTATAGTGTGCTTTAAAAAAACATTTTTTCTAGGGACAGAAAACTCTAGGTAGGGAGAGTGTCAGTTTCTTTCACTGTGCGAATCCTTGTTTCTAGGGACAAAGAAGGAAAGTGAGGGGAATTCTCCTTGTGCTATAGTGTGCTTTAAAAAAACATTTTTTTCTAGGGACAGAAAACTCTAGGTAGGGAGAGTGTCAGTTTCTTTCACTGTGCGAATCCTTGTTTCTAGGGACAAAGAAGGAAAGTGAGGGGAATTCTCCTTGTGCTATAGTGTGCTTTAAAAAAACATTTTTTCTAGGGACAGAAAACTCTAGGTAGGGAGAGTGTCAGTTTCTTTCACTGTGCGAATCCTTGTTTCTAGGGACGAAGAAGGAAAGTGAGGGGAATTCTCCTTGTGCTATAGTGTGCTTTAAAAAAACATTTTTTCTAGGGACAGAAAACTCTAGGTAGGGAGAGTGTCAGTTTCTTTCACTGTGCGAATCCTTGTTTCTAGGGACAAAGAAGGAAAGTGAGGGGAATTCTCCTTGTGCTATAGTGTGCTTTAAAAAAACATTTTTTCTAGGGACAGAAAACTCTAGGTAGGGAGAGTGTCAGTTTCTTTCACTGTGCGAATCCTTGTTTCTAGGGACAAAGAAGGAAAGTGAGGGGAATTCTCCTTGTGCTATAGTGTGCTTTAAAAAAACATTTTTTCTAGGGACAGAAAACTCTAGGTAGGGAGAGTGTCAGTTTCTTTCACTGTGCGAATCCTTGTTTCTAGGGACAAAGAAGGAAAGTGAGGGGAATTCTCCTTGTGCTATAGTGTGCTTTAAAAAAACATTTTTTCTAGGGACAGAAAACTCTAGGTAGGGAGAGTGTCAGTTTCTTTCACTGTGCGAATCCTTGTTTCTAGGGACAAAGAAGGAAAGTGAGGGGAATTCTCCTTGTGCTATAGTGTGCTTTAAAAAAACATTTTTTCTAGGGACAGAAAACTCTAGGTAGGGAGAGTGTCAGTTTCTTTCACTGTGCGAATCCTTGTTTCTAGGGACAAAGAAGGAAAGTGAGGGGAATTCTCCTTGTGCTATAGTGTGCTTTAAAAAAACATTTTTTCTAGGGACAGAAAACTCTAGGTAGGGAGAGTGTCAGTTTCTTTCACTGTGCGAATCCTTGTTTCTAGGGACAAAGATGGAAAGTGAGGGGAATTCTCCTTGTGCTATAGTGTGCTTTAAAAAAACATTTTTTCTAGGGACAGAAAACTCTAGGTAGGGAGAGTGTCAGTTTATTTCACTGTGCGAATCCTTGTTTCTAGGGACAAAGAAGGAAAGTGAGGGGAATTCTCCTTGTGCTATAGTGTGCTTTAAAAAAACATTTTTTCTAGGGACAGAAAACTCTAGGTAGGGAGAGTGTCAGTTTCTTTCACTGTGCGAATCCTTGTTTCTAGGGACAAAGAAGGAAAGTGAGGGGAATTCTCCTTGTGCTATAGTGTGCTTTAAAAAAACATTTTTTCTAGGGACAGAAAACTCTAGGTAGGGAGAGTGTCAGTTTCTTTCACTGTGCGAATCCTTGTTTCTAGGGACAAAGAAGGAAAGTGAGGGGAATTCTCCTTGTGCTATAGTGTGCTTTAAAAAAACATTTTTTCTAGGGACAGAAAACTCTAGGTAGGGAGAGTGTCAGTTTCTTTCACTGTGCGAATCCTTGTTTCTAGGGACAAAGAAGGAAAGTGAGGGGAATTCTCCTTGTGCTATAGTGTGCTTTAAAAAAACATTTTTTCTAGGGACAGAAAACTCTAGGTAGGGAGAGTGTCAGTTTCTTTCACTGTGCGAATCCTTGTTTCTAGGGACAAAGAAGGAAAGTGAGGGGAATTCTCCTTGTGCTATAGTGTGCTTTAAAAAAACATTTTTTCTAGGGAGAGAAAACTCTAGGAAGGGAGAGTGTCAGTTTCTTTCACTGTGCGAATCCTTGTTTCTAGGGACAAAGAAGGAAAGTGAGGGGAATTCTCCTTGTGCTATAGTGTGCTTTAAAAAAACATTTTTTCTAGGGACAGAAAACTCTAGGTAGGGAGAGTGTCAGTTTCTTTCACTGTGCGAATCCTTGTTTCTAGGGACAAAGAAGGAAAGTGAGGGGAATTCTCCTTGTGCTATAGTGTGCTTTAAAAAAACATTTTTTCTAGGGACAGAAAACTCTAGGTAGGGAGAGTGTCAGTTTCTTTCACTGTGCGAATCCTTGTTTCTAGGGACAAAGAAGGAAAGTGAGGGGAATTCTCCTTGTGCTATAGTGTGCTTTAAAAAAACATTTTTTCTAGGGACAGAAAACTCTAGGTAGGGAGAGTGTCAGTTTCTTTCACTGTGCGAATCCTTGTTTCTAGGGACAAAGAAGGAAAGTGAGGGGAATTCTCCTTGTGCTATAGTGTGCTTTAAAAAAATATTTTTTCTAGGGACAGAAAACTCTAGGTAGGGAGAGTGTCAGTTTCTTTCACTGTGCGAATCCTTGTTTCTAGGGACAAAGAAGGAAAGTGAGGGGAATTCATCTTGTGCTATAGTGTGCTTTAAAAAAACATTTTTTCTAGGGACAGAAAACTCTAGGTAGGGAGAGTGTCAGTTTCTTTCACTGTGCGAATCCTTGTTTCTAGGGACAAAGAAGGAAAGTGAGGGGAATTCTCCTTGTGCTATAGTGTGCTTTAAAAAAACATTTTTTCTAGGGACAGAAAACTCTAGGTAGGGAGAGTGTCAGTTTCTTTCACTGTGCGAATCCTTGTTTCTAGGGACAAAGAAGGAAAGTGAGGGGAATTCTCCTTGTGCTATAGTGTGCTTTAAAAAAACATTTTTTCTAGGGACAGAAAACTCTAGGTAGGGAGAGTGTCAGTTTCTTTCACTGTGCGAATCCTTGTTTCTAGGGACAAAGAAGGAAAGTGAGGGGAATTCTCCTTGTGCTATAGTGTGCTTTAAAAAAACATTTTTTCTAGGGACAGAAAACTCTAGGTAGGGAGAGTGTCAGTTTCTTTCACTGTGCGAATCCTTGTTTCTAGGGACAAAGAAGGAAAGTGAGGGGAATTCTCCTTGTGCTATAGTGTGCTTTAAAAAAACATTTTTTCTAGGGACAGAAAACTCTAGGTAGGGAGAGTGTCAGTTTCTTTCACTGTGCGAATCCTTGTTTCTAGGGACAAAGAAGGAAAGTGAGGGGAA
Source organism: Rana muscosa (assembly GCA_029206835.1). Taxonomy (NCBI): domain Eukaryota; kingdom Metazoa; phylum Chordata; class Amphibia; order Anura; family Ranidae; genus Rana; species Rana muscosa. The sequence continues at coordinate 866,102,971 of CM055122.1, forward strand.
TTCTCCTTGTGCTATAGTGTGCTTTAAAAAAACATTTTTTCTAGGGACAGAAAACTCTAGGTAGGGAGAGTGTCAGTTTCTTTCACTGTGCGAATCCTTGTTTCTAGGGACAAAGAAGGAAAGTGAGGGGAATTCTCCTTGTGCTATAGTGTGCTTTAAAAAAACATTTTTTCTAGGGACAGAAAACTCTAGGTAGGGAGAGTGTCAGTTTCTTTCACTGTGCGAATCCTTGTTTCTAGGGACAAAGAAGGAAAGTGAGGGGAATTCTCCTTGTGCTATAGTGTGCTTTAAAAAAACATTTTTTCTAGGGACAGAAAACTCTAGGTAGGGAGAGTGTCAGTTTCTTTCACTGTGCGAATCCTTGTTTCTAGGGACAAAGAAGGAAAGTGAGGGGAATTCTCCTTGTGCTATAGTGTGCTTTAAAAAAACATTTTTTCTAGGGACAGAAAACTCTAGGTAGGGAGAGTGTCAGTTTCTTTCACTGTGCGAATCCTTGTTTCTAGGGACAAAGAAGGAAAGTGAGGGGAATTCTCCTTGTGCTATAGTGTGCTTTAAAAAAACATTTTTTCTAGGGACAGAAAACTCTAGGTAGGGAGAGTGTCAGTTTCTTTCACTGTGTGAATCCTTGTTTCTAGGGACAAAGAAGGAAAGTGAGGGGAATTCTCCTTGTGCTATAGTGTGCTTTAAAAAAACATTTTTTCTAGGGACAGAAAACTCTAGGTAGGGAGAGTGTCAGTTTCTTTCACTGTGCGAATCCTTGTTTCTAGGGACAAAGAAGGAAAGTGAGGGGAATTCTCCTTGTGCTATAGTGTGCTTTAAAAAAACATTTTTTCTAGGGACAGAAAACTCTAGGTAGGGAGAGTGTCAGTTTCTTTCACTGTGCGAATCCTTGTTTCTAGGGACAAAGAAGGAAAGTGAGGGGAATTCTCCTTGTGCTATAGTGTGCTTTAAAAAAACATTTTTTCTAGGGACAGAAAACTCTAGGTAGGGAGAGTGTCAGTTTCTTTCACTGTGCGAATCCTTGTTTCTAGGGACAAAGAAGGAAAGTGAGGGGAATTCTCCTTGTGCTATAGTGTGCTTTAAAAAAACATTTTTTCTAGGGACAGAAAACTCTAGGTAGGGAGAGTGTCAGTTTCTTTCACTGTGCGAATCCTTGTTTCTAGGGACAAAGAAGGAAAGTGAGGGGAATTCTCCTTGTGCTATAGTGTGCTTTAAAAAAACATTTTTTCTAGGGACAGAAAACTCTAGGTAGGGAGAGTGTCAGTTTCTTTCACTGTGCGAATCCTTGTTTCTAGGGACAAAGAAGGAAAGTGAGGGGAATTCTCCTTGTGCTATAGTGTGCTTTAAAAAAACATTTTTTCTAGGGACAGAAAACTCTAGGTAGGGAGAGTGTCAGTTTCTTTCACTGTGCGAATCCTTGTTTCTAGGGACAAAGAAGGAAAGTGAGGGGAATTCTCCTTGTGCTATAGTGTGCTTTAAAAAAACATTTTTTCTAGGGACAGAAAACTCTAGGTAGGGAGAGTGTCAGTTTCTTTCACTGTGCGAATCCTTGTTTCTAGGGACAAAGAAGGAAAGTGAGGGGAATTCTCCTTGTGCTATAGTGTGCTTTAAAAAAACATTTTTTCTAGGGACAGAAAACTCTAGGTAGGGAGAGTGTCAGTTTCTTTCACTGTGCGAATCCTTGTTTCTAGGGACAAAGAAGGAAAGTGAGGGGAATTCTCCTTGTGCTATAGTGTGCTTTAAAAAAACATTTTTTCTAGGGACAGAAAACTCTAGGTAGGGAGAGTGTCAGTTTCTTTCACTGTGCGAATCCTTGTTTCTAGGGACAAAGAAGGAAAGTGAGGGGAATTCTCCTTGTGCTATAGTGTGCTTTAAAAAAACATTTTTTCTAGGGACAGAAAACTCTAGGTAGGGAGAGTGTCAGTTTCTTTCACTGTGCGAATCCTTGTTTCTAGGGACAAAGAAGGAAAGTGAGGGGAATTCTCCTTGTGCTATAGTGTGCTTTAAAAAAACATTTTTTCTAGGGACAGAAAACTCTAGGTAGGGAGAGTGTCAGTTTCTTTCACTGTGCGAATCCTTGTTTCTAGGGACAAAGAAGGAAAGTGAGGGGAATTCTCCTTGTGCTATAGTGTGCTTTAAAAAAACATTTTTTCTAGGGACAGAAAACTCTAGGTAGGGAGAGTGTCAGTTTCTTTCACTGTGCGAATCCTTGTTTCTAGGGACAAAGAAGGAAAGTGAGGGGAATTCTCCTTGTGCTATAGTGTGCTTTAAAAAAACATTTTTTCTAGGGACAGAAAACTCTAGGTAGGGAGAGTGTCAGTTTCTTTCACTGTGCGAATCCTTGTTTCTAGGGACAAAGAAGGAAAGTGAGGGGAATTCTCCTTGTGCTATAGTGTGCTTTAAAAAAACATTTTTTCTAGGGACAGAAAACTCTAGGTAGGGAGAGTGTCAGTTTCTTTCACTGTGCGAATCCTTGTTTCTAGGGACAAAGAAGGAAAGTGAGGGGAATTCTCCTTGTGCTATAGTGTGCTTTAAAAAAACATTTTTTCTAGGGACAGAAAACTCTAGGTAGGGAGAGTGTCAGTTTCTCACTGTGCGAATCCTTGTTTCTAGGGACAAAGAAGGAAAGTGAGGGGAATTCTCCTTGTGCTATAGTGTGCTTTAAAAAAACATTTTTTCTAGGGACAGAAAACTCTAGGTAGGGAGAGTGTCAGTTTCTTTCACTGTGCGAATCCTTGTTTCTAGGGACAAAGAAGGAAAGTGAGGGGAATTCTCCTTGTGCTATAGTGTGCTTTAAAAAAACATTTTTTCTAGGGACAGAAAACTCTAGGTAGGGAGAGTGTCAGTTTCTTTCACTGTGCGAATCCTTGTTTCTAGGGACAAAGAAGGAAAGTGAGGGGAATTCTCCTTGTGCTATAGTGTGCTTTAAAAAAAAAAATTTCTAGGGACAGAAAACTCTAGGTAGGGAGAGTGTCAGTTTCTTTCACTGTGCGAATCCTGGTTTCTAGGGACAAATAAGGAAAGTGAGGGGAATTCTCCTTGTGCTATAGTGTGCTTTAAAAAAACATTTTTTCTAGGGACAGAAAACTCTAGGTAGGGAGAGTGTCAGTTTCTTTCACTGTGCGAATCCTTGTTTCTAGGGACAAAGAAGGAAAGTGAGGGGAATTCTCCTTGTGCTATAGTGTGCTTTAAAAAAAAAATTTTTCTAGGGACAGAAAACTCTAGGTAGGGAGAGTGTCAGTTTCTTTCACTGTGCGAATCCTTGTTTCTAGGGACAAAGAAGGAAAGTGAGGGGAATTCTCCTTGTGCTATAGTGTGCTTTAAAAAAACATTTTTTCTAGGGACAGAAAACTCTAGGTAGGGAGAGTGTCAGTTTCTTTCACTGTGCGAATCCTTGTTTCTAGGGACAAAGAAGGAAAGTGAGGGGAATTCTCCTTGTGCTATAGTGTGCTTTAAAAAAACATTTTTTCTAGGGACAGAAAACTCTAGGTAGGGAGAGTGTCAGTTTCTTTCACTGTGCGAATCCTTGTTTCTAGGGACAAAGAAGGAAAGTGAGGGGAATTCTCCTTGTGCTATAGTGTGCTTTAAAAAAACATTTTTTCTAGGGACAGAAAACTCTAGGTAGGGAGAGTGTCAGTTTCTTTCACTGTGCGAATCCTTGTTTCTAGGGACAAAGAAGGAAAGTGAGGGGAATTCTCCTTGTGCTATAGTGTGCTTTAAAAAAACATTTTTTCTAGGGACAGAAAACTCTAGGTAGGGAGAGTGTCAGTTTCTTTCACTGTGCGAATCCTTGTTTCTAGGGACAAAGAAGGAAAGTGAGGGGAATTCTCCTTGTGCTATAGTGTGCTTTAAAAAAACATTTTTTCTAGGGACAGAAAACTCTAGGTAGGGAGAGTGTCAGTTTCTTTCACTGTGCAAATCCTTGTTTCTAGGGACAAAGAAGGAAAGTGAGGGGAATTCTCCTTGTGCTATAGTGTGCTTTAAAAAAACATTTTTTCTAGGGACAGAAAACTCTAGGTAGGGAGAGTGTCAGTTTCTTTCACTGTGCGAATCCTTGTTTCTAGGGACAAAGAAGGAAAGTGAGGGGAATTCTCCTTGTGCTATAGTGTGCTTTAAAAAAACATTTTTTCTAGGGACAGAAAACTCTAGGTAGGGAGAGTGTCAGTTTCTTTCACTGTGCGAATCCTTGTTTCTAGGGACAAAGAAGGAAAGTGAGGGGAATTCTCCTTGTGCTATAGTGTGCTTTAAAAAAACATTTTTTCTAGGGACAGAAAACTCTAGGTAGGGAGAGTGTCAGTTTCTTTCACTGTGCGAATCCTTGTTTCTAGGGACAAAGAAGGAAAGTGAGGGGAATTCTCCTTGTGCTATAGTGTGCTTTAAAAAAAAACATTTTTTCTAGGGACAGAAAACTCTAGGTAGGGAGAATGTCAGTTTCTTTCACTGTGCGAATCCTTGTTTCTAGGGACAAAGAAGGAAAGTGAGGGGAATTCTCCTTGTGCTATAGTGTGCTTTAAAAAAACATTTTTTCTAGGGACAGAAAACTCTAGGTAGGGAGAGTGTCAGTTTCTTTCACTGTGCGAATCCTTGTTTCTAGGGACAAAGAAGGAAAGTGAGGGGAATTCTCCTTGTGCTATAGTGTGCTTTAAAAAAACATTTTTTCTAGGGACAGAAAACTCTAGGTAGGGAGAGTGTCAGTTTCTTTCACTGTGCGAATCCTTGTTTCTAGGGACAAAGAAGGAAAGTGAGGGGAATTCTCCTTGTGCTATAGTGTGCTTTAAAAAAACATTTTTTCTAGGGACAGAAAACTCTAGGTAGGGAGAGTGTCAGTTTCTTTCACTGTGCGAATCCTTGTTTCTAGGGACAAAGAAGGAAAGTGAGGGGATTTCTCCTTGTGCTATAGTGTGCTTTAAAAAAACATTTTTTCTAGGGACAGAAAACTCTAGGTAGGGAGAGTGTCAGTTTCTTTCACTGTGCGAATCCTTGTTTCTAGGGACAAAGAAGGAAAGTGAGGGGAATTCTCCTTGTGCTATAGTGTGCTTTAAAAAAAGATTTTTTCTAGGGACAGAAAACTCTAGGTAGGGAGACTGTCAGTTTCTTTCACTGTGTGAATCCTTGTTTCTAGGGACAAAGAAGGAAAGTGAGGGGAATTCTCCTTGTGCTATAGTGTGCTTTAAAAAAAGATTTTTTCTAGGGACAGAAAACTCTAGGTAGGGAGAGTGTCAGTTTCTTTCACTGTGCGAATCCTTGTTTCTAGGGACAAAGAAGGAAAGTGAGGGGAATTCATCTTGTGCTATAGTGTGCTTTAAAAAAACATTTTTTCTAGGGACAGAAAACTCTAGGTAGGGAGAGTGTCAGTTTCTTTCACTGTGCGAATCCTTGTTTCTAGGGACAAAGAAGGAAAGTGAGGGGAATTCTCCTTGTGCTATAGTGTGCTTTAAAAAAACATTTTTTCTAGGGACAGAAAACTCTAGGTAGGGAGAGTGTCAGTTTCTTTCACTGTGCGAATCCTTGTTTCTAGGGACAAAGAAGGAAAGTGAGGGGAATTCTCCTTGTGCTATAGTGTGCTTTAAAAAAACATTTTTTCTAGGGACAGAAAACTCTAGGTAGGGAGAGTGTCAGTTTCTTTCACTGTGCGAATCCTTGTTTCTAGGGACAAAGAAGGAAAGTGAGGGGAATTCTCCTTGTGCTATAGTGTGCTTTAAAAAAACATTTTTTCTAGGGACAGAAAACTCTAGGTAGGGAGAGTGTCAGTTTCTTTCACTGTGCGAATCCTTGTTTCTAGGGACAAAGAAGGAAAGTGAGGGGAATTCTCCTTGTGCTATAGTGTGCTTTAAAAAAACATTTTTTCTAGGGACAGAAAACTCTAGGTAGGGAGAGTGTCAGTTTCTTTCACTGTGCGAATCCTTGTTTCTAGGGACAAAGAAGGAAAGTGAGGGGAATTCTCCTTGTGCTATAGTGTGCTTTAAAAAAACATTTTTTCTAGGGACAGAAAACTCTAGGTAGGGAGAGTGTCAGTTTCTTTCACTGTGCGAATCCTTGTTTCTAGGGACAAAGAAGGAAAGTGAGGGGAATTCTCCTTGTGCTATAGTGTGCTTTAAAAAAACATTTTTTCTAGGGACAGAAAACTCTAGGTAGGGAGAGTGTCAGTTTCTTTCACTGTGCGAATCCTTGTTTCTAGGGACAAAGAAGGAAAGTGAGGGGAATTCTCCTTGTGCTATAGTGTGCTTTAAAAAAACATTTTTTCTAGGGACAGAAAACTCTAGGTAGGGAGAGTGTCAGTTTCTTTCACTGTGCGAATCCTTGTTTCTAGGGACAAAGAAGGAAAGTGAGGGGAATTCTCCTTGTGCTATAGTGTGCTTTAAAAAAACATTTTTTCTAGGGACAGAAAACTCTAGGTAGGGAGAGTGTCAGTTTCTTTCACTGTGCGAATCCTTGTTTCTAGGGACAAAGAAGGAAAGTGAGGGGAATTCTCCTTGTGCTATAGTGTGCTTTAAAAAAACATTTTTTCTAGGGACAGAAAACTCTAGGTAGGGAGAGTGTCAGTTTCTTTCACTGTGCGAATCCTTGTTTCTAGGGACAAAGAAGGAAAGTGAGGGGAATTCTCCTTGTGCTATAGTGTGCTTTAAAAAAACATTTTTTCTAGGGACAGAAAACTCTAGGTAGGGAGAGTGTCAGTTTCTTTCACTGTGCGAATCCTTGTTTCTAGGGACAAAGAAGGAAAGTGAGGGGAATTCTCCTTGTGCTATAGTGTGCTTTAAAAAAAACATTTTTTCTAGGGACAGAAAACTCTAGGTAGGGAGAATGTCAGTTTCTTTCACTGTGCGAATCCTTGTTTCTAGGGACAAAGAAGGAAAGTGAGGGGAATTCTCCTTGTGCTATAGTGTGCTTTAAAAAAACATTTTTTCTAGGGACAGAAAACTCTAGGTAGGGAGAGTGTCAGTTTCTTTCACTGTGCGAATCCTTGTTTCTAGGGACAAAGAAGGAAAGTGAGGGGAATTCTCCTTGTGCTATAGTGTGCTTTAAAAAAACATTTTTTCTAGGGACAGAAAACTCTAGGTAGGGAGAGTGTCAGTTTCTTTCACTGTGCGAATCCTTGTTTCTAGGGACAAAGAAGGAAAGTGAGGGGAATTCTCCTTGTGCTATAGTGTGCTTTAAAAAAACATTTTTTCTAGGGACAGAAAACTCTAGGTAGGGAGAGTGTCAGTTTCTTTCACTGTGCGAATCCTTGTTTCTAGGGACAAAGAAGGAAAGTGAGGGGATTTCTCCTTGTGCTATAGTGTGCTTTAAAAAAACATTTTTTCTAGGGACAGAAAACTCTAGGTAGGGAGAGTGTCAGTTTCTTTCACTGTGCGAATCCTTGTTTCTAGGGACAAAGAAGGAAAGTGAGGGGAATTCTCCTTGTGCTATAGTGTGCTTTAAAAAAACATTTTTTCTAGGGACAGAAAACTCTAGGTAGGGAGACTGTCAGTTTCTTTCACTGTGTGAATCCTTGTTTCTAGGGACAAAGAAGGAAAGTGAGGGGAATTCTCCTTGTGCTATAGTGTGCTTTAAAAAAACATTTTTTCTAGGGACAGAAAACTCTAGGTAGGGAGAGTGTCAGTTTCTTTCACTGTGCGAATCCTTGTTTCTAGGGACAAATAAGGAAAGTGAGGGGAATTCATCTTGTGCTATAGTGTGCTTTAAAAAAACATTTTTTCTAGGGACAGAAAACTCTAGGTAGGGAGAGTGTCAGTTTCTTTCACTGTGCGAATCCTTGTTTCTAGGGACAAAGAAGGAAAGTGAGGGGAATTCTCCTTGTGCTATAGTGTGCTTTAAAAAAACATTTTTTCTAGAGACAGAAAACTCTAGGTAGGGAGAGTGTCAGTTTCTTTCACTGTGCGAATCCTTGTTTCTAGGGACAAAGAAGGAAAGTGAGGGGAATTCTCCTTGTGCTATAGTGTGCTTTAAAAAAACATTTTTTCTAGGGACAGAAAACTCTAGGTAGGGAGAGTGTCAGTTTCTTTCACTGTGCGAATCCTTGTTTCTAGGGACAAAGAAGGAAAGTGAGGGGAATTCTCCTTGTGCTATAGTGTGCTTTAAAAAAACATTTTTTCTAGGGACAGAAAACTCTAGGTAGGGAGAGTGTCAGTTTCTTTCACTGTGCGAATCCTTGTTTCTAGGGACAAAGAAGGAAAGTGAGGGGAATTCTCCTTGTGCTATAGTGTGCTTTAAAAAAACATTTTTTCTAGGGACAGAAAACTCTAGGTAGGGAGAGTGTCAGTTTCTTTCACTGTGCGAATCCTTGTTTCTAGGGACAAAGAAGGAAAGTGAGGGGAATTCTCCTTGTGCTATAGTGTGCTTTAAAAAAACATTTTTTCTAGGGACAGAAAACTCTAGGTAGGGAGAGTGTCAGTTTCTTTCACTGTGCGAATCCTTGTTTCTAGGGACAAAGAAGGAAAGTGAGGGGAATTCTCCTTGTGCTATAGTGTGCTTTAAAAAAACATTTTTTCTAGGGACAGAAAACTCTAGGTAGGGAGAGTGTCAGTTTCTTTCACTGTGCGAATCCTTGTTTCTAGGGACAAAGAAGGAAAGTGAGGGGAATTCTCCTTGTGCTATAGTGTGCTTTAAAAAAACATTTTTTCTAGGGACAGAAAACTCTAGGTAGGGAGAGTGTCAGTTTCTTTCACTGTGCGAATCCTGGTTTCTAGGGACAAATAAGGAAAGTGAGGGGAATTCTCCTTGTGCTATAGTGTGCTTTAAAAAAACATTTTTTCTAGGGACAGAAAACTCTAGGTAGGGAGAGTGTCAGTTTCTTTCACTGTGCGAATCCTTGTTTCTAGGGACAAAGAAGGAAAGTGAGGGGAATTCTCCTTGTGCTATAGTGTGCTTTAAAAAAACATTTTTTCTAGGGACAGAAAACTCTAGGTAGGGAGAGTGTCAGTTTCTTTCACTGTGCGAATCCTTGTTTCTAGGGACAAAGAAGGAAAGTGAGGGGAATTCTCCTTGTGCTATAGTGTGCTTTAAAAAAACATTTTTTCTAGGGACAGAAAACTCTAGGTAGGGAGAGTGTCAGTTTCTTTCACTGTGCGAATCCTTGTTTCTAGGGACAAAGAAGGAAAGTGAGGGGAATTCTCCTTGTGCTATAGTGTGCTTTAAAAAAACATTTTTTCTAGGGACAGAAAACTCTAGGTAGGGAGAGTGTCAGTTTCTTTCACTGTGCGAATCCTTGTTTCTAGGGACAAAGAAGGAAAGTGAGGGGAATTCTCCTTGTGCTATAGTGTGCTTTAAAAAAAACATTTTTTCTAGGGACAGAAAACTCTAGGTAGGGAGAGTGTCAGTTTCTTTCACTGTGCGAATCCTTGTTTCTAGGGACAAAGAAGGAAAGTGAGGGGAATTCTCCTTGTGCTATAGTGTGCTTTAAAAAAAAAATTTTCTAGGGACAGAAAACTCTAGGTAGGGAGAGTGTCAGTTTCTTTCACTGTGCGAATCCTTGTTTCTAGGGACAAAGAAGGAAAGTGAGGGGAATTCTCCTTGTGCTATAGTGTACTTTAAAAAAAAAAAATTCTAGGGACAGAAAACTCTAGGTAGGGAGAGTGTCAGTTTCTTTCACTGTGCGAATCCTTGTTTCTAGGGACAGGGAAGGACAGTGAGGGAAATTCTCCTTGTGCTATAGTGTGCTAAAGCATTCCTCATCAACCATCTTTGAAATCCTTGTTTTTTGGACAGTCAGGGAAATTGTCGTTGTGCTATTCTGTGCAAAAGCAATCATCCTCAACCATATTTAGAAATCCTTAAGTAAAGGGACAGAGAAGGACACCTGAAGGTAGCCCTTATTGCTTTTTTCCCATCTCCCTGCAGGCCATCTATTAGAATGTCTGGAAGGCAAACAAGGAGAGGCAGACAGTCAGGAGGCAATAAAAGAGGGCAAGCAGGCTCTGTGTCTGGGGGCAACGGTGCTGGTCGTGGACGCGGTGCATTGTCATCAGCACATGGCCATGGGACACGCTTGTCCTTCTTTTCGGCAGCTGGACATGTTGAGCCACATCATGCCGAAGACTTGGTAGAGTGGATGACCAAGCCCTCCTCCTCCTCCTCATCCTCTCTCACCCAGGCTCAGGGTACTGGCAAAGCAGCTGCCAAAGCGTCCTCTTCCCTGGTATCAATGTCAGACTCATCATCAGTCACTCCTTCCCTAGACCCACCATGTCCTCCTCCTGAGGAGTCCCCCGAACTGTTTGAGCACAGTGTTGGGTACATGCTCCAGGAGGATGCCCAGCGTTTCGAAGGGTCTGATGATGAAACCCAGCTACAGGAAGGCAGTAGCGTGAGAGCAGACAGAGGGGATGCTCAAGAAGGACACCAATCTGGCAGTCATGTTCCAGCAGCTGCAGCATACTGCCAGATTGGCTCCAGTGATGAGGAGGGAGGGGATGATGAGGTCACTGACTCCACGTGGGTGCCTAATAGTAGAGAGGAGGAGGAGGAGGATGAGGAGGAGGCACATCTCCAACGAGGCAGGATGCCCTTTGGTGGCCAGCGTAAGGGCAGTACACCGACGGAATCACACCGCAGAGCTCCGCCTGTGCAGGGCGCTGCCTCTGCCCGTCATTCAAAAAGTTCCTTGGTGTGGGCCTTTTTTGAGGCTAGTGCATCAGATCGCACAGCTGCTGTTTGCAACATATGTCTCAAGCGTATATCGCGTGGCCAAAACATCAGCCGCTTGGGTACCACATGCCTGACCAGACATATGTTGACCTGCCCTGCAGCTCGTTGGCAAGCCTACCTCAAAGACCCACACCAAAGAACAAAGTGGACCTCTCCTTGCACCGCATCAGCTGGGATCTCCAACCCCACTATAACTTCAGTCCTCTCTGAAACATGCACTGAGAGGAATGAAGGTGTAGAATTAGGTGTGTCACAGCCAAGTACTTGCGGCCACTCTGCTAGCAGTACACCGACGTCCGATTCTAGCAGGCAAATTTCCCTGCCCCAGCTGCTGGACCGTCGAAAGAAGTTCACTCCCAGCCATCCACATGCCCAGCGGTTGAATGCTAGCTTGGCTAAATTGCTAGCGCTTCAACTGCTGCCTTTTCAGTTGGTAGACTCGGCCCCCTTCCGTGAGTTTGTGCAATGTGCGGTTCCTCAGTGGCAGGTTCCCAAACGCCACTTTTTCTCACGGAAGGCTATTCAGGCTCTCTACCGGCATGTGGAAGGCAATGTCTTGGCCTCGCTGGACAGGGCGGTCAGCGGTAACGTGCATATTACCGCTGACTCATGGTCCAGCAGGCATGGACAGGGACGTTACCTTTCTTTCACGGCCCATTGGGTCACTCTTTTGGCAGCTGGGAAGGATGCAGGACAAGGTGCAGTAGTGTTGGAGGTTGTTCCACCGCCACGCCTCCATAATGCTACTACTGGTTGTGACACACCTCTCTCCTCCACCCCCTCCTCTTCTTCTTCCTCCATGGCCTCTTCCTGTGGTTTGTCCTATGAACCAGCGGTGCTCCGTAGCCGTTCACGGGGCTACGCAAGTACGCAGGCAAAAAGATGCCATGCCGTGCTTGCGCTGGTGTGTTTGGGGGACAGAAGCCACACTGGGGCAGAGGTCCTGTCTGCTCTGCAGGGCCAGGCCGAGAGGTGGTTGACGCCACGCCAGCTTAAGCCAGGAATGGTGGTTTGCGACAATGGCACCAACCTCCTCTCCGCCCTCCGACAGGGACAACTGACCCATGTGCCCTGAGTGGCTCACGTCCTTAACCTGGTGGTGCAGCGGTTCTTGGGCAGGTACCCGGGCTTACAGGATGTCCTGAGGCAGGCCAGGAAAGTCTGTGTGCATTTCCGCAGATCTTATAATGCCAGTGCTCGCCTGGCTGAGCTGCAAAAGGAGTTGAACCTGCCCAAGAACCGCCTTATTTGTGACATGCCCACCAGGTGGAACTCAACGTTGGCCATGCTGCAGCGGCTGCACACGCAGCAGAGGGCCATCAATGAGTACCTGTGCGACTACGGCACCAGGACAGGGTCAGGGGAGCTTGTTTTTTTTTTCTCCACGCCAGTGGGGCATGATCAGGGATGCATGCACTGTCCTGGCACCATTTGAGGAGGCCACGAGGATGGTGAGCGGTGACAGTGCATGCATCAGTGACACTGTACCTCTTGTCCACCTGTTGGAGCACACGCTGCGTGGAATAATGGACAGGGCACTTGAGGCAGAACAGAGGCAGGAAGAGGAGGACTTCCTTGCCTCTCAAGGCCCCCTTTACCCAGACAGTGTTCCTTCTGTCCCACCCATCGCACAGGAAGAGGAGGAGGAGGAGGATTGTGTCAGCATGGAGGTGGAGGCTGGCACTCAGCATCATCAGCAGCAGTCTTTTAGGGATGATTTACAGTCCCAAGAAACCAGTGGACTTGTACGTGGCTGGGAGGAGGTGGCTGCGGATCATGTCGTCCTTAGTGACCCAGAGGACTCCGGAGCGAATGCCTCAGCAAACCTACGCTACATGGCCTCCCTGATCCTGCAAAGTCTGCGGAAGGATCCTCGTATTCTTCGGATCAAGGAGAGGGACCATTACTGGCTGGCCACTCTCCTTGATCCACGGTACAAGGGTAAGGTTGCGGACCTTATGTTACCGTCGCAGAGGGAGCAGAGGATGAGACAACTCCGGGAGGCCTTGCAGAAAGGTCTGTGCAACGCGTTCCCAGAGACTGGGAGGTTGCAAACTCCTGGTCCTGGACAACGAGTTGCTGAGGCTTCGGCCAGTCAAAGAAGGAGCGGTGGGGAAGGTGGCCGTCTGACCGATGCGTTCAGACAATTCTTTAGTCCGCAGCCCCAAAGTATGATCGGTTCCAGCAACCATCGCCAGCGTCTGATAAACATGGTGCAGGAATATCTAGGGGCAAGGTCAGACTTGGACACCTTCCCCACCGAAAATCCTCTGGCTTACTGGGTCTTGAGGATGGATCACTGGCCAGAGCTTGCACAGTATGCAATTGAGCTACTGGCCTGTCCTGCATCCAGCGTTCTTTCGGAACGCACATTCAGTGCTGCTGGAGGATTTGTCACGGATCACAGGGTGCGCCTGTCCACCGACTCGGTTGATCGACTGACTTTCATCAAGATGAACCAGTCTTGGATCACCACCAGCTACCACACACCTGATGCTGATATAACAGACTAATTGATTTTAACATGTCACATCCCTTCAAGACTGATGCTGATGCTGAGTGCCTGTGCTGTTATGTTGACTGGCTATCCTCCTCCTCCGAGTCCTCAATGATACGATTGATGATGATAGCTTGGAAGATCATTTTTGTTTATGGGTGCCGCCACCAGTGGCTAAGGCCCAATTTTTCAGCCCCTGTTTTACAGGGGCGTGTAATTACAATTTTTTTAGCAATAATTTGCCATAGGGCTCATTGCTGTGCTCCAAGTACAGTATCTGTGAGGGGTTGGAGTGTTGTGGCACCAGTGCCTAAGGCCCAATTTTTCAGCCCCTGTTTAACAGGGGCGTGTCATTACAATTTTTGAAGCAATACTTTGCAACAGGGCTCATTGCTGTGCTCCAAGTACAGTATCTGTAAGGGGTTGTAGTGTTGTGCCACCAGTGCCTAAGGCCCAATTTTTCAGCCCCTGTTCAACAGGGGCATGCAATTACAATTCTTGATCTAATAATTCACAGCAGGGCCCATTGCTGCACCCACCAAGAGTAACTCTGAGGGCTTACAGTGTTGTGGCAACGCCACCACCACCACGAAAGGCCCAATTTTTCAGCCCCTGTTCAAAAGGGGCATGTAATTACAATTCTTGATCTAATAATTCACAGCAGGGCCCATTCCTGCACCCACCAAGAGTAACTCTGAGGGCTTACAGTGTTGTGGCAACACCACCACCACCACCACTACCACGAAAGGCCCAATTTTTCAGCCCCTGTTCAACAGGGGCATGTAATTACAATTCTTGATCTAATAATTCACAGCAGGGCCCATTCCTGCACCCACCAAGAGTAACTCTGAGGGCTTACAGTGTTGTGGCAACGCCACCACCACCACGAAAGGCCCAATTTTTCAGCCCCTGTTCAAAAGGGGCATGTAATTACAATTCTTGATCTAATAATTCACAGCAGGGCCCATTCCTGCACCCACCAAGAGTAACTCTGAGGGCTTACAGTGTTGTGGCAACACCACCACCACCACCACCACCACGAAAGGCCCAATTTTTCAGCCCCTGTTCAACAGGGGCATGCAATTACAATTCTTGATCTAATAATTCACAGCAGGGCCCATTGCTGCACCCACCAAGAGTAACTGTCAGGGCTTACAGTGTTGTGGCACCAGCACCACCATCAAAGGCCCAATTTTTACTACCACTGTTCAACAATTATATGTAATTAAAATTCCTGATATAATAGTTGACAGCAGGGCGTTCCAGCACCAACCAAGAGTAACTGTGAGTGCTTACAGTGTTGTGCCAACACCAACAACTAAGGGGCCTATTTCTGCAGAGTATATACGGCAGGTCCCTACTTTCAAACATCCAACTTACAAACGACTCCTACTTGCAAACGCAAGAAGACAACAGGAAGTGAGAGGAAATCTACCACTAGGAAGGAAAATTCTCTCCTGTAAGAATAAATATGGGAGAAAGGTGTCTCCTCTGTACTGATGCTTTATCAGCAATCCTTGTTTCAAGAAAAACACCACATTTCAAAAACAGTTGTCATTGGGACGGAAAGTGAGGTGAAATGTTCTGAACAGGGGCACAGACAGCAAAACAAATGTTACAGGGGTGATAACCCTTACCTATGTTTTCCAAAAAGTTTAAAAATTGATTTTTGGGCTGGAGCTACACTTCAACAATGTACCTGTTCAAAATTACAAACAGATTCTACATAAGAACAAACCTACAGTCCCTGTCTTGTATGCACCGCCTGTATACGGCTGTTCAGAGTATATAGGGCCTTTTTTATTTTATGTGCGGGGTTCCCCTTAATATCCATACAAGACCCAAAGGGGCTGGTAATGGGCTGGGGTAGGGGGGGGGGTGATGGGGTAGCTATGCCATTTTTCTTAAAGAATTTCATCCATATTACCGGGACCAGACATTACATTAAAGCCGCAAGCAGTTTTAAATGGCTTTTTTTTCCTTTAGAAGTGTCATTTTGTGCAGGGACAGTTCTAAACACGGGAAACACGTGGCACTTCACAGGCATACTTTAGACACCCCCCAGGTACGATATTTAAAGGAATATTTGACTTTTTTTTTTTCACTTTATGCATCATTAAAATGACTGCTCCCGAAAAACGACCGTTTTTAAAACTTCTTTTTGCATTGATACATGTCCCCTGGTGCAGAACCCGGGTTCCCAAACCCTTTTTAGGACAATAACATGCATAATAGTTGTTATAATTAGCACTTTAGAATTCGAACGTTCGCATCCATTGTATTTAATAGGGTTCTATTGTTCGTACGAACTTTCGGTCCGTTCGCGGGTTCTGGTGCGAACCGAACCCGGGGGTGTTCGGCTCATCACTAATTGACGCTAATATTGATGGCTCAGACTGGCTGACTTAGACCATAGACTAATGAGCAGACAGAATTGCTAGTGAATTCCCTGGTAATACCAGGCTGCAGGACTCTGCCAGCTTTCAGACAAAGTGTCATCTGATATCGGGCAGAGTGTTGAGTGAGATGGACGGGGCTTAAATTAACAGTGTATTAACGGTAATTTAACAATTACTGTGGTTAGACTGTACGAACAGCAAGTTCTGATGTCAGAATGTGATGTTTATACAGATATAATGTATGAGCCACAGGTGCTTTATAGGGGCTTTATAGGGACAGCATAGAAAAGTCATAATAGCAGTAAATCAACTGACTACAGAATGAGTATAATCTTGCAATTCTTAGAAGCTATTTTAAGTAATTCACGATTGAGAGATGATCTAAAATTGTGGACAGCATAATTTTTATTATTTTAGAAACATTGAATATAAGAGATAGCTAATCCGCCATGTGTGACACATGCTGGAAATGTTTAATTAGGTTGGATACAGTAGGTGCAGATAATGTAAACACCTGTCTTGCAATTTATGTTTCTGACATTAGTAGTCATTTAAAATGATATTAAAGTCTTGTTTTTTTTGTTTAAAAAAAAACAAAAAACAAGTGGTCTTGCACAGAGCAGCCCCAATCCTCCTCTACTCGGGTCCCTCGCTGGCGCTCCGGCCCCTCCCTCTTTTCCGAGTCCCCCCCACAACAAGCAGCTTGCTATGGGGGCACCCGAGCCGATGCTCTGTGTGTCCATTCAGACACAGAGCTGAGACTCGGCTTCACCCCCTGTCTCTATTTATTGGCTTATTGACTTTGATTGACAGCAGCGGGAGCCAATGGCGCCCACTGCTGGGTCTCAGCAAATCAGGAGGGAGAGTCCTGGGCAGTGGAGATTCTCATGCAACATGGCTGGATCAAGATGGGGCTCAGGTAAGTATTAAGGGGGCTGAGGGGTGCTGCTGCACACTGAAGTTTTTTTTTTATCTTAAAGTGGATGTAAACCCTCACATACTGTATACCCAGTGAAGTAAACAGTCTCATATGATACACAGAGATGAAACAAATCTCCCTATATAAGTTTTACATATATATATATATAAAGTTTTTCTCTTCCTGGTTAGCACTGGGAGTGGATTATTGGCATACAGCCAAGACAGCTGATTGGAGGAAAGGCACACACCCTCTCTCCTCATGGGCAAAGGAAGAAAGGCAAGTGCAAGATCTCTGCTCTTAGACGCCAAGCTGACTGTGTTACGTACCTCCGAGGATGAGTCTGACTCGTAGGAGAAGACCTCTCATACAGCTCTGGTTCAGGGAGCCACCGGAGTGGGAACAGTGGTCTCGGGAACACAGCGGGGTAGGAGTGCCTGTGAAGACTGTGGTGGACCATGAGTCAGCAGTAATATGCACCTTATTGCTGACCGCCCTGTCCCGCGAGGCCAAGACATTGCCTTCCACATGCCGGTAGAGAGACAGAATCGCCTTCCGTGAGAAAAAGTGGCGTTTGGGAACCTGCCACTGAGGAACCACACATTCCACAAACTCACGGCAGGGGGCAGAGTCTATCAACTAAAAAGGCAGCAGTTGAAGCGCTAGCAATTTAGCCAAGCTAGCATTCAACCGCTGGGCATGTGGATGTCTGGGAGCGAACTTATCTTGGTGGTGCAGCAGCTGGGGCAGGGAAATTTGCCTGGTACAATCTGACATTGGTGTACTGATAGCAGATTGCCCGCAAGTACTTGGCTGTGACACACCTAATTCTACACCTTCATTCCTCTCAGTGCAGGTTTCTGAGAGGACTGAAGGTATACTGGGGTTAGAGATCCCAGCTGATGAGGAGCAAGGAGAGGTCCGCTTTGTTCTTTGGTGTGGGTCTTTTATGTACGCTTGCCAACGGACTGCATGGCAGGTCGACATACAGTGGGTACGGAAAGTATTCAGACCCCCTTAAATTTTTCACTCTTTGTTATATTGCAGCCATTTGCTAAAATCATTTAAATTCATTTGTTTTCCTCATTATAGTACACACAGCACCCCATATTGACAGAAAAACACAGAATTGTTCAAATTTTGCAGATTTATTAAAAAAGAAAAACTGAAATATCACATGGTCCTAAGTATTCAGACCCTTTGCTCAGTATTTAGTAGAAGCACCCTTTTGATCTAATACAGCCATGAGTCTTTTTGGGAAAGATGCAACAAGTTTTTCACACCTGGATTTGGGGATCCTCTGCCATTCCTCCTTGCAGATCTTCTCCGGTTTTGTCAGGTAGGATGGTAAACGTTGGTGGACAGCCATTTTTAGGTCTCTCCAGAGATGCTCAATTGGGTTTAAGTCAGGGCTCTGGCTGGGCCATTCAAGAACAGTCACGGAGTTGTTGTGAAGCCACTACTTCATTATTTTAGCTGTGTGCATAGGGGCTTTGTCTTGTTGGAAGGTAAACCTTAGGCCCAGTCTGAGGTCCTGAGCACTCTGGAGAAGGTTTTCGTCTAAGATATTCCTGTGCTTGGCCGCATTCATCTTTCCCTCAATTGCAACCAGTCGCCCTGTCCCTGCAGCTGAAAAACACCCCCACAGCATGATGCTGCCACCACCATGCTTCACTGTTGGGACTGTATTGGACAGGTGATGAGCAGTGCCTGGTTTTCTCCACACATACCGCTTAGAATTCAGGCCAAAAAGTTCTATCTTGGTCTCATCAGACCAGAGAATCTTATTTCTCACCATCTTGGAGTCCTTCGGGTGTTTTTTTAGCAAACTCCATGTGGGATTTCATATGTCTTGCACAGAGGAGAGGCTTCTGTCGGGCCACTCTGCCATGAAGCCCCGACTGGTGGAGGGCTGCAGTGATGGTTGACTTTCTACAACTTTCTCCCATCTCCCGACTGCATCTCTGGAGCTCAGCCACAGTCATCTTTGGGTTCTTCTTTACCTCTCTCACCAAGGCACTTCTCCCCCGATAGCTCAGTTTGGATGGACGGCCAGCTCTAGGAAGGGTTCTGGTCGCCCCAAGCATCTTTCATTTAAGGATTATGGAGGCCACTGTGCTCTTAGGAACCTTAAGTGCAGCAGAAATTTTTTGTAACCTTGGCCAGATCTGTTCCTTTCCACAATTCTGTCCCTGAGCTCTTCAGGCAGTTCCTTTGACCCCTCATGATTCTAACTTGCTCTGACATGCACTGTGAGCTGTAAGGTCTTATATAGACAGGTGTGTGGCTTTCCTAATCAAGTCCAATCAGTATAATCAAACACAGCTGGACTCAAATGAAGGTGTAGAACCATCTCAAGGATAGGGATGAGCTTCGAGTTTGAGTCGAACTCATGTTCGACTCGAACATTGCCTGTTCGCCTGTTCGCCGAACAGCGCACAATTTGGGGTGTTCGCGGCAAATTCGAAAAAGCCGCAGAACACCCTGTAAAAGTCTATGGGAGAAATCTAAAGTGCTAATTTTAAAGGCTTATATGCAAGTTATTGTAATAAAAAGTGTTTGGGGACCCGGGTCCTGCCCCATGGGACATGTATCAATGCAAAAAAAGTTTTAAAAACTGACGTTTTTTCGGGACTAGTGATTTTAACAATGCTTAAAGTGAAACAATGAAAGTGAAATATTCCTTTAAATTTCGTACCTAGGGTGTGTGTATAGTATGCCTGTAAAGCAACTTGTGTTTCCCGTGTTTAGAATTGTCCTTGCCCAAAATGTCATTTCTGAAGGAAAAAAAGTCATTTAAATATATATTAAGGGGAACCCCGCACCAAAATAAAAAAAATGTTGTGGGGTCCCCCCCAAAAATCCATACCAGACCCTTCAGGTCTGATATGGATTTTAAGGGGAACCCCGCACCAAAATGAAAAAAAAATGGCGTGGGGTCCCCCCAAAAATACATACCAGACCCTTATCCGAGCATGCAACCTGGCAGGCCGCAGGAAAAGAGGGGGGACGAGAGAGCGCCCCCCTCCTGAACTGTACCAGGCCACATGCCCTCAACATGGGGAGGATGTGCTTATGTTGATGGGGACAAGGGCCTCATCCCCACAACCCTTGCCCGGTGGTTGTGGGGGTCTGCAGGCGGGGGGCTTATTGGAATCTGGAAGCCCCCTTTAACAAAGGGGACCCCAAATTCCGGCCCCACCCTATGTGAATTGGTAACGGGTACATTGTACCCCTACCATTTCACAAAGAAAGTGTAACATTTCTTGCCCCAGGAGGGCATCCTGCCTCGTTGGAGATGTGCCTCCTCCTCCTCCTCCTCTCTCCTATAAGGCACCCATGTAGAGTCAGTGACCTCATCATTCGCTCCCTCCTCGTCACTGGAGCAAACCTGGCAGTATGCTGCAGCTGGGGGAACATGACTGCCAGTTTGCTGTCCTTCTTGGGCACCCCCCTCTCTGGGCTCACGTTACTGCCTTCCTCAAGCTAAGTACCATCATTTGAGCCTTCAAAACGCTGCGCATCCTCCTGCAGCATGTACCCAACACTGTGGTCAAACAGTTCAGGGGACTCCTCAGGAGGACATGGTGGGGCTAGGGAAGGAGTGACTGATGCCATTGAGCCGAGGGAAGAGGCCGCTTTGGCAGACAAAATACCCTGAGGCTGGGTGAGAGAGGATGAGGAGGATCAGGATGGCTTGGTCATCCACTCTACCAACTCTTCAGCATGTTGCGGCTCAACATGGCCAGCTGCCGAAAAAAAGGACAAGCGTGCCCCACGGCCACTTGCTGATGAGGATGCACCGCGTCCACGACCTGCACTGTTGCCTCTAGACACAGAGCCTGCTTGCCCTCTTTTATTGGCCTGTGTGTGTCTACCTCTCCTTGTTGGCCTTCCAGGCATATTTTATTTGATGTATTGGAATAGGTAGGTACACAAGAAATTGTCTGCAGTCAGCTTTAGCTGCACACTGTGGCCAGTATACAGTACACTGACTTAATATACTGCAGGTTAGCTCAATTAACTGCTTGTATTATCAGTTAGGGATGAGCTTCGAGTTCGAGTCGAACATTGCCCGTTCACCCGTTCGCCGAACAACAAACAATTTTGGGTGTTCGCGGCAAATTCGAAAAAGCCGGGGAACACCCTGTAAAAGTCTATGGGAGAAATCTAAAGTGCTAATTATAAAGGCTTATATGCAAGTTATTGTCATAAAAAGTGTTTGGGGACCCGGGTCCTGCCCCAGGGGACATGTATCAATGCAAAAAGAAGTTTTAAAAACTGCTGTTTTTTCGGGAGCAGTGATTTTAATAATGCTTAAAGTGAAACAATAAAAGTGAAATATTACTTTAAATTTTGTACCTGGGGGGTGTGTATAGTATGCCTGTAAAGCAACTTGTGTTTCCCGTGTTTAGAATTGTCCTTGCCCAAAATGTCATTTCTGAAGGAAAAAAAAGTCATTTAAATATATATTAAGGGGAACCCTGCACCAAAATGAAAAAAAAATGGCGTGGGGTCCCCCCAAAAATACATACCAGACCCTTATCCGAGCACGCAACCTGGCAGGCAGCAGGAAAAGAGGGGGAACGAGAGAGCGCCCCCCTCCTGAACTGTACCAGGCCACATGCCCTCAACATGGGGAGGATGTCCCCATGTTGATGGGGACAAGGGCCTTATCCCCACAACCCTTGCCCGGTGGTTGTGGGGGTCTGCAGGCGGGGGGCTTATTGGAATCTGGAAGCCCCCTTTAACAAAGGGGACCCCAAATTCCGGCCCCACCCTATGTGAATTGGTAACGGGTATATTGTACCCCTACCATTTCACAAAGAAAGTGTAACATTTAAAAAAAAAAACACAGACACAGTGGGAAAGTCCTTTATTAAAAAAAAAAAAACATTCCAGCAATGTAAACCAGTCTGTCCAGCGTTGTTCTCTATGTCCCGCTGGGATCCGATGCCCAGCGCTGTAGTCTCCTCCAGTCTCCACTCCACACGAAAACCCCCATGACGTACGAGGGGGCGGGGTCACCCGTCACATCATAGGGTAAGCCCCAGCTTTCCCTGCTTGCCGGGGAATAGCCAATGATGTAGGCGGGACCCCGCCGGGGCTTACCCTATGATCTGACAGGTGACTCCGCCCCCTCGTACGTCATTGGCTATTCCCTGGCAAGCGGGGAAACCCGGGCTATCCCAGTGACGTGCGGGTGACCCCGCCCCCTCTGATTTCCTTCAGAAATTACATTTTGTGCAGGTACAATTCTAAGCACGGGAAAAACGTGCTGCTTTACAGGCATACTATACACACCCCCAAGGAAGGAAATTTAAAGGAATATTTCACTTTTATTGTTTCACTTTAAGCATTATAAATCACTGCTCCCGAAAAAACTGCAGTTTTTAAAACTTTTTTTTGCATTGATACATGTCCCCTGTGGCAGGACCCGGGTCCCCAAACACTTTTTATGACAATAACTTGCATATTAGCCTTTAAAATTTGCACTTTAGATTTTTCATGTTCGTGTTCCATAGACTTTAACGGTGTTCGTGTATCCAAACGCATTTTTTGCCTGTTCGCATGTTCTGGCGCGAACCGAACCAGGGGGTGTTCGGCTCATCCCTAATTATCAGTAGAAATGTGCAATTTGTTTAGTTTCTAATTAATTTTTAACAAATTTAGAAAAATTCGTAATTCCGAAATTTACCAATTTACCAATTTTTCAATTTACGAATTTTCGGATTTTCAAATTTCCGAAATTTCGAATTTACGAATTTTTCAATTTACGAATTTTCGGATTTTCGGATTTCGAGTTTCTGATTTTTTTTTCGTTTTTTTGTTTTGTTTTCGTTTTTTTTTTGCTTTTTTCGGAAAAGCAAAAAAAAAAACGAATAAAACAAATTTTTCGAATTTCAGACTAAAGCAAAAGAACGAATTTCGGAAATTCGGAAATTTAAAAAATTCGGAAATTCAACTTTACAAATTTTCCATTTTCGAATTTTCGATTTTCGAATTTTGCAATTTCGAATTTTCGATTTTTTTTATTTTTTCATTTTCGTTTTATTCGTTTTTTTTGCTTTTTTCGGAAATTCGGAATTACGAATTTCTGAAAAAAGCAAAAAAAAAACGAAAAAAAATAATTTTTCGAATTTCCGAAAAAAGCAAAAAAACGAAAAAAAAAGAATTTCGGAATTTCGGAAATTCGGAAATTCAAAAAATTCGGAAATTCAACTTTCCAAATCTCCCATTTTCAAATTTTAGATTTTCACATTTTGCAATTTCGAATTTTCGAATCTCGAATTTTCAAAATTCTCGAAATTTCGGAAATTCGGAATTTTGAAAATTCGAAAATTGGAAATTTCGAAAATTCGAAAATTAGAAATTTTGAAAATTCGAAAATTGGAAATTTCGAAAATTCGAGATTCGAAAATTCGAAATTGCAATCGAATTCAAAAAATTCGTAAATTCAACTTTCCAAATTTCCCATTTTCGAATTTTAGATTTTCGAATTTTGCAATTTCGAATTTTCGAATCTCGAATTTTCGAAATTTCCAATTTTCGAATTTTCAAAATTTCTAATTTTCGAATTTTCGAAATTTCCAATTTTCGAATTTTCAAAATTCCGAATTTCCGAAATTTCGAGAATTTTGAAAATTCGAGATTCGAAAATTCGAAATTGCAAAATGTGAAAATCTAAAATTTCGAATTTTCGAATCTCGAATTTTCAAAATTCTCGAAATTTCGGAAATTCGGAATTTTGAAAATTCGAAAATTGGAAATTTCGAAAATTCGAAAATTAGAAATTTTGAAAATTCGAAAATTGGAAATTTCGAAAATTCGAGATTCGAAAATTCGAAATTGCAAAATTCGAAAATCTAAAATTCAAAAATGGGAAATTTGGAAAGTTGAATTTACGAATTTTTTGAATTTCCGAAATTCGTTTTTTTTCGTTTTTTCCTTTTTTGGGAAATTCGAAAAATTCGTTTTTTTCGTTTTATTCGTTTTTTTGCTTTTTTCGGAAATTCGGAATCCCAAATTTCTCGAATTTCCGAAAAAAGCAAAAAAAGGAAAACGAAAAAAACGAATATTTCGAATTTCCTGAATTTCCAAAAAAACAAAATAAAACAAAAACGGAAAAAACAAATTGTTTGAATTTCCTGAATTTCCGAAAAAAGCAAAAAATGAAAAAAAAAGCAAAAAACAAAAAAAACAAAAACGGAAAAAACAAATTGTTTGAATTTCCTGAATTTCCGAAAAAAGCAAAAAATGAAAAAAAACGAAAATGAAAAAAACAAATTTTTCGGCAGTGTACATGTCTAATTATCAGTAATAGAAAAGCAATAGTCTGCAGTGAGCTTTAAGTGCACACTGTGGCCAGACTACACTACACTGACTTAAGAAACTGCAGGTTAGCTCAATCAACTGCTTGTATTATCAGTAATAGAAAATAAATAGTCTGCAGTGAGCTTTACATGCACACTGTGGCCAGTATACACTACACTGACTTAAGAAACTGCAGGTTAGCTCAATCAACTGCTTGTATTATCAGTAATAGAAAAGCAATAGTCTGCAGTGAGCTTTACGTGCACACTGAGCCCAGTATACAATACACTGACTTAATATACTGCAACGAGAATAACACAGGAACACTCTGAAGTGAAATCTAGCTAAACTGAATACAGTGTATAGATATATGTATATATATATATACAACTCCTAGGATGCATATATATACTAAATACACTAACTAAAGCTAACTCAATCGCCTGCCTGCTCAATCTAACTGAAATTAAATGACATCTGCGCGCGGTAGCGCAGCCCTATTTCCCATTTACTATAGTGTTGTCGGCGGACGGGAGGAGGCGCTCAGTGCGCCACTATGGACCTGGCGCACGGCATCTTAAAATCTAAATATAAAGAAGCTGGAAGTGCCAATATAATGGGGGTGACATGGGGTGATGTGAGGAAGTTTAGTGAAACCTGCCCAAGTAACAAATATGCCCAAAATAGAGTGAGAAAGTAACTTTTTCAGAACCAGCCCGCTGTGCCGGCAAGTACGTTTAGAACTTTTTTAGCTCAGCGCGGGAATTTTACTTGTTCAAACACGCCGGTTCACTGCGCCGGCAAAATCTTAGTAAATGTCAAGTCACGTAACTCAATTTGCATAAGTTGAACAGGCGCAGCTCTGAACTTGCCAGTGCGCCAGCAAAATGACATTTCTAAAGGAAAAAAAAGGCATTTAAAAGCACCCGCGGCTGTAATGAATTGTCGGCTCCCGGCAATATAGAGAAAAGTCATTGAAAGTCTTTGATAAAAAAAAAAGCGTGGGGTCCCCCCAAATTCCATTACCAGGCCCTTTAGGTCTGGAATGGATATTAAGGGGAACCCTGCCGCAAATTTAAAAAAAAATGCGTGCGGTTTCCCCAAATATCCATACCAGGCCCTTCAGATCTGGTATGGATTTTAAGGGGAACTCCACCCCAAATTTAAAAAAAATGTTGATGGGGACAAGGGCCTCATCCCCACAACCCTTGCCCAGTGGTTGTGGGGGTCTGTGGGCGGGGGGCTTATCGGAATCTGGAAGACCCCTTTAACAAAGGGGACCCCCAGATCCCGCCCCCCCCTGTGTGAAATGGTAATGGGGTACATTGTACCCCTACAATTTCATAAAGAAAGTGTCAAAAATGTAAAAAATGACAATAGCCGGTTTTTGACACTTCCTTTATTAATGTCTTCTCTTTTCTTCCATCTCCTTTCTTCCATCTTCTTCTTCCATCTTCTTCTTCTATCTTCTTCTTCCAGCATCTTCTTCCATCTCCTTCTTTTTCCATTCGGGTTTCTTCCTCCATCTTGTTCTCCATCTTCCTCTTCATCTTCATCTTCATCTTCCTTCTTCCTTCGGTGTTCTCGTCCGCATCTTGCCCTGGCTTCTTGTTCCCCTTCTTCTTTCTCCGGCCGCTCCGTTTGAATTTGAGGTTCCCGCTGTGTGACGCTTCAGTTCTTCAGTTCTCCTCTGGGTCCGCTGCCACCCGATGACCCGGCCCCCTTCTGACGCACTTGGATTTCACGGGGACTTTCCCCGTGGTGTCAGAGGGGGGCGGGGTCACCGGGTGGCAGCGGACCAAGAGGTGAACCGAAGAACTGAAGCGTCACACAGCGGGAACCTCCAATTCAAATGGAGCGGCCGGAGAAAGAAGGGGAACAAGAAGCCGGAGCAAGATGCGGACGAGAACACCGAAGGAAGAAGGAAGATGAAGATGAAGAGAAAGATGGAGGAAGAAACCCGAATGGAGAAAAGAAGAAGATGGAAGAAGAAGCTGGAAGAAGAAGATAGAAGAAGAAGATGGAAGAAAAGAGAAGACATTAATAAAGGAATTGTCAAAAACCGGCTATTGTAATTTTTTACATTTTTGACACTTTCTTTGTGAAATGGTAGGGGTACATTTGTACCCCATTACCATTTCACACAGGGGGGGCGGGATCTGGGGGTCCCCTTTGTTAAAGGGGTCTTCCAGATTCCGATAAGCCCCCCGCCCGCAGACCCCCACAACCACCGGGCAAGGGTTGTGGGGATGAGGCCCTTGTCCCCATCAACATGGGGACATCCTCCCCATGTTGAGGACATGTGGCCTGGTACGGTTCAGAAGGGAGGGGGGGCGCTCCCTCGTCCCCCCTCTTTTCCTGCGGCCTGCCAGGTTGCGTGCTCGGATAAGGGTCTGGTGTGGATTTTTAGGGGGACCCCCACGCTATTTTTTTTAAGTTTGGCGCGGGGGTCCCCTTAAAATCCATACCAGACCTGAAGGGCCTGGTACGGATTTTGTGGGGAACCCCCACGCCATTTTTTTTTAATTGGGTGCGGAGTTCCCCTTAATATCCATACTAGACCTGAAGGGCCTGGTAATGGAATTTGGGGGACCCCCACGCATTTTTTTTTTCAAAGACTTTCAATGACTTTTATCTGTATTGACGGAAACCAGCAATTCATTACAGCCGCGAGTACCTTTAAATTACTATTTATTTTAAATGTCATTTTGCTCTCGAACTGTTATAAACATGGAAAACATGCGCTACTTTACAAGCATACTATAGACACCCCCCAGGTATGATATTTAGGGCCAGTTCACACCGGATGCAGTGCAGTGCTTTTTTTTGATGCATGAAAAACGCAAAGAAAGTTGATCACATTAATGCCAATGGCATAGTTCACACCACTGCAGTCCGTTCCAGTGCGTTTCAGAAAGGAAAAAAAATGTGGCCATGCTGCATTTTTTAGGTACAGAACTGTACTGGACCGCAGTAAAACACATCAAAAACGCAACGGAACGTACCAAAAACGCACTGGAATGCACCGGAACGCACCTAAATGCACCAAAGATGCACTGCAACACACTTGTCCTAAGTGAAAGAGGGGGAAAAAAACACTGGACTGCATCAAAAACGCATTTAAAAAATGCACTGGAACGTGTCAAAAACGCGCATGCAGAAAAGCACCTGGAAAACATCAAGACTGCGTTTCTATGGTGTGAACTAGGGCCAGTTCACACCATAGAAACGCAATCTGGATGCGTTCCAGGTGCTGTTTTGCATGCACGTTTTTGATGCGTTCCAGTGCATTTTTGGTACGTTTTTGATGCAGTCCAGTGCTTTTTTTTCACCCCTCTTTTTTATTAACCATAGATAATGACAAGTGTGTTCCAGTGCGTTTTTGGTGCATTTAGGTGTGTTCCTGTGCGTTCCAGTGCGTTTATGATGCGTATTGCTGCGTTCCAGTACAGTCCAGTGCAGGTAAAATGCAGCATGTTCTACTTTTTTGGTGGAACTGGAACGCACTGGAACAAACACTGCCATTTAGAACCATATAACCAACTTTCCATGCATTTTTGATGCATAAAAAACGCAATGGACTGCATGTGGTGTGAAATGGCCCTTAAGCAATTTGGCATATTTAAAGGCACTTCTCCTTGTTTTGTTTTTGGTGTTGTCCAAATTGGTGACATTGAAATATGTCCCTTAGGGTGGGACCTGGGCCCCCATTTTAAGGCCAATAACTAGAAGATAAGCCAGCCAAGTGGGGACTAGCAAAATTAACAAGTCAGTTCCCATGGACTGCAATGGTATTTGTTGGTGGGGGGGGGGGGTGATTGTTCCATCTCTAATTTTGTAGCATCCTGGATGATGTGCTTAATTTTGGACAGGGGGGGGCTTATTTTCTGCTAGCTGCATTTGTGTTGTTCTGAGCATGCCCAAGCAGTTAGATTTTTTGTGGTGCTTTTTGTGTGTGAACAGCACCTGGATATTTCTGGGCATGCTCAGAGAGTGTTTTTATGGGTTAGTAATTGAAGGACATCCTTAACAGGTGTAGCCACTTTGAAGTTCAGTCTCTACATTGGGTGAACTTTCATTTTGGGTGTTTCATGGACTGTGCATGTGTTTTCAATTGCCTCATTAGCTCACAAACCTATGTTATATAAAGCTTGCAGATAGCATCCTCTCCCTTTCCCTGAAAAGAGGCAAGTGTGTGTGTGTGCGCGCTCGGCCGTCCGGCAAAAAGTACATTTTGGTGTCCTTATCGAGTTTGTAACACATGTATTTTATTTGTTAAGACTTTGCAAAACAGGTGTTTGTTTTACTTTTGTGGATTGTATTTTTTTGTGTGGGGGAAATGTTCCCCTGAAATAATTTTGATGTTGTTAATGTGTGTCGTTTGTTCACTTTAATTTAATTGTCTGTGCTGCATTATTTTGCAAAATCTTTCTCAAGATGTTGTGAGTCTGTGTCTGTTTCAAATTGACCCTGTTTTTTTTATTTTGGCTTCCCTTTGTTTTGTTGACCAATAAAATTTGATTCAAAGTTTTGAGGTTTGTTTTGCATTTTCTTTGCAACAAATGTGACAGCTGATTGGCATGTCAAAACAAAACAGGTGTGATTTGTCTACCCTGGTGCCTTCATGCTAGCATATGCATGTATTGGGTGCTGCCATGGATAGTCACCAGGAAATGAAAAATACAGAGCGGTAAGTATTCATTTTTCCTTTTTACTGCAGTGGTTCTCAGCCTCAGTCCTCAAGTACCCCCAACAGGACATGTTTTGTGAATTTATCTTATCAAGAATTGCTGTCCAAAATTCAAAACCATTGACTGTGATTTAAAGCACATGTGCAAGATGAAGGAAAACCTGTAAACACGGCCTGTTGGGGGTACTTGAGAAGCACTGATTTAGAGCACTGCACTTAAAAATAGCTCAAGGCAATACGATTCAAATTGTGGGCATTTTGAGGGAAACAAAGTAAGTGTTAGAACCCCTGCTTTTTTTTTTTTTAGGTTGGGCTTTGTGTCCCCTTTTAGTAAAATTGGCTTCACTTCCTGTCACACAGCTAAACAGGAAGTGAAGGTAAAACCCTACCAATGTATTTTCTTGGGGACACACAGATCAATCTAACTAGTGTCCCCATTAAGCAAATTGCACTCTAGCACTTTGTTGTGTACACCCCAAATCATTGGGTAGTTTGGGGTTTAGTAAAGACAAATCCACTCTGCAGTAAAAGTGTAGCTGCTGAAAATCTGAGGGATCACTGGTGATTGTAACATCCAATCATGTAAAAGCAAAGATGGTGTTTTTTTTGTTTGCTTGCATGTCCCCCTCGGATATCCAGCAAGTGCACTTGTAGTGCAAAGTAGATTTGCCTTTAGTAAATAAACCCCAAAGTCCAAAATACCTAATAATTTGGGGTGTACCCCGCAAAATGCTGGAGTGCAATGTACATAATGGGGAAAGTATTTAGATTGACCCGTGTGTCCCCAAGGAAAGACATTGGTAGGGATTTCCCCTCACTTCCTGTGTGGCTATGTGACAGGAAGTGAATTATTTGGAAGGATAAAGTGGCCAAATTTGGGAGTTGTCTTCACCCTATCAGGGGTGCAGACATCCCCAAAAACAGTCTAGACTTGTAATCCCTCTGCACTCTATCCCCAAGCAAAAATAAGAAAGGATTTCATTTAGTTTAACTTTGCAAAGACACATTCCTAAGTTGAATTGTGATGCATGTCAATGGCCCATTTAGACCCTCTTTAATCACTTGAGATCAGCACTATAACTGATCGACGGCCACAGCACGGTCCTCAATTGCTGGGAGTCCGTCAATAGACGTCCTCCCCTTTGCGCGCTCGCTGTGGTCACCGAGTCACTGAGACTCAGGTAATGACAGATACGAGTAAGGGGCCGATCCCTGCCCTTTACCATGTGATCAGCTGTCAGCCAATGACAGCTGATCATGTGATGTAAACAAAAGTTGGGTGATGGTTTTTGTTTTCTCCTTGTGCTGACAGCGTAAGCATAAAAAAAGGCAATCACCGGCTTATGTGAAAGGGACATCGGGCCCAAAGAGGAAGAGGGAATTCTGTGACAATCAGTAGCCCCTGCCAGTGCCACCTATCAATGCCCATCACTGGTGCCAATCAGCGCCACCTAGCAGTGCTGCCTATCAGTGCCCATCACTGCCAACTATCATTGCCACCTAGCAGTGCCACTTCTCAATGCCCACCAGTGCCAACTAGCAATGCCACCTCTCAGTGCCCACCCTTGCCACCTTATCGGTGCCCATCAGTGCAGCCCATCAGTGCAGTCTCATCAGTGTACATCAATGAAGGAGAAAAATTACCCTCTTTCTAAATTTTTGAAATTTTAACCACTTTCCTACCGCCCACCGTCAAATGACATCTTTGGCTTTGTGCGGTGACATCTGAATGATGCCTGCAGTTGCAGGCATCATTCAGATATCATTCTTTTCAGCCGGCGATTCTGTGCACAATAAAAAACGATCATAGCGGCAGTTCCGCCGCTTGATCGTTCTTATAGCCACCATCCGGTGCTTCTCCGGCGCCGGATGGGAAGCATAGAGATGACTGGTGACCAGATGGTCACCAGTCATCTCTATGACCATCGGAGGCCCGGGCACGACGTTATGACATCACGCCGGGTTCCCGTATGTAAACAAAGCCGTGATCCCGGCTGTCAGCACGAGATCGGTAAATTTTTTGGACCGATCTCATGCTTTCCAGCCTGGAGGAGAGATATGGGGTCTTATTGACCCTGCATCTCTCCATAAAGAGGACCTGTCACAATAGATTCCTATTACAAGGGATGTTTACATTCCTTGTAATAGGAATAAAAGTGATCAAAAAAAAAAAGGTTAAAAAAAGTAAGAAATACAAAAAAGAAAAAAACAAACAAAAAAATAATAAAAAAAAACAAAAAACGCCCATGTCCCCGGTAGCTCGCGCTCAGAAGCGAACACACACGTAAGTCCCGCCCACATATGTAAACGCCGTTCAAACCACACATGTGAGGTATTGCTGCGTGCGTTAGAACGAGTGCAACAATTCTAGCACTAGACCTCCTCTGTAATGCCAAAATGGTAACGTGTAAAAAAATTTAAAGCATCGCCTAGGGAGATTTTTAAGTACTGAAGTTTGGTGTCATTCCATGAGTGTGCGCAATTTTAAAGCGTGACATGTTAGGTATCTATTTACTCAGCATAACAACATCTTTCACATTATCCCAAAAAATTGGGCTAACTTTACTGTTTTGTAATTTTTTTTAATTCATGAAACCATTTTTTTTCCCAAAAAAAGGCGTTTGAAAATTTATTGCGCAAATACCGAGCGAGATAAAAATTTGAAATAACCGCCATTTTATTCCCTAGGGTGTCTGCTAAAAAACATATATAATGTTTGGGGTTTTGAAGTCATTTTATAGCCATAAATTTATGATTTTTACATGAATGAGAGAAGTGCCAGAAAAAGCCCAGTGCTGAAGTGGTTAAAATATCCTAATTTTTTTTTTTTTAGTCTGTCTTTTGTATTTATAGAAAAAAAAAACGCAGAGGTGATCAAATAGCACCAAAAGAAAGCTCTATTTGTGTGCCAAAAAATAAATACATTTTCATTGGGTCAAAGTGCATTAGCGCTGAAATTTGAAAATTGGTCTGGGCAGGAAGGGGGTTTAAGTGGCCAGTGCGCAAGTGGTTAATATAAGGCTACATGCACACGGACGTTTTTCCAGCCACTTGTTTGAGTGTTTTTTGCTGCTTAAAAACGTCTCTCCATGTTAGCCTATGGCCTCATGGCCACCATGGCGTTTTTGAGCTGTAAATGACATAGGCGTTTTTAGGCCCCATGTACACGGGACGCTGGTGCAAAGTGTTCAGAACTAAGATTGAAAGCGGCGTTTAGAAAGGCGCGCTTTGTGGCGTTTGCATGCCGCGTTTTACCACATTTGCGTCTATATGCGTTTAGTTAGGAAACATCATAAGGAGCCGCCCTAAGCTCCAAAAACAGTATTATTAACCATTTCAGCTATTTTGTGAGACCAGAGTGAGTATCAGCAGCTGAGAGAGCAGCAGTCTACTTGTATTTAGCATGTCACTTGCCACATCACTTGCCACAAGTTGTGGATTGTCCACTTGCCACGTCAGCTGCCCCAAGTTGTGGATTGTCCACTTGCCACGTCACCCGCCCCAAGTTGTGGATTGTCCACTTGCCACGTCACCTGCCCCAAGTTGTGGATTGTCCACAATGCAATGGAAGCAATTTCATTATTTTTTGTATATATATATATATTTTTAATGGTTTTTCCTCATTTGCCATAATTTTTGAGTTTATCAATGTAAAAAAAGAGGTCACATTAAAAAACGCTTCTAAACTAAAGTGCGGCTAAACGCCGGTACCGCGTCTGAAACATGGAAATCTTTGGCGTCTGAAGGCATTTTTAGGCTTTGTGAAAAACGATGTTAAACGCAACTGCATTTTTTTTTCCAGGCCAAAAACAGTGTTTTGCGTCCAAAACGCAAGTACCGCGATTTTGCGGCAATTTATTTAATTTTTTTAACCTGTCTATAGCTGGTTGTTAAAGGAAATGTAAAAAAAAATAAACATTGCCTGCTCAAAAAAAAAAAATCTTGAAAAAAAAACAGCGTGGGGTCCCCCCCAGGTCCATACCAGGCCCTTGGGTCTAGTATGGATTCAAAGGGGACCCCCCCAACAAAATAAAAAAAAAATGGCGTGGGGGTCCCCCCAAAATCCATACCAGTCCCTTCAGGTCTGGTATGGATTTTAAGGGGAACCCCGCGCCAAACTAAAAAAAAAATAGCGTGGGGGCCCCCTAAAAATCCACACCAGACCCTTTATCCGAGCACGCAACATGGCAGGCCGCAGGAAAAGAGGGTGGACGAGAGAGCGGCCCCCTCCTTCCTGAACCGTACCAGGCCACATGCCCTCAACATGGGGAGGATGTCCCCATGTTGATGGGGACAAGGGCCTCTTCCCAACAACCCTGGTCGTTGGTTGTTGGGGTCTGCGGGCGGGGGGCTTATCGGAATCCGGGAGCCCCTTTTAATAAGGGGGACCCCAAATACCGGCCCCCCACTCTATGTGAATGAGTATGGGGTACATCGTACCCCTACCTATTCACCTGGTGGCAAAAAAAGTCAATAAAAAACACAACACAGGTTTTTAAAGTAATTTATTAGGCAGCTCCAGGGGTCTTCTTCTGACTTCGGGGGTCTTTCTGCCGGGCGCCCCGCTATCTTCTTCCAGCTCTTTTGCTAGCGGGGTCCCGGTCTTCCTCGTCATCTTTTTCCGACTTCGGGGGTCTTTCTGCCGGGCGCCCCGCTATCTTCTTCCAGCTCTTTTGCTAGCGGGGTCCCGGTCTTCATCGTCGTCTTCTTCCGACTTCGGGGGGTCTCTTGTTCTGTTCTCCGGTGTCGTCTCCGCGCTCTCCGGTTCTTCTCCCGCTCTCCGGTGCCTTCTCCATGATCTCCGGTTCTTTCTGCCTTCTGCCGGGCGCCCCCGCTATCTTCTTCCAGCTCTTTTGCTAGCAGGGTCCCGGTCTTCATCGTCGTTTTCTTCCCTCTTCTCTCCGTCCGATGTTGCCTTGTCGCTGTCCACCGCTACAATGCTCTGTCCACGGAGCGCACCCATTTATATTGGCATGGGGCGTGGTCACCGGGTGATGCCACTCGCTGACCCCGCCCCGTATTGTGTTCTGCGACCTAAGAGTTATGGTCCGTGTACAGTGTGGTACAAGTAAGCGGTACTTGTGTCTTCATGCAAACAAAATGAGAAAGCACAGTTCATATGAAAAATGAAACTTATATGACAGAAGGAACATCTTCAATAATAACACGCAAAACAATAACATATCATTCCAAACTTAAAAATGGCAATATTCTGTAACTGTAAGGTAAGTTATCTAAGGGGTTGTAAACAACATAAAACTGGGATACCAGTGGAGACTTCAACCAGCCTGTCGTAGCGAAGTAATCTAGCATCTACCCGTGTTTAGCAACAGGCTGTGGTAGAAGGGGTTCAGGCGAGTGAAGCGCCCATGTGACGTGTAATATCATATAGGGAAAAGTCTAAAGATACGCTGGGGGTCTTATAGTACCAATTTATACTAAACTCCTGAGCCTTCCCCTGAAGGAGGCGACTTGTCTGAGTATAGATTTAATGTCCACCCGGGATCCTTGACTCATCAACCCATCCTGAGTCCTGCATATCCCGTCTAGGTTTGCGAGTGTTTCTAAATGGAGTATTGTATGTATCATTACGTACTCTGTACCAGAGCCTACCTTGGAATAGGCTGTACGCTCCTGAGGAGGAGAGGGGGGAAGGGAGGCACCAACTCGGGTGTTGCAGGGTATATGGACCCCTTATCCTGATCAAGTAACATTTCTTTGTACATTCCGTGCATAAGAGATGTCTGACAGGGGAGTGGCGTATATATATCTCTCCATCCCTTGGGTGAGCCCGTAAGTCAGAATAGTCCCTCATCATCCCTCCCTTCCCCCACTAAATGACATGTTCTGGATTGTCTATTCTCCACAGTATACATCATAACATCAGAAGCCAGCCTAGAAGGGGAGGATAATAGGCCCTCGGGTTCCTGTTAGCTGGGGTAATCTCCATAGTGCCTGTCCCTTAGTGCAATCATGGAAATCTGTTCAAACATATATAACCTGTCCCGTACAACAAACACGGTTCCCGTAGCTTTACACATAATCTCTTATGTCGTATATGGTGCGAAAGTCGGCACCATCTAAAGCAGGAGAGATCCCTATAGCGAGACAAGCCTAAGCTCCCTGTCACTGAATCTATTGTTATACTCATTCTATACATGTCTGAGGTGGAGCTCCCCAACTTCACACTTAAATTATACATTACCCGGGGGGCGGGGCTAGCCCCGAAAAGTGATGGCTGCTTGAGAGTGGAGCTCTGCAATACCGGGGCCTACAGCGGCAAGAATCGGCTTTCCAGGGGACACACAAACACCCCAGACTGGTGACAGACACCCCACACAGTCGGATGACCATGACCAGGAAATGCAAGGAGAACAGAAAGCCACAGAAAATGATGGAGTTCTATCCGTACAGGCAGGAGGGAGGTAAGCAAGATGGCGCTGGCGCCTCCTCAACCCCAGCACATAACGCTTGCTCTCCTACATCTGCATCCACCTCCCACAACAAGTCTGGCGGCTCCACCGCGAGCCTGCAATCCTGCCCCACTACACCACAGTCAGCAAGCCCGGCCAAAGCTAGATTCAGGCTGGATGACTCTGGATGCAGCCCGGTAACAAGGCCGGAGGTGGATTCAGGGGAAGACACACGAGAACTGCCAGCGAGAATTGAGACGTTCCCTACCACTAATCAGCCTGTCATGGACACAGTACTGAAAGACATGCTGCTCTCACTATCCGGCACTTTACAGGCAGACATGGCGTCTTGTATGCAGAAATTTCACACAGACATTCAAGAGGTGGGGGCTAGAGTGGACCACATTGAATGTAAAATGGGGGAATTCGCATCCACTCTAAACGACTTAGTGGACGCACAGGAGGAGAATGAAGATGAAATGGAGGGTATCAGGGCAAAGATGGCGGACATTGAGGACAGGAGCAGGAGGAACAACATGAAAATTAGAGGCATCCCTGAGTCTGTTCAACAAGGAGATCTGAGAGCTTATGTCACTTCCCTTTTTACAGAACTCCTTCCTGATCTGACCACGTTACATGTCACTATTGATAGGATCCACCGCCTCCCTAAGCCCACATACCTCCCCGAACAAGTCCCAAGAGATGTGATCCTGAGATTACACTTTTACCACGCTAAAGAGCAACTAATGGTGGCCATGCGTACCAAGGAACGCATTACACCCCAATATCAAAACCTGCAATTCTATGCAGACCTGTCGCAGTATACATTAAAAAAAAGGAGGAGCCTGGTCACCATCACCAAGGTACTCAGGAATCATCAGATTTCCTATAGATAGGGATATCCGACCAATATCACTATCACCAAAGACGGGACCACACATGTTGTAACATCATTGCTCAAGGAATGACACATTGTCCCTGACTTGGACAATAACTCTAATCAACCAAAAAAAGCTCATCCAGTAGAGACGGACTGGAGAATGGTCACTGCAAAAAATTCTAAGAAACACACCTGAACCTGGGGGGTGTGTCCAGGAATTCTGTGTCCCAGGGGCAGAGGAGAAACCGCTTATCCACGGACTTAACCCCTTTAAATTCTACTGAGCAGCAGCTTGCTGCACACAAGTTATACTGTTTTAGCCCGGGCAGTTAACCCTGGGTACAACATGTTCATTTTTTCTCAGGAAACTGAACCCCAGTTATGTTCTATGTTCTTTTTTGTTACATTTTTTTCTTATAATTTTTTCTTACTATTCATCACAGTCTGCTTCAACTAACAAATTACATCATCTTAAGTGTCGCATTCAGGACTATTCACAGGATCGAAACTTGAATCGAGAGAGCGGCAGTAAGGGCATCATAACCCTCCACCAACACACGGCAAGCATACAAATGGGACCACCTATTGGACATCCTCGAACCGTGAGTACATTGGCCGGAGCACCCACACACCTTTCTCATTACAATAGTCAGCCTATCTTTGGTTACTGGAGGATACACTGGCCACAAGACTCAGCTCTCCTTTTGAAGTCTCTTCGACATAGCATCTTTGGACAGTTCTTATGGGGGTAACTTTTCTTTTGGTTAACTCGAAAGGTCTCAACCACCCAGCTAAACGTAAATCACTGTGGTCTGAAGCCTTGCAATTTAAGAGTGATATCTTGTGCACACAGGAGACGCATTTCTGCGCTACTGCACAACCCATGTGTTCACACAAGAGCTTCCCCTATGTTTTCGCTGCAAATGCCGAGACAAAGAAAAGAGGGATCCTAACGGCAATCAGAGACACAGTTTCATTTCAGATGCATGAGGAAATTAAAGACCCGGGTGGCAGATACCTCATCTTAATCTGCGATATAAATTCTACCACGTATACCAGGGATATGCAATTAGCGGACCTCCAGCTGTTGCAGAACTACAAGTCCCATGAGGCATAGCAAGACTCTGACAGCCACAAGCATGACAGCCAGAGGCAGAGGCATGATGGGACTTGTAGTTTTGCAACAGCTGGAGGTCCGCTAATTGCATATCCCTGACGTATACAATTGTAAACGTGTACACCCCCAACACTCATCAACTCAAATTCCTTAATAAACTATTGAAAAAAATAGACTTGCTTAGAAGAGGAGCCCTGGTGATTTGCAGGGACTTTAATCTTGCTCCAGATAAAGCAATGGACACAACCTCATCATCTACTCGCAGGGGCCCTCAACTTTTGAGCACAATACATCAACACAGCTTGTTTGACGCATGGCGATGTTATCATGTAGGAGAAAGGGACTTTACGTTCTTCTCATTACCTCACCATTCTTATTCCCAAATTGTCTCTTTCTAGTTGATAAAAACCTCAGATCCCGCACTACTAATACAACTATAAGGCCTCATGCCCACGGACGTTTTTACAGCTGCGTTTTTGAGCGTTTTTTACAGCTTAAAAATGCCTGTCCATGTTAGTCTACAGCTTCATGCCCACCTAGACGTTTTTGAGCTGCAAATAGCATAGACGTTTTTAAGCTGTAAAAAAAACCCAGGACCAGTGCGTTCCTCAGCGTCAGAATTAGGCAGAAAAAAACGCGAGTGTCAAAAAACGCGCAAAAACGCGCACTAACGCGCAAAAACGCGCACTAACGCGCGGTCGCGTTTTTAGCTCCGACGTTTTTTTTTGGTTTTTTTCAAAAAAAAAAAAAAATTATTTACAATAACATGGACAGGCGTTTTTAAGCTCTAAAAAACGCAGCTGTAAAAACGTCAGTGGGCATGAGGCCTAAACACTATTGCGTGGTCTGACCACGCATCTGTGACCCTCACTATTGCTGACTCCCTCTCATCTCGGGTCTCTCTGGTCTGGAGAGCAAACCATCTCCTCCTGCAAAAGGAGGACACCAGAAAAATCCTAGAAACCCATCTAAAGAACTATTTTGCTGACAATGTAGGAATAGTAGATGACTATTTCACTATGTGGAACGCCCATAAAGCGTTCATGCGCAGCATTTTTATAAAGTTGGGAGCAGGGGTAAAGAGGCAGAGGCAATGGCGCATAAAAGAACTCACTGACGGCATCCATATCCTAGAAACCCAAAATAAACAGAATCCTTTGCCCTCCCTTTCACATAAACTATCACAAATAAGACACGATCTCAGACTCTGCCTAATGGAGGACTTTGAGAAGTCTTCTTGACATCTAAAAATTACTTATTATGCCAATGGCAATAAGGCAGGGAAGATTCTTGCCAACCGCCTGCGAGGCAACAGGTTTAAAGCTAGAATCCCCTATATAATCCACCCTTCCACTCCTGAAAAAAATTATCATCCTAAGGGTATTGTGGATGCCTTCAGTGACTATTATGGATCTCTCTACAACTTAGAAAATTATTATTATTATTATTATACAGGATTTATATAGCACCAACCTGACCCTGAACTCATTGAGGGCTTCCTAGCCAAACTATCCCTTCCTCAACTAACAGCCAGCCAACTACAACAGCTGAATTTACCCTTCAGTCCTATAGAAATCAACGTAGCAGTTGAGTCGCTTCCTCACAATAAGTCCCCTGGCCCTGACGGATTTATAGGGGAATACTATAAAACATTCATGCAGACCCTGTCACCCCATCTTTAACGCCTATTTAACGATGCTGTTGCTTCTTCCTCTTTCCCCTCAGAGATGCTCAAGGCACTGATTATCACACTACCCAAGCCAGGAAAAGAACCAACCACACCACAGAATTTTCGGCCTATATCCCTCCTTAACACCGATTTGAAATTGTATGCTAAACTCATAGCTCAACGGTTAACAGATATTCTCCCTGATCTTATCCACCCTGATCAATCTGGGTTCACTAAGGGACGCCAATCTTCAGATGCCACTAGGCGACTGATTAACATCATTCACAATGCAAACCTGACGAGAATGCCTTCTCTGCTCCTAGCCTTGGATGCGGAGAAGGCGTTTGACCGTATCCATTGGGGGTATCTGGCCAAGGTGCTGACAGCTTTCGGATTCACAGGCCCTATTCTCTCTGCTATCATGGCCCTATATACCAGCCCGACGGCTCAGGTGTACACATCTGGAGTCCTCTCGACCCCGTTTACTATTGCGAATGGGACACGCCAGGGCTGCCCACTCTCGCCATTGATATTTAACCTACTGATGGAGCCCTTGGCGTGCCACATCCCCAGTCATCCCCACATCTCAGGGATTAATACACATAATTCCTCGCACGTCATCAGTCTATTTGCAGATGATGTTATCCTAATGATCACGGATGTGCAAAGGTCTCTGGCTTCAGTATATCAAACGTTACAAATGTTTAGCCGCTTATCTTACTATAAGGTGAACGAATCCAAGTCCTATATATTGGGTTTGCATGTTCCGTCTACAGTGCGAAGGAAACTGGTTAGAAAGTATCCGTACTCATGGGAAAGTGCAGGAATTAAATACCTTGAAGAGTTATATAAGGCTATATCCCATTCCTAGACAAATTAAAGACGAAACTCCAAGATCTTGCTAAAGTGGAACTATCATGGTCGGGTAGATTAGCGGCCTTTAAAATTACTATTTTACCTCAATTAATCTATATATTTAGAACCCTCCCGATTCCAGTACCTAATTTTTTTTTAACACTGCCCAGTCGATAGTTAACAAATTCCTGTGGCAAGGTAAGAAAGCAAGGTGTGCCTTCTCAAGACTGGTTACAACTAGGAAGGTAGGAGGGGTGGGTATGGTAAACTTGAAGGACTACTACATAGCCACTAGACTTGTGCACAACG
This sequence comes from Rana muscosa, assembly GCA_029206835.1. Taxonomy (NCBI): domain Eukaryota; kingdom Metazoa; phylum Chordata; class Amphibia; order Anura; family Ranidae; genus Rana; species Rana muscosa. Next base: position 866,142,677 of record CM055122.1, read on the forward strand.
GAAAAATTCGTTCCGTTTCGGTTTGTTTCTTTCCGGTCCTGTTGATTCGTAATCATTCGTAATTTTGCTAGACGGGATTTTTCGTGTTCGGACTAATTCGTATTTTCGCAAGCGACATTTTTCGTTGAATTTTTTGTTGCTTTATAATTCGTACTTTCGGTAGAGTACGTTGTTTTTCGTTGATTCTGGACACAACTCCTACTTTCGTAACTTTTTTTGTGTTCGTTGATTCGTAATTTTCCATGTCTCTCTCACAACGACGCTGCCTATTATGCCTAATGTGCTTCGAATGGATTTGTACTTTTCTAAATACATAGCGGTTATTTGTAACGATTCGAAATCTCGTATTTTACTTTCGTTTTTTACATGCGGCTATAAGCTCCGCCCCTGTACACCATTTTGAGAGGGTTCAGCACGGTGAGGGAGAAGCAGAGAGCAGAGCAGAGTGAGTGTTATTGTGCTTCGAATGGATTCGAAATCTCGTATTTTACTTTCGTTTTTTCATGCGGCTTTAGCCTCCGCCCCCTGTACACCATTTTGAGAGGGAGTTCAGCATGGTGAGGGAGAAGCAGAGAGCAGAGTGAGTGTTATTGTGCTTCGAATGGATTCGTACATTCGTAACTTTTTTCATAACGAATTATGCCGAAGACATTCGGGCATTCGCTATTTTGCGGTATAATTTATTTCGGATTCGGTTTTATTCGTAATTGCTTTGTTCGGAAATTCGAATGCTTCCGAATGTCCGAAAGTTGCTAAATTCGGACGAATTTCGATTTGTTACGAAACTAATTGCACAAGCCTAATAGCCACTATATTAGCTCAACTCAAGGCATGGTTCCCCTCATCTAAAAAGAATAGATGGACAGAAATAGAAAGATTCCAAAGCCACGACAATAGCCTATATCATCTTCTGCTTTTAAGTCATTTCAGAAACTTACAGCACAAAACGTTATCTCCCACAGTGTCCGCATCCCTACAAGCTTGGGATACACTTATATCTTTCCCTTTTCAACACACTACGAACTCTAAATTGCCTCTACCACTACAAAGTTTAACTGCAGTTATACCAGACTTGAACATAGGGAGGTGGGTAGCCAAAGGCATAAAGGATGTCGAGGACATAATGATAGGGCCGGCCCCGAAGACTTTCCGTTCCCTTCAAATTGAGTTTGACCTCACTCCCCATGAGTACTATACCTATCTTCAAATTAATCACTTCTTTCGCACTAATACGCTCGCACCCATCTCTCTACCCTGGAATATTTTACTCCAGTCCTACTACTAAAACTAAAGGTATATCCCTGTTCTATATGATGCTTAACAACAAAGACGTGTTTACTAAAACGCCCGCAATGTCTGCCTGGGAAAGGGAAATAAGGATCTCTTATACCCCTGATCAATGGCAAAAGACATTCAGAGTATCATATGCAGCTACTAAATGTGTGAACCTATGGGAACTAACCCAAAAAATATCACTTCGATGGTACTTAACCCCATAAAGAATTGCAAAAGTCGCACCAAACTCCTCCGCCCTATGCTAGATGAATTGTGGGGAGGTAGGCACACTTTATGATATTTTATGGTCTTGTCCAGCCTTAACTAGTTATTGGAAAGCAGTGTCACAACTGCCCACGCGAATATTAAAAACCAAGATCTCTTTATCTCCAGGTCTGGCTCTTTTATTACTCTCCATTGAGTCAATCCCCATAGAAGCTAGAACAGTAGCTACTCATATCCTACTGAGTGCAAGACTAGTACTAACCCGCCATTGGAAAGACCATGTGACTCCTACGATACAGGAAGTAATCACGACCACTCACACTCACGCCGTATATGAACTGATGTTTGCCTCCACGCAGGGCCAGCTTCTTAGAGCTGGTCTGCATTGGAAACCATGGACAGAGTGGTATGAGAGATCCACTGGGAAGCAACACCTCTAATCCGCTACCCACTAAAGAAATTTTTCTGTTTTCTTTTAGCTGAATGTGATGAATAGTTGGTTCATATATGTTCACGCAGAGTTTCATTACCTGCGTGTGCTCCAAACCTATTCCCTCGACCCTTTGTTGTTTCCTACTGTTTGCTGATACGCTGGTAAACTACCACTGGTATTAAAGGTTATGTGTTAGTTAGATTAAAACGACATTATAAAGCCTAGTATAATATGTAATAACGCAGTTCTGATATGACTTCACTTGAATGCTGCCATTATATCAGCAATCTGTTTTCTGTTTTCTTTTGTTCATATATGATACAATTCAATAAATATATATTGAAATTAAATTATACATTACCCATGTTTCAATATTAAAGCATTTCAGGGTTCACTTAAGCGGAACAGCTGTCCAAGTCAGCATCTTATGCTTTCCCGTGGGAGGGAGAGCGTCTTCTGGGTGAAGGGTAGTTGTGAGCCTTAAAGCGCTGTGAGAGTCTCTTCTGGTATAGGGCGCGGACATAAGGTGGTGTTCATACTGAGGCCTCCTTGTGTAGTTAGTCGCCATCTTTCTGAGTCTGAGATCATCTAGTCAGGGTAGCAATAAACATAGTCATGGTGATTCAGCTGGGTTTTCATGTAGTATATGCAGCAGTTCTGTAACACCTCTCAGAAACTGAAACCTGTTATTGCTACCATGGGCTGCCATTGGAGGTCCAGCTAACAGAACACAAAGGTCTACGTAAGTGAAAAAAAGAACCTAAAGTGCTTAACTGTGCCAACCGTGGCAACTTCTAATGCAGTATACATAAGGCTTGAGGTATATTCTAATAATCCCGCCGTGCTCTTCGATATCTGGGGAAGTCGGTAGGGCTGGATCTGCAGTTCATGCCCTGACGTTCAGCCTGATGTCTGGGGCCGGATGGGGTTCTTCTCCTGCGGAATCTGGTATCCTGTGCATCCATAGGTTCTTCTTGCGGGGCATTCCTTCTTGCAGTTGCATGTCGAAAGTCGGCGTACCATGCAGGGACCTCGATTATGGGGATTCCAAGGGTGTCACAAAATGGACGTAAGTCTTCATGTACTTTCAGTAGTGCTGTGTGGCCCTGGTGTGTGGCAGAAAGGCAGAAGGGGAATTTCCACCTATACTGGATCCCTTTAGAGCGTAAGACGTCCAGGAGAGGTTTCAAGCATGATAAGTCATACTGCTTCCTCTCCTCCTGCTTAGTATCACATGCCCCAGTCAATCTCAGTGCTTCAAGTTACTTACTATACTCACATACACCTAGTTACTCAAAATTACTCACAGTACCCCTAGTTACTTCAGATTACTCACAAAGACCCCACGTTACTCACAATATTTCAAGACACTTCAAAAATACTCACTATACTCCAAATTACTCCAGATCACTCACAGCAGTCCAAGTTACTCCAGACCACTCATCGTGCTCTGGTTACTCACAATGCACCAAGTTACTTATAATACTCCAAAAACACTCACAGTACTCCAAGGTAGTCCAAAGTCATTCACAGTACTACAAGGTACCCACAATGCCCCAAGTTACTCCCTATTCTCACAATAATTCAAGTTGCTCCAAATTACCCATAGTACTTTGAGCTAATCCAGATTACTCCCAGTACTCCAAATTACTCCCAGTACTCCAAGTTTCTCCAAATTAGTTCCAGTACTTCGGGTACTTTAATGGTATTGTAAAGTCAGAAGGTTTTTTTTTATCCTAATGCATTCTTTACATTAAAATAAAAAGCCTTCTGTGTGCAACAGCCCCTCTCAGCCCCCCTAACACTTACCTGAGGTCTCTCTCTGTCAAGCGATGTCCACGAATGTGTCATCCATCCGATATTCTCCCTTCTGATTGTCTGAAACACAGCAGAGGAGCCATTGGCTCCTGCTGCTGGCAATCAAAGTCAGCTAGCCAATCAGGAGAGAGCGGCATGGCCGGGTTGGGGCTTTGTTTCTGAATGGACACAGGGAGCTGTGACTCAGCTTGGGTGCCCCCATAGCAAGCTGCTTGCTGTGGGGGGCACCGAACAGGAGGGAGGGGCCATGATCACAGAAGAGGCACCCGAGAACGGGTGGATCTGGGCTGCTCTTATTTTTCTACTATTTTTATAGAAAAAAAGGAGACTTTACAATTAATTTAAGTTATTCACAGTGCTCCAATAATACTCACTATGCTCCACACTACTGACAATGCCTCAGTTTCTCCCATAATTCAGTATTCACAGCCCTCGCATTGCCCCAGATCCCTGCTGTCAGTCCTATTAATGTGTCCAGCGCCCTCACTCACAGCCTGCCATTCCTCCCACCTGCGTGTCCCACAGATCCGCAGAGTATGTGTGTAATATAAGACCGTAGGCAGTAGGCATGTGCCACACTCACTGCTGGGCTGAGGTTGACAGATGATCTAGTAGTATCCAGGCAGCTGAGCACACCTGAGTACCGCAGAAGTGGACAGTGCCTGTTGTCCCGCCCTGCTCTCTACACCCAGTATTCCTATTGGCTTGTAGTGCCACTTCCCTCCACCAGCATTGAGGAGGAGCTTTGCCTAGGGCCTGGAGCACAGAACGCTGAAGACTATGCCACATAGCCACCGGCACCCATGCAACGCTGAGCTCCAGCCAAGTGTACCCTCACTCACAGCTTTTGTGGGAAAAGCGGGCTCAAGGGGCAGCTGATTTGGGCCTCAAAACAATGACTAGCCCCCCCCGTTAAAGACGTCCCTGTTTACAGTGCTCTGGTATAGTTGCTTGCTTCTAGACCCAATCACTGTCACAGGGAAGGAGGTCAGATACTTCTCCATATTCTAAAGTGCCAGATTCTGCGCATGGCTGCAGAGGAGGGAGAGCTCTGTTAAGGTAAGTATAAAGTAAGTATAACGTGGTTGGAGAGGGGGCCTTTGCAGACACACTGGGGTTGATTTACTAAAACTGTAGAGTGCAAAATATGGTGCATGGTAGCCGATAAACAAATAAATAACGTCAGCTTGTAAGCTTTGACAATAAAACTTGGAAGCTAATTGGTTTCTTTGCAGAGCTGCACCAGATTTTGCACTCTCCGGTTTTAGTAAATCAACCCCACAGTCATTTTGCTTTACACAGGCAATAAAACAGTGTCAATGGAAATGTTAAATGATTGTTGATTCTAGGGGTGCACAGATCTTTCTATTGGCTCTGGAAGACTCCCGTGATCCATGTGACCAGTCCCTTGCAGCCTTCTCTACAAGGTTCTCTGGGCTGCTCGCCCCAAATACATACAATGTAAATTTGATAGCCCTGCATTGCTTGTAATGATGCCGAGGCCCCACCTAGAGACTGGCGCTTCAGGGATAGGAGGAGAGCATTGGATCTAGTTGGAGCAAGGAGTCAGGTAAGTAATAATGCCTGTTCTGCTCCCTCTACACTAAATTATCATTTAATCCTTGCAAGGCGGAGGGGTCCCAATGAATGGATTGTTTTTTTATCACCTTCCCAGATTTCAGATTTATTATTAAATTAAAGTCAGTCTCCAGGCAAACTACTAAACACACAAACGAAAGCCATACAGTATACTGTATATAAGCTTGTATTACCTGTCAAATAATTGGTATATCTGTCTGTCCAGTCCCGACATTTAGAAAGCCTTGCAGGGCAGTACAGCCAGGCTGGTAACCTGAATTTTCTCTGATGCAGTTAAGCAATGAAGCTATCTCACCCTGTCTTCGTGTTTCTGGTCAGCACATGGGCATAGAGTCTAGTACTGTGCCTCTCTCTCAAGTCTAAACAGTCCTGTAAAGGGGACTACAAGATGATGGTACCATGTTACCAAGTTACATTCATACTTACACTAACTGCATTTGAAAATACATTTAACAATGTTTTATCTATAATAAATATATACATTGATTGGTATTTCTTTTAAATCTGCCTTTAAAAAAACATGAGGCTGTCATGTTTTTGTCTTCAAAACTTGACTTCACTAACCCAGAACAAGTATGTGGATACAGAGTACTCTAGCCCCATATGCATTCTTGTTTTTATTTTATCTCCATTGATTTTCAAAGAGGAGAGTACAAGGCAAGCTCCAGGTTTCCCTCAGGAAAGTTTACTTTAAAGCAGTAGATGTGTTTTTGTTATCCAGGATCAGTATAGCACCAGTGAGGAAAATGTTAAGACAACAAACAGACTTCAGACAAGTGTCAGAACGTAAATTTGGAACTTTCTAGGCAGCCTTTCTCAACTAGGGTTCCTCCAGAAGTTGCTAGGAGTTCCTTGAGAAATTAGCAATTTCTGCCCTGGATAAGCAACCACTGACACAAATGTTTACCACATTTTTTTAAACTTACGTTTTCGTAAGTTTTCCTATTGACCACCAAGGTAAGGGGGCTTTTTTCTTACTGACCACCAAAGAAAGGGAGATTCTCTTAATGACCACCAATAAAAAAAGTCATTCTTCCCACTGACCAGTGACCACCAATGTAAGGGACAATCTTCTTACTGACCATTAATGTAAGGGATAGCCTTTCTATTGACCACCAATATAAGGGACATTCTTCTTACTGACCAGTGACCACCAAATAAAGGGACATTCTTCCCATTTACCTCCAATGTAAGGGAAATTCTTCTTACTCACTACTAATGATAGGTACATTCTTCCCATTGACCTCCAATGTAAGGGCCATTCTTCTTAGTGACCACCAATATAAGGGACATTCTTCCCATCGACCTCCAATGTCAGGGACATTCTTCTTACTGACCACCAATGAAAAGGACATTCTTCCCATTGACCTCCAATATAAGGGACATTCTTCTTACTGACCACCACTGAAAAGGACATTCTTCCCATTGACCACTAATGTAATGGCTACCAGTGTAATGTGGTCAGTCTTCCAATAATTACCAACATAGTGTGGTCCTCCTCCAATTAACCACCAATCTAAGGGGGCATTTCTTCACTGACCACCAAACTAAGGGAGCTCTTCACTGACCATCAATTCAAGGGGACACTCTTCTATGGACCATAAATGTTTGGGAACACTATTTTCTAGCATTTTTAGGTTTATTAGTATTACTGAAAATAATATTTTTGTATATAGAGCATGCCCTGGTTGCCAAATACCTTAAGTATGCCACATACGTACCATGAGTTGTAGCTATAATAACTATTAGCAGGGGCTCCCTGAGCCCTGGAAGTTATATCAAAGGTTCCTCTGTGTTAGACTGGTTGAGAAAGGAAACAATTGTAGTCTCAGAAAATAGAAGTCTGGCCCATTTAGCTCTATGCATGTGCGTAGAAATTCATTTTTTGTAGAATTAGGCAGGTGCATTGTCATGTGTCAATGTGAGTTTCCTTTGTGCATTGAAATATTTTTTGACACTTTACATTTTTGAATTTAGAATTTGGAGTGGATAGGGATAACAGGATGTAACAGCTTGTAATACCTGTTGCTAGTGCACGAAAATTAAAATTCTTTGAATTTTAATGCATTGCTGCTGACTGGCCAGAAAAAATGGACATGTATTTTTTAAAGCACACTGCAGCACTGAGGTAGTAATCAGCACTTTCTGTTAGTGAAGTATCTCTCTTGCATATTCATCAGGTATTCAGATAGATAAAATGCAAATCTCATTGTCAGAAGTTTAATCTTTGTCCATATGTCTGCCCCTGCTATAGACACCATTGTTTCTCACTGAGCACTGGTAGAGCAGTAGCTATTAAACACAAGAAACAGTGTAGTCATGAACATAAAGTAGTTGTGAGGCAATGTATAACATGTATACCTCGAAATGAAACAGTTGCAATGTAGATGTTTCGTACTGGTCGTGCAGAACCTTTCGGTATCCCCAGAGCTCAATTAGACCATTGTAACTTTTATGGGCTATGGATTACTGCAGGGACACCGCACAGTGCAGCCATAGACCAGCTGTAGGCTGTAAACTGGATCCACACATGAACAGCAGTTGCACTTTCAAACTTGTTTTACTACCTAAAGCTGCTTTGAGATGCAGAAAGTTACATGCTGCAAATGAACAGATTGCCTCAATAGTAATTACATGTTGGAAACTGTGTTGTATTCTAGAAAAAGATAAAGTTCATATAGAAACTGTATTTCTTATATATTTTCTGCCCCCTACCTTTAGATTGTAAGTTCCATGAGCAGGGCCTTCTTAATATTTCTGTACTGAACTGTATTGTATTTGTACTGTCTCCCTATATTGTAAAGTGCTTTGCAAACTGTTGGCGGTATATAAATCCTGAATAATAACAATAATAATAAGAATAATAGTAAAGGGTATGTACTGTAGGCCCTAAAATTAACTTCTTTATTTTTCTTCCTTTTCTTTGTTAAATCTGAAATTTAGGTATGGCAATTTTTACAGCTACATTGACCCGGCTTGAATCAATGTAAGTACAGTGGAACCTTTTTGTAATACTGACTTGATTTGCGAGCGTTGTCTCGCAAGATGAGTAGGATTCAAGCCACTGGGATGTGCAGTACAGCATTTGGCCAGAGATGCGTTGGCGCCGGTGATTCTCGGAGACATGCGGAGATGCTCTGAGACACTCTGAGACACTCAGAGAAACCCTGAGACACTCGGAGACACTCAGGACCAGAGAGTGTCAGGGTGTCTCAGAGAGTCTCCGGAAGTCTCCGAATGTCTCCAAGCGTCACCGCACCTCTGGCCACATGTGCTACTGCATACACCAGCACCCCCGCACCTCTGGCGAAATACAGTATTGCATAGACCAGCAGTGGCTGTGGAACGGATTATCTGAGTTTCCGTTATTTCCTATGGGGAAACTCGCTTTGATATATGAGTGCTTTGGATTACAAGCATGATTCTGGAACGAATTATGCTCGTTATCCAAGGTATTACTGTATGTATATTCTATACAGTGGGATCCCAGTGAAAGCTGGAAATCACTGTGGTTGGCACCACTATTACAGTGATCGCCGCTGGCTTCCAGGTCCCATGATGAGCAGCTGCCCTGCTGCTTCCTGAACACAGTAGGTCAGTCACACGGCATGGATGGCATTCAGGGAACACTTTGCATTTCCTCCATGAATGCAAAGCGTTATCTGTTTAGACAAAGTGGAGAGGTGTATAGATGGGACAGGAGTATGTATTGTACAGAATGCAGGGGACAGGAGTGTATAATGTAAAGAATGCAGGGGACAGGGGTATGTAATGCACAGAATGCAGGGAACAGGGGTGTGAAATTTACAGAATGCAGAGGACAGAAGTATGTAATGTACAGAATGCAGGGGGTGGCTCAATCCATTCCCTCTGATATAATCCCAGCTCCATCCATTCCCCCCGATCCAATCCCAACTCTATCCATTTCCCTGATCTCATCCTGGCTCCATCCATCCCCCGATCCCATCCCGGCTCCATCCTACCCCGATCCCATCCCGGCTCCATCCTACCCCGATGCCATCCAGGCTCCATCCATCCCAGGTCCATCCACCACCCTGATCCCATCCCAACTCTATCCATTCCCCCGATCCCATCCCAGCTCCATCTATCCCAAAATCTTATCCCGCTCCATCCATCCCCCGATCCCATCCCTGCTCCATCCTTTCCCCGATCCCATCCCAGCTCCATCCATCTCCCTGATCTTTTCCCAGCTCTATCCACCACCCTGATCCCATCCCAACTCTATCCATTCCCCCCATCGCATCCCGGCTTAATCTACCCCTTATCCCATCCTCGCTCCATCCATCTGCCTATCCTATCCCGGCTCCATCCACCCCACGATCCCATCCTAGCTTCATCCTTCCCCCGATCCATCCCGGCTCCATCCACCCCCCCGATCCTATCCCATCTCCATCCACCCCCCTGATCCCATCCAAGCTCTATCCACCCCCTGGTCCCATCCCAGATCCGTCCACCCCCCCGATCCCATCCCAGCTCCATCCACCCCCCCGATCCCATCCCAGCTCCATCCACCCCCCTGATTCTATCCCAGCTCCATCCCCACCCCCTGATCCCACCCTGGCTCCATCCTTTCCTGTCCCATCCTGGCTCCACCCCCCGATCCCATCCCAGCTCCATCCACCCCCGATCTTATTCCAGCTCCATCCTTCCCCATCACACTCTTCCTCATGAAGAGAGAGCACATACAACTGCAGGAGCAGAGAGGGGGTGCTGCTGGCGGGACTCTGGAGAGAGTTCATACAGCTGCAGGAGCGGGGGGATGCTGCTGGCAGGACTCGGATAGATAACAAACAGCTGCAGGAGTGTGGGGGTGCTGATGGTGGGATTTAGGAGAGCAGGGAGTGCACGTTTAGAGCAGGAGGGGAGAGGGGGTGTGTGCTGGTGCTTGCAGGACTGTCGGGAAGCCTATGCTGCTGTGGACACCATACCTTTAGATGATCAGATCAGCCACGTTGTGGCAGAGTGGTGTGCTGCTCCCCGCCTCCCCCTCTGTGTACAGGAAAACGCAGGTGGCGGAGGGTTCGAGTGGCAGGGAGAGATGCGGCTGCCATAAAATGTGTTGCTTGCGGTGTGAGGGAACCAGGACACCCTGCGCGACACGACGCGGGCATTCCAGGACTCAGCCCTTATTCGCCAGGACTCTGGGACAGTGTCCAATTTCCGGGACGGTCCCGGCGAATCAGGGATGGTTGGGAGGTATGCTACAGTGATTTCTCAGTTCCAGAGGATCCTACAGGTATGGAATATACATACTTACATTTGTCCAAGCTTATTATGTAAAAAATGCCATATCTAAACATCCACTTTAAATATACAGTTGAAAGAATTTTGTTATATCTTTTTGATATAACAGTATATAAATGTAATAAATAAATAATAATAATAAATAATAAATAAAATAAATAAATATATAAATGTAATGCTGCAGGAGCCGCTTGGTAAACTGGGTTCCCTGTTCTTTTGCCTCGACTCTGTGAATGACCTCAGCCCCTCTGACACACCAGGTTAAACAAAGAGGATATTGTGCTTCTATTACTAGCACAAATAGAAATAGCCTGCACACACTACGGTTCAGTATCAGAAAGCAAACACCAGATCAGTTGATAATAAATTAATGCGTTTTACTGTAACGGTTTAAAGTAGATGGCAATATGTACATACAGAAACGAGTAGGCAGTAGGCCTAATGCAATTCTCTAGGCAAATAAGTCACTGTAGTAAAGCAATTTAAAATAAGAATCTATATGGTTGGATTAATCGGTACCTGAAAATCTGCAAACCACCACTGAGCAAGGTTATAAAGGAACTACATTTTTTGGGACTTTGAATTGAAGCGTGCAGCCAGGAAAATAGCATTGCATGGTACTATAATGCCGTCTGGTGGTGGAACCATCTATAGTGCCATATAGTAAATGCATAGACATGTAGTAACCATCATAGTAAAGTAAAAAACTTTTATTCCATGACATGATACATAGTAATAAATTAACAGAATAGCATAATGACACACTGATAGCATATTGGCCTAGAGTCACAGTAATGACATAATGATGACACACCAGACTAGTTGCAACATATTCCCACAGTAGGTAACATATAGGTATATTCCAGTGAACCGTAATCATGGTATCTTGAATAAAAATAACAGCAGGGAAGGCATCTATTAGCTTGATGCGTTTCGTAGCTGTATCGCTACTCTTCAGGAGCAGATGCAGAGATAGTGTCTAAAGATGTTTAAAAGTAGATATGATGAGTCATCATGTAAAAATGTAATAAAGACTATAGAAAAATAAAAATAGTAAAAATTGGTCACTCATACTTGCAAGTCAAATCAGAGTCTGGACATGGACTGAGGGAACTGGAGGTAGGCTGGTATGTCAAATTTAGTTCCTTTATATCAACCTATCGGGGATGGAGGTACATCTAGCTGGCCTCACCCAAAAGTCCCAACCTCTGAAGCCTCGTACACACGACCGAGTTTCTCGTCCAAAACCGGTAAGAAAAGTGCCGCGTGAGCTTTTTTGTCGAGAAAACCGTTCGTGTGTATGGTTTTACGACGAGAAAATTGCCGTGAATCTCGACGAGAAAATAGAGAACCTGCTCTCTATTTTCTCGTCAGGATTCCAGATTTCCTTGTCGTGTTTCTCGTCGGCCTGTTTTGTGACGAGAAAATGGTTTGTGTGTATGCTTTTACGACTCTTCCAAAAGCGTGCATGCTCAGAAGCAACTATGAGACGGGAGCGCATCTTCTGGTAAAACAAGCCTTCGTAATGGAGATAGCACATTCATCACGCTCCAAATTTTTGCATCGTTTAAATGTTGTGCATTGAAATCTTCGTTAGAATGTTACATTAATCCAAACAAATGAACTTCTTTTGCTGCTGATATTCACACAGAGTTATGACTATCTTTTTTTAACCTTTTTCATGCTGCTCTTAAGAAGATTTATGTGTATTATATCGTGCAAGTTTTTAGGAATATAAAAAAATTAGATATTTTTCTAACTGATGTTAATTGTAATTTCGCAATGTTTTGATAGTGATCTCCCATTGAATCTTTTAATATATATTATTTAAATTTTACACCCTTTTTTGGGAAATACAATTTAGTTATTTTTTTGGGGGGTTGTTATCTGTCCTTTTTTTTGTCAGTCAAATGTATCTGCTTATTACAAAGCTAGATTTTACATTTTTACAAATACACATAGTCAAGTATGAACTTAAAGAAAAATAACATTTATTCATGTTTGAACTAAAATAAAGAGAAGGCAGCGCTGGAGAAGCTGCTGCCATTTGTGCATCCCAGGGACCCCAGAGCACACAGCAACCCTGTGTGGACACTAAAATTGGGAGCTTGAGAAGGCCAACATTTCTGAACACAATCTGATGCTGGCCTCCCAGAGGTCAGGAACAGCAGCAGGTGATATATATGTCCCAAGTGTGTGGTACTACAACAGGCTGCCTTCTGTCCGACCACAATGAAGCAAGGCCATCACTTCCTCGTGTTCCTGGCAACCTTCCCTGCAACCTTCCTTCTTCGTTTGGCTGGAGGCTGGGCCACTGGAGGGGTACTCCTGTCAGGAGGAGGAGGAGGTGGAGGAGAAGGGGGTGGGGCGGAAGAACAAGGTGGAGGTGAAGGAGAAGGGGGTGGGGCAGAAGAAGAATGTGGAGGTGGAGGAGGAGGTTGAGGTTGGGACAGTTGTGCCACCTCACAAGTAGCTGTATTGGGGGTAATTTTTACCATCACCCCCTTGTTGAGCAAGGTGATGAGCAGGGGCTCGCATAGGAGGCGTTGCTCCATGCTCATCACCTTGAACTTTGCCTCCACTAGGCCGGCAATGGCCTCTTCAGGGGATGTGGGCTCTTTGAGGGTGGCATGGGCCTCTTTAATAAAGGCCATTGCTGCCTCACTGGTGGTTCTGTCCCTCCTGCCTCTTTTGGGAAGCCGGATGGGAGGCACCTGGGATCTGGTGCTTCTCCTTTGCCCTGCCACCTCCTGGCTGCCACTGGGCCCTGCCACCTCCTGGCTGCCACTGGGCCCTGCCACCTCCTGGCTGCCACTGGGCCCTGCCACCTCCTGGCTGCCACTGGGCCCTGCCACCTCCTGGCTGCCACTGGGCCCTGCCTCCTCCTGGCTGCCACTGGGCCCTTCCTCCTCCTGCCTGACAGTTTCCAGACCCTCCTCCTGGCTGATTTCATCCTGTGTATGAAAAAGGGACATAGTTTAATATGTTGGTTTAATCTTTGCATCAAACTTTATAAACATGATTGAAGCAATTAGAATGTAAATCCAGAAATCATTTTTTCTAATTTACACCTACATCAGATTGACTATTTAGCACCCAATTAAGTGCAGACTAATGTCTAGAGATCTTGATTTCACTTGTGGAACCCAAAATATTGTATGTTTCTCATCTTGACATATTTGTCAAACATTAATTTTATCACAATGCAATTTCATTTAATACTATACCTGGCTCCAGATGGCCAAATCAGGATCATCCAGGATGGCTGCCTCCTCTTGCTCCAGAGAAGGCTCAGGTTGGCTGCAGGGAAGTCTGGGGGGAAGAGTGGAGAGTGATGGCCTTGCCTCAATGTGGTCATCCAGGAAGGACATCCTGCTGTAGTACCACAAAATCGGGACATACACATCACCTGCTGCTGCTCCTGACCTCTGAGAAGCCAGGACCTAAGAGCGTTCAGTCCTGTAGGTGCCTCTCAAGCTCCCAATTTTAGTGTCCACTTGTTTTGCTGTGGCTGTGGGCACCTTGGTCTGCACAAATGGGAGCAGCTTCTCCAGCGCTGCTTTTCTCACCCCTCTTTTTTTGTGAATGGGGTTTTTCGTCTCCCACAGAGCCGGCAGCTTCCTTACCCGGTCAATAAATTCCGCCAGGAACTCCTTGTCGCTAATAAAGACATTCATATTGTATCTGCAAGTTAAATAAATAATATATAACTAATGTGAGGCAAACAGTCTAACCTCCTTAACATCGTAGTCACCATATATATCCTACAACATTCTCAAGACAGTATAGGCCAACAATTTGGCACAGTCTCAAAATCACATACCTTCGTTCGCACGTCCGTCACTTGAACTCCTCTCTCCGCACACCGAACGTACTATAGTCACATGTGTGTTTGCTATATACACACCACGCATGCGTCAAAATACGAACACGTCGCTCCGCACACGTCGCCCGCCCATGACGTTCTAACTAACATCTTTTCCCCGCCCCTTCTCTTTCGGCACGCAGACAGATATGGCGGAGTTACAGCAGGTGTCTGATAATTCCTCAACTAACGAGGAGGAGACAAGCCCGGAGACCGAGGAAACGTCACGATCAAGGAGGAGATTCAAGGCATCTAATATGTCTTTTGCGGAGATGGCGGAGATGGTGGACATCTTGCTCAAGTCTGATTATGACGCAAAGCATGGGCCGTATAGCAAACCAAATAGAAGGAAGGCCAAAATCCTCACTAAAGTCGTGAAGAGTTTGAAGACGAATTTCGGGGTGAAACGCTCAAATGAGCAGCTCAGAAAGAGGTGGTCAGACCTCAAACTGAGGGAGCCAGAGCAGTTAAGGAGCATTAAGAGAATGCTCGCAAAAAGTAAGTAAAATGTACACTTTTCTGCTATTAATCCTTTTCTAAACTGACATGTTGCTGGTTTTGTTTTTTTTTTCTTATTGGACTCCCTTCCAAAATGTAATATTTTGAACTTGGTTGGGCACAGTAATCGTTCGTTACGTTACAGACACTTCGTTCGGCCACTATCCGCTGTTTTGGCTTATTTTACAGCCACAAAAGTAATTAGACATCTGCCATTTTTTGGGAAATTTGGGGCACAAAGTTTTAGGCTAGATGATGTGTTTGTAAAGAGAATGAAATGCAAACTGTAAACTGTGTAAAGGAG
The DNA here is from genome assembly GCA_029206835.1 of Rana muscosa. Classification (NCBI taxonomy): domain Eukaryota; kingdom Metazoa; phylum Chordata; class Amphibia; order Anura; family Ranidae; genus Rana; species Rana muscosa. Next base: position 866,157,959 of record CM055122.1, read on the forward strand.
AGGACACTCAGCAGCTGCTTCCACATCTGTACTTTGGAGCACTATAGTGTGGGCCACCAGACCCGCCTTTTTTTGGGTGTCCCACACAGGTGCATCAGAGAATTTTTGTGTTGCCTACATGTCTAAAAAATGAATACTAAACATATTCTTGGTCAGAAATAATGCATTCATCTTTAACTTCCGGCCAAACACACACTTGTACCCCACTTCCAAGCAATTTAGCCTGTTTTTTTTTTTACATAGAGAATTTCTGTGTGATAACTCTACCTTTTGTTTGATTCTCATAGGGGAGAGAAGACTGGGAGGAGGACACTCCAGGGAGCACAGGAACCCCACAGCTTCACAACAACCCCAAACTCCAAAAGACCAACAACCTAAAGATGTGGAGGAAGTTGAGGTGGAGGAAGGAGAAGTGCAGGAAGGAGAGGTGGATGACGTTGTGGAACTGGTCACCACAACAGGTCAGTATCTGACACCACAGCTTCAGGTAAGAGAGGTAGGCCTGCAGAGTTATAATACCTTTTTTTTTTTTTTAAGGGATGTGAATGTTGGGGTGAAGGATAGTGCAGGTTTCTCTGCTGACAGTGCCCTCCGCCTCATCCAGCAAGTGATGGAATGTAGCACGGAACTGGACAAAATTAAAGAAAGAATTCATGTGATGGATCAAACATTTAAAGACATTCTTGATGTTTTGGGGAGAATTCAATAAGGCATCCAAACCCCCTTTTTTTCATGTTTGTTCTTCCACTTTTAAAAACTTTTTGACAATCAAACCAGCCAAAAATTGAATCTGCACACAGTGTGTCAACATGTGCTATTTGCCATCAGGGGATATCCATGTACGTCTTTTGGGGGTGCAACCCCTTCCTCGTATCTAAAGTAGGTGAACTGAGGAAGGGGTTGCACCCCCAAAACACGTCCATTGATCACCCCTGATGGCAGATAGCACATGTTGACAATAGGGATCAGGAGTCTAAAATCCCTATAGGAAAATAATCCCAATTGTGTGCATATTCAATTTTTGGCTGGGCAAGGGGTGGCAGGACCCCATATTAGGACGGGCACATAGAGACATATAGTTTGTGTAAGTGAATGTCTCAGATTGCTCCGAGGTATCCAATTTTGTAATTTTTGGAATGCAACTGTTGTTTTTGTATTTTCCTAAGAAAACAATTGCCGGTTTGTGGCCAGGCAAACAAAAAATGTAAAATAAAAAAAAAAGGTGTGTGAATTTGCACATAGTAAAATATTTGAACACAAACAACGTGTAGCTTCTTTTTCTAATACGCTCTAACCTTATTTGGTTATTTTTTAAAGGTTACATAGTGAAATGGTTGGTATTTACTAAAGGAAAATACACTTGGCACTACAAATGCACTAAGACAAACTAGGAGACAGGAAACCCACAAAAGTTAGAAGTTTAAACCAGATTTTTATTTTGATCGTTAGACAGGAATCTTTAGCCATAGCCTGGCATAGGAATTGCCCCCCTACCCGTGAAATAGTCCATGTATTTGTCCCGAACCTCACGGGCATTTTGGGGGGGGGGGGCAAGCCAGCACGGGCAGATTCCAGGCCCGGCAGGGGATTATCAGGGGAAAGTCCAGCCTCAGGCAAAACTGAGGCCATATAGGAATTTGATTTGCGGCAAAGAAAATTGTGTAGCACACAGCAGCATAATACTACATAGTTTATTTTGTAGTCCGCCAAGTGTATTGAAGTCATAAAAAGGCGGAACCGGCTGGCCATTATGCCAAAGGCATTTTCAACGACTCTTCGGCCCCTGGCCAGCCGGTAATTGAACACCCTCTTCTCTGGGGTCAGGGTCCTCTGAGGAAATGGCCTCATAAGATGCGGTCCGAGCCCGAAGGCTTCATCAGCCAAAAAAACAAAGGGGAGTCCTTCAACATTCCCTGCATCCGGTGGCAATGCAAGGTCGTCACTCTGGAGACGGAGGGCAAACTCTGTCTGGATGAAGCATCCCCCATCGGACATCCGGCCATTCTTCCCTACATCAACATAGAGGAATTCATACCATGCTGACACCACAGCCATCAGCACAATGCTATGAAACCCCTTGTAATTGAAGTAGTAGGACCCAGAACGGGGTGGCGGCACGATGCGGACGTGCTTCCCGTCTATAGCACCACCGCAGTTGGGGAAGTCCCACCGCGTGGCAAACTCTGATGCCACAGTCTGCCATTCCTGTGGCGTGGAAGGAAGCTGTGGAGTCAAACAAGATGAAAAAATATTAGAATACACAAATCAAACATTACAAGGAGATTCTAAGAAAATACATTAGAGGCCAACATCAAGCAAAGTCTACGTTTATTAAGGTGTTTTAAATAAGTATAATGGAAGGCTCATGTATCATATTCATCACCCCCTATGATGGTCCATGAATAAATTATAATGGGGAGGGGGGTAGATATGTTTGGCCACAGGATAGCATTGCAGTGGCGGTGCGTCCAGAGTGGGCGCTGGAGCACTGCCCCCTCTCTCCTGTGCCCGTCACTCAGAACAATACATAGGTTCATGCCTTGCATTAACCTATGTATTGTCTATGCCGCCCACTATTCAGGTGGATGGCCCCCTGTTAAGCAACCGATATATGAAGAACTGCGGCATTTATGGGCTTAAAATTGCATATCATAAACAGGAAGGAAAATTGTCTTGCACATTACAGCCTGAGGGATGTAATTGGCTTCAGAAAAGTTAAATAGGGGACGCAGGGGGGGGGCATTCCTTGGGTAAACACTGACAGGCTGCTCTGCCAATCATGTTCACCAAGTCTGTTTAATGGTAACATGATTGGCTGATGCAACATCAAGGGAAGGAGAAGACATCAAGGACAGAAGAAGGATGACGCTGACCACAAGAAGGTAAGTGCAGGGCTGGGGGGGGAACTGGCTGCATTGGAGGGGACAAAATGGCTGCATTAGAGCGAACAAAATGGCTGCATTGGAGGGGACAAAATGGCTGCATTAGAGGGAACAAAATGGCTGCATTGGAGGGAACAAATGGGGGCGTTTAATAGGGCACCAGAGCAAAAAAGGAGGAAGTTTATTTCCTAAATTGGGGTTTGAACCCCCAAACATTTGGAGCAACAGGCGCCCCTGCTGGAAAGGTTAGTGAAGGGAAATATGCATGGGGGAGAAAAAAGGGGCAATCTAAAGCTTCCAGCATGCATGAGGACAAAGGGGACATTCTCAGCATATTACAATCATGGTAATTAGGGAAGGATGAAAGAAATACAATACATTAGCATACATGAAATACATAAAATGTGATGTTAATGGAGAAAACTTACCCTAATATAGTATTCCTGCAGGACTAGTATAATGGCAGAACAGGTGTCTGGGATTATGAGGCCCAGAGCCTGGGGGGAGATTCCTGTCGTGAACTTCAAGTCCTGAAGACTTCTCCCTGTCGCCAGATAACGTAACGTGGCGATGAGCCTCTGCTCAGCACTGATGGCTTCCCGCATAACGGTGTCCTTCCTGGTAATATAGGGGGACACCAAAGCCAACAATTCCTGAAAAACGGGGTCAGACATCCGCAGAAATTTCCTGTAGTCCTCAGGATTATTCTCGACGATCTCCCGTAGCAGAGGCATATGGCAGAATTGGTCCCGCTGGAGCAACCAATTCTTGGTCCATGAACTCCTCCTCACACCATTCATGGACTGGTCTTGGTCCAAAACAAGCAGACCAACACCAAGCGCACGCACAGCACGAACTCGACGTCGAGAACGTCCAGGCGACATGGCTAGGAAACGGTCGTCTTATCAGAACGTACAGAACAGAACGCACTTTAGAACAGCAAGGCCTATGAATAACGAACTGAAAAACAGAAACGAACAGGCAAGAACGCACTGTAAAACAGATACGACCTGCCTAGACGCCCTGAAAGTCAAGATACAAACCCACAAGCACAAACTGAACCGCAGAAAGCGAACTGAAAAGTACGAAGACTGAAAAGCGCGAATCGTCTCTTCCCAAACTTTTACTTCACACGCGGTAACACAAGATCAGCAAAAGCAGCCCAAGGGGTGGCGCCAAGAAAAAAGATCTTCCCCTTTATAGTGCCGTCATACGTGCTGGACGTGACCGCGGTGAACAACGAGGAAATTGGGAAATGTCAGTGTGTACGCATGGAAAGCTTGACGAGAAAATCGTCAAGGTTAACAAGAATCTCGTCGAAAAAAACGACGTGTTTTTTAGGACGAGAAACTCGGTTGTGTGTACGAGGCTTAAGTTTCAATTCAAACCACTGAGCAATGGCATAGATAACCATAACAGCTATGGTGATCAGTACTGTGATAACTTTCCTGTGATCAGTAGGTTATACTGCTTAGAGTGCACTCTGTATGAATGGCTACACTAGGAGCCAGACCTTCCTACAGAGGCACCTCTCACTTTGGACAGCAAGTGAAGTTCTTGTAGGGCTGTCATCTGAGGGGACAATCCCTTGTCCTAGTTCTTCAGCCAGCTAGCATTAGGGCCCAGTCCTTATGGTGGTGCACATACACACAGTCCCAGTGAAGTCTGCATACAGTGATAAAGGCTGCTAGTTAGATGTCCAGTGCCTCAGTCTTGGCTAGCAGCAACAGGTCAATGGCAGCAATACAGCTGCTTTGGTTTTACTGTCCAGGTGTTAGTGTGCTTTTGGATCCACACAAGGCAGCTCTGGTCCTCAGCACACTGGATATTCACCCTCTACTCTGTAGCTCAGGCCACAGGCTTATGTCAGGTTGGCGTGCACCCAGATGTATAGATGTGCTCACTCCAGTCCTCCTCGCAGCAAGAGGAAGTCTTGCTGTCGGCAGCCCAGCAAAATACAGATCCCTTCCCTCCTTCTGACAGTTTCCTCTGGGAACTGTTTTACAAAAGCTCATTGATGTCCACAGCATTTGTCCTCTCCTGAACCACATCTTTCCAGGTTCAGTGCAGTAGTATTCAGGTCTATTGAGCTCCTCTGCTTGCCAGCTCCCTCTGCCGAGCAGAGGTACAATAACGTTAACCCATTCAGGCTGATAATCCTAGATGGACAGAGAGCAACTGCAGCACAGTGTCCTAACTTGCTGTCTCTCTAGCCAGGCACCTGGCTACATGATTATTATTATTTATATAGCGCCAACAGTTTGTGCACCTATCATGTATCACTCATGCATTGTTGCTTATTTGCCTTTAAATATTTGTTCCTTCCTCACTCTGTAGCTAGGAGATGCTCTATGTAGCTAGTTGCACCCTTTGCTCAGTGTGTCTTTAGTTTCTGTTCTGAGCACATGTAATTACTGTAGCTAGACATAGTATGATATTTCCTGCCTCTTGAGCAGTGTCCCCAGAGAAAGCAGCTGCTGAGACGCTGCCCTATCTGTCCACAAGACAGATAGAGCAGGGGTTCAGCCCCGCCCCCGCTCTCTCTTCATTGGATCACTGTCTGTGATTGACAGTACTAGGAGCCAATGGGCTCCTGCTGCTGTCTCAGCCAATGAGGAGAGAGATTCTCAGAACAGCCAAGCCGTGAATGTTGCTGAAACAGAGGGAGCTCAGGTAAGGATTGGGGGGTCACTCTGCACACAGAAGGTTTTTTTACCTTCATGAATAGAATGCATGAAGGCAAAAAACCTTCAGCCTTTAGAACCACTTTAACCTCAGTTACCTCTCCTGCCCTTTTGCTCAAGGACTGTGTTGGAGTAAGATAAGTGTTCTCTTGTTATTAAAGAAGAAGTAAACTCTCCCACTCTGATGCTTCTTTTCATTTAGTCTATTATATTAAGTAATTATCAAACTATAGCCACTGTAATCCAGCTCAAATCACATATTACTTTTTAACCACTTGACCACTGGGCACTTAAACCCCCTTAATAACCAGACCAATTTTCAGCTTTCGGTGCTCTCACATTTTGAATGACAATTACTCAGTCATACAACACTGTACCCATATGAAATTTTTGTCCTTTTTTTCACACAAATAGAGCTTTCTTTTGGTGGTATTTAATCACTGTTGGGTTTTTTATTTTTTGCGCTATAAGAGAAAAAAGACTGAAAATTTTGTAAAAAAATGATTTTTTTTTTCGTTTCTGTTATAAAATTTTGCAAATTACTATTTTTTCTTCATAAATTTTGGCCAAAATTTATACTGCTACATATCTTTGGTAAAAATAAGTACAAATTGGTGGATATTATTTGGTCTTTGTGAAAGTTATAGAGTCCACAAGCTATGGTGCCAATATCTGAAAATTGATCACACCTGAAGTACTGACGGCCTATCTCAATTCTTGAGACCCTAACATGCCAGAAAAGTACAAATACCCCCCAAATGACCCCTTTTTGGAAATAAGACATTCCAAGGTATTCAGAAAGAGGCATTGTGAGTTTTTTGAAGTTGTCATTTTTTCCCACAATTCTTTGCAAAATCAAGATTTTTTTTTTCTCTTTTTTTTTTTCACAAAATTGTCATATTAGCAGGTTATTTCTCACACACAGCATATGCATTCCACAAATTACACCCCAAAACACATTCTGCTATTACTCCCTAGTATGGCAATACCACATGTGTGAGACTTTTACACAGCGTGGCCACATACAGAGGCCCAACATGCAGGGAGCACCTTCAGGCGTTCTGGAGCACCAAGGCCAATTCTGACATTTCTCTCCTACATGTAAAAATCATCATTTATTTGCTAGAAAATTACATAGAACCCCAAAACATTATATATGTTTTTTTAGCAAAGACCTTAGAGAATATAATGGTGGTTGTTGCAACTTTTTATCTCGCACGATATTTGCGCAGCAATTTTTTTAACGCGTTTTTTACGGAAAAAAAATGTTTTGTGCTTAAAAAAAAAAAAAAAACAGTAAAGTTAGCCCAATGTTTTTGCATAATGTGAAAGATGAAGTTACGCCGAGTAAATAGATACCTAACATGTCGCCCTTAAAAATTGCACACACTCGTGGAATGGCGCCAAACTTCGCTACTTAAAAAATCCCCATAGGCGACGCTTTAAATATTTTTACTGGTTACATGTTTTGAGTTACAGAGGAGGTCTAGGGCCAAAATGATTGCTCTCGCTCTAACGTTCGCAGAGATACCTCACATGTGTGGTTTGAAAACCGTTTTCATATGTGGGCGGGACTTACGTATGCGTTCGCTTCTGTATGCGAGCTCACGGGGACAGGGGCGCTTTAAAAAAATATATATATTTTATTCTTCATTTTACTTTATTTATTTTAGTTTGACATGTTTTTCCGCCCTAAACATTTTTTTGATCACTTTTATACCTATTACAAGGAACGTAAACATCCCTTGTAATAGGAATATGGCATGACAGGTCCTCTTTACAGTGAGATATGGGGGGGGGGTGTCAATAAGACCCCACATCTCACCTCTAGGCTGGGAAGCCTGAAAAAAAAACAAAAAAAAAAAACAACAATCCTGGCTTTGATCGTAGCGGTGAGTCGGTAGAAGCACCGGAGGGCGGCGGGGGGGGGGACGACATCCCCTCTCGCCTCCCGTAAGAATGATCAAGCGGCGGAACAGCCGCTATGATTGTTCTTATGGTGTAGGGAATCGCCGGCTGAAAAAGCTAATATCTGAATGATGCCTGTAGCTGCTCCCATCATTCAGATATCCCCGCACAAAGTCAAGGACGTCATATGACGGCCGGAGGGCGGGAAGTGGTTATTGCAGAGTATTGCCGGGCATTGCGGAGTATTGCTGGGCATTGCGGAGTATTGCCGGGCATTGCGGAGTATTGCCGGGCATTGCGGAGTATTGCAGGGCATTGCGGAGTATTGCGGACTATGGCAGGGTATTGCGGTGTATGGCAGGGTATTGCGGTGTATGGCAGGGTATTGCACGGGTATTGCACAGGGTATTGTGGAGGGTATTGCACAGGGTATTGTGGAGGGTATTGCAGAGTATTGTGGAGGGTATTGCAGAGTATTGTGGAGGGTATTGCAGAGTATTGTGGCGGGTATTGCAGAGTATTGTGGCGGGTATTGCAGAGTATTGTGCAGGGTATTGCAGAGTATTGTGCAGGGTATTGCAGAGTATTGTGCAGGGTATTGCAGAGTATTGTGCAGGGTATTGCAGAGTATTTTGCAGAGTATTGCGCAGGGTATTGCAGAGTATTTTGCAGGGTATTGCAGAGTATTTTGCAGGGTATTGCAGAGTATTTTGCAGGGTATTGCAGAGTATTGTGCAGGGTATTGCAGAGTATTGTGCAGGGTATTGCAGAGTATTGCACCAGGGTATTGCAGAGTATTGCACCAGGGTATTGCAGAGTATTGCACCAGGGTATTGCAGAGTATTGCACCAGGGTATTGCAGAGTATTTCGCAGGGTATTGCAGAGTATTTCGCAGGGTATTGCAGAGTATTTCGCAGGGTATTGCAGAGTATTTCGCAGGGTATTGCAGAGTATTGCACCAGGGTATTGCAGAGTATTGCACCAGGGTATTGCAGAGTATTGCACCAGGGTATTGCAGAGTATTGGCAGGGTATTTTGCAGAGTATTGGCAGGGTGTATTGCAGAGTATTGGCAGGGTATAGCACAGGGATGGCTGAGCAGGGATGGATGGATGGATGGATCTGTGACTGCAATTGTCACAGATCCAGCCCACAGTGCTGCTGCTGCCATCTGCTCCCTCCCCCTCCCCTCTCACACTGTACCGATCGGTACAGAGAGGGGAGGGAGGAACCGGCGTCATCAAATGACGCCGGTCTGTTTACAAGTGATTGCTCCGTCATTTGACGGAGCGATCACGTGGTAAACGGCCGCTATCAGCGGCGATTTACCGCGATTCGTGATCCGCCGGGTCCTCTGGACCCGGCGGTCACGGAGTTTCCCGTGTGCGCGCCCCAGGGGGCGCGCGGGAGCGCGATTCTGGGAGGACGTTATATAACGTCCTCCCAGAGTTAAGCAACCACCTTGTCGACGTTATTTGTCGGCAGGTGGTTGTTAAGTGGTTAAAGAAACTTTAAAAAATCTTGTTTCCAGGGGTAAGGCAGCACCATCTTAAGTATTGTTTTCTGAGTCCACAGTAGAGTGCATTTCCGCCCTTACATGGAGCCCTTCCTGTACTGTTAACCAAGCCTCCTTCTCGATCCAACGTTTCTAGGGCAACCCTGCTTCCCTGCTCGTAGCCGACTTGTTTTATTTCAATGTATTTACTTGTGCCGATTATCGAGTGTTTGCCTGTGTCAGTCTTATCAGCTTCAGCTGAGAAGACTGCAGTATGCAGTCCGATGCCCAGGTTTACACTCCATGTGATGTCATACGTTCACATGGGGTTTAGGAGGAAGCTCTGAATGATTCTGTAGTCTCATGGGATTTGAGTGTTGTGCCGCATGTAGTCCTGATGATAGACAGACAAGCACACAGAGCGTGCCGTAAATTAAAAGATTATTTATTTGCAAAGTTTTATAACAGAAAACTTTTTTTTCAGTCTTTTTTCCTTTATATAGCAAAAAATTTAAAATCCAGTGAATAATTAAATACTATCAGAAGAAAGATCTATTAATCTACAAAAAATATATAAAATTTATTTGGGCACAGTGTTGCATGACTGAATAATTGTCATTCAAAGTGTGACAGCGCTGAAATGTAAAAGATGGCCTGGGCAGGCATGGAGGGCGCAGGACACCATCCAAACCTGCTGCCAGCAGCCTGTTGAACTCTATGAGAGTTTGACAGCTGCCCTGGATAGACAGGGTTGGGCGATGTGCCTGTGCCCTCCAGCCACAGCTAAATGCTGGAGCCTCTCGCCCAGTGTGCATGAGGCCTAAAAAAGTATTTTAGGAATAAAAAAAGCATGGCAGTTTTTCAACTTTAATATACATTTAAGATTTTTTATACAGACTTATAGAAATTGAACATAAGCTTAAAAACTCTCTGGAGGGTGCCAGCTTGGTAATCTACCACTGTATGTAACCATGGTCCCGTGCAGATATTGATAACCTCCAGAGTGCTAACATCAACTACCAACAAGCAGTTATGAGCCCCATGAGAAGAACAGAAGGGGATTATAATTGGGAAGCACCTGTATGTGTTATCACTGTGATGTCTCTAAAGTATCCTGAATGAGAGAAACCTTCTGCTCAACTCTGACTGGTGTCATACAGTTTAATACAGTGATATTAGTACCTGTGCTATATTTATAAATGTACAAGGAGTATTATTTCTTTAAATGTATGGATATTCAAATATAACTTGTTTTGTACCCAATTGGTAATTATTCATTTACATCAGAACTTGCTTGTCCTTACCTCCCCTAGACCATTCAACCTGGCCTCCACTTTGTAGTTTTCCAGTCTGAAGGATGGTTCAGTGAGCCAATGATATGATGAAAAACTAGACAGCCTGGGAGTCCCACACAGCAAAGATATTGCTTGGTTACCCTTAGGACATTATTGCTGGGTCTATTTTAGATATTCCCAGTGGAGTAGAGGTCCCAGGGCAAACTTAGACCATACCAGGAGGACTATAAATGACCCGGGAAGTCAGGAATCCCTCAGGAAGAGCTTGTTGCCTGGCTATAGGAAGTCTGTATTGGCTTGTTCTGCTCTTGGGACAACTAATTGGAGAACTAGACTGATTTTTTTTTATGCTGGTTATATTATTGCATGACTATAATTTGTTTTTTTCAGTCTTAAACTGGAGAAAAATAGCTTAAAGTGAAATAGATTTTTCCAAGTGAACAGCATACTTGCCTTTAGTAAATCAATCCTGTGAGTCAGTCAGCAGTAAATTATTTTAAACAGGCTTGAGACAAACATAGAAATTTACTCAGACAAAAAAAGTTAAGAAAAAAACAAAATGGAGAAAACTCAATGGACCGCTTGGACTTTTTCTGCCATAACTCTTCTTTGAATCTAGATTTCCAGCGCAAGTGGTACCTAATTACAGGCAGTCCACAGGTTACATACAAGATAGGTTATGTGGGTTTGTTCTTAAAGTGGTTCTAAAGGTAGAAGGTTTTCTATCTTAATGCATTCTCTGCATTGAGATAGAAAGTCTTCTGTGTGCAGCAGACCCCCCTCTGCCCCCCTTATACTTACCTGAGCCCCATCTTGATCCAGCGATGTTGCATGGAAGCATCGGCTGTCCGGGGCTCTCCCCTCTCATTGGCTGAGACAGCAGCGGGGTGCCATTGGCTTACGCTGCTGTCAATCAAAGTCAGTGAGCCAATGTGGAGAGAGGTCGGGGGCCCCCATAGCAAGCAGCTTGGCACTTATCAGGAAGGAGGGGCTAGGAGTGCCAACGAGGGACCCAAAAAGAGGGGGATCTGGGCTGTTCTGTGCAAAACCACTGCACAGAGCAGATAAGTATAACAAGTATAACAAAAACAAAAAACAAGTATGTAATTTGGAACAGGTACATTTTTTAAGTGTAACTCCAGCCAAAAAAATAAATTCTTTAAGTTTTTTGGATAGCATAGGGAAGGGTTAAAACCCCTGTATTGTTTATTTTGTTGTCTGTGCCCCTGTTTAGAAAATTTTACCTTACTTTCTTTCCACAACTTTTACAGGAGTGAATTTCCCTTCCTAGGGGTAGATTTTCACTTCCTGTTGTCTCCCTCTATTTGTGTAAGTATGAAACACAACCAGTTTTCTCGGCAAGAAACTACAAGAAAACTGTTGGGAGAGCTTTCTTGCCGAGAAAACCGTTCGTGTGTATGCTTTCTCGTTGAGAAAACTGGCCAAAATCTCGACGAGAAAAAAGAAGACCTGCGTTCTTTTTTCTCGCCCGAATCTCATTTTTTTCTCGGCGTGATTCTCGTCAGACTGTTTTTGGACGAGAAAAACGTTCGTGTGTATGCTTTACCGAGTCTTCAAAAACCGCGCACCGTCAGACTCAAGTATGAGACGGGAGCGCACCTTCTTGTAAAACTAGCGTTCGTAATGGAGATAGCACATTCATCACGCTGTAACGAACTGAAAGCACGAAGACTGAAAGGCGCGAATCATCTCTCACTAAACTTTTACTAACACGCGGTAACACAAGATTAGCAAAAGCAGCCCAAGGGGTGGCGCCATGAGAATAGAACTTCCCCTTTATACTGCCGTTGTACGTGTTGTACGTCACCGCGCTTTAGACCGACAAGATTTTGGATTGACAGTGTGTATGCAAGGAAAGCTTGACAAGTATCTCGTCAAGCTTGACAAGAAACCCGTCGTTTTTTTTTGCGACGAGATTCTCGGCCGTGTGTACGAGGCTTGAGCCATATGTCAGTCAGATGTTTGTAACCTGGGGGGACTACCTGTAGTAGGCCTGGCTTGGTATCAGATCTCTTTTTTGGTGACTGTTTTATTTCTAAATACCAGATGTTGTGTAGCATGACATATACTATTCTATGCAAAATTTCCAACAAATAAAATTTATTTTTAAAAATTTCCTGCCATATGATAGGCTCCAATTTTTTAATAATAGAAAAAAATGGTGGGAACATCAAATTACTTAAGCAAGGAGGACATATATATTTTTTCTAGTCTTAAAAGATTATAGCTGGTGGCAGATTAAGAGATAAGTTACATCAATACAAAATTACGAAAAGGCATGTGCAGCATTTTAATGTTTTTTTTTTCTATCAAAAGTCCACCAATCCTTTAATTGTCAAAGGGGAGGAGCCACTGCTGAAAAATACTGTAGTAAATGTAGCAAGAGATCTGTTTTGTGGTATGAACGCTGGTTCTATTAACACTTTGAAGTCTTCCAGCTAATAAATGTAATGTGTTTTATAATTAAAGCAAGAAAATCCCAAAACACAGGTCTAACATATTTGGAGATGTATTCTTGTCATTCTTGGGTGTCGGTTTCTTTGGAGGGTGAGTGTGAGAATCTTTGTAACATGTCAGTTAGCTCTCTACTCTACACAAGACTTCACATGGTAATTAAACAGAGGAGGCTTTGGGATATTTTGAAGTTTTATAACTCTACAGCACTGCCTGAAACCTCTCCCAGGCCCAGCTCCCACCTCTAGCTGTGGGAATTTTCTTTAGTTACACATGACCTCACAGGTAAACAACTTCTCAGATGGGGAGTTCAGCGGCATTCTCAGGTTTCAGTGTGGGTATTGCAAGATGACATCTTATACATGGTACAAATAAGTGTTTGATTATACAAAGATAGAAATGGCAAGCATGAGGCAGACATGCAAACACGACAAAGACAAAACTAACCATCAATCTCTGTAACTGCCTTGTAGTATATGACACAGGTAAGGTAACTCAACCATAGACGTCATGTTGTCTACTTTATTCTATAGACAAATAAGGCCTTGCCAGCACAGGCTTCAGCCTGTATAGGACTCATTTACACATGCCCTGTCTGAGAAAAGTAATCTGCAGTGGATCACTTTTCACAGAAGAGCAAGGGGCAGCTGCCAGGCATTTAAGAGATGATGGGGAACAAATGCAGTTGAATCCAAAGGGCTGCACACTTGAAAACTGCATCTACTTTAATAATAATAATCATTAAAACGCCATATACAGCATCAGTAGACACTGTCGGAACAAGGAAACACTGACAACGTGTTTTTCACTTGTAGTGTTTATTAATGAATAAGCACTAGTAGCGCAAAATGCTTTGACTGTGTTTCCTTGTTCCTACAGGGGTTGATTTACTGAAGGCAAATTGACTGTGCAATTTGCAAAGTGCAGTTGCACGCTGTATGTGCAGTTGCTCCAGAGCTTAATAAATGAGCAGAAGCTGCTGACTTCCATCATCCAATCATGTGCAAGAGTAAACGTTGTTTTTTTTTTCCTTTGCAAAGTGAAGCGTTATCTCAATTACTAAGCTCTGGAGCAACTGCACTTTGCAAAGTGCAGTCTATTTGCCTTTAGTAAATCAACCCCACAGTGTCTTCCCTTGCTGTATATGGCATTTTAATAATTCTTATCAATAAAGTGGATGCAGTTTTGAAGTGTGAAGCCCTTTGGATCCTATTGCATTTGTTCCTCATGGCTGGATGAGCAGTGCGTGCTCCTGAATACACTGGAGGTGAAAGGGATTGGGTGGCAGACCCACCTAGAGCGGCAGCATACACATTTAGAAGGTGATACTGCCATCTCCTGAATGTTTGATTTTTGTTTTGTTTTTTTGATGGCCGAATGAGCTTTTTCAATGGGAGGCTCATTTTTTTTTTTTTTTTATTAACCTCCCTGGCGGTATGATTCTGGCTGATTTTAGGTGCTGAAAGCGGTACCATTATTCTGCATGGAAATTTGGCGTTTTATATTGTAGGCCTGTAATTCTTAGGAATAACTCACTTAAATCTGTCCAAACCAGAGTCTAGTAGACATCCCGGGTATGATAAAGTTCAAAAAACAAAATTATAAATTATAATATAATAAATAACTATAAAATAATTATAACAAATAATAATATAATAATAATAAAAGTGTTTTTCAGTGTTTGATGACGAATTTCCCCACAAATCGATATCGCTTAATTCTGCGAGTGATTCCAATTTATTATCGCTGTTTTCTAGCTGGTCTAAAACCACTTTTGACATAAAGGGACACTTTCTGGTTGCTATGGACAATCTCCAAATTCCAGGCAGAAAGAACAGTTTTTATTATATAAAAGTGCATGCAGGACACTGGGCAGACCACTAGGGACAAAGGGGGTGTGTAATGTGTTTTAACTTTTTTGAATTTGGCGCGGATCTCCGCCCCCGTGAGTAGTAACGTCGCAAGTAACGGAGCTCGGCGGCACTCAGCACTATGTGAATCGAGCGAGGAGACAGATCGATCACACAACGGGGAGGCATCGCAGGATCCAGGGAACAAGGTAAGTAACTCTCCCTGGATCACTGCGATGCAATCCCGAGTCTGGCTCGGGGTTACCACTTTTGGTGCTGAAACTTCACCCCGAGCCAGACTCGGGAATACCGCCAGGAAGGTTAAAATAACAAACATGTCATACTTGCCTGCTCTGTGCAATGTTTTTTCACATAACAGCCATGCTCCTCCTATTCTTGGGTCACTCGCTGGTGCTCCTGGCTCCTCCTTCTCATTGAGTGCCCCCATAGCAAGCTGCTTGCTATGGAGGCGCTCGTGTGTGCTCGCTCCGAGCCCCGCTCTGCGTGTCCATTGACACACAGAGCGTGGCTCAGCCCGCCCCTCCCCACTTCCTCCTCACTGGCTGTGATTGACAGCAGCAGGAGTCATTGGCTCAGGTAAGTATAAGGGGGCTGGGGGAGGGTGGAGCTGCATGCAGTGGTGTCACTAGGGTTGGTGTCACCTGGTGCAGTAAAACATGGTGTCACCCCCCCTCCACCAACTATAGTTGCCCCTCAGTACAGACCCCCCACCTTCAGTAGAACCCCTCCACAAAGTATAGACCCCCTCCATTAGTACAGACCCCCCAGGACAAAGCACCCTCCTCCATTAGTAAAGACCCCCCAGGACAAAACACCCCCCTCTTAGTAAAGACCCCCACAGGACATAGCACCCCCTCCATTAGTACAGACCCCCCAGGACATAGCACCCCCTCAATTAGTACAGACCCCCCAGGACAAAGCACCCCTCTCCATTAGTACAGACCACTCCAGGACAAAGAACCCCCCTCCATTAATACAGACCCCCAGGACAAACCACCCCCCCTCCATTAGTACAGACCCCCCTCAGGACAAAGCACCCCCTCCATTAGTCAAGACCCCCCTCAGGGCAAAGCACCCCCTCCATCGCAAGCCGACACCCACAACCCCCCCGTTACCGCACCAGCTCAGGCGGCTTAGGTACACTGAACACCCGGGCGGCAGCTGGAGAGGAGAAGACAGTGTGCAGCCACGCCGCCCGGGTGCAGAATCGATTATGACAGGCTCGGGCAGCAGTGAGAGGCGGAGGAGAACACAGGCGCGGCCGCCGTGCTGGAGCTGGGTTTCTGGCTGAAAAAAAAAACTTCAAAAGGGAGCCAGGGCTTTTGTCACCCTCAGGATGGTGTCACCCCTATAGTGGGTAGCACCCGGGTCCGGACCGCACTCCCCAGCGATGCCACTGGCTGCATGCATAAGTTTTTTTACCTTCATGCAAAGAATGCATTTGGATCGCAGTTGCAGCGCCGCCCTATTCACTTGGACAGGTCCCGTTCAATGGTGATACTACCCACTGAACATGACAGGGGCATAAGGTTTGCCTATGTGGCTTTTGCAGCATAAGGGGGAAAGGTTTGAGGCAGTAAAATTTTTTTTACTTCAACCCCCTATTTCCAAAAAAAAGCTATATTTGAATATCCATATATTTAGAGGAATATTATGCCTAGTACCCATGACCGGTTTTTCCGTCGGATCAAAAACTACGGTTTTCCCGACAGAATTCCTTAAAGCCTGCCTTGCATACACACGCTCAGACAAAAGTCTGCCTGTCCAAAGCACGGTGATGTACAACACGTACGACGGCACTATAAAGGGGAAGTTCCATTCCAACGGCGCCACCCTTTGGGCTGCTTTTGCTGATCCTCGTGTTAGTAAAAGTTTGGTGAGAGACGATTCAAGCTTTTCAGTGTTCGTGCTTTCAGATCATTTTCTGCTGTTCAGTAGGTGCTTGTGGGTTCGTATGCTGTGGGAGATCCAGGAGAATAATCCTGATGATTTTAGGAATTATCTCCAGATGACGGACACCGGTTTTCACCGCCTGTTGGCTTTGCTGTCCCCCTATATCATGAGGCAGGACACCGTCTTGCAGGAAGCCATCACTGCCGAGCAGAGGCTAATCGCCACATTGAGATACCTGGCGATGGGGAGAAGTCTGCAGGACCTCAAGTTCTTGACAGGCATCTCCCCCAGGCTCTGGGGAGCATTATACCAGAGACCTGTTCTGCCATCATCCAAGTCCTGCAGAAGGACTGTATTAAGGTAAGTTTTCTCCTTTAACATTACATTCTATGTATTGAATGTATGCTAATGTATTGTATTTCTTTCATCATTCCCTAATTACCATGATTCTAATATGCTGTGAATGTCCCCTTTGCCCCATGCATGTTGTAAGTTTTTAATGCTCCTTTTTTGGCCTACATGCATGTAGCGGCCTCACCCCCTCTTTTTGGTCTAGGGGTATGTTGTACGTGAGGGTGAGATGCTCTACGGCCCATGTCCTCCCCATTGCAGCAGGTGAGGTGAAGGCCAGTACCAGTTATTCTTCTCGGGCCTGTGTGTTTCTATTCACAACCAAGTCTTGCTGTGCTGACACTCCCCTTCACTCCCATTAACCAGAGTTCCACACACGTAAAATTTGAAGGCAAGATCAGACATTCTATTCTGTTTAAAATGTTTTTATCTTGCTTTCATAAAAGATGGGGCGATGTCACCCCTGTAAAAGCCAAATTTTGAAGATGCAGAAAAAATGGTGTGTCAAAATGGGGATTTCCCTCCTGATCCCATGCCTATAATGTCAACATGTGCTATCTTCCATCATGGGGGGATCAATGGACGTGTTTTGGGGGTGCAACCCCTTCCTCTCACCTACTACAGTTGCGAGGAAGGGGTTGCACCCACAAAACACGTACATTGATATCCCCTGATGGCAGATAGCACATGTTGACACACTGTGTGCATCTTAAAAATTCGGCTTTTACTATATCAAAAATTTTAAGAACATTAGAAAAACAAAAAAAATTAAATGCTGGTATTTTGAGGTTATTTAGATCCTCTCTAGCACATCTATCATGTTCTTGAGTTTTTGCTCCACCTGCTTTGTTTTTTTGTTTATTATGTCCAAGTCTCTACTGCAGACCATGATGTCCTGGATCCGTAACTGGGCACTACGACTGTCGAAAGGGCTAGGTTGTTGGTCCACAAGCAGCACATCACCTACAATTAAAAAATTCACCATGTATTAAAAATATGCAGGCATACATCTCTTACCTAAATCTGTGGTGTCTGACACTGACCTGTTGTGGTGCCAATTTCTACCACCTCTCCTTCCTCCACATCCTGCGGTTGGGGGTCTCTTGGAGGTGTGGGGTTCCTGGGCTCCTGTGTTGCAACTCTTTGAACCCCTATGAGAATGAAACAAAAAGGTATACTTTAGCACACAGAAATTTGAGGCCAGAAAGAGGAATATGAAACTAGACATGTGCAATTCGTTTAGTTACTAATTCGTTTAACGAATTTTGACAAATTCGTTAATTCTGAAATTTCCGAATTTCCGAAAAATGCAAAAAAACAAATGTAACGAAAACAAATGAATTTTTTCGGCAGTGCACATGTCTATATGAAACATTGTTTGAAAGCGTGGTACAATTGTCTGTTTTGGCAGAGTTCTAAGCTGAAGACATGATTTTATCCCTTACCAAAGCTGGATTTAGCTTTTTTGGTCAAGTTTCACACATGTAGACACCCCAAGTATCTACTGGAGCACCTCTGTGGGACACCCAAAAAAGGTTGTTCTGGTGGCCCACACTAGTGCTCCTGAGTAGTGATGAGCCGAACACCCCCGGGTTCGGTTCGCACCAGAACCCGCGAACGGACCGAAAGTTCGTACGAACATTAGAACCCTATTAAATACAATGGATGCGAACGTTCGAATTCTAAAGTGCTAATTATAACAACTATTATGCATGTTATTGTCCTAAAAAGGGTTTGGGAACCCGGGTTGTGCACCAGGGGACATGTATCAATGCAAAAAGAAGTTTTAAAAACGGTCGTTTTTCGGGAGCAGTCATTTTAATGATGCATAAAGTGAAAAAAAAAAAGTCAAATATTCCTTTAAATATTGTACCTGGGGGGTGTCTAAAGTATGCCTGTGAAGTGCCACGTGTTTCCCGTGTTTAGAACTGTCCCTGCACAAAATGACACTTCTAAAGGAAAAAAAAGCCATTTAAAACTGCTTGCGGCTTTAATGTAATGTCTGCTCCCGGTAATATGGATGAAAATCTTTAAGAAAAATGGCATAGCTACCCCATGACCCCCCCCCCCTACCCCAGCCCATTACCAGCCCCTTTGGGTCTTGTATGGATATTAAGGGGAACCCCGCACATAAAATAAAAAAGGCCCTATATACTCTGAACAGCCGTATACAGGCGGTGCATACAAGACAGGGACTGTAGGTTTGTTCTTATGTAGAATCTGTTTGTAATTTTGAACAGGTACATTGTTTAAGTGTAGCTCCAGCCCAAAAATCTTTTTTTAAACTTTTTGGAAAACATAGGTAAGGGTTATCACCCCTGTAACATTTGTTTTGCTGTCTGTGCCCCTGTTCAGAACATTTCACCTCACTTTCCGTCCCAATGACAACTGTTTTTGAAATGTGGTGTTTTTCTTGAAACAAGGATTGCTGATAAAGCATCAGTACAGAGGAGACACCTTTCTCCCATATTAATTCTTACAGGAGAGAATTTTCCTTCCAAGGGGTAGATTTCCTCTCACTTCCTGTTGTCTTCTTGCGTTTGCAAGTAGGAGTCGTTTGTAAGTTGGATGTTTGAAAGTAGGGACCTGCCGTATATACTCTGCAGAAATAGGCCCCTTAGTTGTTGGTGTTGGCACAACACTGTAAGCACTCACAGTTACTCTTGGTTGGTGCTGGAACGCCCTGCTGTCAACTATTATATCAGGAATTTTAATTACATATAATTGTTGAACAGTGGTAGTAAAAATTGGGCCTTTGATGGTGGTGCTGGTGCCACAACACTGTAAGCCCTCAGAGTTACTCTTGGTGGGTGCAGGAATGGGCCCTGCTGTGAATTATTAGATCAAGAATTGTAATTACATGCCCCTTTTGAACAGGGGCTGAAAAATTGGGCCTTTCGTGGTGGTGGTGGTGGTGGCGTTGCCACAACACTGTAAGCCCTCAGAGTTACTCTTGGTGGGTGCAGGAATGGGCCCTGCTGTGAATTATTAGATCAAGAATTGTAATTACATGCCCCTTTTGAACAGGGGCTGAAAAATTGGGCCTTTCGTGGTGGTGGTGGTGGTGGCATTGCCACAACACTGTAAGCCCTCAGAGTTACTCTTGGTGGGTGCAGCAATGGGCCCTGCTGTGAATTATTAGATCAAGAATTGTAATTACATGCCCCTGTTGAACAGGGGCTGAAAAATTGGGCCTTAGGCACTGGTGGCACAACACTACAACCCCTCACAGATACTGTACTTGGAGCACAGCAATGAGCCCTGTTGCAAAGTATTGCTTCAAAAATTGTAATGACACGCCCCTGTTAAACAGGGGCTGAAAAATTGGGCCTTAGGCACTGGTGCCACAACACTCCAACCCCTCACAGATACTGTACTTGGAGCACAGCAATGAGCCCTATGGCAAATTATTGCTAAAAAAATTGTAATTACACGCCCCTGTAAAACAGGGGCTGAAAAATTGGGCCTTAGCCACTGGTGGCGGCACCCATAAACAAAAATGATCTTCCAAGCTATCATCATCAATCGTATCATTGAGGACTCGGAGGAGGAGGATAGCCAGTCAACATAACAGCACAGGCACTCAGCATCAGCATCAGTCTTGAAGGGATGTGACATGTTAAAATCAATTAGTCTGTTATATCAGCATCAGGTGTGTGGTAGCTGGTGGTGATCCAAGACTGGTTCATCTTGATGAAAGTCAGTCGATCAACCGAGTCGGTGGACAGGCGCACCCTGTGATCCGTGACAAATCCTCCAGCAGCACTGAATGTGCGTTCCGAAAGAACGCTGGATGCAGGACAGGCCAGTAGCTCAATTGCATACTGTGCAAGCTCTGGCCAGTGATCCATCCTCAAGACCCAGTAAGCCAGAGGATTTTCGGTGGGGAAGGTGTCCAAGTCTGACCTTGCCCCTAGATATTCCTGCACCATGTTTATCAGACGCTGGCGATGGTTGCTGGAACCGATCATACTTTGGGGCTGCGGACTAAAGAATTGTCTGAACGCATCGGTCAGACGGCCACCTTCCCCACCGCTCCTTCTTTGACTGGCCGAAGCCTCAGCAACTCGTTGTCCAGGACCAGGAGTTTGTAACCTCCCAGTCTCTGGGAACGCGTTGCACAGACCTTTCTGCAAGGCCTCCCTGAGTTGTCTCATCCTCTGCTCCCTCTGCGACGGTAACATAAGGTCCGCAACCTTACCCTTGTACCGTGGATCAAGGAGAGTGGCCAGCCAGTAATGGTCCCTCTCCTTGATCCGAAGAATACGAGGATCCTTCCGCAGACTTTGCAGGATCAGGGAGGCCATGCAGCGTAGGTTTGCTGAGGCATTCGCTCCGGAGTCCTCTGGGACACTAAGGACGACATGATCCGCAGCCACCTCCTCCCAACCACGTACAAGTCCACTGGTTTCTTGGGACTGTAAATCATCCCTAAAAGACTGCTGCTGATGATGCTGAGTGCCAGCCTCCACCTCCATGCTGACACAATCCTCCTCCTCCTCCTCCTCTTCCTGTGCGATGGGTGGGACAGAAGGAACACTGTCTGGGTAAAGGGGGCCTTGAGAGGCAAGGAAGTCCTCCTCTTCCTGCCTCTGTTCTGCCTCAAGTGCCCTGTCCATTATTCCACGCAGCGTGTGCTCCAACAGGTGGACAAGAGGTACAGTGTCACTGATGCATGCACTGTCACTGCTCACCATCCTCGTGGCCTCCTCAAATGGTGCCAGGACAGTGCATGCATCCCTGATCATGCCCCACTGGCGTGGAGAAAAAAAACCAAGCTCCCCTGACCCTGTCCTGGTGCCGTAGTCGCACAGGTACTCATTGATGGCCCTCTGCTGCATGTGCAGCCGCTGCAGCATGGCCAACGTTGAGTTCCACCTGGTGGGCATGTCACATATAAGGCGGTTCTTGGGCAGGTTCAACTCCTTTTGCAGCTCAGCCAGGCGAGCACTGGCATTATAAGATCTGCGGAAATGCACACAGACTTTCCTGGCCTGCCTCAGGACATCCTGTAAGCCCGGGTACCTGCCCAAGAACCGCTGCACCACCAGGTTAAGGACGTGAGCCACACAGGGCACATGGGTCAGTTGTCCCTGTCGGAGGGCGGAGAGGAGGTTGGTGCCATTGTCGCAAACCACCATTCCTGGCTTAAGCTGGCGTGGCGTCAACCACCTCTCGGCCTGGCCCTGCAGAGCAGACAGGACCTCTGCCCCAGTGTGGCTTCTGTCCCCCAAACACACCAGCGCAAGCACGGCATGGCATCTTTTTGCCTGCGTACTTGCGTAGCCCCTTGAACGCCTACGGAGCACCGCTGGTTCCGAGGACAAACCACAGGAAGAGGCCATTGAGGAAGAAGAAGAGGAGGGGGTGGAGGAGAGAGGTGTGTCACAACCAGTAGTAGCATTTTGGAGGCGTGGCGGTGGAACAACCTCCAACACTACTGCACCTTGTCCTGCATCCTTCCCAGCTGCCAAAAGAGTGACCCAATGGGCCGTGAAAGAAAGGTAACGTCCCTGTCCATGCCTGCTGGACCATGAGTCAGCGGTAATATGCACCTTACCGCTGACCGCCCTGTCCAGTGAGGCCAAGACATTGCCTTCCACATGCCGGTAGAGAGCCGGAATAGCCTTCCGTGAGAAAAAGTGGCGTTTGGGAACCTGCCACTGAGGAACCGCACATTGCACAAACTCACGGAAGGGGGCCGAGTCTACCAACTGAAAAGGCAGCAGTTGAAGCGCTAGCAATTTAGCCAAGCTAGCATTCAACCGCTGGGCATGTGGATGGCTGGGAGTGAACTTCTTTAAACGGTCCAGCAGCTGGGGCAGGGAAATTTGCCTGCTAGAATCGGACGTCGGTGTACTGCTAGCAGAGTGGCCGCAAGTACTTGGCTGTGACACACCTAATTCTACACCTTCATTCCTCTCAGTGCATGTTTCAGAGAGGACTGAAGTTATAGTGGGGTTGGAGATCCCAGCTGATGCGGTGCAAGGAGAGGTCCGCTTTGTTCTTTGGTGTGGGTCTTTGAGGTAGGCTTGCCAACGAGCTGCATGGCAGGTCAACATATGTCTGGTCAGGCATGTGGTACCCAAGCGGCTGATGTTTTGGCCACGCGATATACGCTTGAGACATATATTGCAAACAGCAGCTGTGCGATCTGATGCACTAGCCTCAAAAAAGGCCCACACCAAAGAACTTTTTGAATGACGGGCAGAGGCAGCGCCCTGCACAGGCGGAGCTCTGCGGTGTGATTCCGTCGGTGTACTGCCCTTACGCTGGCCACCAAAGGGCATCCTGCCTCGTTGGAGATGTGCCTCCTCCTCATCCTCCTCCTCCTCCTCTCTCCTATTAGGCACCCACGTGGAGTCAGTGACCTCATCATCCCCTCCCTCCTCATCACTGGAGCCAATCTGGCAGTATGCTGCAGCTGCTGGAACATGACTGCCAGATTGGTGTCCTTCTTGAGCATCCCCTCTGTCTGCTCTCACGCTACTGCCTTCCTGTAGCTGGGTTTCATCATCAGACCCTTCGAAACGCTGGGCATCCTCCTGGAGCATGTACCCAACACTGTGCTCAAACAGTTCGGGGGACTCCTCAGGAGGAGGACATGGTGGGTCTAGGGAAGGAGTGACTGATGATGAGTCTGACATTGATACCAGGGAAGAGGACGCTTTGGCAGCTGCTTTGCCAGTACCCTGAGCCTGGGTGAGAGAGGATGAGGAGGAGGAGGAGGGCTTGGTCATCCACTCTACCAAGTCTTCGGCATGATGTGGCTCAACAAGTCCAGCTGCCGAAAAGAAGGACAAGCGTGTCCCATGGCCATGTGCTGATGACAATGCACCGCGTCCACGACCAGCACTGTTGCCCCCAGACACAGAGCCTGCTTGCCCTCTTTTATTGCCTCCTGACTGTCTGCCTCTCCTTGTTTGCCTTCCAGACATTCTAATAGATGGCCTGCAGGGAGATGGGAAAAAAGCAATAAGGGCTACCTTCAGGTGTCCTTCTCTGTCCATTTACTTAAGGATTTCTAAATATGGTTGAGGATGATTGCTTTTGCACAGAATAGCACAACGACAATTTCCCTGACTGTCCAAAAAACAAGGATTTCAAAGATGGTTGATGAGGAATGCTTTAGCACACTATAGCACAAGGAGAATTTCCCTCACTGTCCTTCCCTGTCCCTAGAAACAAGGATTATCACAGTGAAAGAAACTGACACTCTTCCTACCTATAGTTTTCTGTCCCTAGAAAAAATGTTTTTTTAAAGCACACTATAGCACAAGGAGAATTTCCCTCACTGTCCTTCCCTGTCCCTAGAAACAAGGATTATCACAGTGAAAGAAACTGACACTCTTCCTACCTATAGTTTTCTGTCCCTAGAAAAAATGTTTTTTTAAAGCACACTATAGCACAAGGAGAATTTCCCTCACTGTCCTTCCCTGTCCCTAGAAACAAGGATTATCACAGTGAAAGAAACTGACACTCTTCCTACCTATAGTTTTCTGTCCCTAGAAAAAATGTTTTTTTAAAGCACACTATAGCACAAGGAGAATTTCCCTCACTGTCCTTCCCTGTCCCTAGAAACAAGGATTATCACAGTGAAAGAAACTGACACTCTTCCTACCTATAGTTTTCTGTCCCTAGAATTTTTTTTTTTTAAAGCTCACTATAGCACAAGGAGAATTTCCCTCACTGTCCTTCCCTGTCCCTAGAAACAAGGATTATCACAGTGAAAGAAACTGACACTCTTCCTACCTATAGTTTTCTGTCCCTAGAAAAAATGTTTTTTTTAAAGCACACTATAGCACAAGGAGAATTTCCCTCACTGTCCTTCCCTGTCCCTAGAAACAAGGATTATCACAGTGAAAGAAACTGACACTCTTCCTACCTATAGTTTTCTGTCCCTAGAAAAAATGTTTTTTTAAAGCACACTATAGCACAAGGAGAATTTCCCTCACTGTCCTTCCCTGTCCCTAGAAACAAGGATTATCACAGTGAAAGAAACTGACACTCTTCCTACCTATAGTTTTCTGTCCCTAGAAAAAATGTTTTTTTAAAGCACACTATAGCACAAGGAGAATTTCCCTCACTGTCCTTCCCTGTCCCTAGAAACAAGGATTATCACAGTGAAAGAAACTGACACTCTTCCTACCTATAGTTTTCTGTCCCTAGAAAAAATGTTTTTTTAAAGCACACTATAGCACAAGGAGAATTTCCCTCACTGTCCTTCCCTGTCCCTAGAAACAAGGATTCGCACAGTAAAACACACTGACACTCTCCCTACCTATAGTTTTCTGTCCCTAGAAAAAATGTTTTTTTAAAGCACACTATAGCACAAGGAGAATTTCCCTCACTGTCCTTCCCTGTCCCTAGAAACAAGGATTCACACAGTAAAACACACTGACACTCTCCCTACCTATAGTTTTCTGTCCCTAGAAAAAATGTTTTTTTAAAGCACACTATAGCACAAGGAGAATTTCCCTCACTGTCCTTCCCTGTCCCTAGAAACAAGGATTCGCACAGTAAAACACACTGACACTCTCCCTACCTATCCTTCTCTTTCCCTAAACTAAAGGAATCCAGGTTAAGCAAGAAAAAATAAATGTCACTGTCCCTGCCTATGCTTCTCTTTCCCTGCTCCGAAACACACTACACTAGGCCGCCGTGCTGGCGGCCTTTTATAGTGTGGGGCGTGTACTAAACACCCTCAGCAATAATTGGCCACAGGCATCCTGCCTGTGACCAATCATTGCTCTCCTCGCTGCCGGCGCTGTGATTGGCCAAGCATGCGGGGTCACAGTGCATGCTTGGCCAATCACAGCGCCTGGATGACACTGCGATGGCGTAGTGCATTGTGGGCCGTTCGCGTCACTCGAATTAGGGTCGAACGGCCCAAATCGTTCGATCTTCGTCGAACGATCGAACAGCCGATGTTCGAGTCGAACGTATGTTCGACTCGAACACCGAGCTCATCCCTACTCCTGAGTCTAGATGTGTAAACAGCTGCTGAGTGTCCTCTCCTTACATTACACTCAATCCAGTTATAGCATTTAAATCTAGTTACCAACACATCTAGACAACAATGTACAAAAATTATTTTCCTACAAATAGGCATGTCCAAATGTAGTTAATCCTGTATCTGCCAAAAACATTGTATTATTAGTGAGCGAACGAACGATGTTTACAACGACCGATTACTGTGCCCACGAACCTGAAAGTTGCCATTTTAAACTGTTCAACAGTAAAGAAAAGCACATGGAGCAACATGCAAGTAATAATAATCATAGTAACACAGGAAAATTACTTACTTTTTCCAAGTACTTTCTTGATCCTCCTGTACTGATCCTGCTCCCTCAGTTTCAGGTCAGACCACCATTTCCTAAGCTGCTCCTTTGATCTCCATACCCCAAATTTATGGTGTTGAGTTTTCACCACTTTTGACATTATTTTGACCTTGCATAGATGTGTCACGAGGATGCTATACACAGACATCCAATACAGGTGGTCAGATCATTGGGCTGCACATTAAGGATTCAGGAACAGAGTAAGTGAAAAATATAAATATTTATTAAAGATAAAGACACACGTGTAAACAAAACCACAGCAAACCATAAGCAAGAAACGAATACAAAAGAACACAACAAACCCCAAAAACAACCTAATCTAACTAGCTAACTAATATGTACAAAAGGGAACACACATACATGAACAAGGCAGGGACGAGAGAAAAGGGGAGCAGAAGGCCAGGTACTGGGAGCAGTCAGCAAGGGGGAGCTGGAAGCTGGTATCAGGGGACAGGGTACAAGGATCAGAGTCCAGGACAAGGCAGGGAACAGAACAGGATCAGGTTCAGGATCAGGTAACGGATCAGGTTCAAGCAGGGACCAGGCTTACAGAAGGAATTCTGGAGCAATGAGCTTGGTTAAGGGCGGGCTTATATAGTCCAGCAGACCCAGATCAGGTGTGCTTGATGGCTGGTGGAAAGTCTTGGTGAGAAGACACCCGCTGGTGGCCACCAGAACTACACACACTGGTGCTGAAAGCAACAGTGCCACCAGCAGGTGAGCCCAGTAATGACACCATTCCTGACAGTTCCCCCCCTTAAGGAGTGGCCTCCGGACACTCCATTCAGCCCTTGGTTTGGCAGTCCGAGTGGATGCGGAAACATCCTAAAAGGCTTCCATACTGAGTCTGCGGACTTCTTCGTATTTTCTAGGCCTGAGTCCTTTAGTCCACTGGTGGACGTGCCACTAGAGTCTGAAAATAGGACACGCATCCCACCACCAGGGTCAGGAAGTTTACATTCGGAAATAAAAATTAGCAGGGCAACAGGCAAGAACCCATCGGAGGCAGACCAAGCAGGGGCATCCATCAGGAAGACATCAGCGGTCAGCTGGGTATCAGGAGCAGGTTTTAGCAGGGACCATATCCTCAGGCTGGGCAGCGGGCTCGGAGTCATCAGGCTGGGCAGCGATAAAGGAACCACCAGGCAGAGTATCAGGAATGGGACCATCAGGATCTGAATCGTGAGGCTGGATACCAGGTACAAGGTCACCAAGCAAGACAGTAGGCTCTGGGACATCAGACTGGGCAGCGGGCACCGGAGCAGCAGACAGGAACATTTCAGGCTAGGCAGCAGATGGGCACATCTCAGGCTGGGAAGCAGGCGGGCACATCTCAGGCCTGGGCAGCAGACGGGCACATCTCAGGCTGGGCAGCAGACGGGATCATCTCAGGCTGGGCAGCAGACGGGATCATCTCAGGCTGGGCAGCAGACGGGATCATCTCAGGCTGGGCAGCAGACGGGATCATCTCCGGCTGGGCAGCAGACGGGCACATCTCAGGCTGGGCAGCAGATGGGATTATCTCAGGCTGGGCAGCAGATGGGATTATCTCAGGCTGGGCAGCAGACGGGATCATCTCAGGCTGGGCAGCAGACAGGATCATCTCAGGCTGGGCAGCAGACGGGATCATCTCAGGCTGGGCAGCAGACGGAATCATCTCAGGCTGGGCAGCAGACAGGATACTCTCCGGCTGGGCAGCAGACGGGATCATCTCCGGCTGGGCAGCAGACGGGATCATCTCAGGCTGGGCAGCAGATGGGAACATCTCAGGCTTGGCAGCAGATGGGAACATCTCAGGCTGGGCAGCAGACGGGAACATGTTAGACTGGGTAGTAGGCTCCACAGATTGAGAAACGGGCATCCTCAACCCGGGAAACGGGCACCACAACCTCAAGCCGGGAAACGGGCACCACAACCTCAAGCCGGGAAACGGGCACCGCAGCGGGCACCACAACCTCAGGCCGGGAAACGGGCACCACTACCACAGGCCGGGAAACCGGTACCACAACCACAGGCCGGGAAATGGGCACCGGATCTTCCGACTGGGACACCGGATCTTCCGACTGGGACACCGTCATCAGGACTTCTGTTTGGAAGGCAGGCACATGAACTTCAAGTTGGCAGACTGGCACGAGAACCTCAGGCTGGCAGGCTGGTACAAGGTCCTCAGGCTGGCAGGCTGGCACAGGGTCTTCAGGCTGGCAGGCTGGTACAGGGTCTTCAGGCTGGCACGGGGTCTTCAGGCTGGCACAGGAACTTCAGGCTGGCAGGCTGGCACGGGAACTTCAGGCTGGCAGGCTGGTACAGGAACTTCAGGCTGGCAGGCTGGTACAGGAACTTCAGGCTGGCAGGCTGGTACAGGAACTTCAGGCTGGCAGGCTGGCACTGGGTCTTCAGGCTGGCAGGCTGGTGCAGGGTCTTCAGGCTGGCAGGCTGGTACAGGGTCTTCAGGCTGGCAGGCTGGCACGGGGTCTTCAGGCTGGCAGGCTGGTACAGGGTCTTCAGGCTGGCAGGCTGGTACAGGGTCTTCAGGCTGGTAGGCTGGTACAGGGTCTTCAGGCTGGCAGGCTGGTACAGGGTGTTCAGGCTGGCAGGCTGGCACAGGAACTTCAGGCTGGCAGGCTGGCACGGGGTCTTCAGGCTGGCAGGCTGGTACGGAAACTTCAGGCTGGCAGGCTGGTATGGGAACTTCAGGCTGGCAGGCTGGCACGGGGTCTTCAGGCTGGCAGGCTGGTACAGGGTCTTCAGGCTGGAGCAGATTGGTTGGTGTGGAGGCAGGTTGGGATACCGGTAAGATGGTGTGGGTTGGAAAGTACTTCCGCTTCTTTTTGGGCTTAGGCACTGCAGGTTTGCAAGTAACGGGGGGGATTTATATGAAAAGGTTGGGATTGGGCAAATGGAAGAAAATGGCAGAGGTGCAGGGACAGTGGCTGGAGGAGGTTC
Organism: Rana muscosa; assembly: GCA_029206835.1. Taxonomy (NCBI): domain Eukaryota; kingdom Metazoa; phylum Chordata; class Amphibia; order Anura; family Ranidae; genus Rana; species Rana muscosa. Next base: position 866,187,097 of record CM055122.1, read on the forward strand.
TTGTGGATTGGCTACGGATAGGAGGGAAGAAGCAGGTGGATTGAAGGCAGGGTAGGTGCAACAGGTAGAGACGGGGTAGTAGTATTTTGGGGGCTGAACACACTGGACGGTAGCTGGGGTTGCCATAGGTGACGGGCAGATACATTCTTGGGAAGGCAGGTGATTAATGGCAGGGTTCAGTTGTTGTGGTTTAGCTAGATACAGGAGATCAGACCAGGCCTAAAGCGCAGGCTGAACAAAATAAGGTTTGCACACTGCTTGTCTGACCAGAGACTGCACTGAATCAATGCATGCTGCAAGCACCTGTTGAGGACAAGCAGAGTAGTGCTCATGGAAAAAGGCTGACTCATCTTCCAACAGCCACACCAAAGATTCTACTTGAGCTGCATCAAAAGGAGGTGTATAATCCTCTGTTCCACTAGAGGCATCAGACAGGGCCAACTCTGTACAGATACAGATCAAAGCTTGCACATCAAACAAAAAATAGCCCTGATCCACAAAAACGTGAGTTATGCGGATGTATTCCAATAACTGCTCTCTAGTGTATTCTTTTAGTGTCTGATAACAGAAGTCTCTGTCATCTGTCGCCAGGAGCGAAAGATAAAGAATATCGTCCACCTGCATCTTGGTAATTTTAACAAGTACTCAGACCCAATTCCCAGGTGCAGCCGATCTGATTGTATGGCTCCAGAATTCTGTCACAAGGATGCTATACACAGACATCCAATACAGGTGGTCAGATCATTGGGCTGCACATTAAGGAATCAGGAACAGAGTAAGTGAAAAATATAAATATTTATTAAAGATAAAGACACACGTGTATACAAAACCACAGCAAACCATAAGCAAGAAACAAATACAAAAGAACACAACAAACCCCAAAAACAACCTAATCTAACTAGCTAACTAATATGTACAAAAGGGAACACACATACATGAACAAGGCAGGGATGAGAGACAAGGGGAGCAGAAGGCCAGGTACTGGGAGCAGTCAGCAAGGGGGAGCTGGAAGCTGGTATCAGGGGACAGGTCTCAGGGGACAGGGTACAATGATCAGAGTCCAGGACAAGGCAGGGAACAGATCAGGATCAGGTTCAGGATCAGGATCAGGTAACGGATCAGGTTCAAGCAGGGACCAGGCTTACAAAAGGAATTCTGGAGCAATGAGCTTGGTTAAGGGCGGGCTTATATAGTCCAGCAGACCCAGATCAGGTGTGCTTGATGGCTGGTGGAAAGTCTTGGTGAGGAGACACCCGCTGGTGGCCATCAGAACTACACCCACTGGTGCTGAAAGCAACAGTGCCACCAGCAGGTGAGCCCAGTAATAACACCATTCCTGACAAGATGTGGGGTGGTGTACGGCCCATGCTTGGCATCATAATCGGCCCTCCTCAAAATGGACACCATCTCCACCATTTCTTGAAATGACATGTTAGAGGCCTTATATCTCCTGGATTGGGAGGTTTGTTGATCCGGGCTTTCCTCGTCGTTTGAGGTAGTATCAGCCACCTGCTGTGTCTCCGACATGGCGTCTCCTACTGCGACGAGAGAGAAGGGGCGGGGAAAGTACTAGAACGAATGTCAGGGGTGGACGACGAGTACAGAGTTTCACGCATGCGCAGTGTATATAAAGCAAACACGCATGTGTCATACCTACGTTCTGTGTGCGGAGGAAGGAGTAAAAGCGACGAACGTGAGACCGAAGGTAACATTTTAACTTGGGTCATCAGTGGCCTATACTGCTTCGAGATTAGGGCCTATATGGGGATAAAAATTAGTAGAGTTTAGACTGACATTAGTATTTTTGGCTTGTGTTTTGTCTTGCAGAAAGAATGAATACTTTTAAAGACCACAATTTCATGATTGAGTTCCTGGACAGGTACAGGGAGCTGCCTGCTTTGTGGCAAACAAAAAACACCATACATAAAAAAAAGGAGCAAAGACGGCAGCACTGGAGAACCTGCTGCAATTTGTGCAGACATGTGTCCCCACTGCAACCATGCAGGATGTGGTTAATAAAATTGGGAACTTGAGAGGCGCATACAGGAGGGAGCACGGTAAGGTTGTGGAATCTCAGAAATCAGGAGCAGCAGCAGCAGCAGCAGCAGCAGCGGAGGTTTATGTGCCTACTCTGTGGTACTACAATAAATTGCAATTTATAAACGACCAGCTTGAAGTGAGGCCATCACTTTCTAGCCTTCCCTGCAGCCTTCCCTCCAGCCTTCCCTCCAGCCTAGATGAGCCTTCAGAGGAGTAACCTGAGCTCCTGGAAGAAGCGGATGTGGACTTCTGGAGCCCGGTATAGTATTTTTCAAAAGGTTTATTGTCCTAAAATTAATGATGTAAAATAGATGTTAATATTAATAAGAAATTAATGTTTGAACAAAAAGTTTTTGACATATCAATAGACAGTAGTGGCCAAAAATGATTGGGACAAGAATGAAAAATGCTGGGGTCAGAATGATAGTCTTTTCTATTGATTAACATTCAATTTGCAACAGTCATGAGCTGAAAATTGTGTGTGATTGATGAACCAAAAACTAAAAGTATGTCCCTTTTTTATACACAGGAAGAGCACAGCCAGGATGAGGGTGGGGAAAGTGGCAGGCAGGAGGAGGCAGGGCCCAGTGGCAGCCAGGAGGTGGCCGGGTCCAGAGGCAGCCAGGAGGTGGCCGGGCCCAGTGGCAGCACACAGTCACAGGTGCCTTCCCTCCGCCTTCCAACAAGAAGGGCCAAGAGGGATAGGAACCTGAATGAGGCAGCAATGGCCCTCATTCGGGATGCTCATGCGACCCTCAGGGACCCCCCAACACTCAAAAGGGCTATGCCGGATTAATTGCTGCGAAAATGCAGGAGATGGAGAGGGGCCAATGCATCCTCTGTGAGACCCTCATTTTCAAGGTCATCAAAAAGGGGTTGATGGGCGAAATAACCAGAAATACTGATGTTTGTTAGGTTGCCCATCCTCCTCCACTTCCTCCTCCTTCTCCTCCACCTCCTTCTCCTCCTCCTGCCACAAGTTCACCTTTCAAAAATACAATGTCTACTTAACAAGGGACACCAACCAACCTCCTTGAGGTTACAAAGTACAAGATAATAATGTTATTGTGGTAACTTGACACACCAAAAAAATAAAATGGAGATCACTAGAAAATAATTTTCAAATAATCACACAAACTGCAGATCTTGATTACATTTTTTTTTTTTAAAAGACAATTAAAAACAAAAATAAACCTTATTATGGAGATTTAGCTTTAAAAAATATATATATTCATGAGATCACAAGAAATAATAAAGAAACAAGTTTGTCAGAACTCTGTGTGAATTTCAGCAGCAAAACAAGTTCTTTATTGTAGCATTATAAAGAAGAAAAGAGTGCACTGCATTAAACGATGCAATAATTTGCAGCGTGACAAATGTGATATCTCCCTTACGAATGCTAGTTTTACCAGAAAGAGCGCTCATACTTGATTTTGAGCATGCACGTTTTTTTTTCCCCGTCGGAAAAGCATACAGACGAATGGTTTTCCCACAAGGATTTTTGTCTGATGGGAAAAAAGAGATCCTGTTCTCTTTTTTTTGTCCGGCAGTTTTCCCGTCGGAAAAACTGTGATGGAGCAGTCCGTCCAAAAGCTCTCATAGCAGTTTTCCCGTCTGAAAAAACGGTCGTGTGTACGAGGCATTACTCCTTGTACACTTATAACAGGAGGATCATGTTTGCCTATGTAGTATGGTTGATTTTGCAGCATAATGGGGGAAAAGTTGGGGGCAACAAAAATGCAGCTCTGCTGGCTAAAACTTTGCTGTGTGCGGGCAAGCTTTCACCATAACTTGCAAGTCTGCATAGTACAATTGCATACTAGGGCACAATTACCCTATTGAGGTGAATTCCTTAGTCATTGCTCCATCTGCTGTCATTTCTTCCAGGATCAGTTGATGATGTAACTCATGGGCATAGGAACTACATCATCCACTAGGACCATGAGGGACTTTGCATGTCCCTTTTGCCAAAAAAAAAAGTGCTTGACCACATTGCATGTATTTGGAAGCATTGGTCAATGCAGTCCTAACACACATGGACAAGATAAAAAAGCTTTTATACAGTCAAAGTTCACACCAACAAGCTTCTCTGGTGTGCGCTGTAAAAATATGAGGAATGCAGTCTTAACTACTTGCTTACTGGGCACTTAAACCCCCTTCCTGCCCAGGCCAATTTTCAGCTTTCAGCGCTGTCACGATTTGAATGACAATTGCGCGGTCGTGCGACGTGGCTCCCAAACAAAATTGACGTCCTTTTTTTCCCACAAATAGAGCTTTCATTTGGTGGTATTTGATCATCTCTGCGTTTTTTTTTTTTTTGCGCTATAAACAAAAAAAGAGCGACGATTTTGAAAAAAACACAATATTTTTTATTTTTTGCTATAATAATATCCCATTATTTTTTTTTTTTTATATATATTTTTCCTCAGTTTAGGCCGATACGTATTCTTCTACATATTTTTGGTAAAAAAAATCGCAATAAGCGTTTATTGATTGGTTTGCGCAAAAGTTATAGCGTCTACAAAATAGGGCATAGTTTTATTGCATTTTTATTAATATTTTTTTTTTACTAGTAATGGCGGCGATCAGCGATTTTTATTGTGACTGCGACATTATGGTGGACACATCGGACATTTTTGACACCATTTTGGGACCATTGTCATTTTTACAGCGACCAGTGCTATAAAATGCACTGGTTACTGTAAAAATGACACTGGCAGGGAAGGGGTTAACACTAGGGGGCGAGGAAGGGGTTAAATGTATTCCCTAGGAGTGATTACTACTGTGTGGGGGAGGGGACTGACTGGGGGAGGTGACCGAGCTGTGTCCCTATGTACAAGGGACACAGCATCCGTCTCCTCCCCCTGACAGGACGTGGATCTCTGTGTTTACACACAGAGATCCACGTCCCTGCTCTGTGTACACGCCAATCGCGGGTACCTGGCTGACATCGCGGCCGCCAGGCACGCGCATCGGCATCTCAGTGAGAGCCCCCCAGTGGCCAGAATAGCCGAGGCCTTATAATGACGGCCTCCCTGATTTCTAGATCCACCTTGAGGCTGTCATTCGTCAATGGCCCGGCTATCAAGCGGTTAAATCGCAATGCACTGCAGTACCTATAATGTATTGGGTTAAAAAAAGTAATGTGTGTAGGGATAAAGAAAAAAACACACTTTAATGATCATAGTCAACGCACTACAGCACACATCATGACTGCATATGCGCTGATAGGAGCCCTGTAGTGTGACCCGACCCTAACTCCTATCAATTTTTCAAAGTGGTGCTTTGGTTCCGCTTTAATCATTGCATGAAATGTTACAGTATTACTGTTCTGCATGATTTCAAGCTTTAGGTAGGGAGCTTTCTGTGTAAATATTTAATTTATTTACGCCCGCTGCATTTGATCTGGGTGTACACTTCACTCTTCAGAGAGACTATGGCATGATGTCTTGTCTACCATCTCATTTGGATGTCTGATGACACAAGAAGCAGGAGGTCAAAATTCAATTAATAATAGTGATTATAAGTACCCTTAGTGTATACTTTTCTGTATTTTTAAACTAATTAATATTGAAAGTATATTTCAGCTATATTTTATTACTGTTTTTTATCCCTGTAAACCCGTTAAAAAACCTTGCAGCTGTCGAAATGCTAAAAATTAATTTGCACCTGCTCCATACGGATATGAGGAACATGGCCAACATATGGTAGACATGATACTGTCAACCTGAATGCCATATGGAGAAATAAAGGCCTTAAAACTTGTGAACACTTAAAGTGTTGCATAAGTTTATTTTAACCTTTTAAAACATTTAACTTCTTAAAAAATTAAAGCAAAATCCTACAGTTTAGTGGAACAAGATAATTTCTAAATCTCAAATATAAAAATAAATAAAAAACTGCCTAAAGTTAAAGAAGCATGATTATGATTGTATGCTTGTGAAAAATGTATACGTAAATCATGTATGCTAGTGATTTCTTCTGCAGTAATTGGTTAGTACTGGCAAAAGTGCATTCTAATGTTGGTAGGTTTGATTTGGCTCCTCCAAAACATAGGAAGGTTGGAGTCAAAGTGTTTTCAATATTAAATTTACATTTGCATTGAATTGCATTAAAACTTAAAAATGATCACTTACAGTGGGTCTGCGCCTGCCCTGCAAGAGTTGATAGATTGTTTAGTCTAGAGCACATATGTCAAACACAAGGCCCATGGCTAAATGTGGCCCCCCAGGCCTTGTCATGTGGCCCTCACACCCAATTTTGCAGCTGGAATATGGCGGAACTCTGCTTCCCACTGTCCCTTGTAAACACAGAAGCCTTCACTCACAGTGGGGCACGGCTGGGACAGATCTCCAGAATCTGAGAGAGAAAATTATCTCCCTGCAAGGCGAGTCAGAGCCGTCTACACAGGGAGGTGCTAGAGCCTAATACACATGTAGTAGAGCTGCCAACATCGGGAGGTACTAGAGACGGGCTAGATAGGAGAAACAGATGCAAGGGAGCTTTGTAGGGGAGGTTGGGGTAGCAAACTGTGCATAGTGCAAACTCTGCACTCTGTACACAACACACCCCTGAAGAATGCACTCTGTACATAACGCACCCCTTGACCCTGCACTCTGTACGTAGCGCACTCCTGAACTCTGCACTCTGTACATAGCATAGTCCTGAACTCTGCACATAATTGCACTCCTGAACCCTGAACTCTGTACGTAGCTCACCCCAGATACAACTGGCCCTTTCAGGGAAACCATACTGCTGATGTGGCCGTGATGAAATTGAATTTGACACCCTGAGATCAACACCCTTTGAGAGACAGAAGTGCAGGGTATGATGTTTCCCCTTGTCTTTCCATTCCGGAAGAAATGACAGATAACGCTAGGAAGGACTTCTGATGGGGAAGAGAAAGGATCAGGCAGAGGACCACGTATCCTACAAGCTCCTTAATGCTGATGTTATTCTGCAAATCTCATGTCATTATCGGGACTGTTTTTCTGCCACTATCCGGACTGTTATTATGCCATGATCTGGAATATCCTGTCTTCATTATTGCCCTGATTAAGTACAAAAGTTTATTTTACTATTCTTAAGCCTCAGTGTGAATATTTAGTGCCTATTACAGTCAATGCCTGGAAAATAGAGAGAGAGAGGTGCATTTACCAGTGCAAACGTGGCCATTTGGATCCTGAAAGCATGTGCTTGGATCAAGTCTGTAAGTTCACCTTGGAAAAATAGGCTTAACAGTATAATAATGCAATAAAAACAGCTGCAGTTGTGTACGGTTAGAGGTGGAAGGCTGCTGCAGGTATGTACGGTTAGAGGTGGAATGCTGCTGCGGGTATATATGGTTATCTCCAGTAGGGATGAGCCGAACACCCCCCGGTTTGGTTCGCACCAGAACATGCAAACAGACCAAAAATTTGTGCGAACATGCGAACACCATTAAAGTCTATGGGACACAAACATGAAAAATCAAAAGTGCTAATTTTAAAGGCAAGTTATTGTCATAAAAGAGTATAGGGACCCAGGTCCTGCCCCAGGGGACATGTATTAATGCAAAAAAAAAGTTTTAAAAACAAAAGTTTTTTCAGGAGTAGTGATTTTAATAATGCTTAAAGTAAAACAATAAAAATGAAATATTCCTTTAAATTTGCTTGCGGTTGTAATGTATTGTTGGATCCCAGCAATATAGATAAAAAACCATTGAAAACAGCGGCGTGCGCCCCCCCCCCCAGTCCATACCAGGCCCTTTAGGTCTAGTATGGATATTAAGGGGAACTCCACACCAAGATGGAAAAAAAATGGCATGGGGGTAGCCCCAAAATCCATACCAAGCCCTTCAGATCTGGTATGGATTTTAAGGGAAACCCCGTCCCAAAATGTAAAAAGAAAATGGTGTGGGGGTCCCCCCCAAAATGTATACCAGACCCTTATCCAAGCAAGCAGCCATGGCAGGCCAGGAAAGAGGGGGACAAGCAAGCACCCCCCCTCCTGAACCATTGCCCCCCAAAGCACCTTGTCCCCATGTTGATGGGGACAAGGGCCTCATCCCCACAATCCTTGCCCGTGGGTTGTGGGGGTCTGTGGGTGAGGGGCTTATGGGAATCTGGAAGCCCCCTTTAACAGATCCCGGCCTCCCATGTGGATGGGTATGGGGTACACCAAAAAATATATTAAAAAAAGCTCCGCCTAGATTGGAGGCGTCCCCCGACTGCTGTCTCTAGGCCATCCGTTGACATAAACGTCAGAATGGGGCATCAGAATGGGGCGGGCCACTGGTTGTTAAAGGGGGCTTCCAGATTCCGATGAGACCACCACCTGCAGATCCCCACAACTACCAGGCAAGGATTGTTGGGATGAGGCCTTTGTCCCCATCAACAAGGTGCTTTGGGGGGTACCCCAAAGCACCCTTCCCATGTTGAGGCCAAGAGGCCTGGTATGGTTCAGGGGGGTGCCTCACTCGTCCCCCCTTTCCTGGCCTGCCATGGCTGTTTGCTCAGATAAGGGTCTGGTGTGGATTTTGGGGGGACCCCCACGCCATTTTTCTTTTAATTTTGGCAGGGGGTTCCCCTTAAAATCCATGCCAGACCTGAAGGGCCTGGTATGGATTTTGGGGGGCCCCCACGCCATTTTTTTATTTTGGTGTGGGGTTCCCCTTAAAAGACTGGTATTGATTTCTGGGGGACCCCCACACCATTTTTTTTATTTTGGCGCTGGGTTCCCCTTAACCACTTCAATACACTGTGTAATATATACTATACTGCCTGCACTGACTGAATATAGAGACTACACTGAATATCTAGTCTACACTAAATGCAGAGTATATATATATATATATATATATATATATATATATATATATACTGTATATACAGTTGTGCTCATAAGTTTACATACCCTGGCAGAATTTATGATTTCTTGGCAATTTTTCTGAGAATATGAATGATATGATTAGTGAAAGACCACTTTCTTGGCCATTTTTAATATTTTCTTGGAAAAATGGCCAAGAAATCATAAATTCTACCAGGGTATGTAAACTTATGAGCACAACTGTATATACAGTTATTGTTATACCTGAAGGGTTCCACATGTACTGTCACTTTAAGGCTGGCTCCACCCAGGAGTGATGACAAGGGTCAAGGGGTATAGTAGCCATCTTAGAGCACATGTAAGAAAGCACAATAAGAGATAACTGTCCTGAGATGTATGTTGCAGTGTACAGCCAGTACTGAAATAAACATCAGTTGTTCCAGACCAGAGTCTTGCGTCTCTCACAACTCAGAGGATATAACAGTGGCGACAAGAATGGGATTTACAAAGTTGTTATCAGTCTGAGAGAGAAACAAAGACATTGTGGATTGTCACCTGGATAAAAGCACTCACAGAGCCCAGCAGGAAAATGTCATTAATCGGGACATTAAGTGAATTTGATGGATAACAGACATCCTGGAGTTCCTGGGTTGAGAGACTGGAACGGTATTTCAGTGCAAATGCCATCCCAGGTGAAAGGCAAGTAGCAGTATTTCTGACAGTGGTTGGTGCTAAGACATATGACACTCTTAGGGATCTCCTTTCCCCTGTTAAATCAGCAACTAAGACATTGGCAGAGCTCTTTTCACTGTTAGAGGATCACTTCCAGCCTAAACCACTAGAGATTGCAGAAAGATTCCGGTTTTATCAGCGACAGCTGCAGCCAGGTGAAGAAATTAAAGCTTATGTGGTCGCCCTTCGCAGACTGGCCTCTAGCTGTTCTTTTGGGGAGACCTACCTATTGCACTCAGAGATAAGTTTGTCATGGGACTGAAATGTGAGTCTAGCCAAAAGAGACTGTTAACAGAAAAAGACCTTACCCTTACAAAGGCAATTGAGATAGCGTCAGTGATGGAAATGGCTGTGAAAGATACAGAGGAATTTAACCCCCAGGGCAGAAGGGGAAACAGGAAGTTTTCAGAACAGCAGTCAAGCAAACTGCCGCAAACTGGAAATACAGACCCCCACCAAGTCGGGAGTCAGCCTGATACTGTTGTGGGAATACAGACCATGACCACAAAGTCTGCAGGTTTAAGGATCAGACCTGTCATAATTGCGGTAAGGCAGGCCATCTGAAACGAGTTTGCCGTAGCAAGACGGTGTGAGATAAACAACATCTGAACACCAAGACAAAGACATATATGGTGGGAAGATATACATCATCTGAGTCAGAGGATGAGGAAGTGCTCCACAGATTAGACATACATCATATGCATTTAGCACCCTCCGCAATGACTGTAGAGGTAACCGTTGAGGGAAAGAAACTCAAGATGGATGTAGACACAGGAGCAGCAGTTTCATTTATCCCCCAGAAATGATGGAGACAACTTCAGACCTGAACAACTGTCCGCCCAACACCAATCAAATTGCAGACAAACTCAAAGCAGATACTCCACCCACTGGGTTACGCGAAAGTACAGGTATTGTACAAGGGTCAGACAAAGAGACTGCCATTATATATCCTATAAAATGGGGGACCCCCTCTCTTTGGGAGAGACTGGATTGGAATGCCAGACATTGCCATAAATCCCTGTAACACTGTTACAATTCCATTAGGAGATAATGAGGGACGGGTGGTGTCCCTGAAGCAGCGGTTCCCAAAGATCTTTGATGACCAGTTGGGGAAAATAAAGCATGACTGTGTGAGACTCAAGCTGAAACCCAATGCTCAGCCTAAGTTCTTCAAAGCTCAGACAGTACCTTTGGCACTCCGAGCAGGAGTGGAAGCTGAACTAAGTCGGCTGGAGGAACAAGGTGTCATCTCAAAGGTAGAACACAGCGAGTGGGCATCACCAGTTGTACCAGTAAAGAAAGCAAATGGGGACTTACGCATTTGTGGAGATTTCCGCATGGCACTGAACTCCCAACTGGAGATAGACCAGTATCCTCTACCCAGAGTAGATTACATTTTTGCCTCTCTTGCAGGGGGTCAAAAGCTCACCAAGCTTGATCTCAGACAAGTATATTTACAGTTTTAGGTCCATCCTTCTTCCCGCAAGTTTCTAACCATCAACACCCACAAGGGACTGTATGAATACAATCGGATGGTGTTTGGTGTAGCCTCCACCCCAGCCATTTGGCAACGAAAAATGGACGAGATTTTGGCAGACATTCCTTTTACGCAGTGCCTGCTAGATGACATGCTCATCACAGGATGGACAGAGCAGGAACACAAGCGGAACGTGGAGCTTGTGCTGGCGACACTCCAAGAACAGGGTCTAAAAGTGAACTTGGCAAAATGCCAATTCATGGTGCCTAAATTGGAGTTTTGTGGCCACCTTGTGGATGCAGAGGGTATACACTCCACGGAAGCCAAAGTTTATGCTTTAGTCAAAGTTCCTGCCCCAACCAAAGTCCAGCAGCTGCGATTATACCTTGGCTTGCTTAACTATTACCACAAATTCCTGCCAGATCTGGCACACACCTTGTTTCCGTTGAATAGGCTTTTGGAGAAACACTCCAGATGGGACTGGTCGGCTGTATTCCAACGTGCTTTTAAAAGTCTCTAAGCGGAAGCTGTTGGCGTCACGCATGCTCTTGCACTATGACCTCCAAAAGCCTCTCACCTTGGCTTGTGATGCCTCACCTAATGGTCTGGGGGCTGTACTATATCACATCTTACCAGATGGGTCAGAAAAAACAGTGGCATTTGCCTCCAGGTCTTTGACAAAAGCAGAAAGCAATTACTCACACATTGAGAAAGAGGTTCTTGCGCTGATATGGGCAATTAAGAAGTTTCATCTTTACCTGTATGGTAGAGAATTCACTATACTGACAGACCATAAATCACTCCTTCAGATCTTTAGCCCTGACAAAGGCATCTCTCAGACTACTGCGGCCCGCCTCCAACGCTATGCCCTATTCTTGGGAGCATACAGCTACAAAATCCAGTATCGTGGTCATGATGCCAATGCTAATGCAGACGCAATGTCCTGACTGACAGGGAGGTCGATGGACTCTTCTCCACCGGTCAAGAGTTTTCGTTACACCAGCCTGTCCTTCTTGTCTTCTGGGGAGATTGCAACCCATACAGCCAAGGATACCTTTCTGAAAACAATACTCTCCTGGGTGCAGTTCGGTTTGCCTGCAACCGTCACACAGGATTATGAACCTTATTTCCGTAGGCGTATGGAATGAACTGTCGCTGGCAACTGTGTTTTATGGGGAGACTGAGTGATCATTCCACAGACCCTCCGGAGACACATTCTGGGCTTGCTACATACTGGTCATCCCGGGGGCACATGTATGAAAGAAAAGGCCAGAGGCTATGTGTGGTGGCCAAACCTAGACTCAGATATCACGACATATGTGAATGCTTGTGCTGGATGTGCACAATCTGCAAGAGACCCTCCTCGAGGGTGCGTCCAGCCCTGGACTTGGCCCACGATTCCTTGGTTTCGCCTACACTTGGACTTTGCAGGCCCGATCAGAGGACACACCTTCTTAATCATAGTGGACGCCCATTCAAAGTGGCCTGAGGTAATTCCTGTTACTCAGCCAACGACTAAGGCAACAGTTTCCATACTGTTACATCTCGCTGCCACGTTTGGATACCCCAGAGAAATTGTCACAGACGGTGCACAATTCACCAGTCAGGAGTTTCAGCGTTTCCTGACTGCCCACAACATCAAGCACAAGTTGACCGCGCCTTACCACCCGGCTACAAATGGTCAAGCAGCACGGTTTCTGCAGACTTTTAAACGCTATTTCAAAAGCTACAGTGGCTGCAAGTAAATAACAGTCCCTGTCACCCCAGCAGCTGGACTCCTTCCTTTCTGCTTACAGAAACACACAACATGCAACCACCGGGAAAACTCCAGCGGAACTCCTTCTGGGTCGGCAGCCATGGACTGTTTTGGACATGCTCCGCCCTCAAACAGTCCAGGAACATGTACTGCAGTCCCAAGACAAGATGGTCAAACATGATGAGCTCCTCCGATTCACAGCCCAACAAAAGGTATGGGCCTGATCTTATGCACAGCCAGGATTCAGTTGTATGCCGTGTTTACAAGCTCCAAGATCCTTGCAGCTCTAATTTGGGCTTCCCTGAGAGCTTTGGCAGGCTGCTTTGAGTCCAACTCCAACAGAATCCCTTTCTCTAGCCTGGCACACTACAAGTTCTCACTTCTCAGGTGCCATATGAGACATTGCATATTTGAAATACCTATATGCATCATATTTTGGCTGGTGTTAGATATCACCACGATGGTCCCTCCAACTGGCTTGCCTTTCTGTCCTAAGCATAGACAAATATGGGTGTATGTACAACAATTACTCCATATGGGATAAATGTTTGTATACCAATGCATAAAAACCCTGAAGAAAGAAGTATAATACAGGAGCTGTTACAAATTCAGCTACCAATATCTGAAACATGTGGGTTTCTCATTCGCACTTATGTGCATTGACTTACCTGTCAACATCTTAGTGCATTTGTATGTATTTGGTCATTAGAATTGCATGCCATTATTTTGCTTTTAAATTACTGTTTTGTCAATCATGTATAGCCTTGTACAATAAAATATTTTTCTACTTTTATACATCGGTTGTGGCACTCCATGTTACTATTTCCCAGTCCGTACTATCCCAGGGGCACTCTTTTTCAAATTTTTCAATTTATTTTGGGATGTGACTGGTAACAGTGGAAATTGCCCATTATTCACTGGTTAAAGCTTCACTTCAAATTTCATATTTCAAATTTTTCAATTTATTTTGGGATGTGACTGGTAACAGTGGAAATTGCCCATTATTCACTGGTTAAAGCTTCACTTCAAATTTCATATTATATGGGCCCGATCTTATGGGGCTTCCAACACCCGTTGGCTTCCTGCTGTCATTGCAGAGACTTTGGGACCCAAGATGTATAGGATCTGCCTGGAAGATGGTTCCATTTGCAAATGGCATGCGGACCAACTGCGTCCTCATTCTAAACTGCCCATATCCCTGACGCCGGCTGAACCACCAGTGTTGCAAGGATCTGCTCCCAGCGGATCAGGATGCACGGGGACTGATGATTGGGGGGACTCTGTACTTTTGAACTCAGCTCCAACAGAGCCCTCCAGCCCTGGTCCATAGGTCTGTTCACCCTCTAAGCCGGTGGATCCCTTCTTGGGCCCGCCGGTGCCCATTCCGGCCAGCCCTGTTTCCTCTGGTCCCGAGTCGCTAGGTGCCCACCCTCAATGACACTGCCGCACTCCTGACCGGTTTCAGCTTCAAGACCGGCTACCAGACTTTCGACGGGGCCGCTGAAAGTGATCCGATTACATTTTATCCCCGCAACTGTCCCTGGAAGCTTGGTCTTTCATCTGGATGCAGGAAAAGTCCTGTGCATCTCCTGTGTTTGGAGGACTGTTATTGGACAGTTATTAGTTAATGCTGTGTGCCTTTTCTCATTTTGTTGTATTTTTTTTTTCTTAGGGATGGATGGAAGGTGTTATATCTGAAGGGTTCCACATGTACTGTCACTTTAAGGCTGGCTCCACCCAGGAGTGATGAAAAGGGTCAAGGGGTATATTAGCCATCTTAGAGCACATGTAAGGAAGCACAATAAGAGATAACTGTCCTGAGATGTATGTTGCAGTGTACAGCCAGTACTGATATAAACATCAGTTGTTCCAGACCAGAGTCTTGTGTCTCTCACAACTCAGAGGATATAACAGTTAAGCCTCGTACACACGACCGAGTTTCTCGTCATTAAAAACACGTCGTTTTTTTAGACGAGATTTTTGTTAAGCTTGTCGATTTTCTCGTCAAGCTTTCTATGCGTACACACTGACATTTCCCAATTTCCTCGTTGTTCTCCGCGCTCACGTCCAGCACGTACGACGGCACTATAAAGGGGAAGATCTTTTTTCTTGGCGCCACCCCTTGGGCTGCTTTTGCTGATCTCGTGTTACCGCGTGTGAAGTAAAAGTTTGGGAAGAGACGATTCGCGCTTTTCAGTCTTCGTACTTTTCAGATCGTTTTCTGCGGTTCAGTTTGTGCTTGTGGGTTCGTATCTTGACTTTCAGGGCGTCTAGGCAGGTCGTATCTGTTTTACAGTGCGTTCTTGCCTGTTCGTTTCTGTTTTTCAGTTCGTTATTCATAGGCCTTGCTGTTCTAAAGAGCGTTCTGTTCTGTACGTTCTGATAAGACGACCGTTTCTTATTAGCCATGTCGCCTGGACGTTCTCGTCGTCGGGTTCGTGCTGTGCGTGCGCTTGGTGTTGGTCTGCTTGTTTTGGACCAAGACCAGTCCATGAATGGTGTGAGGAGGAGTTCATGGACCAAGAATTGGTTGCTCCAGCGGGACCAATTCTGCCATATGCCTCTGCTGCGGGAGATCGTCGAGAATAATCCTGAGGACTACAGGAATTTTCTGCGGATGTCTGACCCCGTTTTTCAGGAACTGTTGGCTTTGGTGTCCCCCTATATTACCAGGCAGGACATTGTTATGCGGGAAGCCATCAGTGCTGAGCAGAGGCTCATCACCACGTTACGTTACCTGGCGACAGGGAGAAGTCTTCAGGACTTGAAGTTCACCACAGGCATCTCCCCCCAGGCTCTGGGCCTAATAATCCCAGACACCTGTTCTGCTATTATACAAGTCCTGCAGGAGGACTATATTAGGGTAAGTTTTCTCCATTAACATCACATTTTATGTATTACATGTAGGGATGAGCTTCGAGTTCGAGTCGAACTCATGTTCGACTCGAACATTGCCTGTTCGCCCGTTCGCCGAACAGCGAACAAATTGGGGTGTTCGCGGCAAATTCGAAAAATCTATGGGAGAAATCTAAAGTGTTAATTATAAAGGCTTATATGCAAGTTATTGTCCTAAAAAGTGTTTGGGGACCGGGGTCCTGCCCCAGGGGACATGTATCAATGCAAAAAGAAGTTTTAAAAACGGCCGTTTTTTCGGGAGCAGTGATTTTAATAATGCTTAAAATGAAAAAATAAAAGTGAACGATTCCTTTAAATTTCATACCTGGGGGGTGTGTATGATATGCATGTAAAGTGGCGCATGTTTCCCGTGCTTAGAACTGTCCCTGCAAAAAATGTCATTTTTGAAAGAAAAAAATGCATTTAAAACTGACTCGCGGCTATTAATGAATTGTCGGCTCCCGGCAATACAAACAAAAGTCATTGATAAAAAAAAAAAAGCGTGGGGGTTCCCCAGAATTCAATTACCAGGCCCTTCAGGTCTGGAATGGATATTAAGGGGAACCCCGCCGCAAATTAAAAACAAAATTGACGTGGGGTTCCCCCAAATATCCATTCCAGGCCCTTCAGATCTGGCATGGATTTTAAGGGGAACTCCACCCCAAATTTAAAAAAAAAATGGCGTGGAGTCCCCCTAAAAATCCACACCAGACCCCTTATCCGAGCACGCAACCTGGCCGGCCGCAGGGGAAAAGGGGGGGACGAGAGAGCGGCCCCCCCTCCCTCCTGAACCGTACCAAGCCACATGCCCTCAACATGGGGAGGATGTCCCCATGTTGATGGGGACAAGGGCCTCATCCCCACAACCCTTGCCCGGTGGTTGTGGGGGTCTGCGGGTGGGGGGCTTATCGGAATCTGGAAGACCCCTTTAACAAAGGGGACCCCCAGATCCCGGCCCCCCCTATGTGAATTGGTAAGGGGTACATTGTACCCCTACCATTTCACGAAGAAAGCGTAAAAAAATGTTTAAAAAAACACACAAACACCTTGAAAAAGTCCTTTATTTAAAAAAAAACAAAAAACATTCCAGCGGTGAAATCCAGTGTCCCGCGGCGATCCCGATGTCCAGCGCTGTCCTTCATTGGTTGTGCCTGAGCGGACCTGATGGGGAACTCCCTCTCAGTATTTTAAATGTATAGACCCGCCCCTTCTAATGTTCCCCATCAGGTCCGCTCAGCGGACCAGATGCGGAACATGAGAAGGGGCGGGTCTATACATGTATTACCAAAGTGAGAGCAGTTCCCCATCAGGTCCGCCCCCTCGGTATGTCGGACCCGCCTACGTCATTGCCTTGAGCGGGGAACTTCCTTCACTGTGTAATTTAAATTTACATAGTGAAGGAAGTTCCCCGCTCAAGCCAATGACGTAGGCGGGTCCGACCTACCGAGGGGGCGGACCTGATGGGGAACTGCTCTCACTTCGACAAAAAAGCTGTGTGTACGAGGCCTCATGTTCATAACTTTACATACCCTGGCAGAATTTATGATTTCTTGGCCATTTTTCAGAGAATATGAATGATAACACAAAAACATTTCTTTCACTCATGGTTAGTGTTTTTGGCTGAAGCCATTTATTATCAGTCAACTGTGTTTACTCTTTTTAAATCATAATGGCAACAGAAACTACCCAAATGACCCTGATCAAAAGTTTACATACCCCAGTTCTTAATACTGTGTATTGCCCCCTTTAACATCAATGATAGCTTGTGTATTTGTATTTGTGGATGAGGCTCTTTATCTTCTCCGATGGTAAAGCTGCCCATTCCTCTTGGCAAAAAGCCTCCAGTTCCTGTAAATTCTTGGACTGTCTTGCATGAACTGTATGTTTGAGATCTCCCCAGAGATCAGGAGACTAAAATGGCCACTCCAGAACCTTCACTTTATTCTGCTGTAGCCAATGACAGCTTGACTTGGCCTTGTGTTTTGGATCATTGTCATGTTGGAATGTCCAAGTACGTTTCATTCGCAGCTTACTGTCTGATGAATGCAAATGTTCCTCCAGTATTTTTTGATAAAATACTGCATTCATCTTGCCAACAATTTTGACCAAATTTCCTGTGTCTTTGTAGCTCACACATCCCCAAAACATCAGCGATCCACCTCTGTACCTTTCATCTTAGGCCTTGTTGACTCCTCTCCAAATGTAACGTTTATGGTTGTGGTCAAAAATTTAAATTTTTGTCTCATCACTCCTAATGACTTTGTGCCAGAAGGTTTAAGGCTTGTCCCTGTGCAGTTTGGCATATTGTAAGGTTACTTTGTGGCATTTGAGTAGTAATGGCTTTCTTCTGACGACTCGACTAGACATGTGCATTTCGTTTCGTTCCGAATCGAAATTCGGACAAATTTTTCATTATTCGGACATTCGGATGCATCCGAATTACCGAATTACAATACTAACGAATTTAACTGAATCCGAATTTTTTCGAATCTAAAAATATTTTTGACCCGACTTTGGGTCCATGTATCTCGGGGTTACTTGGTGATAGAAACCCCAAATTTGGAGATGTTGTAGTGCTAGTTCTTCTGTGTTTGCATACCAAATATGGGGTTTCTATAACTAAGTGACCCCGAGATACGTGGACCCAAAGTCGGGTCACAAAATGTCAAGCACTTTACTGGAGCAGAGAATGACATTTTGCGACCCGATTTTGGGGCCACATATCTCGGGGCCACTTGTAGCTAGAAACCCCAAACAACTACAACATCTCCAAATTTTGGGTTTCTATCACCAAGAAACCCCAAAATACATGGACCCAAAGTCGGGTCGCAAAATATTTTCGAATCCGGTTGAAATAGTATCAACATGATTCGAAATTATTTCAACTGCATTTGAAACTATTTCAACCGGATTAGAAAATATTTTGTGACCCGAATTTGGGTCCATGTATCTCGGGGTTACTTGGTGATAGAAACCCCAAATTTGGGGTTATTGTTTTTCTAGTCTATTTTCTATTTTATTATAATCTTTTCTATCCAAAGTTAAAATTAATTAATTAATTAAAAAATTTGAATTCATACTATTCGAAATTCAAATTTATTCTATTCGAAATTCGAATTTCAGAAGATGGTTGTATATTCTTTCTATTTTATTCTTCTAAATTATATATTTTTTCTATTCTGTTCTAATCTTTTCTATTTGAATTATACATTTTGGAAGAAGGTTATTTACTTACTTATATACATCTGTCACTAGGGATGAGCTTCGTGTTCGAGTCGAACATACGTTCGACTCGAACATCGGCTGTTCGATCGTTCGACGAAGATCGAACGATTTGGGCCGTTCGCGCCAAATTCGAGTGACGCGAACGGCCCACAATGCACTACGCCATCGCAGTGTCATCCAGGCGCTGTGATTGGCCAAGCATGCACTGTGACCCCGCATGCTTGGCCAATCACAGCGCCGGCAGCGAGGAGAGCAATGATTGGCCACAGGCAGGATGCCTGTGGCCAATTATTGCTGAGGGTGTTTAGTACACGCCCCACACTATAAAAGGCCGCCAGCACGGCGGCCTAGTGTAGTGTGTTCCGGAGCAGGGATAGAGCAGCATAGGCAGGGACAGTGACTGTTATTTCTTTCTTGCTTAACCTGGATTCCTTTAGTTTAGGGAAAGAGAAGGATAGGTAGGGAGAGTGTCAGTGTGTTTTGTGCTTGTGCTATAGTGTGCTTAAAAAAAACATTTATTCTAGGGACAGAAAACTGTAGGTAGGGACAGTGTCAGTTTCTTTCACTCTGCAAGTCCTTGTTTCCAGGGACCTGGAAGGACAGTGAGTGAATTGTCCTTGTGCTATATTGTGCTTAAAAAAACATTTATTCTAGGGACAGAAAACTGTAGGTAGGGAGAGTGTCAGTTTCTTTCACTCTGCAAGTCCTTGTTTCCAGGGACCTGTAAGGACAGTGAGTGAATTGTCCTTGTGCTATATTGTGATTAAAAAAAACATTTTTTCTAGGGACAGAAAACTGTAGGTAGGGAGAGTGTTTTTTTTCTTTCACTCTGCAAGTCCTTGTTTCCAGGGACCTGGAAGGACAGTGAGTGAATTGTCCTTGTGCTATATTGTGCTTAAAAAAAAACATTTTTTCTAGGGACAGAAAACTGTAGGTAGGGAGAGTGTTTTTTTTTTTTTCACTCTGCAAGTCCTTGTTTCCAGGGACCTGTAAGGACAGTGAGTGAATTGTCCTTGTGCTATATTGTGCTTAAAAAAAACATTTATTCTAGGGACAGAAAACTGTAGGTAGGGAGAGTGTCAGTTTATTTCACTCTGCAAGTCCTTGTTTCCAAGGACCTGTAAGGACAGTGAGTGAATTGTCCTTGTGCTATATTGTGATTAAAAAAAACATTTTTTCTAGGGACAGAAAACTGTAGGTAGGGAGAGTGTTTTTTTTCTTTCACTCTGCAAGTCCTTGTTTCCAGGGACCTGTAAGGACAGTGAGTGAATTGTCCTTGTGCTATATTGTGCTTAAAAAAAACATTTATTCTAGGGACAGAAAACTGTAGGTAGGGAGAGTGTCAGTTTATTTCACTCTGCAAGTCCTTGTTTCCAGGGACCTGTAAGGACAGTGAGTGAATTGTCCTTGTGCTATATTGTGATTAAAAAAAACATTTTTTCTAGGGACAGAAAACTGTAGGTAGGGAGAGTGTTTTTTTTCTTTCACTCTGCAAGTCCTTGTTTCCAGGGACCTGTAAGGACAGTGAGTGAATTGTCCTTGTGCTATATTGTGATTAAAAAAAACATTTTTTCTAGGGACAGAAAACTGTAGGTAGGGAGAGTGTTTTTTTTCTTTCACTCTGCAAGTCCTTGTTTCCAGGGACCTGGAAGGACAGTGAGTGAATTGTCCTTGTGCTATATTGTGCTTAAAAAAAACATTTATTCTAGGGACAGAAAACTGTAGGTAGGGAGAGTGTCAGTTTATTTCACTCTGCAAGTCCTTGTTTCCAGGGACCTGTAAGGACAGTGAGTGAATTGTCCTTGTGCTATATTGTGATTAAAAAAAAACATTTTTTCTAGGGACAGAAAACTGTAGGTAGGGAGAGTGTTTTTTTTCTTTCACTCTGCAAGTCCTTGTTTCCAGGGACCTGGAAGGACAGTGAGTGAATTGTCCTTGTGCTATATTGTGCTTAAAAAAAACATTTATTCTAGGGACAGAAAACTGTAGGTAGGGAGAGTGTCAGTTTATTTCACTCTGCAAGTCCTTGTTTCCAGGGACCTGTAAGGACAGTGAGTGAATTGTCCTTGTGCTATATTGTGATTAAAAAAAACATTTTTTCTAGGGACAGAAAACTGTAGGTAGGGAGAGTGTTTTTTTTCTTTCACTCTGCAAGTCCTTGTTTCCAGGGACCTGGAAGGACAGTGAGTGAATTCTCCTTGTGCTATATTGTGCTTAAAAAAAACATTAATTCTAGGGACAGAAAACTGTAGGTAGGGAGAGTGTCAGTTTATTTCACTCTGCAAGTCCTTGTTTCCAGGGACCTGTAAGGACAGTGAGTGAATTGTCCTTGTGCTATATTGTGCTTAAAAAAAACATTTATTCTAGGGACAGAAAACTGTAGGTAGGGAGAGTGTTTATTTTCTTTCACTCTGCAAGTCCTTGTTTCCAGGGACCTGTAAGGACAGTGAGTGAATTGTCCTTGTGCTATATTGTGATTAAAAAAAACATTTATTCTAGGGACAGAAAACTGTAGGTAGGGAGAGTGTCAGTTTATTTCACTCTGCAAGTCCTTGTTTCCAGGGACCTGTAAGGACAGTGAGTGAATTGTCCTTGTGCTATATTGTGATTAAAAAAAACATTTTTTCTAGGGACAGAAAACTGTAGGTAGGGAGAGTGTTTATTTTCTTTCACTCTGCAAGTCCTTGTTTCCAGGGACCTGTAAGGACAGTGAGTGAATTGTCCTTGTGCTATATTGTGATTAAAAAAAACATTTATTCTAGGGACAGAAAACTGTAGGTAGGGAGAGTGTCAGTTTATTTCACTCTGCAAGTCCTTGTTTCCAGGGACCTGTAAGGACAGTGAGTGAATTGTCCTTGTGCTATATTGTGATTAAAAAAAACATTTTTTCTAGGGACAGAAAACTGTAGGTAGGGAGAGTGTTTTTTTTCTTTCACTCTGCAAGTCCTTGTTTCCAGGGACCTGTAAGGACAGTGAGTGAATTGTCCTTGTGCTATATTGTGCTTAAAAAAAACATTTATTCTAGGGACAGAAAACTGTAGGTAGGGAGAGTGTCAGTTTATTTCACTCTGCAAGTCCTTGTTTCCAGGGACCTGTAAGGACAGTGAGTGAATTGTCCTTGTGCTATATTGTGATTAAAAAAAACATTTTTTCTAGGGACAGAAAACTGTAGGTAGGGAGAGTGTTTTTTTTCTTTCACTCTGCAAGTCCTTGTTTCCAGGGACCTGTAAGGACAGTGAGTGAATTGTCCTTGTGCTATATTGTGATTAAAAAAAACATTTTTTCTAGGGACAGAAAACTGTAGGTAGGGAGAGTGTTTTTTTTCTTTCACTCTGCAAGTCCTTGTTTCCAGGGACCTGGAAGGACAGTGAGTGAATTGTCCTTGTGCTATATTGTGCTTAAAAAAAACATTTATTCTAGGGACAGAAAACTGTAGGTAGGGAGAGTGTCAGTTTATTTCACTCTGCAAGTCCTTGTTTCCAGGGACCTGTAAGGACAGTGAGTGAATTGTCCTTGTGCTATATTGTGATTAAAAAAAACAGTTTTTCTAGGGACAGAAAACTGTAGGTAGGGAGAGTGTTTTTTTTCTTTCACTCTGCAAGTCCTTGTTTCCAGGGACCTGGAAGGACAGTGAGTGAATTGTCCTTGTGCTATATTGTGCTTAAAAAAAACATTTATTCTAGGGACAGAAAACTGTAGGTAGGGAGAGTGTCAGTTTATTTCACTCTGCAAGTCCTTGTTTCCAGGGACCTGTAAGGACAGTGAGTGAATTGTCCTTGTGCTATATTGTGATTAAAAAAAACATTTTTTCTAGGGACAGAAAACTGTAGGTAGGGAGAGTGTTTTTTTTCTTTCAATCTGCAAGTCCTTGTTTCCAGGGACCTGGAAGGACAGTGAGTGAATTCTCCTTGTGCTATATTGTGCTTAAAAAAAACATTAATTCTAGGGACAGAAAACTGTAGGTAGGGAGAGTGTCAGTTTATTTCACTCTGCAAGTCCTTGTTTCCAGGGACCTGTAAGGACAGTGAGTGAATTGTCCTTGTGCTATATTGTGCTTAAAAAAACATTTATTCTAGGGACAGAAAACTGTAGGTAGGGAGAGTGTTTATTTTCTTTCACTCTGCAAGTCCTTGTTTCCAGGGACCTGTAAGGACAGTGAGTGAATTGTCCTTGTGCTATATTGTGATTAAAAAAAACATTTATTCTAGGGACAGAAAACTGTAGGTAGGGAGAGTGTCAGTTTATTTCACTCTGCAAGTCCTTGTTTCCAGGGACCTGTAAGGACAGTGAGTGAATTGTCCTTGTGCTATATTGTGATTAAAAAAAACATTTTTTCTAGGGACAGAAAACTGTAGGTAGGGAGAGTGTTTTTTTTCTTTCACTCTGCAAGTCCTTGTTTCCAGGGACCTGTAAGGACAGTGAGTGAATTGTCCTTGTGCTATATTGTGCTTAAAAAAAACATTTATTCTAGGGACAGAAAACTGTAGGTAGGGAGAGTGTCAGTTTATTTCACTCTGCAAGTCCTTGTTTCCAGGGACCTGTAAGGACAGTGAGTGAATTGTCCTTGTGCTATATTGTGATTAAAAAAAACATTTTTTCTAGGGACAGAAAACTGTAGGTAGGGAGAGTGTTTTTTTTTCTTTCACTCTGCAAGTCCTTGTTTCCAGGGACCTGTAAGGACAGTGAGTGAATTGTCCTTGTGCTATATTGTGATTAAAAAAAACATTTTTTCTAGGGACAGAAAACTGTAGGTAGGGAGAGTGTTTTTTTTCTTTCACTCTGCAAGTCCTTGTTTCCAGGGACCTGGAAGGACAGTGAGTGAATTGTCCTTGTGCTATATTGTGCTTAAAAAAAACATTTATTCTAGGGACAGAAAACTGTAGGTAGGGAGAGTGTCAGTTTATTTCACTCTGCAAGTCCTTGTTTCCAGGGACCTGTAAGGACAGTGAGTGAATTGTCCTTGTGCTATATTGTGATTAAAAAAAAACATTTTTTCTAGGGACAGAAAACTGTAGGTAGGGAGAGTGTTTTTTTTCTTTCACTCTGCAAGTCCTTGTTTCCAGGGACCTGGAAGGACAGTGAGTGAATTGTCCTTGTGCTATATTGTGCTTAAAAAAAACATTTATTCTAGGGACAGAAAACTGTAGGTAGGGAGAGTGTCAGTTTATTTCACTCTGCAAGTCCTTGTTTCCAGGGACCTGTAAGGACAGTGAGTGAATTGTCCTTGTGCTATATTGTGATTAAAAAAAACATTTTTTCTAGGGACAGAAAACTGTAGGTAGGGAGAGTGTTTTTTTTCTTTCACTCTGCAAGTCCTTGTTTCCAGGGACCTGGAAGGACAGTGAGTGAATTCTCCTTGTGCTATATTGTGCTTAAAAAAAACATTAATTCTAGGGACAGAAAACTGTAGGTAGGGAGAGTGTCAGTTTATTTCACTCTGCAAGTCCTTGTTTCCAGGGACCTGTAAGGACAGTGAGTGAATTGTCCTTGTGCTATATTGTGCTTAAAAAAAACATTTATTCTAGGGACAGAAAACTGTAGGTAGGGAGAGTGTTTATTTTCTTTCACTCTGCAAGTCCTTGTTTCCAGGGACCTGTAAGGACAGTGAGTGAATTGTCCTTGTGCTATATTGTGATTAAAAAAAACATTTATTCTAGGGACAGAAAACTGTAGGTAGGGAGAGTGTCAGTTTATTTCACTCTGCAAGTCCTTGTTTCCAGGGACCTGTAAGGACAGTGAGTGAATTGTCCTTGTGCTATATTGTGATTAAAAAAAACATTTTTTCTAGGGACAGAAAACTGTAGGTAGGGAGAGTGTTTTTTTTCTTTCACTCTGCAAGTCCTTGTTTCCAGGGACCTGTAAGGACAGTGAGTGAATTGTCCTTGTGCTATATTGTGCTTAAAAAAAACATTTATTCTAGGGACAGAAAACTGTAGGTAGGGAGAGTGTCAGTTTATTTCACTCTGCAAGTCCTTGTTTCCAGGGACCTGTAAGGACAGTGAGTGAATTGTCCTTGTGCTATATTGTGATTAAAAAAAACATTTTTTCTAGGGACAGAAAACTGTAGGTAGGGAGAGTGTTTTTTTTCTTTCACTCTGCAAGTCCTTGTTTCCAGGGACCTGTAAGGACAGTGAGTGAATTGTCCTTGTGCTATATTGTGATTAAAAAAAACATTTTTTCTAGGGACAGAAAACTGTAGGTAGGGAGAGTGTTTTTTTTCTTTCACTCTGCAAGTCCTTGTTTCCAGGGACCTGGAAGGACAGTGAGTGAATTGTCCTTGTGCTATATTGTGCTTAAAAAAAACATTTATTCTAGGGACAGAAAACTGTAGGTAGGGAGAGTGTCAGTTTATTTCACTCTGCAAGTCCTTGTTTCCAGGGACCTGTAAGGACAGTGAGTGAATTGTCCTTGTGCTATATTGTGATTAAAAAAAAACATTTTTTCTAGGGACAGAAAACTGTAGGTAGGGAGAGTGTTTTTTTTCTTTCACTCTGCAAGTCCTTGTTTCCAGGGACCTGGAAGGACAGTGAGTGAATTGTCCTTGTGCTATATTGTGCTTAAAAAAAACATTTATTCTAGGGACAGAAAACTGTAGGTAGGGAGAGTGTCAGTTTATTTCACTCTGCAAGTCCTTGTTTCCAGGGACCTGTAAGGACAGTGAGTGAATTGTCCTTGTGCTATATTGTGATTAAAAAAAACATTTTTTCTAGGGACAGAAAACTGTAGGTAGGGAGAGTGTTTTTTTTCTTTCAATCTGCAAGTCCTTGTTTCCAGGGACCTGGAAGGACAGTGAGTGAATTCTCCTTGTGCTATATTGTGCTTAAAAAAAACATTAATTCTAGGGACAGAAAACTGTAGGTAGGGAGAGTGTCAGTTTATTTCACTCTGCAAGTCCTTGTTTCCAGGGACCTGTAAGGACAGTGAGTGAATTGTCCTTGTGCTATATTGTGCTTAAAAAAACATTTATTCTAGGGACAGAAAACTGTAGGTAGGGAGAGTGTTTATTTTCTTTCACTCTGCAAGTCCTTGTTTCCAGGGACCTGTAAGGACAGTGAGTGAATTGTCCTTGTGCTATATTGTGATTAAAAAAAACATTTATTCTAGGGACAGAAAACTGTAGGTAGGGAGAGTGTCAGTTTATTTCACTCTGCAAGTCCTTGTTTCCAGGGACCTGTAAGGACAGTGAGTGAATTGTCCTTGTGCTATATTGTGATTAAAAAAAACATTTTTTCTAGGGACAGAAAACTGTAGGTAGGGAGAGTGTTTTTTTTCTTTCACTCTGCAAGTCCTTGTTTCCAGGGACCTGTAAGGACAGTGAGTGAATTGTCCTTGTGCTATATTGTGCTTAAAAAAAACATTTATTCTAGGGACAGAAAACTGTAGGTAGGGAGAGTGTCAGTTTATTTCACTCTGCAAGTCCTTGTTTCCAGGGACCTGTAAGGACAGTGAGTGAATTGTCCTTGTGCTATATTGTGATTAAAAAAAACATTTTTTCTAGGGACAGAAAACTGTAGGTAGGGAGAGTGTTTTTTTTCTTTCACTCTGCAAGTCCTTGTTTCCAGGGACCTGTAAGGACAGTGAGTGAATTGTCCTTGTGCTATATTGTGATTAAAAAAAACATTTTTTCTAGGGACAGAAAACTGTAGGTAGGGAGAGTGTTTTTTTTCTTTCACTCTGCAAGTCCTTGTTTCCAGGGACCTGGAAGGACAGTGAGTGAATTGTCCTTGTGCTATATTGTGCTTAAAAAAAACATTTATTCTAGGGACAGAAAACTGTAGGTAGGGAGAGTGTCAGTTTATTTCACTCTGCAAGTCCTTGTTTCCAGGGACCTGTAAGGACAGTGAGTGAATTGTCCTTGTGCTGTATTGTGATTAAAAAAAACATTTTTTCTAGGGACAGAAAACTGTAGGTAGGGAGAGTGTCAGTTTATTTCACTCTGCAAGTCCTTGTTTCCAGGGAC
The DNA here is from genome assembly GCA_029206835.1 of Rana muscosa. NCBI lineage: Eukaryota > Metazoa > Chordata > Amphibia > Anura > Ranidae > Rana > Rana muscosa. The sequence continues at coordinate 866,213,989 of CM055122.1, forward strand.
CTGGAAGGACAGTGAGTGAATTGTCCTTGTGCTATATTGTGATTAAAAAAAACATTTTTTCTAGGGACAGAAAACTGTAGGTAGGGAGAGTGTTTTTTTTCTTTCACTCTGCAAGTCCTTGTTTCCAGGGACCTGGAAGGACAGTGAGTGAATTGTCCTTGTGCTATATTGTGCTTAAAAAAAACATTTATTCTAGGGACAGAAAACTGTAGGTAGGGAGAGTGTCAGTTTATTTCACTCTGCAAGTCCTTGTTTCCAGGGACCTGTAAGGACAGTGAGTGAATTGTCCTTGTGCTATATTGTGATTAAAAAAAAACATTTTTTCTAGGGACAGAAAACTGTAGGTAGGGAGAGTGTTTTTTTTCTTTCACTCTGCAAGTCCTTGTTTCCAGGGACCTGGAAGGACAGTGAGTGAATTGTCCTTGTGCTATATTGTGCTTAAAAAAAACATTTATTCTAGGGACAGAAAACTGTAGGTAGGGAGAGTGTCAGTTTATTTCACTCTGCAAGTCCTTGTTTCCAGGGACCTGTAAGGACAGTGAGTGAATTGTCCTTGTGCTATATTGTGATTAAAAAAAACATTTTTTCTAGGGACAGAAAACTGTAGGTAGGGAGAGTGTTTTTTTTCTTTCAATCTGCAAGTCCTTGTTTCCAGGGACCTGGAAGGACAGTGAGTGAATTCTCCTTGTGCTATATTGTGCTTAAAAAAAACATTAATTCTAGGGACAGAAAACTGTAGGTAGGGAGAGTGTCAGTTTATTTCACTCTGCAAGTCCTTGTTTCCAGGGACCTGTAAGGACAGTGAGTGAATTGTCCTTGTGCTATATTGTGCTTAAAAAAACATTTATTCTAGGGACAGAAAACTGTAGGTAGGGAGAGTGTTTATTTTCTTTCACTCTGCAAGTCCTTGTTTCCAGGGACCTGTAAGGACAGTGAGTGAATTGTCCTTGTGCTATATTGTGATTAAAAAAAACATTTATTCTAGGGACAGAAAACTGTAGGTAGGGAGAGTGTCAGTTTATTTCACTCTGCAAGTCCTTGTTTCCAGGGACCTGTAAGGACAGTGAGTGAATTGTCCTTGTGCTATATTGTGATTAAAAAAAACATTTTTTCTAGGGACAGAAAACTGTAGGTAGGGAGAGTGTTTTTTTCTTTCACTCTGCAAGTCCTTGTTTCCAGGGACCTGTAAGGACAGTGAGTGAATTGTCCTTGTGCTATATTGTGCTTAAAAAAAACATTTATTCTAGGGACAGAAAACTGTAGGTAGGGAGAGTGTCAGTTTATTTCACTCTGCAAGTCCTTGTTTCCAGGGACCTGTAAGGACAGTGAGTGAATTGTCCTTGTGCTATATTGTGATTAAAAAAAACATTTTTTCTAGGGACAGAAAACTGTAGGTAGGGAGAGTGTTTTTTTTCTTTCACTCTGCAAGTCCTTGTTTCCAGGGACCTGTAAGGACAGTGAGTGAATTGTCCTTGTGCTATATTGTGCTTAAAAAAAACATTTATTCTAGGGACAGAAAACTGTAGGTAGGGAGAGTGTTTTTTTTCTTTCACTCTGCAAGTCCTTGTTTCCAGGGACCTGGAAGGACAGTGAGTGAATTGTCCTTGTGCTATATTGTGCTTAAAAAAAACATTTATTCTAGGGACAGAAAACTGTAGGTAGGGAGAGTGTCAGTTTATTTCACTCTGCAAGTCCTTGTTTCCAGGGACCTGTAAGGACAGTGAGTGAATTGTCCTTGTGCTGTATTGTGATTAAAAAAAACATTTTTTCTAGGGACAGAAAACTGTAGGTAGGGAGAGTGTCAGTTTATTTCACTCTGCAAGTCCTTGTTTCCAGGGACCTGGAAGGACAGTGAGTGAATTGTCCTTGTGCTATATTGTGATTAAAAAAAACATTTTTTCTAGGGACAGAAAACTGTAGGTAGGGAGAGTGGTTTTTTTCTTTCACTCTGCAAGTCCTTGTTTCCAGGGACCTGGAAGGACAGTGAGTGAATTGTCCTTGTGCTATATTGTGCTTAAAAAAAACATTTATTCTAGGGACAGAAAACTGTAGGTAGGGAGAGTGTCAGTTTATTTCACTCTGCAAGTCCTTGTTTCCAGGGACCTGTAAGGACAGTGAGTGAATTGTCCTTGTGCTATATTGTGATTAAAAAAAACATTTTTTCTAGGGACAGAAAACTGTAGGTAGGGAGAGTGTTTTTTTTCTTTCACTCTGCAAGTCCTTGTTTCCAGGGACCTGTAAGGACAGTGAGTGAATTGTCCTTGTGCTATATTGTGATTAAAAAAAACATTTTTTCTAGGGACAGAAAACTGTAGGTAGGGAGAGTGTTTTTTTTCTTTCACTCTGCAAGTCCTTGTTTCCAGGGACCTGGAAGGACAGTGAGTGAATTGTCCTTGTGCTATATTGTGCTTAAAAAAAACATTTATTCTAGGGACAGAAAACTGTAGGTAGGGAGAGTGTCAGTTTATTTCACTCTGCAAGTCCTTGTTTCCAGGGACCTGTAAGGACAGTGAGTGAATTGTCCTTGTGCTATATTGTGATTAAAAAAAACATTTTTTCTAGGGACAGAAAACTGTAGGTAGGGAGAGTGTTTTTTTTCTTTCACTCTGCAAGTCCTTGTTTCCAGGGACCTGGAAGGACAGTGAGTGAATTGTCCTTGTGCTATATTGTGCTTAAAAAAAACATTTATTCTAGGGACAGAAAACTGTAGGTAGGGAGAGTGTCAGTTTATTTCACTCTGCAAGTCCTTGTTTCCAGGGACCTGTAAGGACAGTGAGTGAATTGTCCTTGTGCTATATTGTGATTAAAAAAAACATTTTTTCTAGGGACAGAAAACTGTAGGTAGGGAGAGTGTTTTTTTTCTTTCACTCTGCAAGTCCTTGTTTCCAGGGACCTGGAAGGACAGTGAGTGAATTCTCCTTGTGCTATATTGTGCTTAAAAAAACATTAATTCTAGGGACAGAAAACTGTAGGTAGGGAGAGTGTCAGTTTATTTCACTCTGCAAGTCCTTGTTTCCAGGGACCTGTAAGGACAGTGAGTGAATTGTCCTTGTGCTATATTGTGCTTAAAAAAAACATTTATTCTAGGGACAGAAAACTGTAGGTAGGGAGAGTGTTTATTTTCTTTCACTCTGCAAGTCCTTGTTTCCAGGGACCTGTAAGGACAGTGAGTGAATTGTCCTTGTGCTATATTGTGATTAAAAAAAACATTTATTCTAGGGACAGAAAACTGTAGGTAGGGAGAGTGTCAGTTTATTTCACTCTGCAAGTCCTTGTTTCCAGGGACCTGTAAGGACAGTGAGTGAATTGTCCTTGTGCTATATTGTGATTAAAAAAAACATTTTTTCTAGGGACAGAAAACTGTAGGTAGGGAGAGTGTTTTTTTTCTTTCACTCTGCAAGTCCTTGTTTCCAGGGACCTGGAAGGACAGTGAGTGAATTGTCCTTGTGCTATATTATGATTAAAAAAAACATTTTTTCTAGGGACAGAAAACTGTAGGTAGGGAGAGTGTCAGTTTATTTCACTCTGCAAGTCCTTGTTTCCAGGGACCTGTAAGGACAGTGAGTGAATTGTTCTTGTGCTATATTGTGATTAAAAAAAACATTTTTTCTAGGGACAGAAAACTGTAGGTAGGGAGAGTGTTTTTTTTCTTTCACTCTGCAAGTCCTTGTTTCCAGGGACCTGTAAGGACAGTGAGTGAATTGTCCTTGTGCTATATTGTGCTTAAAAAAAACATTTATTCTAGGGACAGAAAACTGTAGGTAGGGAGAGTGTCAGTTTCTTTCACTGTGAAAGTCCTTGTTTCAAGGGACAGAGAAGGACACCTGAAGGTAGCCCTTATTGCTTTTTTCCCATCTCCCTGCAGGCCATCTATTAGAATGTCTGGAAGGCAAACAAGGAGAGGCAGACAGTCAGGAGGCAATAAAAGAGGGCAAGCAGGCTCTGTGTCTGGGGGCAACAGTGCTGGTCGTGGACGCGGTGCATTGTCATCAGCACATGGCCATGGGACACGCTTGTCCTTCTTTTCGGCAGCTGGACATGTTGAGCCACATCATGCCGAAGACTTGGTAGAGTGGATGACCAAGCCCTCCTCCTCCTCCTCATCCTCTCTCACCCAGGCTCAGGGTACTGGAAAAGCAGCTGCCAAAGCGTCGTCTTCCCTGGTATCAATGTCAGACAAATCATCAGTCACTCCTTCCCTAGACCCACCATGTCCTCCTCCTGAGGAGTCCCCCGAACTGTTTCAGCACAGTGTTGGGTACATGCTCCAGGAGGATGCCCAGCGTTTCGAAGGGTCTGATGATGAAACCCAGCTAGAGGAAGGCAGTAGCGTGAGAGCAGACAGAGGGGATGCTCAAGAAGGACACCAATCTGGCAGTCATGTTCCAGCAGCTGCAGCATACTGCCAGATTGGCTCCAGTGATGAGGAGGGAGGGGATGATGAGGTCACTGACTCCACGTGGGTGCCTAATAGGAGAGAGGAGGAGGAGGAGGATGAGGAGGAGGCACATCTCCAACGAGGCAGGATGCCCTTTGGTGGCCAGCGTAAGGGCAGTACACCGACGGAATCACACCGCAGAGCTCCGCCTGTGCAGGGCGCTGCCTCTGCCCGTCATTCAAAAAGTTCTTTGGTGTGGGCCTTTTTTGAGGCTAGTGCATCAGATCGCACAGCTGCTGTTTGCAACATATGTCTCAAGCGTATATCGCGTGGCCAAAACATCAGCCGCTTGGGTACCACATGCCTGACCAGACATATGTTGACCTGCCATGCAGCTCGTTGGCAAGCCTACCTCAAAGACCCACACCAAAGAACAAAGCGGACCTCTCCTTGCACCGCATCAGCTGGGATCTCCAACCCCACTATAACTTCAGTCCTCTCTGAAACATGCACTGAGAGGAATGAAGGTGTAGAATTAGGTGTGTCACAGCCAAGTACTTGCGGCCACTCTGCTAGCAGTACACCGACGTCCGATTCTAGCAGGCAAATTTCCCTGCCCCAGCTGCTGGACCGTCGAAAGAAGTTCACTCCCAGCCATCCACATGCCCAGCGGTTGAATGCTAGCTTGGCTAAATTGCTAGCGCTTCAACTGCTGCCTTTTCAGTTGGTAGACTCGGCCCCCTTCCGTGAGTTTGTGCAATGTGCGGTTCCTCAGTGGCAGGTTCCCAAACGCCACTTTTTCTCACGGAAGGCTATTCCGGCTCTCTACCGGCATGTGGAAGGCAATGTCTTGGCCTCGCTGGACAGGGCGGTCAGCGGTAAGGTGCATATTACCGCTGACTCATGGTCCAGCAGGCATGGACAGGGACGTTACCTTTCTTTCACGGCCCATTGGGTCACTCTTTTGGCAGCTGGGAAGGATGCAGGACAAGGTGCAGTAGTGTTGGAGGTTGTCCCACCGCCACGCCTCCAAAATGCTACTACTGGTTGTGACACACCTCTCTCCTCCACCCCCTCCTCTTCTTCTTCCTCCATGGCCTCTTCCTGTGGTTTGTCCTATGAACCAGCGGTGCTCCGTAGCCGTTCACGGGGCTACGCAAGTACGCAGGCAAAAAGATGCCATGCCGTGCTTGCGCTGGTGTGTTTGGGGGACAGAAGCCACACTGGGGCAGAGGTCCTGTCTGCTCTGCAGGGCCAGGCCGAGAGGTGGTTGACGCCACGCCAGCTTAAGCCAGGAATGGTGGTTTGCGACAATGGCACCAACCTCCTCTCCGCCCTCCGACAGGGACAACTGACCCATGTGCCCTGTGTGGCTCACGTCCTTAACCTGGTGGTGCAGCGGTTCTTGGGCAGGTACCCGGGCTTACAGGATGTCCTGAGGCAGGCCAGGAAAGTCTGTGTGCATTTCCGCAGATCTTATAATGCCAGTGCTCGCCTGGCTGAGCTGCAAAAGGAGTTGAACCTGCCCAAGAACCGCCTTATATGTGACATGCCCACCAGGTGGAACTCAACGTTGGCCATGCTGCAGCGGCTGCACACGCAGCAGAGGGCCATCAATGAGTACCTGTGCGACTACGGCACCAGGACAGGGTCAGGGGAGCTTGGTTTTTTTTCTCCACGCCAGTGGGGCATGATCAGGGATGCATGCACTGTCCTGGCACCATTTGAGGAGGCCACGAGGATGGTGAGCAGTGACAGTGCATGCATCAGTGACACTGTACCTCTTGTCCACCTGTTGGAGCACACGCTGCGTGGAATAATGGACAGGGCACTTGAGGCAGAACAGAGGCAGGAAGAGGAGGACTTCCTTGCCTCTCAAGGCCCCCTTTACCCAGACAGTGTTCCTTCTGTCCCACCCATCGCACAGGAAGAGGAGGAGGAGGAGGAGGAGGAGGATTGTGTCAGCATGGAGGTGGAGGCTGGCACTCAGCATCATCAGCAGCAGTCTTTTAGGGATGATTTACAGTCCCAAGAAACCAGTGGACTTGTACGTGGCTGGGAGGAGGTGGCTGCGGATCATGTCGTCCTTAGTGACCCAGAGGACTCCGGAGCGAATGCCTCAGCAAACCTACGCTGCATGGCCTCCCTGATCCTGCAAAGTCTGCGGAAGGATCCTCGTATTCTTCGGATCAAGGAGAGGGACCATTACTGGCTGGCCACTCTCCTTGATCCACGGTACAAGGGTAAGGTTGCGGACCTTATGTTACCGTCGCAGAGGGAGCAGAGGATGAGACAACTCCGGGAGGCCTTGCAGAAAGGTCTGTGCAACGCGTTCCCAGAGACTGGGAGGTTACAAACTCCTGGTCCTGGACAACGAGTTGCTGAGGCTTCGGCCAGTCAAAGAAGGAGCGGTGGGGAAGGTGGCCGTCTGACCGATGCGTTCAGACAATTCTTTAGTCCGCAGCCCCAAAGTATGATCGGTTCCAGCAACCATCGCCAGCGTCTGATAAACGTGGTGCAGGAATATCTAGGGGCAAGCTCAGACTTGGACACCTTTCCCACCGAAAATCCTCTGGCTTACTGGGTCTTGAGGATGGATCACTGGCCAGAGCTTGCACAGTATGCAATTGAGCTACTGGCCTGTCCTGCATCCAGCGTTCTTTCGGAACGCACATTCAGTGCTGCTGGAGGATTTGTCACGGATCACAGGGTGCGCCTGTCCACCGACTCGGTTGATCGACTGACTTTCATCAAGATGAACCAGTCTTGGATCACCACCAGCTACCACACACCTGATGCTGATATAACAGACTAATTGATTTTAACATGTCACATCCCTTCAAGACTGATGCTGATGCTGAGTGCCTGTGCTGTTATGTTGACTGGCTATCCTCCTCCTCCGAGTCCTCAATGATACGATTGATGATGATAGCTTGGAAGATCATTTTTGTTTATGGGTGCCGCCACCAGTGGCTAAGGCCCAATTTTTCAGCCCCTGTTTTACAGGGGCGTGTAATTACAATTTTTTTAGCAATAATTTGCCATAGGGCTCATTGCTGTGCTCCAAGTACAGTATCTGTGAGGGGTTGGAGTGTTGTGGCACCAGTGCCTAAGGCCCAATTTTTCAGCCCCTGTTTAACAGGGGCGTGTCATTACAATTTTTGAAGCAATACTTGGCAACAGGGCTCATTGCTGTGCTCCAAGTACAGTATCTGTGAGGGGTTGTAGTGTTGTGCCACCAGTGCCTAAGGCCCAATTTTTCAGCCCCTGTTCAACAGGGGCATGCAATTACAATTCTTGATCTAATAATTCACAGCAGGGTCCATTGCTGCACCCACCAAGAGTAACTCTGAGGGCTTACAGTCTTGTGGCAACGCCACCACCACCACCACCACGAAAGGCCCAATTTTTCAGCCCCTGTTCAAAAGGGGCATGTAATTACAATTCTTGATCTAATAATTCACAGCAGGGCCCATTGCTGCACCCACCAAGAGTAACTGTCAGGGCTTACAGTGTTGTGGCACCAGCACCACCATCAAAGCCCCAATTTTTACTACCACTGTTCAACAATTATATGTAATTAAAATTCCTGATATAATAGTTGACAGCAGGGCGTTCCAGCACCAACCAAGAGTAACTGAGTGCTTACAGTGTTGTGCCAACACCAACAACTAAGGGGCCTATTTCTGCAGAGTATATACGGCAGGTCCCTACTTTCAAACATCCAACTTACAAACGACTCCTACTTGCAAACGAAAGAAGACAACAGGAAGTGAGAGGAAATCTACCCCTAGAAAGGAAAATTCTCTCCTGTAAGAATAAATATGGGAGAAAGGGGTCTCATCTGTACTGATGCTTTATCAGCAATCATTGTTTCAAGAAAAACACCACATTTCAAAAACAGTTGTCATTGGGACGGAAAGTGAGGTGAAATGTTCTGAACAGGGGCACAGACAGCAAAACAAATGTTACAGGGGTGATAACCCTTACCTATGTTTCCCAAAAAGTTTAAAAATAGATTTTTGGGCTGGAGCTACACTTCAACAATGTACCTGTTCAAAATTACAAACACATTCTACATAAGAACAAACCTACAGTCCCTGTCTTGTATGCACCGCCTGTATACGGCTGTTCAGAGTATATAGGTCCTTTTTTATTTTATGTGCGGGGTTCCCCTTAATATCCATACAAGACCCAAAGGGGCTGGTAATGGGCTGGGGTAGGGGGGGGGTCATGGGGTAGCTATGCCATTTTTCTTAAAGAATTTCATCCATATTACCGGGACCAGACATTACATTAAAGCCGCAAGCAGTTTTAAATGGCTTTTTTTTCCTTTAGAAGTGTCATTTTGTGCAGGGACAGTTCTAAACACGGGAAACACGTGGCACTTCACAGGCATACTTTAGACACCCCCCAGGTACGATATTTAAAGGAATATTTGACTTTTTTTTTTTCACTTTATGCATCATTAAAATGACTGCTCCCGAAAAACGACCGTTTTTAAAACTTCTTTTTGCATTGATACATGTCCCCTGGTGCACAACCCGGGTTCCCAAACCCTATTTATGACAATAACATGCATAATAGTTGTTATAATTAGCACTTTAGAATTCGAACGTTCGCATCCATTGTATTTAATAGGGTTCTAATGTTCGTTCGAACTTTCGGTCCGTTCGCGGGTTCTGGTGCGAACCGAACCCGGGGGTGTTCGGCTCATCACTATCTGTCACATAAAAAAAAGATGTGAAATGGCTGTCACGGATGTCGATCGCAAGGCAAGTACATATGCTGTATGTCATTGTCCACTTACCACAACACCTGCCACGAGTGGCACGACACCGGCCACGAGTGCCACGACACCAGCCACGAGTGCCACGTGACCTGCCACGAGTGCCACGTGAACGGCCATGAGTGCCACGTGACCTGCCACGTGACCTAGTTGTGGATTGTCTACTTGCCACGTCACCTGCCACAAGTTATGGGGCTCCTAGCACCAAGTGACCCCCAGATATGGGCGATATTTCAAGTACTTTTCTGCAGCAGAGAATTACATTTTGTGACCCGACTTTGGGGCCACGTATCTCGGGGCCACTTATAGCTAGAAACCCCAAATTTGGTATGCAAACACAGTAGAACTAGCATTACAACGGGGTTACTTGGTGATAGAAACCCCAAATTTGGGGTTATTGTAGTGCCAGTTGTAATGTGTTTACATACCAAATATTTTGGGATTTCTAGTTATAAGTGGCCCCGAGATACGTGGCCTCAAAGTCGGGTCACAAAATTTAATTCTCTGCTGCAGAAAAGCACTTGACAGATCGCCCCTATCTGGGGGTCACTTGGTGCTAGGAACCTCATAACTTGTGGCAGGTGACGTGGCAAGTGGACAATCCACAACTTGGTCACATGGCCGGTCACGTGGCACTCGTGGCCGGTCACGTGGCACTCGGACAATGACATACAGCATATGTACTTGCCTTGTGATCGACATCCATGACAGCCATTTCACATCTTTTTTTTTATGTGACAGATGTAAGTAACTAACCATCTTTCAAAATTTATAATTCAAATAGAAAAGATTAGAACAGAATAGAAAAAAATATAATTTAATAGAATAAAATAGAAAGAATATGCAACCATCTTATGAAATTCGAATTTCGAATAGAATAAATTTGAATTTCGAATAGTAGGAATTAAAAAAAAATGTAATTAATTAATTTTAACTTTGGATAGAATAGATTAGAATAGAAATAGAGAATACACTAGAAAACAATAGAATAGAATATAGATACTATCTATTTCATGTTTAATTTTTTTTGCAGATTACTATTTTTTACATAAGATCTCCTGCAGACTATTAGCATTTATTTTATTTTTTTGCAGATCTCCTGCAGACTATTATTATCTATTTAGTTTTCTCACCAGGTCTCATGCAGACTATTAGCATCTATTTCTTTTTTTAGCAGATCTCCTGTAGACTATTAACAGCCATTTTACTTCTTTTTTTTTTGCAGATCTCCTGCAGACTGTTAGAATCAATTTCATTTTTTTTTCAAAGTCGGGTCGCAAAATATTTTCGAATCCGCTTTAAATAGTATCAACATGATTCGAAATTATTTCAACCGCATTTAAAACTATTTCAACCGCATTTGAAACTATTTCAACCGGATTCAAAAATATTTTGTGGGTTTTTCTTTGCATCCCAAACTATTTTCCTGGCAGTTGTGGCTGAACATTTAGTTGTTCTACCTGACCGTGACTTGGTTTCAACAGAACCCCTTATTTTCCACTTTTTGATTAGAGTTTGAACACTGCTGATTGACATTCTCAATTCCTTGGATATATTTTTATATTCCTTTCCTGTTTTATACAGTACAACTGAATTTTCCCGCAGATCCTTTGACAATTCTTTTGCTTTCCCCATGCCTCAGAATCCAGAAACATCATTGCAGCACTGGATGAAAGATGCAAGGGTCTGTCGGGAGTCCAGAAACGCATTGACTTTTTATACACACACACTAATTACAAGCAAACAGATCACACGTGAGGATGGTTACATTTAATAGTCATTCAAACCCCTTTGTGTTAACTTGTGTGCATGAATCAGGCCAATATCACCAGGGTATGTAAACTTTTGATCAGGGTCATTTAGGTAGTTTCTGTTGCCATTATGATTTAAAAACAGTAAACACAGATGATTGATAATAAATGGTTTCAGCCAAACACTAACCATGAGTGAAAGAAATGTTTTTGTGTTATCATTTAAATTCTCTGAAAAATGGCCAAGAAATCATAAATTCTGCCAGGGCATGTAAACTTATGCGCACAACTGTATATACTAGACTGTATATATATATATATATATATATATATATATATATATTAAATACACTGCCACTAACTAACTAACCTGCTGGCCTAATCTAGCTCAATCTATCTCCGTCCACTGTTACAAACTATACACGGCCGCTATGCAGCTAAGCAGCCTTATATAGTGTGGAGTGTGGACTTAGTCCCCCTGAGCCATAATTGGCCAAAGGCACCCTGCCTTTGGCCAATTATGACTCTCACAGCAAAGTGCGCTGTGATTGGTCAAAGCATGCAGGTCAGGTGCATGCTTTGGCCAATCATCAGACATCAATGCACTGCGATCTCGCAGTGCATTATGGGGCGTTCCATGGCGCTTGAATTTGCCGCGAACGACCCATAATATTCGCTGTTCGGCAAACAGGCGAACACCCGACTTACTTAAGTTGGACTCGAACATCGAGCTCATCCCTAATCTCCATTTTTTTTAAATGACGAGTCACTTTAAACTATGAAATATGGCATAATTATATAAGGCTAGGTCGCTGAAAACTTGGCTGCTGGCTCTGACGGTATTGTTCTGATCATTACACTTTCATGCCTAGTGAGTTTTATCTTTCATCTGGCCTAAAGGTTGCATATAGAGTTCAGGTAATATCTACGCATTCACTTACATTGACTCCCTAGCAAGAGAGAACACTAAAGCCCTGTACACACGATTGGTTTTACCGATGAAAACAGTCCGATGGATTTTTTTCATCAGACAAACCGATCGTGTATGGGACCCATCGGCCTTTTTTCCATCGGTTTTAAAAAATAGAACATGTTTTAAATTTTTCCGATGGATCAAAACCGATAGCAAATTCTGATCGTCTATGGGCAAGTCCATCGGATAAAAAACCCACGCATGCTCAGACTGAATTAGGAGATGGGAGCGCTCGTTCTGGTAAAACTAGCGTTCCTAATGGAGAGAGAACATTCGTCCTTCTGCAAGTTTGGAGATGTTGTAGTGCTAGTTCTTCTGTGTTTGCATACCAAATATGGGGTTTCTATAGCTAAGTGACCCCGAGATACGTGGACCCAAAGTCGGGTCGCAAAATGTCAAGCACTTTACTGGAGCAGAGAATGACATTTTGCGACCCGATTTTGGGGCCACATATCTCGGGGCCACTTGTAGCTAGAAACCCCAAATTTGGTATGCAAACACAGTAGAACTAGCACTACAACATCTCCAAATATTGGGTTTCTATCACCAAGAAACCCCAAAATACATGGACCCAAAGTCGGGTCGCAAAATATTTTCGAATCCGGTTGAAATAGTATCAACATGATTCGAAATTATTTCAACTGCATTTGAAACTATTTCAACCGGATTAGAAAATATTTTGTGACCCGAATTTGGGTCCATGTATCTCGGGGTTACTTGGTGATAGAAACCCCAAATTTGGGGTTATTGTTTTTCTAGTCTATTTTCTATTTTATTATAATCTTTTCTATCCAAAGTTAAAATTAATTAATTAATTAAAAAATTTGAATTCATACTATTCGAAATTCAAATTTATTCTATTCGAAATTCGAATTTCAGAAGATGGTTGTATATTCTTTCTATTTTATTCTTCTAAATTATATATTTTTTCTATTCTGTTCTAATCTTTTCTATTTGAATTATACATTTTGGAAGAAGGTTATTTACTTACTTATATACATCTGTCACATAAAAAAAAGATGTGAAATGGCTGTCACGGATGTCGATCGCAAGGCAAGTACATATGCTGTATGTCATTGTCCACTTACCACAACACCTGCCACGAGTGGCACGACACCGGCCACGAGTGCCACGACACCAGCCACGAGTGCCACGTGACCTGCCACGAGTGCCACGTGAACGGCCATGAGTGCCACGTGACCTGCCACGTGACCTAGTTGTGGATTGTCTACTTGCCACGTCACCTGCCACAAGTTATGGGGCTCCTAGCACCAAGTGACCCCCAGATATGGGCGATATTTCAAGTACTTTTCTGCAGCAGAGAATGACATTTTGTGACCCGACTTTGGGGCCACGTATCTCGGGGCCACTTATAGCTAGAAACCCCAAATTTGGTATGCAAACACAGTAGAACTAGCATTACAACGGGGTTACTTGGTGATAGAAACCCCAAATTTGGGGTTATTGTAGTGCCAGTTGTAATGTGTTTACATACCAAATATTTTGGGATTTCTAGCTATAAGTGGCCCCGAGATACGTGGCCTCAAAGTCGGGTCACAAAATTTAATTCTCTGCTGCAGAAAAGCACTTGACAGATCGCCCCTATCTGGGGGTCACTTGGTGCTAGGAACCCCATAACTTGTGGCAGGTGACGTGGCAAGTGGACAATCCACAACTTGGTCACATGGCCGGTCACGTGGCACTCGTGGCCGGTCACGTGGCACTCGGACAATGACATACAGCATATGTACTTGCCTTGTGATCGACATCTATGACAGCCATTTCACATCTTTTTTTTTATGTGACAGATGTAAGTAACTAACCATCTTTCAAAATTTATAATTCAAATAGAAAAGATTAGAACAGAATAGAAAAAAAATATAATTTAATAGAATAAAATAGAAAGAATATGCAACCATCTTATGAAATTCGAATTTCGAATAGAATAAATTTGAATTTCGAATAGTAGGAATTAAAAAAAATGTAATTAATTAATTTTAACTTTGGATAGAATAGATTAGAATAGAAATAGAGAATACACTAGAAAACAATAGAATAGAATATAGATACTATCTATTTCATGTTTAATTTTTTTTGCAGATTACTATTTTTTACATAAGATCTCCTGCAGACTATTAGCATTTATTTTATTTTTTTGCAGATCTCCTGCAGACTATTATTATCTATTTAGTTTTCTCACCAGGTCTCCTGCAGACTATTAGCATATATTTATTTTTTTAGCAGATCTCCTGTAGACTATTAACAGCCATTTTACTTCTTTTTTTTTGCAGATCTCCTGCAGACTGTTAGAATCAATTTCATTTTTTTTTCAAAGTCGGGTCGCAAAATATTTTCGAATCCGCTTTAAATAGTATCAACATGATTCGAAATTATTTCAACCGCATTTAAAACTATTTCAACCGCATTTGAAACTATTTCAACCGGATTCAAAAATATTTTGTGTGTTTTTCTTTGCATCCCAAACTATTTTCCTGGCAGTTGTGGCTGAACATTTAGTTGTTCTACCTGACCGTGACTTGGTTTCAACAGAACCCCTTATTTTCCACTTTTTGATTAGAGTTTGAACACTGCTGATTGACATTCTCAATTCCTTGGATATATTTTTATATTCCTTTCCTGTTTTATACAGTACAACTGAATTTTCCCGCAGATCCTTTGACAATTCTTTTGCTTTCCCCATGCCTCAGAATCCAGAAACATCATTGCAGCACTGGATGAAAGATGCAAGGGTCTGTCGGGAGTCCAGAAACGCATTGACTTTTTATACACACACACTAATTACAAGCAAACAGATCACACGAGAGGATGGTTACATTTAATAGTCATTCAAACCCCTTTGTGTTAACTTGTGTGCATGAATCAGGCCAATATCACCAGGGTATGTAAACTTTTGATCAGGGTCATTTAGGTAGTTTCTGTTGCCATTATGATTTAAAAACAGTAAACACAGATGATTGATAATAAATGGTTTCAGCCAAACACTAACCATGAGTGAAAGAAATGTTTTTGTGTTATCATTTAAATTCTCTGAAAAATGGCCAAGAAATCATAAATTCTGCCAGGGCATGTAAACTTATGCGCACAACTGTATATACTAG
This sequence comes from Rana muscosa, assembly GCA_029206835.1. Classification (NCBI taxonomy): domain Eukaryota; kingdom Metazoa; phylum Chordata; class Amphibia; order Anura; family Ranidae; genus Rana; species Rana muscosa. The sequence continues at coordinate 866,228,999 of CM055122.1, forward strand.
ACTGTATATATATATATATATATATATATATATATATATATATATATATATATATTAAATACGCTGCCACTAACTAACTAACTAACCTGCTGGCCTAATCTAGCTCAATCTATCTCCGTCCACTGCTACAAACTATACACGGCCGCTATGCAGCTAAGCAGCCTTATATAGTGTGGAGTGTGGACTTAGTCCCCCTGAGCCATAATTGGCCAAAGGCACCCTGCCTTTGGCCAATTATGACTCTCACAGCAAAGTGCGCTGTGATTGGTCAAAGCATGCAGGTCAGGTGCATGCTTTGGCCAATCATCAGACATCAATGCACTGCGATCTCGCAGTGCATTATGGGGCGTTCCATGGCGCTTGAATTTGCCGCGAACGACCCATAATATTCGCTGTTCGGCAAACAGGCGAACACCCGACTTACTTAAGTTGGACTCGAACATCGAGCTCATCCCTAATCTCCATTTTTTTTAAATGACGAGTCACTTTAAACTATGAAATATGGCATAATTATATAAGGCTAGGTCGCTGAAAACTTGGCTGCTGGCTCTGACCTTCTTTATTGTTTCTTGTGATCTCATGAATAATTTGATCTATTCTTAAAGCCAGACCTCACTAATTTTAAAAATGATTTAGAATCCATATATTATTATTTTTTATTTTTTTTCTTTGTGGCCTTTTTTTTTTTGGTGTCAAGTTCTCCTAACAACATATGTTTATTTTATTTTTCCCTCAAGGAGGTTGGTGTCCCTTGTTAATTACACATTGTATTTATGAAATGTTCTTGCTACTCACACAATAAAAACACATCAGGCGGAGGGGCATGCTGGGAGCTCACTGTGACAGACATGTCCTGCTGAGGCTCCCCTTTTCTCGGGACTTCGCGGCCAGCATACACACCCGAATGGAAGGGTAATTATTTCAAAAGCTTACCCTGGTCTTCCTCAGTGCCCTGGGAACGTTTTAAGATGGTTAAAGGAGCTGTCCGGGGAAAAAATAAGGTGAAACCCCTCAGAGATAATTCATCTAGAGGCCTCAGTAAAATGGAACAGGCTAAATCACCTCACACGATCTCACCTCATGCTGCCAGGCAGCAGCAGCAGTTACCTCATGAACTATATGATACAGACTGTGAGGACAGCGCCATCTGCCAGCCACAACAGACAGGCTCTTTACACCCAAATGTTTTAATTCAAATAGAAAAATGCTACAGAAGGCATTAAAGCAGACCTCCGACCATATTACTGAGAAATTAACAAAAGAAATCCGTGACTTAGGTCAGCTCACGGCTGAATTAGAAAACAGAGTGGATGACATAGAAACGAATGTAATGACTCATGAAACTGAATTGGACACACTTAAAGATGAAAATTTCTCGCTGCAAACTCGTTTAGAAGATTTTGAAAATCGCGCACGTCGTTCAAACCTCCGCATTAGAGGTATACCGGAGTCTATTATTGATCTACAATCGACAATTACTGCCCTATTTCAAGAGTTATCACCATCAATTCCAATTGAGAGACTGGAAATAGACAGAATACATTGAGCATTAGCACCACGCAAATCTGAAGGTCCCCCCCGCGACATAATTGCGAAATTCCATTTCTTTCGCACCAAAGAGCAGCTCATGGTCGCTGCAAGGAACAAAGAATCCCTCATCTTCCAAGGCCACCCATATCAGATCTTTGCTGACCTTTCCCCAATATCAGTCGCTAAACGGCGCTCGATGAAACCCTTATTACAAAACCTACAACAACATCAGATCCCATACCAATGGGGGTTCCCTTTTTCACTTCGCTTCACATATCAAGGCACCAAGTACTCATGCAAAACCCCTGATGAACTACAGAACACCCTACAAAAACTTCATCTCTGCGAAAGTCCTTCAGCTGGCCCTCGCCGACGAACAGCATCCAGTTCTCCACAAAATGTATACAAAATCAAAAATGACAGAACCAGACAAAGCCCATCGAAGAGGGGTCGATTCAACTCTCCAAACCAAGTTACTCCAGACTCAATGGACTGAATGCATTTTGCATATCAAATTGAAATTCACTCAATATTTTTGATCTTTCATCCACTTTTTGGATGCTAAACACTTAATGTCATTTAACCATCCTGAATTTACTTCCCTTAAGCAGGTTATGGTCTAATTTTATATATTTTTTATTTTAATTTTTTATTATTATTATTTTTTATTATTATTATTATTATTATTTTTTTTTTTTTAATACTTTATTTTTATTTATTTATTTATTTATTTTTTATTTTCCAATTTTTATCCCCTTTTTGGTCTAGGATAATTGACGTTTTAAATTATCCCCCAAAAAATTATATTCTCATAACACCCTTCCCTCCTCATCCTATCCTTCCTCACCTCACCCCCCTCTATCCCCTCTATCCCTTCTACTTCCCACATTTTACCCCCTCCTACCCGCCCCTTTCCCCTAATCCTTTCCTACCCACAACAAGGGTTCTATATTATTTTTGTACAAAATTGTTTACTGAATAGAAGTAAATATTACTAATATATTAGTAATAATTGGATATTTTATTTATTTTTCATCCTAATTAATAAGGACATTACTGCCTCTCCTACAACTGGCAACCCAGAGGTAACCTGTATAATTCAACAAAATTTATAATCTAACACTCTCCCCCTGAAACCATAAAACACAATTGTTAGATTAAAATTTTACATGTACTAATGTTGAACATATAATATTTTCTTATATTTGATTCATTTTTGCTTACTTCCGCCCAGTTTGGGTGTCATAATATATTTTTCTTCTCTAGATATATTTTTGGTCGTGAGGGACCCGAGAAACTGTCACTGCTCCCTCCATTTTTCTGTCTTTGGACTCTCCCCACACCTTTTTGTGTGAGGAGCCTCCCTGGTCAGACTCTGTGCCTCCGAGCTTGCACTTTTGCATGCTCGGAACGCCAACGTTTTACCTTCTTGCGTTCTAAACGTTTCTTGTTAATTATTTGTTTAATAATGACTCTCATTTTCTCTTTCTTTCTCAACATTCTGTCTCCACTTTCCCTTTTCTCTTTGCTCCTCCCCGGGGTAAGTATGGATTTTCAATTGTTTTTAGATATGTCTTATAATATTTTCTATAAAATTTCATGATGGCTCCTTTAAATATTCTTACCTTAAATGTCCAAGGTCTAAATGTTCCACAAAAACGAACCAAAGTTTTTAGATCATTATCTTCTTCAAAGGCGCATATAATTTGCCTCCAAGAAACCCATTTCACTGAAACCTCGACACCTAAATATTTTGGTACAGCTTATCCCCAAGTTTTTACTGCTTCAGCTAAAACTAAACGAAGGGGAGTGCTAATTGCATTTCATAGAGCTACACCCTTCTCTCTTCTGACAGAAATCAAAGACCCAGAAGGTCGCTATCTCATTATTACAGGGCATCTATGTGATACGCTAATCACAGTAGTATCCTATTATGCTCCTAATAAAAATCCGACAGCATTCCTCTCCCATTTGTTCCAGGTAATAGAGACTCATAAAATGGGCACACTTTTGATCTGTGGAGATTCGAACCAAGTTCTATACCCTTATTTAGATAAGTCCCCAATTCCTATCACTTCCAATTCTCAATCTCGTAGGTTCCAAAGACTTCTACAACAACATTCCTTGCTAGATTCCTGGCGAGAAATCAATCCCACGAAACGTCAATATTCCTTCTATTCCCATCCACATAAGTCTTTTTCCCGTATCGACCATATACTAATCTCTATTAGTATGTCCCCGGAAATGCTCACATCATCTGTAATACCCTTTACATGGACTGATCATTGTGCAATACTTTCTACTTTCACTTCCCTCATACCCAAACATCAAGACCCCACATGGTACATAAATGATTCAACTCTATCCCATCCATCACACTCTACTGACTTAGAAATAGCCATAAAAGACTATCTGAAAAATAATAAAACCCCTGATATTTCTCCATTAACATTATGGGAGGCACACAAACCCGTCCTTCGAGGAATCTGCTTACGCCAAGCATCATATCTTAAAAAAGAAAAAAAGAAGCTACAACTAATATTAGAAACAAAATTTAACACTTGCCACGCAAATTTTCAAGCGAATCCTACCCCTGTGACAAAAAATCAACTAGGTGAAGCTAGCCTAAATCTTGATCTTTTCCTATCTGAATCCGCAGATAAAACCATACGCAAATCCAACCATAAATTTTATATTAAAGCTAACAAGCCTGGCACTCTTCTCGCTCGAGCACTTAAAAAATTAAACAACCCATACAAACCGATTCGATTAAAATTACCTCATAATACTTACACCAGTAATCCAGAAAAAATTCTACAAACCTTCCACAAACACCTTACATCTTTATACAACAATCAGGGATTTTTTGACCGATCCGCTGCAGAATTATTTTTTTCACAAACCAAACTTCCAAAGATTCCTTTAACTCAACATGAACATCTTGAAAGTCCCATTACAACTGCAGAGGTTGAATTGGCCATTAAATCCCTTAAACCAAATAAACGCCCGGGTCCTGACGGCTTCTCTGCTCTATATTATAAAAAATTTACTCATCTTCTTGCGCCATTGCTGACAGATGCTTTCAATTCACTTCTGAACAACCAATCCTTTCGTCCTGAAACCTTAACAGCAATAATCACAATGATCCCCAAACCTCATTCAGATGATTCATCTTGTGTTAATTACAGGCCCATATCCCTGCTTAATCTTGATATCAAACTACTAGCGAAAATTCTAGCAACTCGTTTGAACAATATTATTGGTTCATTAATAAATAAAGACCAAGTTGGTTTTATTCCTTTTCGCCAAGCAGCTGATAACGTACGCAGGGCAACTTTATTAATCCAAGCAGCTAATACACGGCGAATACCTATGTGTCTTCTGTCGTTAGATATTAAAAAAGCATTCGACACAGTATCATGGCCCTATCTACATTTTGCTTTACAAAAATGGGGGTTCGGTCCTCACTTTCTTAACTGGGTTTCATCACTATATAATAATCCCAAAGCCTATATTAAATATGCTGGATATAAATCTGGTTGCTTTAACATAAATAGAGGTACACGTCAGGGTTGTCCACTCTCCCCACTTTTATTTGCCCTACTTATTGAACCCCTAGCTCAGGCTATACGATCTGACCCTTCAATCAAAGGGATAGACTTAGCTGGTCATCAGCACAAATTATGTTTGTTTGCTGACGATATACTAATATTTATGTCTTCCCCTCATATTTCTGCTCCCAACCTTATAAGTAAGCTAGATCATTTTGCACAGATATCTGGACTAATTATCAACTCTCAAAAATCTACAGCCTTAAATATCTCCTTACCTCCCCATACTTTACAACAAGCACAAACTTCCCTCCCATTCTCCTGGTCTACATCGCACCTGACCTACCTAGGAATTACTCTTACTCCCAATTTAACTGAATTCTTCTCAGCTAACTTTCCGCCATTACTAAAGCAAATTACCAATCTCCTTAAACAATGGTCTTCTTTACCAATCTCATGGATTGGTAAAATAAACGTAATAAAGATGACTATTTTACCCAAGATACTATATCTATTTCGGGTTTTGCCCATTCCAGTTCCAGCATACTTTCTTAGAAATCTTCAACGCAAAACACTAGCGTTCATCTGGGGCTCTTTAAAACATCGTTTTTCTAAACACACACTCTACCTTCCCAAACTTAAAGGTGGACTAGGATTCCCCAATTTCGTCTCTTACTACCATGCAGCTCAAATAGCATGCATCCCCAAATATCACGCAAAATACGAAACCCCACTCTGGGTTGCAATTGAAGCAATTGACTGTGATCCATTTTATATAACAAATTTAATTTGGTCCAAACCCTCAGATCATAAAAATATAAAAAATAAGATTACCAAACACACAGTTACTATCTGGGATAAATTTAAACTTATCAAAGGACTACAATCTCCTCATGTTCCCCTTCTATCATTTATTAGAAACCCACTATTCTACCCAGCCTGCACATTCCCTAATTCATTTAAAAAATGGATCTCCTCTGACATAACGCAACTCTGTGATTTATCGACATCTACCTCACTTATAACATTTCCTGAACTAAGTGATAGGCATCAACTCCCCCAATCAGAACTTTTCCGATATCTGCAGATCAAAAAAATTTTCATGCCATATATACAAAATATGAGTAAGCTCAACGAACTCACACAATTTGAACATATATGTAAACACAAACCTCACTCTAAGGGTCTCATATCAATAATATATAAACACCTTATTACTTTGCCTACTGCAGACCCACCATCATACGTGGCAAAATGGGAGAGAGACCTTGGACTTCAGTTGGAACCATCCGATTGGGATAAAATTTGGACCACAACAAAATCATCTTCACAAAATATAATAGCTCTAGAGACAAATTATAAAGTACTTTTGCGCTGGTATTTGGTTCCTGTCAGAATCGCGAAATATATTCCGCAATACTCCCCACTCTGCTTCCGTGGCTGTGGTGAACTAGGATCACACATACACATATTTTGGGATTGTCCCGTTACAAAATGTTTTTGGAAAGAGGTTTTTCTTATCCTCTCTACCTTATTCAAAAAAACAATCAAACCTGACCCTTCAATTGCACTACTAAATCTAAAACCGACTTCTATTTCCCACACTCAATTCAAACTCCTTCTACAAATCACTACTGCAGCAAAGCAGACAATCGCCAAAGCGTGGAAAACCCCAACATTAATGATCTCAGAAACCAAAACCAGAATAAACCAAGCCATGACCCACTCAAAAACGGAAGCCATTACCAATGATAATATTGGAAAATTTGAAAAAATCTGGAATCCTTGGGTGACTAATTTTTTCCCTCCCAACTTTGACATCACATTATTAAGACCTTGGTAATATAACTACTAATAGCTATTTAATATACTAATATTATCAGACCAACATTATAAGATACCCCGGGGACCTTTTCGACCTTTTCTATCTTTTCTACCTACTATCTTTATTTTTTTTCTCTTCTTCTTCTTACCCTTCCCTCTCTTCTATCTTCGCTCTTTAGCTCTTTTTTTGTTGTTTTTTCTTTCTTAGCATATATTGTTATTATATGCAAAAATGGTAGCAACATTTTTATTTTTTTTTAAGTTTTTTATTTATCAGTATATTTCAGCTTTAGAGCTCCTTTGAAACAATACAAACCTTATATATTACAATAACATTATATGAGGTCGAGCAATTATGACCCTTCATTTTTTCTTTATAAATCCTTATATTACCTTACATGTTATATATTATTACTAAATCTGGTTTGTAATTACTAAATTCAACACTAAGCATATATTTTAGCAAGTCTCCAGATAATGGTCAACATATGTTAAACTTAAATTACTGTTTTTTTTCTCCTCTTCTGTTGTTGTTGCCTTCAAAAATCACTGGAGCTTGACATAAATCTAATTTGTGTTCTCCTTAACTGCTACTATTTATAGTGACTATGTTTATTGACAATATATGCTTGTAATTTAGAAAATTTAATAAACAAATTTGACAAGAAAAACAAAAACAAAAAAAACACATCAGGCAAGTATTTTGGCTGAAATCAAATCTCCATTTATTCTGGCAAAACAAAAAAATAAACCCGAAGGGCAACAATTGGAAAATTAGCGGAATATATGAAGACTTTGGACCCCAAAGGCAGACATTACTATGATGAACAATAAAATAAACAACATAAGGAAATCAGGAGCAGCAGCCGAAGACATACATCATCCCAAGCTGTGGTACTCCTACAAACTGCAACTTCTGGAAGAGCAGCTTGAAGCCAGGGAATCACCTTCTGCTCTTCCCTGTAGCCTTCCCTCCACGCTTCTCTGCAGCGTTCCTTCCATGGCCCCGTCCACACACCCTTGCAGGCTGTGCCACTGTTGGTGGTTATGTGGCAGGAGGAGGAGGAGAAGGAGGAGAAGGATGGGCCAGATGGCAGAGATGAGTGGCCTCTGTCAGCTGCCCCCTCCCCCCGTGTGAATGGCTGTGTATATAAGATGCTCACAGAGGGCACGTTGTCCCGCCTCCATTTGGAACAACTTTTCGGCCAGGTAGGCACTAAAGCCCTCAACAGGGTTGAGGGGGGCCCTCATGATGGCAGCAGTGCCACGTATCTTCTGAAGTGACTCCTCCTCCACCGGTGTCATCCGCCGATGTTTTTTCGGTCTGACGTGGAGGGGAGCCACTTGTGACTGTGTGCTGCCACAAGGCCTGGGGACCTGCTGCCTGCCACTTGGCCCTGCCTCCTCCTGGCTGCCACTCACCCCTGCCTCCTCCTGCCTGCCACATTCCTGCACCTCTTCCTCCTGGCTAACCTCATCCTGTGTAGAAAAAAGGGACATAGTTTGATATTTTGTTGAATCAATCACACACAATTTTTATCTCATGACTGTTGCAATTTGAATGTTCAATAAATTGAAAAGACTTTCATTCTGACCCCGTTTTTTTTAGATACTGTACCAATCATTTCTGGCCACTTTTTAAAAATATATATATATATATTTTTGGGGTTAATTAGTGAAGAAAAAATCTAGTTCACAATAGTACATTGAGGGCAATAAATATGTTTGAAAATATTATACCTGGCTGAAGATGCGCAGATCCGGCTCTTCCAGCTCAGGTGGCTCCTCCTCCCCCTCTGCAGGGGTGGAGGGAAGGGTGGAAGGAACGCTGGAGGGAGGGGTGGAAGGAACGCTGGAGGGAAAGGTGGAAAAAAGGGTTGAGGGAAGGCAGGAAAGTGATTCCCTGGCCTCAATCTGGTCTTCCAGAAATTGCAGATGCTTGTAGTACTACAGCTTGGGCTAAAGTACTTTATCTGTTGCTGCTCCTGATCTCATAGAAGCGCGGACTGCTGTGTAGCTTTTTTTGTAAGCATTCCGCATTTTGTTTATCTTATTGTTCATCATAGTGTAGTCAGCCTCTGGGACCCAGGTCTTCATATATTCCGCTAATTGGTTAATTGTTGCCCGACGTACACCACTCTTGTGGTAAGAAGGATGTTGGAGCTCCCACAGGTTGTGCAATTCTTTGTATTTGTCAATGAATAACAACATAATGTCAGGCTCCCTTAGTTTATGCATACTTATTTCTGCAAGATAAAACACAATAAAAAAACAGTAGAGGTCAGCTTCAATTGTCATAATCTTATCCCAATATAGGCCTTTACAATCAGGAACCATTATAGGCCACTGCAGGCCCAAGTTTCATTCTTACCTTAGTTGTTTTTTTTCGTCACTTCCGGTCGTTCTTATTCCGCGCAACCATAACCTTGTTTCCCATTTATATACCCTGCGCATGCGTGTAACTCCGCCCGCGTCGCCCGCCCATGACGTTCTTTTTCTGCATTTCCCCGCCCCTTCTTGTTCAGCGCACAGTGGGCGACGAGGACATGTCGGTGACACAGGTGCGTGCTTTATTATTAAGTATCGACGGGGAAAGCCCAGAGGCGGGAATGTTTCGATCCAGGAAGAAAAGATACAAGGCGACTAATATGTCATTTGCTGAGATAGCGGAGATGGTGGAAATCCTGCAGAGGAAGGATTACGATGGGAAGCATGGGCCATACGACACCCCTAATCTCCGGAAGTCTCAAATACTGGACAAAGTGGCGAGGAGTCTCTATCAGAAATTTGGGGTCAGGAGATCCAAGGAGCAGCTCCGTAAAAGGTGGTCTGACCTGAAGCTGAGGGAGCCGGAGCAGTATAGGAAGCTTAAAAAATGCCTGGAAAAAAGTATGTTTATTTCCTGTGTTATTTCAAATTGTAATATTTATTCTTGCATGTTTTGCTACATGTGCTTGGATTGTCTGGTTTCACATTGTAAAATGTCAACTTTTATGTTAAGTTGAGTGTCCACTTCTTTGGTAATGTTTTGGAGTAAACAACGATTGTCTTCAAAAGAACATGTTTTGCACATATACACGTAAACCACATGTGAAAACAACGTTTATATACATTGTGGGCTAGATGATGTGTTGTAGTTAAATAGAATGTGAAATGATAAACTGGATTCTGGGTAAAGGAGAGGACACTCAAGCAGCTGGTTACACAGCTTTTAACTCAGGAGCACTATAGTGTTCGCCACCTGAACAACCTTTTTAGGGTGTCACACACAGGTGCTCCAGTGGATACCTTGGGGTGTCTCCATGTGTGTTATTTTGGTCCAAAAATAAAAGTATTCCTGCTTTGTTGAATTCACAAAATCTCATGTGTTCATCTTGGAACTTAGCCAAAACTAACAATTGGACCCCACTTCCAAGCAAAGTTCACAATTTATGCCCTCAAAATTGTGCTAAAGGACACCTTTTGTTTGTTTCATTCTCATAGGGGAGAGGAGACTGGGAGGACACCAATGTGAGGAGCCTATGAAGCACAGACCACATAAAGAAAACCAGGATCCAAAGGCACCCCAAGATCAGCATGTGGAGGAAGAGGAGGTGGAGGAAGCGGAGGTGGAGGAAGGAGAGTTGGAGCTTATCACCACAACAGGTCAGTGTCTGTCACCACAACTTTAAGGTAAAAACAGATGTAGGCCTGCATATTTCTAAATGCCTTCTTTTTTTTTTAGGGGATGAACGTGGTGGTGTGTCCGAAACTCCAACTCCTCCATTCTCAAGTGCTAGTGCCAAAATACTTATTCAAGAAATAATGGAATGTAGTAGCGAAATGGCCATTATGAGGAATAGGATGAATGTGATTGAGCAAAAATATAAAAACATTATAGATATTTTGGGGCAAATAGTCTGAAGCCCCCCCCCCCCCCCTGTTATTTTGTATTTTTTGGCAACAAACATTTGCACTTGTTTTCCCACCAGCCAAAATTTGAAGATGCACACACAGGGGTTGATTTACTAAAGGCAAATCCACTTTGCACTACAAGTGCACATGGAAGTACAGTTGCTTTAGATCTGAGGGGTAGATCTGAAATGAGGGGAAGCTCTGCTGATTTCTATCATCCAATCATGTACAAACAAAAATGCTTTTTTTATTTTCCTTGCATGTCCCTCTCAGATCTACAGCGACTGCACTTGTAGTGCAAAGTGGATTTGCCTTTAGAAAATAAACCCCACAGTGTGTCAACATGTGCTATCTGCCATCACAGGAGATCTATGTCCCTGTTTTGGGGGTGCAACCTCTTCCTCGCTACTCAATAGTGATGAGCCGAACACCCCCGGGTTCGGTTCGCACCAGAACCCGCGAACGGACCGAAAGTTCGCACGAACTTTAGAACCCTATTAAATACAATGGATGCAAACGTTCGAAATCGAAAGTGCTAATTATAATGACTATTATGCATGTTATTGTCCTAAAAAGGGTTTGGGAACCCGGGTTCTGCACCAGGGGACATGTATCAATGCAAAAAGAAGTTTTAAAAACGGCCGTTTTTCTGGAGCAGTCATTTTAATGATGCATAAAGTGAAAAAAAAAAAGTCAAATATTCCTTTAAATATCGTACCTGGGGGTGTCTAAAGTATGCCTGTGAAGTGCCACGTGTTTCCCGTGTTTAGAACTGTCCCTGCACAAAATTACATTTCTAAAGGAAAAAAAGCCATTTAAAACTGCTTGCGGCTTTAATGTAATGTCTGGTCCCGGTAATATGGATGAAAATCTTTAAGAAAAATGACATAGCTACCCCATCACACCCCCCCTTACCCCAGCCCATTACCAGCCCCTTTGGGACTTGTATGGATATTAAGGGGAACCCCACACACAAAATAAAAAAGGCCCTATATACTCTGAACAGCCGTATACAGGCGGTGCATACAAGACAGGGACTGTAGGTTTGTTCTTATGTAGAATCTGTTTGTAATTTTGAACAGGTACATTGTTTAAGTGTAGCTCCAGCCAAAAAATCTATTTTTAAGCTTTTTGGAAAACATAGGGAAGGGTTATCACCCCTGTAACATTTGTTTTGCTGTCTGTGCAGTGTGCACCTGTTCAGAACAGTTCACCTCACTTTCCGTCCTAATGACAAATGTTTTTTGAAAATTTGGGGTTTTTATTGAAACAAGAATTGGTGATAAAGAATCAGTGGAGAGGAGACACTTTTTTTCCCATATTAACTCTTACAGGAGAGAATTTGCCTTCCTAGGGGTAGATTTCCTCTCACTTCCTGATGTATCCTTCCGTTTGCAAGGAGGAGTCGTTTGTAAGTTGGATGTTTGAAAGTAGGGGCCTGCCGTATATACTCAGCTGAAATTTGCCCCTTACATGTTGGTGTTGCCACAACACTGTGAGCCCTCACAGTTACTCTTGGTGGGCGCATGAATGGGCCCTGCTGTGAATTATTAGATCAAGAATTGTAATTGCATGCCCCTGTTGAACAGGGGCTAAAAAATTGGGCCTTTGGTGGTTGTGGTGGTGTTGACACAACACTGTAAGGCCTCACAGTTAGTCTTGGTGGGCGCAGGAATGGGCCCTGCTGTGAATTATTAGATCAAGAATTGTAATTACATGCCCCTGTTAAACAGGGGCAGAAAAATTGAGCCTTAGGCACTGCACAACACTGCAACCCCTCACAGATACTGTGTTTGGAGCACAGCAATGAGCCCTGTTGCAAAGTATTGCATCAAAAATTGTAATTACACGCCCCTGTTAAACAGGGGCTGAAAAATTGGGCCTTAGCCACTGGTGCTGGTGCCACGACACTGCAACCACTCCCAGATACTCTAGTTGGAGTGCAGGAATGAGCCCTGCTGCAAAGCATTGCATAAAAAATTGTAATAACACACCCCTGTTAAACAGGGGCTGAAAAATTGGGCCTTAGCCACTGGTGGCGGCACCCAGAAACAAAAATGTTCTTCCAAGCTATCATCGTCAATCGGATCATTGAGGAGGAGGAGGATAGTCAGTCAACATAACAGGACAAACTCTCAGCATCAGCATCAGTCTTGAAGGGATGTGACATTTGAAAATAAATTAGTCTGTTATATCAGCTTCAGGTGTTTGGTAGCTGGTGGTGATCCAAGACTGGTTCATCTTTATGAAGGTCAGTCGATCAACAGAGTCGGTGGACAGGCGCACCCTGTGATCCGTGACAAATCCTCCAGCAGCACTGAATGTGCGTTCTGAAAGAACGCTGGATGCAGGACAGGCCAGTAGCTCAATTGCATACTGTGCAAGCTCTGGCCAGTGATCCATCCTCAAGACCCAGTAAGCCAGAGGATTTTCGGTGGGGAAGGTGTCCAAGTCTGACCTTGCCCCTAGGTATTCCTGCACCATGTATATCAGACGCTGGCGATGGTTGCTGGAACCGATCATACCTTGGGGCTGCGGACTAAAGAATTGTCTGAACGCTTCGGTCAGACGGCCACCTTCCCCACCGCTCCTTCTTTGACTGACCGAAGCCTCAGCAACTCGTTGTCCAAGACCAGGAGTTTGTAACCTCCCAGTCTTTGGGAACGCGTTGCACAGACCTTTCTGCAAGGCCTCCCGGAGTTGTCTCATCCTCTGCTCCCTCTGCAACGGTAAGATAAGGTCCGCAACCTTACCCTTGTACCGTGGATCAAGGAGAGTGGCCAGCCAGTAATGGTCCCTCTCCTTGATCCGAAGAATACAAGGATCCTTCCGCAGACTTTGCAGGATCAGGGAGGCCATGCAGCGTAGGTTAGCTGAGGCATTCAGTCCGGAGTCCTCTGGGTCACTAAGGAGGACATGATCCGCAGCCACCTCCACCCAGCCACGTACAAGTCCACTGGTTTCTTGGGACTGTAAATCATCCCTAAAAGACTGCTGCTGATGATGCTGAGTGCCAGGCTCCACCTCCATGCTGACACAATCCTCCTCCTCCTCCTCCTCTTCTTCCTGTGCGATGGGTGGGACAGAAGGAACACTGTCTGGGTAAAGGGGGCCTTGAGAGGCAAGGAAGTCCTCCTCTTCCTGCCTCTGTTCTGCCTCAAGTGCCCTGTCCATTATTCCACGCAGCGTATGTTCCAACAGGTGGACAAGAGGTACAGTGTCACTGATGCATGCACTGTCACTGCTCACCATCCTCGTGGCCTCCTCAATTGGTGCCAGGATAGTGCATGCATCCCTGATCATGCCCCACTGGCGTGGTGAAAAAAAACCAAGCTCCCCTGACCCTGTCCTGGTGCCGTAGTCGCACAGGTACTCATTGATGGCCCTCTGCTGCGTGTGCAGCCGCTGCAGCATGGCCAACGTTGAGTTCCACCTGGTGGGCATGTCACATATAAGGCGGTTCTTGGGCAGGTTCAACTCCTTTTGCAGCTCAGCCAGGCGAGCACTGGCATTATAAGATCTGCGGAAATGCACACAGACTTTCCTGGCCTGCCTCAGGACATCCTGGAAGCCCGGGTACCTGCCCAAGAACCGCTGCACCACCAGGTTAAGGACGTGAGCCACACAGGGCACATGGGTCAGTTGTCCCTGTCGGAGAGCGGAGAGGAGGTTGGTGCCATTGTCGCAAACTACCATTCCTGGCTTAAGCTGGCCTGGCGTCAACCACCTCTCGGCCTGCCCCTGCAGAGCAGACAGAACCTCTGCCCCAGTGTGGCTCCTGTCCTCCAAACACACCAGCGCAAGCACGGCATGGCATCTTTTTGCCTGCGTACTTGCGTAGCCCCTTGAACGCCTACGGAGCACCGCTGGTTCCGAGGACAAAGCACAGGAAGAGGCCATGGAGGAAGAAGAAGAGGAGGGGTGGAGGATAGAGGTGTGTCACAACCAGTAGTAGCATTTTGGAGGCGTGGCGGTGGAACAACCTCCAACACTACTGCACCTTGTCCTGCATCCTTCCCAGCTGCCAAAAGAGTGACCCAATGGGCCGTGAAAGAAAGGTAACGTCCCTGTCCATGCCTGCTGGACCATGAGTCAGCGGTAATATGCACCTTACCGCTGACCGCCCTGTCCAGCGAGGCCAAGACATTGCCTTCCACATGCCGGTAGAGAGCCGGAATCGCCTTCCGTGAGAAAAAGTGGCGTTTGGGAACCTGCCACTGAGGAACCGCACATTGCACAAACTCACGGAAGGGGGCCGAGTCTACCAACTGAAAAGGCAGCAGTTGAAGCGCTAGCAATTTAGCCAAGCTAGCATTCAACCGCCGGGCATGTGGATGGCTGGGAGTGAACTTCTTTCGACGGTCCAGCAGCTGGGGCAGGGAAATTTGCCTGCTAGAATCGGACGTCGGTGTACTGCTAGCAGAGTGGCTGCAAGTACTTGGCTGTGGCACACCTAATTCTACACCTTCATTCCTCTCAGTGGAGGTTTCAGAGAGGACTGAAGGTATAGTGGGGTTGGAGATCCCAGCTGATGCGGTGCAAGGAGAGGTCCGCTTTGTTCTTTGGTGTGGGTCTTTAAGGTAGGCTTGCCAACGAGCTGCATGGCAGGTCAACATATGTCTGGTCAAGCATGTGGTGCCCAAGCGGCTGATGTTTTGGCCACGCGATATACGCTTGAGACATATGTTGCAAACAGCAGCTGTGCGATCTGATGCACTCGCCTCAAAAAAGGCCCACACCAAAGAACTTTTTGAATAACGGGCAGAGGCAGCGCCCTGCACAGGCGGAGCTCTGCGGTGTGATTCCGTCGGTGTGCTGCCCTTACGCTGGCCACCCAAGGGCATCCTGCCTCGTTGGAGATGTGCCTCCTCCTCATCCTCCTCCTCCTCCTCTCTCCTATTAGGCACCCACGTGGAGTCAGTGACCTCATCATCCCCTCCCTCCTCATCACTGGAGCCAATCTGGCAGTATGCTGCAGCTGCTGGAACATGACTGCCAGATTGGTGTCCTTCTTGAGCATCCCCTCTCTCTGCTCTCACGCTACTGCCTTCCTCTAGCTGGGTATCATCATCAGACCCTTCGAAACGCTGGGCATCCTCCTGGAGCATGTACCCAACACTGTGCTCAAACAGTTCGGGGGACTCCTCAGGAGGAGGACATGGTGGGTCTAGGGAAGGAGTGACTGATGATGACATTGATACCAGGGAAGAGGACGCTTTGGCAGCTGCTTTGCCAGTACCCTGAGCCTGGGTGAGAGAGGATGAGGAGGATGAGGAGGGCTTGGTCATCCACTCTACCAAGTCTTCGGCATGATGTGGCTCAACATGTCCAGCTGCCGAAAAGAAGGACAAGCGTGTCCCATGGCCATGTGCTGATGACAATGCACCGCGTCCACGACCAGCACTGTTGCCCCCAGACACAGAGCCTGCTTGCCCTCTTTTATTGGCTCCTGACTGTCTGCCTCTCCTTGTTTGCCTTCCAGACATTCTAATGGCCTGCAGGGAGATGGGAAAACCAGCAATAAGGGCTAGCTTCAGGTGTATACTGTGCAGGAGGCTTAGCAACAATGAAACTGACACTGTCCCCTGCCTATCCTTCTCTCTCCCTACACACAAGGTTTAGCAATATGGTTCAGCACACTAGGTTTAGCAAAGATTATGACACTGACACTCTCGACTGCCTATCCTTGTCTGTCCCTACACACAAGGTTTAGCAATATGGTTCAGCACACAAGGTTTAGCAAAGAATATGAAACTGACACTCTCCCTGCCTATCCTTGTCTGTCCCTACACACAAGGTTTAGCAATATGGTTCAGCACACTAGGTTTAGCAAAGATTATGACACTGACACTCTCGACTGCCTATCCTTGTCTGTCCCTACACACAAGGTTTAGCAATATGGTTCAGCACACTAGGTTTAGCAAAGATTATGACACTGACACTCTCGACTGCCTATCCTTGTCTGTCCCTACACACAAGGTTTAGCAATATGGTTCAGCGCACTAGGTTTAGCAAAGATTATGACACTGACACTCCCGACTGCCTATCCTTGTCTGTCCCTACACACAAGGTTTAGCAATATGGTTCAGAACACTAGGTTTAGCATAGATTATGACACTGACACTCTCGACTGCCTATCCTTGTCTGTCCCTACACACAAGGTTTAGCAATATGGTTCAGCACACAAGGTTTAGCAAAGAATATGAAACTGACACTCTCCCTGCCTATCCTTGTCTGTCCCTACACACAAGGTTTAGCAATATGGTTCAGCACACTAGGTTTAGCAAAGATTATGACACTGACACTCTCGACTGCCTATCCTTGTCTGTCCCTACACACAAGGTTTAGCAATATGGTTCAGCACACTAGGTTTAGCAAAGATTATGACACTGACATTCTCGACCGCCTATCCTTGTCTGTCCCTACACACAAGGTTTAGCAATATGGTTCAGCACACAAGGTTTAGCAAAGAATATGAAACTGACACTCTCCCTGCCTATCCTTGTCTGTCCCTACACACAAGGTTTAGCAATATGGTTCAGCACACTAGGTTTAGCAAAGATTATGACACTGACACTCTCGACTGCCTATCCTTGTCTGTCCCTACACACAAGGTTTAGCAATATGGTTCAGCGCACTAGGTTTAGCAAAGATTATGACACTGACACTCTCGACTGCCTATCCTTGTCTGTCCCTACACACAAGGTTTAGCAATATGGTTCAGCACACAAGGTTTAGCAAAGAATATGAAACTGACACTCTCCCTGCCTATCCTTGTCTGTCCCTACACACAAGGTTTAGCAATATGGTTCAGCGCACTAGGTTTAGCAAAGATTATGACACTGACACTCTCGACTGCCTATCCTTGTCTGTCCCTACACACAAGGTTTAGCAATATGGTTCAGCACACAAGGTTTAGCAAAGAATATGAAACTGACACTCTCCCTGCCTATCCTTGTCTGTCCCTACACACAAGGTTTAGCAATATGGTTCAGCACACTAGGTTTAGCAAAGATTATGACACTGACACTCTCGACTGCCTATCCTTGTCTGTCCCTACACACAAGGTTTGGCAATATGGTTCAGCGCACTAGGTTTAGCAAAGATTATGACACTGACACTCTCGACTGCCTATCCTTGTCTGTCCCTACACACAAGGTTTAGCAATATGGTTCAGCACACAAGGTTTAGCAAAGAATATGAAACTGACACTCTCCCTGCCTATCCTTGTCTGTCCCTACACACAAGGTTTAGCAATATGGTTCAGCGCACTAGGTTTAGCAAAGATTATGACACTGACACTCTCGACTGCCTATCCTTGTCTGTCCCTACACACAAGGTTTAGCAATATGGTTCAGCACACAAGGTTTAGCAAAGAATATGAAACTGACACTCTCCCTGCCTATCCTTGTCTGTCCCTACACACAAGGTTTAGCAATATGGTTCAGCACACTAGGTTTAGCAAAGATTATGACACTGACACTCTCGACTGCCTATCCTTGTCTGTCCCTACACACAAGGTTTAGCAATATGGTTCAGCGCACTAGGTTTAGCAAAGATTATGACACTGACACTCTTGACTGCCTTTCCTTGTCTGTCCCTACACACAAGGTTTAGCAATATGGTTCAGCACACTAGGTTTAGCAAAGATTATGACACTGACACTCTCGACTGCCTATCCTTGTCTGTCCCTACACACAAGGTTTAGCAATATGATTCAGCGCACTAGGTTTAGCAAAGATTATGACACTGACACTCTCGACTGCCTATCCTTGTCTGTCCCTACACACAAGGTTTAGCAATATGGTTCAGCACACTAGGTTTAGCAAAGATTATGACACTGACACTCTCGACTGCCTATCCTTGTCTGTCCCTACACACAAGGTTTAGCAATATGGTTCAGCACATAAGGTTTAGCAAAGAATATGAAACTGACACTCTCCCTGCCTATCCTTCTCTGTCCCTACAAACAAGGTTTAGCAAAGAATATGACACTGACACTCTCCCTACCTATCCTTGTCTGTCCCTACACACAAGGTTTAGCAATATGGTTCAGCACACAAGTTTTAGCAAAGAATATGACACTGACACTCTCCCTGCCTATCCTTGTCTGTCCCTACACACAAGGTTTAGCAAAGAAAAAATATGACACTGTCCCTGCCTATCCTTCTCTTTCCCTGCGCCGGAACACACTACACGAGGCCGCCGCGCTGGCGGCCTTTTATAGTGTGGGGCGTGTACTAAACCCCCTCAGCAATAATTGGCCACAGGCATCCTGCCTGTGGCCAATCATTGCTCTCCTCGCTGCGGGCGCTGTGATTGGCCAAGCATGCAGGGTCACAGTGCATGCTTGGCCAATCACAGCGCCGGGATTACACTGCGATGGCGCAGTGTATTGTGGGCCGTTCACGTCACTCGAATTTGGCGCGAACGGCCCAAATCGTTCGTTGTTCGCCAAACGCGCGAACAGCCGATGTTCGAGTCGAACCTATGTTCGACTCGAACACCGAGCTCATCCCTACTACTCAAGTAGGTGAGAGGAAGGGTTTGCACCCCCAAAGCACGTCCATTGATCCCCCATGATGGCAGATAGCACATGTTGACTTTAGCCATGGGCTCACTTAGAAAAGACCCATTTGGCAACCACAAAACTGTTGTGTGCATCTTCAAATTTGGGATGGTTCAGGGGTGACATCCCCCCATCTCAGGTTTCACGTTTTCATGTTGAACTTTATAAGTTACATTGTTTTTATATGTTTGCTATTTTGACCCATGCATGTTTATGCAAAACCAAAAGAAAGCAAAAAAATTTGTATTCTTCAAAATGTGGAGCAAAACATTTCTACATTGTATTTAGTCTAAAAAAAAACGCACCTGTGGTGCACGGAGTAAAAAATATTTTGGACACTCAAAAATGTGTGGCTTGTTCTTTCTATGCTCAATATCAGTTCCGAAACTGCAAAATTAATGTTTTTTACTTGACAATTGTGCCTATTTACTAAAGACAAATACACTTGGCACTACAAGAACCTGGGAGACACATAATAAAAAAGTAAAACAGCAAGAATGACAAATCACGTTTTTCAAATATATATTTTTCATTTTTTTTTTTAAAAGGTCAGATATGGTCTGGCATTGCGATGGCCCCCCTACCCGTGAAGTACTCAACGTATTTATCACGTACTTCACGAGCACTTTGGGGGGCCAAGCCAGTACGGGCAGAGTCCAGGCCGGTCAGAATGTTCATCTCAGATAAACCGGCCTCAGGCCCAACTGAAGATATATATGTTGCAGAGTATCGTCTCAAGAAATTGTGCAATATGCAGCAGCAGTAAATTAGGTGGTTAAGTTTGTATTCCGCCATGTGGATAGCTGTCTGAAACAGGCGGAACCGGCTGGCCATTATCCCGAAGGCATTCTTCACAACCCTCCGGGCTCTGGCCAGCCGGTAATTAAAAACTCTCATCTCCGGGGTGAGGGTGCATTGGGGAAACGGCCGCATCAGGTGTGGTCCCAGTCCAAAGGCTTCATCCGCAATAAAAACAAAGGGAAGTCCATCCACGTTGTCTGCATTTGGAGGCAGTGCCCGGCCCCCAGACTGCAGATGGTGAGCGAACTCCGTCTGAGCGAACACTCCGCCATCGGACATCCGGGCGTTCTTCCCCATGTCCACATACAGGAACTCATACCGTGCCGACACCACCGTCATTAACACAAGACTATTAAAACCTTTATAGTTATAATAGAATGACCCCGAACGGGGTGGTGGCACTATGTGGACGTGCTTGCCATCAATTGCCCCTCCACAGTTGGGGAAGTCCCACCGCTGGGCAAATTGGGCAGCCACAGTCTGCCATTCCTGTGGTGTTGAAGGAAACTGTGGAGTCAAACAAAAATAATACATTAGTACTTTTGAACTTTACATTGCAAGCAGATTACACATAGACATTCTTGGCCAACATCAGTATAACATTTATTCTTTGAGGGAGTATTTAAACACAAAAATAGAAGGCCCACTTATCAGATGACTCACCCCCGCTGATGGGACATTCGAAAATATTCTAAGCGGGGGGAGGGGGTTATAGCTGATTTTGTACCCCCCAAAAAAAGGCTCTACCACTCTGCTGAACTTGAATGTGAACTAAAACATTTGGACACATTTTAGGGGGGGGGTTCAAAAATACTATAGTGCTGACAAAAAACATTGTTAAGAAAAAACTAGGCTAGGTGTGTTTGGGCCCAGGATATCACGCTGGAGAGGTTAGTGAAGGGAAATAGGCATGTAGGCCAAAAAAAGAGCCATTATAAGTAAAAACATGCATGGGGAGAAAGGGGACATTCCCAGCATATTACAATCAGGGTAATTTGGGAAGGAAGAAAGAAAGACAATACATTAGCAAACATTCACAAACTAGAATGTGATGTTAAAGGAGAAAACTTATCTTCATATAGTCCTTCTGCAGGACCTGAATGATGGCAGAACACGTTTCCGGGATAATGATCCCAAGAGCTTGGGGGGAGATGCCTGTCGAGAACTTGAGGTCCTGCAAGCTTCTCCCAGTCGCCAGGCATCTCAACGTGGCAATAAGCCTCTGCTCGTCAGTGATGGCCTGGCGCATCACGGTGTCCTGCCTCGTGATATAGGGGGACAGCAAATCCAACAGACGGTGAAAAACGGGGTCCGTCATCCGGAGATAATTCCTGAAATCATCAGGATTGTTCTCATGGATTTCCCGCAGCAGAGACATATGAGAGAATTGGTCCCGCTGGAGCAACCAATTATTGGTCCATGAACTCCTCCTCACCCTGTTCACGGACTGAACTCGGGTTACAGTGTTAACCGCAACACCAAGTCCATAGCCAGCACGAGCTCTACGATGAGAATGTACTTCAAACATGGTTTTAAACCGGTCGGCTGGTCAGAACGAACTCAAACAGAACGCACCGCGGAACAGCAAGGCCTGAGAAGAACGACCTGAAAAACAGTAACAAGCGACCAAGAAGGCACTGCAAAACAGTAACGACCTGACTGCACGCACTGAACAAATACGAACCCACAAGCACAAACTGAACACCAGGAAATGATCTGCAAAGCACGGAGACTGAAAAGCGCGAATCGACTCTCACCAAACTTTTACCAATACGGGGTAACACGAAATCAGCAAAAACAGCCCAATGGGTGGCGCCATTCGATTTGAACTTCCCCTTTAAAGTGCCGTCGTACGTGGTGTACGCCGTGTAGTTTTGGTGCGGTCGGTTTTTTGACTGATGGTGTGTAGGCAAGACTGATGGAAGTCAGCTTCATCGGATTTCCGATGGACAAAACCATCGGATGAGAATCCATAGGATATCCGATCGTGTGTACGAGGCTTTAGTGTGGCTGCTATGTTCTTTGACTCTGCATTCAGCATCTATGGAGATCAAGAATAAATGAACAAAATAAAAACACAAATTCATGCTTCAGTATGTTCATAATAAAAATTTGTAGTCCGCCTTGTGATAATTGTAACTTCAAGTAATGTGGACGGAAATTTAATAGACAGCCACAGGTTATGATGTAAACAGTTCCACAAAGAAAATAGAATTTTCAGAGTGAATATAAATAAAGAAAATTGCAGCATGACAAATGGGAATCTTTATTCATAAGGTGCTGTGACAAATCACACGAGACAACACAGAAAGGAAATTTTAGAGGACATAAAATCACCTGAACATGATGTTGCAAAGACAATTAGTTTAGCAAATTGACCTAGCAAGACGCATTAATGGCTAGGTAAATCAAATTTTATATGACAAACCTGACTGCAAAAATTTGGTTTACTGTGGCTTTGCTAATTCTCTGTTCTGGACGTTTATATGAAATAATTGATATATAACATATTTATGCTCTGTGAGTTATATGCGCATTCAGTGCCACTGTTTTTGGGAGTTTGATTTCCAAAGGGTTTATGCATGCTGGCATTTAGCCTGGCAGCACACTGCAAAAGGTCCATTGTTGCCAGAAGTTACCTTGCTGTTATTGGTTAAGGTTACAGTGCACTGGTGGCTCACAATAATATGCAGGTAACAGTCCCCAAAAACGCACATACCGTATTCTACTTTTGTATGAACTAGGGGCTTGGCAAATGTTACATAGTTACATAGTTAGTCAGGATTAAAAAAAAAGACACAAGTCCATCTAGTTCAACCAATAAAAAATAAAAATAA
The DNA here is from genome assembly GCA_029206835.1 of Rana muscosa. Classification (NCBI taxonomy): domain Eukaryota; kingdom Metazoa; phylum Chordata; class Amphibia; order Anura; family Ranidae; genus Rana; species Rana muscosa. The sequence goes on from CM055122.1 coordinate 866,252,005, forward strand.
ATCATACAATCCCATATACACAATCCTTCACCCCACAGTTGATCCAGAGGAAATCTTTTTTCCTCTAGACATAAAGAGTGTCCCCCTTGTCCTCTGTGAAGATCTTAAAGTGAATAACTCAACACCAAGTTCACTATAACAAAAAATGGGGGAAGGTGGGTAACAAACCCCGGGATTTTAACGGTGTTTAAGGTGGAAACAGTGTAAAAATACAATTACAGCATCAATAAAATCAAATATTTTATTACAAAAGTAAAAAAAAATTGGAAATTAGACCATCCATATCAAGGTTACATGTTCCACAATACAGCATGTATACAGAAACTACCACTCAACATGTTTCACTTTTTTAAGCTTCTTCAGAAGTTTCTGGTAAGATGTAACATATTTATCGGCGTATAACACGCACAGGCGTATAACACGCTCCCTAACTTTAAGAGGGAAGTTTCAGGAAAAAAACTTTCCACAGCCCCCTGCGTATAACACGCAGGCACAGTTTACCCTCTATTTTCAGGGTAAAAAAGTGAGTGTTATACGCCAATAAATACAGTATATTATGCTAGGGATGACAAAAAAGACAGGGATGAAACTTCATGTTGATTGTTTAAATTAAACAAGCAATAAAACAAATAAATGTTAAGATATTGACATATTGCCAGTGCGTAGATAATCAGAAAATGCATTGAAGGTCAAATAGATAGGAATACAAAAATATATAAATATGGGAGGGAAACAAGTCTTACCTGGGCTGCTATAAACTGTATAGAAACTTGATTGGAATTGGAAAAATTAAACGTCCCATATGTGTTCAGAAGTGAAGAAATATTCAAAAAGTAGAGTGTTTATTGTTGATATCTAACGATACCAGCAACCAACAACATTAGATATCAACAATAAACACTCTATTTTTTGAATATTTGCTCACTTTCCCACTTTCAGGGATATTAAAATTCCTTTCCTCCTGTGACCGCTTGGAATCTGACTTTTTAGGTGGGATGCTCTGAACACATATGGGACGTTAAATTTTTCCAATTCCAATCAAGTTTCTATACAGTTTATAGCAGCCCAGGAAAGACTTGTTTCCCTCCCACATTTATATATTTTTGTATTCCTATCCATTTGATCTTCAATGTATTTTCTGATTATCTACGTACTGGCAATATGCCAATATCTTAACATTGATTTGTTTATTTCTTTGCTTGTTTAATTTAAACAATCAACATGAGGTTTCATCCCTGTCTTTTTTTGCCATCCCTAGCATAATATACATCTTACCAAAAACTCCCGAAGAAGCTTAAAAAAGTGAAACGTGTTAAGTGGTAGTGTCTGTATACATGCTGTGTTGTGGAACATGTAATCTTGATATGGATGGTCTAATTTTCTCATGTTTTTTACTTTTGTAATAAAATATTCGATTTTATTGATGCTATAATTGTGTTTTTACACTGTTTCCACCTTGGACACCGTTAAAATCCTGGGGTTTGTTACCCCCCTCCCCCATTTTTTGTTATAGAGAATATTGGGATGTGGTGTTCTTTCTGATCTTTCTGCCTTAGTCTTTATTTGTACCAAGTTCACTATATGGACCACTTATATATTTGTACATGTTGATCATATCCCCCCTTAATCTCCTCTTCTCAAGAGATAAATTCAGTTCCTCTAATCTTTCCTCATAGCTGAGCTCCTCTATGCCTCTTATCAGTTTGGTTGCCCTTCTCTGCACTTTCTCCAGTTCCCCGATATCCTTTTTGAGAACTGGTGCCCAAAACTGAACTGCATATTCCAGATGAGGTCTTACTAATGATTTGTACAGGGGCAAAATTATATCTCACTCTCTGGAGTCCATACCTCTCTTAATACAAGAAAGGACTTTGCTCGCTTTGGAAACCGCAGCTTGGCATTGCATGCTATTATTAAAGCTTATGGTCTACCAAAACCCCCAGATCCTTCTCTACTATGGATCCCCCCAGTTGTACTCCCCCTAGTATGTATGATAGTTGCATATTCTTAGCCCCCAAGTGCATACCTTTACATTTATCTACAGTAAATCTAATTTGCCACACAGTTGCCCAATTAAAGCAGAGCTCCACCCTAAAGTGGAACTTCCACTCATCGGATTTCCCCCCCCTGGTGCAATTGGCACCTTTCAGGAGGGAGGGGGGTGCAGATACCTGTCTAAGACAGGTATTTGCACCCACTTCCGTGCATACAGTCTGCGGGTAGACTACGGGTAGTGCGTCACTTCCCACCCCCCCCCTGTTGTGTTCTGGGAAACACACGGCTCCGAGAACACAACGTGACCAGTGAAAGACGCGCTGCGCTGCTCGCGCGTGCGCAGTAGGGAACCGGGAAGTGAAGCCGCAACGCTTCACTTCCTGATTCCCTCACCCATGATGGCGGTGGGGGCAGCCGAGAGATGAGCAATCGCTCGTCTTCTGCTGCCGACGTCGCTGGACTCCAGGACAGGTAAGTGTCCTAATATTAAAAGTCAGCAGCTGCAGTATTTGTAGCTGCTGGCTTTTAATATATTTTTTTACGGTGGAGCTCCGCTTTAAACAGTACAATGAGGTCAGTTTTAAAAATTGGAGACATTCTGACTGTAAGGATGTTAATCCACTGCATAGCTTGGTGTCATCTGCAAAGACTGAAATGGTACTTTTAATTCTATATAAGACCCTATATAGACCCTATATAATTTATAAAGATATTAAAAAGTAAAGGTCCCAAAACTGAACCTTGGGGAAATACACTGATAACTACACTCTGAATTCTGTCTTTTAGCCAGTTTTATATCCATTTACAAACTGATCTTTCCAAGCCTTGTAGACTTTACCTTACACATTAGCCGTGTGTGGGAAACTGTGTCAAACACTTTTGCAAAATCTATGTGTACCACATTCACAGCCACCCCTCTGTCCAGGGTTTTACTTACCTCCTCATAAAAAGAAATCAGGTTTGTTTGACAACTTCTGTCTTTCATGAATCCATGATGTCTGTTGCTTAAAATATTTTTTTCTAGCAAGATCTCATCTATGTGGTCTTTTATTAAACTCTCCAGTATCTTCCCGACTATAGAAGTTAACCACTTAAGCCCTGGACCATTTTGTTGCTAAAGGACCAGACCCCTTTTTGCGATTCGGCACTGCGTCGCTTTAACTGACAATTGCGCGGTCGTGCGACGTGGCTCCCAAACAAAATTGACGTCCTTTTTTTCCCACAAATAGAGATTTCTTTTGGTGGTATTTGATCACCTCTGTGGTTTTTATTTTTTGCGCTATAAACAAAAATAGAGCGACAATTTTGAAAAAAATTCAATATTTTTTACTTTTTGCTATAATAAATATCCTCAAAAAATATATATATAAAATATATAAAAAAAAAAAATTCCTCAGTTTAGACTGATACGTATTCTTCTACATATTTTTGCTAAAAAAAATTGCAATAAGCGTTTATTGATTGGTTTGCGCAAAAGTTATAGCGTCTACAAAATAGGGGATAGTTTTATTGCATTTTTATTAATATTTTTTTTTTTTACTAGTAATGGCGGCGATCAACGATTTTTATCGTGACTGCGACATTATGGCGGACACATTGGACACTTTTGACACTATTTTGGGACCATTGTCATTTTTACAGCGATCAGTGCTATAAAAATGCACTGATTACTGTGAAAATGACACTGGCAGTGAAGGGGTTAACCTGTAGGGGGCACTGAAGGGGTTAAATGTGACCTAATGAGTAATTCTTACTGTGTGGGGGTGTGGCTTGGCGTGTGACATCACTGATCATCGTTCCCTATGACAGGGAACAGACGATCAGTGACAGTCTCACTAGGAAGCACAGGGAGAGGTTTGTTTACACTTGCCTCTCCCCGTTTTTCAGCTCTGTGACCCGGTCACGGGACACCGGCAGTGATCGGGTCCGCGGGTTCCACGGGAGCCGTCACGGAGTGCACGGCCGCGCACATTAAAGGGGGCGTACCTGTACGCCAATGTGCCCAGCCGTGCCATTCTGCCGACGTATATAGTCGTGCGGCGGTCGGCAAGCAGTTAAACCAGGCCTCGACAAACCCCGGGCGCCAGGTCGCCATTGGGGCAGCACAGCTGTGGTATCCTGTGTCTCCGTGCCCCCTCCCCTCCGCGCCGCGGGATCGCGTCGGGCCGCGCCGGCCGGTAATTGAGGCCGCGGCTTTGCGGCCTTCTGCAGGCCTATGCTTCCTTCTGTGGTCTAGCGCCATCTTGTGGTGGCCGTTGGTATTGCAACCAGCAATGCTAATGGAGTTTCCCTGTCTGTTTTCCCTGCCATCTCCTTCCCTCTAATTAGAACCCCCAAACATTATATATATTTTTTATTCTAACACCCTAGAGAATAAAATGGCGGTCGTTGCAATACTTTCTGTCACACCGTATTTGCGCAGCGGTCTTACAAGCGCACTTTTTTGGGAAAAAATAAAAAAAAAATAATAAAAAAATAAAACAGTAAAGTTAGCCCAGTTTTTTTTTATATTGTGAAAGATAATGTTACGCTGAGTAAATTGATACCCAACATGTCACACTTCAAAATTGCGTCCGCTCGTGGAATGGCGACTAACTTTTACCCTTTAAAATCTCCATAGGCGACGTTTCAAAAATTCTACAGGTTGCATGTTTTGAGTTAGAGGAGGTCTAGGGCTAGAATTATTGCTCTCGCTCTACCGATCGCGGCGATACCTCACGTGTGGTTTGAACACCGCTTTCATATGCGGGCGCTACTCACGTATGCGTTCGCTTCTGCGCGCAAGCTTGGCGGGACAGGGCGCGTTCCTGGCTCCTAACTTTTTTAGCTGGCTCCTAGATTCCAAGCAAATTTGTCAAGCCCTGGGTTAAACTAACAGGTCTATAGTTACTTGGTAAAGATTTTGATCTCTTTTTAATTATGGGCACCACATTGGCCCTGCGCCAATCCAGTGGTACTATTCCAATCATTAATGAGTCCCTAAAAATTAGAAACAATGGCTTCGAAATGACAGAGCTGTAAAAAAACATCTATATGAATGAGGGCAGCATTAGTGCTAGGCAGTAACATAATTATTAAATAAAGAAAGAATACTGCGCATTTGTAAAAACATAACAATAAATAATGTCAATCACCACCATTACAGTGTAGAAAAAAATTATGCGCTAAACAAAAATCTCATATTGGGTTATTAGAAAACACAAATGGTTGAATCCAAAAAAAAAATCCACCTCGTGCGTGCACCATCACCACAGGCAATATAGGCTCTTACCAGAGAGCCTATATTATGAAGGGTCAAACAGGCTTGATGTAACAATCTTTGCAGGGGGCATCAGCTGGAGATGTGTCCTCAGATCAAACAGGGCATGAGCAGGATATTCAAACCAAGCTCCATCCACCCCACGATCAGATTGATCATAAATAGAAAGAGACGCCAGATAGTGTAAAATCCCAAAAGGTTTGTTTAATATAAAGTATTGCACTAACATTAGTACAGGTAAAACCAGCATTGTGTACAATATAAGCGGCAACCTAAAGTGGTTGTAAACCCACTTATGCAACTTGCACCTACAGGTAAGCCTAGATTAAGGCTTACCTGTAGGTGTTTGCAATATCTCCTAAGCCTACATGGTTTAGGAGATATTTTCCAAAAAAGAATGCACCGTTGTCTACGGCGCATGCACGCCATAGACAACGGCGCTGCCGCACTGTCGACCGTGGTTTTATCAATGGATAATGCCAAGTTTGGTGGCTCCCACGCGCATGCGCAGTGACGTCATCGCCGCTCTGGCCAATCAGAGCGCCAGAGCGGCGATACCCGGAAGTAACCTTCCGGAGCGATGTCTGCGGCCGGAGGGGGAGACAAGGACGGCTTCAGGGGCTTCGATCTAAGATAAGTAATGCATAATAAGCTAGTATGCTAGTCATACTAGCTCATTATGCCTTTCTCTTGCAGGTTATTCTTTAAAAAATATATATATAATTGGGTTTACAACCACTTTAAGATATCCATGCACTGTGCATGCGATAGCAGAAAACAGCTTCTAACCTGACCAGTTTCATCATAAAAGGACTTCTTCCGGGGCATGCTAACATAAACTAACATAAATATATCTGCAATTGGATTGGGTTGTTAGAGGGGCTAGACAGGGGAGGACTGGGATCCTTTGCCCTGGGGGTCAAATGCAACCAAATAGACCTTTCAAATTTCTGAGGACTTCTAAAGTATTCCCTTACAAAGTGCACCATTTTGCCATATTGATTGGTAAACATAGTGAAAGGTAGGTGTTTAAAAATATATAGTTTACTATGACATCTTTAAGCATTGGCTTTATTTTCAGTCTTGGCATTCAGTGGCATATTAGATCCTCAAAGGAAGTTGGTTCTGAAAAACATCCAATGCTGTGATCGCAGGACTAAAAGGAGGTGGGTAGCTTTTTAATGCCCATGGCATGGCATGATGTGTGAGTGGTGAAGGATGTGTACTCAGGACCACCAGCCCAACATATCTTATTAATACCAGTATGTAGGGCGTCTGCTTTTATTTTTGTTAAATTATGAAGAGTGGGACAATTAGGTACTATATCATGAAATGAATAAGAATCTTTACAAATAAGGAATCAGACTTTTAAAGTGCTACTAAAACTAGGAGCCTGCATTCACTATATCTGGTCTCCCACTTTATACAGAACATGGAAATACAATAGTTTTAGTAAATATTAACTGCTCAATACCTTTTCTCATCAGCAGTCAGAGCAGTCTTGTGACTTCTATCAGTGTCCAGCAGAGCACTAGTTAAAGCTTGTAGGAGGCGTATTCATTCTCCCCTGATTGTCCTATTCACCAGGTAAGTAGCACAAAGTAGATCCCTGGCCCTACAAATGACTGGTAGCTATCTCCCCACCCATTATTCTTGGAATGACATCTGGGATATCCTTTGGATAGCTTTGGCTACTTTGGATAAGAACAATGATGTTTTTGTCTACAAGGCATGTACAGAGATATGCTATATGAATAAATGGGCATATTCAAGTAAATCTTCAAGGGAAAAATATATTTGATCCGGTCAACTTATTTGCTCTCATTTAACTGCTGTCTATAGTCATAAACCATCATAAGCAACATATATAACAGCCTAATTGAAGAGCTAAACTGAATATAAGGAGCAGACTCCCGGAGAGCAAGTGAAATGTTTATATCATAATGTGCCAATTTGCTATGCATCATGATGTGTGGCTCTATGGGTGGTAAGAAAAAAAAAAGGCTTTTTTGAAATTGGGGTCAGATTTATTATAAGGCAATTTTGGTCCAGTTAATAGCAAAGAAAACGGGCAACATCAAAACACATTTATGAGTTGTTTTTCTTTCCGTTTTTGCTTTGCTTGACCTCCTCTTGAGTAAATCCTTTATCACATTATGGATCGGGTCACAGTGACCACTGAGAGGGGTCATAGGATATTCTGCAGAGTAGTTAACTTGTTTTAATGCAATTGCTTGCTATGTGGACTAGTTGGCTGGTAATATGTACTGTATATAAAGCATTATTTATGTAGCTTCCAACAGTTCCCTAAAGTGGTTCTAAAGACTCAAGTTTTTTTTACCTTCATGCATTCTATATATGAAGGTAAAAAACCTTCTGTGTACAGCAGCCCCCCCCCAAAAAAAACTTACCTGAGCCCCATCTCAATTCAGTGATGTGCACTAGAGCCTCGGCTCTGAAGGTTTTCACGCTCCTCATTGGCTGAGACAGCCAGTGGACCAATGAGTGTGGGGGGGTGAGCTGCTCTGCTTGTGTGAATGGACACACAGAGCAGTGGTTCGGGAGCGAACCTGCTCGGGTGCCCCCAATAGGCAACTGCAAACCTACCAAGACATGGCCGTCTACCTAAACTGACAGGCTGGGCAAGGAGAGCATTAATCAGAGAAGCAGCCAAGAGGCCCATGGTAACTCTGGAGGAGATGCAGAGATCCACAGCTCAGGTGGGAGAATCTGTCAACAGGATAACTATTAGTCGTGCACTCCACAAATCTAGGCCTTTATGGAAGAGTGGCAAGAAGAAAGCCATTGTTGAAAGAAAGCCATAAGTATTGCGAGAAGTCATGTGGGGGATACAGCAAACTTGTGGAAGAAGGTGCTCTGGTCAGATGAGACCACAATTGAACTTTTTGGCCTAAAAGCAAAACGCTAGGTGTGGTGGAAAACTAACACTGCACATCACCCTGAACACACCCTCCCCGCCGTGAAACATGGTGGTGGTCTCATCATGTTGTGGGGATACATTTCTTCAGCAGGGACAGGGAAGCTGGTCAGAGTTGATGCGAAGATGGATGGAGCCAAATACAGGGCAATCTTAGAAGAAAACCTGTTAGAGTCTGCAAAAGATTTGAGACTGGGGTGGAGGTTCACCTTTCAGTAGGACAACGACCCTATAGAATGGGCACACATTTCACTCTCTAAATGTGCAAAGCTGGTAGAGACATACCCAAAAAGACTTGCAGCTGTAATTGCAGTGAAAGGTGCCCCCCTGAGACAAAGTATTGACTCAGGGGGGGCTGAATACAAATGCACCCCACACTTTTCATATATTATTTGTAAAAAAAAATCAAAACCATTTATCATTTTCCTTCCACTTCACAATTATGTACCACTTTGTGTTGGTCTATCACATAAAATCCCAATAAATTACATTTACGTTTTTGGTTGTAACATGACGAAATGTGGAAAATTTCAAGGGGTATGACTATGAATATTTTTTCAAGGCACTGTATTTGCTGACACTGAAGCCCTGTACACACGATCGGATAACCTATGGATTTTCGTCCGATGGATTTGACCATCGGAAATCCGATGAAACTGTTTTTCATCAGTCTTGGCCACACACCATCAGTTAAAAAAACGACGGCAAGAAAACGACGGCACGTACAAAACGTACGACGCGCTATAAAAGGGCCGAACAAATCTAATGGCACCACCCCTTGGGCTGCTTTTGCTGATTTTGTGTTACCGCGTGTTAGTAAAAGTTTAGTGAGAGCCGATTCGCGCTTTTCAGTCTCCGTGCTTTGCAGATCGTTTCCTGGTGTTCAGTTTGTGCTTGTGGGTTTGTATTTGTGATTCAGTGCGTGCAGTCAGGTCGTTACTGCCTTGCAGTGCCTTCTTGGCCGTTCGTTTACTGTTTTTCAGGTCGTTCTTCTCAGGCCTTGCTGTTCCACAGTGCGTTCTGTTTGAGTGCGTTCTGACCAGCCGACCGGTTTAAAACCATGTTTGAAGTGCGTTCTCGTTCTCGAGCTCGTGCTGGCTTTGGGCTTGGTGTTGCAGTTAACACTGTAACCCGAGTTCAGTCTGTGAACAGGGTGAGGAGGAGTTCATGGACTAAGAATTGGTTGCTCCAGCGGGACCAATTCTCTCATATGCCTCTGCTGCGGGAAATCCATGAGAATAACCCTGATGATTTCAGGAATTATCTCAGGATGACGGACCCCGTATTTCACCGTCTGTTGGATTTGCTGTCCCCCTATATCACGAGGCAGGACACTGTGATGCGCCAGGCCATCACTGCCGAGCAGAGGCTTATTGCCACGTTGAGATACCTGGCGACTGGGAGAAGCTTGCAGGACCTCAAGTTCTCAACAGGCATCTCCCCCCAGGCTCTCGGGATCATTATCCCTGAGACGTGTTCGGCCATCATTCAGGTCCTGCAGAAGGACTATATGAAGGTAATTTTGCTCCTTTAACCTCACATTATATGTTTTGATTGTTTTAGAATCTTCTTATTTTTCCCCTCCTAAACCAAATTTGCCTTTTTGTAATATCCTGGTAATGTCCCCATTTTCCCCATGCCTGTGTTTGCCTGTAAAGCCCTTTTTGGGCCCTACATACCTATTTCCCTTCACTAACCTCTCCAGCATGCTATCGTGGGCGCAAACCCAGCTAGCCTTCTATTTTCCTTTTCCTTTTTTTGGGGTCATTGCCCACGTAGTTTGACAACCCTCCCCCCCCTTTAAAGAGGTAAATAATTTTTTAGTTCTCAATCAAGCTCAGCAGAGTGGTCGAGCCTTTTTTTGGATCCCCACAATCACCTTAGGCCCCCCCCCTTAGATTATTTTAGAATGTCCACTCAGCGGGGGTGAGGCATCTGCTAAGTGGGCCTTTGTTTATTGGTAGGAAATACTCCCCTAAATAATAATGTTAGAATGATGTTGGTCAACAATGTTTTTGCGTGTAATCTGCTTGCTCTGTAAACATAAACCGTACTAATGTCTTCTTTTTGTTTGACTCCACAGTTCCCTAGCACACCACAGGAATGGCTGACTGTGGCCTCCCAATTTGCCCAGCGGTGGGATTTCCCCAACTGCGGAGGGGCAATTGATGGGAAGCACGTCCACATAGTGCCGCCACCCCCGTTCGGGGTCATACTATTTTAACTAAAAAGGTTTTAATAGCATAGTGTTAATGGCGGTGGTGTCGGCACGGTACGAGTTCCTGTATGTGGACGTGGGGAAGAACGGCCGGATGTCCGATGGCGGAGTATTCGCAGAGACGGAGTTCGCTCACCGTCTGCAGGCTGGGGGTCTTGCACTGCCTCCAGATGCAGAGAACGTGGAAGGGCTACCGTTCGTTTTCATTGCGGATGAAGCTTTTGGACTAGGACCACACCTCATGCGGCCGTTTCCCCAACGCACCCTCACCCCGGAGAGGAGGGTTTTTAATTACCGGCTGGCCAGAGCCCGGAGAGTTGTGGAGAATGCCTTCGGGATAATGGCCAGCCGGTTCCGCCTGTTCCAGACAGCTATAAATTTGGCGGATTATAAACTCAACAATATTGTGTACTGCTGCTGCTTGTTGCACATTTTTTTAAGGAAATTCTCCACAAATTATGTGTCATCAGTTGGGTCTGAGGCCGGTCCCTCTGAACTGATAAATCTGACCGGCCTCAGCACTGCCCGTACTGGCTTGGCCCCCCAATGTGCCCGTGAAGTACGTCAGAAATACGTAGAGTACTTCACGGGTAGGGGGGCCATCGCAATGCCAGACCACATCTGACCTTTGATTTTACCTTTTTTAAATAAACAAAAATATTTGATTTACTACAAACTTGTGTTGTCATTCTTTTATTTGTGGTTTATGTGTCTCCCAGGTTCTAGTAGTGCCAAGTGTATTTCTCCTTAGTAAATAGCCTCCAATCTGCTATTGAGCATAGAAAGAACAAGGCACACCTTTTTTCGACTTTCCAAATGTTTTTATTGATTGCAACACAGTTTTTTTTTTTTACCAATTTTTTTTTGGGGGTTTTTGTGCGGCTTTTTTAGCAGAAACATGCATGGGTCAAAAGCCACATTTTTTTTTCTGAAAAAGTAATAAAATAACACAGTGAAAAATACAAACAGGAGATGGGGTGGTGTTACCCCTGATCCATCCCAAATGTGAGGAAACACACTTTCTTTTTGGGGCTCAAATGGGTATCTTCAACATGATCCCATGGCTAGGGTAAACATGTGCTATCTGCCATCATGGGGGATCAATGGACGTGCTTTGGGGGTGAAAACCCTTCCTCTCCCCTACTTGAGGAGGGAGGAAGAGGTTGCACCACCAAAACAGGGACATAGATATCCTGTGACGGCAGATAGCACATGTTGAGTCTTCAGTGTGTGCATCCTCACATTTGGGCTGGTGGAAATCCCATAGAAAAATTCCGACACATAACAAAACACACAAAAAGGGGGGGGGTGTCACACTATTCTCCCCAAAATATCTATCATGTTTTTATATTTTTGCTCAATCACAATCATTCTCTTTCTCATAATGTCTATTTCGCTACTGCATTCCATGATTTCCTGAATGATTATTTTGGCGCTGGCCCTCGAGAATGGAGGATTTGGACTTCCTGACACACCCCCACGTTCAGTCCCTAAAAAGAAACAAATAATTTAAAACTATGCAGGCCTACATCTGTATTTACCTTGAAGTTGTGGTGACAGACACTGACCTGTTGTGCTGATAAGCTCCACCTCTCCTTCCTCCACCTCCCCTTCCTCCACCTCCACTTTCTCCCCCTCCGCTTCCTGAACCTGCTGAACTTGGTCTGCTTTGGGATCTTCGGGGAGTTTCTGTGGTGTTGGGTTCCTCGTCTCATGAGCATGGTGTCCTCCCACTCTCCTCTCCCCTATGGAAATAGCAAAAAAAAAGGAACCTTTAGCACACAAACTTTTTAGGCCTGAAAATAGATTCTCAATGTTTTAAAGTGGGGTCCAAATAATATTTGGCCCTGAGTTTCAAGATGAACATATGAGATCTTGCAAACTCAACAAAGCAACATGTTATTTTGGAGGACACTCACAAATACACTTGGATAACCACCAAGGTATCCACTGGACCACCTGTGTGTGACACCGTTAAGAAATTGGGTCATGTGGCCCAGAGTATAGAATCTTGCTGAAGAACAAAAAAGAGTACACAACTGCTGGAGTGTCATCTCCTTTACCCAGAATACAGTTTATTCTTTCAGTCACATTCTAAATTTCCTTACAACACATCATCTAGCCAACAATGTGTAGATAAACATTGTTGAAGTAAAATGAGGCATGCCCACATGTAGTTTACGTGGATATGTGCCAAACATGTTTGGGGGAAGAGCAGCAATTATTTTTTCTACACATTTAGCAAATAAGTGGACTCTCCACTTAACATAAAAGTTTAGATTTTAAAATCTGAAACCAGTTAAGCCAAGCACATGGTGCAAAACATGGAAGAATACATATTACAATGTGAAAGAACACAGTAAAATAAACTTACTTTTTTCAATGCTTTTTATAAGCTTCCTATACTGCTCCGGCTCCCTGAGCTTCAGGTCTGACCACCTTTTACGGAGTTGTTCCTTGGATCTCCTGACCCCATATTTTTTATAGAGAGTCTTCGCAACTTTGTCCATAATTTGTGACTTCCGGAGATTAGGGGTGTCGTATGGGCCATGCTTGCCGTCGTAATCCTTCCTCCGCAGAATGTCCACCATCTCCGCCATCTCAGAAAAAGACATATTAGTCGCCTTGTATCTTTTTTTACTGGATCGGGACGTTTCCGCCTCCGGGCTTTCCTCGTCGGCAATTTCTAATAAAGAAGCCACCTGTGTCTGCGACATGTCGCCGTCTCACACTGTGCGCCGATCGTTAAGGGGCGGGGAAATGCTGAAAAAGTCCGTCATGGGCGGGCGACGAGGGCGGAGTTACACGCATGCGCAGGGTATAAAAAGGGGAAAGAAGTTATTAGGGATGCACGGAGTAAGGACGACCGGAAGTGAAGCAACAAAGTGAACTAAGGTAAGAAGAGAACTTGGGCCTGCAGTGGCCTATAATGGTTCATGATTGTAAAGGGCAATATTGTGATAAGTTGAGGAGAATCAATTCTGATCCTTTTCTTTTTTTTTCATTTTTTTTTACTTGATGATACAAAAAGATGCATAAACTATGAGAGCCGGAGGTGATGCTGATTTTTATAGAAAAATATAAGGAACAGCGCAACCTGTGGGAACTCAAACACCCTGCGTACCACAAAATTGATGTACGTCGGGCAACTATTACCAAATTAGCAGAGGATATGAAGCCATGGATCCCAGATGCAGACTACACTATGATCAATAATAAAATCAACAACCTGCGTAATTCGTATAAAAAAAATACAAGGAAGTGCGCCAGTCAAAGAGATCAGGAGCAGCAGCCGACGATGTAGTAAAGCCCAAGCTGTGGTACTACAGACATCTTCAATTTCTGGATGACCAGATCGAGGCCAGGGAATCTATTTCCAGCTTTCCCTCAACCCTTCCTTCCACCCTTCCCTCCAGCGTTCCTTCCACCCTTCCCTCCACCCCTGCAGAGGCGGAGGAGGAGCCTCCCGAGCTAGAAGAGCCAGATCTTCGCATCTTCAGCCAGGTATAGTATTTTTGATCATAATTATTGTCCACTAAGTAACATTTTGTGCTACTGTTTGGATTAGCCATAAATGATATCATCCCCCCCCACCCCAAAAAAAAAAAAAAACAGTAATGAGATCAAAATTGTGTGTGATAGATTCCCCAAATAATCCAATTTTTCATTTTATTTTAAAAACAGGATGAGGCAAGCCAGGAGGAAGAGGGTCAGGAGTGTGGCAGGCAGGAGGAGGCAGAGGTGAGTGTCAGCCAGGAGGAGGCAGGGCCAAGTGGGACTCAGCAGGTGCCCAGGCCTAGTGGCAGCACCGTCTCCCAAGTGGCTCCCCTCCACGTCAGACCGCCAAAACAACGGCGGGTGACACAAGTGGAGGAGGAGTCACTAAAGATGATTCAGGAGGCTGCTGCCATTATGAGGGCCCCCCTCAACCCTACAGAGGGCTTTAGCACCTATCTTGCGGATAAATTGCTCAGAATGGAGGCGGGACAACGGGCCCTTTGTGAGCACCTTATATATATGGCCGTACACATGGGGGCGAGGGGGCTGCTGACTGAGGCCACCCATATCTCACAGCAGGCCAATCCCTCTCCTCCTTCTCCTCCTCCTCCTGCCACATCACCACCCACAGTGGCCCAGCCTGCAAGGGTGCGTGGATGGGGCCGTGGAGAGAATGCTGCAGGGAGGCGTGGAAGGAAGGCTACAGGGAAGAGCAGGAGGTGATTCCCTGGCCTCGAGCTGCTCATCCAGAAATTGAAGGTTGATGGAGTACCACAGCTTGGGATGATGTATGTCTTTGGCTGCTGCTCCTGATTTCATGCTGTTGTTGATTTTATTATTGATCATAGTCAGGTCTGCATTTGGGATCTAATGACTTCATATTCTCTGCTAATTTCTGAATAGTTGCCCTTCGTTTTTTTTTTTTTTTTTTTACGAAATAAAGGGACATTTGATTTCAGCCAACATACATGCCTGATGTGTTTTTTTTTGAAGTAGCAATAAGATTTCATAAATACAATGTGTAATTAATAACAAGGGACACCAACCTCCATGAGTAAAAAAAAAAAAAAAAAAATGGTGTTCGGAGAAATTGACACACCAAAAAATGCACCACACATTTTAAGACAAAAACCAAAAAAAGGTGTAATTTGTGAGGTCGGCCTTGAAGAATTAAACTAATTATTCCTAAGATCACAAGAAAGAAGAAAGACATACGTTTCTCCGAACTCATGAGAAAGATCTGCTGCCGAAATGACATTTTAAAGACCGTTCTAAAGCAACAAAACATGCGCTGCATTAAACGAAGCAATAACTTGCAGAATGACGAATGTACTCTCTCCATTAGGAACGCTAGTTTTACCAGAACGAGCGCTCCCGTCTCCTAATTCAGTCTGAGCATGCGTGGGTTTTTTAACCGATGGACTTGCCCATAGACGATCGGAAATTCCCTTCGGTTTTTTATCCATCGGAAAATTTTAAAACAAGTTCTATTTTTTCCAACCGATGGAAAAAAGACCGATGGGTACCATACACGATCGGTTGGTCTGATGAAAACCATCCATCGGACGGTTTACATCAGTCAAACCGATCGTGTGTACGGGGCTTAAGTCTGTTAAATATACCAGTGAAAGCAGTTAGTTATATCTCTTCGAAAAGGGAAAAAAATGCCCCTTGATCCTGCTAGAGTCTTATCTCAAAAAAATGTTAATAAGAAGTCTGTTAGAATTACAGAACACTTCCTCCTATGTTAAAGAAATAAGGGGGGGTTGTTCTGTAGCCCTAACACACTTTCTGTACTAAGCTGACAACACTGCTCTATATAGAAAACAGTGAGTGAGTGTTGTCACCCTAGGGCGGGAAGTGCATTACTGGAAAAACTTCAATGAAAATAAAGTAAAAAGAAAGAGTGCAAAAAAATAATAATTTGGCCATCTTGTTTGTTATTGGGTTTAAATGAATTTTAAAATCAATAAAATATTAGTTAATACCATATAATATTCCTGTTTTGAAAAACTGTACAAATAAAATAATTTAATTTGACATTTCTAACAGACCACACCTATTTCCTGATTAGCCAGGCCCATCTGATGACCTGTACTGACTGCAAACTTTGGTGAACAGAGTTTTGTTTAGCAAATTACTATGCTCATACATGCGCCCAGCTGTCATTATCTGCTCTACAGTCTAATTACAAACATTGATATTGGTTTGTGCACAATAAATTGGTATAAAAAAACAGAGGCTTCCAGACTTTTAATAAACACATCTTGCTATTTTTTGTCTGGAGTGGATAAAAACACAGAAGTCACACTACCCCGGCATTGCCAATAAATGTCATCTTCGATATAAAACATTCATAAAAAATCTGATCTGCAACCACACAGAATTAATTGGACTGGCACAATGACAGTGGAGGCCAGTGCCAAAAAATTGACATAAGTGCTGACATGCATGAATTATGGTCATGTGGTTCCTGATAGTAAATTAGATTACATAAAGTCACATAAAAAGTCCTTTGTAACGTACAAGTAAACTGCAGCTACTATTTGAGGGTTATTTGCACACCATGTGCAAGCGTTCATTCACACCATTGCATATGTTAATATCCCCTCAATGTGTGTTGTATTAAGGCAGCTTATGCATGTAAAAGAGCCTTTGATGTGCCTCATTGCACAGAAAAACGCAGCTACAGTGCTCTGTAAAGTAAAATCCTTTTTATCTGTGCGATGGTTCGGCAACATATAGGTGCAATTGTTTTGCTGTGTATGTGCACTAAGGTTCCCTTAAAAAATTAATAACAATGCGATGCAACAGAGTCACTAACATTAAACCCTGTGCATAATCACAAGTGCAATGGTGTGAATGAGCCCTGAACCCCCTTCATATGTCGCTAAATGGGAGAGGGACCTCTGAATTACTTTAGATCATATAGATTGGACCCACATATGGGAAGCCACCAAGTCTTCCTCTCAGAACATTGTTGCGCTAGAAACAAACTATAAAGTTCTTACTAGATGGTATCTAGTCCCCGACAGGTTCTCCAAATTTCTATTACACTACCCCCCCCCATTGCTTTCGCGGCTGCAAAAATGTAGGCACCCACCTTAATATTCGATGGGAATGCCCAGTAGTACAGACCTTGGTCGGATATTTTTGACATTCTTGCTAAACTCTTTGATTCCTTCATTACACCGGACCCCTCTGTGGAACTTTTGAATAAGAAACCACAGGACATAAGCTGTCCACAATTCAAACTGCTGCTTCAGGTCACCCCAGAGGCTAAACAGATGATATCGAGAGCCTGGAAAACGTCCCCCCTTTGTGTCCTTGCAGTTCGTAATATTGTCATACAAGCAATGATCCATGCCAAAATTGAAGCTGTACTCTTAAATAGAGTGGCCAAATATGAGAAACTCTGGGACCCGTGGGTGACAAATGTCTTGCCTCCTAACATCGATACCACACTGCTACTCCCTTAAACAATGATGCATACGCACAGTACACGTGAGACAACACCTGGAGATTCCAGTCTCCCCCCAGGGACACCTCTTACCCGTTCTTTCCCTCCCCTCGCCCTCCCTTGATGGGCCTCCCCCACCCCTTCTTTCCTATTCTCTACTTTTTTCTAATGTTGGTTCCCCCCTGCCCTCTTCTTGTATCCCCCACTTACTTTGCCCACTGTCAATTTCATGTTCTTTTTTTTTAGCTCTTCTAAAACCACAGTCCCCACATACGGTTTGCTTAAGCCAATCATCTTAGCAGGACCCTACGCCATAGCCGCCTAACCTTAGGGTCTTGACCTGCTTAACTATCTTTATGGGAAACATCTTCCCCATTCTATTGGCAGACCTCACTACCCCCATATGGTTATATAAAGCATACCTCATGTTAATCCAATGTCAGAATCTCCTTCTGCTTTACTTTCAGTTTTTTTTTTTTATGGTTGAACTGGATGGACTTTGTCTTTTTTCAACCTGACTAACTATGTAACTAACTATGCAACTATGTAACTGTGTTTCAGCCATGGATTCCTGGCTATTATATAATGTTATGCTTTCCTTTAAGCCGCTTTTCTATTTGACTTGTACACAATTTTGTATGCCATTTGGCTCAAAAGTGACATTTATTTTCTGTATTCATGATTCTTGTTATCAATAAACTATTTGAACAAGAAATTTCCACAATGAAATAAAAAAAAAAAAAAATTGCATTTTTCAAAGCTTTTATTTTTTTTGCTCTTTCCAGTTCTATTATATATCATGATACTATAGCATTCTATAGTAAAATACTATATGAGTTGAATTTCTAGTAGACTTATGCCTTGTACACACGATCGGATTTTCAGTTGGGCTAAACTCCGACGGAATTCCGTTCAAGCTGTCTTGCATACACACTGTCACACCAAATTCCGACCGTCAAGAACGCAGTGACGTACAACACTACGACGAGCCGAGAAAAATTAGGTTCAATGCTTCCGAGCATGCGTCGACTTGATTCTGAGCATGCGTGTTTTTTTCTCCGTCAGAGTTCCATACAGACGGATGGAAAAAAAGAGAACATGTTTTCTTTCTAACTCCGTCGGAATTCCCAAAGGAAAAATTCCGATGGGGCACACACACGGTCGGAATATCCGATGAAAAAATTCCGTCAGACTTTTTTCATCGGAAATTCCTACCGTGTGTACAAGGCATTATACTTAATTTTATCATAAACAACCTAAAAAAATGCATTACAGAAGGATGGAAGTATTTTCATACAACACTAAAATACTGCACTAAAAGGAATGCATAGTAACTTTGTAAATATTTTCTTCGTAATCAAGAAAATATAAAATATTACATATTGAAACTTTGTCATTTTTACCCAGCAGGAGAAGGTATTAGCTTTTTTTCATAATTGCTTCTATTTCATAAAAGTCTGTTGTTTGAGTTGAGTAACAAAAGATGAAATCTGTACGCACAAGTCTTTTGTTGGATGTCTCAGTCTGGGGCGTTAATCAGACAAATTGATCCTCAAAGCAGGCTGTGTTCCCTAAAATAACCATTAGCACTGTGGGGATCCTTTGTCACGTATTATATGTTTATTTGTAAAGCCTAGCTTGGCAGCACAGCAGCTAAGTGGTTAGCACTTTCCTCTGGTAGCACTAGGGTTGTTGGTTCAAATCCCAACTATGGAACTACCTGCCTGGAGTTTGCATGTTCTCCCTGTGCCTGTGTGGGTTTCCTCTGGGTACTTTGATTTCCTTCCACACTCCATAGACATGCTGGTAGGTTAATTGGCACCTGTCTAAATTGCCCCTAGTATTTGTATGTATAAATGTGAGTTAGGGATCTTAGATTGTAAACTTCTTGTGGGCAGGGACTGATATGAATGTATAATAAATGTGTAAAGTGCTATATAAATTGGTGGGACTATGTAAGTACACATAATAATATATATTTGGCTAGTTAGTCTGTCTGATCCCCCAGTTGATGTATGTAAACAAGCATCAGCCAGGGATGTGTGACAATAGCCCCAGCGCTGCAAACTGACAGATCCCATGCTAGCTGGTGTTTGTAAAAAAGTCATATGGGGATCCTATGTGATGTCACTGATTAAATATGGTCATAGTTACATAGTTAGTCAGGATTAGGGATGAGCCGAACACCCCCCCGTTCGGTTCGCACCAGAACCTTTGAATGGACCGAACGTTCGCGCAAACTTTAGAACCCTATTAAATACAATAGACGCGAACGTTCTAAATCTAAAGTGCTAATTATAACGCCTAGTATGCATGTTATTGTCCTAAAAAGGGTTTGGGGACCCGGGTCCTGCCCGAGGGGACATGTATCAATGTAAAAATAATCTTTTAAAACAGTCGTTTTTTCGGGAGCAGTGATTTTAATGATGCATAAAGTGAAAAAAAAAAGTGAAATATTCCTTTAAATATCGTACCTGGGGTCTAAAGTATGCCTGTGAAGTGGCACGTGTTTCCCGTGTTTAGAACTGTCCCTGCACGAAATTAAATTTCTAAAGGAAAAAAAGCCATTTAAAATTGCTTGCAGCTTTAATGTAATGTCTGGTCCCGGCAATATGGATGAAAATCATTGAGAAAAATGGCAAGGGTACCCCATCACCCACCCCTACCCCAGCCCATTACCAGCCCCTTTGGGTCTTGTATGGATATTAAGGGGAACTCCGCACCCAGAATAAAAAAAGGCCCTATATACTCTGAACAGCAGTATACAGGCGGTGCAAACAAGACAGGGACTGTAGGTTTGTTCTTAAGTACAATCTGTTTGTAATTTGGAACAGGTACATTTTTTAAGTGTAGCTCTAGCTAAAAAATCTATTTTTAAGCTTTTTGGAGAACATAGGGAAGGGTTATCACCCCTGTAACATTTGTTTTGCTGTCTGTGCACCTGTTCAGAACATTTCACCTCACTTTCCATCCCAATGACAAATGTTTTTGGAAAATTTGTGGTTTTTATTGAAACAAGGATTGGTGATAAAGCATCAGTGGAGAGGAGACACATTTTTCACATATTAACTCTTACAGGAGAGAATTTGCCTTCCTAGGGGTAGATTTCCTCTCACTTCCTGTTGTCTCCTTCCGTTTGCAAGTAGGAGTCGTTTGTAAGTTGGATGTTTGAATGTAGGGGCCTGCCCTATATACTCTGCAGAAATTTTCCCCTTAGGTGTTGGTATTGCCACAACACTGTAAGCCCTCACAGTTACTCTTGGTGGGCGCTGGAACGCCCTGCTGTCAACTATTATATCAGGAATTGTATTTACATGCCACTGTTGAACAGTGGTAGGAAAAATTGGGCCTTTGGTGGTGGTGCTGGTGCCACAACACTGTAAGCCCTCACAGTTACTCTTGGTGGGTGCAGGAATGGGCCATGCTGTGAATTATTAGATCAAGAATTGTAATTGCATGCCCCTGTTGAACAGGGGCTGAAAAATGGGGCCTTTGGTGGTGGCGGTGGTGCTGGTGCCACAACACTGTAAGTCCTCACAGTTACTCTTGGTGGGCACAGGAATGGGCCCAGCTGTGAAATATTAGATCAAGAATTGTAATTACATGCCCCTGTTGAACAGGGGCAGAAAAATTGGGCCTTAGGCATTGGTGCTGGTGCCACAACACTGCAACCCCTCACAGATACTGTACTTAGAGCGCAGCAATGAGCCCTGTTGCAAAGTATTGAAACAAACACAAAAGTTTCTGCGCTGCTACTAAGTACAAAAAAGCGGCTGCAAAACCTGTGGACAAAAAGGTGCATAGAACAAAAAAACAAAAAATTGCAGCGCTAAATGGGTGTGTGTCAAACAAATAAATGCGTGAAAAAAAAAACAAATGTGCAAGGAAAAACTAAATGATTCCCTGTGTGAATAACAATACAGTTTTTGAAAGAGTCCTTGATGGGTGGTCCTCAAAAACACATTCAAACAATTGCAAAAATTAAAGTCCAATGGTGTTCCACAATAATCCCAAAAAAATTTGTGATGATTGGACTACAAACACTTCCAAATCGATAATAAAAGGGAAAAAGCCACAACCAATATAAAGGAGGCTTACCAGACTTAGTGGACCCTACTGAACATATGTCCAGAGGGTCAACATAGGCTTTTGATGTGTATTCCTGAAGGGTCAACAGTTGATAGTTGAACCAAATAATGTCTCTCACAGCAGCTCACAGTGAAGAGGTTGATAGAAACTTGAGAGACGATGACTCAATAGCACAATGTGAAAGGAATAGAAAAAAAAGAAGAAGGCACATAGCGTGATACTGCTAAAAACAGTATGTTTAATGTAGGTAATTACACTTACATTGAAGTGGTTAAAAAGCGCTTCATGAAAATCAATGGCAACAGTGGAAAACCCGACGCGTTTCGCAAGAAATTTGCATCATCTGGGGTATGCATCCACTGCTGCCTCCACACATTATATAGACAACATAACCCCCTAATAGGGTAAGAGTAACCTCACCTGTGAATTCATCACATGAGCAATCAATTCCTGGGTCATCCAAAATGGCTCCTCAACGTCTGTTTCCTGCCTCTACGTGAGGTCATGAATGATGTTCAATGTTGATAAATATTCCAGGGGTATGTGGTCTTATAAAGTAAAAATATAAATATATATGGAATTTAAAAAGCCATACATAAATGACAGGGGGGTGGACAGACAAAATTCTGGCCGCCACACTTGGCTTATATATTAAATATGACCAACATGATGTATCATGTGCCCAAGCACACAGGCCAGGCACAGGAAATGGACCAAATATGGTCCATGGGGTGACCGTACACAGACTAGTGTGTGGAAAGCAGAACGTCCGCGCTAATCGGGTCACGTCCCGCAACACACCGTCATGTGTTTCACACATGGCTAATGTAATAAATATGGCCAGCATGGTGTGTCATGTGCCCGAGTACACAGGCCGGGCATAGGAAATGGACCAAATATGGTCCATGGGGTGACCGTGCACAGACTGCGGACTGGTGTGTAGAAAGCAGGACGTCCGCGCTAATCGCGTCACGTCCCGCAACACACCGTCATATGACTCATGCGGCATCACGTGATGCGCTCCAGGCGCAATCACGTGATGCGTTCCAAAAGAAGGCCGGCGTGACACGTCCGCCCTCCGCACCGACGTGATGTCGTGAGGGCTGGACGTCTGCACCAACCCATCCTGTCCCACATGTGACCTGTACAGCATCACGTGATGCGCTCCAGGCGCAATCACGTGATGCGTTCCAGGAGAAAGACAGCGTGACACGTCCGCCCTCCACACCGACGTGATGTCGTGAGGGCTGGACGTCTGCACCAACCACATCCCATCCCACATGTGACCTGTACAGCATCACGTGATGCGCTCCAGCCGTAATCACGCCATGCGTTCCACACACAGTGCGGTGACAAGCAGGGAACAAGTAGGAAACAGCAATGCGCTCCCCCACAAAAGAAACACACAGTCAAAGTCTCAAAGAGACAAAGACCAAATGTGCATAATGAATTTCTCTAATAGAAAGTTGGTCAATAAACAATAATGAATTGCCATGACCCCTAACTGGATATTATAACGATCTTATATGGAAAAATTAAAATATCAAGTGTGTATAAAATAAAAATAAAAAAGCACAGGAGATAATGATCTCCATAGCAATTAGGGGCAACTAGACTAGATGGCAAATCATAGATACACATACATATAAAACAAAACAAAAAATGAATTATAAAATCCATCCAATAAGTTTTAAAAATTGAATTTCGATTGAATTGAATTAATGGGGGAGCTTCATGGATTGGAGAGATGAAGGGCAACAAGTGTTGCAGGTAAAAGACCTAGCAGGCCAGCCGCTCACTAAATGAATCCACAGACAAGGAAACCCCTCACATCTTACAATGAAGAAATGCATTAAATTCTAATTAAAATATTATTCTTATATATCTAAAACAAATATGTATGTGACAGCCCTCACGCAGATTAATCCCTAAGCGTATCGAATTTGTAATATATGTAGAAAAAAACTGAAAAAAGAGAAAGAGAAAGATGAAAACGTAGAAAAACCCACATTAAAAGACAAATTGAGTAACAAATATGTCATTAGGATTTATTAATAAAGGAATTAATATCCCACTCGACGTTCAGGCCGAGAGGCCTGTGTGTCTGAAGTTCATAAATCCAGTATGTTTCAAGTTGTGAAACACCCCTAGTTTTAGCCCCACCCCTCCATGGTGGTATGTAATGGTCAATAATAAGAAACTGGGTGCCTGCCGGGTTTCTGTTATGACATAGCTTATAGTGTCTGGGTACTGTATGGTGAACATCACCACCCAAAATCAGAGCAACGTGTTCACCCACCCTTACCGAAAACGTTCGGATGGTGCGGCCCACATACTGTTTGCCACATGGGCATGTGATTAAATATACAATGTGTGTGGTAGCACAAGTGCAAAGCGCATAATAGTAACCCCCATGATTCATCCTATTACAATCGTGAGCAGTCCAACTCACAGATGTATAGAGGACGGGATTTTCACGAGGACCGAACAACTTACAAAAAGGGTCCAGATCCAAGAGAGGGACCAGAGGGGGACAGAGAGTTCAGAAGAGGAAAAAGAAGGTGCACATAGCGGGTCAAGGTGTATTCAACTTAAGTACCAAGGTATTCACACCAGATGAATTGTCGGTTTTGGAAAAGGGCCTCAAGTTCGCCCCTCCAAAAAGACTGGACAAATTTGGTACTTTCATCGACATACACAAATACATATGTAAGATTAACATACAGCGATATCTCATTACTAACCCCATTAGAAATGAGTGTAGGGCGGCTACATCTGGGACAGTACATTCAGGTTTGTCTAACCCTTCGTTATTCAACCCGCCTGTCCCAGCAGCACCTGCTGTTAATATTTTTAGGGACCTAGTTCTTAAAGATCTAGCAGAGATTCCCGACAACTATAAACACCGCCAGACCTTGTCCAAAATGGGTCTCATGTCTTTGTGTTCAGACAAAGACCTTGTGATCCGCCCGGCGGACAAGGGTGGCGGCATAGTTGTCTTAGACAAACTTGACTATGAGAAAGAAATGTTCAAAATTTTGCAGGAGCCAAACACTTATCAAATATTACTCACCAATCCCACTTCTCGCTTTAAAGCGGAACTTCAAAAGTTGGTTGATAATGGATATGATAGAAATATATTGAATAAAAAAGAGAAAGCGTTCTTAATACCCACAGTCCCTAGGATACCTACTATATACTATTTACACAAGGTCCACAAGGACCCTGTGAACCCTCCTGGACGACCTATTGTTAGCGGTATCAATTCGGTCACATCTCGAATTGGTCGATATATCGACCACTATTTACAGCCCTTGGTCAGACGTATACCGTCCTATTTGGGCGATACAGGTGCGACCATCAGGAAACTCGAGAGCATAGACATACGCGGCGATTACATCATGGTAATATCCAGTTAGGGGTCATGGCAATTCATTATTGTTTATTGACCAACTTTCTAGTAGAGAAATTCATTATGCACATTTGGTCTTTGTCTCTTTGAGACTTTGACTGTGTGTTTCTTTTGTGGGGGAGCGCATTGCTGTTTCCTACTTGTTCCCTGCTTGTCACCGCACTGTGTGTGGAACGCATGGCGTGATTACGGCTGGAGCGCATCACGTGATGCTGTACAGGTCACATGTGGGATGGGATGTGGTTGGTGCAGACGTCCAGCCCTCACGACATCACGTCGGTGTGGAGGGCGGACGTGTCACGCTGTCTTTCTCCTGGAACGCATCACGTGATTGCGCCTGACGTCCTGCTTTCTACACACCAGTCCGCAGTCTGTGCACAGTCACCCCATGGACCATATTTGGTCCATTTCCTATGCCCGGCCTGTGTACTCGGGCACATGACACACCATGCTGGCCATATTTATTACATTAGCCATGTGTGAAACACATGACGGTGTGTTGCGGGACGTGACGCGATTAGCGCGGACGTTCTGCTTTCTACACACCAGTCCGCAGTCTGTGCACAGTCACCCCATGGACCATATTTGGTCCATTTCCTATGCCCGGCCTGTGTACTCGGGCACATGACACACCATGCTGGCCATATTTATTACATTAGCCATGTGTGAAACACATGACCGTGTGTTGCGGGACGTGACGCGATTAGCGCGGATGTCCTGCTTTCTACACAGCAGTCCGCAGTCTGTGCACAGTCACCCCATGGACCATATTTGGTCCATTTCCTATGCCCGGCCTGTGTACTCGGGCACATGACACACCATGCTGGCCATATTTATTACATTAGCCATGTGTGAAACACATGACGGTGTGTTGCGGGACGTGACGCGATTAGCGCGGACGTTCTGCTTTCCACACACTAGTCTGTGTATGGTCACCCCATGGACCATATTTGGTCCATTTCCTGTGCCTGGCCTGTGTGCTTGGGCACATGATACATCATGTTGGTCATATTTAATATATAAGCCAAGTGTGGCGCCCAGAATTTTGTCTGTCCACCCCCCTGTCATTTATGTATGGCTTTTTAAATTCCATATATATTTATATTTTTACTTTATAAGACCACATACCCCAGGAATATTTTTCAACATTGAACATCATTCATGACCCCACGTAGAGGAAGGAAGCAGACGTTGAGGAGCCATTTTGGATGACCCAGGAATTGATTGCTCATGTGATGAATTCACAGGTGAGGTTACTCTTACCCTATTAGGGGGTTATGTTGCCTATATAATGTGTGGAGGCAGCAGTGGATGCATACCCCAGATGATGCAAATTTCTTGCGAAACGCGTCTGGTTTTCCACTGTTGCCATTGATTTTCATGAAGCGCTTTTTAACCACTTGAATGTAAGTGTAATTACCTACATTAAACATACTGTTTTTAGCAGTATCACGCTATGTGCCTTCTTCTTTTTTTTCTATTCCTTTCACATTGTGCTATTGAGTC
This sequence comes from Rana muscosa, assembly GCA_029206835.1. Classification (NCBI taxonomy): domain Eukaryota; kingdom Metazoa; phylum Chordata; class Amphibia; order Anura; family Ranidae; genus Rana; species Rana muscosa. The sequence continues at coordinate 866,278,380 of CM055122.1, forward strand.
ATCGTCTCTCAAGTTTCTATCAACCTCTTCACTGTGAGCTGCTGTGAGAGACATTCTTTGGTTCAACTATCAACTGTTGCAATTGTTTGAATGTGTTTTTGAGGACCACCCATCAAGGACTCTTTCAAAAACTGTATTGTTATTCACACAGGGAATCATTTAGTTTTTCCTTGCACATTTGTTTTTTTTTCACTCATTTATTTGTTTGACACACACCCATTTAGCGCTGCAATTTTTAGTTTTTTTGTTTTTCTGTTGCAAAGTATTGCATCAAAAATTTAGGCTTTAGGTGATCGCTACGCAAAGCACACAGTAGCACACTAAGTGAAACACTGACCTTCTGCAGCTAGCACAATCACCGGCCTGCCTGTCACAGTATAGAGAATAACTGTATCCAGGTGAGCTTTAGGTGATCGCTATGCAAAGCACACAGTAGTACACTAAGTGAAACACTGACTGTCTGCAGCTAGCACAATCACCTGCCTGCCTGTCACACTATAGAGACTAACAGGAACGGATCTAGCTAAACTCAATACAGTGTATAAATATATATACAACACCTAGGATGCATATATATCCTCTACACACTGTAACAGCAGCTAACTGACTCGCCTGCCTGCTCTATCTAACTCAATATAAATGACACTGTCTATCACTCTGAAACTGCCTCTTTCACAAACGCCAACACACTACACAAGGCCGACTTCCAGGCGGCCTTATATAGTGTGGGGCGTGTACTAAACCCCCTGAGCCATAATTGGCCAAAGCCACCCTCCGTTTTTTCCACGCTGTGATTGGCCAAGCATGCGGGTCATAGTGCATGCTTGGCCAATCATCAGCCAGCAATGCACTGCGATGCCGCAGTGAATTATGGGCCGTGTCGCGCAACACGAATTTGGCGTGAACGGACCATAACGTTCGTTCTTCGTCGAACGATCGAACAGCCGATGTTCAAGTCGAACGTGTGTTCGACGCGAACACGAAGCTCATCCCTAGTCAGGATGAAAAAAGACACAAGTCCATCTATTTCAACCAAAAAAACACTTACAATCCCATATACACAATTCTATACCCACAGTTGATCGAGAGGAAGGCGAAAAACCCCAGCAAAGCATGATCCAATTTGCTACAACAGGGGAAAGAATTTCTTCCTGATCACCTGAAAGGCAATCAGATATTCCCTGGATCAACTTTATCGATAAATGTTAGTACCCAGTTATATTATGTACATTTAGGAAAGAATCCAGGATTTTTTTAAAGCAATCTATTCAGCTGGCCAGAACCACCTTTGGAGGGAGTCTATTCCACATTTTCACAGCTCTTACAGTTAAGACACCCATCTGTATTTGGAGATTAAATCTCTTTTCCTCTAGACGTAAAGAGTGCCCTCTTGTTCTTTGTGATGACCTTAAAGTGAATAACTCAACACCAAATTCACTACATGGACCCCTTATGTATTTATACATGTTGATCAAGAGAGAATAAATTCAGTTCCTCTAATCTTTCCTCAGAGCTGAGCTCCTCCATGCCTCTTATCAGTTTGGTTGCCCTTCTCTGCACTTTCTCCAGTTCCCCGATATCCTTTTGGAGAACTGGGGCCCAAAACTGAACTGCATATTCTAGATGAGGTCTTACTGATGATTTGTACAGGGGCAAAATTACCATATTTGATCAATAACATCACCCAAGATCCCTGGGCGGATTGTTGACATACAGCAGCTGGCCATTGTTTTCTGTTTGTACTGTCCTTTAAAAAAAAAAAGGGCATAGCGTCTCCTTCAACATTCATACCAGAACCTTATCCAGGTAAATCGCATGGGTGGCCAGGAAAAGGAGGGCAGTAAGCATCCACCATCCCCTTCCTGAACCATACTAGGCCACATGTCTTCATCATTTGGGAGAGTATCTTGCAAGGTACTTTGTCTCCATGCTGAGTGAAATAGGGTCTGTCCTCCCAAAAAAGGATGCAGGGTTTTCTGATTTGGTAACATTTCAAAATCTGGAAGCATAGCGCATAGTGCATAGCATAATAAAAAAAAAAAAAAAAAAAAAAAAACACCCACAAATTGAACAAGTCTTAAATATCCACTTGACTGGAAGGTTTTACCCTCTTCATAACCAGGGCATTTTTGCTATTCAGCACTGTGCTACTTTAACTGGCAATTGTGTGTCATGCAAAATTGTATGCAAATTAAATGTATCAAATTTTTTTTCACACAAATAAAGCTTTCTTTTAGTGGTAGTTGATCACCACAGTTTTTTTATTTTTATTTAATTTCTTTATAAATCGAGGCCAAAATATGTTCTGCTACATGTCTGTGGGAAAAATAAAATCCAGATAAGTGTATATTGGTTTGTGTGAAAGTATCTATAAACTGTGGTAAATATATACTGTAATTTACGCAGCTATAGGCACTCTACTGGTAATGGCAGTGATCAGCGACTTATAGTGTGACTGTGATAGTGTGGTGGGAAATCTGGTGCTAGTAGACACTGGCTCGGAGGGTCACTAACTAACTGACACTGATGTCGCTAGCGACACTAATACAGTGATCAGTGATATTACTATACATTGTACTAATGACACTGGCTGGGAAGAGGTTAACATCAAGGGGCAATCAAGGGGCTAAATGTGTGCCTAATAAGTGTAATGTGTGTAATGTGTGCTGCTTTTACTTACCGATCTGATTTTTTTTCTCCCTGCTTTTCAGGCTGAAGAAAAAGCCAAATTGCTGTTTTCTGTACATACACAGAGTTCAGTGTGCTTATAAACACAGAACTCTGTGTGTAATTGGGCACAGCCGATCAGCAGGTTTCAGCCCAAATCATTGGCTGAAATATGCTGCCAAACTTGTGCTGTGTCCAATCACAGCATGGGTCAGCAGGGGGCTGACGTCACTTTACAGGCATTTCGGCAGCGCTGCCCATGCATTCCAATGGGCAGGGGCGGTTTAGGAGCGCTGTATACAGCTCTCCCAAACCGCTCCAAAGATGCTAATTGCAGTACCTTTTCTAACGTCCCGCAAGTGCACCGCCCCAGTGTGAAAGCACTCAGGCTTTCACACTGGGGAGGCATGTGGGGCTTTCACACTGGGGAGGCATGGAGGCGTTTTTCAGGCACTTTACAGGCGCTATTTCTAGCGCTAAAACACCTGAAATACGCCTCAGTGTGAAAGTAGCCTAAGAACAATCATAGCAGCAGTTCAGCCGCTTGATTGTCCTTACATGCCCTCCCACTGCCCTCCGGTGCTTCTATCAGCTCGCCCGATCAGCGAGCCGGAAATGGAATCCACCGGCGCCAGAAGTTGAGCATAGAGATTTACAAGGGTCAGATGGTCCCTGACAATCTCTATGACCTTCAGAGGCCCGGGCATGATGTTATGATATCACTTCCGGCTAAGCAGAAGTAAACATTGCCAGGGACTCGGCTGGAAAGGCGGGGACCATTTTTTATTTATCTTGGTCTTTCCTGCCTGGAGGAGAGATGTGGGGTCTTCTAGACCTCTCATTTCTCCATAAAGAGAAACTTTTCACATAGTATTCCTATTACAAGGGATGTACTTGTAATTCCTTGTATTACAAGGGATTCCTTGTAATAGGAATAAAAGTGATCAAATTTTTTTTTTAAAGGGAAAGTGTAAATTTTTTATTTTTTAAATAAAATATTTAAATCGCCCCCACCCCCGCGTGCTCGCACACAGAAGCAAACGCATGCGTACGTTGCACCCACATATGTAAACGGTGTTCTAACCACGCATGTGAGGTATCGCCAGGAACGTTAGCGCGCAGACAAACAGGTAACGTATAAAAAAATGTAAGCGTCGCCTATGGAGATTTTATAGTACCAAAGTTTGGCGCAATTCCACGAGTGTTTGCAATTTTAAAGCGTGGCATGTTAGGTAACTATTTACTCGGCGTAACATCATCTTTCACATTATACAAAAGATTTGGCTAACTTTACTGTTTTTTTTTTAATTCATGAAACTGTTTTTTTTTAACGCATTTGAAAAATCGCTGCGCAAATACCGTGTGACATAAAAAGTTGCAACAGCTCCCATTTCTTTCCCTGTGGTCTCTGCTAAAAAATACATATATAATGTTTGGGGGTTCAGAGTAATTTTCTAGAAAATAAAAATGATGATTTTTATATGTAGGAGCGAAGTGCCGGAATTGGCCCGGATAGGAAGTGGTTAAAATCTCCAAATATGGAAAGGTTTCTTCACAGTGAAGCCTCGTACACACGACCGGTTTTCTTGGCAAGAAAACTGCTGGGAGAGCTTTTTGCCGTTAAAACCGTTCGTGTGTATGGTTTCTCGATAGGAAAACTGCCGAGAATCTCGACGAGAAAAATAGAGAACCTGCTCTCTATTTTTCTCGTTGTGATTCTCGGCAGAGTGTTTCCTGCCGAGAAAACCGGTCGCCTGTATGCTTACCTGTCCGAGGTAAACCCGCGCATGCTCGAAAAGACTTTGACGCATGCGCAGTAGCATACAAGGTTAGTGTGGGGTGTAGCAAGATGCGGCGACAGCATCGAATGTGACGAGCGCCGGCTTGTCGTAGTCGATGACATCACAGCGTTCTTGCCATTCAAAAGAACAACGTTTTTTTTGGAGTGGCTGTCTGTACACAGGGCTTGGCAAGACAAGCTTGCCAGGAATCCCGTCGATAAAACCAACGTTTTTTTTCCGACGGGATTCCCGCCCGTGTGTACAGGGCTTAAAAGCTGAAAAAGGTGGAACAGACTGCCTCAAGAGGTGGTTCTGGCCATCTCAGTAGATTGTAGGAAAGGCCTGAATTCTTTATTAAACACACATAATATACTGTAACTGGATACTAATATTTATAGGTAATGTTGATCCAGGGAACATCTGATTGCCTCTTGGGGGACCAGGAAGGGATTTCCCCTGCTGGAGCAATTGGATTTTACTTTACAATTTTTTATTTTTTTTTGCCTTCCTCTGGATCAACTGTGGGTATAGGTTTGTATAAATAGGATTGCATTTTTTTCCCCTTCTATTGATTGAACTGGATGGACTTGTGACTTTTTTCAACTGGACTAACTATGTAACTATATACTGCTCCTTAACTTCATGCACAGCTTTAAAGCATACCCAAAGCATGTTAGTTAGGATATGTATATTTTTAATGTTGCAATTTAAACCACATTAAAAAACCTGCTCTCTGCTAAACAGAATTTTTCAAACATTTGTTTGCATTCGTACATATTCCCCATGGAAGTGCCCAGATACTCATGCCTTTTTTTAAAGAAAAAAACCCCCTGCAAATTAGCCTTGAAAAACATCAGAAAAAAATACAAGATTTGGGTTCCATAGACTTCAATAGGGTTAAGCACTATGATGTTCAGGGTTCTCAAAATTCCCACTGGGTTCATCAAACATCCAACAAACTGAACTGTGCCCAGTTCGCTCATCCTTAGCCCTCAATATCCTGTTGGTGTTAACAGAAATCCCAGTAAGAAAAGTGTGTTCCCTGTCTCAGGAAGTTGTTTTATATACAAGGTAAATTTCCAGGTACCTCCCAGCCATATGTGAAAGTAATTATACCCTTCATCACTGAAGTTATGAATAAAAAAAAGTTTTGCCTTTGATCTAGAATTAAGTAATTCTTTCTTTAAAGGCATGCCACCAAGAGATAATATTAGTAACAGTAATTAGTGGTTAATGTGCTGTAGTAATGAATAAGAAGAATGTCAGATTTAAATGGCACTGGCCTGGAACATTACATGCACATTTTCATTGACTTGCAGAAGACAGGTTTAGCTGTGACATCATTGTGTAAAAAGTGCCCTGTGGCGAAATGCTAATTCACAATACACATCAATAAAACAGCTAAGCGGTTTCACCAGTCTGAAAGGGTTAAGTTCACTGCACGTTAGGATGGCTGGGAATACGTGTATATGTGTGCACACGAGCATGCCATTGTGGTTTGCTTCCTACAAATAGTGCACACATTTTACTGTAAGCATATTTTGTATACACAGTAATGCTCCAATGGTTCCCTGTGTAGTGCTCTGCCTGCCGGGTAAGCAGTCCATTGATTTGTCCATGCATCCCTACCTACACACACCATCTGGATAGTAGGGGGTGGCAATGAGTTCAACACAAACAGGTATTAACCCTCGTACAGACTTCTCTTCCATCTTAGTAGTCTAATATCTAAGCAGATAGCTAGCTTTCTGGAATTGTCCATACACAACCCCATTATTAGAGTGTAAGCTCTCAGGAACAGGGCCCTTTTAACCTTCTTGTATTGAATTGTATTGTAATGTATGTCTTTTTCCATAATGCATAGCTCCCAACTGCCCCTGATTTCGAGGGACTGTCCCTCATTCCGAACAAAGTTCATCTGTCCCTCTTTCCTCCTTATTTGTCCCTCATTTTGGACTGATCCATATAGTTTTATATAAAATGCACTACTTATCTATCAAAAAGTGTTTTACAGTGCTAAACATTTTATCCAATTTCTAAATTGCTGCATTTTTACATTTCAAAAGCCATTAAAAAGGTATAATATTGGTAAAAAAGCACTTGTGGGTTTAACCAATTTTTTTTGTACAATTCTCCTTTAGGGGGGGGGGGGGGGGGCGTGGCACAATGTATTTCCTATGCTTACATACTTTTGGTAATAGGTGTCCCTCATTTTCATCTCAGGGAGTTGGGAGGTATGATGATGTAAGGTGCTGAACAAACTGTTGGCACAATGTAAATCCTGTATAATAATCATGAATAATAAATCTACCTAAGCAATGAATTGCAGTGGGAATGACAGCATAGGAGGAACACTGATAGCAGCAGAAGTGAATACTTTGAAACAAAAGAATAGTACAGGGAGCAGAAAATGTCCACTGTGTGGACAAGACAATGACTTTCAAAGAGCAAACGTACAATATAATAATGGTAAAGTATCCAATAAGAACCCTATGGTTCACAGCTTTGGCAGCAGAAGTCAATAGCCATTCCAGGCCTTGACACTTGTTTCACCTCCCTGTGTAGGAGAATCACTAGCATAATCCTGCAGCATCTGTCTGAGAATTCCTAAAGGGGGTTTCCCAGTTTTTTTTGTTATGGTATTCCACATTCTTAACAGAGAATGGGATTAAAAAAAGAAAAAAAAACATACTCACTAAGATGGCTGCAGCATCAATCCAATGCTGCAGCTGTCCCCCGCTTGCTCTGCTGAGAACTGAGCGGTCAAAGACCACTGATTGCTCAGTTCTTGGATCTGCTCTGAGCACTAGGGATGAGCTTCGAGTTCGAGTCGAACTCATGTTCGACTCGAACATTGCCTGTTCACCGAACAGCGAACAATTTGGGGTGTTTGCGGCAAATTCGAAAAGCCGCGTAACACCCTGTAAAAGTCTATGGGAGAAGTGCTAATTTTAAAGGCTTATATGCAAGTTATTGTCATAAAAAGTGTTTGGGGACCCGGGTCCTGCCCCAGGGGACATGTATCAATGCAAAAAAAGTTTTAAAAACGTAAGTTTTTTCAGGACCAGTGATTTTAATAATGCGAGCGGGGAAAGCTGGGGCTTACCCCCTATGATCTGACGGGTGAAACCGCCCCCTCATACGTCAGACCCCGCCTACGTCATTGGCTGAGCGGACCTGATGGGGAACGTGATTTGATTCCTCTGCAGTGTATTAAATGAATAGACCCCGCCCCTTCTCACGTTCCCCATCAGGTCCGCTCAGCCGATGGCGTAGGGGAGCGGGGTCACCTTCACTAGGTGTAAGGCTGAGCGGACCTGATGGGGAACGTGAGAAGGGGCGGGGTCTATTCATTTATTACACTGCAGAGGAATCAAATCACGTTCCCCATCAGGTCTGCTCAGCCAATGACGTAGGCGGGGTCTGACGTACGAGGGGGCGGGGTCACCCGTCACATCATAGGGTAAGCCCCGGTGTTCTGCCGAGCTGGTTCCGCCTATCGATATGGTTCCGAGCTCGACTGCGCAGGCGCAATCTGAGGCGACGGAATTCTCTGAGCGTTAACAGCTGTTCGGCAGCTGTAGACGCGCTCGCTCCCAATGCTAGGGAAACCAGCTCGACAAGAAAGCGGCGGGGGCGGAGACTGGGACACGCCGCTCTATAGGGCGGCATTAAACAAGTTGATGGCCGGGTGACACGCCGCTCTGTACAGCAAGGGGCGGATCAGTGAGTGTGCGCTCCCTGCAATGTTAGACGGCAAGCCTAGAGATTTATATGTACAACACTCGCCCTATAGAGCGGCGTGTTCCAGTCTCCGCCCCCGCCACTTTCTGCGCGGCGTGTATCCTCGGGAGCGAGCGCGTCTACAGCTGACGAACAGCTGTAGATGTTCGTAGATTTCCATGTGTTCCGAGTGCGCATGCGCAGTCGAGCTCGGAACCATATTGATAGGGGAACTAGGTCGACAAGACACCGGCAAGCGGGGAAAGCTGGGGCTTACCCTATGATGTGATGGGTGACCCCGCCCCCTCGTACGTCATGGGGGTTTCGTGTGGAGTGGAGACTGGAGGAGACTGCAGTGCTGGACATCGGATCACCGCGGGACATAGAGAAAAATGCTGGACAGACTGGATTTCATTGCTGGAATGGGTTTTTTAATTTTAATTTTTTTATTTTTAATAAAGGACTTTCCCAACTGTGGGAATAATGATTTCTATGCCAAGTCTTTAATGGGCCTACACTTGCCTCTGGCTTGATCTGATACACCAGCAGGCCTGGCAGCTGCTTACAGATAACATATGGCTGTGACCTCCAATGGTCAGCTAACTTATGTTTTCCCGGGATACCCAAGTTCCGCAACAGCACCCTGTCTCCTGGCTGTAGATCATGTATCTGGACCTTGAGGTCAAAGTTTCTCTTGTTCCCCAATCCTCTTTGATCAGATGTCGCCTGGGCCTTCTCGTATGCCAGCCTTAAACTCTTTCGCAACCGATCTACATACCCCTTGTGGGATGCTGCTGAGGTATGATCCAGTGAGGTGCCAAAGGCCAGATCCACCGGTAGCCGTGCTTCCTCCCCAAACATCAGTCTATACGGGGAGTATCCGGTAGCATCACTGGTCGTACTGTTGTAGGCATGTACAATAGCAGCTACATGCTTGCTCCAGTGTTGTTTCTTCTCCGAACTCAATGTCCCCAACATATCTAGCAGTGTCCGATTAAACCGTTCAGGCTGAGCATCCCCCTGTGGATGTTACAGGGTTGTTCTAGTTTTCTTGATGCTCAATAAATCTAACAACTTTCTAATCAGTCTGCTTTCAAAGTCCCTCCCCTGATCCGAGTGGAGGCGTTGGGGCAAGCCATAGTGCACAAAGAACTTTTCAACAAGTACTTTGGCCACTGTTGAGGCCTTCTGGACTTTAGTTGGGAATGCTTGAGCATATCTAGTGAAATGATCAGTTACTAACAAAACATTCCCTTGTCCACTCAGATCAGGCTCCAGGCAAAGGAAATCAATGCACACCAGTTCCAGGGGTCCCTGACTTTGTTGGTGGCCCATTGGGGCAGCTTGATGAGGCAAGGTCTTTCTTTGTACGCAGCGGGCACAAGAATGGCAGAATTCTTCGACTTCAACCCGCATGCAGGGCCAATAATATCTGTTTCTTACGAGCTGAAAGATCCTTTCTGATCCCAGATGACCATGATCATCATGCAAACCAATCAGAGCCGCCTTCCCGTGCTTCTCGGGCAGAAACAGTTGCCACTTATCCTCTAAATCATCAGAGGGGCTCCTTCGGTAGACCACCCCTTGATGCATCTGTAACAGGTCCCATTCTCTTCTTAGCAGTCGGGCCTCCCTTGAAGAGTCTTTTAGGAGTATATCTGGTCTCTGGTTCTCCAATGCCTCCAACACCAGCTTCCCTAGAGGGTCTTCCAATTGATCTCTTCTCAGATCACTTTTTGACAGCTTAGGTAGGTTTTCTTCTCCAACCTGAGTTACATCACACTAGTATCGGGGCACTCCAACAACCGTGACTCCAATTTACTCAGCCCTGGATCCTCCACTGGCCTGAAGCTCTGCTCCCTGGTATAGGGCCCGCACTCCCTTTGGGGCCAGCTGAGTCCATTCTTCAGTAGGGTCTCTGAGGGTATGAGATCTTCTGGACAGGGCATCTGCATCTCTATTTCCAGCTCTGGGCCTGTATTTTAGGCTGAGGGTGAATTCCGAGAGGGCAGCCAGCCATCGGTGGCCTGTAGCATCTAGTTTAGCGGTGGTCAGGAGGTAAGTGAGAGGGTTATTGTCCGTCTTGACCACAAACTCAGCCCCATACAAGTAGTCTTTCAGTTTGTCCACAACAGCCCATTTTAAGGCCAGGAATTCCAGCTTGTATGTGGGGTAGTTCTTTTCAGAAGGGCCCAAACTTCTGCTCACATAAGCAACAGGTCTCAATTGATCATCATGTTCTTGGTACAACACCCCTCCCAGACCATCTCGACTGGCGTCCACATGTAACTCATAGGGTTTCCTGGTGTCTGCATAGGCCAATACGGGAGCAGTGGTCAGGCTTTCCTTCAACTTGGTAAAGGCTTCTTCACATTTGGTAATCCACTGATCCTGGATAGACTCCCCAGGTTTTCTGGGCCCTATAGCAGATTTCACTGAGTTGCCTGTTTCTGAGTCATCGTCTTCCCCCTCAGTCTTCAAAAGTTCATTCAAAGGCCTGGCAATTTTGGCAAATCCTTCCACAAACCTTCTATAATAGGAGCAAAATCCCAAAAACAACCAAAGTTCAATCACGTTAGTGGGCCTGGGCCAAGAGGTAACGGCCTCCAACTTTCCTGGATCTGTGGATACTCCTTCCACGGACACGATGTGGCCCAGGTAATGAACTGAAGACTGGTAGAATTGACACTTTTCTAGAGAAAGCTTGAGGCCTTCATCATGGAGCCTCTTCAGGACCTTCTCTAATCGTTCTTCATGTTCCTCCAGGGTTCTTGTTGTGTTACACTATGTGATTATTCTTGCTCTGTGTCTTTAAGATCTGTCCCCTTCTTTCTAGCTGAACTCTCTCTCTCACCGTAGTTCTTTATATATCTCCTCCACTTCCTGATTCTGGTCATTACTCCTGTATTTCTTCCATGCTAACATCTTACATGTGGCTTACAACTGCAACGTTTTTCTACCTATGAATATCCATCATTAAACGGAACATTCGAAAGGATTCATCGTCTGTCGTCCTAACTGTGAGTTTATTCATTGAGTTAAACTGCCTGTATCGATGCAAGGGATGAATATCAAACCAGCTTGAGTAAGGCCTACTTAAACCTGGAGATGAACTTTATCGCTTTGTAGTTGAGACAGAACAGTAGAAAAACTGAGTTTCACAGCCTAATTACAAGATTTCTGCATGTCAGTACTGAAACAGACAAGATTTACTGCCCTCATAGCAAGACAGAAGGGACAGAGCAGCACATGGCAGCCTTATAGCCTGAGACAATCTGCACAGTGTCATATTTCAGCACACAGATCCTGCCTGCTTTCACAGTCAGTCTGCTATCATGAGTGACCAAGCTTCTGCATGTGAACTCACATCTACCTCCCCACAAGTTCCTGAAGAAACTGAGTTACCCAAACGCTCAGTTAAACCCACTTGGAAATTAATGGAGAATTATGAAGCTTCAAGGACTGAATTGTCAAATAGCTTGGAATTAGTCTGGGAGAAAATCCTTGCTGAAGCCAATACAGTGTCTGTTGAACGTGAACTACTGACACTAGAGGGCGCCATTAAACAACTTTCTGCCTCATATGAGCTTTATCAGCTTACCAGCATCAAATTCACTAATGTCTTACAAAACATGAAGTCAGAAAGTACGATGATGCAATTAAAGCGCGTCAATGCTCTCAATATTGAAAGAGACAGTTTTATCCAGCAAACCAGATTAAAGGCAGAAGCAAAAATAAAGCTGTTACTGCATCTCACAAATCTGTTTCCACCAGACGTTATAAAAACTCGTCAAGATCCCATAGTTCAAGATACTCAACACTCAGTGAGCGACTTATTAATGCCCGCGCTGAAGTGGAAGCCAGCAAAGTGCAGGTGGCATATGCAGAAAAAAGAGCAGAGTTGGAAGTTCAAAGGGCAGAGTTGGAAGCGCAGTCAGCACGTCAAAGAGCAGAGTTGGAAGCTCAGAGAGCAGAGTCGGAAGCACAGTCAGCACGTCAAAGGGCAGAGTTGGAAGCGCAGTCAGCACGACAAAGAGCAACAATGGAAACCTTAAATGAACAGTGTAAACATGACACAGCAATGGCAAAGCTAAGGGTCCTACAGCAAGCTATCAGTGCAGACGAAGGTGCAAGTGAGAAAGACAGCATCAACCTAAACATAGCAGATATGGAAGACCCCCTCAAACGCACTAAAGACTATGTCCTAAGCCACTGCAGTGCACACCCCATTGTCTCCAATGCTCCCGACTACATAGAGACTCCTTCACAGCTTCAAGTTAAAGAGGTTCCAGCAACTTCCTGCACTCAAAATCACTCCACTGCATTTCCTACCTGCCTACCTTGCCTGCCTTCATACGTCACAGAGCATCAGCGCAAGCTTCAGGCAAGTCATCAATCTCCAGTCATCGGTACAGCCTTGAATCAACGTACCATTGGAACAACTGACTTCAAGCAAGCAACTCACCTGGATGCATCTGTTGCACCATATTTCCCTGTGTCCTTTAACAACAATGTCAAAGATAACGCAATCAGCACCATACAGCCAACAGCATCTCACATAAAGGCGGAGACAACTGAGACAGAAGAGTTTGTGAGGTACATGCTTCGCAGAGAGCTCACAAAGACTGGTCTTACAAGTTTTGATGACCAACCTGAGAACTACAGAAGTTGGAAATGTGTCTTCAGAACTACAATCAGCAATATTGGCATTACAGCTGATCAAGTATTGAATCTGCTGATCAAATGGCTTGGTCCTCTATCTGCTGCACGTGTTAAGCCATTAAGATCGGTTTTCATGGACAATCCTACTGCAGGCCTCACAGCTGCATGGGAGCGACTAGAGCAAAGTTATGGCAGTCCAGAAGCTATAGAAAATGCTTTGTTCATGCGTCTGGAAACTTTCCCAAAGATATCCGGTAAGGACAACAAGGTGTTCCAGAGACTGAGTGACCTTCTCTTTGAGCTTCAGCTAGCCAAGACAGGCCCAAAACTACCTGGACTCAGTTACCTTGACACTCCAAGAGGGGTAAACCCAATTGTCTCCAAGCTCCCGTATGGTTTGCAAGAGAAATGGACTGCACTAGGGTCATCATACAAAAGAGAGAACAAGGTTTCCTTCCCTCCATTCTCTTTCTTCTGTGAATTCATCAGGAAAATTGCAGAGACCAAGAACGATCCAAGTTTTTCCTATGGTGAGTACAGCCTCTTCTCACCCCTTCCTAAGAGTACCAGTCTTCAGGGCAACTATAGAAACCATAGAGGCCCAGTGTCCGTGAAAAAGACTGACATCCTTCCCACTCCTACCACAGTTCTGGCCACGAACAAACAGAGTAGGAAGATTGAAAACCCTAACAGAGAGTGTCCCATACACAAGAAGCCACACCCCCTCAATAAATGTATCGGCTTTAGGAAAAAGCCTCTGGAAGAGCGCAAGGAGCTTTTAAAGACATTTAGGGTATGTTTCAGGTGCTGTGCTTCTACAGAACATTTTGCAAGGGACTGTAATGTGTCCATCAAGTGCATAGAGTGTGGCTCTGAAGAACATGTGCAAGCCCTCCATCCTCTTGATCCCAGCTCTGCACAACCTGCCAACACTCCTCCCAGGTTAAAGCATGGCGGGGAGAATACAGACCAAGTGCCTAATTCTGCCATCATTTCTTCATCCTGCACTGAAGTTTGTGGAGAAGACCGCTGTGGTAAGTCCTGTGCTAAGATATGCTTGGTGGACATATACCACAAGGATCAACCAGAAAAGTCTCTAAAGGCATATGCTATCTTAGACGATCAGAGCAATCGATCACTTGCAAAATCGAAATTGTTCAATCTATTTGAAATAAAAGGCGAAGCTCATCCTTACACCTTGGGTACCTGTAGTGGAACTATAGAGGTTTCTGGAAGAAGGGCTCATGGACTAATGGTATCTTCTCTCAAAGGTAACTTGCAATTACCCTTACCTACACTTGTTGAGTGCAATCAGATACCTGCTAACAGGGAAGAAATCCCTACTCCAGCTGCTGCTTTCCATCACCCTCACCTCAAGGTAATAGCAAATGAGATACCACCGCTTGACAAAGATGCTCAGATCCTTCTTCTGTTAGGAAGAGACATTCTAAGAGTTCACAAGGTACACAGACAAGTCAGTGGACCCCCAGATGCCCCATTTGCCCAGCGCACGGATCTAGGGTGGGTCATCATAGGCAATGTCTGTATAGGCAAAATGAAAAGACCTACCAACATTTCGTCATTCAAGACAAATGTTCTGCCAAATAGCCAAAACACTTACTTTGAGCCATGCCCACATCACTACTGGGTGAAAGAGAAGATAGCCAGCCACGAATGGCAACATGGTATCTCAGGTGACACAAACCCTTTCTCCTGCCATGATGGCGACTTTGGCTCTACAGTGTTTAATGCAACCAGTGAAGATGACATACTGGCTCCTTCAATGGAAGACAAAGAATTCATCAAGGTAATGGACAATAAGTTCTTTCAAGATGACTCCAATAACTGGGTAGCACCCCTACCCTTTTATCTCCCAAGGGAGAGATTGCCCAACAACTTACAGCAGGCCATCAGTAGATTCTCCTCCTTAAAGCGAAACTTAAGCAGGACACCAGAGATGCAAAAGCACTTTGTGGACTTTATGCAAAATGTATTTGACAGAGATCATGCAGAGCCTGCTCCCCCACTAATGGAGGGAGAAGAATGCTGGTACCTTCCATCCTTTGGCGTGTATCACCCACGCAAACCAGACCAAATCAGAGTTGTCTTTAATTCCAGTGCTCAGCACGAAGGTGTTTCTCTTAACAACATGCTCCTTACTGGACCCAACTTGAACAACAGTCTAATAGGAGTCTTGATTCATTTCAGACAAGAGCCTGTAGCAGTAATGGCCGACATTCAACAGATGTTTCACTGCTTCATCGTCAGAGAAGACAACAGAAACTACCTCAGGTTTCTATGGCACAAGGACAATGACCTCAACAAGGAAGTTATAGATTATCGCATGAAGGTACATGTCTTCGGTAACAGTCCTTCCCCAGCAGTGGCAACTTATGGGCTAAGGAGAACAGCTCAGACTGGAGAAGTTGAATATGGATCTGATGCCCGTCAATTTGTTGAAAGAAGCTTCTACGTTGATGACGCACTTAAGTCCTTTCCAACTGCTAAAGAAGCAATTGATCTTCTCACCAGAACAAAGGAGATGCTGTCTGGAGCAAACCTTAGACTACACAAGATTATATCCAACAGCCAGGAACTTATGAATGCCTTTCACTCTGAGGACTATGCCACTAGTCTAAAAAACCTTGACTTAGGTACAGATGTGCCTCCTGTACAGCGAAGTCTGGGTTTGTTGTGGAACATCAAGCAAGACAAATTCACCTTCCAAGTGTCAATTTGTGACAAACCCTTCACTAAGAGAGGAGTCCTGTCCGTGGTGAATAGCATCTATGACCCACTGGGTTTCCTTGCTCCAGTTACCATTCAAGGTAAGATTTTACTAAGACAGTTGTCTACTGAGAACATAGACTGGGATACTCCCTTGCCTAGTGAGAATCAACACAAGTGGGAAAGGTGGAGATATTCTTTGAAGTCACTAGAAAAACTTCAGATTCCCCGTTGCTATGTTCCAGGTTCCACTTCAACTGCTAACCGGAGAGAGATTCATGTTTTCTCTGATGCATCAGTTGAAGCTATTGCTGCAGTAGCCTCTTTGAAGACCTCTGAACTGAATGGAGAATCACACTGTAGTTTTGTCCTAGGCAAGGCAAAACTCACTCCCAAGCCTGCACATACCATACCAAGACTTGAACTTTGTGCAGCCGTGCTAGCAGTAGAAATTGCAGAGGTCATACGAAGTGAAATGGACACTACAATTGATTCTTTCACCTTCTATACAGACAGTAAGGTAGTACTTGGTTACATAAACAACCAAACAAAACAATTTTATGTGTACATCAGCAACAGGGTTGAACGTATCAAGAGATTCTCTCTACCAAGTCAATGGCATCACGTTCCCACTGAACTCAACCCAGCTGAATGTGGGACCAGAGCCGTGTCACCTGCTGCTCTTCAGGACAGCCTATGGCTGTCACCTCCAAGGTTTCTGTGTGAGGACTCTTACTTACTCCCTATTGACACCACCTATGGGCTAGTAAACCCTGAAGATGATAAGGAAATAAGAACTGTGAACACCTCACTCCACACTTCTGTAAGTACAAAACAGAAGCTGCGGTCACACCATTACGAGCATCAATGGAAGCAGGTGCAGCATCTAGCCAATGTGTTCTGGCATCGCTGGAAGAAAAAGTATCTTCACCACCTTCAAGGTCGTAACAAATGGCAAGCATCTAAGCCGAATCTTAAGGTTGGAGACCTCATCCTTCTAAAAGACAAGGAAGTTTGTCGGAATGAGTGGCCTATGGGTCTTATTACTAAAGTTATGCCCAGCGACGATAACAAAGTCCGGAAGGTAAAAGTCAAGGTAACCAAGGGAGGATCGACACAAACCTTTAGTCGACCAATTACAGAGTTAGTACTCCTTTTGCCAGGTGAGTGACTTGTGCAAGGACTAGCCATGCTGTCGGCACGGCGGGGAGTACATTGCTGCCATCTACAGGTTCTACTCAGAACTTTGGAATTATTTGAAGACATCATACTGTGACTTTATGTTCTTCATCCTGTTGAACTTACGTTTATTATTTGCTTGTTGCACGTTTTTCATTACAGGTTCCAGGACATTCGTCAGTATTGGACTTTTTGAAAATATATATTTTAGTTTAAGGTTATGAAATCTAAAGATTTCAGATGGGGAGTGTTGTGTTACACTATGTGATTATTCCTGCTCTGTGTCTTTAAGATCTGTCCCCTTCTTTCTAGCTGAACTCTCTCTCTCACCGTAGTTCTTTATATATCTCCTCCACTTCCTGATTCTGGTCATTACTCCTGTATTTCTTCCATGCTAACATCTTACATGTGGCTTACAACTGCAACGTTTTTCTACCTATGAATATCCATCATTAAACGGAACATTCAAAAGGATTCATCGTCTGTCGTCCTAACTGTGAGTTTATTCATTGAGTTAAACTGCCTGTATCGATGCAAGGGATGAATATCAAACCAGCTTGAGTAAGGCCTACTTAAACCTGGAGATGAACTTTATTGCTTTGTAGTTGAGACAGAACAGTTCTCCCGAACACAATAATGTCATCCAGATATACCAGCACTTCAATTAGATTCATGTCCCCTACTGTCTTCTCCATAAGTTGTTGAAAGGTGACTGGGGCTCCCGACAAACCCTAGGGCATGCGGTTGAATTCGAAGAAACCCACAGGGGTAATGAAGGCTGTTTTCTTCTGATCTTCAGTGTGCATGGGAATTTGGTAGTACCCACTTTTTAAGTCTATCACGCTGAACCACTTGGCCCCAGACAAGCTCTGCAAGGCATCTTCTATTCGGGGAGTGGTGTACTGATCAGGTATTGTCATTTTATTGAGTGTTCAATAGTCGATACACAGCCTCAGTGACCCATTTTTCTTCCTGACCAACACTATTGAAGAAGCGTATGGGCTTCTGGACCCTCGGATAACGCCTGTTCTTTTGAGTTCTGCTAGTTGCTTGCGCAGATCTTCCAAGTCGGCCAAGGGGACCCGTCGGACTCTTTCCCTGAACGGCTTGTCCTCCTGTAGGCAAATCTTGTGGGTGGCACTCTTTGCACACCTCACATCAAATTCATTCTTGGAAAAGATCTTCTGCCATCTAGCCAACTGAGTCTTGGCCCTCTCCTTCCAGGCCGGTGGGAGGGATGTGTCTTCGAAACAGAGCTTCTCCACCGTATTTTCACCCCTTTCTTCCTTCTCCAAGTCCGATAGGGCAACCGGGGTGGCAGGGTTCACTTGGCCCAACAACATTCTGGCCGGGATCTTCACAGGTGTGGCGGCAGTATTCCTAATGCTCACAGATACCCTACCAGTACTCTTCTTCAGCACCCTCAATGGAACCACTTCAGGGATTACTTCCAGCCCTTGATGATTATCCAGAGGATCCAGCTCTAGAACAACAAAGGGGCCAGGTTGTTTCCAGGTGAGTTTAACAGTGGCCCTCAGACAAGTCACTTCTCCTGGCTGTAGTACCTTCTCTATTTTATCTAGCTTCCAGATCTTTCCCACTCCTTCTTTTGGGGCGTTCTGTTCAAGCACCAAGCGCTGATAGGCCCGTTGTAACATAGGGTGAACTCTGGGAGTTGGGGTATCCTGTTCCTGGGCCACAGGTGTCAGTAATCTCCTGACCAGGTCAGTGTTGGTCCCTATTATGAGGGCTCCTGGTGGGCGAGGACAGACTACAGCCAGGGTGTTGAAGATCTCCGCTTCCCCCGCTACTGAGGGGTCAAAGGCCAATTTAATTGGAAGGAATCTTTCGTACGGGAAGCTCTGGGTCCCTATGCCCCATATCTCCAAGTCTTCAAGCTTCTGTAGGGGCAGATGTCTCAGATGTTTCTGGTAAAAATCCCGGTACTGAAGGGTTACTTGAGCTCCCGTGTCAAGAAGGGCCTTAGTGTAAATTCCCTCTACTTGAATGGGGACTACTGGGGAGGGTCCCACCAATTTAACAGGAAATTTCTTTGCAGAAGTCTTCTTACTGGACTCTATAGTTTGGGCTTTCTTTATCTTTTTTCTTTCTCAGCCTCTTCCTGGATCTCAATCCTTGTTGGGCCTAGTATGCACTGATCTCCTGCCGTTGAGCATTTTTTTTTTGGACCTGGAGTAGGAAGTATCAGATTGTTCAAAGGCAACACCAGAGATGTTGGGTGGGGAATTATTTTTCCTCTGCGGCCTCCCTAGGTCTCTAAATTTATTGGAGTTGACTGGAACTGATGGGCACCCAGTTGACTCCTTCACCGGGGCCCTCTGAAGTTTTCCGCCGGCTTGCGGTATGGGGCTGCAGTTTTCTTCTGGCTGGGGCACACCGGCCTATAGTGCCCAATCCTTCCACAGTTGAAACAAGCTTCTTCTTCTTTTCTTTGTTGGTAGATAGGGGTTGAAGCACTCTGAACCATTTCTTTCATGGCTTCTCCTTCCTTACATGCTTCTGAATTTTTGGCCATCAGGGAAGTCAGCATTTCCAGCACTTGAGTCATCTGTGACTTTAAGACAGCCACTTCAGAGTCCCGTTCCGTGGCCATGGCGGCTCTAACTCCAGCGGAGGGGAGAGAGGTGTGTTGACTGATCGCCTGCTGGTCATTCAGCAAAGCCTCTTCACCTCTCACCACTCGGACAAGTTCTGGATAACTTAAGGACATGACTCCTCCTGAAGTTTTCAAATGAAGCCAAACTGGGTCAGAGCGTAGGGCCCCTCTTAAGCCCTGTACACACGATCGGATTTCCTATGGATTCTAATCCGATGGATTATTCCATCGGAAATCCGATGGAGCTGACTTCCATCAGTCTTGCCTACACACCATCAGTCAAAAATCCGACCGTCCCAAACCAAACGCTGTGACGTAAAACACTCCGACAAGCCAAGAAAAATGAAGTTCAATGCTTCTGAGCATGCGTCGACTTGATTCTGAGCATGTGTGGGTTTTTTCTCCGATGGAGTTCCACACAGACGATCGGAATTTGCTATAGGTTTTTTTTCCCATCGGATAAATTTAAAACATGTTCTATTTTTTCTCACCGATGAAAAAAAGACTGATGGGGCCCATACACGATCGTTTTTTCCGATGAGAAAAGTCCATCGGACTGTTTTCATCGGTAAAACCGATCGTGTGTACACGGCATTAGATCTGTTGCATCCTGGCTCGGTGGCCTGTGGTGCCATTCCTTTCTTCAGAACTATCTGACAGAGCATTTTATTCAATATTCGGACATACTCAGACAGACGTTCTCCTGGTTGTTGGAGAGTGTGCTCAAACTGATAAATTAGGTCAGTAACTTTTTCCAACTGGCCGAACTCCTCCTGCAGCATGACTAAATAATCATAGGCGGTACAAGTGGCATTGCTAAACCTTAGATTCTTTACAGCTTCTGCAGCAGCTCCCTTCAAGCTTTCATTTATGCATTGTTTTTTTTGGGCCTCTGGCAGTTCCCAACCTTCCAATGCCTGCATTGCTTGTTCTTTCCAGGTATCAAAGTCCTCTTCTCCAAGCACCACAGGTTGTCTCCCTGAGAAAATCCTCAGTTTCCGGTATCCGGTTTCCATACACACTGTGTTACTTTTCTGGCACTTTGTCACGAGGTCTCCCAAAAGCGTTAAGAAGTTCAGGACCAATAGTGGTCAGGGGTGCTGAGGAGGTTATTGTTTCTCTGGCCGGCTCTCCTTGACTAGTTTCAGGGACTTCTTCCTTTGTAGCCTTTTGGTGTATTAGATAGAACTTCTTCCGCTCCTTTGACTGCACACTCCTGCCTTTGAAGCTCTCAGGTATTTCATCTCTCCATTCCACCAATGCTTGGGTACGAGATGTTCCCTCTTCTGGTCTGAGGTCAATTACCCATGCCCTTCTGCTTGGAGACAGTACCTTCATAAGCTCTTCCCAGTCCTTTCCGGGGAGTTCAATAGCCACACTCGCGTCTGGGAAAGCGCCTTCTGATTCGCACCACTGGACCACAGTGAAAGGGTCCATGCTGGCACCAAGGGGGGGGGGCTTGATTACAGAGTACAGGATCCCAGATGAGCCCCCACGTGTAGTACTACCCCCAGTTAAGAGAGCTGTTGGTATTGTTTTGGACCTGTACCCTACTGCTGTCAACCCCCAGAAACTGACTCTAACCCTCCACTGGCACAGCTGTCAAACAAATGGGATTGTGGAACCCACTAGCAATAGAAACCACAATACCGCAATAGGGTATACAGTCACAGTTAAAAATTGGTTTACCTGTGTTGGCTGTCTCCCTGTAGCAGTTAATACTCCACACAACGTGTTTGCTCAACCACAAAAGTACTTTACTGAATAAGAAATGACAGGTTAAACAAATATGCGGTTTACTTATGCAGAGCCCTGCAAAAGCCAAAGTTATAAACATATAAATGTACAAGGATATAATAGAATCTTATTACACACTAAATGTCTTTGAATAAACTATGCTTGCGAGCTCCCCCCAGTGGGCAATATGGCGCCCAAGTACTGTCACTGTGAGTTCCAGTCAGGCCTGACTAATGTCAGTGTACAGTTACTCCAATAGAAGGGATTTTCGCTAGCAAACGTTTGTGCATGTAATATTTGTAATCCAAGGGATATCAAAAAGAAGAAAGAAAGAGAGTGCGTGTTGCTCCTCCTCCCCCTTAAATAACCATCCCCAGCAGACCTTGCGCCGGGCAATGCACTGTGGGTATACAGCTGCACTGTGGGTACAGTAGTCTACTTAATATCCACGGCATTGGAGTCCATCTCTCCCTGTACCACAAGTCCCACCATGCACCTTTCTCAAGGTTAAACAGTAGTCAATCCATTGTCAAATAGAACTGGGATCTGGGTTCACTTGCATATAAAAGTAGTCTTTATAGTGTAGCGGCCTCACCCCATCTCTTTCTTCTAGTGGTATCACACACGACAGGGTGAGATGCGCTACGGCCCATGTCCTCCCCATAACTGTGGGTGAGGTGAAGGCCAGTACCAGATATTTCCTCGGGCCTATGTGCTTCTGTAAAGGATTAAGTCCTGCTGTGCCAACGCTTCGCTCTGCTCCCATTAACCAGAGTTCCACACACCGATCACAGTCCAACTCTTGTTTTATTGCATATCTCACAATAAACAGTGCTTCAGTAGCCAACTGGTTGCGACTTGACATTTTGATACAGGGGGTGAGCAGGTCGAGGCACTATCCCAATTACCAGCTAAACCACTGCGATCTCGCCAGCGGTTACTATAGCCATATCTTGAAAGGACTTAGAACTTGAGAGTCTCTACCAGCGACTCAAGAGAACGTAGATAGGAGTACCTTTGCTGCGTTGCGGCCCCTATCAGGGGAAGATGTCCCTCCAAGGGAGTTACCAGAGGCCCATCCGTCACTGGGTTTATGCTGCTCCAGACTCTCCGAATGGGTAACCTCCCCGGCCTCCTCACCTCAGACATGAGCCCCATCCACTTCAGGGACTCTCTGACTTCTCCACCCTCGCGGGACCCAGTCGAAGTCACTGGGCCCCAGGCCTCCTGGTTTAGTTCCTCACCCCAGGCTGAAGGTGCCTGGGATGGACTCCAACTCCATTCCGGTCGGCCTAGGGCACTTGAGCCGGAATCCGGAACCGCCCGCACCCAGGCCTAAGGTGCCTGGGCGCGTGATCAAGAACCTCCAGAAGAGCAAGACCTCGTGACCAGGGCGTCTCCCCCTTTTATCCCCTCCAATCACGCCACGGCAGGTTCCCCACCCTCGCCGTACCATCTCTGAGAAGGGACAAAAAGGACAGCCCTATGGCAGTGAATCTACCTTGAGCCTGCGGGTACCCCGCCACCCACAGGCCAAGGAGATTATTACACCGCCCAATCCTCCACGAATACAAATGGTCATTACTCCCATACCTACACACCTGAAATTCCACTCAGGTGTACCCCACCTAAATTTAAAGACCCCGCTACATAAGCATACCATAAAGTGACACCCCGCTACACAAGCAAAACAGGTTTGAGGCAATCACTTCAAAATGAGGGAATCTCAGGGTGTCACCAGGGTCGCCAGAACTAGTGTACTTGTAAGATTTCTCCTCTATTCCTCTTCTGATGTTAACCCAAAATTTGGGATCTTATTTTAGTTTCACTTTCAATAATAACGGTAAACAGGACATCTATATAGGACAAATATTCTTAATGGGGGGCACAGACAGCCATAAAAACCTGAAAAGAGTTCAATTCTATCCAAAACTAAAAAATAAAGTTTTGCACCTTAGTTATACTTTAAGTTCATTGTCCCATTAAAATAACTTTCAATGCCTGTTTAAATAATTATACATAATTAATTATCTGGTACATTTTTTTATTTTATTTTATTTTTATGGAGTTATGAAGCCAAATTTTTTATTTTTTTCTGTGAAAAGCTGTAGATTGAACAATGTGCCCTGATAGGGATAAAATATAAGATGAAGAGTATTGCTATCACACTTCCTGAGACAGCATGACGAATCTTAACAACATGTCAGTGCACAGAGACATCTCCTACAAGAGCAACATTATGCTGTGACATGCTCTGTCCCTCTAACTGGCCTTCCTTCCTGCCTCCCTTGTCTGTGATCAGCTCAGACATGTCCAGAGTAACATGAGTTCAAGTTACCTCTTGTCACACTTCACAACATAACGTGTGCATCGTGTGACCCCTGTTGACTGTTCACATTATCTTCAGACGACTGTATTTAGAAGATTGCTTTATGTTCTGCAAATAAAAACAGATCAACGTGGTATCATCAAAAGAAATCCATGTGTTTAAGTAAAAAAAAATATGCAAATACGAAATAAAAGGAAAGGAATTGATAAAAACCATAGAAATCAACTCATGAAATTTTATGTAATTTTCTAAAATGTCAGCAATAATTGGATGCATTGTACTGGATAATATTTTTCCTGTTTATTTATAGAGTATATGAGTATAGACTTACACAAGTCAACAATTTGGCACTAAGCCCCTATAAAAACATGAGAACAGGTTTAGGTTGAGTGCTTTTTTGAAGGTTAGAAAACTCAATAGCCCCAAGGTCACTTCTAAATACTCTGTAAACATGGAAATATATCCTCTGCTAAATGCCCTTCAACCCCAACCATCTGTGTACTAACCCCTTACCACTAGGACTACTTGCTTTATATTATAAATGAAAGTCTGATCCCCTAAATTTACAACTAACCTTTAAGCCCATCTCTGGGCAAAAATAAAACAACTTCCATCCATCCTCCTGTTATCCATTTTATTTTTTATACCTTGTGCAGCAGAGATATATTCACCTCATGCCCTTGTAGCGGCCTCACTCTCCCCCTCTTTCGCTTCACTTTGTGGCCATAAAACTGCTGCCTAGGGGTATTTGGGAGGAGAGAGTGCGGTTACACCACCAGCTCGTACCCTCTGATGTTTGTATGCAGAGGTGTGAGCTTAAACCTTTTTTACCTTTGGGTCTGTGTTCCCGTCCGGAGCCTCAGCTTCTCTTGTGGAGAATGATTGCCACCATACAAAAGGCACTTAGCTCCCAGTAACTTGAGTCCCACACCAAATAAAGTCCAACACTTAAGAGTAGACTGGTTGAACTTATAGAACTTATAGAACAAACAGGGTGTGGGGAATGAGGAGGTCCAGGCACAATCAAAGAATCATATACTCTCCTGCCCCAAATCAGCGCAGACAGGCTTGGCGCACGGTCGCTGCCACCGACCGTGAAATTTGGTCCCTGCCACAGACCTGGTGATTGATGAGGCCTCTGCCACAGGCCTTAGGATAGGCCTGCCACTGACCTGATGTAGCTGGGTCTCTGCAAAGACCAAAGAACATGGACTACCTTCTCGTTTATCTGCCCCTGTTAGGGAGATGATCCATCCCGGACGGTCCCCAGAGGTCTTCGCTGTCACCAGCCAATGCTGCGCTGGATCTTCAGGTAAGGTCACCTCCCTGGTCCTCCTCACCCAGGACTCGGGTCCCCGCACTCAGTGGGCCCCTAGGTATCTTCTCCCATGTGGGACCCAGTAGAAGGTACTGGGTCCCAGGCCTCAGCTAGTACCTCACCCCAGGCCGAAGGTGCCTGGGATGGAACTCGAACTCCCTCGCACCCAGGTCAAGGGCACCTGGGCGCGAACGACAAAACACAGCCCCCAGGCTGAAGGTGCCTGGGGAATGGACCTCGTGTGCAAGATGCCCGCCCCCTTTATACCCTCTCCCAGCAAGCACAGCGGATTCCCTGCCCCGCCGTACCGCTGCTGCGAGAGGACAAAATAGGCACGGCCCTACAATGGTGGTTCAACCCCAGCCCAAGGCGACAGCGCCACCCAGGGGCCGCAGGGAACTGGACACCATTGATATCTTCCACGAACAAAAACAACCATAAAACCCTCGTAATTGCTGCATTTGGGCCATGCTACCGCCCAAATACTCCCCCTAAATATTGATACCCGCTACTCCCTGTACACATAATCGGAATTTTCGATGGGATAAAATCCGATGGAATTTTCCGTCGGAATTCCGTTCAAGCTGTCTTCCATCAGTCTTGCATACGCACTGTCAGACAAAATTCCGACCGTTAGGAACGCGGTGACGTACAACACTACGACGAGCCGAGAAAAATTAAGTTCAATGCTTCCGAGCATGCGTCCACTTGATTCTGAGCATGCGTGGATTTTCTCTGACGGAGTTCCACACAGACGATCGGAATTTCCTATCGGATTTTTTCCAATCAGAAAAAAAAAGAAAAAGGCTATTTTTAAACTGCGATGGAAAAAAGTCTGATGGGGCCCACACACGATCGGAATTTCCGCTGAAAAAATTCCATCAGACTTTTTTCATCCGAAATTCCGATCGTGTGTAAAAGGCATAAGTCCACCATCTGGGTCTGTCACCAGCACTGTTCTATTTTCCTTTTTTGTTGACATTATCACTGCAAACTCCTTTTCTGGATCTTGAGAAGACAGCCAATAAAAAAGCGTTGAAGATGTGGGATTGGAACATCACCTGACCATACATTTAGGTTAATAAAATGGGCATTTAGGTAGTTTTTATTTTATTTTCTGTGTAAGCAATTAGTTAGAGGTTGGTGAAGTGAGATGTGTGCGCATCTATGGGAGCAACCCAGAGAGGAGTTTAAGAACCTTGTAGAGCAGTGGTTCTCAACCTGGGGGTCGAATGATGATTTGCCAGGGGTCACCAAATCCTGGGCTGTTCCTGAAGCCCACATCGCTCTCCCAGACATTTGCAGCTTTCCAGCAGGGCTGTCCCTGGAGCCTGTGGCCACCTAGCTGCGCTGTTCCTGGAGCCCGCCGCCACCCACTCAGCCTCTTCGCAGCCGCCCATTCAGTTCACGGCATGGCTGGGGGGCAGAGATTAGCGGTCAGCTGACTGATGAGGAATGTGAAGTGGGAGGGGCTGGAGGAGACTCTCCTGATTTCGGCATAGGTGTCACTGCTACGAGACACCACAAAGTCGGAGACACAGTGAAGCTGGAGACACAGTGAGTAACACTTGCTGTGATTATAGTTGCCATTAGAAGTCCCCACTACAGTTATAAGATCAACAGATGACCTTGATCAAGAGCACTTAAGTTGGCTGATCAGGACTCCCCCCAGCATTGCCACTCATCCCAACTCCCCGCCAGCACTGCCACTCATCCCATTCACCCCCCCTCCTCCAAGAAGTAAGAGAAGAAATAAAAATAGAGAATACATGGAAGGGAGAGGAAAAGAGGGGGAGAAACAAAGAAAAGGGATAGAAAGAATAAGAAAGACGGCTAGAGAGAGTGGTGGGGAAAAAAGTGAAAGAAAAGAGAAACAAAGGGAAAGAGTGGTACATCCTAAAATGTACCATAAGGGGTTTTAATACTGTACGAGTGGAAGGGACTCACGGAGCACTAAATGTCCGTGGGTTAAGGGTGCAAATTACTTGTCTTGCCTTGGGTGCTGACAACCCACGCTACGAAAATAATTTTACTGTTAGGGGTCCCCACAACTTGGGAAACTTTATCAAGGGGTCACGGCGCTAGAAAGGTTGAGAACCACTGTTGTAGAAGCATTCGTCTCTGCAAGGTTGGTATCTATCCCAGTGCTGAATAGCTCTTTCTAGTAATAGAATGTATTTTCTGTACCGGGCTCCTGGCTGACAGATATCATTGGCCTGTTGGAACTCTAAACAAATCCAAATGTTTGACGGAAAATTATTTTCCAGGGTGCACATAAGCATGGTGAAGGTTTCTCAGCTTAAAGATCCCACAAATGTCTAGATTTTCGTTAGCAGCTAGAGATGAGCAAATGTGCTGGGTTTGGATTTGTGGGGTGTACAGTAAATTTTGTGTAGCGGCCTCACCCCATCTCCTTTTTCTAGGGGTATGTCACATGACAGGGTGAGATGCGCTACGGCCCATGTCCTCCCCATAGCTGTGGGTGAGGTGAAGGCCAGCACCAGTATCTTCCTCGGGCCAATGTGTGTTAGTTATGAAGCTCAGTCCTGCTATGCTGAAACCTCCCTTGCTCCCATTAACCAGAGTCCATACACCGATGCAGGGTCCAACACTTGTTTATTATACTTCCACAACAAACAGTTCTTTCACAGCCGATTAGTTGCGACCCATAACATAATGCAAACGGTGGGATGAGCAGGCCGAGGCACTATCCTGATTTCAATCTAAACCCCTGTGGTTTCACCAGGGGTTATAGCAGCTTTGCTTAGCACAGAACATAGAACTTGTGAGTCTCTACCAGCAACTCCATAGAACATAGATGGGAGTACCTTCGCTGCGTTGCGACCCATATCAGGGGAAGATGTCCCTCTAAGGGAGTTATCGGAGGCCCATCCGTCACCGGGTTGATGCTGCTCCGGAATCTCCGGACGGGTGACCTCCCCGGCCTCCTCACCTCAGATGTGGGTCCCCTCGCAAGGCGGCACCCTTGGATCACTTCGCCCTCGCGGGACCCAGTCAAAGTTACTGGGCCCCAGGCCTACGATATAGTACCTCACCCCAGGCTGAAGGTGCCTGGGATGGACCCCAACTTCATTCCGGTCAGGCCTAGGGCGCCTGGGCCGGAACCTTGAACCGCCCGCACCCAGGCCTAAGGTGCCTGGGTGCGTGAAGAGAAAATCCTCGAAGACCTCGTGGCAAGGGTGTCTCCCCCTTTTATCTCCTCCCTTCAACACTACGGCGGGTTCCCCGCCCCAGCCGTACCATCTTCGGAAAGGGACAAAAAGGGTAGCACTGCGGCAGTGATTCTACCTTGAGCCTGTAGGTACCCCGCCACCCACAGGCCAAGGAGAATAATACACCACCCAATCCTCCACGAATTACAAAAAGGGGTCCAGAACCTTCACATCTACACACCTGGGTCACACTACCCCCAGGTTTTCCCCAACTAAATTTAAAGACCCCGCTACATACTCCCCCCTGTGATTTGACGCTGGTCCCCAGCGTCTGGTGCAACCCCATGTCTCCCAAGGAGTGATGACATGGAGCGAGCCTCAGAGGCTATCCCTAAAAAATTTTGAATCCCGTGTGTGCCAAGACCTGCTCAAGGGGAAAGGGAACTATAAAACAATAAACTTTTATATAAAACATCTATCATGTACACATATACAATCCCTCCCGTCACTGTCTAAGAACCACCCCATACTCAGTAGTCTTGACCGACGAACCTCCTGCAGAAGGGAAACAAAAAAAAAACAGACAACATCCTAACATCATGTGAAAATTTGGAATGAATGGGTCCATCAGCCGAGGGACCCATTTGCTCCAACTAGTGTGGTGTAAAAGTGTGCAGAAAAACAAACGTTGCACAACACTGCCACCTGGTGACAGCGCCGCGGTAATGACACTTGGTGCTCCTTCATTCTTCATGCGTCCCTATACTAATTCTACCCCAAAGTCTGTCCTTGATTCATAGAAAAATAGGGTGGGAAGAAAAAAAAAACAAATAAAAAAAAACAGGGGATTGTTCAGACGTTCTAGCAAAGGCTCTTCCAGGAAAATTTGTAGCTGAAAACATACTCATGAGTCTCTCCTCACAAGTAAAACCTCGGATCAGGTAAGAACAACGGCTTCTCAAACACTTCGACTGAATATTCAACATCCTCTCCCTCCTTTCTGCAGATAAGCACTTTATCAGCATGAATATGGCGCCCCAACTTCCAATCCGCAATGCAGTCCTTGAATTTCTTGGACACAGGCGGCGAACAGGACAAGTATCGCCGGGCCTGAGGCACTTTGAGCTTCTCCCAGACAAATTTGTCGTACCATCTCTGTCGCAGGACCTCCACTTCATAAAGTAAGTCCCGAGGCAAGTAGGGATACTCCCATCCGTACTCACGGGCGACTCTCTGGGGGAAAAGTCGTTGCAATCTGGCCAAAGGAGGCATGACATCCCGCTCACCTTCTTCCGGCTGCACGATGGCCTCCGGGTGCCGAGGTACCTTCACTACCTCGGGTGGCTTTGCCTTTGGCGCACGCAATGACGCGCGCTGCATCCCCACAACCAAAGCAGGTGATGTTGTGGAATGTGGAAAGTCAGTCGGATAACTAAACTCCATCCTGAGCTCCGGGGCCTGCGCCCGGGGCGTGCTGTCTTCTATAGACATAGGGGAATCCTGCGGTTTGCATAGGACAGGTAGCGGGCGTTTGTCCCAGCCCTTCCGGTGAAACAGTTCATCTATTTCCCCGTCATCCCCACAGTCCGACAACGATTCCAGGTCGGAGGTGTCATACATCTCGGCGGGAAGGTAGTCTTTAGTAGACGGAGAACTACCCTCCCTTGCAGGCTCCACCTTCAGTGGACCCCCGACACCTCCAACCACCACCACAGTCCCAGCCCCTGGCTCACCTGGACCTTTTTCAGCACTGGGATTTCCAGGACTCTTCCAACCGGATCCATCCAGGTCTGGCAAGTGGCGGGGTGAAGCTCGACCACGACCACAGGAGGCCTGCACCAGGCCTATCTTCCTCTTCGGAGGTGGCAGCAGGGAATCTGTGGTGACCGAAGCAGCATCCTCGGATTTTTCTCTCTCAGTCTCTGGTTGGGCAGTCCCGTCGCCCCGGTCAGCGCGTACGGGGACCTCCGCAAAGGCCTGGATCTCCCCTCCGGAGTGGCGGTACCTGTGATGCAATTGAGGCGAAGGGCCCGGGGCCTTACTGTGGATGATTCAACCTCAAACAGAAATTCTTTACACGCTTCACAACGCCCAAATGGCTTTAGTTGGACCACCAGTCCCGAGCATCCGGGACAGATCACACCGAGGGCCTCCGTGTCTCTGCATGAGTACAAAGCCAACTGTCCTCGGGGCCTGAGTTTTATTCCCGTGTCTGTAAGGGGAGCAGCAAAAGCAGTCATCTTCGTGGGGTATAATACCGGCATCCACAGGGAGCTTGAGGCCATCCCGACCACCTGCTGCTCCATCACGCGCTGACCACGTGCCGGAGTCTCCACGTGTATCTCCACATATGGCCAGACTCCTCCCACGACTTGCACGTTTTTGCGGGCTTCCCATAGTCCCCGCCCACGAATTGCGCAGTCATGGGGTGCCTCATGGCGCAGTGCAGCAAACACCCCCACATGTAGTACTTCACACGGCTGGGCTTTTCCCTCTTCCCGCTCTTTCTGCATGGGCCTTTCCCGTCTTGGGGTCATTTCCACGACTTCGAGCACAGGGACGCACTTTGGCCAATCACATGGCCGACCTGCTCGGACCTCCTCCGGGCAGCAAAGTCCAGACACAGCCATTTCAAATTTCAAAGTCAACACACATTTTATCCCGGACTCACGAGCCCCCACGTGTAGCGGCCTCACCCCATCTCCTTTTTCTAGGGGTATGTCACATGACAGGGTGAGATGCGCTATGGCCCATGTCCTCCCCATAGCTGTGGGTGAGGTGAAGGCCAGCACCAGTATCTTCCTCGGGCCAATGTGTGTTAGTTATGAAGCTCAGTCCTGCTATGCTGAAACCTCCCTCGCTCCCATTAACCAGAGCCCATACTGTACACCGATGCAGGGTCCAACACTTGTTTATTATACTTCCACAACAAACAGTTCTTTCACAGCCGATTAGTTGCGACCCATAACATAATGCAAACGGTGAGATGAGCAGGCCGAAATCCTGATTTCAATCTAAACCCCTGTGGTTTCACCAGGGGTTATAGCAGCTTTGCTTAGCACAGAACATAGAACTTGTGAGTCTCTACCATCAACTCCATAGAACATAGATGGGAGTACCTTCGCTGCGTTGCGGCCCATATCAGGGGAAGATGTCCCTCTAAGGGAGTTACAGGAGGCCCATCCGTCACCGGGTTGATGCTGCTCCGGAATCTCCGGACGGGTGACCTCCCCGGCCTCCTCACCTCAGATGCGGGTCCCCTCGCAAGGCGGCACACTCGGATCACTTCACCCTCGCGGGACCCAGTCGAAGTTACTGGGCCCCAGGCCTACGATATAGTACCTCACCCCAGGCTGAAGGTGCCTGGGATGGACCCCAACTTCATTCCGGTCAGGCCTAGGGCGCCTGGGCCGGAACCTTGAACCGCCCGCACCCAGGCCTAAGGTGCCTGGGTGCATGAAGAGAAAATCCTCGAAGACCTCATGGCAAGGGCGTCTCCCCCTTTTACCTCCTCCCTTCAACACCACGGCGGGTTCCCCGCCCCAGCCGTACCATCTCCGGAAAGGGGCAAAAAGGGTAGCGCTGCGGCAGTGATTCGACCTTGAGCCTGTAGGTACCCCGCCACCCACAGGCCAAGGAGAATAATACACCACCCAATCCTCCACGAATTACAAAAAGGGGTCCAGAACCTTCACAATTACACACCTGGGTCACACTACCCCCAGGTGTACCCCAACTAAATTTAAAGACCCCGCTACATTTGCATAAAATCCAAAAGTTTGGGACCTAAAGTCAAACCCCATTGAAGTATATGGGGTATAAATCCTGGCCATTTTTTAAGGCTAGCAGGCATTGGGTTGTCAAAAGATGGCATGGGGAGCTGGGCACAGAGGTGCAAGAAAAGAAGATCTTTCTTTTAATGTGACTTTGAGAGCAACATGGGAAAAACACTATTATTTTCAATTACATGCTTTTGGAGAGGGCTTTAAGTCACGTGTGATGTTATAGAACAGCATGATTCTCACAGAAAGTGTTAATTACATTATTGATTGGTGGCACCTAAAAGGCTAGCAGTTTTTCCATTACTAATACTCAGTAGGCAGAAAACTGAAGACCACAACAGTGTTGTCGGCAGCAGATGTATGCAAAAATGCCCAAACTACAGGGATCTGTGGACCAGCCCTTAGGAAATCAGTGGTCTAAACTCGTGGGGCAGTGCCAGCTGGTGGAATAGGGCAACTGCTCCCTCTAGTCCTCTGCATGCTGTCCCTAGATGAAATCCTTCCTTGTTGTTGTTCAGTAGTAAGATGTAGCAGTTGGAACATCACTGCCTCTTGCTGCTCCCTATCCAATGTCCCCTCCAGATATGATCCTGGTGCTCTCTTCCTTAGCATGCGAAATTAGGAATTCTTGTGCATCACTAAGATCCTCCTGCCTCACATGACTGATGGACTCAGGAAATAATTCTCAGACTATTCCATTTCAGTTTGTGGGGTTAAGGCGGGATTGGCAGAAGAGAAGGAGGAGGAAGAGGAGGGTGTATTTGAGGAAGCTGCAGACAATTGGCTGCACTGCCCCTAGGAGAACAAAAAAAAAGGAGTCTTTGTCAGACACTTAACCACTTCAGCCCCATAAGGATTTACCCCCTTCCTGACCAGAGCACTTTTTGCGATATGCCACTGCTTCGCTTTAACTGACAATTGTGTGGTCGTGCGACGTTGCACCCAAATAAAATTGGCGTCCTTTTTTCCCCACAAATACAGCTTACTTTTGGTGGTATTTGATCACCTCTGTGGTTTTTATTTTTTGCGCTATAAACAAGAAAAGCAACATTTTTTCCTATAATAAATATCCCCCAAAAATATATAAAAAAAACAATTTATTTTTCTCAGTTTAGGCCAATATGTATTTTTCTACATATTTTTGTTAAAAAAAACCCACAATAAGCGTATATAGATTGGTTTGTGCAAAAGTTATAGTGCAAAAGTTATAGCGTCTACAAATTAGATTTATGGCATTTTTATTAGTATTTTTTTTATTAGTAATGGCGGCGATCTGCAATTTTTATTGTGACTGCGACATTATGGCGGACACATCGGATACTTTTGACACTATTTTGGGACCATTGTCATTTATACAGCGATCAGTGCTATAAAAATGCACTGATTACTGTGTAAATGACACTGGCAGGGAAGGGGTTAACCACTAGGGGGAGAAGAAGGGGTTAACTGTGTTCCCTCTCTGTGTTCTAAATGTAGGGGGGAATATCTCACTAGAATATGACAGAGATCACTGCTCCCAATGACAGGGAGCAGTAGATCCCTGTCATGTTGCTAGGCAGAACAGGGAAATGCCTTGTTTATATCTCCTCGTTCTGCCGCTATGTGTGTCACGATCGCCGCCCCCGGCGGACATCGAGTCCTCGGGACCCGCGCGCACGCTCATGGAGTACGCGACGGGCGCACGCGCGCCCCACCGGCGGCACGCGCACGCCCACTATGCTGTGATTTAAAGGGGACGTACAGGTATGCCCATTTGCCCTGCCGTGCCATTGTGCCGACGTATATCGTCATGCGCTATTCGGCAAGGGGTTAACTACCATCTCTGCTTGCTCTGGCTGTAAACACAGCCACTCTCATAAAGAAAGGTGTGACTCACCAAGCTTCAGTGTAGAGGAGGGACAGCCGACAAATAAGGTCCCATAGTAAATCTATGGGTGACATTTTTGCCCAGGCTCTGCAGCTGTTGTCTGTGATCTCTCTTCTTCACTGAAGCTGGAGCTGAGACCTGATCATGGTAGCATAGGTAAGTATACCAATCTTTCATTTACAGGGTAGATAGAATAGGCTTAACTAGGGGTCTGAGTACATTTAGATATATTTAGTGTTTCACTGAACTTTCACTTTAAAGGGATGGGTGGTGCTGGACAAAGGAAGAAGCCAGGTACAGCGCTGGAAATTGTGAGTATAACTTGGTCAGGGATGAGCCGAACACCCCCCTGTTCGGTTCGCACCAGAACCTGCGAACAGACAGAATGTTCGCGTGAACTTTAGAACCCTATTAAATACAATGGACTTGAATGTTCGAAATCTAAAGTGCTAATTATAAAGGCTAATATGCAAGTTATTGTCCTAAAAAGTGTTTGGGGACCCGGGTCCTGCCCCAGGGGACATGTATCAATGCAAAAAGAAGTTTTAAAAACAGCCATTTTCTCGGGAGAAGTGATTTTAATAATGCTTAAAATGAAAAAATAAAAGTGAAATATTCCTTTAAATTTCATACCTGGGGGGTGTGTATGATATGCATGTAAAGTGGCACATGTTTCCCTTGCTTAGAACTGTCCCTGCATAAAATGTCATTTTTGAAGGAAAAAAAGTCATTTAAAACTCACTCGCGGCTATTAATGAATTGTCGGCTCCCGGCAATACATACAAAAGTCATTGATAAAAATAAAAAAAAAGCGTGGGGGTCCCCCAGAATTCAATTACCAGGCCCTTCAGGTCTGGTATAGATATTAAGGGGAACCCCGCCGCAAATTAAAAAATAAAATGTGTGCGGTTCCCTCAAATATCCATACCAAGCCCTTCAGATCTGGCATGGATTTTAAGGGGAACTCCACCCCAAATTTAAAAAAATACATGTATTACACATGTATTTAAAAAAAAAATGGCGTGGAGTCCCCCCAAAAATCCAAAGCAGACCCTTATCTGAGCACGCAACCTGGCAGGCCGCAGGAAAAGAGGGGGGGACGAGAGAGCGCCCCCCCTTCCTGAACCGTACCAGGCCACATGCCCTCAACATGGGGAGGATGTCCCCATGTTGATGGGAACAAGGGCCTCATCCCCACAACCCTTGCCCGGTGGTTGTGGGGGTCTGCGAGCGGGGGGCTTATCGGAATCTGGAAGACCCCTTTAACAAAGGGGACCCCCAGATCCCAGCCCCCCCTATGTGAATTGGTAAGGGGTACATTGTACCCCTACCATTTCATGAACAAAGTGTCAAAAAATGTAAAAAAACACACACAAACACCTTGGAAAAGTCCTTTATTAAAAAAAAAAAAAAAACATTCCAGCGGTGAAATCCAGTGTCCCGCGGCGATCCGATGTCCAGCGCTGTCCGTCATTGGCTGAGCCTGAGCGGACCTGATGGGGAACTTCCTCAGCAGTCTATTACATGTATAGACCCGCCCCTTCTAAAGTTCCCCATCAGGTCCGCTCAGCCAATGACTCTGTGTAAGGCTGATGACCTGATGCGGAACATGAGAAGGGGCGGGTCTATTCATGAATTACTCAGTAAAGGAAGTTCCCCATCAGGTCTGCCCCCTCGGTATGTCAGACTGCGCCTACGTCATTGGCCTGAGCGGACCTGATGGGGAACTTCCTTCACTGTATAAATGTAAACTACACAGTGAAGGAAGTTCCCCGCTCAGGCGAATGACGTAGGCGGGGTCTGACATACCGAGGGGGCGGACCTGATGGGGAACTTCCTTCACTGTGTAATACATGTATAGACCCGCCCCTTCTCATGTTTCGCATCAGGTCCTCAGCCTTACACCTAGTCATTGGCTGAGCGGACCTGATGGGGAACTTTAGAAGGGGCGGGTCTATACATGTAATAGACTGTGGAGGAAGTTCCCCATCAGGTCCGCACAGGCTCAGCCAATGACGGACAGCGTCGGATCGCTGCGGGACACTGGATTTCACCGCTGGAATGTTTTTTTTTTGTTTTTTTTTTTAATAAAGGACTTTTCCAAGGTGATTGGGTGTTTTTTTTTACATTTTTTGACACTTTCTTCATGAAATGGTAGGGGTACAATGTACCCCTTACCAATTCACATTGGGGGGGGCGGGATCTGGGGGTCCCCTTTGTTAAAGGGGTCTTCCAGATTCCGATAAGCCCCCCGCCCGCAGACTCCCACAACCACCGGGCAAGGGTTGTGGGGATGAGGCCCTTGTCCCCATCAACATGGGGAGATCCTCCCCATGTTGAGGGCATGTGGCCTGGTACGGTTCAGTAGGGGTGGGGCTCTCTCATCCCCCCCTCTTTTCCTGCGGCCTGCCAGGTTGCGTGCTCAGATAAGGGTCTGGTATGGATTTTTGGGGGGACTCCACGCCATTTTTTTTAAATTTGGGGTGGAGTTCCCCTTAAAATCCATGCCAGATCTGAAGGGCCTGGTATGGATATTTGGGGGAACCGCACGCATTTTTTTTTAAATTTGCGGCGGGGTTCCCCTTAATATCTATACCAGACCTGAAGGGCCTGGTAATTGAATTTTGGGGGACCCCCACGTTTTTTTTTCTTTTATCAATGACTTTTGTATGTATTGCCGGGAGCCGACAATTCATTAATAGCCGCGAGTGAGTTTTAAATGACTTTTTTTCCTTCAAAAATGACATTTTATGCAGGGACAGTTCTAAGCACAGGAAACATGCGCCACTTTACATGCATATCATACACACCCCCTAGGTACGAAATTTAAAGGAATATTTCACTTTTATTGTTTCACTTTTAGCATTATTAAAATCACTGCTCCCAAAAAAACTGCAGTTTTTAAAACTTTTTTTTTCATTGATACATGTCCCCTGGGGGCAGGACCCGGGTCCCCAAACACTTTTTATGACAATAACTTGCATATAAGCCTTTATAATTAGCACTTT
This sequence comes from Rana muscosa, assembly GCA_029206835.1. NCBI lineage: Eukaryota > Metazoa > Chordata > Amphibia > Anura > Ranidae > Rana > Rana muscosa. Next base: position 866,314,950 of record CM055122.1, read on the forward strand.
TTTTTTTTAACAATCAGGAGTGCTTTATTGAAGGAGATATACAGTACATCAAAAAAATAAAATAAAAAATTAAATCGGAAGTACAGAGAACAGACAAACATTGGACCATTTGTGTTACAGGTCAAGTGCAGCATATCAACATTCAAGTCATTATACAGTCAGTATCTCCATGCAATATAAATGAGAATCCATCAGAAGGTACAAATACATCAACCACCGGTACAGTACAGTAGAAATGTTTGAAAAAAAAACATCGATCACCTCGTTCTAATTCAAAGGATTAAGTAAAAAAATAAAATAAAAAAGGGGGGGTGGGGCAGGAGGAGGAAAGAAGAAGAGAGAGGGTGGGGGGAGAAGAGCCCCCCAAAGCGGGGGAAGGGAGGAGCAGGGGGGGGAGGGAGAGAAGAGGTCAGCGAGGCACAAGGGAGTAGGGAAGAGAGACAGAAGGCCCAACAAAGGTCCAAACATAAACAGTCAGCAGGATGTCCACGAAAGCCACACTTTATCAAACTTCCAGGGGCAACCACGACTAACGTAAGTTAGCTTGTAAAGGGGCAAAACAGCATTAACCCCTTTTTCCCATGAGGATACACTGGGGGGAGTAGGATATGTCCATTTGTATAGAATCTCCTTTTTTGCATAAAAAAGTAGGTAAGATATCAGCAGCTTGCTATGGTGAGATCTTTGCTCATTGTCCTGAATACATACCTAGTAAAGCCAGTTCGGGGGTCCTAGGGACAGATAGTTCAAGTCTAATGCCGCGTACACACGACCGCTTTTCTCGACGAGAAAAACTGCATTTTTTTTTTCGCCGAGAAAAACGATCGTCTGTGGGCTTTATGTCGTTTTTCTCGTTGAGAAAAACGGCAGAAAAAACGACGAGAAAAATTAGAACATGTTCTAAATTTTCTCATCGTTTTTTCCATCATTTTTTTCCGCGGCAGTTTTCCCATAGGGAGACACTGCCGCGGAGCCCACAGACGGTCGTTTTTCTCGTCAAGAGAAAAAATGACGGGAAAAACGACCGTGTGTAGGGAACCCTTGGAACCGAAGCGGTTCCCTCGTTTTTCCTGTCATTATTCACGGCGGTTTTTTAACCGCCGTGAATAATGATCGTGTGTACGCGGCATTACATTCAGTTGTTCAAAAATTCCCGACCAAAATTGAGACAAATTGGGACAGTCCCAGAACATGTGCATGTATGTGCCTAGGTGTACTCTACAACAAGGGCAATGAGGATCCCTATCTGGGTAAATTCTAGATAAGCGTACTGGGGTGTGATAAATCCTGTGCAAAAATCTCATTTGAATAAGTTTATCGCCTGCAGAGATAACGAGTTTCGTGCCCTGTGCCAGGCAGTCCTCCCAGTCGTCCCTCTCTAGTGTCGGAATATCCTCCTTCCACCTATCCCAAAGCCTGTCCATCTTCAAGACATCTATTGGAAGGAGGGTACCGTACAAGGCAGAAAGTTTTTTTTTGAGATCATCATCTTTTAGAAGATCTTCTAGTGGGTCAAATTGCAGGGTTGGAGGGGTAGGGAACTGGGCCCTAACAGCGTGCCGAAGCTGGGCGTACCGGAAGTACATCCAACCCGGCAGATCATGGACACTAGTCAAGTGATGAAGCGAAAGTAAGGCACCTGTCGGCATAATATCTTTCAGCAGCGTTATACCCAATCTCGCCCACACCCGAGGGTCCGGGACCGTTCTGAGATGTGGTAGATTGGGATTTCCCCAGAGGGGCTGGGCCGGTGACCAGCAATCTGTCCGGGAGAATCTGCCCCTAGCAACGTTCCACACCCTAAGTGTTGCCCTAGTGGGGGCGGGGAGATCAGCATAAGCCTTCAATCCCCTGTAAGCCAGATTTTGCAGGGCCTGTAGGGAGCCTAAGTGTGCCGCCTCTAGACATACCGCCGCATTAGAGCGCTTGGCTCCAAACCACCAGTAAATAGTGACCAATACAGCAGCCCAATAGTACACCCGCACATTGGGGAGGGCAAGACCCTCCTAATGCGTGGGCAACTGTAGCGTTGACTTTGCCAACCTGGGGATGGACCCATTCCATATGAAGGACATGATACACTTGTCCACCTCCTGAAAGAAGGACCCCCGAATCCACACTGGGCTGTTCCTAAAAAAGTAATTGAGTTTGGGTAGAATTATCATTTTTAAAATGTTTATGCGACCTATAAGATTCAGAGGAAGCCCAGACCAGGACTGATATCGTTCCCTCAGGAGACGGAGGAGGGGAAGTACATTTAAAGAGTAATATTGTGCAACATCCCTAGTAACCCTCACCCCAAGATATTTGAATTCTGTAACCCACTGCAATGGGGAAGAAGCCGCTGGTGGTGGACTCTGTCCGTCTAGGGGTAAGAGGGTCGATTTGGACCAGTTAATACGGATACCAGACAGGGATCCAAATTTATCAAATAATGTCAGGGCAGCAGTCAGAGACGGGCCCATGTCGTTCAAATAAAGCAGAGCATCATCCGCATAAAGGGATATTTTTTCTTCCAGTACACCTATTTTCAAGTCCCTCACCTCCAGGGATTCTCGAATTAGGATTGCCAAGGGTTCCAGGGCCAGGGCAAAGAGACTGGGTGATAGGGGACATCCCTGACGAGTGCCTCTCTGCAGTGGGAAGGAGTCCGAGACCCAGTCATTCGTAGGTACCCTGGCCCTGGGAGCCTTATATAGTACCTGTATCCATTTTAGAAATTTGGGGCCAAAGCCAAAGCATCATAGCACACCCCAGAGAAAGTCCCACTCCACCGAGTCGAATGCCTTCTCGGCGTCCAGAGAGGCAATCACTCTGGATCCAACATTATCATGGGTGAGGGACAGGTTTAGGAAAAGACGTCTGATGTTTATATCAGTACCCTTACCCGGCATAAATCCGGCCTGATCAACATGGACTAACATAGATATTACAGACGTTAAGCGAGTGGCCAGGACTTTCGCAAGTCTGCCATAGACTATAGTGAGAGTCATCAGGGTTTTTGGGTATAGGCTGCCTCACGCCTCGCACACTCCTCTTCCAGAGCATCCAGGGAACTGGAGGTCTCCTATCTGGAAATGTATTTACCTCTCAGTACAGCTTTAAATGCATCCCAACTGGCAAGTACATCTGCTGATTCCCCATGTACATTCCAAAAGTCGCAGATAGCCTCCATCATCGGCTCCTGTAGTCTCTCATCTGTGGCCCAGAACCTGGACAGATGCCATAATTTCAAGGTTGGGGGTTTCGTCATGGATATGTTAAGATAAACCGGGGCGTGGTCAGAAATTCCACGGGGCAGGTGCCTCGCCTCCCTGGACCAGCATAAGGCACCAGGGGAGGCAAATACCAAATCGATGCGCGAGAGAGCCCGGTATGATGTAGAGTGGCACGTATACTCCCGCTCAGCAGGGTGAAAATGGTGCCACACGTCCACAAGAGCAAACGTGTCCGCCCAGTTTTGTAGCTCAGAGGGAGAGCGATTTGTTACGCAGAGTCTGTCCAGGTCCGGAGAGGGCACCAGATTAAAGTCACCAAGGATGAAAACGGCCCGCGTGTTAAATCCCATCACTATGTGCATAATGTCATACAGTAGTTGTATATCTGCTGGGGGAGGGAGGTATACCCCCACCAGCACCATTTGCTTCTCAAACAGGTCAGCATGTACAATTACGTATCTGCCTCCAGGGTCAGTGCGAACATCAAGTACCTGTAGCGGGAGAGACCTGCGGATCAAAATGCTAACCCCTCTGGCGTAATTGGAGTAATTTGCATGGTAGTGAGCCCCCACCCATGCCCTCCGGAGCCCCAGTATGCGCAGACCAACTAGGTGGGTCTCCTGGAGTATACACACGTGGGGGTTATATTTCTGCAAAAATTTGAACACTAATGACCTTTTTATAGCGGAGTTTAGGCCCCGTACATTCCAGGAAATGAAGGAGAGATCAGCCATTATCTAATACACAGGAATAAAAAGTTTGTGATCCACAGGTCTCCCCGCTCGCTCCGCAACTCAACAGAAATAGTGCAAAACGAGCTGTGCATCCCGTCCCCCATCCAAAATAGCAGGACATAAGACAGAATGATGTGATAATACTGTACATAACATTTTTTAGGTCTCCCAAAATCATAGAGCAACTCCAACAACAACAACATAGTAGTACTAATCCCCTTCTGCAACGGCAGAAAACATCCCCCTCCCTCCCACCTCCCCACACCCCCACCCGAACCCGGGGGCACATTGTATCCCTAACACCCAACATGGAACAAAGAATCACAGAGGGCGTTCACTCACAGCCAGAGGTGTTACCTAGTAGGCAACTGAGGCAACAGAGATGCTGGATAGTGGTGCATAAACATTCTCCTAGCCTAAGCTAGGGGTGCATAACTTGGTTACTGTTAAGGCCACAAACATCATGAGATAGTCCGAACTAGGGTCCTTGAGACCGGACTGTCCGTAATAAAAATAAGGGGGAAAAGAAAAAATGAGGGAAAGCCTGAGATATCCACAGTGCCTGTGCAAGGGGGGGCACAGTCCCACTAGGGGGTACAGCGGATCAGTATCCTGTAGGGAGAAACAGTCCACAGGGTTCCATCCAGCAACGTTCCACCGAGACTCCCAGAACGCACGATACGGACCGGGCAAGCTCGGCCGGGTAAGTTTCCTATAGCACAGTGCAGTCATCCGGGATCAGAGCCGTAGTAGGGTGACCCCCAAGTCCCGGTTGTGACAACAAGAAAGTTTGTGGATCAAACTAATAAGGATAGGCAGTCAGGTAAAATAACTAAACTAAAACTGATGGGGCCACTACAAACACATATTCACTGTGTCAACGGTGTGGTGGTAATGACTCTAGCCAGGCAGCAGCGTCCCGGGGTGAAGTGAAGAACTCGACAGTATCTCCATCCTGGACCCTGAGTTTGGCCGGAAAAAGTACACTGTACTTGATGTTTCACGCCCTCAGACCCAGTTTTACCTGGTCAAATGATCTGCGCAGTTTCTGCGTTTCGAGTGAGTAGTCCGGGAAAAACATCACATTGGAGTTTTGATATTTTAACTCACCCAGCCTTCTAGCAGCGCAAAGGGTCTCGTCCTGGTCCCTAAAGTTGAGAAGCCTGAGTATCAGGGTGCGCGGCCTAGATCCAGGAGGCCCCGGGACCGGGGGGACACGATGTGCACGCTCAACTGTGAAGTAGGGGGAGAATTGCGCCTCCGGTAGCAGGCCCCGCAGCAGCTCCTCCACAAAGGTAGTAGGGCTCTTCCCCTCCACTCCTTCAGGCAGGCCGACGATGCGGAGATTGTTCCTCCTGTTCCTGTTCTCCGCATTGTCGACCTTGTATTCCGGGGCCCGGACCCTCGTGTGGAGGGTACGAAGGGACTCCGTGTGCTCAGCCGCGACATCCTCCGTCCGCCCGACTCTCTGTTCCGCCTCCGACACCCGCGACCTGAGTTTGTCGAGATCTTGGCGAATGAGGCCAACATCTAGCTGGACCTCCTCGATCTTAGTTGTCAGGGTCGCTTGGCATGTGGCAATAGCTGCCATCACCTCTTGGAACCCAAGCCTCGTCTCCTCCGACTGGTCCTCCATCTCCGTCTGCGATGCCATGTTATGAGCGCGCCTAGGAGAGGCCACCACACAGGGAGCCTCTGGCGGGCACGGATCTGGGAAACGGAGCTTCTTTCCCTTGTGTCTAGTCCGGTATGACATCCGGATTGTCCAAAGATAGTTTTAGGCCAATATTGCAGGTTAGGAGACCGGATCAACTTTAGTCAGCCAGCAGAGCTCTGAGTCCTGCAACCTCTCAGATCGCCATCTTGGACACGCCCCCATAATTAGCACTTTAGATTTTTCCCATAGACTTTTCGAATTTGCCGCGAACACCCCAATTTGTTCGCTGTTCGGCGAACGGGCGAACAGGCAATGTTCGAGTCGAACATGAGTTCGACTCGAACTCGAAGCTCATCCCTAAACTTGGTAATACGTTTCCTTTAGAGGGGAGGGGATAAAAAAACAAAAAAACAAATAAATCAATAAAACATAAAATGTATTTTACTTTAAAATCTTATCTTGAACTTTTAAAGGGTAAGAAAAGAGCAGAGAGCACCCATGGCCAAAGTTCTTTGTTTGAAACATGAAGGCAAAGTAAAGAAAAGATCTGTATCTCTTAAATATTTCAGGATATACAGCATTTAAAAGAAAAACTCATTACACTGGCTAAAGCTCCCTGATAAGAGAAGAAAAAAGCAATGTAACATGCTATTTCAGTCACATTAATTAGACTCTTCTGACATATTATGTAATTGTGATTTTTGCATGCATTAAACAGCAGTGATCTATTCTTCTGCTAAAATCTTTGCATTAAATAGCTTTATTCATAATTCTGCTGTTTGTGATTGTAAACCCTTTCCTTGTAAAACAATCTGACAACTGTGTTTTCTCCTGCTTAGTGTGGTCAGGTTTTATTAGGAAAGCAGAGGGACTGGCAGGAACACCAGGGATTTCACACAAAGGAAGCAATACTAAGAGAACAAGATACTTTTTCATACAAGTAATTGGTACAGCAGGCACATATCAGGAATATGAAATGTTGGGTTTACAAAACACTTTAATAGCCCAGCTTTACACCTTTGCAGTGAGGCCCCTGCACTGCAAGAGTCAAATGCTCTATATGTCTAGGGCATATGTGTCGGACACAAGGCCTGCGGGCCAAATCCGGCCCACCAGGCCATTACATGTTGCCCTAGCACCTCTCCTGCAACTGCACCCCACCCCCTCATCTCCGCCCCACCTTGTCTCAGCAGAAGAGAGGAGGATAGAACACCTCCTACAGATCCTGCGCCTTTCTATGCAGCTACAGCACCCCCTCGTCACTGCCTCCCCTGAACTTAGCAGATTCCAGTTCTCCTCTGGTCATCCTCCAGACCCTGCATTTTCTACTTCTTTACTTCTTCCCAGCAGCAGCACAAGGTAAGGGGAGGTGCACTGTGATGTAAGGGAGGGTGGTGGACTCTTTACGTCTAACGTTGGGGGGGGCTCTTGACACCAAATGTAAGGGGGTGGGGTGGCAACACCATGTTCTATCTGAGCAGGCTCCTATAAAGTTTTTTGTGGATGATACCAGCGGTGTGCAACCCTCCTTTACAGACTTGCATTATCTGCTATAGGAGTGTGAGTGCGCTCCGTGTCTGCATCTGCCCTTCACAGCATAAGTCTTAAGTTATTACTAAAACAAATAATAATCAAATGTAAAGGCAATCATTTTTAATGATAAAGAGTAGATACATTTATATAGTCTTACAGATACAACCGGCTCTTAAGGTGACCACTATGCTGATACGGCCCGCCATTAAATTTAATTTGACACCCTTGGTCTAGGGCAGGGATATGCAACTAGCGCACCTCCAGCTGTTGCAGAACTACAAGTCCCATCAGGCATAGCAAGACTCTGCCTCTGGGTGTCATGCTTGTGGCTGTCAGAGTCTTGCTATGCCTGATGGGACTTGTAGTTCTGCAACAGCTGGAGGTCCGCTAATTGCATATCCCTGGTCTAGGGGTTTAAGCACAGGTTGTAGTACTTACCTTACACCATCACTCCAGTAATCTCCTCCTCTGCCCAAAGCTCTGGTCTGTGGGCAGAACCTCAGCCTCATCACATACAATACAGGGATGTTAACCCTATATTGTGCATTGAGGAGGATAGAGCGGGGCTGGAGCCAGTTGCAGTTTACAGAGCAGGCTGTGGGAGATCTGTTGCAGCACTGAAGGGACGCTGCAGTCCCTAATTATAAAGTAAGCATTTACACCTTATGCATGCACCCCTAGACATAATTTAGCCTTACACTGCACGGGTGGATTTTCTTACAATTACTGGAGTTACGCTTTAAGCTTATACTTTTCTGATGTTATTATTATTCTACAGGATTTATATAGCGCCAACAGTTTGTGCAGCACTTTACAATCATCAGAGAAGACAATACAGTTACAAATACAATTCACTACAGGAGGGATCAGAGGGCCCTGCTTGTTAGAGCTTACAATCTAGAAGGGAGGGTCAAGTGGGACAATGGGTAGTAGCTGTGGGGGATGATCAGATAAACAAAATGAAAATATAGTTGTTAGGTGTGGGTAGGATAGGCTTCTCTGAAGAGGAGGGTTTTCAGGGATCGTCTAAAAGCTAATAGAGAAGGAGATAGACGGACAGGTTGGGGTAAGGAGTTCCATAGGCTTGGAGAGGCTCTCGAAAAGTCCTGGAGACGAGCATGGGAGGAGGTGATGAGAGAGCTAGAAAGCAGGGGGTCTTGAGAAGAACGAAGAGAAAAATTAGGTTGGTATTTTGAGACTAGGTCAGTAATGTAGCCGGGGCAGAGTTGTGGGTGGCTTTGTAGGTAGTTAGTATTTTGAGTTTAATTAGTTGGGTGAGCGAAAGCCAGTGGAGGGATTGACAAAACGGTTGGTAAGGTGGATGAGTCTAGCAGCAGCATTCATGATGGACTAAAGGGGGGATAGAGTATGCAGAAGTAAGCCAATGAGGAGTGAGTTGCAGTAATCGAGGCGAGAGATGAATTATGAGCTTTTTTATCTCATTGGTTAGAAAGGGGCATATTTTGGAGATGTTGCAGAGGTTGAGGCGGCAAGATTTGGACATGGGGCTTAAAGGAGAGTTCAGAGTCCAGGACTACTCCTAGGACCTTGGCATGTGGGGATGGGCTGATAGTTGTGCCTTCAAAAATGATAAGTTCAGTTTAGGGTAGATTGAGTTTGAGGAAGTGGTGTGACATCCGAACTGATATATCTGATGTATTATATCAAGTTTTTTTTACTATATGCATACAATATTTGTTTTACTAACAAACATTTAATACATTACCACTATGGGTTAGCTAAGAGACAAAAGAGCAACAGACAACAGAGCAGTAGCTGCCTGGCTTTTGCCTTGCTCTGTCTGAATAAAACCTTGGACAGAGCCATCAAATGAACAAAGGGTCACTGGGATGAGGGTAAATGTAACTTGAGCTACAGAGGTTGGTAAGCAAAAGATTTTCTACACCAATGTTTAATCTATGTTGTTACAATTGTTTGGCTGGCATAAAGTCCCATGGGAGATGCATTCTTTAATTTAGTAGTTGAGGACGAAGCAGCCTTAACCCATGATATACTCACCTAACTTACAATAGTATTTTTTAGTCTTGACAAGAAAAATTAAAGAACAACGAATATGAGTTTTAATTGTAAAATGCTCCTTAAAAACAAAAGAGAATGGGCATAATATGTGAAGTGAAACCTTATCTGCTAAAGAAATCGAAGTCAGTGAACCTTAGCCAAACCGTGAATACAGCAAAGTGCAAAGCCCTCACCAATTTAAAAGCCAGCCTTACATGTAAGTCCTACCTCATCTATTACATAAATTATTATTATTATTATTATTTAGGTACTTATATAGCGCCGTAAATTTACGCAGCGCTTTACATATACATTGTACATTCACATCAGTCCCTACCCTCAAGGAGCTTACAATCTAAAGTTAAATGGTGCAGCATGGCACCATAGTTGTTAGTGCTGTTGGTTTGCAGTTCAGGAGTTAGCTGTTCTGCTATCAGAATGAAGGTAAAGTTTATCACCATCGGACACAGCCCGGAAATGTCTTCACAGGCAAATCTTTAATGAGCTGGCAAACTTTGGCACTTAGTCCTAACTCAAGGACCACTCCTTTTTAAGGTATGTGTGGAGGAGTTATGGACTCCAAGCCAGCATCGTATTTCAGCATATGAGGGGAGCGATTGAAAGGAGAAGTACAGCCAAAGTTCATTCTACACTCCTGTGACCCATTCTCAGCTGACAGCAGGGTGAAGCCCACTGTCGGCTGACGTCACAGAGCCAGTCCAGGCTCAGGCAAGATTGCAACAATGAAGTCAGGGTCCATCCACATGCCTGGAGGGGCACCCAGCTCAGCCTCTCAAGTCGCTGAGAGGCTAAGCTGGCCGCTCCCACCCCCTCCACAGCCCATCACTCCAGTGAGCGTGGGGCGGCAGAGCAGAGAGCTGGTGGCTGAAATTTAGCAGCTCTCTGCTCAGGGAGCAACGCTGTATCCTGGCCTAGGCCAACAAGGCCCAGCCCTAGGGCAGCATCTTGCAGGGGGGCAGCACGGAAAGAGTCCCCACCGGCTTGTTATACACTGTTAGTGTAGCGCCAGTCTTATAGGGCAGACTAGGCTGAGAGGCAAATTAGTCTAGCGCCCCCATAAAGCGGCCGCACTGCTTCCGGTATGCAGGCGGCCGGCCTTCCGCAACTGTGGGGGGGGGGGGGGCGCTGTTTCTAATTTTGACTGTCCTATCATCCTGGACCACAAGCCTTCATCACTGTGCTATATGTTTCTGCTGCACCATTGGTATGGGTATATCTTCTTAGTCCTCTCCATAAAATTATCTGAATTTTGTGCTTAAAGTAGAACTATAGGCAACACTTTTTTATTTTTATTTTAGATAGAGTAAAGAAGGGTTATAGCCCCTGTCAGTTTACTTTTTACCATCCCTGTCCCATTGCAGAGATTTCCCTTCACTTCCTACCCCATAGCCAAACAGGAAGTGAGAGGAAGTCTATGCAAATTAAAGGAATTCATTGCCCGCCCCCCCCCCAGGCCCTCAGAACTAGTGTCCCCTAAATTTCAGGGTGGGTCTTAAACAGCAGGGGGTGTGGTCTTGACAGAAAGGGGTGGGTCATATTTAAATTAGGGGGTACACGAGTTTAGTCCGGCCTAGGGCAGCAAAAAACCTAAATACACTACTGTCAGGGAGCTCTGAGAACCGAGCAATCAGCGGTGTTTGATCACTCGGTTCTCAATGTTAGAGCCAGCGGGGGATAGATGCAGCATTGAACTGATGCTGCATCCACCTAGGTGAGTATGACTGGAAAAAAAAAAAAAAAAAACTAACTCCATACTTCTCTTAGAAGGATTGGAGTGGTGCACTTTACTTCGACTCTTAAAAACTATCATTTCATGCTGTTCAATAATATGTTGGTTGTTGGAGTGTAAAGCCTTGTCATCTGGAAATATAGATATAGATAGAAAAGCTGATTTTAACAGTGTGAGTCTGCTGAGCATCTTCAAATGCTTTCCAGCCTCTTCAGCACACCCTTCAGACCCTTTGAATGTTTGTGTTTTTTCTGTAGACGCCCTTTTAGGGACCTGAAAAGATAGCTGCTCATCTTCACAGAAATTATGAAGGAATGCTAAGAATCATTCATGAGAGTCAGTGATTTTGATACTGTACTTCAGATTGCACTTACTCTGCAAGTAGAATGGTCTCTTCACAAAACAAAGACTATGCAAATTTTGCTAAGTACTAAGTACTTTTAATCTTGTTTATTTTACTGTTGCTAATAGTATGTTCTGTGCTATATTTTCTTTAACCCTCGGTCTATCAGCTTTTTTTTTGTACCACCTTGCACCGCCAGGGTCCAATGGGCCCTGTACTATAGTTTGGTACATATAATGAATAAATGTTGGTACATATAATGAATAAAAGTTTTAGTATAATTATTTTTATTGTGAAACAGTGTAATTATGAATTTTGAATATAATTTTAGCTAGTAAAATATTGAATAACCATAAAATACTAAGCAATGCTTAGACCCCTTTTACACTGGGGTGCTTTGCAGGCGCTATAACACTAAAAATAGCACCTGCAAAGCACCCTAAAAGAGTCGCTGCTGTCTCTCCAATGTGAAAGCTCAGAGGGCTTTCACACTGGAGCGGTGCGCTAGCAGGACGGCAAAAAAAGTCCTGCTAGCAGTATCTTTGGAGCGGTAAAGGAATGGTGTGTATACCGCTCCTCCACTGCTCCTGCCCATTGAAATTAATGGGCACCGCGGCTATACCGCCGGCAAAGCGCTGCTGCAGCGGTGCTTTGCGGGTGGTTTTAGCCCTTTTTCGACCACTAGCGGGTGTTAAAAGTGCCTGTCTATCGGGCGAATAGTGCCGCAAAATTGACGGTAAAGCACTGCTAAAAATAGCAGTGCTTTACCGCCGACGCACCCACCAACCCAGTGTGAAAGGGGCCTTACTCATTTGGTGATAATAAAGTGTATTCTCCATATTTTGAGCACTAACTGTGAAGAGTATTTTGTCTTATATTATTTTGCACATAAATTCACAGATAACGAAAAAAATTATAAAGAAATTGTCAATTGGGAGAAACATGAAATTTTAATATGTAGGTGGAGGGCATATGTCATGGGGCCCGCGGCGTCCTCTGATGTGGCCCACGCCTCCTGCACTGGGATGGCGGGTCGGGAAGCCTAGATTGCGGGTTCCCGACCTGCCATTTCTGAGCATCAGTGGGAAGATCTAAGCTGGCGCTAGAGGAAGCAGAGCCGATGCTTTCTGTATAGCACCGGCTTCTGTCTCAGGCAGAGTGATACCAAATGTGCTTCACCTGTGACTGTTCCCGGCGCGATACAGGAAGCATCGGCTGTGCTCTCTACTGCTGCCTGCATGCTTCCTCCAGTACTGCTCCTGTCACACTAATGGCAGGTATGGGGGATCAAGAACCACCCAGAAGTACCCACCAGTACCCAGAAGTACCACCCAGCAGTACCAAGAAGTACCAGCCATCAGTACCCAGCAGTACACACCAGTACCCAGAGGTACCCAGAAGTACCAGCCAGCAGTACCCACCAGTACCCAAAAGCACCAACCAGCAGTACCAAAAAGTACCCACCAGTACCCAGAAGTACCAGCCAGCAGTACCCACCAGTACCCAGAAGCACCACCCACCACTACCCAAAAGTACCCACCAGTACCCAGTATTACCACCCGCCAGTACCCGCCAGTACCCACCGGTACCCAGAAGTACCAGCCAGCAGTACCCACCAGTACCCAGAAGCACCACCCACCAGTACCAAAATGAACCCACCAGTATCCAGAAGTACCAGCCAGCAGTACCCAGAAATATCACCCAGCAGTACCCAAAAGTACCACCCAGCAGTACCCACCAGTACCCAGAAGTACCAGCCAGCGATACCCAAAAGTACCACCCAGCAGTACCCAGCAGTACTCACCAGTAGCCAGAAGTATCAGCCAGCAATACCCAGAAGTACCAGCTAGCACTACCCACAAGCACCACCCAGCAGTACCAAAAATAACCCACCAGTACCCAGAAGTACCAGCCAGCAGTACCCACCAGTACCCGGAAGTACCAGCCAGCAGTACCCACCGGTACCAGCCAGCCGTACCCAGAAGTACCAGCCAGCAGTACCAAGCAGTACCAGCCAGCAGTACCAAGCAGTACCAGCCAGCAGTACCCATAAGTACCACCCAGCAGTACCCATAAGTACCAGCCAGCAGTACCAGCCAGCATTACCCATCAGTACCATCCAGCAGTGCCCCCCAGTACCAGCCAGCAGTACCAGCCAGCATTGCCCACCAGTATCAGGCAGTACCCACCAGTACCAGCCAGCAGTACCCACCAGTATCAGCCCCGAGTACCAGCCAGCAGTCCCCACCATTGCCAGACAGCAGTACCCATCAGTACTCGCCAGCAGTACTAGCAAGCAGTACCCACCAATACTCGCCAGCAGTACTTGCCAGCAGTACCCACCAGTACCAGCCAGCAGTACCCACCAGTACTCGCCAGCACTACTTGCCAGTGCCAGCCAGCAGTACCCACCAGTACCAGCCAGCAGTACCCACCAGTACCAGCCATCAATACCCACCAGTACCAGCCATCAGTACCCACAAGTACCAGCCAGTACCAGCCAACATTACCAGCCAGCAGGACACACCAGCCAGACCCACCCTAAAGGACAGCCAGCAGCAGCCACCAGCCATACCCACCTGGGAGACATCAGCAGCCAGTGATACCTGCAAAAATCCTAAGGAAGAAGTGAAGATTGAGGTCAGTTAAGGTACAGGTAAACCGCAGTGCATCAGTGTGAAAGCAGCCTTAGGCTCCTTTCACACGATCACCTCTACAGAGCGGCAGATTTAAACTGACCTGCGTCCTTTTACACCTGCCTATCTCCAATCCGATCTGCTTAAAAAGACAGAAGGAAATCCATCCCTTTCTGTCTGAGCGGATTGGAGGGCCCATAGAGTAGAGTGGGCTGTGTCCCTGTCTGCTCTGCATATGCAGAGTGGACACAGACCTGTCATCTGCCCTCTCTGCTCATTGTGGCCCGTGACTGGCTGCCAAGTCGCTAAAGTGGCCCTCGCTCTATAAAAGGTTGGGCACACCTAGCATAGGTAGTTAGAAAAGTTATGCTAATATGATGAGAAAGTTTCACTGTCCACAGTTTAAACACACAACTTTCAGAGGTTCTTGACATACATTTATTTTGCACACACAACACACTTTTTGACTTTTTCTGTCTTTCCTGTTAGGGCAGATACTGCAACATGCTTTCTTTCTACACCACCAAATCAAGAAAGCATAACAAATCTTCAAAAGCTAAGAAAGCAATTCCTAACATGCAGTAACATGTCCTAACTTGCAGACTGAAAATGGCTCACAAAGTGCAGTACAGTAATCATGTGACTTGATGAGTCATAACGGAAAAAGAGGGTCCGATGGACCCTGCCAGTGTACGATGATATAATTAGAATTTACAGAAAAAGTGTAAATACAAAAGTTCTAAAATTTTAAAGTCTAATTAGCAGTAAAAAAAACTCCTTAAAGTGGAGTTCCACCCTAAAAAAAAAAATATGCCAAAATCCTGGAAAAAAAAAGAAAAAAAAATAGAAAAAAAAAGTTTTTACTTTCCAGAAATTGCGGTTGCTATGCGGATGTTCCTAATCTGCCTCTTCCTAGTCCTCGGCAGGTCTTCTTCCTCTTCCTCCTCGCGTTGCCTTCTAGGTAATGGGGCGCGCTGCCTTCTGGGAACTGTGTGTATCCCAGAAAGTAGCTGCCCCATTCACAAAGCGCCGCGAGACTCACGCATGCGCAGTAGGAAACGGGCAGTGAAGCCGCAAGGCTTCACTTCCTGTTTCCCTCAGTGAGGATGGCGGCGCCGGGACCTGCCAGGATCTAGGGGTCGGCCTCGGGGGGACAAAATCGCGGGCACCCACCCAGGACAGGTAAGTGTACTTATTAAAAGTCAGCAGCTACAGTGTTTGTAGCTGCTGACTTTAAAAAAAAAATCGCGAGTGGAATCCCGCTTTAACAAATAATAAATCCCATTAAAAAAACACAACACAAACTACTATTGGATAAAATATTGTGTAGCGGGTATTTGAATTTAGGGGAGGCATCTGGGTGGTAGTGTAACCCAGATGCTCGGATTGTTAGGGAATCTGAGAACTTTTGTGGTTCTTGGAGGACTCTGGTGGTGTGAGGTTCCCTGCGGCCTGCAGGTGGCGCTGTCGCCCTGGGCCGGAGCTGAACACTCACCGCAAGACTGCATCCATTTTTGTCCTTTCCTGGCGCTGGTACAGCGGGGCGGGGAACCTGCTGTGAGGCAAAGGGAGAGGAGATAAAAGGGGCGGACGCCCTGACCTTGGGGTTCAGAGTCGGAGGACGCAGCCGCGCCCAGGCACCTTCAGCCTGGGTGCTGGCGTTCCGGAGTTCCGGGCCCAGGTGCCCTTGACCTGGCTGGAGCGGGAGATGGAGTCCATCCCAGGCACCTTTAGCCTGGGGTGAGGTACTAATGCGGAAGCCTGGGACTCAGTACCTTCGACTGAGTTCCGCGAGGGTGGAGGAATTTGAGGGGGCCCTAACTCCTTGGGTGCCGTGTCTGAGTTCATGAGGACTGGCGCGCAGTAACTTCTCTGAAGAGCCCGGCACAGCATCGCTGGTGACAGAGAGGCCTCCACTTCTCCCTTGGACGGATTTCTTCCTCTGACAGGGGCAAAGTGAGCGAAGGTAAATTCACGTTCTATATTACCTAGTCAGTGGCAGTTACTATTCACCACTGGTGACAGCACAGTGGGCAGCAGCAAGAAGGGAAAGGATTGTGCCTCGATCTGTCCCCTCATTTTCCAAAGGAGAAAGATTGTTTTATTGCTTGGCAAGAAGAATAAAACTGAGTTGTACCTATTCACTGTGTGGAACTTGGGTTACTCAAGCAAAGGAGTCAGGGACGAAGGACTGGACTTGACTCTAGGACACCTACACAAAAGCCCAATCTCTGGCCTTCACTTCCCAGTTACGGAGGACATGGGCCGTGGTGTGTTTCTCTCTCTCTCCCAGGTACCCCTAGACAACAGCCATATAACCGATAAAGAAAGGGAGAGGGATGAGGCCGCTACATATGCAACCAGCTTTAGTTAAAGAGGTTGTAAAGGTTTGTTTTTTATTTTCTAAATAGGTTCCTTTAAGCTAGTGCATTGTTGGTTCACTTACCTTTTCCTTCGATTTCCCTTCTAAATATTTTTTTTCTTTGTTTTCTTTGTCTGAATTTCTCACTTCCTGTTCCTCCTCAGTAAGCTGTTCTGGCTGACTTAACACCACTCGTATGATGGTGTGAAGTTTACTGAGGAGAAACAGGAAGTGAGAAATTCAGACAAAGAAAAAAAACATTTAGAAGGGAAATCGAAGGAAAGGGTAAGTGAACCAACAATGCACTAGCTTAAAGGAACCTATTTAGAAAATAAAAAACAAACCTTTACAATCCCTTTAAATTTTTGCAAACACGTTCAGCCCAGGTTCTCACTGGGCTGCAGGAATGAAGCCGTGCGAGTTCAGCTGAACTCGCACAATTTCACTCCTGCTTGTCAGTCCCGATTTCGGCCGCAATTACAGAGACATCTGTGCAGTTTCTGCACAGATGTCAATGTAAATCGCGGGCCAAAATCGCAAAAAGTAGTACAGAAATGACTTTTTGAAATCGGTGCAGCACCACAGATGCGGCGTCGCACTGATTAGGACATGCCATTGCAGGCAATTTCCGGCAAATGCCGTCGATTTGCCATGTCAAACTGCATGTCAAATCGCACCAGTGTGAACCCGGGCTTAGCCAATGGCACCAGGGCTTGGCCTAGCTGATTTCAAAAAGTAGTTTCTGTACTACTTTTTGTATTCCGGCCCGCGATTTACATTGACATCTGTGCAGAAACTGCACAGATGTCTCTGTAATCGCGGCCGAAATCGGGACTGACAAGCGGGAGTGAAATCGTGTGAGTTCAGCTGAACTGGCACGGCTTCATTCCCGCAGCCCAGTGTGAACCTGGGCTAAATCGTATTTAGTAATGTAGTGCACATAATACTGATCATACATAAAATAAGGTTACCTTTAGTGGCCAATGATATTTCAGTTTCAAGCAATCAGATGAGTGAAGGATGATTGCAAACTGAGATCTACTGTACACTATGCATTGGTGCATTCTTTTCTGAATAATCTTACATTATGCTTTCTGCACTCCTGTGACCTGTTTTTAGCAGACAGCGGGCTGAAGCCTGCTGTCAGATGACGTCACAGAGCCTGTCTAGGATTGGGTAAGATCGCGTCAATGAAGTCAAGATCCACCCACATGCCTGGACCGGCACCCGGCTCAGCCTCACAGCGAGCCACTGAGAGCCTAAGCCGGCTGCTCCAGCCCCCTCCACAACCCAGCGCTCCAGTGACAATCACCAGCCCTCTGCTTAGGGTGCCATGAGAACCGAGCGATCAGCAGTGTTTGATCGCTCGGTTCTCAGTGTTAGAGCTGGTGGGGACAGATGCTGCATCCACCTAGGTAAGTATGATTCAGAAAAAAACAAAATAAAAACCCCACACTTCTCTTTTAAATAAATTCTACCTAAAGTTTTCAAACAATGCACAAGTGCCTCATACTAACTTATTTTGACAATTGAAAAATATTCAAACTGAACCTTGACGGTATTTTTTTTACATATAATTGCACAATGAATATAATGTAATAATAAGCAATTCAAAATTGATGAAGAAATGTAATGAGGCTCCCGATGTTAATTCAGTAGGAGAAAGCAAACGAGAGAGGTTTCACAACAATGTTGTAAAGTACCCCCTGGTGCCATATGCTGCCAAAGGACTAAAAGGGAGAAAAGTGCTGAACATAGCTGCTAGCAAACTCACTTTTCAAAGTCTCGTAACAATTGAACAATGCAACGAGCTTAACCCACTGACGGCTGAAGTGTCTTGAATAGTTTTTCTTTGTGTTACCCAGGTTTAATGTCATTCTAGGAGAAAGGCACTGGCCAAAGATATTTAGGACACAAATCTAACAGCAATTAAAACACCTGTGGGGGAGAAAAACTACAAAGAGCTGATCAACAGGGTGGAAAACCATAGAAAGTGTATGGCAGGGAGTTTGGAGTACTCAAAATGACATAGGAAATAAGACAAAGAATTCAATGGCACTGGCTAATGTAGCTTGGAATAATTGTTGTGTAGGCCAAGACAATCCCAGAGTGCTTTTGCAGGACAGCTGTGTATTAAAAAAGACGATGAAGTATAGAAGTAGGCAGCTTGGGATCCAGTCAAAGGTGAACCTAGTGCCATAGACATTATCGGACCATGGGCTGTAGAGAACTCAATAACAAGTGTCCTTTCCTTATCACTACAAAGGGGGATAATCAGCGCCTTGATTGAACTCTCTCGGTTTATTAAAACAATCTACTTACGCTGTAACTGTTCGAAGCAGAACCAGATTTCAATTAGGTTGTTTTTTAGGTACTTTTGCTATGAGCACAAATCTTTTTGATTGCACAGTTCAGAACACTTTGGACCTAATTTACCGAAAGTGTGAAGGATGTTAAAAGAAGAGCACCTGCCTGCTCTTCAAATATACAATCATGAATACAAAAATCTGAAAAATAAATAGAGCTTGTTCACTTGATTGAATGTTGAAAAGTACACTTCATCTCACACTTTAGTAAATCAGGCTCTTTGTCCGGACAAATTGTATGCTGTCATTTTTGTAGGTTTTCTGGTGATTAAATCATATATTTGCTTCTTCTAGCCTAGGGAAAAAGCATATTTTTACCTTAGGCAGGCTGAGACAGAGCTTGAGACTATTAACATGCATTAAAACAGGTATTTACTCAAGAGATAAAACTATAATTCTATCACTTTTACAAAACTCTAGTTTGGCCACATCTTTAATATGATGCCCAGTTCTGGTCACCAGTCCTCAGAAAGCATGTGCTTGAACTGGAGAGAATCCAGAGAAGGGCAACAAAGCTAATAAGGGGGCTGAAGGACCTCAGCTATGAGGAATGACTACAAGCATTAAACGTATTCTCCCTGGAGAAGAGATACTTAACCTCCCTGGCGGTATTCCCGAGTATGGCTCGGGGTGAAATTTCAGCACCAAAAGCGGTAACCCCGAGCCAGACTCTGGATTGCATCGCAGTGATCCAGGCAGAGTTACTCACCTTGTCCCCTGGATCCTGCGATGCCTCTCCGCTGTGTGATCGAGCTGTCTCCTCGCTCGATTCACACACTTCCGAGTGCCGCCGAGCTCCGTTCCCTGCGGCGTTACGACGCACGGGGACGGAGATCGGCGCCAAATTCCAAAAAGTTGAAACACAGTACACACGCAGTACACTGTAATCTTACAGATTACAGTACTGTATGTAATAATTACACATCCCCATTGTCCCTAGTGGTCTGCCCAGTGTCCTGCATGCACTTTTATATAATAAAAACTTTTCTTTCTGCCTAGAAACTGGAGATTGTCCATAGCAACCAAAAACTGTCCCTTTATGTCAAAAGGGGTTTTAGACCAGCTAAAAAACAGCGATAATAAATTAGAATCACTCGCAGAATTAAGCGATAGCGATTTGTGGGGAAATTCGTCATCAAACACTGAAAAACACTTTTATTATTATTATTATATTATTTGTTATAATTATTTTATATTATTTATTTTATTATAATGTATAATTTTGTTTTTTGAACTTTATCATACCCGGGATGTCTACTAGACTCTGG
This sequence comes from Rana muscosa, assembly GCA_029206835.1. NCBI lineage: Eukaryota > Metazoa > Chordata > Amphibia > Anura > Ranidae > Rana > Rana muscosa. The sequence continues at coordinate 866,334,836 of CM055122.1, forward strand.
TTTGGACAGATTTAAGTGAGTTATTTCTAAGAATTACAGGCCTGCAATATAAAACGCCAAATTTCCATGCAGAATAATGGTACCGCTTTCAGCACCTAAAATCTGACAGAATCATACCGCCAGGGAGGTTAAGAAGAGATATGATCGCAATATACAAATCTTTAAATAGTGACTCTAGTATTGGGAGAAAATTGTTCAATTAGTTCAGCGCTTTGGCATTATTACTAGGGTTGAGCGAACCCGAACTATAAAGTTCGGGTTCGTACCAGACTTTTGAGTTTTTGGTACCCGGACCCGAACCTGAACAATGTACTGTATGTTCGGGTTCGGGTTTGGTGTTCGGCAATGTAATGGCGCATTTTAAAAAGCTGCAGGGCAGCCAATCAACATTCGTTTAACTTGTGTGCCCTTAGAGGCCATCACAGCCATGCCTACTAATGGCATGGCTGTGATTGGCTAGTGCAGCATGTGACCCAGCCTCTATATAAGCTAGAGGCACATAGCACAGCACGTCACTCTGCTTCAGTTAGTGTAGGGAAAGGTTACTGCTGCTGCTGCTTTGAGGGAGAGAATTAGATAGGAGTCCTGATTCAGAAATCAAATTACTCAGCGATCTACCTTGCTTTTGTTGTGTGGGTGCAGTGCACAAACATTTTATCCTGCCCTGAGCCCAGTGCCAGAGAAAAGATAACTTTTATCCATCTGTTAGTTAGGTTGGCTTCGGCGGGCCTTTTATGCAAGCTCAGTGCACCAGCACTGCATATTTTTTTTACACACTTTAGATACTGTTCTCCTATTCTGCTATTCAAAAAAATAATAATTTAGGGCAAAAAAATATTTTTTGGTGCATTTTCTGCATATCTGTACGTGAGATACACACTTTAGATACTGTTCTCCTATTCTGCTCTTCAAAAAAAGTAATAATTTAGGGCAAAAACAAAAAAAATTTGGTGCGTTTTCTGCCCCAAAAAATATTTTTGGTGCATTTTCTGCATATCTGTACGTGTGAGATACACACTTTAGATACTGTTCTCCTATTCTGCTCTTCAAAAAAATAATAATTAAGGGCAAAAAAAAAAGATTTTGGTGCATTTTCTGCCCAAAAAAATATTTTTGTTTTCTGCATATCTGTACGTGTGAGATACACACTTTAGATACAAACTTTAGATTCTGTTTGTTGCATTTTCTGCATATCTGTACGTGTGAGATACACACTTTAGATACTGTTCTCCTCTTCAAAAAAAGTAATAATTTAGGGCAAAAAAAATTTTTTGGTGCGTTTTCTACACCTACACCTACACATCCACCGCCACCTGAACCTCCTACTCCATATGGACCTCGTCCTCCTAGGTCAAGATTATTATTTTTAATTTTTATGTATTTTATGTTATTTTAAGTTATTTCCCTATCCACATTTGTTTGCAGAGCACTTGCCATGCTCTTTACAACATTTTGTTGCCATTTGCAGCCCTCTAGCCCTTTCCATTAGAGACATTTTAGTCCTAAAAATTTCGGGTCCCCATTGACTTCAATGGATTTCGGGTTCGGGGTCAAGTTCGGGTACCGAACTCAAACTTTTTTCCGAAGTTCGGCCGAACCCGTCGAACCCGAACATCCAGGTGTCCGCTCAACCCTAATTATTACATGTGTCCAAAGAGAGAAATGTTAATCACAAGTTGATGGTAGCTGCTGTAGCCATCAGCTTGTGCTTTGGTTGTTCAGCTGGCTCCTGGCTTGAAAATGAAATTGATGCAGAGCTTTCTCAGAGCAGTCACCTATGGAGATTTTTGGGCACTGTGTTTTTTTTTTTTGCAATATCACAGGTGCACACAATTTTAAGACTTAACATGTTTGGTATCTACAGTTGTGCTCCTATGTTTACATACCCTGGCAGAATTTATGATTTCTTGGCCATTTTTCTGAGAATATGAATGATAACATAAATCATTTCTTTCACTCATGGTTAGTGTTTGGCTGAAGCCATTTATTATCAGTCAACTGTGTTTACTCTTTTTAAATCATAATGACAGCAGAAACTATCCAAATTACCCTGATCAAAAGTTTAAGGTGATTTTGGCCTGATAACATGCACACAAGTTGACACAAATAGGTTTGAATGACTATTAAATGTAACCATCCTCTCCTGTGATCTGTTTGCTAGTAATTAGTGTGTGTGTATAAAAAGTCAATCCGTTTGTGGACTCCTGAGAGACCCTTGCATCTTTCATTCAGTGCTGTACTGAAGTTTCTGGATTCAGAGTCATGGGGAAAGCAAAAGAATTGTCAAAGGATCTGCGGTAAAAGGTATTTGAACTGTATAAAACAGGAAAGGGATATAAAAAGATATCCAAGGAATTGAGAATGCCAATCAGCAGTGTTTAAACTAATCAAAAAGTGGAAAATGAGGGGTTCTATTGAAACCAAACCACGGTCAGGTAGACTTACTAAAATTTCAGCCACAACTGCCAGGAAAATTGTTTGGGATGCAAAATAAAACCCACAAATAACTTCAGGTGAAATACAGGACTCTCTGAAAACACGTGGTGTGGCTGTTTTTAAGATGCACAATAAGGAGGCACTTGAAGAAAGATGGGCTGTATGGTCGAGTCGCCAGAAGAAAGCCATTACTATGCAAATGCCACAAAGTATCCCGATTACAATACGCCAAACAGCACAGAGACAAGCCTCAAACCTTCTGGCACAAAGTCATTTGGAGTGATGAGACCAAAATTGAGCTTTTTGGCCACAACCATAAATGCTACATTTGGAGAGAAGTCAACAAGGCCTATGATGAAAGGTACGGAGGTGGATCGATGATGTTTTGGGGATGTTTGAGCTACAAAGGCACAGGAAATTTGGTCAAAACTGTTGGCAAAATGAATGCAGTATGTTATCAAAAAATACTGGTGGAACATTTGCATTCATCAGCCAGAAAGCTGCCAATGGGATGTACTTTCCAAACAGACAATGATCCAAAACACAAGGCCAAGTCAACCTGTCATTGGCTACAGCAGAATAAAGTGAAGGTTCTGGAGCGGCCATCTCAGTCTCATGACCCCAATATCGTTGAGCCACTCTGGGGAGATCTCAAACATGCAGTTCATGCAAGACAGCCCAAGAATTTACAGGAACTGGAGGCTTTTTGCCAAGAGTAATGGGCAGCTTTACCATCTGAGAAGATAAAGAGCCTCATCCACAAATACCACAAAAGACTTCAAGCTGTCATTGATGTTAAAGGGGGCAATACACGGTATTAAGAACTGGGGTATGTAAACTTTTGATCAGGGTCATTTGGTTAGTTTCTGTTGCCATTATGATTTAAAAAGAGTAAACACAGTTGATTGATAATAAACAGCTTCAGCCGAACACTAACCATGAGTGAAAGAAATGTTTTTGTGTTATCATTCATATTTTCTGAAAAATGGCCAAGAAATCATAAATTCTGCCAAGGTATTTAAACTTATGAGCATAACTATATTTACTCGACACAACCTCGTATTTTATATTTTACTAACAGGTATTATATTGTGTGTGTTTGCACTAAAATTTGTTTTATTATATTTTTTCCTGAAAATTTGCATTTAATGAAAAGTTGCACAAACATCATGTGGCATAAACATTTTCAACTATCATAGTTTTATTCTCTGCTTTGAGAAAATATATAATGTTGTTGTATATTGTGAAATGCAGTAAAACCTTGGATTGCGAGCATTATTTGTTCCAGAAGCATGCTTGTAATCCAAAGCACTTGTATATCAAAGCAAATTTTCCCATAAGAAAAAATGAAAACTCAAATGATTAGTTCCACAACCATTTATTCATAAGTCCTTCAGTTTAAAGTCCATATAAAAAGATTATAGCAATGTGATAGGTTGTGTAGCCATAAAATGTCCATCCACAAATGACAGCCTCCACAAGGGGATTAGAAGCAAAATCCATCAGGAGCTACAGAGTATAAAAAAGAAGAGTGTAGCAATATGGTTACATTTAATGAAGGTACAATGAAGGTACAACATTTAGAAACTCACATGGTTGATGATTAAAAGAGGCACATATAAGTATGCAGGCATCCGGGCCGGGGCAAAGCTGTCCACATAGACCAACCTCCGCACCGCCAGCTCTTACCGATGTCAGTCGGTAATCGTGACTGGGAAGACTACCCTGCAGTAGAGTCATTTGAAAGCGAGGCTTGAAGAGCTTGTGGACAGCTTTACCCCGGATGCCTGCATACTTAGATGTGACTATTTTAATTTTGAACCATGTGACTTGCTAAATGTTGTAACTTCATTAAATGTAACCATATTACTACACTTATAGGCGTCTCTTTTCTCTTTTATACTCAGTTGTGACATGATGCTACTTGTATATCAAGACATCGCTTGTATATCAAGTCAAAATGTATTTAAAAAATGTTCTTGTCTTGCAAAACGCTCTCAAACCAAGTTACCCTCAAAACAAGTTTTTACTGTAATAAGAAGTAACTTTATTGCCAAAAATGAAGATTTTTACACGTGTGCAAAAATGAGAAGAAATTGCTCTAGAGCCGAACAGGTTAATCTTAGGCCTCTACAGAGGATATGCAGCCACACAATGAAATTGGACCAGAAGCGTTTCAGTCTTAAACTGTGTAATCGGTTCTTTACTGGTAAAGTGATAAAGATGTGGAGCTCCCTTCCACAGTTGGTGGTGTCAGCAGGAGCTGTGGATCAATTAAAAAAAATGGTTAGATATGTTTCTTAGCTGATGAAATATACAGGGATATTGAAAATTGGTAGTGACATAAACACACACACACGCCTAGGTTGAATTGTATTGACTGGTGTCTTTATTCAACCTTACCAATGCATGTAACCATGCAACATGTCAGAGATCCATAGCACTCCTTTAAAAGATCACATTAGCACAGTGATTGTCTCATGGTAGACTGATACAACAAATAGGTGCAATAGGGTGGCTTTACTAAAGGTAAATAGACTGTTCACTTTACAAAGGAACATATACTTTTCAGGGAATTTTACTATAGCTTAGTGAATGAGGTGAAGCTCTGCTGACATCTATCTTCTAAATGTAAAAGCAAAAATGTTTTTTTTTGTTTTGTTTTTTATATTTTCCTTGCATGTGATTAGGTATTCTTTGCAATGTGAAATTTCACCATATTTACTAAGCTCTGGGGAAAATTCCCTAGCAAAGTGAACAGCATATTTACCTTTAGTAAATCAATCCCATTGCATCTTAATGCTTGTAACATACAGAGCAGAAGTTCAATCACTACATATCATTTGTCTGGTAATCCATTGTGCTAATGATGTATTCTATAAACAATGCTACCAGTAATAGCACAATAAAACATGCATTGTAACTGGATCATGTATTCAATCCTGAAAGTGTGCTATTAATAAAAGGTATCACTTGTAGGTGCATATTCTTCTAAAAAGATGCCATGTTTGGTAAACCACCATATTTTATCATTGGCACATAGAAGGCATGGTCAGGATAAAGACACCAATGAAGATTTCAAACTAAATGCCCCCAAAAATAGCAAAACTACTTTAAAACTTGCATGTTTCAGATTTCAAACGCATCCAAAATCAAAGTGCCCTAATGTTCTATGCAGGGTTGTAGTCAATTATTTTAATCCAACTGAGTATACGTGTTTTTGATTACATTGCTATCTATGATCTAATAACTCATACAGTATATGCGCATATATTGCATTTAGAGTCTAACTTCAGACATTACTTGTTTTTGTTTTTATTGCCACCACAGTTTGGGAGATTTCCCCTCACGTTTTGCCTTTGTTATATATAAAATGATCTAACTGTAGCGCACCCACCTCTCCCCTTACCTGCCTTTAATTTCTGGCTCCTTGCAGGGAGGGAGAGGCACACCGCACTACAAGCCCGTACCCTCCTGTGTGAGGAGGTTGAGCGGTGTTAGTTTTCGGGCCTGCCTGCGGCTGGAGTTGAATCCTCCCGAGGATGATTCTCACCTCTACCTTGAATAAATGCAAGTCTTTATTTTTCCCCAGTAATGTAACTGTCCACACCAACGGAAAGTCCAACTTCTATATTTATTGTCGCCGCCGGTTGTTTCTCTCCCTCCTGGTGTCTTTCAGCGTGACGCTGGAGGGGTTCTGGTGGCTATGGCGGGCTTGGGATCCACGGTCCTCCCACACTCCCAGTTCCTATCCCAGCACTCCTGTGCAGTTCCACCTCAGTGATTTTCGGAGTCTTCTCCATGTCCCATCACAATTCTTGCCACTAAGGTAACTCAATTTAACCCTTTGATTCTACATTCACCTTTTGTTTTTTCTTTCACTTCTAGTTTCTCGTTATGAGCAACCCCTCATGACTCTTTGGTCTCACTTTATCTCTCTTTTCCTTTTTCTTTCAGGTAATTTTTCTTTTCATCTTTTCACCTTGGGTCTTCTGGACAGTTATCCATTCCACACACACTTATTTCACCTCCATTTTCTATTACGGTCATGGGCTCTCTCTTTTTTTCTTCTTTTTTTCTTGTATACTTTTATACATTAAAAGGTCATTCACACCATACAAATTTAATCATTTTTTCACTCCAGAATCCCTATCATCCGTGACATCTTGCACTCTCTCTCAATGGGGAATTGTGGCCGCGTGCCGGATCCCTTCCCCAGATCCCGGGCGAGACATACTTGGCCGGCCTTTGACACACATTATCATATGTTTCAGTTCAGATGTGAGTAGTCAACTTTTCGGTTTGGCCAGGAATCCTTTAGCGTTTTCAATAAATTGTTCATGTCCTTGATACAACTAGATAACTAGACAACTTGATAAGACTAGAATGGTCATTTATATATATATATATTTTCTGTTCCTTTTTAGAACATGGATGCATGGCCCCTGATGAGTGGATGCAGTCCATGAAACGCGTTGTGTCTATCTTGATGCATCCTATGTATTTTCAAATGGTTCTATCAACATATGTTTCCTTCTAATTATATATTGTCTTTATATTCAATATGCATATCTTTCATCATCAAGTGCCATGCGTTTTATCATTATTCTTATGCAAGTTTGTTAAACTGTATTATGCATGTATTATGCTCATGCATGATTTAGGAATAAACACATGTATGTTTTTATCCATATGATCTGTTGGTCTGTACAAACACACCTCATTCAATGTCCCAACCTTCCCCCCTTTATGTTGCATTCAGCACAGGGATGGAGGTGTGAACTTTTCCTCACGTTTCATTGAGGCGTGAATTTGCTTTCACGCCTCATTCAAAGTCCCAACATTTGTCCCTCCTTTTGTTCTATATTTATTTCACACTGGATAATAAATAGTCTCTTTAACAGCAGACAGGTTGGAACAAGACACAGGACAGCTTAGGTGGGAGGAGGTCCAGGCACAAACTCAAATGATTTCTTCAGACTGTTTAAGTCTCACAAACACTTTTGGCGCACGATCTCTGCCACAGACCGTGAGGTTAGTCTCTGCCACAGACCTGGTGAATAAAAGTCACTGCCACTGACTTGAAGTGAGTAGGGTCACTGCCACTGACCTGAAGAACTACCTTCTTAAAGTATTTGGCCCATGTCAAGGAGAAAACCATCCCTCCGGAGAGTTACCAGAGGCCCTCACCGTCACTACGACTCTGCGCTGGGTCTTCGGAAAGGGTTACCTCCCTGGCCTCCTCATCTCAGATATGGGTCCCCTCGCAAGGTGGCACCCTGGGAGCTCTCGATCCCTAGCGGACCCAAGCCGAAGGTTTCTGGGCCCTGGGCCTTCAAAATAGTACCTCACTCCAGACTTAAGGTGTCTGGGAGGGAACAGGAACTCCACCTCCGGGCCTAGGGCACCCGGAGATAACACGCACCCCACCCAGGCCAAAGGCGCCTGGGCGCAGATGAACCACACACACCCAGGCTGATGGTGCCTGGGCGTGGACGAATGAACCACAATGGAAGATGGCCGCCCCTTTTTATACCCTTTCCTGACAGGCACAGCAGGTTCCCCTCCCCGCAATACTACTACCGAGAGGGGATAAAAAAGGCACAGCCTTGTATCAGCGGTTCAACCCTGGCCTACGGCAACAGCGCCACCTGTAGGCCACAGGGAACTGCACACCAACATTATCTCCCATGAACAGAAATGGTCCATTATCCCTAACAATCAGTGTGTCTGAGCCTAATTACCACTCAGACACTTCCCCTAAATTGAACACCCCGCTACATAACTTATTAAAGCTCGACTGAAATTTCGGTGTTTATCACCAAAACATAGCACAGGAGCATCAAAACAAAAGGTGTGCAAAGTTTTACATTTCATGATCTACTAAAAGCAAAGCTTGAGTAGAAAAGCCTGTACCCTGCCAGTATTCAGCAGAACAGGACCCATGCTCCCTATGTGCAAGAAATTGTCTCTCTGGAGCAGTCCAATACGCCTCCTGCAGAGTGAGGCTCGATTCACACGAATGCATTTTTTGATGCTTTTCGCATTTTTCAGAAATGCAGGGAATTTTTTCAACATGGGTTCCTATGGAACACGTTCACATCAATGCATTTTTGTGCCTCTGTGTTTTTGGAAAGGGTTGGGGACTTTTTTCCTGCAATATGGAGCAGCTTTTTGCATGTAATAAACTTCAATGGACCCGCATCTAAAACACAAGTTTTTACCGCGATTTTAAAGCAATTAGCATTTTGCGATTTGTGTTTTTTTTTTACATTCACTGTATATAGCTGGTTGCTAAGGAGCAAGCCGGGAAGCCGGCCACCGCATCCTTAACAACTGATGAGTAATCAGCTGTCAGTTCCCCGCTTAGAGCTGAATGTAAAAAAATTTTTTTACGGCTAAATTATAAAAACGGCATGGGGTCCCCCCTCCAAAGACCATACTAGGCCCTTCCCCTCCAAATGGATTTGGAGGGGACACCCCCATGCCAAAATTCAAAAAAAGGTGGCATGGGGCCCCCAAAATCCATACCAGACCCTTATCCGAGCGAGCCCCCCCACCTCCTGAACCATACCAGGCCGCATGCCCTCAACATGGGGGCGGGCGGTGCTTTGATGGGGACAAGGGCCTCTTCCCGACAACCCTGGCCAGTGGTTGTCGGGGTCTGTGGGCAGGGGGCTTATTGGAATCTGGAAGCCCCCTTTTTTGGACAAGTCCTTTTTTAAAAGAATAGCTCAGAGCTGTCTACTCCCGCTGCCGCCTTCTCCCGGTGCCGTCTTCTCCTGGTGCCATCTTCTCCCAGAGCCGTCTTCTTCTTGTCCTGTGCTCTCCCGTGCCGCTGTATTATTCCTTACCGCTGGTTACCCGCTAAAAACAAAAAAGGTTGCTCTTGTCCTGAGGCTGTCTTCCTTCATTGTGATGTCCCCTGCTGCCTGAAATCTCTTATATAGCCATGGGGCGTAGCCATCCGATGACATCACCGGGAGAGCCCGTTGATGTCCTGACTTGGCAGGCCACACCCAACATGCTTTTCTCTCCAGAAGGATGACATCATCTTTGTTCAGGCATCATCAGCATTTACTTCAAGGACTAAGGTGACAGATGACACAATCATGTAAATCCTGGTGCCCATCCAGTTCTTGGCTGTGATTTGCTACAAAGATATAGGGATGAGCTTCGTGTTCGAGTCGAACATACGTTCGACTCGAACATCGGCTGTTCGATCGTTCGACGAAGATCGAACGATTTGGGCCATTCGCGCCAAATTCGAGTGACGCGAACGGCCCACAATGGACTACGCCATCGCAGTGTCATCCAGGCGCTGTGATTGGCCAAGCATGCACTGTGACCCCGCATGCTTGGCCAATCACAGCGCAGGCAGCGAGGAGAGCAATGATTGGCCACAGGCAGGATGCCTGTGGCCAATTATTGCTGAGGGGGTTTAGTACACGCCCCACACTATAAAAGGCCGCCAGCGCGGCGGCCTTGTGTAGTGTGTTCCGGAGCAGGGAAAGAGAAGCATAGGCAGGGACAGTGTCATTTTTTTTCCTTTACTAATCCTGGATTCCTTGTGTTTAGGGACAAATAAGGATAGGTAGGGAGAGTGTCAGTGTGTTATTCTGTGCTAAACCTTGTTTGTAGGGACAGAGAGGTACAGTGAGGGAAAGTGTCAGTGAGCTATTCTGTTCTAAACCAATCTTGCTGAACCATATTTGAAATCCTTGAGTTTAGGGACAGAGAAGGACACTCGTGGAAACTATCAGTGTGCTATTCTGTGCTAAATCTTGTTTGTAGGGACAGAGAAGGACAGTGAGTGAAACTGACAGTGTGCTATTCTGTTCTAAACCAATCTTGCTGAACCATATTTGAAATCCTTGAGTTTAGGGACAGAGAGGTATAGTGAGGGAAAGTGTCAGTGTGCTATTCTGTTCTAAACCAATCTTGCTGAACCATATTTGAAATCCTTGAGTTTAGGGACAGAGAGGTACAGTGAGGGAAAGTGTCAGTGTGCTATTCTGTTCTAAACCAATCTTGCTGAACCATATTTGAAATCCTTGAGTTTAGGGACAGAGAAGGACACTCGTGGAAAATATCAGTGTGCTATTCTGTGCTAAATCTTGTTTGTAGGGACAGAGAAGGACAGTGAGTGAAACTGACAGTGTGCTATTCTGTTCTAAACCAATCTTGCTGAACCATATTTGAAATCCTTGAGTTTAGGGACAGAGAGGTACAGTGAGGGAAAGTGTCAGTGAGCTATTCTGTTCTAAACCAATCTTGCTGAACCATATTTGAAATCCTTGAGTTTGGGGACAGAGAAGGACACTCGTGAAAACTATCAGTGTGCTATTCTGTGCTAAATCTTGTTTGTAGGGACAGAGAAGGACAGTGAGTGAAACTGACAGTGTGCTATTCTGTTCTAAACCAATCTTGCTGAACCACATTTGAAATCCTTGAGTTTAGGGACAGAGAGGTACAGTGAGGGAAAGTGTCAGTGAGCTATTCTGTTCTAAACCAATCTTGCTGAACCATATTTGAAATCCTTGAGTTTAGGGACAGAGAAGGACACTCGTGGAAACTATCAGTGTGCTATTCTGTGCTAAATCTTGTTTGTAGGGACAGAGAAGGACAGTAAGTGAAACTGACAGTGTGCTATTCTGTTCTAAACCAATCTTGCTGAACCATATTTGAAATCCTTGAGTTTAGGGACAGAGAGGTACAGTGAGGGAAAGTGTCAGTGAGCTATTCTGTTCTAAACCAATCTTGCTGAACCATATTTGAAATCCTTGAGTTTAGGGACAGAGAAGGACACTCGTGGAAACTATCAGTGTGCTATTCTGTGCTAAATCTTGTTTGTAGGGACAGAGAAGGACAGTGAGTGAAACTGACAGTGTGCTATTCTGTTCTAAACCAATCTTGCTGAACCATATTTCAAATCCTTGAGTTTAGGGACAGAGAGGTACAGTGAGGGAAAGTGTCAGTGAGCTATTCTGTTCTAAACCAATCTTGCTGAACCATATTTGAAATCCTTGAGTTTAGGGACAGAGAAGGACACTCGTGGAAACTATCAGTGTGCTATTCTGTGCTAAATCTTGTTTGTAGGGACAGAGAAGGACAGTGAGTGAAACTGACAGTGTGCTATTCTGTTCTAAACCAATCTTGCTGAACCATATTTGAAATCCTAGAGTTTAGGGACAGAGAGGTACAGTGAGGGAAGGTGTCAGTGTGCTATTCTGTTCTAAACCAATCTTGCTGAACCATATTTGAAATCCTTGAGTTTAGGGACAGAGAGGTACAGTGAGGGAAAGTGTCAGTGTGCTATTCTGTTCTAAACCAATCTTGCTGAACCATATTTGAAATCCTTGAGTTTAGGGACAGAGAAGGACACTCGTGGAAACTATCAGTGTGCTATTCTGTGCTAAATCTCGTTTGTAGGGACAGAGAAGGACAGTGAGTGAAACTGACAGTGTGCTATTCTGTTCTAAACCAATCTTGCTGAACCATATTTGAAATCCTTTAGTTTAGGGACAGAGAGGTTCAGTGAGGGAAAGTGTCAGTGAGCTATTCTGTTCTAAACCAATCTTGCTGAACCATATTTGAAATCCTTGAGTTTAGGGACAGAGAAGGACACTCGTGGAAACTATCAGTGTGCTATTCTGTGCTAAATCTTGTTTGTAGGGACAGAGAAGGACAGTGAGTGAAACTGACAGTGTGCTATTCTGTTCTAAACCAATCTTGCTGAACCATATTTGAAATCCTTGAGTTTAGGGACAGAGAGGTACAGTGAGGGAAAGTGTCAGTGAGCTATTCTGTTCTAAACCAATCTTGCTGAACCATATTTGAAATCCTTGAGTTTAGGGACAGAGAAGGACACTCGTGGAAACTATCAGTGTGCTATTCTGTGCTAAATCTTGTTTGTAGGGACAGAGAAGGACAGTGAGTGAAACTGACAGTGTGCTATTCTGTTCTAAACCAATCTTGCTGAACCATATTTGAAATCCTTGAGTTTAGGGACAGAGAGGTACAGTGAGGGAAAGTGTCAGTGAGCTATTCTGTTCTAAACCAATCTTGCTGAACCATATTTGAAATCCTTGAGTTTAGGGACAGAGAAGGACACTCGTGGAAACTATCAGTGTGCTATTCTGTGCTGAATCTTGTTTGTAGGGACAGAGAAGGACAGTGAGTGAAACTGACAGTGTGCTATTCTGTTCAAAACCAATCTTGCTGAACCATATTTCAAATCCTTGAGTTTAGGGACAGAGAGGTACAGTGAGGGAAAGTGTCAGTGAGCTATTCTGTTCTAAACCAATCTTGCTGAACCATATTTGAAATCCTTGAGTTTAGGGACAGAGAAGGACACTCGTGGAAACTATCAGTGTGCTATTCTGTGCTAAATCTTGTTTGTAGGGACAGAGAAGGACAGTGAGTGAAACTGACAGTGTGCTATTCTGTTCTAAACCAATCTTGCTGAACCATATTTGAAATCCTTGAGTTTAGGGACAGAGAGGTACAGTGAGGGAAAGTGTCAGTGAGCTATTCTGTTCTAAACCAATCTTGCTGAACCATATTTGAAATCCTTGAGTTTAGGGACAGAGAAGGACACTCGTGGAAACTATCAGTGTGCTATTCTGTGCTAAATATTGTTTGTAGGGACATAGAAGGACAGTGAGTGAAACTGACAGTGTGCTATTCTGTTCTAAACCAATCTTGCTGAACCATATTTGAAATCCTTGAGTTTAGGGACAGAGAGGTACAGTGAGGGAAAGTGTCAGTGAGCTATTCTATTCTAAACCAATCTTGCTGAACCATATTTGAAATCCTTGAGTTTAGGGACAGAGAAGGACACTCGTGGAAACTATCAGTGTGCTATTCTGTGCTAAATCTTGTTTGTAGGGACAGAGAAGGACAGTGAGTGAAACTGACAGTGTGCTATTCTGTTCTAAACCAATCTTGCTGAACCATATTTGAAATCCTTGAGTTTAGGGACAGAGAGGTACAGTGAGGGAAAGTGTCAGTGAGCTATTCTGTTCTAAACCAATCTTGCTGAACCATATTTGAAATCCTTGAGTTTAGGGACAGAGAAGGACACTCGTGGAAACTATCAGTGTGCTATTCTGTGCTAAATCTTGTTTGTAGGGACAGCGAAGGACAGTGAGTGAAACTGACAGTGTGCTATTCTGTTCTAAACCAATCTTGCTGAACCATATTTGAAATCCTTGAGTTTAGGGACAGAGAGGTACAGCGAGGGAAAGTGTCAGTGAGCTATTCTGTTCTAAACCAATCTTGCTGAACCATATTTGAAATCCTTGAGTTTAGGGACAGAGAAGGACACTCGTGGAAACTATCAGTGTGCTATTCTGTGCTAAATCTTGTTTGTAGGGACAGAGAAGGACAGTGAGTGAAACTGACAGTGTGCTATTCTGTTCTAAACCAATCTTGCTGAACCATATTTGAAATCCTTGAGTTTAGGGACAGAGAGGTACAGTGAGGGAAAGTGTCAGTGAGCTATTCTGTTCTAAACCAATCTTGCTGAACCATATTTGAAATCCTTGAGTTTAGGGACAGAGAAGGACACTTGTGGAAACTATCAGTGTGCTATTCTGTGCTAAATCTTGTTTGTAGGGACAGAGAAGGACAGTGAGTGAAACTGACAGTGTGCTATTCTGTTCTAAACCAATCTTGCTGAACCATATTTGAAATCCTTGAGTTTAGGGACAGAGAGGTACAGTGAGGGAAAGTGTCAGTGAGCTATTCTGTTCTAAACCAATCTTGCTGAACCATATTTGAAATCCTTGAGTTTAGGGACAGAGAAGGACACTCGTGGAAACTATCAGTGTGCTATTCTGTGCTAAATCTTGTTTGTAGGGACAGAGAAGGACAGTGAGTGAAACTGACAGTGTGCTATTCTGTTCTAAACCAATCTTGCTGAACCATATTTGAAATCCTTGAGTTTAGGGACAGAGAGGTACAGTGAGGGAAAGTGTCAGTGAGCTATTCTGTTCTAAACCAATCTTGCTGAACCATATTTGAAATCCTTGAGTTTAGGGACAGAGAAGGACACTCGTGGAAACTATCAGTGTGCTATTCTGTGCTAAATCTTGTTTGTAGGGACAGAGAAGGACAGTGAGTGAAACTGACAGTGTGCTATTCTGTTCTAAACCAATCTTGCTGAACCATATTTGAAATCCTTGAGTTTAGGGACAGAGAGGTACAGTGAGGGAAAGTGTCAGTAAGCTATTCTGTTCTAAACCAATCTTGCTGAACCATATTTGAAATCCTTGAGTTTAGGGACAGAGAAGGACACTCGTGGAAACTATCAGTGTGCTATTCTGTGCTAAATCTTGTTTGTAGGGACAGAGAAGGACAGTGAGTGAAACTGACAGTGTGCTATTCTGTTCTAAACCAATCTTGCTGAACCATATTTGAAATCCTTGAGTTTAGGGACAGAGAGGTACAGTGAGGGAAAGTGTCAGTAAGCTATTCTGTTCTAAACCAATCTTGCTGAACCATATTTGAAATCCTTGAGTTTAGGGACAGAGAAGGACACTCGTGGAAACTATCAGTGTGCTATTCTGTGCTAAATCTTGTTTGTAGGGACAGAGAAGGACAGTGAGTGAAACTGACAGTGTGCTATTCTGTTCTAAACCAATCTTGCTGAACCATATTTGAAATCCTTGAGTTTAGGGACAGAGAGGTACAGTGAGGGAAAGTGTCAGTAAGCTATTCTGTTCTAAACCAATCTTGCTGAAGCATATTGCAAATCCTTGTGTTTAGGGAGAGAGAAGGATAGGCAGGGGACAGTGTCAGTGTCATATTCTTTACTAAACCTTGTGTGCAGGGAGAGAGAAGGATAGGCAGGGAGAGTGTCAGTGTCATATACTTTGATAAACCTTGTGTGAAGGGAGAGAGAAGGATAGGCAGGGGACAGTGTCAGTGTCATTGTTGCTAAGCCTCCTGCACAGTATACACCTGAAGGTAGCCCTTCTTGCTCTTTTTCCCATCTCCCTGCAGGCCATCCATTAAAATGTCTGGAAGGCAAACAAGGAGAGGCAGACAGTCAGGAGGCAAAAAAAGAGGGCAAGCAGGCTCTGTGTCTGGGGGCAACAGTGCTGGTCGTGGACGCGGTGCATTGTCATCAGCACATGGCCATGGGACATGCTTGTCCTTCTTTTCGGCAGCTGGACATGTTGAGCCACATCATGCCGAAGACTTGGTAGAGTGGATGACCAAGCCCACCTCATCCTCCTCATCCTCTCTCACCCAGGCTCAGGGTACTGGCAAAGCAGCTGCCAAAGCGTCCTCTTCTCTGGTATCATTATCTTCATTAGTCAATCCTTCCCTAGACCCACCATGTCCTCCTCCTGAGGAGTCCCCCGAACTGTTTGAGCACAGTGTTGGGTACATGCTCCAGGAGGATGCCCAGCGTTTCGAAGGATCTGATGATGATACCCAGATAGAGGAAGGCAGTAGCGTGAGAGCAGAGAGAGGGGATGCTCAAGAAGGACACCAATCTGGCAGTCATGCTCCAGCAGCTGCAGCATACTGCCAGATTGGCTCCAGTGATGAGGAGGGAGGTGATGATGAGGTCACTGACTCCACGTGGGTGCCTAATAGGAGAGAGGAGGAGGAGGAGGATGAGGAGGAGGCACATCTCCAACGAGGCAGGATGCCCTTGGGTGGCCAGCGTATGGGCAGCACACCGACGGAATCACACCGCAGAGCTCCGCCTGTGCAGGACGCTGCCTCTGCCGGTCATTCAAAAAGTTCTTTGGTGTGGGCCTTTTTTGAGGCGAGTGCATCAGATTGCACAGCTGCTGTTTGCAACATATGTCTCAAGTGTATATCGCGTGGCCAAAACATCAGCCGCTTGGGCACCACATGCTTGATCAGACATATGTTGACCTGCCATGCAGCTCGTTGGCAAGCCTACCTTAAAGACCCACAGCAAAGAACAAAGCGGACCTCTCCTTGCACCGCATCAGCTGGGATCTCCAACCCCACTATACCTTCAGTCCTCTCTGAAACCTGCACTGAGAGGAATGAAGGTGTAGAATTAGGTGTGTCACAGCCAAGTACTTGCGGCCACTCTGCTAGCAGTACACCGACGTCCGATTCTAGCAGGCAAATTTCCCTGCCCCAGCTGCTGGACCGTCGAAAGAAGTTCACTCCCAGCCATCCACATGCCCAGAGGTTGAATGCTAGCTTGGCTAAATTGCTAGCGCTTCAACTGCTGCCTTTTCAGTTGGTAGACTCGGCCCCCTTCCGTGAGTTTGTGCAATGTGCGGTTCCTCAGTGGCAGGTTCCCAAACGCCACTTTTTCTCACGGAAGGCGATTCCGGCTCTCTACAGGCATGTGGAAGGCAATGTCTTGGCCTCGCTGGACAGGGCGGTCAGCGGTAAGGTGCATATTACCGCTGACTCATGGTCCAGCAGGCATGGACAGGGAAGTTACCTTTCTTTCACGGCCCATTGGGTCACTCTTTTGGCAGCTGGGAAGGATGCAGGACAAGGTGCAGTAGTGTTGGAGGTTGTTCCGCCGCCACGCCTCCAAAATGCTACTACTGGTTGTGACACACCTCTCTCCTCCACCCCCTCCTCTTCTTCTTCCTCCATGGCCTCTTCCTGTGGTTTGTCCTCGGAACCAGCGGTGCTTCGTAGGCGTTCAAGGGGCTACGCAAGTACGCAGGCAAAAAGATGCCATGCCGTGCTTGCGCTGGTGTGTTTGGGGGACAGGAGCCACACTGGGGCAGAGGTCCTGTCTGCTCTGCAGGGGCAGACCGAGAGGTGGTTGACGCCACGCCAGCTTAAGCCAGGAATGGTGGTTTGCGACAATGGCACCAACCTCCTCTCCACCCTCCGACAGGGACAACTGACCCATGTGCCCTGCATGGCTCACATCCTTAACCTGGTGGTGCAGCGGTTCTTGGGCAGGTACCCGGGCTTACAGGATGTTCTGAGGCAGGCCAGGAAAGTCTGTGTGCATTTCCGCAGATCTTATAATGCCAGTGCTCGCCTGGCTGAGCTGCAAAAGGAGTTGAACCTGTCCAAGAACCGCCTTATATGTGACATGCCCACCAGGTGGAACTCAACATTGGCCATGCTGCAGCGGCTGCACACGCAGCAGAGGGCCATCAATGAGTACCTGTGCGACTACGGCACCAGGACAGGGTCAGGGGAGCTCAGGTTTTTTTCACCACGCCAGTGGGGCATGATCAGGGATGCATGCACTGTCCTGGCACCATTTGAGGAGGCCACGAGGATGGTGAGCAGTGACAGTGCATGCATCAGTGACACTGTACCTCTTGTCCACCTGTTGGAGCACACGCTGCGTGGAATAATGGACAGGGCACTTGAGGCAGAACAGAGGCAGGAAGAGCAGGACTTCCTTGCCTCTCAAGGCCCCCTTTACCCAGACAGTGTTCCTTCTGTCCCACCCATCGCACAGGAAGAGGAGGAGGAGGAGGAGGAGGATTGTGTCAGCATGGAGGTGGAGGCTGGCACTCAGCATCATCAGCAGCAGTCTTTTAGGGATGA
Organism: Rana muscosa; assembly: GCA_029206835.1. NCBI lineage: Eukaryota > Metazoa > Chordata > Amphibia > Anura > Ranidae > Rana > Rana muscosa. Next base: position 866,352,803 of record CM055122.1, read on the forward strand.
TTTACAGTCCCAAGAAACCAGTGGACTTGTACGTGGCTGGGAGGAGGTGGCTGCGGATCATGTCGTCCTTAGTGACCCAGAGGACTCCGGACTGAATGCCTCAGCTAACCTACGCTGCATGGCCTCCCTGATCATGCAAAGTCTGCGGAAGGATCCTCGTATTCTTCGGATCAAGGAGAGGGAACATTACTGGCTGGCCACTCTCCTTGATCCACGGTACAAGGGTAAGGTTGCGGACCTTATGTTACCGTCGCAGAGGGAGCAGAGGATGAGACAACTCCGGGAGGCCTTGCAGAAAGGTCTGTGCAACGCGTTCCCAGAGACTGGGAGGTTACAAACTCCTGGTCCTGGACAACGAGTTGCTGAGGCTTCGGGCAGTCAAAGAAGGAGCGGTGGGGAAGGTGGCCGTCTGACCGATGCGTTCAGACAATTCTTTAGTCCGCAGCCCCAAAGTATGATCGGTTCCAGCAACCATCGCCAGCGTCTGATATACATGGTGCAGGAATACCTAGGGGCAAGGTCAGACTTGGACACCTTCCCCACCGAAAATCCTCTGGCTTACTGGGTCTTGAGGATGGATCACTGGCCAGAGCTTGCACAGTATGCAATTGAGCTACTGGCCTGTCCTGCATCCAGCGTTCTTTCAGAACGCACATTCAGTGCTGCTGGAGGATTTGTCACGGATCACAGGGTGCGCCTGTCCACCGACTCGGTTGATCGACTGACTTTCATCAAGATGAACCAGTCTTGGATCACCACCAGCTACCACACACCTGATGCTGATATAACAGACTAATTGATTTTAAAATGTCACATCCCTTCAAGACTGATGCTGATGCTGAGTGCCTGTGCTGTTATGTTGACTGGCTATCCTCCTCCTCCTCCTCAATGATACGATTAATGATGATAGCTTAGAAGATCATTTTGGTTTATGGGTGACGCCACCAGTGGCTAAGGCCCAATTTTTCAGCCCCTGTTTAACAGAGGCGTGTAATTACAATTTTTGATGCAATACTTTGCAACAGGCCTCATTGCTGTGCTCCAAGTACAGTATCTGTGAGGGGTTGCAGTGTTGTGCCACCAGTGCCTAAGGCCCAATTTTTCAGCCCCTGTTCAACAGGGGCATGCAATTATAATTATTGATCTAATAATTCACAGCAGGGCCCATTCCTGCGCCCACCAAGAGTAACTGTCAGGCCTTACTGATGGGGTAGCTATGCCATTTTTCTTAAAGATTTTCATCCATATTACCGGGACCAGACATTACATTAAAGCCGCAAGCAGTTTTAAATGGCGTTTTTTTCCTTTAGAAATGTTATTTTGTGCAGGGACAGTTCTAAACATGGGAAACACGTGGCACTTCACAGGCATACTTTAGACACCCCCCAGGTACAATATTTAAAGGAATATTTGACTTTTTTTTCCCACTTTATGCATCATTAAAATGACTGCTCCCGGAAAACGTCCGTTTTTAAAACTTCTTTTTGCATTGATACATGTCCCCTGGTGCAGAACCCGGGTTCCCAAACTCTGTTTAGGACAATAACATGGATAATAGTCGTTATAATTAGCACTTTAGAATCCGAACGTTCGCATCCATTGTATTTAATAGGGTTCTAATGTTCGTGCGAACTTTCGGTCCGTTCGCGGGTTCTGGTGCGAACCGAACCCGGGGGTGTTCGGCTCATCACTACAAAGATACAATGTTGTAGACTGCTCACTTGGGGTGGAGGAGACTGAGAAAATTATTCCTTCTGACTACAACAGACTGATGACATCAACTTAACCTAAGCAGGTAACCAGACTGGAGCTGAAAGACTGCTTTTTAATGAATAAAGTTTAAAGATTTTATTTTTATATCAGGAATTTATTGATGCAGATCTGTAAAGTAACTGAAAGGTCCACTCTAAAGTTTTGGAGCTGCTTCTGTCAGTGATTGTCATTGTGTACTTGGTTCTGTTCTGGATTATGGGCCCATTTAGATTTATGTGTGTGTAGAGGTGTGTTATTTTGTCACATTAAGCAGGAATGTCGAAATGCATCAGCATACATTTGTTTTGTCCATTGACATGCTTTTTAATGCCTATTGACATGGGTTTCTAATGTGTTTTTGATTTTAGAACTAAAAGTGGATGTAGTTAAATGGTTCCATTGATCGATGTTTCAAAATACCTGTTGTCATGTTACATGTGTTTTCATGCGCTGATATTGACTTCTGTTGCCCTTCCAATGCACTAAAACACAGCAAAAGTGGACACACTGCACTGCAGAAATGGGATAGATCCTATTTTTATGTGGAACTACAAGACGTGATGTAGTGCATTGCAAATGTATGCTTTAAAGCGGTATTAAACATCAAAAGCAAACATTTATTATATTGCAGCTTACCAATCCTTAAATGTTATGGTTGCATTCGTTTTTTTTTTTTTACGTTTTCTTTACTTTATTTTTATCTGGTGATCTGGCCAGTAATTATTTTGTTTTTCAACTGAACAAGCTGTTCTGCAGATGAATCAATTAGGAGTGTTGAGACAAACCATCAACCACTGACAGGGGCGTTTACAATGATCAGCTTTTATTTATTCATGTAAAACCTTTATTCCAAAAGAAAAAAAAAAACAATTTAGACTTACCGGTAACTTGTTTTCCAGGAGTCTTTCAGGACAGCACCTTGAGAGCGTGGCTCCACCCACTTGACAGGAAACACACCTCCACCAAACTGCTTTAAAAGGAGGCTCCTTCCCACTTATCACTAGTAGTAGTAGAGAAATCTCCGGCCCAAGCTCTAACACATAATCAGAGTATGGTTAATCACAGCATAGTAATCAAAACAATAAGGGTGGGTTGCTGCTGTCCTGAAAGACTCCTGGAAAACAAGTTACTGGTAAGTCTAACTTGATTTTTCCCGAAACGTCTTTCAGGACAGCACCTTGAGAGAATAAAAGATACTTACCCACTTAGGGAGGGACCACAGACTGCAAGACTTTTCTGCCAAAAGCCTGATTGCTTGCTGACAGAAGATCCAGTCTGTAATGACGGACAAACGTTAGGTAACTTGACCACGTAGCCGCCTTACAAATTTGGTCTGGGGTGGCACCAGCTATTTCTGCCCATGTAGTGGCCTGAGCCCTGGTAGAATGTGCTTTAACTCCCAATGGGGGAGATAGCTCCGCTTGGGAGTAGGCTGCCAGAATAGCGGTTTTAAGCCATCTAGCTATTGACCCCTTTGATGCTTGGTGGCCCTTCTTTTTTCCAGAAAAAAGCATAAACAAAGAATCCGAAGACCAAAAGTCCTTGGTTACTTCGAGATAATGTAATAAAGTCCTTCTCACATCCAAATTGTGGAACTGGCTTTCCTTTTCCCCCGAAGGGTTTAAGCAAAAGGTTGGTAGGATGATCTCCTGCGACCTGTTGAGGGCTGACGCCACCTTTGGCAAGATACCTGGATCGGTTTTCAGTACAATTCTATCCATGTAGATGGATAAGAAGGTTTTTTTTACCATCAGGGCGTGCAGCTCACTAATTCTCCTAGCTGACGTTATAGCAACTAGGAACAAAGTCTTGAAAGTAAGGTACTTCAGAGAAATTGCTTGTAGTGGTTCAAAAGGTTCCTTAGAGAGGGCCTGAAGGACCACTGATAGATCCTGTGTAGGGATGAGCTCGGTGTTCGAGACGAACATACGTTCGACTCGAACATCGGCTGTTCGACCGTTCGGCGAACATCGAACGATTTGGGCCGTTCACGCCAAATTCGAGTGACGCGAACGGCCCACAATACACTGCGCCATCGCAGTGCAATCCCGGCGCTGTGATTGGCCAAGCATGCACTGTGACCCCGCATGCTTGGCCAATCACAGCGCCGGCAGCTAGGAGAGCCATAATTGGCCACAGGCAGGTTGCCTGTGGCCAATTATAGCTCAGGGGGTTTAGCACACGCCCCACACTATAAAAGGCCGCCAGGGCGGCGGCCTTGTGTAGTGTGTACCGGCGCAGGGAAAGAGAAGGATAGGCAGGGACAGTGTTGATATTCTTTGTGCTATTCTTGTGTGCAGGGAGAGAGAAGGATAGGCAGAGAGAGTGTCAGTGTCATATTCTTTGCTAAACCTTGTGTGCAGGGAGAGAGAAGGATAGGCAGGGGACAGTGTCAGTGTCATATTCTTTGCTAAACCTTGTGTGCAGGGAGAAAGAAGGATAGGCAGGGAGAGTGTCGGTGTCATATTCTTTGATAAACCTTGTGTGCAGGGAGAGAGAAGGATAGGCAGGGGACAGTGTCAGTGTCATATTCTTTACTAAACCTTGTGTGCAGGGAGAGAGAAGGATAGGCAGGGAGAGTGTCAGTGTCATATACTTTGATAAACCTTGTGTGAAGGGAGAGAGAAGGATAGGCAGGGGACAGTGTCAGTGTCATTGTTGCTAAGCCTCCTGCACAGTATACACCTGAAGTTAGCCCGTATTGCTGTGTTTTCCTGGTGTGTTACACCAACAGGCATTTGCAGCACTTACAGCGGGCGGAGTGTGCCTCCTGCACATTATACACCTGAAGTTAGCCCGTATTGCTGTGTTTTCCTGGTGTGTTACACCAACAGGCATTTGCAGCACTTACAGCGGGCGGAGTGTGCCTCCTGCACATTATACACCTGAAGTTAGCCCGTATTGCTGTGTTTTCCTGGTGTGTTACACCAACAGGCATTTGCAGCACTTACAGCGGGCGGAGTGTGCCTCCTGCACATTATACACCTGAAGTTAGCCCGTATTGCTGTGTTTTCCTGGTGTGTTACACCAACAGGCATTTGCAGCACTTACAGCGGGCAGAGTGTGGCTCCTGCACATTATACACCTGAAGTTAGCCCGTATTGCTGTGTTTTCCTGGTGTGTTACACCAACAGGCATTTGCAGCACTTACAGCAGGTGTAGTGTGATTCCTGCAAAATATACTCCTGAAGCTAGGCCTTATTGCTGGTTTTCCCATCTCCCTGCAGGCCATTAGAATGTCTGGAAGGCAATCAAGGAGAGGCAGACAGTCAGGAGCCAATAAAAGAGGACAAGCAGGCTCTGTGTCTAGAGACAACAGTGCTGGTCGTGGACGCTGTGCATCGCCATCAGCACATGGCCATGGGACACGCTTGTCCTTCTTTTCGGCAGCTGGACGTGTTGAGCCGCATCATGCCGAAGACTTGGTAGAGTGGATGACCAAGCCCTCCTCATCCTCCGCATCCTCTCTCACCCAGGCTCAGGGTACTGGCAAAGCAGCTGCCAAAGTGTCCTCTTCCCTGGTATCAATGTCATCATCAGTCACTCCTTCCCTAGACCAACCATGTCCTCCTGAAGAGTCCCCCGAACTGTTTGAGCACAGTGTTGGGTACATGCTCCAGGAGGATGCCCAGCGTTTCGAAGGGTCTGATGATGATACCCAGCTAGAGGAAGGCAGTAGCGTGAGAGCAGAGAGAGGGGATGCTCAAGAAGGACACCAACCTGGCAGTCATGCTCCAGCAGCTGCAGCATACTGCCAGATTGGCTCCAGTGATGAGGAGGGAGGGGATGATGAGGTCACTGACTCCACGTGGGTGCCTAATAGGAGAGAGGAGGAGGAGGATGAGGAGGAGGCACATCTCCAACGAGGCAGGATGCCCTCGGGGGGCCAGCGTAAGAGCAGCACACCGACGGAATCACACCGCAGAGCTCCGCCTGTGCAGGGCGCTGCCTCTGCCCGTTATTCAAAAAGTTCTTTGGTGTGGGCCTTTTTTGAATCGAGTGCATCAGATCGCACAGCTGCTGTTTGCAACATGTCTCAAGCGTATATCGCGTGGCCAAAACATCACCCGCTTGGGCACCACATGCTTGACCAGACATATGTTGACCTGCCATGCAGCTCGTTGGCAAGCCTACCTAAAGACCCACACCAAAAAACAAAGCGGACCTCTCCTTGCACCGCATCAGCTGGGATCTCCAACCCCACTATACCTTCAGTCCTCTCTGAAACCTGCACTGAGAGGAATGAAGGTGTAGAATTAGGTGTGTCACAGCCAAGTACTTGCGGGCACTCTGCTAGCAGTACACCGACGTCCGATTCTATCAGGCAAATTTCCCTGCCCCAGCTGCTGGACCGTCGAAAGAAGTTCACTCCCAGCCATCCACATGCCCAGCGGTTGAATGCTAGCTTGGCTAAATTGCTAGCGCTTCAACTGCTGCCTTTTCAGTTGGTAGACTCGGCCCCCTTCCGTGAGTTTGTGCAATGTGCGGTTCCTCAGTGGCAGGTTCCCAAACGCCACTTTTTCTCACGGAAGGCGATTCCGGCTCTCTACCGGCATGTGGAAGGCAATGTCTTGGCCTCGCTGGACAGGGCGGTCAGTGGTAAGGTGCATATTACCGCTGACTCATGGTCCAGCAGGCATGGACAGGGACGTTATCTTTCTTTCACGGCCCATTGGGTCACTCTTTTGGCAGCTGGGGAGGATGCAGGACAAGGTGCAGTAGTGTTGGAGGTTGTTCCACCACCACGCCTCCAAAATGCTACTACTGGTTGTGACACACCTCTCTCCTCCACCCCCTCCTCTTCTTCTTCCTCCATGGCCTCTTCCTGTGCTTTGTCCTCGGAACCAGCGGTGCTCCGTAGGCGTTCAAGGGGCTACGCAAGTACGCAGGCAAAAAGATGCCATGCCGTGCTTGCGCTGGTGTGTTTGGTGGACAGGAGCCACACTGGGGCAGAGGTTCTGTCTGCTCTGCAGGGGCAGGCCGAAAGGTGGTTGACGCCACGCCAGCTTAAGCCAGGAATGGTGGTTTGCGACAATGGCACCAACCTCCTCTCCGCACTCCGACAGGGACAACTGACCCATGTGCCCTGTGTGGCTCACGTCCTTAACCTGGTGGTGCAGCGGTTCTTGGGCAGGTACCCGGGCTTACAGGATGTTCTGAGGCAGGCCAGGAAAGTCTGTGTGCATTTCCGCAGATCTTATAATGCCAGTGCTCGCCTGGCTGAGCTGCAAAAGGAGTTGAACCTGCCCAAGAACCGCCTTATATGTGACATGCCCACCAGGTGGAACTCAACGTTGGCCATGCTGCAGCGGCTGCACACGCAGCAGAGGGCCATCAATGAGTACCTGTGCGACTGCGGCACCAGGACAGGGTCAGGGGAGCTCAGGTTTTTTTCACCACGCCAGTGGGGCATGATCAGGGATGCATGCACTGTCCTGGCACCATTTGAGGAGGCCACGAGGATGGTGAGCAGTGACAGTGCATGCATCAGTGACACTGTACCTCTTGTCCACCTGTTGGAACATACGCTGCGTGGAATAATGGACAGAACACTTGAGGCAGAACAGAGGCAGGAAGAGGAGGACTTCCTTGCCTCTCAAGACCCCCTTTACCCAGACAGTGTTCCTTCTGTCCCACCCATCGCACAGGAAGAGGAGGAGGAGGATTGTGTCAGCATGGACGTGGAGCCTGGCACTCAGCATCATCAGCAGCAGTCTTTTAGGGATGATTTACAGTCCCAAGAAATCCGTGGACTTGTACGTGGCTGGGAGGAGGTGGCTGTGGATCATGTCGTCCTTAGTGACCCAGAGGACTCCGGACCGAATGACTCAGCTAACCTACGCTGCATGGCCTCCCTGATCCTGCAAAGTCTGCGGAAGGATCCTCGTATTCTTCGGATCAAGGAGAGGGACCATTACTGGCTGGCCACTCTCCTTGATCCACGGTACAAGGGTAAGGTTGGGGACCTTATCTTACCGTCGCAGAGGGATCAGAGGATGAGAAAACTCCGGGAGGCCTTGCAGAAAGGTCTGTGCAATGCGTTCCCAGAGACTGGGAGGTTACAAACTCCTGGTCCTGGACAATGAGTTGCTAAGGCTTCGGTCAGTCAAAGAAGGAGCGGTGGGGAAGGTGGCCGTCTGACCGATGCGTTCAGACAATTCTTTAGTCCGCAGCCCCAAGGTATGATCGGTTCCAGCAACCATCGCCAGCGTCTGATATACATGGTGCAGGAATACCTAGGGGCAAGGTCAGACTTGGACACCTTCCCCACCGAAAATCCTCTGGCTTACTGGGTCTTGAGGATGGATCACTGGCCAGAGCTTGCACAGTATGCAATTGAGCTACTGGCCTGTCCTGCATCCAGCGTTCTTTCAGAACGCACATTCAGTGCTGCTGGAGGATTTGTCACGGATCCCAGGGTGCGCCTGTCCACCGACTCGGTTGATCGACTGACCTTCATAAAGATGAACCAGTCTTGGATCACCACCAGCTACCAAACACCTGAAGCTGATATAACAGACTAATTTATTTTCAAATGTCACATCCCTTCAAGACTGATGCTGATGCTGAGAGACTGTCCTGTTATGTTGACTGACTATCCTCCTCCTCCTCAATAATCCGATTGATGATGATAGCTTGGAAGAACATTTTTGTTTCTGGGTGAGCGCCACCAGTGGCTAAGGCCCAATTTTTCAGCCCCTGTTTAACAGGGGCATGTAATTACAATTTTTTATGCAATGATTTGCAGCAGGGCTCATTCCTGCACTCCAACTAGAGTATCTGGGAGAGGTTGCAGTGTCGTGGCACCAGCACCAGTGCCTAAGGCCCAATTTTTCAGCCCCTGTTTAACAGGGGCGTGTAATTACAATTTTTGATGCAATACTTTGCAACAGGGCTCATTGCTGTGCTCCAAGTACAGTATCTGTGAGGGGTTGCAGTGTTGTGGCACCAGTGCCTAAGGCCCAATTTTTCTGCCCCTGTTTAACAGGGGCATGTAATTACAATTCTTTATCTAATAATTCACAGCAGGGCCCATCCTGCGCCCACCAAGAGTAACTGTGAGGCCTTACAGTGTTGTGTCAACACCACCACCACCACCACTACCAAAGGCCCAATTTTTCAGCCCCTGTTCAACAGGGGCATGCAATTACAATTTTTGATCTAATAATTCACAGCAGGGCCCATTCATGCGCCCACCAAGAGTAACTGTGAGGGCTCACAGTGTTGTGGCAACACCAACATGTAAGGGGCAAATTTCAGCAGAGTATATACGACAGGCCCCTACTTTCAAACATCCAACTTACAAATGACTCCTCCTTGCAAACGGAAGGATACAACAGGAAGTGAGAGGAAATCTACCACTAGGAAGGGAAATTCTCTCTTGTAAGAGTTAATATGGGAAAAAAAGTGTCTCCTCTCCACTGATGCTTTATCACCAATTCTTGTTTCAATAAAAACCCCAAATTTTCAAAAAACATTTGTCATTAGGACGGAAAGTGAGGTGAACTGTTCTGAACAGGTGCACACTGCACAGACAGCAAAACAAATGTTACAGGGGTGATAACCCTTCCCTATGTTTTCCAAAAATCTTAAAAATAGATTTTTTGGCTGGAGCTACACTTAAACAATGTACCTGTTCAAAATTACAAACAGATTCTACATAAGAACAAACCTACAGTCCCTGTCTTGTATGCACCGCCTGTATACGGCTGTTCAGAGTATATAGGGCCTTTTTTATTTTGTGTGCGGGGTTCCCCTTAATATCCATACAAGACCCAAAGGGGCTGGTAATGGGCTGGGGTGGGGGGGGGGGGGTGATGGGGTAGCTATGCCATTTTTCTTAAAGATTTTCATCCATATTACCTGGACCAGACATTACATTAAAGCCGCAAGCAGTTTTAAATGACTTTTTTTCCTTTAGAAATGTATATTTGTGTAGGGACAGTTCTAAACACGGGAAACACATGGCACTTCACAGGCATACTTTAGACACCCCCCAGGTACGATATTTAAAGGAATATTTGACTTTTTTTTTTCACTTTATGCATCATTAAAATGACTGCTCCCGAAAAACGGCCGTTTTTAAAACTTATTTTTGCATTGATACATGTCCCCTGGTGCAGAACCCGGGTTCCCAAACCCTTTTTAGGACAATAACATGCATAATAGTTGTTATAATTAGCACTTTCGATTTCAAACGTTCGCATCCATTGTATTTAATAGGGTTCCAACGTTCGTGCGAACTTTCGGTCCGTTCGCGGGTTCTGGTGCGAACCGAACTCGGGGGTGTTCGGCTCATCACTAATCCTGTGACAGGAGTGACTTTGGGTCTGGGGTTTGTGGGACTAATGTGTGTTGTGCCATGCTGTTGAACTATTTGCTGTGATGGTTTGGGGTGGGACTGTATTCTATTGTCTATTGTGTCTGATGCCAACTATTATGGGATGTGCAAGTGTGTTTGCTGTGAGGAAAATAGGAGGGGGGATTCCTGAAACCCCCCTGCTGATAAGACTGTGTATTGAGAAGTTTGAACACACCTGACCTGTGTGGCCATTGTCATTGACAGATTGACCCGCCCTGTTTTCTAAGGGTGGGAGGGATGTGTTTTTGAGGAGAGATATCTGTGTGTCCATGTGTGATAATAAAGTCAGTTTGTTTTTGCCACTCTACCCTGAGGTGTTGTGTCTGGTGACTGGGATGGCTGGAGAATCTTGGATAAGTGCTGGTTCTGAACAGAGGAGGCATTGACGGTGGACCTAGATCTGTTTGAGGACAGAGGGTTTGTCACAGATCCCAATTGGGAAAGTGCTTAGCAGGAGCTGGTCTGGATCTAGCAAGCGCTTTGAAAAATCTTATAACCAAGGGCTCCGAAGAGATTGGTCTTTCCAGAAAAACTCCCAACGCGGCTATCTGCACTTTAAGTGTACTGACTGACCAGTCTTTTTCTGCCCCATTCTGAAGGAATTGCAGAATTGACACCAAATTTTTTACCACTCTATTTGAGGAGTGACACCAAGAGTTGTAAACCTTCCAATATTAAGCATAGATTTTTCTGGTTACTAACTTTCTACTGGAAACTGGAAAGCAAGGTAGTCACCAAAGTCTGAGACAGACCTTTTCGTCTTAACAACTGCCTCTCGGATACCACGCAGTGAGGCTTAGACTGGCCACTTCCGGATGGTGTATCGGACATTGTAGAAGCAAGTCTTGCCGGAGAGGCAGCTGTCAAGACGGTTTGACTGCCATTCGAAGAATGGTGGTAAATCATGCCCTTTTTGGCCAAAATGGAGTAATTAAAATTACTTCCACTTTCTCCCTCTGAATCTTCCTCAGTACCAACGGGATTAGTTGAAACGGAGGAAAGGCATAACCCAGATGGAAGTTCCAAGGCTGCATTAATGCATCTGTTCCCTGGGAACTGTCGTTTCTGTGAATGGAGAAAAAAAACGGAAGTTGCGTATTTTCTTCTGACACAAATAGGTCTATTTGTGGCTGGCCCCACGCCCTGATGATCATTGCAAAGACTTCTGGATTTAAGGTCCATTCCGCCTCCTGAATCCGTCTTCTGCTCAGAAAATCTGCCACTACATTTAGAGTGCCCTTGAGTTGGACTCCTGATAAGGACAGCAAATGATTTTATGCCCAATTTAGGATGTTTGAAGTGAGAAATTGAAGTGTTTTGCTTTTTGTGCCCCCTTGCCTATTTAGGTAGGCTATGGTAGTGGCATTGTCCGAGAGGACCTAAACATGGGAACCTTGAAGGTCTAGAGAGAAGGCATCCAATGCTAAGGCGACTGCCCTTAGTTCTCTCCAATTGGAGGACTTTTTTGCCTCTGACTGGGACCAAACACCGTGAGCATAATTTTGACCCAGGTGCGCCCCCATAAGCTGGCATCCGTCCTTACCACCTTTTCTATTGGGAACAACCATAGCACGCCTTCTGACAGGTTTGTCTGATTTCTCCACCACCAAAGCGATCGTTTGACTTTGGTGGGGATTTTCACCTTTGCCTTCAGAGATTCTGTCCTGTGATCCCATGCTTTCAGGAGGAAACTCTGAAGAGGTCTGAAATGAAGCCTTGCCCATTGCACTGCTGGCATAGATGAGGTTAGGGTTCCTAGGGCTAACAAGACTCGCCTGACTGATAATTTCTGATTTGTCTGTAAGGAGGCTACGACATTTTGGATTTTTATCTTTTTGTCTTCTGGGAGAAAAATTCTCTGTTCCACTGAATTGATTTCATACCCCAGAAATTGTGCTTCTTGGGCTGGGTTGAGATTCGATTTTTGCATATTTATGATCCAACCCAGGGCTTCTAGATGACTGCGGGCCCTTCTGAGGTCCTCAAACAATTTCTCCCTGGAGGGAAGAGCAGGTCATCTAGGTATGGAATTACAGCGATCCCCTGCAGGCGAAGAGGTGCGAGAGCTTCTGCCATGACCTTTGTAAATATTCGCGGGCCGAGGAAAGGCCGAAGGGGGGGGCCCTGAACTGTAGGTGCATAACCTCGTTCCTCATATTTACTGCCATTCTTAGAAATTTCCAAGAGTCCATACAAAACTTCTTGTAAAGGACCGATCTGTTCAGCGGTTTCAAGTTGAGGATTAACTGAAAACTTCCGGACGGCTTCCTTATTAGGAATATGTGGGAATAGAATCCCTGATAAAGCTCCCCTTGTGGTACCTGAGTCACAACCCCCTGATTTATCAGATCCTTTAGTAGGTTTTTCATTGCCAGGGCTTTCGTTGCATCTCTTGGTAGATTTGTCATCAAGTACCTTTCTGGGGGGGCTCCGAAAATTCTATTCTGTAACCTTGGACCAGCATGCACAGGATGTACTGGTTTTCCGTTATACTTGCCCAATAAGGGAGAAAACTTTGCAGTCTTCCTCCCACCTGTATCCGGCTGTCATTGCGTCTTGCTGGTTGACGCAGGAGGATGGAAAAGAACATTTCCTTTGCCCTTTCCCCTCTGCCCTGAACACCCTTTCTTCCTCTCTTGAGTCTTGACTTGTTCTTGGGCCCTTTGAGGACGAAAAAACCTTTTGCCTGGCTGTTTCTTTTTCTTGACAGGAAAAGATTTCCCCTTATCTGCAGTTCTGTCAAGAACTGAATCTGATGCCGTATACACACGATCGAGTTTCACGGCGGTGAGAACACCGCCGTGAAACCCGACGGGAAAAACGAGGACCGGCTTGGTCCCCTACACACGGCCGCTTTTCACTAAATGTTTTCTCTTGGTCGAGAAAACCGGCCGTGTGTAGGCTCCCTAGCAGTGTTTCCCTATGGGAAAACTGCCGCGGAAAAAAATGCCGCGATTTGCGACAAGAAAAATTAGAGCATGTTCTAATTTTTCTCGTCGTGATTCTTGTCATTTTTCTCATCGGGAAAAATGCTGGAAAGCCTATACATGGCCGTTTTTCTCGTCCAAGAGAAAAAATTAAATTTTTCCCAACGAGAAAAGTGATTGTGTGTACGCGGCATAAATCTGGGCCGAACAATAAATTCCCCTGAATGGGACTCCGCATAGCTTGTTTTTAGATGCCTCGTCCCCCGGTCAGGTCTTAAACCACAGAGCCCTTCTGACTGAATTAGTAAGGGCTGCGGATTTTTCTGTCATCTTTATAGATTCAGCCGATGCATCTGAGACATAAGCTACAACAGCTGACAGGGTTGAGAAGGAGTCAAGGATTTCTTGCTTCGGAGAATCAGCCATTATGTGAGCTTTAAGCTGGTTTACCCAATACTCCAAATTTCTGGAAACCAAGCTCTCTTCAGTTGTTGATCCATCTTTTTATCAATGTGGTCCTTTAATATTGCCATGTCCTCAAATGCTAGATCAGTTGATCTTGACACCTGAGAAAAGGCTGCATCGAGTTTTGGAACCTTATTCCAAAGAGCTGCTGGGTTTTCATCAAAAGGAAACCTTCTCTTATACGCCTTTGAGAAAAAAGGTTTTCTTTCAGGATCAGTCCATTCTTTCTTGATTGTATCAGAAATTATGGCATGGACTGGAAAGGTACGTATTTTGGGCTCGCTGAGTCCTGCATACATCCTGTCATGTAAAGATAACTTTTTTACGCTCTTCCTCAAGGCCCTAGGTAGCATAAATTGCCTTCAAGAGGCCATCTACTTGGTCCAAAGACAGCTTATATTTGGAAGACATATTCTCCAGTTCATCCTCATCTGATTCTTCCGTGGAACGTAAGGGAGAAAGCCCTTCCTGGTTCAGAAGACCTGCTTCTGCCTCCACTACCGGGACTAACAGTGATGATTGTGAGGTAGTAGGCTGTCTTGAGGATGGATTTGTAAGTGAGGATCTGAAGGATTGAATGGTAGCATCCAATTCCTTTTTAACAGATGCAATCAGATCACTGCATGCGGAAGATGCTTCTTCCTTCACCAAAGAATCAATGCATGATTGACATAAAGTCTTTTTCCAGCCTTCAGGTAATTTAGATTTGCATGAAGGACATTTCTTTTTAATCCCTGGGCCAGAGCTCTTGGCCTTCCATGATAAGGTAGGAAAAAAGGAAAAAGACAAACCATCCTTTGAGTCAGCCTGAAACAATTCAAGACACTCACCACAAGTGCACATGAGGAAAAACATCAGACTCATGTGCCCAGACAGGCCCTCGCCACCAGGGGGAACATACTCCAACCCCCCTAAGGGAGAAGAGAGCTAGAGAGAGACCCCAAAGTAAAATAAGAGCAGAACACAAGTCTGCTCCTTACCTGGGCCTTGCTGGTGCCTGTGCCTGTCCCACTTGCTGTGGTTCCTGAGTCCATGCTGAGGCAGCAGCGCAATGCTTTTGGCGAAACGCCAATTCCAAACTCCACTAGCGCCTCTGCGCCGGACCGGAACCAGCAAATATAGGCACCAGACCTATTCCCACCTCCTCCCCCTGCACTTTCTGGCAGAAATGACACCCTGCGCCTGCTCGTAGGGTGCCGCCCCTTCTGGTTACCTCACTTCCGGGGGAAGCAATACCTCTGACTACCCTTCCCAAGATAGCGGCGGCGTCTGGGAAAAAAACATGCTCAGACTAAAAAATGTCCACATTCTGTCTGCCCCCGCCTAGGAGCAGCATTCCGGAGCAGTCCCGGCTCTCCCTGAGCACTGACGAGGGAGAAGGAGCCCATCCACTAGGCACTCGTAAACCCGTGGAGATGGGAGGAACTGGCTCTCTGAGGCAAGTAAAAAAATAGTGGAGTTGGGAGATCTGGCCTCTCAGGACAATACCTTGAGAGCTCCTAACCCCCACATGTATTCCCGCCGGAGGAAACACAAAAACTGGTGATAAGTGGGAAGGAGCCTCCTTTTAAATAAGTTTTTGGTGGAGGTGTGTTTCCTGTCAAGTGGGTGGAGCCATGCTCTCAAGGTGCTGTCCTAAAAGACGTTTAGGGAAAAACTGTTGCTGTAATTGCGTGTGTAACTGCAGTATGAGCTGGAATTTGGCTTCAGTTTGTTAGTGTATCTAAATCTGCTAGTACATCTAACAAAGATTTACAATGCTGCTGACCAAATGTGCCCCCTATGCTCCTTCATCTAGAGTGGGGGCACTCTAATTCAGGAGATGTGTTATTGGCCAGATTACCAGGTGAAAACAAAGGGAAAACAATAAAACAAATAAAACAAATGCAGCCACCACATCCAATGATTGGTAAGCTACAATATATTATATTTCTGGTTTTGGGTTTAATACCACAACCACTTAACCACTTGTCGACTGCCTAACGTAGATATATGTCGGCAGAATGGCACAGGCAGGCAAAGCAACGTATATATATGTTGCTTGGAATCTGCCGCCTAGCGGGCGCGTGTGCACCCGCCACGAGCTCTGTGGCTGTGCCCGCGGGACCCGCGGACTCGATGTCCACCGGTGTCCTGCAATCGTGTCACGGAGCGGCAGAACGGGGGGGATGCCATTGTAAACAAGGCATCTCCCTGTTCTGCCTAGTGACAGGACACTGGTTGTCTGCTCCCTGTCATCGGGAGTAGCGATCAATGTTGTGTCACAGTAAGCCCAGCCCCCACACAGTTAGAATCACTCCCTAGGACACACTTAAAACCCTTCCCCGCCCCCTAGTGGTTAACCCCTTCCCTGCCAGTGTCATTTACACAGTAATCCGTGCATTTTTATAGCACTGCTCGCTGTATAAATGACAATGATCACAAAATAGCGTCAAAAGTGTCCGATGTGTCCGCTGCAATATCGCAGTCACAATAAAAATCGCAGATCGCCGACATTACTAGTAAAAACAAATAATAATAAAAATGTCATAAAACCATCCCCTTTTTTAGACGCTATAACTTTTGCGCAAACCAATCAATATACGCTTATTGCGATTTTTGTTACCAAAAATATGTAGAAGAATACATATTGGCCTAAACTGAGGAAAAAATTTTTTTTTTAGATATTTTTGGGGGATATTTATTATAGCAAAAAGTAAAAAATATTGTTTTTTTTCAAAATTGTCGCTCTTTGTTTGTTTATAGCGCAAAAAATAAAAACCGCAGAGGTGATAAAATACCACAAAAAGAAAGCTCTACTTGTGGGAAAAAAAGGACGTCAATTTTGTTTGGGAGCCACGTCGCAATTGTCAGTTAAAGCGACGCATTGCCGAATCGCAAAAAATGGCCTATATTTCAGACTTGGTGTTTACAATTTAAAATCATTTTTTTTTTGCTAGAAAATTACTTAGAACCCCCAAACATTTATATATTTTTTTTCAGACACCGTAGAGAATAAAATGGCAGTCGTTGCAATACTTTATGTCACACCGTATTTGCGCAGCGGTCTTAGAAGCGCAATTTTTGGGGAAAAAAATACACTTTTTTTAATTAAAAAATAAGACAACAGTAAAGTTAGCCCAATTTTTTTTTTTTTATATTTTGAAAGATAATCTTACGCCAAGAAAATTGATACCCAACATGTCACTGTAACTGTAAGGGGTTATAGTGTTCTGGCACCACCAACACCTAATGCCCTGTACACACGATCGGATTTCCGATGGAATAATATCCAATGGATTTTTCCATCGGAAATCCGATGAAGCTGACTTTCATCAGTCTTGCCTACACACCATCAGTCAAAATTCCGACCGTCCAAAACGCCGTGACGTAAAACACTCCGACAAGCCGAGGAAAATTAAGTTCAATGCTTCTGTGCATGCGTCGACTTGATTCTGAGCATGCGTGGGTTTTTTGTCCGATGGAGTTCCACACAGACGATAGTAATTTGCTATAGTTTTTTTTTCCATCGACTGCACAGAGGACATCACCAGACGTGCCTCATACCCCTGCAGGGGTGCTTCAATCTGGTGAGTGGGGTTCCAAAGGAGAGGGGAGCACAAAAGTCACAGCACATGCCCGTCTGAGGACATACAATCACCACGGAAGTCACAGATTTACGTGAACTATCACATTATATTGTGCTATTGAAAGCATAGTTCTTTCACAGTTAACAGTGACAGAGAACACACTCATTAAGCCCAGGTTCACACTGGGGCTGCGGGAGTGAAGCCGTGCGAGTTCAGCTGAACTCGCACGATTTCACTCCTGCCTGTCAGTCCCGATTTTAGCTCGATTACAGAGACATCTGACACAGATGTCAATGTAAATCACGGCTGAAATCGCAAAAAGTAGTACAGAAACTACTTTTTGAAATCGGTGCAGCACCGCAGATGCGGCGTCGCACCGATTAGGACGGTGCCATTGCCCGCAATTTGCGGCAAATTTCGCCGATTTGACATGCGATTTGACATGTCAAATCGCATGTCAAATCGCACCAGTGTGAACCAGGGCTTATGGCACAATGAACATTTGCTCTAATTATTTTTGATTGACTGCATTATTTTTTATATCACTTCTATGATTGTTTTCCATCACTTCTAGGATTGCTAATAAGTTTGTTAAACATTCACTTCATTTGTGTATTGGACCGGTCACACGGCAGCTCCCACCTGGAGCAGTGACATTAAACTCACACTGTTGGTTCATGTATATACACATAAGGATAATAGAGATGGTTTTGTGCACAGCATATATATGCACAGCATATATATAGGATTATCACATTAATAAGAGCAGGAATTAGACTGTAGGAATTATTTATATATTCTCCTTTTTTTTCTCACTTTTGATTGAAGTACCTAATAATTGCCACCCACTAGGAATACAGTTGCCACCAGCCAATACACCTCTGCCCCATACCATTAATTACAGTGCCAACATAGTCAGTTGGTTTAGGGAGGGAAGTATCCCTAGTGAAGGGCCACAAATCTGTGGACAGGCCTCACGGCTTACCATTACACACCAGCGTAGTAGCAGCGCCAACCACCCCTACATCTAATACTATCACCTATATAGCGTAGTGTACTTAGAATTAAGAAAAAAATGACATGGGTTCCCCCATCCATACTAGGCCCTTTGGGTCTGGTATGGATTTTGATAGGGACCCCCACGCCATTTAAAAAACCTTTTTTGCCGTGGAGTTCCCCTTAATATCCATACCAGACCCGAAGGGCCTGGTATGGACTGGGGGGGGGAGCCCACGCTGTTTTTTTCAATGATTTTTTTATGTATATTGCCGGGATCTGGAAATACATAACAGCCATGAGCAATTTTAAATGACATTTTTTCCTTTAGAAATTTCATTTTGCTGTGGTACTGTTCTAAACATGGAAAACATGCGCTACTTTACTGGCAGACTAAGGGAACGATATTTAAAGGAATATTAAATTTTTATTGTTTCACTTTAAGCATTCTTAAAATCACTGCTCCTGAAAAAAACTTTTTTTTGCATTGATACATGTCCCTTGGGGCAGGACCCGGGTCACCAAACACTTATAATGGCAATAACTTGCATATAAGCCTTTAAAATGAGCACTTTTGAGTTTTCACGTTCGTGTCCCATAAACTTTAACGGTGTTTTGTGTGTTCGCATATTCTGGTGCGAACCGAACCGGGGGGTGTTCAGCTCATCCCTAACGCTATATATAGTACAATGGTAATACACCTAAAGCGCACTGCACAGATGTGAACCCAGCCTAAGGATATGGGTCTGGAGAGGTGGACATCAAAGTGAACCTGTTGCTTTTCACTTTAAAAGCTGTAGTTTTTCTGAATCTGCTGCAGCACTGATCAGTGTATTGTGACAGCGGAGGAGTCGCTGCTGTCAGAATACATTGGCCCAGCGGGGATGATTCCTCCATCCACTTTGCTTGTGTTGATGGGGGAATCCATTCATTTTTGTTTTTATCAGCCTGCTGGCTGATCGAAAATTAAAAAAGAAACAAAAAAAAACATCTATGGGCAGCCTTAGGGCTCGTTCAAACCAGCTTGCATGCTAAAACAGGCTGCTTTAATGTGCATACTGGTGTCGGTTGTGTACGAGGGCTATGCCTTCAATTGTTACAATGCAAGGCACTGTTCAATTTTTTTTTAAATCTTCATTGAAGCAACACCTTCAGTGACCAAAGGTGACTTCAGATGAGCTGCTGTGCATTGTGGAAAAATGTGATGTGAACAGGACATATAGAAAACAATTGCATCCGATGTTCCCCTAGCATTGAACCGGTATCGATCTGTGCAACACTGCTCGACTGAACTGATACGATGAGCCCTAAAGTCAAAACAACTTTATATCAGTTTCCTTTTCTAAATCATACCTTTATGTGTTTAGCTCAGTGTCATAATAAATGGCTGCTTCCTGTCTTGCTGATTTGTCTTTGTCCCCAAAAATATGCATGTAATCATATAATACGCAGATAGTGCGTAACTATGTGCACAGCAATAAATATAGAAACTGCTTACATTACAAAATAGGAAGGGAGGTAAAGGACACGTTATATTGATACAGCAATTTGCGGTTTCCAGACCAGCACATAGCTAAATAGGGAGGCCCATATTTACACATGACCATATTAATATGTATGCCTTTTGATTATCATAATGAGTAGAAAGATTTGTGAACGGAGGTGACAGTCTTTGTCCAGTAATGTATTTATAGATCCCTGAATACATTTGCTTCTGATATCCCATCACAACGAATAGCCAAAAACAGGGCAGACATATGTTAAAAAATAATGAAGGCTGTGAGCATTAGCTAAATTTACATGCAGAGAGGCAACAACAGCTGTGGGGAAGGACAAAGGCTCTAGGGTGAATATTTTCTATGGAGTCATAATTAGGAGAGGCTCCTTCGAGACTCTCAAACTACCTTAAACTGGATATGATCTGCCTGGTGGCAGCTTTATTTTTCTAGGATATGTCTAAAGTGTCATTGATGTTATTTGTGCTCCATTCTCCCTTTTAAAAATGGAAACAAGCTTGCCCATTTTTAGACATGCAAAAATGGTGGTGTATTTTCAACTTTAATTGAAGACACAGAAGAGAATGCAGTCAGATACACACTGTAGTAAAAAACATCTATTGTGATAGTCTTAGCTTCCCTTTCCTGTTATGTGAAAATGCTCTCTAATAGACACTAAAGTTAGACCCAGTGAAAATCAGCACTCAGTAAAGAACTGGTCAGAGATACTCCTTTTAATTTAATTTAAAAAGGTCTACGAGGATATGTGTGCTCAGATGTGTAAATGTTATGCTAACATACAGAGGCGGCTCTAGGCTTTGTGAGGCCTTAGGCTAAACTTAGACATGAGGCCCCACTCATGCCCATAATGGGAAAAATAATTCAAACAAGAAAAATGGCTGCAGAAAATGCACGGATCTAGCACACAGGTGATCAGCACCACTTCCAGGGCACCTTCCTCACCCATCAGACATATTCAGCCAATGCAAGAGGGGGGAGAGAGGGGGAGGTTAAAAAGAGAGAGGGGTAATAGAGAGATCCAATGATGCCGACATTAGTATTGATCACAGGCAAATTAGGCGGCCTCGAGGCCCCTGTTAGTGCGAGGCCTTAAGCGACCGCCTAACTTGCCTAATTATAGAGCCGCCTCTGCTAACATAGAGCACTGCATTGTGAGGACAGTGTAAGGTGATGATGCTGATTTATTGGGTAAGTGGTACTCTCGTGCTGTCTGCTAAACAAACTAAGTGTAAACGCAACCAACTTCGGCAGACACCGTTCAGCTAATCTGTGGCAGATAAATAAATTGATAAAAGTGGTGGTGCTGCGCTGAAGAGTGACTTGTAAAAGTGACAAATAAAAAAACTCCAATTAAAGTGCAAGTGCAAATAACAGTCAACGTATGCAAATGTGTGAATATTCCCACAGTAAATAGAATGATAAATCAAATGTAAATGAACTGCACAGTAAATAAGTGAAACGCTTTATGTGCACGCAAACAAAAAAGCGAATACAGTGCAATGAACTTGAAAAGTCCCATGTGCCACCTTAGGCACTGGTACAGTCAGGTCCATGTGTGTCAAAGTAAACAATCAAGAGAAGACTTCACCAGAGTGAATACAGAGGGTTTACCACAAGATGTAAACCTTTTGGTGAGCCTAAAAACAGGAAGGCCAGATTACAGTTTGCCAAACAACATCTAAAAAAGCCTTCACAGTTCTGGAACAACATCCTATGGACAGATGAGACCAAGATCAACTTGTACCAGAGTGATGGGAAGAGAAGAGTATGGAGAAGGAAAGGAACTGCTCATGATCCAAAGCATACCACCACATCAGTGAAGCATGGAGGTGGTAGTGTCATGGCGTGGGCATGTATGGCTGCCAATGGAACTGGTTCTCTTGTATTTATTGATGATGTGACTGCTGACAAATGCAGCAGGATGAATTCTGAAGTGTTTCGGGCAATATTATCTGCTCATATTCAGCCAAATGCTTCAGAACTCATTGGACGGCGCTTCACAGTGCAGATGGACAATGACCCGAAGCATACTGCAAAAGCAACCAAAGAGTTTTTTAAGGGAAATAAGTGGAATGTTATGCAATGGCCAAGTCAATCACCTGACCTGAATCCGATTGAGCATGCATTTCACTTGCTGAATACAAAACTGAAGGACAAGCAGGAACTGAAGATAGTTTCAGTAGAGGCCTGGCAGAGCATCACCAGGGATGAAACCCAGCGTCTGGGGATGTCTATGTGTTCCTGACTTCAGGCTGTAATTGACTGCAAAGGATTTGCAACCAAGTATTAAAAAGTGAAAGTTTGATTTATGATTGTTAATCTGTCCCATTATTTTGGTCCCTTAAAAAGTGGGAGGCACATATACAAATTGTTGTAATTCCTACACCGTTCATCTGATTTGGATGTAAATACCCACAAATTAAATCTGAAAGCCTGCAGTTAAAACATATCTTGCTTGTTTCATTTCAAATCCATTGTGGTGGTGTATAGAGCCAAAAAGATTAGAATTGTGTTGATGTCCCAATATTTATGAACCTGGCTGTAGCAATCAAAAAGTGATAATCAAAATATGATGGATGAATGATGATACCCTTCACCATAACCAGTGAATAAATGGCCAATGTCTGTTCAATTCAATATGGTGACACCTCTGTATGCACTAACCTCTCACCATACCGCTGTAAGGTAACAGCATAAAACTAGGTCAGATGCTTTAGAAGGCCCCTGGGGGTTCTCTGGAGGTCCCTCTCCAATAGGTCTGGCTGGTAGTGCCTTGAGATGGATACAGCCTCCTATATGGTTTTCTTTGGTACTAGTAATAAAAGTGGACGGAAGATCCCAGAGAGTGTAGTAACGTTTGGTAAAAGATTTATTAAAATAAGAAATGTGGCTAATACACTCACTTTTAAAATTGTCTCACAAGCAAACAATCCACGAGCGGTGAGCTTGTACTCCTGCGTCACTTTGGGTTTTGCCTATCTCTCAATCCTGATGCATAGCGTCACACCCACGTGACTTCATCAGGGTATGCTGATTTATTGCCCATCATGAGGCTGGAGGAGATGAATTTAATCATGTTGAATTGCTTAATCAAGAACTTCTTGTGTTACTTGTCTGGCTATGCAATTTGGAAAAAATGTGTGTAAAGCACAAGGTCGACTGTGCATAATCAGAAGGCATTTGGTGGAAAGAGCAGTTTGCCTGCAGTTTTTGTCTAAAATCAGATTAATAGCATTAGATTTGACCTATGCCCCAAAATACATAAATGTGATTATCAAGACACATGATTGATACCAAAATACATGTGCTTTATAACTTTTTATCATATCAAAATATAATTAGTATATCAAACACTGACCAAGTCTTCACCTTATAGTATATAGAACATGTATGGCTCATAAAAAAAAAGTGCATTCAAGGTTCACATCATAAATAGAACATTTATAACTAAATCCTCCATTTTGTATAATGACTTAATTATCAACTTTTTAAACTTATTTTAGCCATTTTTTTTTTTAGTTCTGGACAGTTTGGCAAATGGTTAAATCTTCGGTTTTTGCTGCCTGTGTCTCTATTGGAAATATTTCCCAGCATTTTTTTTTTCTTGGTCACACCTCAGGCATTGCTGTGAGCTGAACCAAAGTGCAGATTGTATATTATTTTGGAGTATGCACTAGGGACACAGTGTCACCTCATCACTGTTTCTCAACTTTGCTGGACTATGGACTGTAACTTTATAAAATGGCTAGTGAAGTTCTTAGAAAACCTGCAAAGTATGAAGTTTCAAAGGTGAATGACTCAGGCCCTGGGCCTTTAGTCTGTTGGGTCATAAACTTAGTAAGTGATGACGGTTTTTGTAATAAAAAACAACCTAGAATTCACTGGTTTCCACACCAAGAAGGAACTCACATGCATAATGTGTGCATGATGACTTATTGGGGGGGGGGGGATTCACTAAAACTGGAGCACTCAGAGTTTGGTGCAGCTGTGCATGGTAACCAATAAGCTTCTAACTTCCGCTTGTTCAATTAAGCTTTGGCAATAAAACCTGGGAGCTGATTGGTTTCTCTCCACAGCTGCACAAGATTTTTCACTCTCCAGTTTCAGTAAGCCCAGGTTCACACTGGGGCTGCGGGAGTGAAGCCTGCAAGTTCAGCTGAACTCGCACGATTTCACTCCCGCTGGCAGTCCCGATTTCAGCCACGATTTCAAAGACATCTGAAACAGATGTCAATGTAAATCGCGGCTAAAATCGCAAAAAGTAGTACAGAAACTACTTTTTGTAATCGGTGCAGCGCCGCAGATGCGGCGTCGCACTGATTAGGACGGTGCCATTGCCCGCAATTTGCGGCAAATTTCGCCGATTTGAAATGCGATTTGACATGTCAAATCGCATGTCAAATCGCACCAGTGTGAACCAGGGCTAAATCTCCCCCACTGTAATAGCATTGATGGTTAGGTGAACAATATTATGATAATTCTGGAGAAAACAGTTCAGGGCCTTGTGCTGAAGTGAGGATCCTGCAGCTGGGATGATTGAAAGAACAGGTTGGTGGCAAATAAGAAGTAAAGATTCCATGCCAAACCCAACATGGAAGTCACCTGGGACAAGCCAGCTTCACCAGGGCCAAATGACAACCATTAAACACTATGGCTTCCTGTTAGCATACCCAAATGGTCTTGTGTTGTTCAGCCTGTTTCTTCTCATATTTTGTAACTTCTGTTAAATCATGCCTGGTTAGCGATTGGGTATTGTATTGTATTGTATTGAAAGCTGTTGTTATGGTTGCAGAGCAGTATAAAGTAGTCAATTAATAGTAATTATGGTATTGATTTTTTTTTTCCAAACGGTTCTTGTTTGTTTCGTTTTTCTCTGTTGTGAATGGTTTGTTATTAAGCACAATACACAAGGGATTCTATGAATAAAAAACGTAAGAAAAGAAAGAAAGCCGAGCTGTTGCCCAAAGCGTCAAGTCATATTACTTTTATTTTACCAGAAAACAGAAAAAGAAACCTGATTGGTCACCATGAATTACAAATCCACTTTGCTCCCATTTTTTTCCAGCTGTTATTTTCCTTCTTTATTGATAGGTCTTCATGTATATTCTTTTGAGCCATGATACACAGGTGGCTGCTTTCTCACTATATTAGCTACATATTCAGCATCCTTTGTTTTTTTTAGTGAACTGTTTTAGTCACTTTTAGATCAGTACAGTCAGCTTCAACACAGTTTTTGGATGGTAGTTGTGCCAGTATATATAGTTTTTCCTACACCGTTTGTATTTGCTCCATGGTTGTGGTGGTTCCTAGACATGTGCAATTCGTTTAGTTCCGAATTCGTTTTTTTAACGAATTTCGACAAATTCGTTAAATCGGAAATATATGCGAATTAACGAAAACTCATTTAACGAATTTTAACGAATATTCGTAAATTCAAATTTACGAATGTACGAATTTACGAATATACGAATTTACCAATGCATGAATTTACGAATGTACAACTATCCGGAAATTCGTACATTTGAATTTACGAATTTCCGAATATTCGTACATTCGTAAATTTGTACATTCGTACAATCGTAAATTAGTAAATTCGGAAATCTGAAATAATAATTAACTAATAACTTAACTATTACTAACTATTCAATTATAGGTATTGTAATTTCCTTTCAAATTTGGCTGTTAGTGAACTTAACGAAGTTACGAATTGTTTTCCGACATAATGAATGCCGTATCTAAACGAATGGAACGTAATGAATTAATAATAATAATAAATAACAATAATAATAATAAAAACGTTTTATTATTATTATTATTAATTTGTTCCGTTCCATTTGTTTAGATGCGGCATTTGTTATTTCAGGTTATGCGTAACTTCAGATAAATTTGTATTCGTTACGTTCGCTAACAGCCAAATTTGAAAGGAAATTACAATACCTATAATTTAATAGTTATTTTTTCAGATTTTCAAATTTTCGGGTTTTCGAAAATATCGAATTTCCAAATTTCCGAAATTACGAATGTATAAATTTACGAATGTATAAATTTACGAATGTACAAATTTACGAATGTACAAATTTACGAATGTACAAATTTAGGAATGTACAAATTTACGAATGTACAAATTTACGAATGTATAAATTTACGAATGTACAAATTTACGAATGTACAAATTTATGAATGTACAAATTTACGAATGTACAAATTTACGAATGTACAAATTTACGAATGTACAAATTTACGAATGTACAAATTTACGAATTTACGAATTGCGATCATAACGAATGACCCGAAAAACGAAAAAAAAAAAAACTAATGAAACGAAAACGAAAACTAACGAATTTTTTGGCAGTGCACATGTCTAGTGGTTCCCCTCTTTTTTTCTATTGTTTTTCCTGAGCTGGATTTTCTTTTCCCTTGCTTTCACTGCACCCCTCACTTGTGATTTGTTTTTTTTTTGTTTTCACCCTTAGTATCATGTCACTCCAGTATTCTGTCATTCGAATAACTAGACAAATATATATCTATATATCTACATATACATTTTTTTATAGCAAGTACTCTGGATGACACAATGGATGGACACATCCACTCTACACATACCGTATCCACCCTCCATTTGTTCCCCACCTGGGTCCCTCTGGTCCTGCTCCTACAGCTCCTAGGCTAGACGTTCTTAACCGTCACAAACTGGAAATGCCGCTACAGTATTCAAGCTGAGTCGATTTGTAAGTATGGGTCCCTTACGGTATCCCCTATGGTTTGAAAGATACTACTTAATATTACTATGTTATATATTCTAAAACTGATGTTTTTAACTTATAGACATGCTTTATGTGCATCCACTCTTGAGGAAGTGAGCGGTGGCTCACGAAACACATAGAGTTTTTAGGATGTCCTTTTTCTATCTTGAATCAACATCTGTAACTTTTTAATCATGTAACATACATTGGAACCATTACTAATCGGCTTCATACTATTGTACATGTATTTGATATAATATGATGATATTTGTATTGCCTCTTCAATAAATGTAATAATCATGTTTACTTCGCATTCAGTGGCTATGCGTGTTACACCTCATTTAAAGTCCCATGGCAAAGTCTCGTTTTTACATGTATGGTTAGGGATGGAGGTGTATCACTGGTGGCACCAGGCCACTTATATATTTTTGCTATAACGTATATGCAAGTCCTTGCTGTGCTAAACCACACCCCTACCTCTTTGCCTTCTCTCTCTTTACCTCCCAGATTGCTCTGCATTTTCTACTAGTGAAACACTATCGTCTCTTCCCTCCACCATTCAGCAACAGTTATCTATGCCTCTGCCTCCATTCCTCCAGCCATAATTATCTTCCTTCCTTAATCCTCATCCATGTCCCCACACTAATTATTTTCCAAATGTCCATATTTAGATCCAGATTTCCCCTCTTCCTCTTTCTTCTGTCTTTAATCAGCTCTTGGCCTGCACTTTTTTTTTTTCAGAATTTTTTCATAATTTTTTCTTTTTTTTTCTCATAAACTGTTTATTATTTTTTTCACAGAAGTACAGAAGAAAAAAAGAATGGGTAACACGTAGTGTACAGAGTTTCAAGCATATATATTAAGCTTTGGAGCTTATACTGGGACAACCCAGAATGTGAGCAAGGGAAAAAAGAAAACCACATGAACCATTTCTAAGCAGTAGTTGTACAATCCTCTATGTGGTAAGGGAAGTCGTATACAGCTTTCACGGTCCTTGGTCAGGTGAACCAAATAGGCAGTGGGAAAGAGGGGAGAGGGAAAAAAAAAGAAAATGAATGGGGGTGGGATGGGTTATGGTGGGATGGTTGGGGGCGGATGGGTGGGGTGGGTTGAGAGGAAGGACAGGAGCAGGTAAGGGAGAATGGGTGAGGAGATCATCAACTACCCTCTCCAGTATCTAGAAGTCAAATTGGTAATAAAAAATAAAAATAAAAAATGTAGTGCCATCAGTGTGACACAGGTAGCCTTCTAGGTCATTAAGTGGGCATCAGATAATTCATATATTGGGGTTTGGGGGAAGGGAATTCGCAAGTTTCCACTAATAAGTAAGTGATCAAGTGTGTCGCTTACTATAGATCATTAACCTTGTAAGGTATTGTTGCTGTAACCATTTAAGCATATAGAATTAAAGGAAATGGGGAGAGGGATGAGCCTGTTTAGAGACAGGCAAAGGGGTTACTTTGGCAACAAAAATAGATCAAACAACAGGAATGTTATGAGTTAAATATTTATTCCTGTAAACCTTATAACATATAAAGATTGAATAAAGTGCAAGGTGGGTACCCAACCTGTGGATGATTTTATAAAACTTGATAAAAGGGACATCACTGGACAGACAAGACTTAACAAAAAACATGTAACAGTACACTGGTCCGGACGTGTGGTTCAGCCCTATGTATTAAGTAACCCAGTAAAAATCTTTTTAAGTTGCCTTCCTCTAAAGGATGTAAGGTAATTGGATCCACCAACAATTGTGTGGATCCCTTTATTAAATCCAAATGGGTACTGTATAACAAAGGGCTGAGCCTGATGGGGCGGGGGGAGGGGGGGGGGGATTGGAGTAAATGGACTGGGGCAGGGGGACCACTGTTGGTGCGGAGAACCGAGAATCCCCTGGTGGTACTATTGGCCGACCAATGTTCCAATGAATTCAGATTTGATAAAGAATGAGAAAGTAATAAATTTCCTCTGACGGTTGCTGGTATAACTTAAATTGAAAAGTTCATCAGTGTGATTTGATTCAAGTGTCAATAATTCATTTGGTACATAGCATTGGTAGGGCAGCAATGCAAGGGATTTTAGACATGGTAAAATCAGTCAATACTCGTAGTATTTAGCTCTACTTCGTCCTATACATCAATAGGGTGCGTACGTTACCAATGGACGTCTTCGCTATTAGAGTTGAGTTTGATCAGATCTGTGTCACTAGATCTCTGATTGCCACATACCTTGCAGCTGATGTTAAGTTATTCTGGCCATTCCAATTAATTTCGTCGGCCGTTGGCGCTTACAGGTATCCAGGGGTGTCCTAGGGCTGTCAGGCGGTGCTCACGCCACTATGTGGTAGATCCAATGTAACGGCATTAGAAATGCCGAGTGTCGCGGTCGTTGCAGCTAGTGTGGACGCTGACTGCTGCCTGCGATCTCCTGTCACTCCACCCGCTCCATTCGAAATCACGTCATGTGACTGTGTGGGGTATGACGTCAACGTGTTTCGCCGTGCTCTGTGGCGTAGCTTCATCTGGACGTTTCACGTCACTGGTCGGGATACCTATTTATGTATCACTCAGACCGGTGACGCGCATCAGTAAAGGGTTGAGAAATTATAAAAACAACCAATAATTAGGTCCCGTCTGAAGTTTTTCCAGGTTCCTATTTATTCTTCACACAGTTGGGATTATTCTTTGTTACCGTATATAAGACAGAGCAGATAAGGTCCGTAGTAAATAAGGTCCTTCATAGTAAAGTACTCTCTCAGTTATATCTGTCTAACGGATTAAACAATATCTAGCATTTATTTGCTGGGGGATGATATTCTTATTATCAAAAGGGATGATATGCTTTTATGTATATTTTTCTTAGGGAGGATCGGGAGAAAGACATATAGGTAGACTGACAAATCACAGAAAACACATATTTAGGAGATGAAATTATTAATCTATTTTTCTTAGTAAAGAGGAAGGAAAATTAATATAATGTTTGTAATTTTCCAATCAAAGTTAAATCAATAACTAAGATTAATTGGAGGGTCCTAATGTAGAAAAGGGGGAGGGAGGGGTGGGGGGAGGAAAAAAGGGGGGGAAGGGAAAAGGAGGGGGAGTTGAAAGAAAAAATAAGGAAAGGGGGAGGAGGGGGTGGGGGTGGAGGAGGGTGTGATATGGAAAAGAAGGGAGGGGGTAAGGGAAGGTGAAAGGGGGAGGGAAAAGAAGGGAAAGGAATGTAAGTGAAAGGAAGGGAAAGGTGTGTTGGAATAGGATGGGGTGGGAGGACAGGGAAGTAAGGGAATTACCATTGGTCGGTTGATATGGAGTGGTTTTGATAATCAAACGATCTGACCGGTGGAAGGAAGTATTAAGAGGCAAAGCGACCCATAGATACAGTAAGCTCGCAAAATTTGATATAAACAAGGGAAATTATTTGGAGGGAGAGAGTAATAGATTATTATGTATATTTCTATGTAGGTAAAAACACCTGTAAATTTAACTCTGTGTTTAAGCCAACCGGGACGAGGGATTTTAGGCGGTATACCCACCATTTTTCCTTCTGTAAGAGGATGCGATCGTAATCACCTCTTCTTGTAGGTAGCTTTAAAACATATATCCCTTTAACCGTCATAACATGGGAACTGCGTCCATGATATTGGGCGAAATGTTTCGCCAGAGGTTTCTCAGGAATTTTTTCTTTATTGTTTATTTCTCTCAGGTGCTCGCCGACTCTTATCCTCAGCGATCTCTTGGTCTTGCCCACGTAAATTTTAGGGCAAGGACAAGTGACCATATAGATGACACGAGTCGTCGAGCAATTGATGAGGTCTCTGATCTGAAAAGATCCGTTACCCAAAGAGTCGGTAAAAGTCGAAGTTCGATGGACATAGGGACAGACCTGGCATCTATTACACGGGAACATTCCTGTTGTTCGTGGATATTCATTGAGCCAAGTGGTTTCTGGTTCTTTAATGAATTCTGATTTCACCAACATGTCGCCAAGATTTCTAGCTCGTCGCGCCACCATCATAGGGGAATCCCCGACGATTTGGGCCAAGTCGGGAGTGTTGGTTAAGATGCCCCAATGTTTTTCCAGTGTTTTGCGCACTGGTTCCCACTGTGAGCCAAACGATGTTATTATTCGTATTGGGTCATTTAATGACTCTTCATTGGTCGCCTGTTTTTTTGGGGCTAGAAGGTCAAGGCGCTCCCTAGTTGCTGCCCGCTTCCTCGCCTGTTTAATCTGTCGGTGCGAATACCCGCGTTCACGAAATCTGAGATATAGTTCCTGGCTTTCTCGTCTATAATCCTCAACGCTTGAACAGTTCCTTTTTATGCGTAGGAACTGGCCTACTGGGATCCCATTCTTTAGCCATTGAGGATGGTGACTTGTTGCGTACAGCAGCGTATTGGCCGCTGTGTCTTTACGGTATGTGCAGGTTTTAAGTTTGCCTTGTTTGAATAGGATCGAGAGGTCGAGAAAAGACAGTTTCTCGCGATCAAAAGTGTAGGTTAAGTGTATGTTCCGCTTGTTGGTATTGAGTTCTGACATAAATTGATGTAATTGTTCTGGCGTGCCTCGCCATAACATCAGCACGTCATCGATGTATCGCCACCAGGTCATCACATGGGGGCGGTACATCGGCGATGAATAGACATCCTGCTCTTCCCACTGACCCAGATGGATACAGGCATAAGCCGGGGCCCAGGCTGCCCCCATCGAGGTACCCCGTATCTGATGGTAAAATTTATTGAAAAATTAAAAAAAATTGTTATGCAAAGCAAAATTCAATAGTTCGGTTATAAACTCATTTTGGGGTCCTGATAGGGGGTAGTTTAGCTCTAAGGAGCTTTCGACAACCTGAATACCCACCTGGTGGGGTATTGATGTATATAAGGATTCTACATCAATGCCAACCAATAATACCCCATCTGGTTGTTCGCAGTGACCCAAGTCATCAATTTTGGCCAGGACATGACGTGTATCCTGTACATAGGATTTTAAGCTAGTGACCATTTCTTTAAGGAGTAGATCCAAGTATTTCCCAACTCGCTCTAAGGGTCCTTGGCAAGCCGAAACTATCGGTCTCCCTGGTGGATTCTGTAAGTTTTTATGAACTTTGGGTATAATGTAAAATGTTGGTAAATTGTACTCATGAACGAGAAGGTAGTTGAAATCCTTTACTGTTAGTAAACCCTCATCTTTTGCATATTTTAATTTTTGATTTAGTTCTTCAACCACTAAGGGAAAAGGGTTATGGTCAAATTGGTGGTAGGTTGATTTGTCCATTAGTTGTCTTTTGACTTCTAGTTCATATTGCTGTTGGTTTAATAGGACCACATTGCCTCCTTTATCGCTATTTTTAATAACGATATTCTTCCTACTCTCTAAATCCTTGAGTGCTTGTCTTTCGCCTATTGATAGATTGTCCAGTGACTTTTTGGTCCAATCAATCCTTTCCAGGTCCATTTGGACCATGTCAAGAAAGGTATTGAGCCATCTGTTTTTTGATGACGGGGGCATCTTTTGTGATCTTATTTTCAAATTTGCTCGTCTTATTGAGGAGACTGATTGCTCATCCGGTATGTCGTTCTCATCCAGTAGTGAATTTAATATGTCTAAGGCCAGCTGATCTTCTGGATCTGTCAGTTGTGTTGTCTCTACTACAGTATCCTTAGTACTGTAGAGTAATCGAAAAAAGGCCTTTCTTAGGAATAATGTAATATCCTTGAAGACCGTGAACTCGTCCATATTAGCTACTGGGGAGAAGGTCATACCCTTTCGTAAAAGATTTAGATGGTCCAAGTTTAGGTCATAATCAGATAAATTGATTACCTTCATATCAGTTGTCATTAATTGATTGGTCTGAACTTTTATTACTTTTTTTGACTTCTGGTATAAGTTCGTTCCTGTGTTAATTTGGGTAATTTTTGGTTCCTGAGTTGTGTCCTTAATTTTGGCTGTGGGGGTGGTACCCGATCGAGTTTTGGGTCCTCCCCCTCCTGGTCTAAAAAAGTAACAGTTTTCGATATTTCGTCGTCGGTATCACTAGTTGACTTATTCCGACGGCGTCGCGATTGTGATCTGGCTCCGCGTCCCTGTGATTTACTACGTCCACGACGAATAGTAAGGTCAAAGACCTCGTCTTTATCGAAGTCCGCTAGATCGCGCCTAAATTTTCCCTGTTTTGTAACTTTAAGATTTAGTTGTACTTTCTCTATCTCTTTCTTTAATAGGTCATTTTGCCTGGCAAACTCCTCTTGATACTTTAATTCCTCCAACCCTCGTGCACTCTCCTGAATCTGTTGCTGTATGGTAATAAGTTGGATTTTTTCCTCCTCGACAATTAGTCCCATAACATTTAGCCCATGGTTAATGCAGAGCTCCTTCCATTTTGGCAAAAAGGTGTTAGTATGAAGGTGCTCGGCTGGGACTGTCTTATCTCTTAAGCCTCTTGGAACAATTCTGTGCGAGATGTAAGTTTCCAAGGATGACACGTCCCACTTACGGTTCAGGTGTCTAATTAGTAGCTTCTTGTGTTCTTTAAATTTATTTTTAATTTTGTTGTCCTGATCGAGGGTATGCGTCGTATCACTCTGGAAAGCTGTTCTAATCTCCTGGTCTATATCATCTCCCAACATAAAAGCCATCCCTCACGCAATTTAAACAATGGTAGGGGATTTTGGGTATTTAGTCACTGCACGTAAAAAAATAAAAAAAAATAATAATTTTTTAATTGTGTGGACTTGCTAGAAGTGAACATAGAAAAGATTTTTACTGGGTTACTTAATACATAGGGCTGAACCACACGTCCGGACCAGTGTACTGTTACATGTTTTTTGTTAAGTCTTGTCTGTCCAGTGATGTCCCTTTTATCAAGTTTTATAAAATCATCCACAGGTTGGGTACCCACCTTGCACTTTATTCAATCTTTATATGTTATAAGGTTTACAGGAATAAATATTTAACTCATAACATTCCTGTTGTTTGATCTATTTTTGTTGCCAAAGTAACCCCTTTGCCTGTCTCTAAACAGGCTCATCCCTCTCCTCATTTCCTTTAATTCTATCAGATAATTCATGTTGCGACACATCTAAGCTCTGTGAATGAACTAGATCTTTTAAAGGACATCCATGGTTCCCATGTGGCAGTGAATTTCGTGATTTTGTCTAAAGTGATGTAGATCAGCTCCTCCTTCTCCGCCACACAATCGATTCGCTGAAACCATTCTGTTATTGAAGGCGGGGATGTCGACCACCAGTGGACTGGTACACACATCCTTGCAGCATTGACCATATGCATCGCAATCGATTTGTAGTATCGTTTCTTAGAGATTTTAGATAGGTGTAGTAGATACTGTGTTGAAGAAAATTCCAGTGGGAGAGAAGATACCTTAGTGATTACATCATGTATCTTATGCCAAAATGGCTGGAGTGACATGCAGCTTCACCAAATATGAAGGAACGTGCCCATCTCCATTCCACATTGCCAGCACTGATCAGAAACTGAGGGGAAACATTTGTGTATCCGGTCGGGGGTTCTATACCAGAGGGTACATAGTTTATAGCTGTTTTCCTGCACAGAGACATTCAGGGACCCCTTGTGGATAGAGAGATTTATACGGTCCCAGCCCTCCTCATCTATCTCCATTCCCAGGGAGGATTCCCAGTAAGTGTGATCTGGGTGCAGAGGCATAGAGGGGTCTCCGAAAAGTGAGGCGTAGATAGTCGATATGACCTGGCTCTGGGTGCAGAGGCATAGAGGGGTCTCCGAAAAGTGAGGCGTAGATAGTCGATATGACCTGGCTCTGGGGGAACGTGCGGGAGCAAAGTGATTCCAGTGTCGTAGTGGGTTTGGAAAAACTCTCTCTATGGGCCGGGGCATCAAGGAAGTGTTTAAGTTGCATATAAGACCAAAATGGAAAGGAGCCCGTGTTTGAAATCTCTTGCAGTTCTGTTTGCCACATAAAACGACCTCTGCGGAAAAAGTTTTGGCTAACATCTCCGCATACGGCCATTCTGCCCTCACGAAGGCTCCAGATAGGCCCGGAGTAAACTCTGGGTTGCCCCTAACTGTAGTGATGGAGCATAATTTGGTTCACACTGCGTTTATAGCGCAGGCTTTATCAAATGCGTGGAGAGTGGCACTAATAAGGGGGTGGGTTGAAGAGACATTTAGAGACACATGTTCCCTGGCAAGCCACGGGGCATATCGTAAGTCAGAATTCAAGATCAGGTTTTCAAGGATCACCCACCCTTTGCTTTGGGCATGTAAGTTCCAGTCAACGATCCTTGCAAAAGGAACCACCCAGTAATAGCATTGAAGGTCCGGGAGGCCAATACCTCCACTTGCTTTTGGTAGGACCAACCTCGTCCAGCGTATCCGCACAGGTTTTTGCACCAAAAAATGTCTGACAGATAAACTTGTACAGCGCAAAGAATGCAGGTGGAAGACGGATTGGCAGTGTTTGTATTTTATACAGCAAACGTGGGAGGATTGTCACCTTAATGATAGACGAGCGCCCAAACCAAAATGTGGTGGACCTGTCCCACCTCTGGAGGCCCTGGCGTAACGTTTGTAGCTCAGCCAGGAGGTTTTTAACTGTGTAGCTCAGATAGATTAGCCGGGAGTTGAATACCTAAGTACGTGATGGCATCAGCCTTCTACTGAAAGGGAAAGTGTTGCTGGCATTGCTTTGCCCGATCTAAGGGTAGGGAGACATTTAAAGCAAAAGATTTAAAGTAATTTATTTTTACATTGGATAAGATCCTGAAACGTTCAAGAACTTGCAGGAGGTTGGGCAAAGACGTTAACAGCGAGGAAAGGAAAAGTAGAACATCGTCTGCAAAAGTCTCTATCTTGAATTCACAATCCCGTACATGTATGCCCCTAATGTCCGTGTTGGCTCGAATGCACCGGAGAAGGGGTTCAAGTGTAAGGAAATAAAGCAAAGGGGAGAGAGGGCAGCCCTGTCTGGTTCCGGTATGAATGGAGAAGGCGTCCGACAGGCACCCATTGACCTTGACTTTTGCACTAGGGTTAGCATATAGGGACATTATGAAGCCTTGCATGCATGGCCTGAGCCCCAAGAAGCCCAGAACCACGTCCATATAGTCCCATGCCACCCTGTCGAATGCCTTCTCCGCGTCCATTGCCAGAAAGAAGCCCTCCTGCTGGGTAGACGTGAGCCAGTGGTGTAGGTTCAGACATTTAATAGTGTAGTCCCTGGCCTCTCTACTAAGGATAAACCGATCTGGTCTAAACCCACCCAGGCAGGTAAATGAAGGGATAATTGGGTTGCTAGAATTTTGGCAAAAAGCTTAACATCCATGATAAGGAGCGAAATTGGGCGGTAGCTAGCTATATTCGTGGGATTAGTAGAAAGCGAGTTGAACGCTTTAGGAAAGTTTGGTGCTAGTAGGTCCGAGAAACTCTTATAGGCTGCTCTGACATGAGGAAGCGGAACCTTGCTCCTTGCTCCTGTACCATGATAGCCATCCCCACACAAAGATACAGGTTTATTGTGAAACAAATCATAGTACACAGACAGCACAGTGGCTAAGTGGATAGCACCTTTGCCTGGCAGCACTGTGGTCATCGGTTCAAATCCCAGCCACGGCACTACCTGCACAGAGTTTGCATGTTCTCCCATTGCCTGTTTTCTCCAGGAATTCTGGTTTCCTCCCACACTCCAAAGTCATGTTGGTAGATTATTTGGCTCCTGTCTAAAGGGGCCCTAGTATGTGTATGTATAAATGTGAGTTATGGACCTTAGATTGTCAGCTCCTTGAGGGTAGGGACAGATGTGAATGTTCAATATATGGCTCTACAAACCTTGCCCTTTTTAAGCCTTAAAGTTTAACTAAAGGCAAAACATTGTTTTTTTTTTGTTTGTTTTTTTGGGGGGATAGAGTAAGGGAGGGTTATAATCCTTGTATTTTAATATTTTTTTGCCGTGTGTGACCCTGATTTACCCTCTATTAGCATTCCCATGTCTAACCCAAAACTTGGGATTTTCTTTCACTTTCACTTTCAGGGATAATGGCAAACAGGACAAATAGAGAGTGTGAATCTCCCCAAATGGGGGCAGAGACAACAACAAAAACTGACAGCTGTTCTAATCCCTTTCCACTAAAAACGTTTTATTATTATTATTTTATTATTAATTTGTTACGATCCATTCGTTTAGATGCGGCATACATTATTTAGATTAATTCGTAACTTCAGGTAAATTTGTATTCATTACGTTCACTAACAGCCAAATTTGAAAGAAAATTTGAATACCTATAATTTAATAGTTAGCTATTAATAGTTAGTTAGTTATTATTTCATATTTTCATATTTTCAGATTTTCTTCGAAATAACGAATTTTGATCATAACGAATTACCCGAATTTTTTTTTTCAAAAAAATGAATGAAATTAAAACGAAAACAAACACATTTTTTGGCAGTGCACATGTCTAATTATGGTGTGGTTGTTTTTCAGCAGTTAGGGCTGGCCCCTTAATACAAAAATAATTAAACTAATTCTGCGCTTAACCTTATAACACTCTGGTGTATTGTTTTAACAACATGCAGCAACTTCAAAAAAAGGCAGTGCTCAATCACCAAAAAATATATATGTTTGCAAAAGGATGATCCTCTTGCAAATACCACAAGTGCAAAAAACAAGAGAATAAATCAATAATCACTATGTAATTTACCACACAAAAAATGTATATATAACTCAATCCAAATTATTGTGAAGTACAACCACTAATAATCCAAATAACTAAAATTAGTAAATGTTTGTGACGTGTAAGCACTAATATAGTCCAAATAACTGAATAGTGGAAAAACAGTGCAGTGCAACCAAAATGAATGTGTCCCAAATGGAAATTTTGTTCAAAAATAGATGATCTCTAGAGTTCAACTCAAATATAGGACAATCGATGGAAATATTCAGAAGCCTTGATTACTGTGCAGCCAAGATAAATGATATTACTGCCGCTTACCAGATAGTTGGGATCTCAAGTTATAGAGATCACAGAAGCGTATGCATCAGCCTGCCGGCTCCAACAACGATCACTTGTTCCTAGATGGAGGAAGGGATCTTCACATCCGAATCCTGAGGAAGATAGCCATTCATTACCCCGTATCAGGCAAGGAAGAACACAGGTGAGAAATCACTACAACTTTCCAGGTACGTTCCTTAGGAACGGTGGCTCAGCAGGAAAAAATTAAAAAGAAGGCTTCATAGTGTAGTATATCCAAAAAAACAAGATATTTATTTGTAAAAACACAGCAATGTTCCCATCAAAATTATAAAAAAAATCTTTAAAAAATGACACAGCAAATGATAAAGGCAAGAAAAGGCAAAAAAACGGATCAACGGTAAAATTTTTTATTTTAAAACAGCCGAGGAACAAACCACCAGCTAGGTGAATGTGATAACGTTAGTGTTCAATGCTCCACCCGACATGTTTCCCCAAAAATGGCTTCTACTGGGAACGGAGGCTGATTTACCCACGTCATCACATCACGCTTTTATACTCAAAATGGCAGCCGTGACACCGGAAGTCAAATTAATTCAATTCATCATGGTGTCACCAGAATTAAGGTTATTCATACATATTAAATTCTCCAAATTTTTCAGCTGGATTAATGCATCACATTACTTTAGCATGCTCAGCATTAACCAAGAATTTATAAAAACAACAATCTGAAGATATATATGTATATTCCTAAACCAAATATCTTACTCTATTGTACCATAAACAAGAGTGTGTATATGTATATCGATACACTACACCAATATGAATCAATTATATAGGAAGTTACGATAAATTCTAGAAATTTATTTGTATTATAAATATATATTAAAATTAAAATTAAAATTAAAATTAAAAATCAAAGGTCATGGGGGAAAAATCATTGATTATTAATAAAGCAATTTATATCCCATTCCACGTTTAGGCCACGGATGGTAGCACTGTAAATCATATATCCATCGAGTCTCACGACGGGAAATATGCCTTTTGAGGTTGTCGCTTCTCTAGTGCGGGGTATACTTTTCTATAGCCACTACTTTCAGTAGGGAAGTATCCCTATTGTGAAACATACGAAAATGCTTGGATACACTGTGTCCAACAAAACCTCGCTTTATGTTGCTTAAGTGTTCCCCCACTCTCACGTTAAGAGCTCTAATTGTCCTACCAACATACTGTAACCCGCATGGACAGGTTAGGAGATATACAACCCCAATCGTCCCACAAGTAATGAAATCTTTAATGTTGTATGTTTTAGATGTAATCTGAGAACTGAAGGAAGAGGTTCTAATAGTCTGTGATCTCCTACAGACTTTACATCTCTTACACGGGAAAAAAAAATTCATATTCCCAAACATACAAATTTTAGGTGGAATATCTATTGCACTTGGAGCCAACTTATCTTTTAATGTCAGAGTTCTCCTATATACAATATTTGGTTTGGTAGGTAGGACTGGTCCTAATATATCATCCCCCTTGAGAACATTCCAGTGCTTCTTCATAATCCTCTTTACCCACCAATGTTGCAAAGAGAAGGTGATTATGAATGCCCACTCAAAGCCTCCACTGTTTTCTGTATTTTTAACCTTTGGTTTCAAAAATGTTTCTCTTTCAATTTCGGTGACTTTAGTAATATCGTTCTCAAGGGTCTTAGGATCATATCCTTTATTTATGAACCGATTTTTCAAAACATTTGCCTGTTCTTTAAAATCTTCCAAACGTGAGCAGTTTCTCCTTATCCTCTGGAATTGCCCTTTGGGTATCGCTTTTAACCAATTGGGATGATGACAGCTTCCTATCGGTATCTACCCATTTCTGTCAGTTGTTTTAAAAAAGGTCTTAGTGACCAACTTCCCTCCATCCTTCATGATCACCAAGTCCAAAAAATTGACAGAGGAGATACTTGCTTCGTATGTAAATCTAATACCCCATTGATTGGTGTTGATCATCTCCATAAAGGTTTTCAGAGTTTCTACATCACCTTTCCAGAGTAAAAAGGCGTCATCAATGAATCTTCGCCAATATAATAACCGGGGACATCTCCAAGAGAAAATGTGGTCATTTTCCCATAAGGCCATAAAAAGATTGGCGAGGCTAGGGGCAAACTTTGCCCCCATCGCCACGCCAGTTCGCTGTAAATAATAATTACCATCATAAAGGAAATAATTGTGTTCCATCACAAATTTTAATAGTTTCAACACAAATTCCATCGTTGGTTTGTCCACCGATCCATTTTTATTCAAGAAAAATCTTGCTGCTTGGGAGCCCAAAACGTGGGTAATGTTCGTGTACAAAGAAGACACATCCGCCGTTACCAGTAGTACATCTTCTTCAACATCTAATTGCGATATTTCATTTATGAGTTGCATAGAGTCCCTCAAAAATGCTGGAGTCTCGATAACTCCTGGTTGCAGGAAAAAGTCCACATACTGTGTTTCCCAATTCTAGACGTAAGGGACTCTATACCGCTGACTATTGGTCTACCAGGGGGCTTTGTTAAACTTTTGTGTATTTTGGGTAGGTAATATATAATCGTCATTTTGGGTGCCAGAGGAATTAAAAATTATTTTTACTTCTGATTAATAATACCTTCTCTAAAACCTTCTTGTATCAGCCCATCCAATTGTTTTTTTATATCCAAAGGTGGGGTCACGATCAAGAATAACATACGTGTCCCTATCAGCCAATAGTCTGTTAATTTCTTCCAGATAATCTTGCTTTTTAACCACTTAAGCCCCGGACCATTTGGTAGCTAAAGGACCAGAGGTGAATTCAGAATTTTGCACTGTGCTGCTTTAACTGTAAATTGTGCGGACATGCAATGTTGTACCCAAACGAAATTTGTGTCCTTTTCTTCCCACAAATAGAGCTTTCTTTTAATGGTATTTGATTGCCTCTGCGATTTTTATTTTTTGCGATATAAACGGAAAAAGACCGAAAATTTTGAAAAAAAATGATATTTTCTACTTTTTGTTATAAGAAAAATCGAATAAACTCAATTGTAGTCATACATTTAGGCCAAAATGTATTCAGCCACATGTTTTTAGTAAAAAAAATGTCAATAAGCGTATATTTATTGGTTTGCGCAAAAGTTATAGAGTTTACAAACTAGGGTACATTTTCTGAAATTTACACAGCTTTAAATTTATGACTGCCTATCTCATTTCTTGAGGTGCTAAAATGACAGGGCAGTACAAAACCCCCCCCAAATGACCCCATTTTGGAAAGTAGACACCCCAAGGAAATTGCTGAGAGGCATGTTGAGCCCATTGAATTTTTTATTTTTTTGTCCCAAGTGATTGAATAATGACTAAAAAAAAAAAAAAAATTACAAAAAGTTGTCACTAAATGATATATTGCTCACACATGCCATGGTTATATGTGGAATTTCACCCCAAAATACATTTTGCTGCTTCTCCTGAGTACGGGGATACCACATGTGTGGGACTTTTTGGGAGCCTAGCCACGTACGGGACCCCGGAAACCAAGCACCGCCTTAAGGATTTCTAAGGGCGCAAATTTTTGATTTCACTCCTCACTACCTATCACAGTTTCGAAGGCCATAAAATGCCAAAATAGCACAAAACCCCCCAAATGACCCCATTTTAGAAAGTAGACACCCCAAGGAAATTGCTGAGAGGCCTGTTGAGCCCATTGAATATATTTTTTTTGTCCCAAGTGATTGAATAATGACAAAAAAATAAATAAAAAATTACAAAAAGTTGTCACTAAATGATATATTGCTCACACATGCCATGGTTATATGTGGAATTACACCCCAAAATACATTTTTCTGCTTCTCCTGAGTACGGGGATACCACATGTGTGGGACTTTTTAGGAGCCTAGCCGCGTACGGGACC
The DNA here is from genome assembly GCA_029206835.1 of Rana muscosa. Lineage (NCBI taxonomy): Eukaryota > Metazoa > Chordata > Amphibia > Anura > Ranidae > Rana > Rana muscosa. Next base: position 866,394,007 of record CM055122.1, read on the forward strand.
CCGAAAACCAAGCACCGCCTTCAGGATTTCTAGGCACAAATTTTTGATTTCACTCCTCACTACCTATCACAGTTTCGAAGGCCATAAAATGCCAAAATCGCACAAAACCCCCCCAAATGACCCCATTTTGGAATATAGACACCCCAAGCTATTTGCTGAGAGGAATGGCGAGTATTTTACAGCTCTCATTTGTTTTTGAAAATGAAGAAAGAAAATATATATATATATATATATTTTTTTCAATTTTCAAAACTTTGTGACAAAAAGCGAGATCTGCAAAATACTCACAATACCTCTCAGCAAATAGCTTGGGGTGTCTACTTTCCAAAATGGGGTCATTTGGGGGGGGTTTGTGCTATCTGGGCCTTCCATGGCCTCCGAAACTGTGATAGGCAGTGAGAAGTGAAATCAAAAATTTACACCCTTAGAAAGCCTGAAGGCGGTGCTTGGTTTTTGGGGTCCCGTACGTGGCTAGGCTCCCAAAAAGTCTCACACATGTGGTATCCCCATACTCAGGAGAAGCAACAGAATGTATTTTGGGGTGTAATTCCACATATGCCCATGGCATGTTTGAGCAATATATCATTTAGTGACAACTTTGTGCAAAAAAAAAAAAAAATTGTTGTTTTTCCGCAACTTGTGTCAACATATAAAATATTCCATGGACTCGACATGCCTCTCAGTATATAGCTTGGGGTGTCTACTTTCCAAAATGGGGTCATTTGGGGGGGTTTTGAACTGTTCTGGCATTTTATACACAACATTAGAAAGCTTACATCCACTCTTCTAACCACTTGAAGACAAAGCCCTTTTTGACACTTTTTGTTTACATGAAAACATTTTTTTTTTGCAAGAAAATTATGTTGAACCCCCAAACATTATATATATTTTTAAAGCAAAGGCCCTACAGATTAAAATGGTGGGTGTTGCATTTTTTTTTCTACACAGTATTTGCGCAGCGATTTTTCAAACGCATTTTTTGGGTTAAAAAATACACTTTTTTAAATTTTAATGCACTAAAACACACTATATTGCCCAAATGTTTGATGAAATAAAAAAGATGATCTTAGGCCGAGTACATAGATACCAAACACGACATGCTTTAAAATTTCGCACAAACGCGCATTGGCGACAAACTACATACATTTTTAAAAGCCTTTAAAAGCCTTTACAGGTTACCCCAGTAGATTTACAGAGGAGGTCTACTGCTAAAATGATTGCCCTCGATCTGACCTTCGCGGTGATACCTCACATGCATGGTGCAATTGCTGTTTACATATGACGCCAGACCGACGCTTGCGTTCGCCATTGGGCAAGAGCAGGGCAGGACAGGGGTGCTTTTTTTTTTCTTTTTTTTAATTATTAATTTTGCTTTTTTATTTTATTTTTAAATTGTTCCTTCCAAGTATTTTTTTTTTTTAGCATTTTTATTGTTATCTCAGGGAATGTAAATATCCCCTATGATAGCAATAGGTAGTGACAGGTACTCTTTTTTTGAAAAAACTGGGGTCTTCTAGACCCTAGATTTTTCCTCTGCCCTCAAAGCATCTGACCACACCAAGATCGGTGTGATAAAATGCTTTCCCAATTTCCCAATGGCGCTTTTTATATCCGGGGGGGGGGCATTCCCTCCCACTGCTTGTAAAAGCAGTCCAGAGGCTAATTAGCCGCTAGGATTGCTTTTACATGAAAGCCGGCCGCAGGCTGAAAAGAATGATACCAAGATGATACCTAAACCCGCAGGCATCATTCTGGTATAAACATTCAAAGTCCAGCAACATACCAGTACGTTGCTGGTCCTTGTTGGACATGTATTGTAATCTTTTTATTTCATGCAGCCAGTTGGCTGAACGAAAAAAGAGATTGATTGGTGGGTATGCCCACCATTAGAATACCGCCCTTCATCCACCCACTTCCAATGATGGGCATACACGCACCATTTATATATGCCGAAGCATGGGGGCATCCTCCTGCAAAAAAGTTATGCCACACACACATGGTCGGACTTTTCCACGGGCAAGCCTCCGTCGGAATTTCGACCGTATGTACGCGGCATTAGGAGCAAAATCGCTCCTCCGCCCCTGCTGCCCCAATGCTTCAGCATATTTGCTTTTTTTTTTAACTGTGGTGGTGAAATCACCTCCTACAGCACTGGAGTCGCAGGGATCAGGCCTGTCTCTGCGAACGCTGCAGTTATGTGTGTTTTTGTTTTGTAAGTGACAGTGATCGATCGATACTGCACTTGGGTGGCCTGGGCTGGACGGAGGGGCAAAACGCAGGTGCCAGCAGGTATCTGGGCTGATCCCGCTAACACTGCGTTTTTGGGAACCCTAAACTGCTGGGGACACTAGTATAGATCTGATCAGATCAGATATTGATCTGTTCAGATACTATACCACTAAGGGGGGTGTATGCTTCACGCGTGGGTGTTAGCGTTACTGGCACTAACCTGACGCTGCCTGGGGTGTGACTCAGACCCTCTCTGACGCTAAAACCTAATTGATATCACCCGCCGGGCGATCAGGGGGTTAAACCTTTATTGGGTTATATACACGGCGGGTGCCCTGACACTATAAAAAGCAAACTAACTAACCAGCGTCACCCGTAACACTTATATGGTGATCACTGGTGAAAGGGTTAACTAGGGGCAATCAGGGGGTTAAAACCTTTATTAGATAATATATGGGGGTACCTCACGCTATAAAAACCTGCAGCGAACCTAAAAAAAATTACCGGCTACCGATCTGCATCACAGACACTAAGACAGCGTTTAGAAAAACAATTGCTTAGTGACAGTGGTGATAGGGGGTGAAAGGGTTACCTGGGGGGCGATCAAGGGGGTTAAACCTTTATTAGATAATATATTGGGGTACCTGACGTTATAAAAACATGCGGCGAACCTAAAAAAAATTACTGGCTACGATCTGCATCACCGACACTAAGACAGCGTTTAGAAAAACAATTGCTTAGCGACAGTGGTGATAGGGGGTGAAAGGGTTACCTGGGGGGCGATCAAGGGGGTTAAACCTTTATTAGATAATATATTGGGGTACCTGACGCTATAAAAACCTGCGGCGAACCTAAAAAAAATTACCGGCTACCGATCTGCATCACAGACACTAAGACAGCGTTTAGAAAAACGATCGCTTAGTGACAGTGGTGATAGGGGGTGAAAGGGTTACCTGGGGGGTGATCAAGGGGGTTAAACCTTTATTAGATAATATATTGGGGTACCTGACGCTATAAAAACATGCGGCGAACCTAAAAAAAATTACTGGCTACGATCTGCATCACCGACACTAAGACAGCGTTTAGAAAAACAATTGCTTAGCGACAGTGGTGATAGGGGGTGAAAGGGTTACCTGGGGGGCGATCAAGGGGGTTAAACCTTTATTAGATAATATATTGGGGTACCTGACGCTATAAAAACCTGCGGTGAACCTAAAAAAAATTACCGGCTACCGATCTGCATCACAGACACTAAGACAGCGTTTAGAAAAACGATCGCTTAGTGACAGTGGTGATAGGGGGTGAAAGGGTTACCTGGGGGGCGATCAAGGGGGTTAAATCTTTATTAGATAATATATTGGGGTACCTGACGCTATAAAAACCTGCGGCGAACCTAAAAAAAATTACTGGCTGCCGATCGGCATCACTGACGCTAAGACAGCGATCAGAAAAATGATCGCTAAGCGACAGTGGTGATAGGCGGTGAAAGGGTTATCTGGGGGGTGATCAGGGGGTTAAACCTTTATTAGGGGGGTTAGGGGGCTACACTGGACCTAAGACTAAACTTTGGTGACACTTTTACAGTCACAAATGTCACTGATTGCAGTGATCACTAAATAAATGGTCACTGCAATCAGTGACACTGTGACTGGGGGCTGGGGGGGGTGATCTGGGGGGTGATCTGGGGTGTCTGGGGGGGCCTGGGGGGGCGATTTATGTCCCTATGTGTCCTGGTGTCAGTGTAGTGTTGTGTGCACTGACCTGATGTCTTCTCTTGTACGGCGCTCGGTATATGTGAGCGCCGCACCAGAGATGACATCACTTCCTCCCGCTCCCTCTGTCTGACACAGACAGAGGGGGCATTTCCATTCGCCGGGGACGATCGCGAGGGGGTGGCCAGAAACGAATGGCTGCCCCCTCATCCCGGAACGCTCCCGGACACTTAGCCACCGCTCACTGTACAGAAGGGGGGTCCGATTGGACCCCCCAACTATACAAAGGCAATCACGTACACTCTACATGATTGTGCCTGTCGGTGCCATTCTGCCGACGTATATATACAGTGAGCGGTCGTTAAGTGGTTAAGAAGCACAATACCCCCCCCCTTTATCCGCAGGTCGGATTATTAATTCTTTCTTATTACACAAAGTTTCAACTCCTTCCTGTATATCCTTTTGACTTTCATTTTTAAAGTGAGCCTTCCGTAAATCCTCTAAAACCAAATTTTTAAAAACAGAAATACTGGGAGCAGGTTTCCCTGGAGGGTTGAAAAGGGATGCATTTCTCAACCCTGTCCCCTTGAAAACCCTCATCTCATTGTCATTAGTTCTAGTCACAGGAACCGAATTCCTTATTATGGGATCTGAAAGGAAATAACGCTTGATGCTTAGTTTCCTCATGTACTTTTGTACATCGATAAACATTTGAAATGTATTCAACCCTTGTTTGGGTGCAAATTTCAGACCCTTATTTAGGGTCATCTGTTCAGTCTCGGTTAATGTCATTCCACTCAAATTAAAAATTCCTTCACTGTTTATCTCTTTCTCCTTTTTCCGGGAGTTCCATTTCCCTCCCCTGCATCCTCTCGTAATCTTCCTTTTTTTGTCTGTCTTTTCCCTAAAAAACTCTCCGACTTATTTCTAGGTGGGGCTGCATACAATGGTGCATCATATGATCTAGGATCACTATCTCGTAGAGGTCCATATCCATCTCTCATGTATTCACTTTCCTGTTCACTGTCACAATCCTGAAGGGAACTATAACGATTTTTCACCATTAAATCATATTTCCAGGGGGCTCTCTGTGAATTTTGAGATCCTTCATATTGATCATTCCAGGGGGGTCTCTTCTGGTTTGGATCCTCATACCTCCCTGTGTAGTCCATTTGTGACGGTCTTCCTGGTGTGTACATATAATAATTCCCATAATTTTGAGGGGTTTGAGGGGGTTTATATACCTCTAATCTGATTTAAATATTGAGGCTTCCCTGCATTTCTCGGGTAGCCGTTTACTGAAGAGTTTGGATATTGATTTTTAGGGGGGTAATTGCTTTTGTGTGGGGCATTTGTTCCCTTTTTCTTTGCTTGTTGTGCAGAACGTTCCCCTCCCCCTTAAGTGCACCCATATTTTGATATATTGGGGCTACAATATCCAAATCCCTTCTGTTCACATCAGGGACAGGATGTATTAGAGTTCCCCCATTGGCATTCATATTTTCTTTTTATTGGCCCCTTAATACCAGCGAATGGAACTCTTAAAGTGGAAATCCATGCAAAAACTAAAATCCCTGCATCACCTCTCTGGCCCATAAAATATAAAACGAGTATACATATCTTTTCTACAGACGATCTGACCCGATCTCCAGCAGCGAAAGCTTTGATCCCACGCTGAGCTGTCAGCCGCGGCTTTGCTGTGGAGGCGGGTGCATAGGACACGTCCGTCAACGGAAGCCCCATAGTAACTCTAAGGGAGACGTCACTTCCTATTAGTTTCACAGCTGTTGTTGGACGTGTACTCAGCAGAGCTTCCGCCGCTGGAGATCAGGTCGGATCGCCTGCAGAATAGATATATATTAGTTTTTTCTTTACAGGGCTAGAGAGGTTAGTATTAGAATGTTGGTGGCTATAGATGCAGGGATTTTAGTTTTTGCAGAGACTTCCACTTTAAGGCATCAGCATATCAAGTCATTTTGGACAATTTCATGCAACCAACTTTGTGGGAACAGTTTGGGGATGGCCCCTTCCTTTTCCCAACATGACTGTGCACCAGTGCACAAATAAAGGTTCATAAAGACACAGATGAGCGAGTTTAGGGTGGAGGAACTGGACTTATCTCAACCCGATAGAGCGGGTCCAGGGCTGGTGCAAGGATTTTTGACACCCTAGGCAAAACCTAATTTTGCCGCCCCAATGGCTCCACCCTTGACTCTATCCCCTTTGCCCTGCCCATGTGACAGGAGGCGGTGCTATACAGGAAGCATTGGCTCTGTTTCCTCTAGCTCTGGCTCCAATGCTGCGCTGTACCTCTAATTATATTACCGGTCAGACGGAGCAGCTGCCTAAGACTGAGCTAGTTACATGCTGCAGCCTGCAGAGCATACAGACGCGGATGGAAACCAGCGGCCGGGCACCCCTAGGCAGCAGTGCGCCCTAGGCGGCTGCCTAGTTTGCCTAGTGGTAGCACTGGCCCTGAGCGGGTCCTTAAAAATTAGCTTGTTCAATTAACCATTAAGCCCCGGACCATTTGGCTGGCCAAAGACCAGGCCACTTTTTGTGATTCGGCACTGCGTCGCTTTAACTGACAATTGCGCAGTCATGCGACGTGGCTCCCAAACAAAAATGACGTCATTTTTTTCCCACAAATAGAGCTTTCTTTTGGTGGTATTTGATCACCTCTATGTTTTTATTTTTTGCTCTATAAACAGAAATAGAGCGACAATTTTGAAAAAAATGCAAAATTTTTTACTTTTTGCTATAGTAAATAACCCCAAAAAATATATAAAAAAACGTTTTTTTTCCTCAGTTTAGGCCGATACGTATTTTTCTACATATTTTTTGGTAAAAAAAATTGCAATAAGCGTTTATTGATTGGTTTGCGCAAAAGTTATAGCGTCTACAAAATAGGGGATAGTTTTATGGCATTTTTATTAATAACTTTTTTTTTACCAGTAATGGCAGCGATCAGCAATTTTTATCATGACTGCGACATTATGGCGGACACATTGGACACTTTTGACACCATTTTGGGACCATTGTCATTTTTACAGCGATCAGTACTATAGAAATGCTCTGATTACTGTAAAAATTACACTGGCAGTGAATGGGTTATCCTGTAGGGGGCGCTGAAGGGGTTAAGTGTGTCCTAGGGAGTGATTCTAACTGTTAGAGGGCGTGGCTACGAGTGACACATCAATGATCGATGTTCCCGATGAGAGGGAACAGACGATCAGTGACATGTCACTAGGAAGAAGGGAGAGATGTTGTGTCTACACTGACATCTCCCCGTTCTTCAGCTCTGTGACCGATCGCGGGACACCGGCGGACACGCGCGACCACATGGCGGCAAATTAAAGGGGACATATATATAGGCCCATTTGCCCAGTCGTGCCATTCTGACGCCGTATAAGTTTGTGCGGCGGTCGGCAAGCGGTTAATCTTTGACAATAAAACCTAGAAGCTGATTGGTTACTATGCACCAGATTCTGTGTTCCCCTTACTACCAAACCGCACATTATTACTTACCTTGACAATTTTATGTAAAAAGACATGTATATCTAACATGCCCTAACTATATCCAATGATGTCACTTTGTAAACTGCCATTCACTTTCAATAAAACTTGATTGTGAATTTTTTTTTAAAAGATTCTGTAAGCACCGGTTTTAGCATATTTTCCCCACTGTGTTTATGATTTATTAATTGATTTATTTTAAAACAAAAATTCCGTATTCAATTAAAGGGATTATATGTTTTTCTGGTATTAATAGGAATGTATGATTATGTATTGCAACATCAATTTACACAGTGCTGTACATACTGGGCACTCACATTGGTCAATTACTAATGCAGCTTGCAATATTATTTAAACAGATCTTATTATAGATGAGAACATTTAAAACACAATCACTGCTGCTTTGAAGTTTAAGAAACCAGTAAAACAAAAACGTCTATGAAACAGAAGAGCATAAAAATATGATTAGCAACAGCAAATAAACTGAGAGTGAGTAGCTCTTGAAACAGGCTGATCATCTTACAGAGCTTAGCTGCATATGGAAAACTTTTCTCATGTTAGGTCTCTGGAATGGCCTTTGACCCTCACCAGGGTTTAATTGGAGAGCAGCCTAACCTTTGACCTTCTATGCTTACTTTCCCATTGGACTTATTGCTGTCTTCAGTGCGGATTAGTGGAAGCTGTGTTCATCATAATTATGCTTGTCCATTTCTGCATCTGTCAGTTATTATCTTTTTTTTCAGTGAAAAAGAACATTTTGGTATCAATTATTTTAACTAAAATATGTAAAAATATTGTCGTAAAAAGTGTCGTCACTCTGCTATAAAACACAATGCTACCAAATTGTAATGTAACTGTAATGTCTGCCTTCATTTTGTTTAGTGCTGCGGAAACTGTTGGCGCTATATAAATCCTGTATAATAATAGTAATAATAATAAAAATTGGTTAATTTCCAATTTTAAAGCATAATGCCGTGTACACACGACCATTTTTCTCGTCGGGAAAAATTACGTTTTTTCTCTTTGACGAGAAAAACGACCGTGTGTGGGCTTTCGGTCATTTTTCCCGATGAGAAAAACGGCATTAATCACGACGAGAAAAATTAGAACATGCTCTAATTTTTCTCGTCGTGATTCACGGCATTTTTTTCCGCGGCAGTTTTCCCATAGGGAAACACTGCCGGGGAACCTACACACGGTTGTGTTTCTCGACCAAGAGAAAAAATGACGGGAAAAACGGCCGTGTGTAGGGGAACAAGCCGTTCCTCGTTTTTCCCGTCAATTTTCTCGACTGTGTTTTCACCGTCGAGAAAATCGATCGTGTGTACGCGGCATTAGAGTTTGAGAAATGTAAGGTGGTAAAATCTGTGGCTCAGCTGCCTGTTTTTACCGCCCCCTAGCTGCCCATGTAAAAGAGCCCAAAAAGATAGATAGATAGATTAGGGTAGATGTATACAGTACATGTAATATATGCTCTTAGTACAGAGGCTGCTAGTCACACAAGCACAGTCTCACGCATACCAATAATCCAGGTTCATTCTAAGGAATGTCTTTTTAGCATTTATTGTTTAAGAAGTTCAACAGGAAAGAGGTTTAGGGCACAGGATATTCCAAAATGATCAGGAACAACAGCAACAGGACAAACTTCTCTCTCTAATCGTCCAAAGCAGGTTTTCTGGAGGTAGCAGGGGATGGCCAGTATATATAGGACCCTACAGCAGCAGTTCACAAAGCAGCAGCTGGCTCATAGTTTCCTTCTGGCACTGGCAAAATTATTAGTCCCCACCAAAGTCTTTACTCAAAGTGCCCTAGTAGCTTTCTGCCACCCAGCATCTGCAGGTAGATGCTTAGTGAGGAAAATAACAAGTAACTTCTCCAGACCTTCAGTGCAGTGCCCTCCAGAAAATGTAATCCTTGGACAATCTTCCCTAGGCCCTCAGTCCAGCAACTGCTGAGGTCCAGACTGCAGCTTCTTGCCTTTAGTAACTCTCTCCCAGGGGCAACAGCCCCCCCAGTAGACTGGAGCCTGCCATGAAAAGGAAAGAACAATCTTCTAGACACCTCCTTCCAGGGATTGTCCGGAGCATGATAAATATTCAACTGATCATTTAAATCTCCCAGCCCTATGTTCTGGATACTTTTTCCAGAGGCAGGGGGAAGTAATCCAACTCTCAGCTCAGGAATCCCTGAGCAGACCTACACAATCAATCACTGCTCCATTCACTACAATGGAGCCAGAAACATATTTACCTAGCAACCTAACTGGAAGGTTTCCCCATGCACTTAAAGGGTTAAATGCCCATTAAGTCTGGGGTATGAATAAACTGTAATACTTAAAGCGGTTGTATACCCAAATTTTTAACTTTTACCTACAGGTAAGCCTATAATAAGGCTTACCTGTAGGTAAAATGAATATCTCCTAAACCTGTACAGTTTAGGAGATATTCCCCTCGCAATGAGCCGCTAAATGCAGCGGCGCATGCGCAGCGGGGATTCTCGGCTAAAGGCCGGCAGCCGCCGAACCTTGCCGACGCGCGGGAGTGACGACATCATCGCTCCAGCCACTCACAGCACTGGAGCGGCGATACCCGGAAGACACGCCGAGGCAAGATGACATCTCCCTCAGCGTGGACCAGGTAAGTTCCAGACTCCTCGTTCTAAGGTAAGTATTTCATAATGAGCTAGTATGCGGTGCATACTAGCTCATTATGCCTTTTGCCTTACAGGTATGAAAAAAAAAAATACAGCAGCGGGTATGCAACCGCTTTAACTCATTCCTTGTCCCTCCAGCAGTCAGTGCTCTGTTCTTCTCTCTGGTGCTCCAATTTGTGGGCAGGGTATTGAAGTTTTCACTTACAGTGCAGGGCATACTGCTCCTGCATTATATAGTATGTGATGACGTTAGAAAACCTGTGGTGGAAGCCTGCTTAGCCAAGGAATAAGGTGAATAATACAGCTTATTCCTTTACCTTTAGACTTAACATCATTGACCATTTGCAGTGTAGGGTAGGGGGCCCTACTGCAAAAAAATTAGCTGAGTACCATTAAGGAAAATTACCCTCACTCTTCCACAAACACAGGAGGTAATGAAACTTTTTCCAAAATAGTGAAAGTCATTCTTAGACAGTTGACCCCTTTGGGAGAATAATTTTTAATATTACAGTGACAACTCAACATTTGGGATTTCCCCTTACAGTCTAATGATCACTGGGACACATTATTTATATACGTTTTCACATAAGATTCATACAACCTTCATCCAAGATGCATACATTTTTTCAATTAAATAAAAAATGTGTTAATCTTGTGTAGCGGGGTCCCTTTAAGACTCTCAGGACTACCTTGCCCAGAATCCCTTTCGGCATGTTTTCACCTCAGAGACTCATGGGAGGGGTTATAAAAGGAGGAGGCGAGGCTGGGCTCGGCCTCTTTGGAACACGAGACTTCAGTGACTGATCCTCCTGTGCGGATGTGCCGGAGTGCAAGGCCTGAAGCCTGAGGCCTTGCGCAGCACCAAAGAGCCTTCCACCCCTGGGTGGCATCTGACTTTGCTTGTCTACAACCTTGGTTGGATCGGGGACCCGATTGCTGGAGACACTGTGTGTGTGAGGACACAGTCGGTGGAAGTTCCCGGACTGGGATCGCGTCCGGATGGGTGAGAGGGCGTATGCCCAGACCATATACTGTTGTTGCTAATGTGCCTATAGACTGCCGTGGCCCACAAGTTAATTCTGATACTCTCACTGGAGAACCTTATCAGAGCTGAACTCAGAGTTCACATAGCAAAGTGTTTATTTCATCTCTACCTTCCCATTGAATTACAAATGGTATTCTGTTAATGTGCACCACCTTTAAAGACTTGCCGGTGAAGAAAACCAGCATCCCCTATAGACTGAGTTGTAGATATCTGAGCCAGGCCTGGCCAGCTGGTTAGTTCATTTGGTTGCTGCATCACAGGACGCCTAGTTAACGGTCGCCCACGCGGCGCACCTTTACTGTTCATTCTAAATGCATGGTGTGTTGTTGCTGCGGGGCTCTGCAATTTGTTATCTGTGAACTGTTACCACTGTTAACTTTTCTTACCAAAAGCTTAAGTAAATTTGATACCTTCTTCATTATTGTCTTGGTGTCTGGGTTTACTCATACAGTATAAGAAAATATATATTGCTGCCAATACTAACTGTGCCAGTGGGGGGTCGAGTACATTGCTGGGGGTTGGCGGAGCTGTTTTCAGGGCCCAAACTAAACTTGCGGCCTTCTTAGTTGAAGGTATCGCTACACGTGGGGGCTCGTCCGGGATCCTGATACAGCGATTAAACGCCAGAGGTGCCGCCATGGACCCGCAAGGAATAAGAGCGTGGTGCAAAGTGCTAAGACAGACCCAAGCCAGTCAGTGGTCATCAACCTACCAGGGGAGGAATGGTCAATTGAAACGATAGAGGAGTTAATGAAGTCAGTGATCCCAGATCACACACCGTGGGTGATGGGAATAAAGTCAGACCCAGACATCTCATACCAGTATGCACTAGTGGAATACTTGGACGGGATGCCAGAGGCTTGTAAGTGCAGCTGTATACAGACGCCAGATAATATATCCTATAGGTTGGCGCACGCCATTAAGAAGGAGCCATCACCGACGGGATCACCGCAGGCTGCGGCCCGTACCCCACCTGAAAGAGGAGACAGGACGACGCCTCCGATGGCGCCTGCACCTGTCACTGCTATATCACCAGAACTGATAAATGCAATAGGGGATCTGCTGACCAAGTGTCAGAAGACGAGCACGGTCCATGTAGAGACTAGCTACCGGAGACTAAAGACATTCTCAGGGAAGCTCCCTGTCCCTGCAGGGGAAGAAGATTTTGACACCTGGGTGGAGCAGGCATTGCAGGCAGTAGAGGCATGGGAGGTGCCTGAAGCGCAGAAGAGGCAACGAGTGATAGAAAGCCTTAAAGGCGCAGCAGCAGAAGCAGTAAAAAGTTTTCGGTTTGGAAATGCAGATTGCACGGCTCAAGACTGTCTAGCCATGCTGCAGGAAGAGTTTGGTCAATTGGAAAAGGTGACAGAGATAGTCTACCAATTTGAACATACTTTCCAACAACCGAAGGAGAAACTTTCAGAATATGTTAGGAGACTGAACAGGTTGCTGTGTAAGATTGTGTTAAAGAAGGGAATGAAGCCCCAAGATACAGATGCGGCAAGAATGAAACAAGTTTTAAAGGGAGCATTACGCTCGGATCCAGTCTGGCTGCACCTGAAGACCTCGGGAGGAGGAACGCTGCTCACTTATGCTGACTTGATAAAAATCATCAGAGATGAGGAAGCACTGCAACAGGACCAGCAAATGATTAAGGCAAATGTTGTACCCGCACAGGTGCTAGTCAATCCAGTACTGACCCCTGAAAGAGACTCAGAGGTAGACACTCTAAAATCTCAAATGTCCAAGGTGTTAGAGATGTTGACCTCTCTGATAGCAAAAGACACAGAGGGTCTTTTGCTGAGAAGCACCAAGGAAGGAATTATTCCCAATTGCCTCAGCACCCGCATCTTTACAAGAATGGGGAGATATAGTCTGCTTTAACTGTGGAGGAATTGGCCATATTGCAGCTACATGTTCCAGTCCCAAGAAGAAGAAGCTAGACAACCGCAAGCCAGCGGGAAACTCCAGAGGGCCCCGGTGAAGGAGTCAACCGGGTACCCATCACTTTCAGTGAGCTCCAAGCTGAATGCGAAGCAGAAGAAAAGAGGAGATAAAACACCTCAGAGGAAACGTAACATTCCTCAACAGAGATACACCCCAGAAAAGGGGGGCAAGACCCCTGAGAAGGGACACAGCACTCCCCAAAGGGGGTGCACACCTAAGAAGAATAATAGTATCCCTCAGCGGGTCCGTACACCCATTGAAAGGAGGGAAATCAATGCATACCAGGCTCAAGAAAGATTAAAGTCCAAAGGGAATTGGATAAGAGAGAGTCCGAAAGGAAAGGGTCAGAAGAAGGCGACCGCTACCAGGTCATATCTGGAGAAGCTGGTAGGCCCATCTCCTATAGTGCCCATTCAAGTGGAGGGAGTCTACACCAGAGCCATCTTGGATACTGGGGCCCAAGTGACCCTGTTATACCGAGATTTCTACGATAAGCACTTGAGTCACCTGCCCATCCAGAAGATAGAGGGACAAGAGATATGTGGGATTGGAACCCAGAATTTCCCCTACTATGGCTATTTGCCTGTCAAGATGATCTTTGACCCATCTGTGGCTGGAAAAGCCGAAGTGTTTGACACCCTGGCGGTTGTGTGCCCTCGGCCGCCAGGAGCCAACAAGAGTTCCCTTATAATAGGGACGAACACAGACCTGGTCCGAAGACTTCTGACCCCTCTAGTGAAAGAGAAGGGGTCGGCGGCCACCGAGATCCACCCCATGCTGAAGACGGCTTACCAACGGCTGGTCCTAGAGCAGAAGATCCCTGGAGAGGGGATAGGGAAGGTGTGGAGACTTGGAAGAGAAGGGATAGTGTTGCAGCCCGGTGAAGTAACCTGTCTCAGAGCCACTGTGAAGCTTACTTGGGAGCAGCCTGGACCCTTTGTCATGTTGGAGTCTGGCCCAAGGGAAGAGTCCCCCGGCCTGGAAGTGATACCAGAAGTGATTCTGCTGAAGGCCCTGAAGAAGGCCCATTGTAGAGTTCCAGTGAGTGTTAGGAACAATACAGATGGCCCCATGGAAATCCCAGCCAGGATGCTGCTGGGCCAGGTGAGCCCTGCGGCCCCGGTCAACTTGTCAGAAGTAAAGGGGGCGGGCGAAGGAGGAGATGCTTGGGAGAAGCTATCCATGGAAAACCCGAACCTGCCCAGGGCTTGGAAGGAGAGAGCCAAGGCCCAGTTGTCCAGATGGGAGAAGATCTTCTCCAAAGATGAGTTCGATGTGGGGTGTGCAAGGAGTGCCACCCATCGGATTCGCCTCCAAGAAGATAAGCCCTTCAGAGAGAGGGTCAGGCGGGTCCCACTAGCAGATCTGGAGGATCTAAGGGAACAACTTGCAGAACTAAAAAGGACTGGTGTGATACGGGAGTCCAGAAGCCCCTATGCCTCCCCGATAGTGGGGGTCAGGAAGAAGAATGGATCATTGAGGCTCTGTATTGACTACAGGACTCTTAACAGGAGAACCATACCCGACCAATACACCACTCCGAGGATAGAGGATGCCCTACAGAGCTTGTCTGGAGCCAAGTGGTTCAGCGTTATGGATCTCAAGAGTGGGTACTATCAGATCCCTATGCACCCAGAAGACAAGGAGAAGACAGCTTTCATAACCCCAGTGGGATTCTTTGAATTCGACCGGATGCCCCAAGGTCTGTCTGGAGCCCCAGCTACTTTCCAACGTCTCATGGAGAAGACTGTAGGAGACATGAACCTTATTGAAGTCCTTGTATACCTGGACGATGTCATTGTCTTTGGAAGAACCCTGGAGGAACACGTGGGGAGGCTAGAAAAAGTCTTAAGGAGACTCAGTGAGGAGGGACTCAAGCTTTCGCCTGAGAAGTGTCGGTTCTACCAGTCTTCTGTGAACTATCTGGGGCACATAGTGTCTGAAGAAGGGGTGGCCACAGACCCTGAGAAATTGGAGGCAGTCACCTCCTGGCCATGACCCACCACAGTAACAGAACTCAGGTCCTTCTTAGGGTTCTGCTCCTATTACAGGAGGTTTGTGGAAGGATTCACCCGAATTGCTAGACCATTGAATGAACTGCTCAAGACTGAGGGAGAAGAGGACGACTCAGGGCCCAGGAAGCCGGGAGAGTCAGTCAAAGATCAGTGGAACCAGAAATGTGAAGAGGCCTTCCAGGCATTGAAGAAGAGCCTAACCACTGCTCCAGTCTTGGCCTACGCAGATCCAACCAAACCCTATGAACTACACGTAGATGCTAGTCATGATGGTCTGGGAGGAGTACTTTATCAAGAACACAAAGGGCAACTACGGCCTGTTGCCTACGTGAGCAGGAGCCTGACCCCCTCTGAGAAAAACTACCCCACTCACAAGCTGGAGTTCCTGGCCCTTAAGTGGGCGGTAGTAGACAAGCTCAAAGACTACCTGTATGGGGCGGAGTTCACTGTGAAGACCGACAACAACCCCTTGACCTACTTATTCACTACAGCAAAGCTGGACGCCACTGGACACAGGTGGCTGGCCGCACTGTCTGGGTTCAACTTCAGCCTAAAGTACAGGCCAGGGGCTGGGAATCAAGACGCAGACGCTCTGTCCAGGAGATCTCATGCCCCCACCCGTGACATAGAAGATTGGACCCAAGTGGCACCAGACGGGGTGCGGGCCCTTTGTCAAGGAGCTGAATTCCAAGCCAGAGGAGGCTCCAGAGCGGAAGAGATAGGAGTTACCATGGTAGGAGTCCCCAAACAATACTGTGGAGTAACTCAACTGGAGGAAGACCATCTGCCAAAACTGTCCAAAAAGGAGCTAAGGTGTGACCAATTAGAAGACCCCATGGGGAAATTAGTTCTGGAAGCTCTGGAGAATCAGGATCCAAACAGACTTCTGAGTCACTCCTCAAAGGAAGCTCGCCTGTTGAGGAAAGAGTGGGACAGGTTACTGGTGCATCAGGGAGTGGTCTACCGAAGGGGCCCCTCTGATGACCTGGAAGATAAATGGCAATTGTTTCTTCCGGAAAAGCACAGAGAGACTGTTCTGATTGCCCTACATGACAATCATGGCCACTTAGGGGCGGAAAGGACGTTTCAACTTGTCAGGAGTCGGTTCTATTGGCCCTGCATGAGGGTGGAAGTAGAGGAGTACTGCCATTCGTGTGCACGCTGCATCCAGAGGAAGACTTTGCCCCATCAAGCTGCCCCAATGGGCCATCTACAAAGTCAAGGCCCAATGGATCTGGTATGCATTGATTTCCTCTGCCTCAAGCCCGATCTGAGTGGACTAGGAAATGTTCTGGTGATAACCGATCATTTCACCCAGTATGCCCAAGCTTTCCCAACCAAAGACCAGAAGGCTTCCACAGTAGCCAAGGTACTTATGGAGAAGTATTTTGTCCATTATGGGCTGCCCCAGCGACTTCATTCAGATCAGGGAAGGGACTTTGAGAGTCGACTGATCCGGAAACTCCTGGATTCGTTGGGAATCAAGAAGACTCGAACTACACCTTACCACCCACAGGGGGATGCTCAGCCGGAGAGGTTTAACCGAACCTTGCTCAACATGTTGGGGACTCTGGAGAGTGAGAAGAAACAACATTGGAGCAAACACATAGCAGCCATAGTACATGCTTACAACTGCACCACCAGTGATGCTACGGGCTACTCCCCATACCGACTTATGTTTGGGAGAGAAGCGAGACTACCTGTAGACTTGGCCTTTGGCACCTCTTTAGACCATTCCTCAGCCACATCCCACAAAGGATATGTGCACAGGCTCAGACACAGCCTGAAAGTAGCTTATGAACAAGCTCAAGTGGCCTCCGATCAAAGGGGAGCTCGAAACAAAAGAAACTTTGACTTGAAGGTCCGGGTACAAGACCTGCAGCCCGGGGATCGAGTACTGCTACGCAATCTGGGTGTCCCTGGAAAACACAAACTTGCAGACAGATGGAGATCTGAACCCTATGTCATCTGTAGGAAGTTGCCGGGCCTACCTGTCTACAGGTTGAAGCCAGAAGGAAAGGTAGGCCCACTGAAGACGTGGCATCGGAACCACCTGCTTCCACTTGCTGAAGCAGTCAGGATACCTCCAGTGAGAGACTCCCCTGAACCAGTTTCTATTCTGGATACCCCCAGGCCAAACACCCGGTCCCAGACCTCTCGGACTGAAGATGTTAAAGCTTCTGAACCCAGTGGAGATGAGGAGGGAGAGCTTGACTGGCTGTGGCCTTCCCCAACTCAAGGGACTTCTGCTATAGATCTTCCAACTGCTGAGGACACTATAGATACACAACTGAATGCAGAAGCCGTTGAATTCATCCCCTATAGCCCTTCATTTGATTACTGGGAAGATGCCCTTGATGTTTCCCCTGAACCAGGACCCTAGAGACTCTATGTACCCCTCAGCTCCTGAAGCAGATGTTACAGAGCCTGATGTGTTGCCTGAGCCTGTTACAGAAGAAGAGCATGTGGCGCCAGAGCCAGAAACCCCAAGGGAACAAAGGGCCTGCAGTCATAAGGCCTCCCAGAAAGTTGACCTACCCACAAATGGGGAAAAGCTCAGAAGATTCTGTGATCACCGCTAGGAGGAGTGTAGAGAATCCGGACCCCTCCACTGCACATTTGGTAGAGGGCAACCCCCACTCACTCTCTGGCACAGTTAGGCAGGTCACTCAGGATAGTATGACCTGTGGTAAAGGGAATCCAACCCCTCGGTTTTGGTGGGAATTCCCTATGCCAACCTCTTATGCAATGTTGTCTGGGGTTGTACGCAGTGTATGCTAAGGTTTCTTTGGGGACCAAAGAATTTAAGTGGGGGGAGTGTGTAGCGGGGTCCCTTTAAGACTCTCGGGACTACCTTGCCCAGAATCACTTTCGGCATGTTTTCACCTCAGAGACTCATGGGAGGGGTTATAAAAGGAGGAGGCGAGGCTGGGCTCGGCCTCTTTGGGACACGAGACTTCAGTGACTGATCCTCCTGTGCGGATGTGCCGGAGTGCAAGGCCTGATGCCTGAGGCCTTGCGTAGCACCAAAGAGCCTTCCACACCCTGCGAGCCTGGGTGGCATCTGACTTTGCTTGTCTACAACCTTGGTTGGATCAGGGACCCGATCGCTGGAGACACTGTGTGTGTGAGGACACAGTCGGTGGAAGTTCCCAACTGGGATCGGGTCCGGATGGGTGAGAGGGCGTATGCCCAGACCATATACTGTTGTTGCTAATGTGCCTATAGACTGCCGTGGCCCACAAGTTATTTCTGATACTCTCACTGGAGAAACTTTTAGAGCTGAACTCAGAGTTCACATAGCAAAGTGTTTATTTCATCTCTACCTTCCCATTGGATTACAAATGGTATTCTGTTAATGTGCACCACCTTTAAAGACTTGCCGGTGAAGAAAACCATCATCCCCTATAGACTGAGTTGTAGATATCTGAGCCAGGCCTGGCCAGCTGGTTAGTTCATTTGGTTGCTGCGTCACAGGACGCCTAGTTAACGGTCGCCCACGCGGCGCACCTTTACTGTTCATTCTAAATGCATGGTGTGTTGTTGCTGCGGGGCTCTGCAATTTGTTATCTGTGAACTGTTACCACTGTTAACCTTTCTTACCAAAAGCTTAAGTAAATTTGATACCTTCTTCATTATTGTCTTGGTGTCTGGGTTTACTCATACAGTATAAGAAAATATATATTGCTGCCAATACAAACTGTGCCAGTGGGGGTTCGAGTACATTGCCGGGGGTTGGCGGAGCTGTTTTCAGGGCCCAAACTAAACTTGCAGCCTTCTTAGTTGAAGGTATCGCTACACTTGGGTAAAAGTTTTGTAAAAGTTTTGTGAACCTTGAGTAAATACGTTTATAAATAATCCCTATGGTATTGTTGAATCGCCCCATAAAAGCCATGAACAGTTCTCAACCCTAAAAAAAGGTTTTAGAGAGGCTTTAACAATAATATTATAATCAGCCCTCAAAATTTCCACTTGCATTAGGTGAGTGGAAATAAGCTGAGAGTGACTGTGGAGCAGGTGCAGACTGGGCCGGGGGGGGGGGGGGGCAGGAAGGCAATTGCCCTCCGGCCGCTCTAATGCCATATAAAAAAGGCTGCACTACTCCTGCCAGAAGCGATCAGCCAGGAAACTGTCGGGAGGAGAGTTGGCCGGATAACACACTGATAGGCTGCATTAATGGGCACTGACGAGGCTGCACTGATGGGCACTTATAGGCTGCACTGATAGGCACTGATAGGCTGCACTGATAAGCAATGATAAGGCTGCACTGATGGGCTCTGATAAGGCTGAACTGATGCCCACTGATGAGGCAGCACTGATGGCCACTGATGAGGCTGCATTAATAAAGCAGCACTGATATGCTGCACTGATGGGCACTGATACTGTATGCTGCCCTGATGGGCACTGATATGCTGCACTGATGGGGCTGCACTGATGGGCACTGATAGGCTGCATTGATGGGCACTGATGAGGCTGCACTGATGGCCACCGATGAGGCTGCACTGATGGCCAACGATGAGGCGGAACTAATGGGCACTAATACTGATGAGGCGGCACTAATGGGCACTAATAAGCTGCAATGATGGGCACAGATGAGGCTGCACTGATCAGGTGGCAATGATATGCTCCACTGCAAGTGGTTAACAACATCAATATTAACATATTTAATTGAGCTGACTGTGATAAATAAAATATGGATAAAATATGATTGCACTGATGGGCCTTGATATGCTGCACTGATGGGCACTGATGGGCACTGATGGTCTGCACTGATCATCAGGGCACTATCAGTGTAAATGTTCCCTGATCATAGGCTTTCCTTTCCTGACACAGTGACCGCACTGAGGAAAAGAAATGCCAGCAGGCGGGGTTGAACGTGAGCAAATTCTCCTCCCAGCCTTTGCCCCTTGTTATTCTCTTAACAGGGCCTGGCATACAACAGATCAATGAAATATGTTAATATTGATGTTGTTAACCACTTGCCGACCGCTTCATGAACATTCACAGGTACGTCGGCAGAATGGCTACTGTGGGCAAAGCAACGTACCTGTACGTTGCTTTGAAAATCCCGCCGTGCGGGCGCACGCACACGACCGCCACAAACTCTGTGATCGTGCCCGTGGGACCTGTGGACTCGATGTCCGCCGGTGTCCCGCGATAGTGTCACGGAGCTGCAGAACAGGGCATTTCCCTGTTCTGCCTTGTGACAGGACAATGATCTACTGCTCCCTGTCATTGGAAGCAGTGATCAATGTCGTTTCACTGGTAGCCCAGCCCCCACACAGTTAGAATCACTCCCTAGGAGACACTTAACCCCTTCCTCACCCCTAGTGGTTAACCCCTTCCCTGCCAGTGTCATTTACCCAGTAATCAGTGCATTTTTATAGCACTGATCGCTGTATAAATGACAATGGTCCCAAAATAGCGTCAAAAGTGTCTGACGTGTCCGCCATAATGTTGCAGTCACGATCGCCGCCATTACTAGTAAAAAAAAAAAATATTAATAAAAATGCCATAAAACTATCCCCTATTTTGTAGATGCTATAACTTTTGTGCAAACCAATCAATATACGCTTATTGCGATTTTTTTTTACCAAAAATATGTAGAAGAATACATATCAGCCTAAACTGAGAAAGAATTTTGTTTTTTAATATATGTAGCGGGTATATACATTTAGGGGCAGCATCTGGGTGGTAGCATGACCCAGATGCACTGATTGTTAGAGTATGCTATTTATTTGTGTGAAGATATCAGTGGTGTCAGTTCCCTGCGGCCCAGTGGGTGGTGCTGTCGCCATGGGCCGGGGTTGAACAACCACTGCAGTGCCGTACCCTTTGTGACCTCTCGCAGCAGTTGTACGGCGGGGCGGGGAACCCGCTGTGCTTGCTGGGAGAGGGTATAAAGGGGGCGGACATCTTGCGAACGAGGTCGAAGTACCAGGTACCTTCAGCCTGTGGGCTGCTGTCTGCGGTCGGTGTCCAGGCGCCCTTGGCCTGGACACGTGGAGTTCGAGTTCCACCCCAAACACCTTAAGTCTGGGGTGAGGTACTTTACAGAAGGCCTGGGGCCCAGTACCTTCAACTGGGTCCCGCGAGGGATGGAACATACCTAATGTGCCCCAGGTACGGGTGCCTGAATCCAGGGCATAAGGGACTGGAGATGTGTCCCTCCCGAAGACCCGGTGCAGCATACTGCCGGTGACGGGTGGGCCTCTGGAGACCGTCCGGATGGATGTCTTCCCTGACAAGGGCCATTCTCTCAAGGAAGGTAGTACACGTGCTTATGGTCGGTGGCAGTGACCCAACTAAAGCCAGGTCGGTGGCAGAGACCTACACTCAGGTCTGTGGCAGAGGCCTGAACGTTCACCAAGGTTTGTGGCAGGAATCAAATTCACAATCGGTGGCAGCGATTGTGCGCCAAGCCTATTTGCACTGTATGGAATAGGAGAGAGCTTGTGCCTGGACCTACTCGTACCCACACCCTGTCTGTTTGTGTCAATTCCAACCGGTACTGTTCATTGCTACCAGATAAATAAATAAGTGTTGGACTGTTCATGGTGTGGAACTCTATTACTGGCAGCAAAGTGCTCCGTCTCTAGTGGTGGCCAATCAACCTCCACAGGAGAAGCAGAGGCTCCATATGGAACGCAGACCCGAAGGTAAACTTGAACTTAGCTCAAACCTCACACACACATGAGGTGAGAGCTGGTATTAGTGTTCCTCACCCTCCTCCCTCAAACCCCTAGACAAGCCAGCCATATTATATCAAGGGAGTAGGGGGTGAGGCCGCTATATATATTTTTGGGGGATATTTCTTATAACAAAAAGTAAAAAATATTGCTTTTTTTTTCGAAATTGTCGCTATTTTTTTGTTTATAGCGCAAAAAAAAAAAAAAACACAGAGGTGATCAAATACCATCAAAAGAAAGCTCTATTTGTGGAAAAAAAAGGACGTCAATTTTGTTTGGGTACAGTGTCACATGACTGCGCAATTGTCAGGTAAAGCGACGCAGTGCCGAATCGCAAAAAGTGCTCTGGTCAGGCAGGGGGTAAATTCTTCCGGGGCTGAAGTGGTTAATATTTATTTTTGAAACTTAATTCTGCATAAAACTTTTAACAGTGTAATTTCATGAGATCATTTATGAGGGCGTCTTTAGGGGTGGAATTAGGGGCGGGGCATAGTAGGGGTTGGGTGGGGCAACTGGTGGCGAGTAACTCTTAAAGCCTCTCGAGTAGCTAAGGACTTGAAATTTTGAGCCCTGTTATAATTATAGAAATGGTGGATCCTCCCACTTACCACTTATTTTAAAGATTTGAAAAGGTGCAGTAAAGTGGCGTAAATCTCTAAATATAGACTAAAGGTCTAAAAATCTATTAAAGAAAAGCTGAGAAACATCCAAATTAGCTTGTTAAAATCTCTAAATAATGTGTACCAGATGACCTGAGGGGGAATTTTGTTTTCTTAATGAGAGTTTCATTTGAAAGGCATCAATTATAAAACCAGATGAATTTATTATAAAAACAGAAACAGAAACATTTCACCTTTATTGAAATTCACTGTGTTGTAATTACCATTTTAAACGTTAACGAGAAAAAGTTATACAGTAACACATATGTTAAAATAGTAATTTAACAAAATGAAATATTTCCCAATGAAAATGATCAGATGCTCTAATGAATGTCATTACATTTAATTCACTGACATAAAACATATTTTTTTTTAAGTCTTAAAGTTGGGCTGCCCTTTAAAAACCTTACCCGTGGTGTATGGCGTATAAATAAATTGATAAATAGCCTCCTTCACTTGTCTCATTTACCATCTGGCTCCAAGGCAATTAGGCTTATTAAGGTAAAAATAAGGATGTTGTTATGCAAATTGGCACTACCCCTTTAACCACCCACAGACATTGAAAACTAGGGAAAAGAAATTCTGCCCTGAAAAACATTACAATCTATGTACAGTATATAAAATATTTGTGCATTTTTAATT
The DNA here is from genome assembly GCA_029206835.1 of Rana muscosa. NCBI lineage: Eukaryota > Metazoa > Chordata > Amphibia > Anura > Ranidae > Rana > Rana muscosa. The sequence goes on from CM055122.1 coordinate 866,417,113, forward strand.
TACAATGGCCTTAAAAAGAGATCCTTTATGTTTTACTCTTTTATTTAGCATCACCACATCCTTGAGGTATACCTGAGGTCCCCAGTGGTTTTAGATATAGCCTTCTTCTAAAGTCTTCTTAACGTCTGTCCAGTCTTAAACAGGATCTCTTCCAAAGAGGTATGGATTTGATTGCTTGATGCTCCCATAGGGAGGCCTTCTTGTGCCCTGCTGGCAACAGCTGATGTTGCAGTCAGGTGACTGCAACGAAGTATCAGACTGACAGACAAATAAGAATATATATATATATATATATACATTATTTTAAAGGACAAGACAGAGCCCTTTCTAATTAGAAAGTCTATGTGTATATACAGTATAGGCAAATTTTCATATTCTTCATATTCCACTCTACGCAATCACTGGGTAAGAAATCATTTACAGGTCTTTTTAATACAAATTGGCAATAAGGTATAGCTAATGGTGAATTTTGGTTTCTAAGCATTCGGGAGCCCTTGCAAGTTCCAGCTGTAGACACAATCTGAGACATTGCCCTTTTGAGGTTTTAAACAAGGTAATGGGACAGGTATGGAGTTAGTAAAATTCATTTTTGCAACCTAGTATCAATATGTATATTTCCTTTAAAATTGAGTCCAATGATTGTTGTCAAATATTCACTGCAGTCCCAAACAGCTCCCCTGGCTGATGCATTATTTATATACTGAACCATAGGGTGATATATTACAGCATAACAAATTAAGTCATTATTAAAATGAACGTATAGCATTGTAATGTGTTCTACATACTGGAAACTGAGTTGTATTGGTTCGTTCATACAATTTATTACTTCATTGTATTGCTCCTGAAGAAGAAGACCATTCCTTCCTGAAACATGTAAAATGGGCTCCAGGATACATCATTATGTGATCAGTCTAAGGCCACTAACAAGTTATTTTATAACTGTGGATTAAGCATTGTGACTACATAGCTTGATATAGATAAGTGGGTCACAATGGGCCACATGACAGTAACATGAGTATTTCAATGTAAGTATAGGAAGAGCTTTGTAGTTGGTTAGATTTGGGGCCAAGAGCACAAGTTCCTACCTCCACCCCTGTCCTGCTATAACACTGTCCCTCCTGCTGAGGCCAAACCCTCCAGCATCCTGTGCCTCACTCTGTTCCAGAGACCTCCACATGACATTTCCCTGCCGTTAACTAACCTTTGTATTCACACATAAAATAAACTTGTGCTTTACTAATGAAATTCAGGACATGGCATAACAGTCACATCACATCAACATACATTCCAGAGTCACTCAACATTACATAGTCAATCAAATTTTGTGAACGCTCCACAGTAGTCATATGTGAAAACAAATGCAGCACCTTTAGCAGCTCCCTTGAACAGTCTATTTCCACCTAGGGTCATTAGTACTCACAGGACTGTGCTCTCTGTAGCCACCTTCTCCTTAAATACACCTCTCCTGGGACCCTCCAGGGAAGCATCCTCAATCATGGAGCTCTTGGCCTGGCCTAAAGGTATTTTGCAATGTGCCCTAGCCCCCATCTCCACAAGGGACAAAAAGTCTACAGCCAACTCTTCCTGTGTGCAGGTCTACACCTCCCGGCCTCCTGCCCTATCCAGGGCCCACACATGCTGGTTACATCTGCAAAGGTGTGGGGTGTTTAGCTCCCATGCTCCAAGTATGTGTGTGCCTCTACCTACCTGACTTATTTATGGGTGCTGACTCACCCATGACATCACTAAAGGGAGGACTTCTCTAAAAGGGGAGCTATCAGTTACTTGTAACGTTTCCATTTACCATACTATTTTAGGACAGAGCCACCTAGTGGCAGACTAGCTAACTGCAGCTGCTTACATATATGCTGGGCCACTTGATGTGTAAAGTAAACTTGTTTTTAGGAATTTGTGCACATTGTAGGGCTTTTTTATTTAAAAATATGTTTGGTTTAAAAAAAGAAAATGAAATTATGTTCGGATGTCGAAGAATATGGTAAACTGAAAGTCCCCTTAATTATTTTGGGGTTTGTATACAAAGTGTAACAAAAAGGCAAGCAGATGATTTTGGTCTCATAGAAGCTGAAGTCATGTAGACCCCAAAAAGATATAGCAGTCTCTTACCAGATGGGTGAGCTTCAACCACTGTAATGTGAAGGAGGAAAAATATCTGATGCTAATATATTTTAAGTAGATAACTCCTTTAATTCTTTGTACTCCTCATATGCTGTTCTCGGTACTACTGATTGCTGTTCTTGAAGTCATCTGTCTTCTATTTCTACAGAATTTCCAAATATTTTTTACCTTAACATTTTCCTGGCAGAATATTAGAACATTTTATTCTCATTTCTTTGTTGTATGACATATAAAAATAGAAAACACAAAAAAGGTATTTTATTCATTTCACTGATCCCTTTTTTGTGCAATATCCTATATGAATTCCGCTATGTAAAAGAGATTTAAATCAAATCAATCTTTTTTTATGATAAACATATCATATTTCAAGGGACTCTAATATTTCTTTAATGTGTCACAGCTTTTTGCATTAGACAGAACCATGCACGAAATTCCTCTTCTAATACGCATAAATGCTTATAATCACTTTTGTTTTAATAACTCCAGTGGAAGCCTCATACTGTGTAAGCTTCTACATTGTATAGGTTACGTCATTGAAGCTAAAGTAAGATCCCGCCTCAACAGAGATGACTAAGAGAGTGATTGAGTTGGCTGAGGTAGTAAGATTCTTGCCTTATACATCAACACTCCTCCAATCTGCTATTTTAAATTTACCCAGTATGAAAAGACTGTGCAGACTATCCTTTAAGGTTCATAGGTAGAATGCAGACTTTAGCAATTGGTGGATACAAATAGTGGATAGTTACTTTTATTTCTTAAAGGCTAACTCCACCTTTTGCTTCACATTATGAGTTGCACCCATATTTAGGATGTAACATGATAATAATGGGATATCCCCATGCCGGAATCGCCCATCACCTGACAGCATGTAGGGGTTCTTCTCCCCCACAGTAGCTGTGACTTTTGAATTTTGCTCCACCCACACAGCCTCATCATTTATTCACAGAAGAGATCTATGGAGGTATGAACTATAAACCAGGCAGACAAACTTGTAATTCTCAATGGAACACAAGTATGGTAACCACCGCACTCATAGGTCATTGACACTTCCTCCAGCTCTCTAACTGAAAGTCCATACTTTGAAACATAGGGCTGAATCAAGAGTCTGCAAGAGCCTGGCACTGTACCCGAACATTACTGGTCGCAGTTACAATGCTTTGCAGGATCATTTGCAAACAAAAAAATTAAATGCACATTTTTTAATATAAATATCAGTGCATTTTTTATTTTTTGTAAAAGGTAGACTTAACATATAAATCACAGAGGTGGTAAATGATGTTTAGTCTTACGTTTCGTCCCTGCGGCTTTTGGATGGTAAAAAGGGGTCACATTTACTGCATGCAATAACATAGTCACGTGACTCATTTGCCAATTATTGCATGCAGTGAATTAAGTCCAATTCATAAAAAGTAAAAAAAAAGATTATGCGTTTTTTTCAGCAAAAAGAAAAATGTGCTGGTAAATATTTAAAAAGCCCTTAAAGCAGAGTTTCACTCAAAAGTGAAACTTCCGCTTCTCCTCTCCCCTTCTGGTTCCACATTTTCCACCTTTCAGGGGGAGGGGGAAATGGGTACCTGTTTTTGACAGGTGTCATTCCCCACTTCTCTGAAGTTTGGCCCCCTCCTCATTCCCCTGCTGCCGGACCAATTAGAAAGCGCAGTGTGCGTCACGATTGCGCAGTATGGAACCGGCTGTGAAGCTGAAGGGCTTCACTGCCAGGTTCCCTTAGCAGGAATGGCGGGGGTTGCACCCGACAGCCGATCTCCGAAGCACAAAGGGCCTCATCCCCACAACCCTGGCAGGTGGTCGTGGGGGTCTGTGGGCAGGGGGCTTATTGGAATTTGGAAGCCCCCTTCAAGAAGGAGGTCCTCAAATTCCGCCCCCCCTATGTGAATGAGTATGAGGTGCATAGTTCCCCTAGTCATTCACCAAATACGTGTCAAAAAGTAATAAAAACACAGTCAGTTTTTGACAATGCCTTTATTAAAAAACAAAAAACAGTGTCCCCCAATGTAAATCCATCATCAATAACGCTGCCCGCCATGCCCGAAAAATAAAATAAAACGCTTCCGCCATCCATGAAGGCTGACCGCCTTCATGGATGAGATGTGTTTCCTGTAAACACACCACCGCAGAGCAGTACAGTTTAAGAGCTGAAAAAAGTGCCTGACGTTTCACTCCATCCCCCAGTCCCCGCACATTCCAGGAGAGCAGATTATACTCAGCCGCCATTAGATCTATGCAGTATGAGGAGCATGCTTACTAGACCAGGCCGGGAAGGCCCTTGATATTCACAACTAATTTACCTCAAGCGCTATTTTCCCACATTTTTTTGGCCATTGTTTAACTCTTAGTGAATTGACCCAATAGTCCTGTCCTATTTAATCTATTTGTAAGTGATCTAACAATAAGTTTTAACAAATAAAGGCACTTGAAACACATTGAACATGCAGGCAAGGTCTCATGCAGTGACATCACAAGTGTACAGAAAGGCATGAATTGACCCATTAAGAAAACAGGCAGTGGGTTAATAGGTATGCAAAAGCCGCAAAGTGACAAGACCAGGATCCCTATGCATGTAAAACCACTTTGACCTGAGTGGAACACCAAGTAAACTAAAAAGTAAAGATGAGGGTCAGAATAATGAAGGTATCCAAATAAGTGAATCAAGAGGTGCAAGAGTGGGGAAGGGGTTGTGGGAGGGTGTTCCAGGGGGTTAACCTGTGACTGGTCTCCATAGGGATGGGAGGTGATAGGGCTAAGACTGAACCCTTTAGGGGAGCAACAGAGAGTTGTCGGAATGTGGGGTAAGTAGTGGGCTACCAAGATATGTCTTTCTAACGATGACAGAAAGATGTGTGATAGGGTTGATACTTCTGGGAGTATTTGTAACATTGAACATGAATTGGCGTTGCTATAAGATTGGTCAAAGCAGTGGGAACTGCAGTTCAAGGTTTCCAAATGCAAAATAAGACACTTGGCTAAAAATAATCCTATTATACGAGGGGGTCTTCAAAAAGTTTCTGAGCTTTTATGTATATTTTCGTTGGAAACAGTGAGTCCGGGAGGAGTAGTAATTGGTTGTGTCTGTTGGTTGTGTCTGAGAGTGTCATGTGACTAGTCTGTCTGGTAAGTCAGCTGACCTTGCAGTTTAGAATAAGTTCCGCTTTAAGGCATGTCAGGAATGTAACTGTCATATTTGCTTGTGCTCTCGACCAATCTGTCAAACCATCAAATGGATGGTGCTATACCTGATCACATGTGCAGCCACATGGCAATTGCAGATCAAACACAGACTAAGATGACAGCTTCCTTGGCTGAAAAGGACAGAAGGGTTTAGTTTTGCTTTAAGTGAATTTAAAGTGGTGTTCCGGCCGAAATTACACTTTAAAAAAAAAAATACCCCTATAATACACAAGCTTAATGTACTCTAGTAAAGTTAGTCGGTAAACTAAGGTCTGTTTTGTTAGGTTATTACAGCATTTTAAAAGTTTATAAACTAGCATTAGACCATCTTAAGTGTGGGCATCTGAAGCCAGACTGTATTACTTCCTGGATTTCAGCTTTGCAGTAGACAGTAGAGGAGAGGAGTATATAGACATCAGAGAATAGTATATAGACAGTAGAGGAGAGGAGTATATAGAGGAGAGGAGTATATAGACAGTAGACTTGTGCACAACGGAAAAATTCGTTCCGTTTCGGTTCGTTTCTTTCCGGTCCTGTTGATTCGTAATCATTCGTAATTTTGCTAGACGGGATTTTTCGTGTTCGGACTCATTCGTATTTTTGCAAGCGACATTTTTCGTTGAATTTTTTGTTGCTTTATAATTCGTACTTTCGGTAGAGTACGTTGTTTTTCGTTGATTCTGGACACAACTCCTACTTTCGTAACTTTTTTTGGGTTCGTTGATTCGTAATTTTCCGTGTCTCTCTCACAACGACGCTGCCTATTATGCCTAATGTGCTTCGAATGGATTTGTACTTTTCTAAATACATAGCGGTTATTTGTAACGATTCGAAATCTCGTATTTTACTTTCGTTTTTTACATGCGGCTATAGGCTCCGCCCCTGTACACCATTTTGAGAGGGTTCAGCACGGTGAGGGAGAAGCAGAGAGCAGAGCAGAGTGAGTGTTATTGTGCTTCGAATGGATTTGAAATCTCGTATTTTACTTTCGTTTTTTCATGCGGCTATAGCCTCCGCCCCTGTACACCATTTTGAGAGGGAGTTCAGCATGGTGAGGGAGAAGCAGAGAGCAGAGTGAGTGTTATTGTGCTTCGAATGGATTCGTACATTCGTAACTTTTTTCATAACGAATTATGCCGAAGACCTTCGGGCATTCGCTATTTTGCGGTATAATTTATTTCGGATTCTGTTTTATTCGTAATTGCTCTGTTCGGAAATTCGAATGCTTCCGAATGTCCGAAAGTTGCTAAATTCGGACGAATTTTGATTCGTTACGAAACGAATTGCACAAGCCTAATAGACAGTAGAGGACACAGACATGTAATCAGTGTACAGTCCGCCATAATAATAATAACATTGATAATAATGGTGTCCGCTCTTGGTAACAGTGCAATAGATCAGTGACCTCCCCGGCTGGGACATGTAGTCCCCCTCCTCCCTCAGTGTGACTCTACAGGTGGCCCAGCTACAAGTAAGTGATGGTGGCTGGCCTAACAGACAGGAGTCGGCGCCTTACCCTCGTCCTCTCTGGGCGGTCAGGGAGGCAAACAGCCCCCGGTAGGGGACACCGGCTCCCCCCGGGAGGTGACACAGCGCCGCACGGCTCCTATTAATCAGTGCCGCACGGCTCCTATTACCGGGGAGCGGTGCGGACACGGCAATGTATGTTTTATACTGGGTTGATGGATCGTTCACTCTGGACTGGGTGTAGCCGGGGAGGAGCTGGGGGCGGAACAACGATTCTCACAAGTCCCGCCCTCTAACAATAACAAAAACCCCAGAAAGAACGAGTTGTGTGGTCAATGAGAGGGCAGAGTCGGGTCACAGCTCCGTCCGCTCACGCTCACCTGGGCTCTGTGTACAGCAGGAGAAGCCAGGCACAAACTTTACCGGCGCCCGCTGGCCGGCTCCATGGTAACAGGGAGGAATTAATCCGCCCTGTTACTGGGTGTCATGACGTGACTGGCCAATTAGGAAAACGGGAGGGCGTGGCTTAGCGCAATCTGTGCTACGGCCCGACTATTGCCTTCTGGGATTCATGACAAAGATCTCCCAAGAGGCATAGCGAACGTGGGATGACGCACTCAGGCCTCACGCCGCGGCCGGAGGAGAAGCAGATCATAATAAAACTGTGAGTTTTCTAAAAAATATATATATATATATATGCCAAATGTGTTTAAGGGGACAGAGAAGCAGGGGATGAAGAGGACTTGAAAAAAAGAGTGGAACTCCACTTTAAACATGTTTGAGATCAACACAGGTAAAAAAAAAACTAAACAAGGTGCAGACTTGATGGACCACTTGGTCTTTTTCTGCCACACTTTTATATTTCTATGACTATCAAGTTGTCTTTATTCTTAAAGGTGAAGAATGGTTACCTGTAATGTTACCTGTAATGTTTTGCTCTTACAGGCGGTTAAATGATAATTGTCTCTGTGGTTCAATTTCTACAGTATTTGGTTTCCTAAATGTAATGTTTGGTATCCACAAATAAATGTCTTAAAAGTGTGGCGTGCATTTGTATTCAGCCCCCTATACTCTGATACCCCTAACTAAAATCTAGTGGAACCAATTGCCTTCAGAAGTCACCAAATTAGTAAATAGAGTCCACCTGTGTGCAATTTATTCTCAGTATAAATACAGCTGTTCTGTGAAGCCTTCAGAGGTTTGTTTTAGAAACCTTAGTGAACAAACAGCATCATGAAGGCCAAGGAACACACTAGACAGGTCAGGGATAAAGTTGTGGAGAAGTTTAAAGCAGGGTTAGAATATAAAAAAAAATATCTCAAGCTTTGAACATTTCACAGAATAATGTTCAATCCATTATCCAAAAATGGAAAGAGTATGGCACAACTGCAAACCTACCAAGACATGGCCGTCCATCTAAACTAACAGGCCGGGCAAGGAGAGCATTAATCAGAGAACCAGCCAAGAGGCCATGGTAACTCTGGAGTAGTGATGAGCCGAACACCCCCGGGTTCGGTTCGCACCAGAACCCGCGAACGGACCGGAAGTTCGAACGAACATTAGAACCCTATTAAATACAATGGATGCGAACGTTCGAATTCTAAAGTGCTAATTATAACAACTATTATGCATGTTATTGTCCTAAAAAGGGTTTGGGAACCCGGGTTCTGCACCAGGGGACATGTATCAATGCAAAAAGAAGTTTTAAAAACGGTCGTTTTTCGGGAGCAGTCATTTTAATGATGCATAAAGTGAAAAAAAAAAGTCAAATATTCCTTTAAATATCGTACCTGGGGGGTGTCTAAAGTATGCCTGTGAAGTGCCACGTGTTTCCCGTGTTTAGAACTGTCCCTGCACAAAATGACACTTCTAAAGGAAAAAAAAGCCATTTAAAACTGCTTGCGGCTTTAATGTAATGTCTGGTCCCGGTAATATGGATGAAATTCTTTAAGAAAAATGGCATAGCTACCCCATGACCCCCCCCCCCCCCTACCCCAGCCCATTACCAGCCCCTTTGGGTCTTGTATGGATATTAAGGGGAACCCCGCACATAAAATAAAAAAGGCCCTATATACTCTGAACAGCCGTATACAGGCGGTGCATACAAGACAGGGACTGTAGGTTTGTTCTTATGTAGAATCTGTTTGTAATTTTGAACAGGTACATTGTTGAAGTGTAGCTCCAGCCCAAAAATCTATTTTTAAACTTTTTGGAAAACATAGGTAAGGGTTATCACCCCTGTAACATTTGTTTTGCTGTCTGTGCCCCTGTTCAGAACATTTCACCTCACTTTCCGTCCCAATGACAACTGTTTTTGAAATGTGGTGTTTTTCTTGAAACAAGGATTGCTGATAAAGCATCAGTACAGAGGAGACACCTTTCTCCCATATTTATTCTTACAGGAGAGAATTTTCCTTCCTAGTGGTAGATTTCCTCTCACTTCCTGTTGTCTTCTTGCGTTTGCAAGTAGGAGTCGTTTGTAAGTTGGATGTTTGAAAGTAGGGACCTGCCGTATATACTCTGCAGAAATAGGCCCCTTAGTTGTTGGTGTTGGCACAACACTGTAAGCACTCACAGTTACTCTTGGTTGGTGCTGGAACGCCCTGCTGTCAACTATTATATCAGGAATTTTAATTACATATAATTGTTGAACAGTGGTAGTAAAAATTGGGCCTTTGATGGTGGTGCTGGTGCCACAACACTGTAAGCCCTGACAGTTACTCTTGGTGGGTGCAGCAATGGGCCCTGCTGTGAATTATTAGATCAAGAATTGTAATTACATGCCCCTGTTGAACAGGGGCTGAAAAATTGGGCCTTAGGCACTGGTGGCACAACACTGCAACCCCTCACAGATACTGTACTTGGAGCACAGCAATGAGCCCTGTTGCAAAGTATTGCTTCAAAAATTGTAATGACACGCCCCTGTTAAACAGGGGCTGAAAAATTGGGCCTTAGGCACTGGTGGCACAACACTGCAACTCCTCACAGATACTGTACTTGGAGCACAGCAATGAGCCCTGTTGCAAAGTATTGCTTCAAAAATTGTAATTACACGCCCCTGTTAAACAGGGGCTGAAAAATTGGGCGTTAGGCACTGGTGGCGGCACCCATAAACAAAAATGATCTTCCAAGCTATCATCATCAATCGTATCATTGAGGACTCGGAGGAGGAGGATAGCCAGTCAACATAACAGCACAGGCACTCAGCATCAGCATCAGTCTTGAAGGGATGTGACATTTTAAAATCAATTAGTCTGTTATATCAGCATCAGGTGTGTGGTAGCTGGTGGTGATCCAAGACTGGTTCATCTTGATGAAAGTCAGTCGATCAACCGAGTCGGTGGACAGGCGCACCCTGTGATCCGTGACAAATCCTCCAGCAGCACTGAATGTGCGTTCCGAAAGAACGCTGGATGCAGGACAGGCCAGTAGCTCAATTGCATACTGTGCAAGCTCTGGCCAGTGATCCATCCTCAAGACCCAGTAAGCCAGAGGATTTTCGGTGGGGAAGGTGTCCAAGTCTGACCTTGCCCCTAGATATTCCTGCACCATGTTTATCAGACGCTGGCGATGGTTGCTGGAACCAATCATACTTTGGGGCTGCGGACTAAAGAATTGTCTGAACGCATCGGTCAGACGGCCACCTTCCCCACCGCTCCTTCTTTGACTGGCCGAAGCCTCAGCAACTCGTTGTCCAGGACCAGGAGTTTGCAACCTCCCAGTCTCTGGGAACGCGTTGCACAGACCTTTCTGCAAGGCCTCCCGGAGTTGTCTCATCCTCTGCTCCCTCTGCGACGGTAACATAAGGTCCGCAACCTTACCCTTGTACCGTGGATCAAGGAGAGTGGCCAGCCAGTAATGGTCCCTCTCCTTGATCCGAAGAATACGAGGATCCTTCCGCAGACTTTGCAGGATCAGGGAGGCCATGCAGCGTAGGTTTGCTGAGGCATTCGCTCCGGAGTCCTCTGGGTCACTAAGGACGACATGATCCGCAGCCACCTCCTCCCAGCCACGTACAAGTCCACTGGTTTCTTGGGACTGTAAATCATCCCTAAAAGACTGCTGCTGATGATGCTGAGTGCCAGCCTCCACCTCCATGCTGACACAATCCTCCTCCTCCTCCTCCTCCTCCTCCTCTTCCTGTGCGATGGGTGGGACAGAAGGAACACTGTCTGGGTAAAGGGGGCCTTGAGAGGCAAGGAAGTCCTCCTCTTCCTGCCTCTGTTCTGCCTCAAGTGCCCTGTCCATTATTCCACGCAGCGTGTGCTCCAACAGGTGGACAAGAGGTACAGTGTCACTGATGCATGCACTGTCACTGCTCACCATCCTCGTGGCCTCCTCAAATGGTGCCAGGACAGTGCATGCATCCCTGATCATGCCCCACTGGCGTGGAGAAAAAAAACCAAGCTCCCCTGACCCTGTCCTGGTGCCGTAGTCGCACAGGTACTCATTGATGGCCCTCTGCTGCGTGTGCAGCCGCTGCAGCATGGCCAACGTTGAGTTCCACCTGGTGGGCATGTCACATATAAGGCGGTTCTTGGGCAGGTTCAACTCCTTTTGCAGCTCAGCCAGGCGAGCACTGGCATTATAAGATCTGCGGAAATGCACACAGACTTTCCTGGCCTGCCTCAGGACATCCTGTAAGCCCGGGTACCTGCCCAAGAACCGCTGCACCACCAGGTTAAGGACGTGAGCCACACAGGGCACATGGGTCAGTTGTCCCTGTCGGAGGGCGGAGAGGAGGTTGGTGCCATTGTCGCAAACCACCATTCCTGGCTTAAGCTGGCGTGGCGTCAACCACCTCTCGGCCTGGCCCTGCAGAGCAGACAGGACCTCTGCCCCAGTGTGGCTTCTGTCCCCCAAACACACCAGCGCAAGCACGGCATGGCATCTTTTTGCCTGCGTACTTGCGTAGCCCCGTGAACGGCTACGGAGCACCGCTGGTTCATAGGACAAACCACAGGAAGAGGCCATGGAGGAAGAAGAAGAGGAGGGGGTGGAGGAGAGAGGTGTGTCACAACCAGTAGTAGCATTTTGGAGGCGTGGCGGTGGGACAACCTCCAACACTACTGCACCTTGTCCTGAATCCTTCCCAGCTGCCAAAAGAGTGACCCAATGGGCCGTGAAAGAAAGGTAACGTCCCTGTCCATGCCTGCTGGACCATGAGTCAGCGGTAATATGCACCTTACCGCTGACCGCCCTGTCCAGCGAGGCCAAGACATTGCCTTCCACATGCCGGTAGAGAGCCGGAATAGCCTTCCGTGAGAAAAAGTGGCGTTTGGGAACCTGCCACTGAGGAACCGCACATTGCACAAACTCACGGAAGGGGGCCGAGTCTACCAACTGAAAAGGCAGCAGTTGAAGCGCTAGCAATTTAGCCAAGCTAGCATTCAACCGCTGGGCATGTGGATGGCTGGGAGTGAACTTCTTTCGACGGTCCAGCAGCTGGGGCAGGGAAATTTGCCTGCTAGAATCGGACGTCGGTGTACTGCTAGCAGAGTGGGCGCAAGTACTTGGCTGTGACACACCTAATTCTACACCTTCATTCCTCTCAGTGCATGTTTCAGAGAGGACTGAAGTTATAGTGGGGTTGGAGATCCCAGCTGATGCGGTGCAAGGAGAGGTCCGCTTTGTTCTTTGGTGTGGGTCTTTGAGGTAGGCTTGCCAACGAGCTGCATGGCAGGTCAACATATGTCTGGTCAGGCATGTGGTACCCAAGCGGCTGATGTTTTGGCCACGCGATATACGCTTGAGACATATGTTGCAAACAGCAGCTGTGCGATCTGATGCACTAGCCTCAAAAAAGGCCCACACCAAAGAACTTTTTGAATGACGGGCAGAGGCAGCGCCCTGCACAGGCGGAGCTCTGCGGTGTGATTCCGTCGGTGTACTGCCCTTACGCTGGCCACCAAAGGGCATCCTGCCTCGTTGGAGATGTGCCTCCTCCTCATCCTCCTCCTCCTCCTCTCTCCTATTAGGCACCCACGTGGAGTCATTGACCTCATCATCCCCTCCCTCCTCATCACTGGAGCCAATCTGGCAGTATGCTGCAGCTGCTGGAACATGACTGCCAGATTGGTGTCCTTCTTGAGCATCCCCTCTGTCTGCTCTCACGCTACTGCCTTCCTCTAGCTGGGTTTCATCATCAGACCCTTCGAAACGCTGGGCATCCTCCTGGAGCATGTACCCAACACTGTGCTGAAACAGTTCGGGGGACTCCTCAGGAGGAGGACATGGTGGGTCTAGGGAAGGAGTGACTGATGATTTGTCTGACATTGATACCAGGGAAGACGACGCTTTGGCAGCTGCTTTTCCAGTACCCTGAGCCTGGGTGAGAGAGGATGAGGAGGAGGAGGAGGGCTTGGTCATCCACTCTACCAAGTCTTCGGCATGATGTGGCTCAACATGTCCAGCTGCCGAAAAGAAGGACAAGCGTGTCCCATGGCCATGTGCTGATGACAATGCACCGCGTCCACGACCAGCACTGTTGCCCCCAGACACAGAGCCTGCTTGCCCTCTTTTATTGCCTCCTGACTGTCTGCCTCTCCTTGTTTGCCTTCCAGACATTCTAATAGATGGCCTGCAGGGAGATGGGAAAAAAGCAATAAGGGCTACCTTCAGGTGTCCTTCTCTGTCCCTGGAAACAAGGACTTGCAGAGTGAAAGAAAAAAAACACTCTCCCTACCTACAGTTTTCTGTCCCTAGAAAAAATGTTTTTTTTAATCACAATATAGCACAAGGAAAATTAACTCACTGTCCTTACAGGTCCCTGGAAACAAGGACTTGCAGAGTGAAAGAAAAAAAACACTCTCCCTACCTACAGTTTTCTGTCCCTAGAAAAAAATGTTTTTTTTAATCACAATATAGCAAAAGGACAATTCACTCACTGTCCTTCCAGGTCCCTGGAAACAAGGACTTGCAGAGTGAAAGAAACTGACACTGTCCCTACCTAGAGTTTTCTGTCCCTGGAATAAATGTTTTTTTCAGCACAATATAGCACAAGGACAATTAACTCACTGTCCTTACAGGTCCCTGGAAACAAGGACTTGCAGAGTGAAAGAAACTGACACTGTCCCTACCTAGAGTTTTCTGTCCCTGGAATAAATGTTTTTTTCAGCACAATATAGCACAAGGACAATTCACTCACTGTCCTTCCAGGTCCCTGGAAACAAGGACTTGCAGAGTGAAAGAAACTGACACTGTCCCTACCTAGAGTTTTCTGTCCCTGGAATAAATGTTTTTTTCAGCACAATATAGCACAAGGACAATTAACTCACTGTCCTTACAGGTCCCTGGAAACAAGGACTTGCAGAGTGAAAGAAAAAAAATACTCTCCCTACCTACAGTTTTCTGTCCCTAGAAAAAAATGTTTTTTTTAATCACAATATAGCAAAAGGACAATTCACTCACTGTCCTTCCAGGTCCCTGGAAACAAGGACTTGCAGAGTGAAAGAAACTGACACTGTCCCTACCTAGAGTTTTCTGTCCCTGGAATAAATGTTTTTTTCAGCACAATATAGCACAAGGACAATTAACTCACTGTCCTTACAGGTCCCTGGAAACAAGGACTTGCAGAGTGAAAGAAAAAAAATACTCTCCCTACCTACAGTTTTCTGTCCCTAGAAAAAAATGTTTTTTTTAATCACAATATAGCAAAAGGACAATTCACTCACTGTCCTTCCAGGTCCCTGGAAACAAGGACTTGCAGAGTGAAAGAAACTGACACTGTCCCTACCTAGAGTTTTCTGTCCCTAGAATAAATGTTTTTTTTAATCACAATATAGCAAAAGGACAATTCACTCACTGTCCTTCCAGGTCCCTGGAAACAAGGACTTGCAGAGTGAAAGAAACTGACACTGTCCCTACCTAGAGTTTTCTGTCCCTAGAATAAATGTTTTTTTTAATCACAATATAGCAAAAGGACAATTCACTCACTGTCCTTCCAGGTCCCTGGAAACAAGGACTTGCAGAGTGAAAGAAACTGACACTGTCCCTACCTAGAGTTTTCTGTCCCTAGAATAAATGTTTTTTTTAATCACAATATAGCAAAAGGACAATTCACTCACTGTCCTTCCAGGTCCCTGGAAACAAGGACTTGCAGAGTGAAAGAAACTGACACTGTCCCTACCTAGAGTTTTCTGTCCCTAGAATAAATGTTTTTTTTAATCACAATATAGCACAAGGAAAATTAACTCACTGTCCTTACAGGTCCCTGGAAACAAGGACTTGCAGAGTGAAAGAAAAAAAACACTCTCCCTACCTACAGTTTTCTGTCCCTAGAAAAAAATGTTTTTTTTAATCACAATATAGCAAAAGGACAATTCACTCACTGTCCTTCCAGGTCCCTGGAAACAAGGACTTGCAGAGTGAAAGAAACTGACACTGTCCCTACCTAGAGTTTTCTGTCCCTGGAATAAATGTTTTTTTCAGCACAATATAGCACAAGGACAATTAACTCACTGTCCTTACAGGTCCCTGGAAACAAGGACTTGCAGAGTGAAAGAAAAAAAATACTCTCCCTACCTACAGTTTTCTGTCCCTAGAAAAAAATGTTTTTTTTAATCACAATATAGCAAAAGGACAATTCACTCACTGTCCTTCCAGGTCCCTGGAAACAAGGACTTGCAGAGTGAAAGAAACTGACACTGTCCCTACCTAGAGTTTTCTGTCCCTAGAATAAATGTTTTTTTTAATCACAATATAGCAAAAGGACAATTCACTCACTGTCCTTCCAGGTCCCTGGAAACAAGGACTTGCAGAGTGAAAGAAACTGACACTGTCCCTACCTAGAGTTTTCTGTCCCTAGAATAAATGTTTTTTTTAATCACAATATAGCAAAAGGACAATTCACTCACTGTCCTTCCAGGTCCCTGGAAACAAGGACTTGCAGAGTGAAAGAAACTGACACTGTCCCTACCTAGAGTTTTCTGTCCCTAGAATAAATGTTTTTTTTAATCACAATATAGCAAAAGGACAATTCACTCACTGTCCTTCCAGGTCCCTGGAAACAAGGACTTGCAGAGTGAAAGAAACTGACACTGTCCCTACCTAGAGTTTTCTGTCCCTAGAATAAATGTTTTTTTTTAAGCACACTATAGCAGAAGCACAAAACACACTGACACTCTCCCTACCTATCCTTCTCTTTCCCTAAACTAAAGGAATCCAGGTTAAGCAAGAAAGAAATAACAGTCACTGTCCCTGCCTATGCTACTCTATCCCTGCTCCGGAACACACTACACTAGGCCGCCGTGCTGGCGGCCTTTTATAGTGTGGGGCGTGTACTAAACACCCTCAGCAATAATTGGCCACAGGCATCCTGCCTGTGGCCAATCATTGCTCTCCTCGCTGCCGGCGCTGTGATTGGCCAAGCATGCGGGGTCACAGTGCATGCTTGGCCAATCACAGCGCCTGGATGACACTGCGATGGCGTAGTGCATTGTGGGCCGTTCGCGTCACTCGAATTTGGCGCGAACGGCCCAAATCGTTCGATCTTCGTCGAACGATCGAACAGCCAATGTTCGAGTCGAACGTATGTTCGACTCGAACACGAAGCTCATCCCTACTCTGGAGGAACTGCAGAGATCCACAGCTCAGGTGGGAAGAATCTGTCCACAGGACAACTATTAGTCGTGCACTCCACAAATATGGTCTTTATGGAAGAGTGGGAAGAAGAAAGCCATTGTTGAAAGAAAGCCATAAGAAGTCCTTTCTGCAGCTTATGAGAAGCCATGTGGGGGACACAGCAAACATCTGGAAGAAGGTGCTCAGGTCAGAGGAGACCAAAATTGAAATTTTTGGCCTAAAAGCAAAATGCTATGTGTGGCGGAAAACACTGCATAACACCCTGAACACACCATCCCTACTGTGAAACACGGTGGTGGCAGCATCATGTTGTGGGGATGCTTTTCTTCAGCGGGGACAGGGAAGCTGGTCAGAGTGGATGGAGCCAAATACAGGGCAATATTCGAAGAAAACCTGTAAAGCCCTGTACACACGATCGGATTTCCGATGGAATAAAATCTGATTGATATTTCCATCAGATTTCCGATGAAGCTGACTTCCATCAGTCTTGCCTACACACCATCAGTCGAAAATCCGACCGTCCCAAACGCCGTGACGTAAAACACTCAGACGAGCCGAGAAAAATTAAGTTCAATGCTTCTGAGCATGCGTCGACTTGATTCTGAGCATGCTTGGGTTTTTTTTTCGATGGAGTTCCACACAGACGATCGGAATTTGCTATAGTTTTTTTTTCCATCGGATAAATTTAAAACATGTTCTATTTTTAATCACCGGTGGAAAAAAGACCGATGGGGCCCATACACGATCGGTTTGTTTGATGAAAAAACTGACTGTTTTCATCGGTAAAACTGCTCGTGTGTACAGGGCTTTAGAGTCTGCAAAAGACTTGAGACTGAGGCAGAGGTTCGCTTTCCAGCAGGACAATGCCCCTAAACATACAGCCAGAGCTACAATGGAATGGTTTAGATCAAAGCATATTCATGTGTTAGAATGGCCCAGTCAAAGTCCAGACCTAAATCCAATTGAGAATCTGTGGCAAGACTTGAAAATTGTTGTTCCCAGAAGCTCTCCATCTAATCTGACAGAGCTTGAGCTATTTTGCAAAGAAGAATGGACTAAAATGTCACTCTCTAGATGTGCAAAGCTGGTAGAGACATACCCAAAAGGACTTGCAGCTGTAATTGCAGTGAAAGGTGGTTCTACAAAGTTTTGACTTAGGTGGGCTGAATACAAATGCACGTCACGCTTTTCAGATATTTATTTGTAAATAAAAAATGAAAACCATTTATCATTTTCCTTCCACTTCACAATTATGTGCCACTTTGTGTTAGTCTAACACAAACAATCCCAATAAAATACATTTATGTTTTTGGTTGTAACATTTCAAGGGGTATGAATACTTTTTCAAGGCGTCCCCATGTTGATGGGGACAAGGGCCTTATCCCCACAACCATTGCCCGGTGGTTGTGGGGGTCTGCGGGTAGGGGGCTTTTCGGAATATGGAAGCCCCCTTTAACAAATGGGAACCCCAGATCCCGCCCCCCTATGTGACTTGGTAACGGGGTACAATGTACCCCTACCATTTCACAAATAAGTGTAAAAAAAAACAAAAAACACAGGAGACAGCTTGGGACAAGTCCTTTATTAAAAAAAAAAAAATAAATTCCAGCGATGTACATGCATTCTCGAGCGGTGGATACAGAGAAAAAAAAATGCAGACATGATCCGCCTCCATGGGTGGTTCCCGTCGAATGACACTACACCCGCCGTGACAGCTCTTAAATAGCAGAGGGCGGGGCCACCTGTCACGTGCGCGGGTGACCCCGCCCCCTCTGAGGCAACGGGGAAACCCCGCGTGGTTACCCAGTGACATGTATGGGTGACCCCGCCCCCCTCTGATGCCACGGGAAACCCCTGTTGCATCAGAGGGGGGTGGGGTCACCCGTACATGTCACTGGGATTTTGAGGGGGACCCTCTACGCCATTTAAAAAAAATGGCGCAGGGTTCCCCTTAATATCCATACCAGACCTTCAGAGGTCTAGTGCAGTCCATGCCTCGATGGGTCAAGGCTGTTTTGGTGGCAAAAGGGGGACCTATTAAATATTAGGAGGGTGGCCGTGTGGTCATAATGTTATGGCTGTAATGTAATCACCTTAATATTCCTATTTTGTCTAAACCGCATCTTAATAATCTGTGGCCAGCAAACAAATGTTCTACTCTGTCAAACCTTGTACACGCCTACAGAATTTGCATAAATATTACTCTTTTAACAGCTTCTTCTGAGTTATAGGTAAATTATCCTCAGTCATTGTATTGACTTTATATATAGTGTAGCGATAAGGAGAGGGGGAAGTGTCCTGAAGTCCAAATCAGGAACCAATAGGAGGGTGACAATACTTCTTCTTCAAACATACAGTACATCTAGTGAGTCTATTAATGGCAAGAACGCCAGTTGAAACTAAAGTAAAAAAAGCCTGAAAAACAAACAAACACTGCACCACTGGTAAACTGTTATATACAGTATTAAAATTGTATTCTTGGGTTTAAACTTGATGGTCCTGTGTGCCTTTTCTAGCTTTAGAAGGGGTCACACTGGAAGAAACGTGTTAATGGATCAATGGCTGATAGGAGTGTTGATATAGTCCCATATCAAGGTAGGTTAACTTTGTTGTACTTGAGATGTCTCTACTCTCCACGTCTTCCATGTAAGTCAGGCATGGTCTGGAGATACCTGCCAAAGGGTTCAAGGGCTAATAATTGAGAATAATTTTGCCTTCTGTGAATTAATTATTTTTGTAATATTAATGTCAAAACTGTATATAAGCATAACTGCAATAATGAAATTATCACATTTGCTTAAAAATATGTACTTATTTTTATTAAAATTATGCCTTGTACACACGGCCGGGATTTCCGATGGGAAAAAGTCAGTCGGGTATCCCGACGGGAAAAAAGAGTGCTGGTTCTCTTTTTTTTTTGCCGGCGGTTTTTGGCAGTTTTCCCGGCCAAAAGCTCTCATCGCAGTTTTGCCATCGGAAAACCCGGTTGTGTGTACGAGGCATAACACTTACAAATCACTTTCGGACACCTATAAGAGAATCCTTTTATGCTAGTTCTTTTTTTTTCTTTCTCTGTAATATATCAAATAACAGAAGATTTTACAAAGCAAATGTACTCTACCATAACAGGAATTGTTGGTTCTAAGACCCGACTGATAGCATATACCTTCGATAGATGTGATGATAGATTCCATATGTCTTGTACAATGGCATTCATGCTGAATTTCTAAGGAGAAAACATTTCCAAAGACATGTGTCGGGTGCTTGAGATTCTATCTCACAATCCTCTGTGATGTAGCGTTATCTGTTTTCAGATTATGTGTGCCGATTGTAGTCTGATTTAAAGTGACACTAAACAATATCCTTAAGCCGTGTACACACGATAGGTTTTACCGATGAAAACAGTCCGATGGATGGTTTTCATCGGACAAACCGATCGTGTATGGGCCCCATCGGTCTTTTTTCCATCGGTGTGAAAAAATAGAACATGTTTTAAATTTATCCGATGGGAAAAAAAACGATAGCAAAGTCCGATCGTCTGTGTGGAACTCCATCGGAGAAAAAACCCACGCATGCTCAGAATCAAGTCGACGCATGCTCAGAAGCATTGAACTTAATTTTTCTCAGCTCATCGGAGTGTTTTACGTCACCGCGTTTGAAACGGTCGGTTTTTTGACTGATGGTGTGTGGGCAAGACTGATGGAAGACAGTTTCATCGGATTTCCGATGGAAAAAACCATTGAATTAGAATCCATAGGATATCCGATCGTGTGTACAGGGCTTTATTCATAATCCATACACATCTGCTACCTAATAGTGCTGAAATCAATTTTTCATTAAACTGTACTTATTGTGTTTTTTTGCCTCCTTGTAACATCCTCTGTGAGCTCCCAAACCTCTCCTTCCCCCCACCCACGTCCATTTGTTGGGAATGAGCAGTGCACATTAGATGGGTTCATGTGCACTGCTCTATGCATACTACAAAATTCCATAGTTCCCTTTCTGTTGTCCGTCTCGGGAGTGAGAAAGAGAGGATGGCTATGTTTCTACACACAGTGGGACCATAGAGAAAGAACTTAGCCACCTCCTCCCTTTCGCTGTCAGAAGGGGAACTAGGCAGGTTTGCCCATTATCACCGCTATTATTTGCTCTAGCAATTGAGCCTTTGCGATTAAAATTCGCTCATGCTGGGATATCCGGGGAATTGTCTGTGGGGATTATGAACATAAATGTTTGCTTTTCGCGGATGACATACTGTTGACCCTGACCTCACCGATTACCTCCCTCCCTAATCTATACGAAATTTTGAAACCATTCTCTGACATCTCCGGGCTAAAAATTAACCATAGCAAATCTAGGGCACTGAACCTATCACTACTGAGCTCCACCCAGGCAACACTTGAACAGTCATTCCAATTCAGGTGGGAACCTGAGGCACTTCCCTATTTAGGTATACATTTGACTTCGACTATCAGAACGTTATATAAGAAGAATTACCCAGCCCTCTTTAAGCGGTTGACAGAGGATTTAGCGAAGTGGCAGATCCATCCCCCATCGTGGTTTGGCAGACTACACTTGATAAAAATGAACGTCTTACCAAGGTTATTCTATTTCTTTCGCACCATACCAGGGACATTAGTTCGAAATGACCTTGAAATGTTCCAAAGAAAACTTTTTCAGTATATCTGGGTGGGTAAGAGGCCTAAGGTGAATAAGGGTACACTTTATGCTCCAAAACGGAAAGGGGGACTTGGTCTACCTGATCTACAAAAATATTTCTATGCTGCTCAGGTGGCTCAACTCTCTAGATACCACTCCCATCAATCATAAGCTATATGGATGGCTATGGAATCTTATTCCTGCCGTACAAACTCAAGTTCTCATATTATGTGGCTCCCAATTAAAGAGAGACCTATTATATTATGTCCTACTCTATCCTTCTCGCTAGAAATATGGGCTAGGATCTAAAGATCTCAGAAATTCAAGTCTCCCCACTCTCCATTAGCACCGCTATTGAAAAATAGAGCATTCATCCCAGGCCTCACTCCCCTTGCATTTGAATGGTGGACAGATAAGGGTCTGATGCGAATAGCTGATGTTTGCGACCATAAGGGTATGCTATCCGAACGGTTTATGATTGACAAATATCAAATGCCACCAGTAGACCGATACAGATACACTCAGATCTCTCACTTTGTACAAACTCTAGCTCGTAAGGGGGATCTAGCAACACTGACACCCATGGAACATTTATGTAGTCAATATGATAAAATCAAAGGACACATATCTGCCATATATACGATATTGACGAGTGTATCAACAAAGCTGAACTATATGATCCAATGGGAACAGGATTTACAGGAAACCATTGACCTAGAGGAATGGCATGCAATATCTGAAACAGCATCTCGATCGCTCATTAATACCTCGATAATAGAGGCAAACTATAAGGTTTTATTGAGATGGTATATGGTACCGGCCAGACTGGCAGCCTTCGTGCCGGGAGCTACCCCGATGTGTTTCAGAGGATGTGGTCAGGTCGGGTCCACTTACCACATATGGTGGACCTGCCCCAAGGTTAGGAGGTTTTGGATTAGGGTTTACAATTTTTTTATATTCCCTTACCCTGATAAACCTGATAAAATCAGCAAAACAAGCACTTCTGGGGGGCGGGGTAGTGGAAGCCTCCAAATTCCAAAGGCGGCTTCTCACGTTTAAATTCATCTCTGCTAAAATAACCATAGCCAGGAACTGGAGGTCCGCTGCCCTGCCAGTCGAACAGCTTAAAGGCAAATTATCTTGGCCTATGTTAAACGAAAGGTTGACAGCATTGGCACAAGATAAAATGAAGTTATTTCATAAAGTATGGGACCCATGGATTCAATATATTATGAATGACCCCAGGACGTTCGAGACCTAGAGTTATTCTCGCATTATGGGTCTCTGGGTACTCCTCCCTTCCCCCTCTCCCCGCCCTTCCTTCCCCGCTTTGTTTCGTCCCTTCTATTTCTTTATTTCTACTATTCTTTCCACTTTTCTTGCTATTGGGTTTAGAATTAAACCTTTTAGGATGGTTTATGTGTGTTCATTTATAAGAGATCATTGTCAGTTCGTACTCTCTGGTGAGATGCTCGCATGATCGGAGGAGTTGGGCTCCCCCCGATAGCTGGATGGAAAGCAGACTCTTTCGGGTGGGTGGATCACCCGAGATGGCCTGGGAATGGAGAAGGACTTGAAGTCCTTGACATAGTGGACCTGGGCAGGGTTTATTGTCCTGTTAACCCGATTCAGTCCACATTTGAAGATCCTTCTGGATATTGTAGATGTTAAGATTGGACTCTCAAGTGCCTTGGCATAAGGAATATATGATTCCCAAATTATGTTTTAATAACTGTACAATGAAAAGTCGAGATTGTTATATTCTTGTATTGAAAACTTTAATAAAAATCATTGAAACATAAAAAAAAGATAATTTGGAGATTTTGAGGAGGTGGAGAACAAAAGAAGATACTTTTTTGAGTTAAAAAAAAATCTATTCGAGAATGTATTCTTAACTATTTTTTTTAAACTAGTATTACTGAGCAGTAACTAACAACATACCCTTGCTTGGAAGTGTAAAAAACTTCACCTCTACTCACCCCCTTTTGCTGGATGTAGGTGTTAGCATATGTCCCATGTCTGGTCATTGCCTGTGTTTTTCTGCATCTGATATTTCCCTATCATTGACTCACCATGCGTTGTTCTGCACTGTGTCTCTTTATAAAGAAGACCACTTTGGTAAAGGCAGGGTATGCTTCCCTATGTTAGAGCCTCCAGCAAATAGAGCAGCACTGCGGGGACATCACAAAGTCTAAATGTCGCAGTTAGAGGCATCTATGACTATGCAGGTACAGGAGTTCTTAGGCACCCTCATATACCAGGAAGTCCACTGCTATTTTTCAGAAGGAATTCAAGACAAAGGGTATTTTTTTGAAGGTACTGCATAGGCACAGGTACATTTTAAATGTTCCCTATAACATAGCAAGTCTTCATTTAATGAGTCATGTCCACTTTTAAAGTGTTACTAAAAACACAACAGTAAAATCAGTCCGTATATGCAGTAAAGCATGCTTGTTTTACTCACTGTAGAGCCTTGTGTAAAAAGGCTGTTTGATCCTGTATGCACAGATCCTCCCCTTCTAGCATTGTCCCCAAAACATGTCTGGATAAGACAGAGTTAGTGGAGTCAGTCTGCACATGCTCAGTTTGGTGTGTATTGCTAGAGAGTTTTTTTTTTCTTGGGAGGGTGCATGTAATTAGCACAGGGCCAAATCAGCATTGTCCAGACAGAGGGTCAGGGGTCCTGCATCCTGGTAGGACAGCCAGTGCAGTATGAAAACGTCTCCTACAAGCTTTAACCAGGCACAGATAGAAATAACAAGACTGCTATATACTGCTGTTGAGAAAAGGTATTTAGCAGTTTATACAGTTAGGTCCATATATATTTGGACACAGGCACAATTTTCATACTTTTGGCTCTGTATGCCACCAGAAAAAACACAACACTCCTAATAAATTTGAAGTGCAGACTTTCAGCTTTAATTCAAGGGTTTGAACATGAATATCAAGTACAGATTTTAGGAACTGCAACCATTTTATACACGCCTCTGATGATATCCACATAGGATGAAACATGTCAGGCCGATGCAAGCACGCTGAGAGCCGCTGAGTTTTTATATGTCATGATGTTTCTTTTTACCTGTAAGTAGACTACAATAAATATTGTGTGTTTTACCTCTACGGGCTTCACTATTGTTGCTTTCTTCTTCATATTGGATAATATCCTGCTGATGATCGCACATATATTTACCTGATTGTGTGAGTCCTGGACGTCTTTCTGGTGTTGATGACTTTGGATGTTTCCTTGACCTGCTCATCAAGCTTGGAGTGTTGCATTCGCCACTGACCTCTTGCATTATATGATTACAAGGCCTGTTTTCATATCTTTCTGGTAAGCAGATTGATAGCACGGTGGTGTGGTGTGCTTTTCCCTTGCACATTGAAGTTTGGCGGAGGTTCTAATTCGCTTCATCTTATATTGACATTTCACATGGACCATCACATATTCATTTTTATATATATTTTCACTGAAGCGCTGCATTTCTGGACATTTTATACACGGTCCCCCCCCATTTTCAGGGGCTCGAATGTAATTGGACAAATAAATATAATCATAAATAAAATGTTCAATTTTAATATTTTGTTGAGAATCTTTTACTGGCAATGACTGCCTGAAGTCTGTAACCCATGGGGATTACCAAAGACTGGGTTTCCTTCTGCTTTGACAGTTTCCTTCTGCTTTGGCAGGCTCTAACTGCAACTGTCTTCAGTTGTTCTTTGTTTGTGGGTCTTCCCTCTAGTTTTTCCTTCAGCAAGTGAAATGCATCTTCAATTGGGTTAAGATCAGGTGATTGACTCGGCCCTTGCAGAATATTCCACTTATTTTCCTTCAAAAGCTCCTGGGATGCTTTTGCAGTGTATTTTGGATCATTGTCCATCTGTACTGTGAAGTTCCATCCAATCAACTTTGCTGCATTTGGCTGAATCTGGGCTGACAGTATATCTCGAAACACTGCAGAATTCAACCGGCTGCTTCTGTCTTCTGTCACATCATCAATAAACACCAACGACCCAGTGCCACTGGAAGCCATGCATGCCTATGCCACCACACTGCCTCCACCAAGTTTTACATATGACGTTGTGTGCTTTGGATCATGAGCTGTTCCAAGCCTTCTCTGCATTTTTTTTCTTACCGTCATTTTGCTACAGATTAATCTTAGTTTCCTCCGTCCAAAGAATGCTTTTCCAGAACTGGTCTGTTTTTTTTTTTAGATGCTTTTTGGCAAAGTCTAATCTGGCTTTTATATTCTTCAGGCTTATAAATGGTTTGCACCTTGTGGTGAACCCTCTGTATTTGCTCTCATGAAGTCTTCTCTTGATTGTAGACTTTGACAATGATACGTCCACCTCCTGGAGAGTGTCCTTCACTTGTCTGGATGTTGTGAATGGGTTCTTCTTTACTAAAGAGAGGATCCTGCGATCATCCACCACTGTCTTCTGTGGACACCCAGGCCTTTTTATGTCGCGGAGCTCACCAGTGCGTTCTTTTTTCCTCAGAATGTACCAAACTCTTAATTTGGCCACTTCTAATGTTGCTGCTATCTCTCTGATGGATTTGTTTTTGTTTTTCATGCCTTACAATGGCCTGTTTTACTTGCATGGACAGCTCCTTTGAACACATTATGTAGGTTCACAGCAATAGATTCCAAATGCAAGTACCACACTTAGAATCAACTTCAGACATTTTACCTGCTTAATTGATGAAGAAATAACGAAGGAGTAGCCCACACCTATCCATGAAATAGCTTTTGATTCAATTGTCCAATTACTTTTGGTCCCTTAAAAAAGGGGGGATAGCTATTCTTAAGAGCTGTAATTCCTAAACCCTTCCTCCGATTTGGATGTACATACCCTCCAATTAACCACTTTAGCCACAGACCATTTGTCAGCCTAAGGACCAGAGGTTTTTTTACAATTTCGCACTACGCTGCTTTAACTGATAATTGCACGGTCATGCAATGTTGTACCCAAACAAAATTTGCGTCCTTTTTTTCTTTTGGTGGTATTTGATCACCTCTACGGTTTTTATTTTTTGCGCTATAAAAAAAAATAGAGCAACAATTTTGAAAAAAATGCAATATTTTTT
Organism: Rana muscosa; assembly: GCA_029206835.1. Classification (NCBI taxonomy): domain Eukaryota; kingdom Metazoa; phylum Chordata; class Amphibia; order Anura; family Ranidae; genus Rana; species Rana muscosa. Next base: position 866,443,229 of record CM055122.1, read on the forward strand.
ACTTTTTGCTATAATAAATATCCCCCAAAAATATATAAAAAAAAACATTTTTTTCCACAGTTTAGGCCGATACAAATTCTTCTACATATTTTTGGTTAAAAAAAATCGCAATAAGCATTTATTGATTGGTTTGCGCAAAAGTTATAGCTTCTACAAAATAGGGGACTGTTTTATGGCATTTTTATTAATATTTTTTTTTTTACTAGTTATGGCGGCGACCAGCGATTTTTATCATGACTGTGACATTATGGCGGACACATCGGACACTTTTGACACATTTTTGGGACCATTGTCATTTTTACAGCGATCAGTGCTATAAAAATGCACTGGTTACTGTGAAAATGACACTGAAGGGGTTAACCAGTAGGTGGCGCTGTAGGAGTTTAGTGTTTCCTAGTGAGTGACATGACACTGATCTCAGCTCCGACTACACGGAGCGGAGATCAGTGTCATTGTCACTAGGCAGAGTGGGGAGATGCTTGTTTACATAAGCATCTCCCCGCTGTATCTCTCCGTGAGACGTTCGCGGGTGTCCCCGTGGCGATCGAGTCAGCGGGACCCACGGTCGGGCTCACGGAGAAGGCGGCAGGGGCGCACGCGAAACCACACGGCAGCATCTTAAAGGGGACGTACAGGTCCGTGGTTATGCCTGTCTGCCGACGTATATGTACAGGCAGCGGTCCTTAAGCGGTTAAAGCTTAGAGTGTACACGTTCAGCCCATATCCATTATATATGGTAACTATAGCTTGAATATGTTTTGGTAAATAAATACCTGGAAAAACAAACAAAATTGTGCTGTGTCCAAATATATATGGACCCAACTGTATTTACTAAAATTATTGCTTTTTCATGTTCTGTGTACTGTGGGAGACCAGATATAGTGAATGCAGGGTCCTGGGTTTAGTAACACTTTAAGAGAAAAATCTCCACCCCACTCCCACTATTCAACACATTCTTTTTTTTTATTTTCGTTATGTTTATCCAAAGCAGTTTTGTACTCACCTGAGTCTCCCATCACATGGTCCATCACATTGCCTCTTCCTAGTGTGATAACTTGTTACCCACAACTACAATTTGCAGAAAGATGACTCATACCAGGCATGCAATTAGACCATAGATTTAGGTAGGTGTTGGGGCTTTGAGTTTTTTTTTATTAAAAAGCAGGGATTAGTTAGAGTGTGGGGGGGGGTGGGGTCTTCACTTAATTATCCACGTACATATACTGCCGCGGGGTGGCAGATTTAGGCACAATTACATGCATGTACGTGATTGTGCTCACTCTCGTTTAGGAGCACATGTGTGGATCCTAGTGCTCGGGCCTGGTGATCATGTGATCCCATAGTGATCTGTGTGGGCCCCACCCACAGTATAACAGCTGTGTTTCCTATGCTGTGATTGTCCACAGCTATCACATGGTATCTGGGCAAATTACAGTACCCTGTACCATGGGATTAGCTGTAGCCAGTCACAGATCACAGCTGTCATGCTGTGGGTGCGGCCCATACAGTTTGGGGTATGGGAACAGGACAACCCAGAGCTGCAAAGATGTAATCAAGCATCTTCTAAATGTGAGTGACAGTGAAACCTGGGAGTATATGTCATCAGGGAGTGTGCCCAGCTAGGCAGAGCTAGAGAAGGAACATTGGGATACTAACTTAAGCACTTTGTTCCCCCAACCCTGAGATACAGGTCCTGTGACTCGGTTATGGAAGCCTAGGGCTGTGGACTTAGTATATGGAGGAAAGTGGTCCCAATTCTGTGGTGCTCTCAAGGAAAAAGGTTCTAATAGTATGTCAAATGATATGTCACAGGAAGCTTTGTGAAGATGTGAAGTTGCAGCAAATTGCTGAAAGTGCATTGGTGTGTGGACATTCCTTTATTCTAAATATTAAAGCTTCTGGTCAGGGATGTTGTAAGCGGTCCTATGTCCAGGAGTATGACAAAATAAGATTTTTTTTGAAGAATGAATGAATAAATGTATGTCTTTGAGAACCAAATTTTATTGTGTCACTAATAAAATAATGGCATTAAAATGCTTTTTAGCAATGTATGAAAAAAAAAAACCCTCCAAAGATTACAGAGTCTGTCGGATGTAGACTTGGAATTCAATTGTTGGTCGGTCTACGCATTTCGCGGAATCGCCTGCTTCATCAGGACCACATATATTACATGAAAAATTGTATTTATGTAGATCAGGCAACACAAAAAAATATTTTTTGTCTTGGCTGATCGCTCCTATGTTGGCATGAATCATAGACTGATTAATTCTATGTTTGGTTTCAGCTAAAATAAGAGTTGGGGACTTCCAACCTTTGGCAATGGTTTATTTTGCGCCTGTAGTAGGAGGTTAAATTGGCAACCTGAAAGATTTGCCGGTTTAGAGTTTAGGAGTGCCACAGAAGGATCTGGAGAAATGGACACGTCAAAAATATAGCCTTCCAAAGCTCAGGTACTACCAGGCTATACCACCAAATATGGAGGTTTGAACCTTGATCAGTACAGACTCGATAGGAGGGTTTCTTTTTTAATGCATTGCTAGAAAGCATTTAATGGCATGTTTATATTAGTGACGCAATAAAACTTGTTTTTTTTTATATTGTTGTGTAGGAGTGGTTCTCAAAGGCATACACAAAGTCCCATTTTCTCTATATGTATTTGAAATAATGATTCCGATGGGAACTTATAGAATATGTATGTATGGCATTCCACTCCAAATCTATACAATAGAGTATGACAAAATGTGGTGGAGAGTTTAGCTCCACATCAGGTGGGTTTCCAAGAAGAAGCGGGGCAGGAACTTGTGCAGATTGTTGGGAGGGGACTTGTACAGTTAACACCTGCCCAATCAAAGGTCCCCTTACATAGGGTCTTCAAAATGTCTTCATTATAATAGTACAATGTGCTTACAGTTTAATAGCACTATGCAGCTACCTTATTTTTCTTCTCAGTCTAAGGCAGTTTAGATTGATTGAAATCAATGTACTCTTTATTTGACTTTTCCTGTTGTTTCAGCAGCACCACAGCCGAGGATACAGATAGATGCTAGAGGGAACTACAAATATTTATGTGAACTACCCTCATATAAAACACAAGAACAGCATCTTAATAAAAAATAAGTAACTTAGATGACATATTATTTACATAAAAGATTTTTAATCATAGCTTTTAAAAAGTACCACCATAATGAATAAAAATAACTTGTAACTTCTCTTTATATATCCTTTTAGTAAGTGTCACCTCACCTTGACAGAGTACAATATGGCTTGGAATTGTAACGGTTGCATTGCTGTGGTTTCTTGCTGCTAACCTGAATTCTTGTCTTCTTTGACCTTCCTTTTGATTGGGATTTGGAATGACCTTTGGTTACGTACTTCAACTGCTTTGATGTGGGCTCTTTGCCTGACTCTGTTTCAGACAATTTTTTTCACATTGCTAGTCTCAGACTCTCTCAGTTATTACAATAAAGTCCAGACCATGTCATTAAAGTTAAAGTGTATCTAAAGCCAAACCTTTTTAAAATAGAGTGGGAAAAGGTGAGCAACCCTGTTTTTATTGTTGTCCATGTCTCTTTTAGGAAATGTCATCCTCTATTTGTCCTGAGAACCATTGTCCCTTGAAATAAAAGTGAGGGAAAATGCTAAATTTTTAAGTTTTCACCAGAACAGAAATAGAAAGAGAGATTTTCTTTCACTACCTGTTATGTCTTAAGCCTCGTACACACGGTCGGACTTCCATCGGACTTTTCCGTGGATTTTTGTCCGAACGGAGTTGGCCGGGCACACCCATAGCATACACACCACAGGACTTTTCTGAAAACTTTCCCAAAACTTTTTGCAACATCACGTGTTTTTTCTGCTCTTTACCGACACCCTTTGGTCAACTTCTGCTATTGTTGGTTGATTTTCACATTAGTTGTTTTGTCCATCGGACAAAAGTCCTATGGTTTTCTGTACACACGGTAGGACTTTGCTCCATCGGACTTTTGTTGGGCAAAAGTTTGTCCGTTTGCAGACCCAACTTTTGTCCGATGAAAACAAAACCAAACGAAAAAAAGTTTGTCCGATGGAGCGTACACACGGTCGGATTGTTGGTCCAACTCGCTTAAAATGAAGTTTGTTGGGCAAAAGTCTGACCGTGTGTACGGGGCTTAAGAGCCCATGTACATTTGTTGGGTTGTGTTATGGAAGCACGTTCATTTGAGTGGGCTGTTTAACTCCCCAAAACACGCAATTTTTTAGGAACGCAGTGCACCACAAAGCAAGGTAGTCTGTACTATGTGGTGAAATGCAATGCATATGTGTTGGAATTCTAGTCACAATGAATGGCACAGCAGTGCACCAATGTTTTTAACATGCACTGCAACACTATGCAGTAAGATGAAAGGCAATGCACATGTTATAGCAACGCAGAAGTGGTATTCCAGGCTAAGGAATAGGAAGTAATAGGAACTTACCTCAATGGGATACAGATGGAGGTTTTAACATGTCTCTACTTTAACTGCCTCTTCTGCACCTACAATATCAGGCTAACACATGCATAGAACTACACCAGCATCTTTAGCACTAATAGGAGGCTTCAGAACTGCAGAATGGGTACTGTGGTTTCTGCTCTTGGTTATCAGTTTACCCCATGCAACAAAAGAGTTATAATTGAAACACATCATCAGCAAGAACTTTTTTTTTTGTTGCTGGCTCTCTTCCTTTTGAGGAGAGTCCCTCTTATTTCTTGCCAAGACTCCTGTTCGGTGAAAGCCCCCTATCCCCCCTTTAGTCCATCATAAATGATGCTGCCAGACTCATCTATCTTACCAACCATTTAGGGTCTGCTACCCCTCTCTGCCAATCCCTCCATTGGCTTCCACTCACCCAAGGAATACAATTCAAAATATTACCAACAACTTACAAAGTCATCCATAAAGCCCTGTACACACGATCGGTTTTACAGATGAAAACAGTCCGATGGACTTGTTTCATCGGACAAACCGATCGTGTATGGGACCCATCGGTCTTTCTTCCATTGGTTTTAAAAAATAGAACATGTTTTAAATTTTTCCGATGGATCAAAAACCGATAGCAAATTCCGATCGTCTATAGGCAAGTCCATCCGATAAAAAACCTACGCATGCTCAGAATCAAGTCGACGCATGCTCAGAAGCATTAAACTTCATTTTTCTTGGAGTGTTTTACGTCACCGCGTTTGGAACGGTCAGTTTTTTGACTGATGGTGTGTAGGCAAGACTGATGGAAGTCAGCTTCATTAGATTTCCGATGGACAAAACCATCGGATTAGAATCCATAGGATATCCGATCGTATGTACGAGGCTTAACTCTGCCCCAAACTATTTCACTAACCTTGTCTTAAAATACCCACAAACCATTATCTTTACTCCTCCCATGACTTTCTGCTCTCTAGCTTCCTTGTCACCTCCCATGCTTATCTCCAGGACTTCTCTCGAGCCCCTCTCATCCTCTGGAATTCCTTGCCTCAATCTGTCTATCTCCTACTCTATCCACTTTTAGGCAATCCCTGAAAACTCATCTCTTCAGGGAAGCCTATCCTGCCTCCACCTAACAACTGGGGATGAGCCGAACACCCCCCCCCCCCCCCGTTCGGTTCGCATTAGAACCTTCGAACAGGCCGAACGTTCGCACAAACTTTAGAACCCTATTAAATACAATGGACGCGAACGTTCGAAATCTAAAGTGCTAATTATAACGCCTAATATGCATGTTATTGTCCTAAAAAGGGTTTGGGGACCCGGGTCCTGCCCGAGGGGACATGTATCAATGTAAAAATAATCTTTTAAAACGGTCGTTTTTTCGGGAGCAGTGATTTTAATGATGCATAAAGTGAAAAAAAAATAAGTGAAATATTCCTTTAAATATCGTACCTGGGGGTGTCTAAAGTATTCTGGTGAAGTGGCACGTGTTTCCCTTGTTTAGAACTGTCCCTGCACAAAATGACATTTCTAAAGGAAAAAAAGCCATTTAAAACTGCTTGCGGCTTTAATGTAATGTCTGGTTCCGGCAATATGGATGAAAATCATTGAGAAAAATGGCATGGCTACCCCATCACCCACCCCTACCCCAGCCCATTACCAGCCCCTTTGGGTCTTGTATGGATATTAAGGGGAACCCCACACCCAAAATAAAAAAAGGCCCTATATACTCTGAACAGCAGTATACAGGCGGTGCAAAAAAGACACAGACTGTAGGTTTGTTCTTATTTACAATTTGTTTATAATTTGGAACAGCTACATTTTTTAAGTGTAGCTCCAGCCAAAAAATCTATTTTTAAGCTTTTTGGAGAACATAGGGAAGGGTTATCACCCCTGTAACATTTGTTTTGCTCACTTTCCATCCCAATGACAAATGTTTTTGGAAAATTTGTTTTTTTTATTGAAACAAGGATTGATGATAAAGCATCAGTGGAGAAAAGACACCTTTTCCACATATTAACTCTTACAGGAGAGAAATTGCCTTCCTAGGGGTAGATTTCCTCTCACTTCCTGTTGTCTCCTTCCGTTTGCAAGTAGGAGTCGTTTGTAAGTTGGATGTTTGAAAGTAGGGGGCTGCCATATATAGTCTGCAGAAATTTGGCCCTTAGGTGTTGGTGTTGCCACAACACTGTAAGCCCTCACAGTTACTCTTGGTGGGCGCTGGAATGCCCTTCTGTCAACTATTATATCAGGAATTGTATTTACATGCCACTGTTGAACAGTGGTAGGAAAAATTGGGCCTTTGGTGGTGGTGCTGGTGCCACAACACTGTAAGCCCTCACAGTTACTCTTGGTGGGTGCAGGAATGGGTCCTTCTGTGAAATATTAGATCAAGAATTGTAATTGCATGCCCCTGTTGAACAGGGGCTGAAAAATTGGGCCTTAGGCACTGGTGCTGGTGCCACAACACTGCAACCCCTCACAGATAGTGTACTTAGAGCGCAGCAATGAGCCCTGTTGTAAAGTATTGCATCAAAAATTTAGGCTTTAGGTGAATGCTATGCAAAGCACACAGCAGTACACTAAGTGAAACACTGACTGTCTGCAGCTAGCACAATCACCGGCCTGCCTGTCACAGTATAAAGAAATCCTGTATCCTGTATATATTGTAGCAGGGGACCCCATGCTACTCTGTAAAAGGGTGGTTTATGCCAGATTTTGGAAGAAGCAAACACACTGATTGTTAACCACTTCAGCCCCAGAAGGATTTACCCCCTTAATGACCAGGCCATTTTTTGCGAAACAGCACTGCGTCGATTTCACTGACAATTGCGCTGTCACACGACGCTGTACCCAAACAAAATTGATGTTCTTTTTTTCCCACAAATAGAGCTTTCTTTTGATGGTATTTGATCACCTCTGCAGTTTTTAGTTTTTGCGCTATAAACAAAAAAAGACTGTACATTTTTAAAAAAAATATATATTTTTTACTTTCTGTTATAATATAAATCCAAAAAATAATAATAATAAAAAAAAAAGTATTCATCAGTTTAGGCCAACATGTATTCTTCTACATATTTTTGATTTAAAAAAATCGCAATAGGGGGCGCATGCGCGGATTTTGGACATGGCGGACGTGTAGAGGCTGAGCTCCGGATCCCGCCCGCACTCCTGACCCCTATAACGCTTCCACACAGCAACGATCGCCACGGGGGTAAGCGCATCTTAATCCGGTAAGCTTACAGCACCCCATGGGTAAAATCGGTCAGCAAAAGCAGTTTTACAAGTCGCAAACAGACCCACATACGCTGACCGCGATGGACAGATTCGTCACCAGGCCGCAATCCCCGGCCTTGCCTACACTTGCGGAACCGCTCGCGGCCATGGATCCCTTGCTGGGGATGGAGGATATGGGGAGTCAAGCTACGCAAAACACACATCCTGGGGGCACTCGGACACCCTCCGTAGTGTCCTCCCATGCTGTACAGAGCATTTTAACCTCAGAGCTCATGGATGAAAAGCTCCAGGCTCTCCTCATGCAAATGACACGCAACATGGCTGCTGAAATGGAAAAACTCTCGCAGGAGTTAAGGAGTGAAATAGCTCAAATCGGAGATAGAACAGATGCTCTTGAGTCTAAATTTGATGATTTGGTCAATTATGTGCAGGAATTAGAGGAGGAAACGTCCGCATTAAAAAACTCTTTCTCGCAACTCCAACTACAACAGGAGGACCAGGAGAACAGGGAGAGGAGACAGAACCTGAGATTCTGAGGAATACCGGAGTCGGTGGGAGACAACAACCTCCGCCAATACCTGCTGGGGTTGTTTAATGCCTTAGCCCCCAGAATCGCAGATATTGATTGGCGCCTGGATCGTGCGCATCGTTTTCTGGGCCCCAAACCGCCCGCTGGCACCAGGCCAAGGGATGTCATAGTACGTTTTCATTATTATGATAGCAAGGAGGCATTGACCCTTGCTACACGTAACAAATCAGCTACTGAATATAATGGGGCTAAAATACAGATCTACAACGACCTGTCTCCAGTGACTCTGGCGAAACGCAGGAACCTGCGCCCGATCACATCCCATCTGCAAAACCTGCGCATCCCATACTTCTGGGGGTTCCCTTTTCGTTTGATTGTACCTCGGGATGGTCATCAACATTGTCTTCGTGATATGCATGAAGGTGAAGCATTCATAAAAAGTTTGGGCCTACCTCCCTTGCCTGAAGATCTGTTGCCAATTCCTGCAACCCAGCAAAATCGCATTGCACCAACTACGCCTTCCAGAGAATGGACCCCAGTCCGCAGAAGGCAGATGAAATCTTTCTCCACTCCGCATCGTGGCTCCAGACGCCCTCCCTGAAGGGTCAAGAAGTCAAGGCTGGCTTTATTCTTTTCTTTTTGGCTGAAATAGCCTGTACCCTGGTGCCAGATAATTGACCTGTGCTCTACTTGCTGTTTTCGTTTGTTTATTTTCGCCAATCTGAATAACCAGTGGACAAGAAATCTGACATTTGGAGTTCAAACCCTGCTCACCCATGGGGTAAAGTTTTTGAAAGTTTTGACAGTTTCTTTCTATCTTATTGAGATGACACTAGTGTTTTTGACAGCCCTATTGGTTGTACTTTCATGAGAGTTTCTTATTTCTTTTTGATGGAGAGCGGGGGGATCTCCCTCTTCACGTCTCCATGTGATGGGAGTTGCCATGTGGCCCGATCGGTCCCAGGCTTCGGTATGGGATTCCTGAGTGTTTTTCATTACTCAGGTGTAACAACTTTGATTCTTATGTTTTTTTTTTTGTTTAGAACCCCCCCTGGGTTCTTTCGTTAATATTTTTCTTATGCTTTCTTCCAATACATCTCAATTACAACATAGCAGAGCTGATTGTTTGTTAAGGTATAGGGCAACTTTGTGGTCAAGAGTCATTCAGGTAATGTGTTTTCAAGGTCACCAAAGCAGTAGTTCTATTGATTTAATATGGCTTTGAAAATAGTATCTCACAACATCAAGGGCTTAAACTCAATTTCAAAACGTTGGATTGCTCTTAAAGACTTTAGACGATCTGGGGCGGACATAATATTAGTACAGGAGACTCACTTCCGTACTGGGGGCTCGATGAAATTTGCATCTAAATTCTATCCCACTTCCTATGTGGCATCTGCTCCTTCTGGCAAAGCTGGAGTGGCTATTTTAATTAAAAAATCATGTCCGGTAAAGGTCAGAGAAAAATACATCGACCCCCAGGGGAGGTTTGTCATCCTGATTTGTGATTACATGTCGTCTACTTTTACGTTGGTCAATGTCTATGCACCCAATTCAGGCCAATTGATATTTCTGGACGATTTTTTTGACAGGCTTCAACGGTACTCAAAGCCATTCATGATACTAGGGGGAGATTTCAACCTGATTATGTCTCACAGGCGTGATCGTCACACACTCTTTGGGGACACCCCTTCCCAACGGGTGTCGTCTCAGTCCGCCTCCTTTAGGAAACTGGTCAGAGCACATAGACTGCTTGATTCATGGAGAATCAGACATCCGACCCAAAGACAGTACACCTTTTATTCCATGGCACATAAGATGTACTCAACATTAGATCATTTCTTTATTACATCCCCATTACTCCCCCTCCTAGTAGACTCCAACATTTCTCCTATTACGCGGTCAGACCATGCTCCTATTTCACTAGAACTACTATTGCATAATTCGCCCTCTAGGACTTGCCATTGGAGACTTAATGAACACCTACTTAGTTCGCCCCCTATTAGGGATAGACTGATCAAAAGCCTGAATGAATATTTTGAACTAAATGTGGGTTCCGTGCATAGGGTCTCTACCCTTTGGGAGGCTCACAAGGCCTGTTTCCGTGGAACATGTATTGCTGAGGGCTCTCGTCTGAAGAGGGATGGCGAGAGTCGTCGGATTTCCCTATTAGCTGACTTAAAGTGGGCGGAGCAGGGTCTTCTGGGCTCCCCAACGTTTGAGGCTCTCCGTAGAGTTGTAGCTCTACGCAATCAACTGAAAACGTTAGCATATAGCAAGGCAACAAAATCTCTTATGTGGGTGAAACAAAAATTCTACGAGTTTTCCAACAAGCCACATAGGATGCTAGTGAACAAACTTAGACCGCGTCCGTTCCACTCTTTCCCTGAATTGTTGATCCAAAAAGATGGCACCCCCACTCATTGTCCCCAAACTATGACCAAAGTTTTTGGTAACTTTTACAAAGAACTATATAATTGTCTTACCCCCGAAAATAATTTCCATTTTACTCAGGATAGGTTTGACCAATTCGTCCAGAATCTCCCCCTGCCGAGGTTGAACTCCTCCGATCTGGAAAAGCTTAATGCCCCCATCACCCCTGAGGAGCTTACGAAAATTATCAAAGACCTACCCACGCATAAATCTCCGGGACCCGACGGCATCACCTACTTATATTACAAGACCTTTCTGCCCACCCTACTGCCACATATGACAAACTTATATACATCACTTTTACGGGGGGAGATCCCACATAGCCAGTTTACACATTCATATATTTCAGTGATTCCAAAGCCAGGGAAAGACCATTCCTTACCGGATAACTATAGGCCTATAGCCCTATTGAACTCAGACTATAAAATTTTCACGAAACTTCTCTCATCTAGACTGTCCCAGCTCATTCCCAAATTAATTAACAAAGATCAAGTAGGATTTGTTCCTTCCCGACACGCTGGAGACAACACAAGACGTACTGTGGACTTGATTGATCTGATAAACAAATTCCCGCGCCCAACACTTATTTTGAGCTTGGATGCACAAAAGGCGTTTGACCGCTTAAGCTGGCCTTATATGTTTTCTGTACTGCAGAGATTTGGGTTTGACGGGCCTTTTTTTAAAGCTATAGAGGCCTTGTACACGGACACATCTGCTCAGGTACAAATGGCATCTTTTTTGTCCCCATATATACCTATGTTCAATGGTACTAAACAGGGGTGCCCGTTGTCCCCCCTCCTTTTTATTCTTTGTTTGGAGCCACTTGCAGAGGCTATTAGATGTCACCCAGATATTAAGGGGGTTCTGATGAGACATAGAGAATATAAATTATCCCTTTTTGCGGACGACATCCTCCTGACATTAACGAGTCCCTTTACTTCACTCCCCTCTCTACATGCACTCCTTCAGTCTTTCGGCTCTATATCAGGCTATAAAATAAATACGACTAAAACAGAAGTACTTCCCATACATGTCCCGCCAGATCTGCTGTTGCAATTACAAAACGCATACCCTTATAGGTGGTGTTCACATGCTCTGACATATTTGGGCGTGAAGATTACTTCCTCATACAATACTATGTACGCTGCAAATTTTCCCCCTCTATTCCAGGACATTTATAAAAACCTGCGCCAGTGGGCTACCTATCCTATTACTATGTTGGGCAGAATTAATGTATTAAACATGTCTGTGTTGCCTAGACTTCTTTATCTTTTTGACACGCTCCCTGTAGCCATTCCTACCAGTCAGCTTAAAGCTCTTCAGAGAGGGTTTTTGAAGTTCATATGGAATAATAGCACACACCGGATAGCCAGCTCGGTGGTATTTTCCTTGAGGTCACAAGGGGGTATGGGAGCACCTGATATCATTAGATATTACTTCGCCGCTCATTTAAGGGCAGTTGTTTCCTGGTCATGTCAGAGCAGCCCTAATAGGTGGTCGGAGATAGAGAAGGGGGCCATTTATCCGTTACATCCATGCTCTTTAGTGTGGTCTAGACCCTTACACGGCGACCCCATACTGAAGAGAATGTGTCTTGCACCTATGCTATTCACCAAATCCATTTGGAATAAATGCAGATCGAGATTTCCGCTTGCATCATTATGTCCTCCGCTTACTAACGTACTACTGAATCCAGTATTGCCGGATAGTCTGGTCTATGGCCGGCTGTTACAATGGATGCAGTCTCCACTGTTTCAATTGCGAAATATGGTCAAGCCGGTCACTCGCAAATTTCTTGATTTTGCTACCCTCCAAAACAAGTATTCTATCCCCCACAAGTTATTTTATTTTTACCTTCAGGTCAGGCACTTTTTTCAATCCTTGTCCCCTACTCTTACCCTAGAAAGGCCGACTCCTTTTGAACGTGTATGTGCGGAAGGCCCCCATCAATTACATCTTATATCATCCATATATCACATTTTACATGAATCTAAAGATTTAACGGCTGACACACACCTATACATGCGCAAGTGGAGTCTGCTACTGGGGCGCCCTATTCCTTTGGAAATGTGGACTGCAATATGGTCCTCAATTTTTCAGTCCTCTAAATGTGTAGCTCAGAGGGAAACAGCAGTGAAGATTCTGATGTTCTGGTATAAAACCCCTGATAGACTTCATCGAATAAACCCTGCCCTCCCTCCTACGTGCTGGAGATGCAAAACTGAGATAGGCTCACACTTTCATATATTTTGGACCTGTTCACTTATACGGCCATTTTGGGGGGAGGTTATGCAAACCCTTCAGGCTATAACAAGTCTACCTCTCCCTCTAGACCCTATCCACTATTTGCTTGGACTTCCCTTTCCAGGGGTCCCAAAATCTGTTAAACGTTTAATCTCATATATACTTTTGGCTGCTAAAAGGGCCATACCGATGTGTTGGTTGTCCACCACCCCCCCCTCTCATCTGCAGTTCCTGCAACTAATTGCGGAGGTTCGGAGAATGGAATCTCTTACGGACAAAGTTCACGACACAGTGATTCAATTTGACAGGGTTTGGGAACTTTGGGACTCCTCGAGTTATGGAGAGCAGGAGATTAAAGATTAGTCTTTCTTTCTATACGGATCCCTTCATTGTGAGCTGACTTACATTTTTTCTGTAACCTGTATTGGTCCATTTTGCCCTCTGTAAATTGTATTTGTTGATGACTTGTATACAATTCGTACTGCTATGGTTTTGATAATATCTTGAGTGTATTCTTTTATATGTACCAACTGCCTTTTAAATGTGCTAATTTCTCTCAGATAATTGCCTTGAGATGTCTATGTAGAATACGTACTGTAACATTATTTTCTTTTGAACTAATAAAAATTACAATTATAAAAAAAAAAAAAATCGCAATAAGTCTATATTGACTGGTTTGCGCAAAAGTTATAGCGTCTACAAAATAGGTGATAGATTTATGGACTATGTTTTAACTGGTAATGTTGGCGGTCTGCAATTTTTAGTGGGACTGAGACATTACGGCGGACAAATCTCACCCCAAGTGCCACTTTTTGGGGACCAGTGATATTATTACAGTGATTAGTGCTAAAAAAATGCACTGTTCAATGTATAAATGACACTGACAGAGAAGGGGTTAACACTAGGGGGGGATCAAGGGGTTAACTGTGTTCCCTGGGTGTTTTCTAACTTTGTGGGCTCACTGGGAAAACACAGAGATTGCTGTACCTGATCACTAGGAACAGCAGATCTCCATGTTGTCCCCTGTCAGAACGGGGATCCGCCTTGTTTACATAGGCAGATCCCTGTTTTGCCTCTCTGTACCGCGATCGCGGGTGGCCGGCGGACACAGTATCTATTACATGAAACAGCGTACAGGTACTTTGCGTCACACAATAGAGCTAACCTACAGCAGTATATATGCTGTGGCTGGTCGGCAAGAGGTTAAGGTGTGGGCCGACTTGATAAATTAGCCAGCGTTAGAGCTCAGGGCCCCAGCCTCCTGGGGGAAGTCAGTGTGTTTGAGAGGAGCCGTGTAAGATGCTGCCGTGCATCAAGGTCAGATTGGGACAGAGGAAGGCCCAAGCCTGAGAGGACGTCCATGTGGGACGGGAGCAGCCAGGAGCGCATCTGTGCATACCACTGGGATGTGTTTGATGGTCAGAAGACAAAAAGGTGTTTGATTTCAGGAAGACCCTGCAGAGGTACAAGAGAGCCAGGAGGCTGAATGTTGTCTTTGCAGTGATGGTAAGAGCCCCCTGCGTGGGAAGAGCTATCTGTAGGAACTTTGACTTTTAAATATAAGTGGGCTGCCATGCCCTTAAAATACAGTTTTGGACTGGCACAACTCACTGTAAACATACCTACCGCTTGAGTTTAATCACCCCAATCTTACAATATATATATATTAATTTGTATGCAATGTTTTTATGTAAAGCTTTCCTTGAGTTGGATGAACCGGTTCCTGTTTAGAGGTTTAAATTGGGGAGACTACATTGAATAACTGATTGGTAGGGAAGATTTTAAAAACTTTATATAGATGAACAAATGGTTCTGTGAGATTGTGATTTGACCCTGATTGCCCCAATTCATATGACTGTTAAATGTTCAATGAAAAACAAGTAATTTATTTCCACCCATAAATTCTAACAAGGAGGGGTATGCAATTAGATAGCAATGTATCTTAATGCATGCATGTATCTTAGAGCAATAAAATAAATTTGTATGATTCTAAACATGTTTGGCTTAATACAGGATGTGAGTTCAAGATAATTACATAGAATAGAAGATAAAACATATATCATTGCTAAACTCAAAAAATATCCCAGAGGGTGACAAATGTAAGTATAAAGCTCACAGACAAAACCAAAGATTAATTTTATTTATTTCCTTTTTATGGTCGGCTGAAACTGCTGAAAGACTTATCTTATTTGAAACAGTATCAAAGTATTACACCCCCATGCCATGATTCAGGTTTAAGAATAGATAATAAAATGATAAGGTTTATCTGGCTTTCTTTCTAAGGAAGACTTAAGGCTAAAAAAGAAAAAAAATATTCTGATAACAAAGCTCCAGGAATTGAGATAGCCAGAGGGTTCGGGCAAAACAGTGATTACTTTTCAAATGTGAAAAAGCCACTTATTTTTATTCTGCACCTGCTGCCTTAGCAGTGCTGTATTATTGAAGAGGGGAGCAGCCAGATCTGTATATCAAATAGCTGATTTGAAGATGAGGTCATTCGTTCCGTGGTTATATGTTTGCTGTGCTGGGAATGGTTTGTTGCCTAGCAGTAGACCACAAAGTCCCAGCAGGTTTAATGAGTCAGCATCAGACCCTTCATGTCCCTCGACTTTACCCCAGTTCACTGGATTGCTGTGTATGTATAAAAAATACAGTATATAGCTAGTCTTGGCAGTTGACAGCCTGTCCGTGCAAGCATGGAGATCTCTCTGTTTGTTCAGTAAAAAAAAAACACATTTATTTATTTAATATATCTAAAATCACTTACAGGAAAAGCTTACCGTAATATTAATTATTTTCCTTTTTCTTAAAATTTATGATAAAAAAAAATGTTAATCAATTACTAAAATGTTCTTAGAATTCAAAAATATAAAAATAGGAATTCTCTTCCTTATTTTACCTGAGGCTGAAGTATGGTTTATTTTGTGATTCAGTTGTGTTTGGCATCTGGATCCCATTGTGCAGCTGGGAGTGTTGATACTGATATTTTTAGTGTAGGAGATAGTAGGTATGACAATGAAGAATGTAAAAAGGCTGTTTGAGCCTGTCTTTTCTGATCCTCCCCTTGTTCTACTGTTCCCAATCCATCTGCTGATAATACAGAGCCTTGGGGGCACTCTGCACATGCTCAGTTTGGTGTGTATTGCTAGAGTTTTTTTTTTGGAAGTCTCTTTTAGGAAATGTCATCCTCTATTCAACTTGAGAACCATTGTCCCTTGAAATGAAAGTGAGGGAAAATTCTAAATGTTAAAGTTTTCCCCAGAACAGAAATAGAAAGAGAGATTTCCTCTCACTACCTAATATGTCTAAGAGCCCATGTACATTTGTTGGGTTGTGTTATGGAAGCACGAGGTTGAAGTATGGTTTATTTTGTGATTTAGTTGTGTTTGGCATCTGGATCCCAATGTGCAGCTGGGAGTGTTGATACTGATATTTTTAGTGTAGGAGATACAGGTAGGTAGGTATGACAATGCAGAGTTTAAAGTGTTACTAAACCCACAACAGTAAAATCAGTCTGTATATGCAATAAAGCATGCTTGTTATACTCACAGTGGAACCTAAGGGGTTAATCCTCTGCATTATGTAAAAAGACTGTTTGATCCTGTCTTTTCTGATCCTCCCCGTCTTCTACTGTCCCCAATCCATCTGCTGATAATACAGAGCCTTGGGGGGCACTCTGCACATTCTCAGTTTTGGTGTGCATTGCAAGAGAGGTTTATTTTTTTTGGAAGTGTGTATGTGATCAGCACAGGGCCAATCAGCACTGTCCAGACAGAAAGTCAGGGGTCATACAGCCTCATGGAACAGTCAGAGGAGAATGAAAACTCCTTTTATAAGGGTAGTCTGAGGCAGTAATTGGGCTCAGACCAATTGATTGTTCTGGATTTGCTTCTGCTCTGAGTGTGTTACTGCCTGGCAGTAGTGTTCACTGTCTGAACACTACTGCTAGTAATCCGGCTTACAGGTTCTTCACTATTGCTTGGCTGGGAGGTTCGTGACTTTTAACAATCCTGTGGCAGAGGATTCCTGATCATATCCCTAGAAAGATTGATTTGTGCTTGATCCCGGCTGCTAGGACCACTAAACGGGACTATCCGGGTGAGCAATACCCACTCAGGCTTGAGTGGCGATGATTGGGACTTTAGTGTTGCGTGCCTGAACCTTCCCCTGTGTTTCTCTCGTTTCCTACTTTCCTTTAAAGTTTTCCACTTCAGCAAAGTAAAATAAAGCTTGACTGTTTGGGTTTTACATTGTGTGGACATTGGCCTTTCTAAAGACTTTCTCACACCCTGACAACGGAAGCCTTGGAGGTAGTTTGCAGACCCAACAAAACCAGCCGGTCCCTTAAATGGGGGTAAGTGCTACACATGGGGGCTCGAGTCCGGAATTTGAATTATTCTCTATATGTTTGGAAGAGTCGGCCATTGAGGAAATTGTTTTTCTTTTGGAACGAGAGAAGGGGTTAAGGGGCACAGAACTGTGTTTTTCTAACTGCGTAGTTCGTGAGCGGATCCAAAGGAAGAAAAGCCTGCGAGTTACGTGCAGGAAGAGAAAAAAAGGGGAGGAGTTCCCGCTACCTGCGTGTTACACGTGGGTGCATTGGCGCCAAGGAACAGAGAGATATTGGATCAAGTGAGAGGAGCAACATGTCTGCGTTCCCAAGGACCTCAAATTTATCGAGATCCCGGATGTTCCCAACGCCTACTACCATGGACATTGCTCCACTTACAGCCCCACTCACGGATACCGGGATCCGGCTCAAGCCCCGGGGCCGCTTCGCTCTATACACCTGCCGAGATGCGGAGGCCCTGGGCATGCTCTGTCCTAGATGTGGTGGACTGGCTGTGCAGCTACGGCCGTTCGGACGATATTTGTCCTGTGGGGAATTCTTGTTCGAGGTGGATCAGCCCACCGAATCGCCCGGGCCTACTAGGTAAATTGTGTTACAGGCGTCGTTACTTCAGAGGAAGACGCCTATGCCCCTACAGCCGAACCCACGCGCATCGCATTGGCTGCAACGGAGGTGACTGAAGAGGATGCCTCTGCCACTGCAGAGCCATCGGCGGACACCGCAGCGGACGATGCCTCCGCCACTACCGAAGTTCATATCCTGCCAGCAAAGCAGAAGGTGGGATATGTCAAGGCCTCCCGCGGCCGCGGTCAAAGCCTGCCCCAGCGCCTGCCGGAACTGGACTTTAAAAGCAAGGAGATGCCCGAGAAGTCCACGTCAGGGGACGGTAAGGAGGCTGGGGGAAAAGTGTCTGTAAATGCCAGGAATTACCTGTCTGCTGAAGATGTAGATTCCTCGGATATTGACTCGTCATCCGATGTTGGGGATGATGTGGAGATAGACGAGGTCTTCCTCGCAAAGGGATGGGACAAGAGGAAAAATGTTGTCTCAATCCGCAGCCTTCGAGAGGGATTGCCCATGAGCTCTGGGGAAACCACACCCCGGGTGGAAGTCCCAGCTTTGACAGAGAAGGCTATCGCTGTGACAAATGAAAGACTCTCACCGGAGCCTGTTACGGCTTTGGTCCAGAAGTCCCCGGATTCGTATGTAATGCCTGGAGCAGGAGACCCTGCAACTCTGCCTAAACTTGCTCGCCTGCAGCGGATCCTTATGAAAAGAGTGGCTGGTGAGTACGGCTTGGAGTACCCCTATGTACCCAAGGAACTATTAGGCCCCTATCAGGGACCTTACTCACCGAATGGAGATGATCAGCAGCTTCCTGGTCTGGTGTTGTGGATGTGAGCAATTGCTGGTGTATTACTTGATAGATGCTTCATTGAAGGACATTAGCTCCCACCGATAATAAAAAACATGTGGAGGACAAAAAATGGTGAAGTACGCTCAAAGAGCGCTAATTGGAAAGTTGGTGGCAGAGACAGGCAGTCAGTGAAAATTTACCCATGCCATTTTTCTCAATGATTTTCATCCATATTGCCAGGCAGGGATGAGCCGAACACCCCCCTGTTCGGTTCGCACCAGAACCTGCGAACAGACAGAATGTTTGCGTGAACTTTAGAACCCTATTAAATACAATGGACTCGAACGTTCGAAATCTAAAGTGCTAATTATAAAGGCTTATATGCAAGTTATTGTCCTAAAAAGTGTTTGGGGACTCGGGTCCTGCCCCAGGGGACATGTATCAATGCAAAAAGAAGTTTTAAAAATGGCCGTTTTTTCGGGAGCAGTGATTTTAATAATGCTTAAAATGAAAAAATAAAAGTGAAATATTCCTTTACATTTCGTACCTAGGGGGTGTGTATGATATGCATGTAAAGTGGCGCATGTTTCCCGTGCTTAGAACTGTCCCTGCATAAAATGTCATTTTTGAAGGAAAAAAAGTCATTTAAAACTCACTCGCGGCTATTAATGAAGTGTCGGCTCCCGGCAATACATACAAAAGTCATTGATAAAAAAAAAAAAAAAAAGCATGGGGGTCCCCCAGAATTCAATTACCAGGCCCTCCAGGTCTGGTAAAGATATTAAGGGGAACCCCGCCGCAAATTAAAAAAAAAATGCGTGCGGTTCCCCCAAATATCCATACCAGGCCCTTCAGATCTGGCATGGATTTTAAGGGGAACTCCACCCCAAATAAAAAAAAAATGGCGTGGAGTCCCCCCAAAAATCCATACCAGACCCTTATCTGAGCACGCAACCTGGCAGGCCGCAGGAAAATAGGAGGGGACGAGAGAGCGCCCCCCCCTCCTGAACCGTACCAGGCCACATGCCCTCAACATGGGGAGGATGTCCCCATGTTGATGGGGACAAGGGCCTCTTCTCCACAACCCTTGCCCGGTGGTTGTGGGGGTCTGCGGGCGGGGGGCTTATCGGAATCTGGAAGACCCCTTTAACAAAGGGGACCCCCAGATCCCGCCCCCCCTATGTGAATTGGTAAGGGGTACATTGTACCCCTACCATTTCACGAAGAAAGTGTCAAAAATGTAAAAAAAAAACACACAAACACCTTGGAAAAGTCCTTTATTAAAAAAAAAAAAAAAAAAAAACATTCCAGCTGTGAAATCCAGTGTCCCGCGGCGATCCGATGTCCAGCACTGTCCGTGATTGGCTGAGCCTGAGCGGACCTGATGGGGAACTTCGTCCGCAGTCTGTTACATGTATAGACCCGCCCCTTCTAAAGTTCCCCATCAGGTCCGCTCAGCCAATGACTCGGTGTAAGGCTGAGGACCTGATGCGGAACATGAGAAGGGGCGGGTCTATACATGTATTACACAGTGAGGAAAGTTCCCCATCAGGTCCGCCCCCTCGGTATGTCAGACCCCGCCTACGTCATTGGCCTGATCGGGGAACTTCCTTCATTGTGTACCGTATTCTTCGCACCATAAGACGCACTTTTACCCCCCAAAAAAATAGGGAAAAGTGTCCCTGCGTCTTATGGAGCGAATACTGAGCAGGCTCCGCCCCCCCCCATCGCCGCCGCCGTGTCAGAATACAGACACTCGGCTTCTCTGTGGAGGAGAGATGACAGGATGTGAGGCAGATCCTTGCTGGGGCATACCAAGGGGGAGCGGGGGGAGACGGTCTGCCCCAGGTGCCAAAACATGGGGGTTGTCAGTGGTGTTGCTATAATGGTGCACTTCGCACCCAGGTAAGTTGACATCCGCCAGATGTGACCCCATCCTGCAAGCGACAAGAGCCCTGGATGGCTTTTTTATTCAGCTAGAACACCCCCGGCGCCGTGGTCTGGTACAGTCTCACTTCCTGCCTCTCTCCCCTTGCCGCTGCTGTTGCTGCAAACTATGTCCTCGGTCCTCCTTCCTAGCTGCTGCCCAGGTGTATCTGATGCTGAGAGCCAGCCAGAGGGGGTTGTGGATTGTAATGGCAGTGTCCTCCACTGCCTGAGGTGAGTGATAAGGTGGTGGGAGGTGTGGGATGGTATCCACTGTTCATCACCTGAGCTGTTGTTATATGAGAGGCTGAAGGGGTGTTTGTGTCTGCCCTGCCACCCTTGTGCTGATCTGGGAAGGGGGGGGGGAGGTTGCTGTGTGTCCACCACCAGCCAGGTATAGTGTAGCTGAGCTGATTTGATAGGGGGGCTGGTATTGCTGTGTGTCCACCACCCACCTATAGTAGTAATATAATATTAAATATTTTAGTACATCATTTGGTTCAGAATATTTTTTTTCTTGTTTTTCTCCTCTAAAACCTGGGTGCGTCTTATGGTCAGGTGCGTCTTATGGAGCGAAAAATACGGTAATTTAAATTTACACAGTGAAGGAAGTTCCCCATCAGGTCCGCTCAGGCCAATGACGTAGGCGCGGTCTGACATACCGAGGGGGCGGACCTGATGGGGAATCTCCTTCACTGTGTAATTCATGAATAGACCCACCCCTTCTCATGTTCCGCATCAGGTCCTCAGCCTTACACCGAGTCATTGGCTGAGCAGACCTGATGGGGAACTTTAGAAGGGGCGGGTCCAGAGGCGGCTCACTAATTAGGCAAATTAGGCGGTCGCCTAAGGCCTCACACTCACAGGGGCCTCCTGGCTGCCTAATTTGCCTGTGATCAATACTAATGTCGGCATCATTGGATCTCTCTATTACCCCTCTCTCTTTCTCACCTCCCCCTCTCTCCCCCCTCTTGCATTGGCTGAATATGTCTGATGGGTGAGGAGGGTGCCCTGGAAGTGGTGCTGATCACCTGTGTTCTAGATCCGTGCATTCTCTGCAGCCATTTTTCTTGCTTCAGTTATTTTTCCCATTATGGGCGTGAGTGGGGCCTCATGTCTAAGTTTTGCCTAAGGCCTCAAAAAGCCTAGAGCCGCCTCTGGGCGGGTCTATACATGTAATAGACTGTGGAGGAAGTTCCCCATCAGGTCCGCTCAGGCTCAGCCAATGACGGACAGCGCTGGACATCGGATCGCCGCGGGACACTGGATTTCACCGCTGGAATGTTTTTTTATTTTTTTATTTCATATCCCGCCAGCAAAGCAGAAGGTGGGATATGTCAAGGCCTCCCGCGGCCGCGGTCAAAGCCTGCCCCAGCGCCTGCCGGAACTGGACTTTAAAAGCAAGGAGATGCCCTAGAAGTCCACGTCAGAGGATGGTAAGGAGGCTAGGGAAAAGTGTCTGTAAATGCCAGGAATTACCTGCTTGCTGAAGAGGTAGATTCCTCGGATATTGACTCGTCATCCGATGTTGGGGATGATGTGGAGATAGACGAGGTCTTCCTCGCAAAGGGATGGGACAAGAGGAAAAATGTTGTCTCAATCCGCAGACTTCGAGAGGGATCGCCCATGAGCTCTGGGGAAACCACACCCCGGGTGGAAGTCCCGCTTTGACAGAGAAGGCTATCGCTGTGACAAATGAAAGACTTTCACCGGAGCCTGTTACGGCTTTGGTCCAGAAGTCCCCGGATTCGTATGTAATGCCTGGAGCAGGAGACCCTGCAACTCTGCCTAAACTTGCTCGCCTGCAGCAGATCCTTATGAAAAGAGTGGCTGGTGAGTACGGCTTGGAGTACCCCTATGTACCCAAGGAACTATTAGGCCCCTATCAGGGACCTTACTCACCGAATGGAGATGATCAGCAGCTTCCTGGTCTGGAGTTGTGGATATGAGCAATTGCTGGTGTATTACTTGATAGATGCTTCATTGAAGGATATTAGCTCCCACCGATAATAAAAAACATGTGGAGGACAAAAAATGGTGAAGTACGCTCAAAGAGCGCTAATTGGAAAGGTGGTGGCAGAGACAGGCAGCCAGTGAAAATTTACCCATGCCATTTTTCTCAATGATTTTCATCCATATTGCCCGGCAGGAATGAGCCGAACACCCCCCTGTTCGGTTCGCACCAGAACCTGCGAACAGACAGAATGTTCGTGTGAACTTTAGAACCCTATTAAATACAATGGACTCGAACGTTCGAAATCTAAAGTGCTAATTATAAAGGCTTATATGCAAGTTATTGTCCTAAAAAGTGTTTGGGGACCCGGGGCCTGCCCCAGGGGACATGTATCAATGCAAAAAGAAGTTTTAAAAACGGCCGTTTTTTCGGGAGCAGTGATTTTAATAATGCTTAAAATGGAAAAATAAAAGTGAAATATTCCTTTAAATTTCGTACCTGGGGGGTGTGTATGATATGCATGTAAAGTGACGCATGTTTCCCGTGCTTAGAACTGTCCCTGCATAAAATGTCATTTTTGAAGGAAAAAAAGTCATTTAAAACTCACTCGCGGCTATTAATGAATTGTCGGCTCCCGGCAATACATACAAAAGTCATTGATAAAAATAAAAAATAAAGCGTGGGGGTCCCCCAGAATTCAATTACCAGGCCCTCCAGGTCTGGTATAGATATTAAGGGGAACCCCGCCGCAAATTTAAAAAAAAATGCATGCGGTTCCCCCAAATATCCATACCAGGCCTTTCAGATCTGGCATGGATTTTAAGGGGAAGTCCACCCCAAATGTAAAAAAAAAATGGCGTGGAGTCCCCACAAAAATCCATACCAGACCCTTATCCGAGCACGCAACCTGGCAGACCGCAGGATCATTTTGTAATAGGGCGGGCGGCAAGTGGTTAATGGTCCTTAGAGCACCTGGTGGGAGTAAGCAAGCCCTACCCAGTGTCCTCCTATGGCACAATCGGATGTAACAAATGTATTCCTGTATAAAAAAAAAAGTGTTTTTCTGCCTCCTTGTGATGTTCTTCACAAGCTCCCAAACATCTATTTTTTTTCTTCACTTTTGTTTGTTTCGCACATTAGCTGTGGTCATGTGCATTATTCTATGAACACTACACATCTCATAGTCCATAGTCCCTAGTCCATCTCAGAAGTGGAAAAGGGCGGTGGCTACATTCTTACATAAAGTGGGACAATGGAGAACAAACGTAGTCACATTACAGGACCTAACAGGAAGTTGGATCACAGCAGCAAAAAAAAAAAAAAAAATTTGGAGATTTGGAGGAGGCTGAGAATACTTCAATAGAATTTTCTTTTTTTTAAGCCAGAGCTTAGTGTCACTTTAATATAAATTCAAAGAATACATATGCAACTTCTGGAGTCCACCTATTGCAGAGTGTTTACATTCCTGATATTATACAGTTGTACAGTACTGAACTGATCAAAGATGGGGTTTTATTTTGCATTGCACATTTTGGTTATGGCATTTAGCTTTAAAGGAACCCTTAGGGGTTTACATATTAAATTGTTAATGTGACATTCTCCAAACATTCACTGGAGGTAAATCTTCCTGGTGCATGCATTTAAAAGAATGTTTGGTGAATGTCATCTTTATTGCTTTATAAATATGCCCCGTCTTTATCCTTCCCTTTTCATTAAATATTGCCAGTTTGAAAAATAAAATAACTACACATTTTTAAAGAACTTGCATTTTTCATAAATTTGTAGGCAAAGCCAGCTTAATACTATTAGGCCTCTTTCAGAGCGACGGACCCCGTCAAGCCGATCCTTCTGCTCAGCAGGGGATCTCTACGCTGACCCCCTCTGAGCAGGCAGATGACAGGTCCGTGTCCGCTCTGCTTTGCAGAGTGGACAGGGATACAGCCCGCTGTTCTCTATGGGGTGGTCAAATGGAAATGGACCACCTGTCCGTTTCCATCCGACTGTCATCCGATCCATCAGGAGGATGGGGAACAGATCTCCATCCATCTGTTTTTAGTGGACTGGATCTGATCGGATGCCGACGGTTGTCAGCAGACACATGTTCGCCTACATATGCCGCTCCATAGAAATCTATGGATGGTCCGATCAGGTCCGCCTGAAAAACTGACAGACAGAACCAATCGGTCCGTCAGTGTGAAAGGGGCCTTAAGCTTAACCACTTCAGCCCCGGAGGATTTGGCTGCCAAATGACTGGGCCACTTTTTGCGATTTGGCACTGTGTCGCTTGTGCGACGTGGCTCCCAAACAAAATTGACGTCCATTTTGTAGGCGCTATAACTTTTGCGCAAGCCAATCACTATACGCTTATTGCAATTTTTTTTACCAAAAATATGTAGAAGAATACGTATTGGCCTAAACTGAGAAAAAAAATAGTTAAAAAAAAAAAATTGGAATATTATTATAACAAAAAGTAAAAAAAATATTGTGGTTTTCTTTCAAAATGTTCTGTCTTTTTTTGTTTATAGCGCAAAAAATAAAAACCGCAGAGGTGATCAAATACCACCAAAAGAAAGCTCTATTTGTGGGGAAAAAATGATAAAAATATAATTTGGGTACAGCGTTGTATGACTGCGCAATTGTCATTCAAATTGCGTCAGCGCTGAAAGCTGAAAATTGGTCTGGGTACGAAGGGGGTTTAAGTGCCCAGTAAGCAAGTGGTTAAAGGGGTTCTAAAGGCAGAAGGTTTTTTACCTTAAAGCATTATGTGCATTCAGGTAAAAAACCTTCTGTGCTCAGCTCTCTTCCAGCCCCCACCCAAGCCCGATCTCAATGCAGCGCTGTGCCTGAGAGCAGCGTCTCTCTCTGCTCTCTCTCTCTCTCCTCACTAGACTTCAAGGCAGCAGCAGGAGCCATTGGCTTCTGCTGGTGTTAATCACAGCCTGTGAGGAAGGAGCAGGGGTGGGGCCAAACCATACCGTGGGTGTCTATGGAAAAACATTCTAATCCGATGGTTTTTTCCATCGGAAATCCGATGAAACTGTCTTCCATCAGTCTTGCCCACACACCATCAGTCAAAAAACCGACCGCACCAAAATGACGTGACGTACACCACGTACGACGGCACTATAAAGGGGAAGTTCAAATCTAATGGTGCCACCCTTTGGGCTGCTTTTGCTGATTTCGTGTTACTGCGTGTTAGTAAAAGTTTGGTGAGAGCCGATTCGGGCTTTTCAGTCTCCGTGCTTTTCAGATCGTTTTCTGGTGTTCAGTTTGTGCTTGTGGGTTCGTATTTGTCATTCAGTGCATGCAGTCAGGTCGGTTACTGTTTTGCAGTGGCTTCTTGGCCGTTCGTTACTGTTTTTCAGGTCGTTCTTCTTAGGCCTTGCTGTTCCTCGTTGCGTTCTGTTTGAGTTCGTTCTTACCGGCCGACCGGTTTAAAACCATGTTTGAAGTACGTTCTCGTCGTAGAGCTCGTGCTGGCTATGGACTTGGTGTTGCGGTTAACACTGTAACCCGAGTTCAGTCCATGAACAGGGTGAGGAGGAGTTCATGGACCAAGAATTGGTTGCTCCAGTGGGACCAATTCTCTCATATGCCTCTGCTGCGGGAAATCCAGGAGAATAATCCTGATGATTTCAGGAATTATCTCCGGATGACGGACCCCGTTTTTCACCGTCTATTGGATTTGCTGTCCCCCTATATCACGAGGCAGGACACTGTGATGCGCCAGGCGATCACTGCCGAGCAGAGGCTTATTGGCACGTTGAGATACCTGGCGACTGGGAGAAGCCTGCAGGACCTCAAGTTCTCAACAGGCTCATTATCCCTGAAACGTGTTCTGCCATCATACAAGTCATGCAGAAGGACTATATTAAGGTAATTTTTATCCTTTAACCTCACATCATATGTTTTGATGGTTTGCTAAAGTATTGTATTTGTTTCATCCTTCCCAAATTGCCATTATTGTAAGATTCTGGGAATGTCCCCTTTCTCCCCATGCATGTTTTTTCTTTTATACTTTGTGATGTTTGGCCTACATGCCTATTTCCCTTCACTAACCTGTCCTGCATGCTATCCTGGGCCCATATACACCTAGCCCAGTCTGTTCTTTAATGATCTTTTTCTCTGCGCCATTGTACTTTTGAACCCCCCCCCCTAAAATGTGTCATAAAGATTTTTTGCACATTCAAGGTCAGCAGAGTGGTAGAGCCTTTTGCTGCGGGGCACAAAATCTGCTTAAACAACATCCCCCCCCCTTATAATTTATTCCAATGGCCCATCAGGTATCTGGGCCATTGGAACAAATTCACCCTTATCAGGTGAGTCATCTGATAAGTGGGCCTTCTATTTTTGTGTTTAAATACTCCTAATAAATGTTATACTGATGTTGGCCAAGAAAGTATTTGGGTAATCTGCTTGCAATGTAATGTGCAAAAGTACTAATTTCTTCTTTTTGTTTGACTCCACAGTTCCCTTCCTCGCCTCAGGAATGGCAGAATGTGGCCTCCCAATTTGCCCAGCGGTGGGACTTCCCAAACTGCGGAGGGGCAATTGATGGGAAGCACGTCCACATAGTGTCGCCACCCCGTTCGGGGTCTTACTATTATAACTATACTATAAAGGTTTTAATAGTATTGTGTTAATGGCAGTGGTGTCAGGACACTATGAGTTCCTGTATGTGGACGTGGGGAAGAACGGCCGGATGTCCGATGGCAGAGTGTTCGCTCAGAGGGAGTTCACTCACCATCTGCAGTCTGGGGGCCTGGCACTGCCTCCAGATGCAGACAACGTGGATGGACTTCCCTTTGTTTTTATAGCGCATGAAGCCTTTGGACTTGGACCACACCTGATGCGGCCGTTCCCACAGAGGACCCTCACCCCGGAGAGGAGGGTTTTTAATTACTGGCTGGCCAGAGCCCGAAGGGTTGTGGAGAATGCCTTCGGCATAATGGTCAGCCAGTTCCGCCTGTTTCTGAGAGCCATGCATATGGCGGAACACAAACTGAACCACATCATCCTAACCTGCTGCATATTGCATAATTTTATGAGACAAAACTCTCCTACATATATGTCTACTGTTGGGCCAGAGGCTGGTGTATCTGACATGGACAATCTGACTGGCCTAGACACTGGCCGTACTGGCTTGGTCCCCCAAAGCGCCCGTGAAGTACGTGATAAATACGTTGAGTACTTCACGGGTAGGGGGGCCATCGCAATGCCAGACCATATTTGATGCCTTTTTCAAACAAATAAAACAAAAAACATTTTTTGGAATACCTTGTTTTGTCAGAATTTATTTTGTACTAATTATGTGTCTCCCAGGTTATCATAGTACACTTTGTAGTAGTGCCAAGTGTATTTGTCTTTAGTAAATAGCCACAATTGTCACCTGACCTTTCCCATTTTAGATAACTGCTATTGAGCATAGAAAGAACAAGCCACACATTGTTGAGTGTCCCAAAATTGTTTTACTCTGTGCACAACATGTATGGTAATTTTTTATTCAAAATACAATCTTGACATTTTGGCCTCCAAATTTTGGAGAATTTTTTTTTTTTTTGGGTTTGCAGAAACATGTGTAGCGGGGTATCGTTTCACCCGCAAGACTACAGTTCCCAGCATGCTTTGAGGCACCCAGGGTGCATTTCCCCGTGCAAGGACTGCTGGGGTGGACTTTAAAAGGGAGAGGAGGTTGCTAGGCCTGAAGCCTGGGCCTCGCACTTTGTTCCAGAGAGCCTTCCGTTCCACTGAGGAGCCTGCGAGGCATCCGATCCACCTGAGGTGCCACCATCTTCTGGAGGACCAAAGACACGGTGCATCGTGGGCACTGTGAAGCCACTCACAGTAGCGGAGGAACCGGACAGGAGTCGGTCCGGTCTGGGTGAGAGAGCGTCAGCTCAGAACCACATCTAAGTAACTTTGTTGCCTATTAACTTTGCCTAGGCCCATCATTGACCACAGTTATACTTTGGAGAGACTGTTTTGCTGAACTGAGTTTATTCAGTCTCCCCAGCTTTGCCATGACCAGTGTACTCGAGATACCTCCCCCCACCTTACCCATACCAGTTTACCCCTCTTAACCACTATCTTAACTTATCCAATCTATAGTAATTTAGACCACACCAGAGTTGGAGTATAAAATGGCCACAACAGCCTTTTTTATTAAAACAAATATTATGTAAAAAACTCCAATATAAAATATATATTTTCAATAACTTTATTAACACAAATTTAACATTATAACTCCCAGTCTGTTGGTCTCTAACGGCACCCCTAAACTTTTGAACCCCTTTTTACACCAATACACTGCGGGACCAAATTTTTGAACCATACCAGGCCTCCAGACATATAACAGCTCGGAGATAACCCCTTCCTGCAGTGCAACCATACCCGTACTCCAGCGGACACCATTCCACTGGAATACACCAGAGGGGCACATACCACCGATGAGCCCCCACCACTTTCATACCATCTGTTTTCTGCCACGTCAAAGACCAAAGACACCGCCACAGCCTGCAAAGGGTAACCCCTTACCCTTAAGGGCCCCTCCACACCCGCAGGGCACGCTGAATGCCATCCTGACTCCCCATAGCCCATAAATCCATCCCCACATCAGAAAGATGCACACCATCCCTCCTCAAGTACAGCCCCACGTTAACCTCCAACTCCAAGTGCCGCACCACCAAACCCCCATTAGCCGTAACGAACCTGCCCACTAGTTTGTTCAACTTAATCCTAGCCTTATTGATCCGAGCCACCGATCTCGCCATCCGCCATGAGGTTCATGCGACCACATCAGACCACACCAACAAAGTCCCCGGAAAAGCCTCCTTGAGTGACAAAAAGTCCGTCTTCACCCCCGAGAGCAAGGCTCCCATAGCCCTGACCCCCAAGTCGTTACCACCCACGTGTAGAACCAACACGTCCGGCGGTCTATCCAACCGGGCGTACCGGAATATCTCAGGCACCACCCTACTCCATACCAGCCCCGGGATGCCTATCCACCTAACGCAAGCCTCCCGCCTGGGTATGCCCAGCTGCCTGCCGCCCTGCCTAACTTCAGCCCTTTTTGCCCACCAAAAAACATAGGAATGCCCCAAAATCCAGACGAGGCGTGTCGAACCTCCATCTGAAACGAAAACAAAAGAACCAGTCATCAGCAGCCAAAAACGCCCCACCCCAATGTCAGCAACCCCCTCGCCCCCCCATCATCCAGTCAGTCCCCCTGCCCAGCTAAGAAATGGGGGCGAACATATGAATGAAACCTCCTGGACTCCCACCTCCCAATCCGTTTTACCGCCTCCTCGTCCAAACCGCATCGGGCCGCCTCTGTAGCCGCTCCAATGCGGAAAGTATGCGACGCAAACTGCGTGCAGTCGTACCCCGCCGCCCTCAGGCACTTGCGGAAAACTGCCACGAACTCAAAGCGTGACAAAAACGAGCCATCCCTATGAACCAGGAATGGGCCCTCCCCATGCGGCCTGACTCCCAAAAATTCCCTCACAACCCTCACGGGACAAACCAGAGACCCGGGCAGGGAAAACAATTACACCACCACACCTTTTCCCTTTTGATCTGTCTTTGACCTCTTCAACCTCAGTCTCACCCTATCGTCCCTAACATCCACATCCTGAACCAGTAAACCCCCCGTCCTCAGTTTAGATGGGCACACCAGCTCCCCCACCCGAAAAGCACCAAAAAATGCGACAGAAAAAGCCACATATACAGAGGAACACACGTTGGCAAACCCCCCGCAAAGCACCTGTAATATGGCAAAAGAAACCGGCCGCCGCTTGTCCCTATGGGGGTGATCCTTCCGATACCCCTTCAGTGCCTGCTTCACCCAGAAATCCTTAGTGAAATCCGGCACCCCTTGGAGCTTGAAAAGAAACGCCAATCCTACCAATTTCTTCTCAATCCCCGAAACCGAACCTCCCGCCTCCATGTGTCTGGTTACAAAATAAACCACTAACAATCTGGTCCCGGCTGCGTATGAATGCGGCCCACTCACTCCAGATTTTTGTATACGCCCCCCACGTCGGTCCACTTACCGACTTCCTTATCCAGCCTGCCATGGCTCCAAGGCAACCTCCCACAGCCAACCCGGGCAAGGTGTCCCATCCCTCTCTGCCGCCGGCGCCAGTTCCCTGAAACGGTCCCACTGAAACCGAGACAGTGAATCAGCCAGAGTGTTCTCAACCCCGGGGATATGCACTGCATAAAGGAAAATATTCAACTGCAAACAACGCAGGACCAAATGGCGCAGCAACCGGATCACCGGCCTAGAAGAAGCGGTAACCCGATTGATGACCTCCACCACTCCCATGTTGTCACAGTTCAACCTAATCTTCAGGTTCTTACACTGCGCCCCCCATAGTTCCATAGCCAAGACCACCGGAAACAATTCCAGCAACACCAGGTTACGAACAAAACCCGCCTCCACCCAGGATTCAGGCCACGCCTCGGCACTCCACCGCCCCCGGAAAAAGGCTCCATAACCCATGGATCCAGCAGCATCAGTAACCAACTCCAAATCAAAATTGCTCACCGGGCCACTCATCCACAAAGAACGGCCATTGTAGGTTTCCAAGAAGGAATACCACACCTTCAATTCCTCCCTGTGTTCTGCCTGCAGCCGAATGAAGTGCGAAGGGGCACTCACCCCGGCCGTAGCAGCCGACAGTCGTCGACAAAAAACCCGCCCCATGGGAATAATCCTGCACGCGAAGTTCAACTTACCCAGCAAGGATTGCAGTCCACGCAGCAGCACCTTCCTCCTCCCCATCATCTCCTAGTCCCTAATCTCATCCCGAAGGGCCTCCAACTTGTCCAAGGGCAATCTACGCTCCATAGCATCGGAATCAATCACGATCCCCAAAAAACTAAGCTCAGTTCTAGGACCCTCCGTCTTCTCAACAGCCAACGGGACCCCAAACCTTCCTGCAATGTGCTGCAAAGTCGCCAATAAAATCGCACACACCTTGGAGGAAGGGGGGCCAACAAACAAGAAATCGTCCAAGTAATGGATTACCGAATCCACACCTGAAACCTCCCGCACCACCCACTGCAAAAAGGAGCTGAATGTTTCAAACATGGCACAGGAGATGGAGCATCCCATAGGCAAACACCGATCCACGTAGAACGCCCCATCCCAGCAGCATCCCAACAGCCAAAAACTGTCCGGGTGTACCGGGAGAAGACGAAAAGCCGACTCAATATCTGCCTTGGCCATCAGCGCCCCGCGTCCATACCTCCTGACCCATCCCACAGCCACATCGAAAGACGTGTACGAAACCGTACACACTTCAGGATCAATGGCGTCATTGACCGACCCCCCTTTTGGGAAAGACAGGTGGTGGATAAGCCGAAACTTATTCGGTTCCTTCTTAGGCACCACCCTTAGCGGGGAAACGACCAAGTTAGCGAACGGTACCTCCCGAAATGGCCCCCCCATGCGGCCCAAAGCCACCTCGTTCACCAATTTCTCAGAAACCACCCCGGGGTTAGCCATCGCTGACCTCAAATTCTTTGCCACTGGAGGCACAAGAGAGCACGGGATCTTGAAACCCTCTGAAAAACCCACGGTCAACAACTCCGCAGCCGCCCTGTCCGGGTACCTATTTAGAAAAAAATGCATCTTTTCCTCCCTCACCGGCGTCGTCCCTTTTTTGAGCAGCGTCACCGGCACGACTTCCCTTTTTGAAACAACGGGACAGGGGGTGATTGCCCCCACACCCCGAGCCTTCGTGCTTAAAATGACAGGATCCCCCAAACTTGCAGGATCCCTCGTTGTACTGCCAGCACACCCCCCACTTCTTTCTGGTTGGCGGCACTGAGGTACTTGTCCCCCCGACCCCCCCCCTGAAGAAACTGGCTAGGCGCCCTGGCCGATGACATAAGGCGCATCCAGAGGATTATTTCCTTGTGGTCCCACCTCAGAACAGGGCGGACCGCCATCCGCTGCCGAAACTGCTCGTCATAACGCAGCCAAGCAGTCCCGCTATACACCCTATGCGCCTCCCCGATCGCGTCCATGTAACAGAACAAGGCAGAGCAGTGTTCCGGGGATTTCTCCCCCACAACACTGGCCAAAATGGCGAACGCCTGCAGCCAATTCCCAAATGTCCTGGGTATCAACCTATACCTCCTCTTCTCCTCATCCTCCTTCCTGGAATCATCAGGCTTCACCCTATCCAAGTTAAACTTCTCCAGCGGCAACAAGGAAAAGATCTCCATATACTCACCCTTGCCGATCTTGTCCCACACCTCCTGCTTGAGGTGAGCCCCTAAAGGACCCTCAAAGCACACATATACCTCACCCCTGGCCGCGTCAGCAATACGTACCACATCCTCCCGGGTCTTAGCACCCCCCCGCCGTACTTACCTGCACCGCCACAGAAGGGTCCGATGCCAGCCCTGCAGGGGCCCCCTGAACCTCTCCCCCGGCTGCAACCCCCCCTGTACCCCCACCCACGGAACCACCTGCGGAGCACTCCCTTGTGCCCCAGAGAACTTTTGTAACAGCTCCTGCAACCCCCCAAGCAATCCCAACAACGCACCCCCTGTCCCAGGAGGAGCAGGCGGACAGCCTGCCCCACCCGCCACAGGCGGCACCGAACCCCTGTCACCTGCCGAGACCGCACCCGGCCCCCAAACCCCAGCTTGCAATAGTGAACACAATTCAGCGTTAAAGTCAGTAGCAGAGATAAAAGAGGTAGACTTACCGGGCTGACTGGGAACGGTCCCCACAGCCACTGCTCTCGAGTCCCGTGCGGCGACGTCCGTCCGATCCTCCGCGTCAGATCTGGACAGCTCTCCCTCCGACCTGGACTCCTGGGCTGGTGGCAAGGATGAGATGAGCCCCCCCCGTGGGACCCCTCTGCGCCGACCGGACGTCTCCGCCTTGTGACCCGCCAGCCACCTCCCTGCTGCGCCTGCGCTCACTTGATGAGCCCATGGAAGGCTGCGACGTTCTCCCCCTGCCGTTCATCCAGCCCCTCACCGACAGAAACACCGTCAGATAGAGGACCTGCGGACGTGGCACTACTTCTCCCACGCCAAATCCCCCCCCTCGGGGACGAGGGGGGGATCGAAATCACTGCTGTCCTTTGCCTCGAGGGCGAGGTACGGGCGCCATTGAGGCCCTTAGCCCCGCCCCCCGCACCGTGCTGAAACCACCCGGCTCCATCCCCACCACCAATATTATTACTAGTGTTGAGCGGACCCGAACTGTAAAGTTCGGGTCCGTACCGAATTTTGGCGTTTTCCCGACCCCGGACCCGGATTTTGCGCTAAAGTCCGGGTTCGGGTCCGGATTCGGGAATTTAATGGCACAGTTAGAAATGCTTCAGGGGCCAGCCAATCACCATTTGATTAGCTGGTGTGCCCTTAGAAGCCATCATAGCCATGCCTACTAATGGCATGGCTGTGATTGGTCAGTGCAACATGTGACCCAGCATGTGACCAGCTTCTATGTAAGCAAGAGGCACACAGCACAGATCGTCACTCTGCTTTTAGACAGTGTAGGGAAAGGATCCTGGCTGCTGTTGCTGTGAGGGAGAGAATTATATGATAGGAGTTAGTCCTGATTCTGCAATCTACTGATAGAAAAGATAGAGAGACAGTGTAGTGTAGTGTAGTGTAGGGGCAGGATCCTGTTTGTGCTTTCAGGGAGAGAGATTTAGATAGGAGTCCAGATTGAGAGATATAATAGCTCAGCGATCTGCATAGGTTTATCTGTTTGTGTTGCAAGCTCAGTGCACCAGCACTGCATTACGTTGAGTGATACACCTATTCCATACTGTGGCTGTATTGTGCTCTTGCTAAAAGACCCATTTCGGGCAGAAAAAAAAAAAAGGCACTTTATTGTGCTTTTGCTAAAAAGACCCATTTTTGGGCCCCCCCAAAAAAAAAGGCACTTTATTGTGCTGTTGCAAAAAAAAAAAAGGCACTTTGTTGTGCGCAAAAAAGACCTATTTTTGGGCAAAAAAAATATTTTGCAGTGTATATCTCTAGTTGTGTGAAATAACCAATTTCTATATATTTTTCTTGTACTATGCTATACTAAAAAAAAAACAACAACTTTTTTTTGAATAGCATTCTCTGCAGCTGTGCGATTCAGCGGTTATATACTGTGGGTGTGTTGTGCTCTTCCAAAAAACGCCATTTAGGGCCACAGAAAATATTTTGCAGTGTGAAATACACATCTGGAGGTGTGTGAAAAAACAACATTATTTTTGAATAGCATTCTCTGGCCTCTGCAGCTGTGCGATTCAGCGGTTATATACTGTTGGGGTTGTTGTGCTCTTCAAAAAAACGCCATTTAGGGCCACAGAAAATAAATTGCAGTGTGAAATACACATGTGGAGGTGTGTAAAATAAAGAATTTCTATATATTGTACAGTGCTATACTAAAAAAAACAACATTTTTTTTGAATAGCATTCTCTGCACTTCTATAGCTGTGCGATTCAGTGGTTAAATACTGTGGTTGTGTTGTGCTCTTCCAAAAAACGCCATTTAGGGCCACAGAAAATATTTTGCAGTGTGAAATACACATCTGGAGGTGTGTGAAAAAACAACATTATTTTTAAAAAGCATTCTCTGGCCTCTGCAGCTGTGCGATTCAGCGGTTATATACTGTTGGGGTTGTTGTGCTCTTCCAAAAAACGCCATTTAGGGCCACAGAAAATATTTTGCAGTGTGAAATACACATCTGGAGGTGTGTGAAAAAACAACATTATTTTTGAATAGCATTCTCTGGCCTCTGCAGCTGTGCGATTCAGCGGTTATATACTGTTGGGGTTGTTGTGCTCTTGCAAAAAACGCCATTTAGGGCCACAGAAAATATTTTGCAGTGTGAAATACACATCTGGAGGTGTGTGAAAAAACAACATTATTTTTGAATAGCATTCTCTGGCCTCTGCAGCTGTGCGATTCAGCGGTTATATACTGTTGGGGTTGTTGTGCTCTTCCAAAAAACGCCATTTAGGGCCACAGAAAATAAATTGCAGTGTGAAATACACATGTGGAGGTGTGTAAAATAAACAATTTCTATATATTGTACAGTGCTATACTAAAAAAACCAACATTTTTTTTGAATAGCATTCTCTGCACTTCTATAGCTGTGCGATTCAGTGGTTAAATACTGTGGTTGTGTTGTGCTCTTCCAAAAAACGCCATTTAGGGCCACAGAAAATAAATTGCAGTGTGAAATACACATGTGGAGGTGTGTAAAATAAACAATTTCTATATATTGTACAGTGCTATACTAAAAAAAACAACATTTTTTTTGAATAGCATTCTCTGCACTTCTATAGCTGTGCGATTCAGTGGTTAAATACTGTGGTTGTGTTGTGCTCTTGCAAAAAACGCCATTTAGGGCCACAGAAAATATTTTGCAGTGTGAAATACACATCTGGAGGTGTGTGAAAAAACAACATTATTTTTGAATACCATTCTCTGGCCTCTGCAGCTGTGCGATTCAGCGGTTATATACTGTTGGGGTTGTTGTGCTCTTCCAAAAAACGCCATTTAGGGCCACAGAAAATAAATTGCAGTGTGAAATACACATGTGGAGGTGTGTAAAATAAACAATTTCTATATATTGTACAGTGCTATACTAAAAAAAAACAAATTTTTTTTTGAATAGCATTCTCTGCACTTCTATAGCTGTGCGATTCAGTGGTTAAATACTGTGGTTGTGTTGTGCTCTTGCAAAAAACGCCATTTAGGGCCACAGAAAATATTTTGCAGTGTGAAATACACATCTGGAGGTGTGTGAAAAAACAACATTATTTTTGAATAGCATTCTCTGGCCTCTGCAGCTGTGCGATTCAGCGGTTATATACTGTTGGGGTTGTTGTGCTCTTGCAAAAAACGCCATTTAGGGCCACAGAAAATATTTTGCAGTGTGAAATACACATGTGGAGGTGTGTAAAATAAACAATTTCTATATATTGTACAGTGCTATACTAAAAAAAAACAAAATTTTTTTTGAATAGCATTCTCTGCACTTCTATAGCTGTGCGATTCAGTGGTTAAATACTGTGGTTGTGTTGTGCTCTTGCAAAAAACGCCATTTAGGGCCACAGAAAATATTTTGCAGTGTGAAATACACATCTGGAGGTGTGTGAAAAAACAACATTATTTTTGAATAGCATTCTCTGGCCTCTGCAGCTGTGCGATTCAGCGGTTATATACTGTTGGGGTTGTTGTGCTCTTGCAAAAAACGCCATTTAGGGCCACAGAAAATATTTTGCAGTGTGAAATACACATGTGGAGGTGTGTAAAATAAACAATTTCTATATATTGTACAGTGCTATACTAAAAAAAACAACATTTTTTTTGAATAGCATTCTCTGCACTTCTATAGCTGTGCGATTCAGTGGTTAAATACTGTGGTTGTGTTGTGCTCTTCCAAAAAACGCCATTTAGGGCCACAGAAAATATTTTGCAGTGTGAAATACACATCTGGAGGTGTGTAAAATAAACAATTTCTATATATTCTTCTTGTACAGTGCTATACTAAAAAAAACAACCTTTTTTTTTGAATAGCATTTTCTGTAGCTGTGCGATTCAGCGGTTACGTGCTGTGGGTGTGTTGTGGTCTGGCAAAAAACGCCATTTAGGGCCACAGAAAATATTTTGCAGTGTGAAATACACATCTGGAGGTGTGTGAAATAAACAATTTCTATATATTTTCCTTGTACTGTGCTATACTAAAAAAAACAACCTTTTTTTTTTTTGAATAGCATTTTCTGCAGTTCTGTAGCTGTGCGTTTCAGCCATTACGTACTGTGGGTGTGTTGTGGTCTTCCAAAAAACGCCATTTAGGGCAAGATCCTAAATTTGGAAAATATGAGGGGAAGGTCAAAGGGACGTGGTGGCCCCGGTCGTGGTGCTGCTGGTGGAGCTCCTGTTGCAGGGAGAGGACGTGGTGGATCTGTGCCAGCTACACGCACAAGTGAAACACCTTCCTCAGGTGCGAGTAGGCGACCGAGCCTGCGGCGGTATTTTGTCGCGCCTAATGAGGCTGTACCAATGTTTAGGCCAGGACAAGTACAGGCGATAGTAGATTGGGTTGCTGACAGTGCCTCGGGTTCCTTCACATTGTCTCCCACCCACTCTTCTGATGAAAGATCAGAGTTGGCACCTGAAGCCCATGTCCATCAGTCTTTCACCTCACCCCCTTGCAAATCAGCCAAGCAGTCTGAGCCCCAAATCATGCAGCAGTCTCTTCTGCTTTTCGATGACTCTGTTAGCAGGGTTTCCCAGGGCCATCCACCTAGCCCTGCCCCAGAAGTGGAAGATATTGAGTGCACCGATGCCCAACCACTTATGTTTCATGATGGGTACATGGGAGGACCATCGCAGCACGTCTCGGATGATGACGAAACACAGGTGCCAACTGCTGCTGCTTTCGCAATTGTGCAGACAGACATGGAGGGCAGGGGTGAAGACTGGGTGGAAGATGATGTGGAGGACGATGAGGTCCTCGACCCCACATGGAATCAATGTTATGCAGGTGACCAGTGTAGTTCGGAGGAAGAGGCGGTGGTCGCACAGAGCCACCAGCACAGCAGAAGAGGGAGCAGGGTGCAAAAACGGAGCATTCGTCCCCTAGACAGTACATCTGCTACTGCCCAACGCAGCAAGGGACCGAGCACACCAAAGCCAGGTCCAAGGACTTCCCTAGCGTGGCAGTTCTTCACACAGTGTGTTGATGACAAGACACGAGTGGTTTGCACGCTGTGCAATCAGAGCCTGAAGCGAGGCATAAACGTTCTCAACCTGAGCACAAGCTGCATGACCAGGCATCTAAGTGCAAAGCACGAGCTGCAGTGGAGTAGACACCTCAAAAACCAAGAAAGGTCTCTGGCTCCTCCTGCTTCCTCTTCTGCTGCAGTCTCGGCCTCTTCATCCACCTCTGTAGTGACAGTGGCACCTGTCACCCCGCAAACAGAGGATCTGCCAGCAACACTACCACCTGGGTCACCAACCATCTCCACAATGTCCCATGGAAGCGTTCAGCTCTCTATCTCCCAAACATTGGAGCGGAAGAGGAAGTACCCCCCTAGCCACCCGCGATCCCTGGCCCTGAATGCCAGCATTTCAAAATTCCTGGCCTTTGAAATGCTGTCATTCCGTCTGGTGGAGACGCAGAGTTTTAAAAGCCTGATGGCATTGGCTGTCCCGCAGTACGTCGTGCCCAGCCGCCACTACTTTTCCAGGCGAGCCATCCCTTCCCTGCACAACCAGGTGGGGGACAAAATCAGGTGTGCACTGCGCAACGCCATCTGTGGCAAGGTCCACCTAACTACGGATGCGTGGACCAGTAAGCACGGTCAGGGACGTTATATCTCCCTAACAGCACACTGGGTAAATGCAGTGGCGGCTGGGCCTGAGGCAGATAGCGGTTTGGCGCATGTCCTTACACCACCGAGGATTGCAGGGCGCTTCAGTTTGCCTCCTGTTGCTAACTCCTCCTTCTCCGCTTCCTCATCCTCTACCGCCTCCTCATCCATTCAGCGTAACAACTTCACCACCAACTTCAGCACAGCCAGGGGTAAACGACAGCAGGCAGTTTTAAAACTTTCCTGTTTGGGGGAAAATCCCCACACCGCGCAGGAGTTGTGGAGGGACATGGAACAACAGACCGATGAGTGGTTGCTGTCAGTGAGCCTCAAGCCCGGCCTGGTGGTGTGCGATAATGGGCGAAATCTCGTAGCAGCTCTGGGTCTAGCCGGTTTGACGCACATCCCTTGCCTGGCGCATGTGCTGAACTTGGTGGTCCAGAGGTTCCTTAAAAATTACCCCAATATGCCAGAGCTGCTGCAGAAAGTGCGGGCTGTCTGTGCGCACTTTCGGCGTTCTCACCCTGCTGCTGCTCGCCTGTCAGCGCTGCAGCGTAACTTCGGCCTTCCCGCTCACCGCCTCATATGTGACGTGCCCACAAGGTGGAACTCCACCTTGCACATGCTGGCCAGACTGTGCGAGCAGCAGCAGGCAATAGTGGAGTTTCAGCTGCAGCAATCACGCGTGAGTCGCTCTGCGGAACAGCACCACTTCACCACCAATAACTGGGCCTCCATGCGAGACCTGTGTGCCTTGTTGCGCTGTTTCGAGTACTCCACCAACATGGCCAGTGCCAATGACGCCGTTCTCAGCGTTACTATCCCAGTTCTATGCCTCCTTGAAAAAACGCTATGTGCGATGATGGAAGAGGATGTGGCACAGGAGGATGAGGAGGAGGAGGAGGAAGCGGGATCATTTCAAAGGCTTTCAGGGCAGTCTTTCACAAGTGGCTACGAGGGTGGGTTCCTGCACCAACAAACGCCAGGTACACAATTGTCCGGCAGAAAGGGCACAGTTCTGGAGGATGACGAGGTGGAGGAGGAGATGGAGGAGGAGGAGGAGGAGCCATGTTCACAGCAGGGTGGCACTCAGACCAGCTCGTGGCCATTACTGGTGCGTGGCTGGGGGGATACAGAGGACACAGACGATACACCTCCCACAGAGGACAGCTTTTCTTTGCCTCTGGGCAGCCTGGCACACATGAGCGATTACATGCTGCAGTGTTTCCGCAACGACAGCCGAGTTGCCCACATTTTAACTGGTGCTGATTACTGGGTGGCCACCCTGCTGGATCCCCGTTACAAGGACAACGTACCGTCCTTAATTCCCTCACTGGAGCGGGATCGTAAGATGCGCGAGTACAAGCGCACGCTGGTAGACGCGCTGCTGGTGGCATTCCCACCTGACAGCGGGCGTACGGTGGAAGCACAAGCCGAAGGCAGAGGAGGAGGAAGAGGTCGCCAACGCAGCCGGGGCACCGGCAGCACCTCAGAAGGCAGGGTTAGCATGGCCGAAATGTGGAAAAGCTTTGTCAGCACGCCACAACAACCAGCACCACCAGCTGAGATGGAACGTCTTAGCAGGAGGCAGCATTTCACCAACATGGTTGAGCAGTATGTGTCCACAGGCCTACACGTACTGGATGACGGGTCTGCCCCCTTTAACTTCTGGGTCTCCAAATTGGGCACATGGCCTGAGCTTGCCGTTTATGCCTTGGAGGTGCTGGCCTGCCCTGCAGCCAGTGTATTATCTGAACGTGTATTTAGCACGGCAGGGGGCGTTATCACAGACAAGCGCAGCCGCCTGTCCAGAGCCAATGTGGACAAGCTCACGTTCATTAAAATGAACCAGGCATGGATCCCACAGGACTTGTCCGTACCTTGTGCAGAATAGACATGTATACCGGTGTTGTGACAAAAACTGTCCGGCCATCGGATTGTGCCCGGCCCGTACTGCGCGGGCGCAGCGCTTGCGCAGTACAGAGGACAAGGAGATTCACAAAATCTCCGAAGATGAACGGCGCCTGCGCTGTGAGTGCAGGTTCAAGCCCCACCATCCAAGAGGACATACGGTAGCACATAGTAACAGGGCCCCTCACGGGCTCGCTTCGATCGCGGCCTTGCTTGGCTCGGCTTGAACCACGGATGGTGTGGCCTTCACCTGAACTCAACACGCAGGCGCCGTTAGTCTTGGGAGATTTTTGAAATCCCCTTGTCCTACATACTCAGCAAGCGCAGTACAGGGTGGACACTATTCGACAGGGGACAGAATTCGACACATCACTGGCCTTACCCAGCCATTGTTGTATTTTTGAACCAGTGTTGGCTACCTCGTCCTCCTCCACCGCCGCTTCCACCTACACAGCCACATCCACCGCCACCTCAACCTCCTACTCCATATGGACCTCGTCCTGCTAGGCCAAGATTAAAATTTTTATTTTATTTTTTTGTAGCGCACAGATCCTTTCCCCCTTACCTGCCTTTATGTTGTTGGCTCTTCGCAGGAGGGAGAAAGGCACACCGCACTACCAGCCCGTATCCTCCTATATAAAGAGGTTGAGCGGTGTACTTGACGGGCCGTGTCCACAGCCGGAGTCAAAACTCCTCCAGAGGATGATTCTCACCTCTACTGTAGGTAGAGGCAAGTCCTTTAATTGCCAGTAAAGTCAATGTCCACACCAGCTGAAACTCCAACTCTTATTCTCTCATGGCAAAATAAACTGTACTCAGATAGAAAAGGTTAGAGCAAAGAAACAGGACAGCTTAAGGTGTGGAGGAGGTCCAGGCACAAACGTAGCACATTCACTTCACTGCTTAGGTTTCTCAAACAGTTTTTGGCGCACGGTCTCTGCCACAGACATTGAGGTTGGTCTCTGCCACAGACCGGGTGTACAAGGCCCCTGCCACGGGCCTGGAGAACTTTGGTCTCAGCCACAGACCAGGGTGTATAAGGCCCCTGCCACGGGCCGGTTGAATAAGGCCTCTGATACAGTCAAGGTGACCTTGAGCTTCTCCTTCTACGAACCTAGCCCATATCAAGGGGAAGACATCTCTCCAGGGAGTCAACAGACCATTCCTTCACCGTGACTCCCGCATCGGTCCATCAGAATGATCCTCCCTTCCCTGGAACAGGGTCCCCTACACGAGGCGGCTCTGGACTCCAGGCTTTACTCCCGCCCCTAGGCCTCCATACCCAGGGCAGCAAGAACTCCAGGATAGTACCTCACCCCGGGCTAAAGGTGCCCGAGATGGAACAGGAACACATGCACCCAGGCCGAAGGCACCTGGGCGCGGACCCCACTGGACATCAGCCCCCAGGCCAAAGGTCTGCCCCTTTTATATGCTCTCCCGGCATGCACAGCAGGTTCCCCGCCCCGCTGTACTACTGCCAAGAGGGGACACAAAAGGCGCCACCTGTAGGCCGCAGGGAACTGCACACCAATACTGTCCCCCGAGGACAAAATGGTCCATGAATCCTACAGAATTAGGGTATTTGAGCCTATTTACCACTCAAACACTTTCCTTAAATTTAGCACCCCGCTACATTTTTATTTCAAAGTATTTTATTTTCCCACTAGCTTATCCATTAAATTAAATCATTTATTCCATAAAGGGCGTATTCTGGGGCATTCCCACCATATGTGTGGCATCGTGCCGTTGAGTTTCTGAGGTTCTTAATGACTTCCTGTACCTCTTCTGCTGAAAAGGGGGCCTCCAGCATATTTTTTAATTTTTTAATTTTTTTTATGTTCTTTTAAGTTATTTCCTATCCACATTTGTTTGCAGAGCACTTGCCATGTTCTTAACAACATTTTGCTGCCATTTGCAGCCCTCTAGCCCTTTCCATTACTTTTTTAGAGCCTTTTTAGTCGTCAGAAGTCCGGGTCCCCATTGACTTCAATGGGGTCCGGGTCCGGGTTCGGGTTAAAGTTCGGTCCCGAATCCGAACTTTTTTCCGAAGTTCGGCCGAACCTCCCGGACCCGAATATCCAGCTACCCGCTCAACTCTAATTATTACTGCATTATTGAATGTTATGCTCCTTTTAATGTGTGCACCTATATTGCAGGGATCTGCATGAGATATTGTATGCAAATTGCCTTTTATACTTTTACAAATCGTAAACCGTTATAGTTAAGCAATTTGGTGGTCAGTGTCAATTACTGTGCTGGGATACCGAAAGGGGGTTGTACCATATAACAATATAGAGATATTGCAATTGTGCCATCCTTCCCCTTTTCTAACTGTGTCACGAGAGGTTAGAGCCGATTGCCAGGGGTTGATAGCGGTGCATTACAGGGCCCAAAACAAACAAGCAGCCCTCTTAAACTGAGGGTACCGCTACACATGCATGGGTCAAAAAATTTAAATAAAAAAAAAGAACTTACAAAGTTCAACCTTAAAAATGTAAACGTGAGATGGAGTGATGTCCCCCCTGAACCATCCAAAATTAGAAGATGCACACAGTTTTTGATGTGCAAAATGTTTTTTTTCATCATGATCCCATGGCGAAAGTCACCATGTGCTATCTGCCATCATGGGGGATCAATGGAACTGTTTTGGGGGTGCAAACCCTTCCTCTCACCTACTTGAGTAGCAAGGAAAAGGTTGCACCCCCAAAACTGGGACATAGATATCCTGTGACGGCAGATAGCACATGTTAACACACTGTGTGCATCTTGTAATTTGGGCTTGTGTTAAAACAAATGGCAATTTTTGAAAACATAAGAAAACTAAAAAAGGGGGGGTGTGGTTCATTCTATTCGCCCCTAATATCAATGATGTTTTTATATTTATATTTATAGTTTTTATATTTTTGCTCAATCACATTCATCCTTTTCCTCATAATGTCCATTTCGCTACTATATTCCATTATTTCTTGAATGACGATTTGGGCACTAGCACTTGAGAATGGAGTTGTCTGAGTTTCTGACACACCACCATGTTCATCCCCTAAAAAAATAAATGGATTAGAAATATGCAGGCCTACATCTCTTTTTACCAGAAGCTGTGGTGACAGACACAGACCTGTTGTGGTGATAAGCTCCACCTCTCCTTCCTCCACCTCTCCTTCCTCCACCTCTGCTTCCTCCACCACTGCTTCCTCCACCACTGCTTCCTCCACCTCTGCTTCATCCA
Source organism: Rana muscosa (assembly GCA_029206835.1). Lineage (NCBI taxonomy): Eukaryota > Metazoa > Chordata > Amphibia > Anura > Ranidae > Rana > Rana muscosa. The sequence goes on from CM055122.1 coordinate 866,487,189, forward strand.
CATGCTGATCTTGGGGTTCTTTTGGATCTTGGTTTTCTTTATGTGGTCTGTGCTTCCTAGGCTCCTCACATTGGTGTACTCCCAGTCTCCTCTCCCCCTATGAGAATGAAACAATCAATACAATTGTTGGTTTTGCCAGAGTTCCAAGATGAACATATGATATTTTGGTAATTCAACAAAGCAAGACTACTTTCATTCTTGGTCCTCAAAAATAAAAAGGAGACACCCCAAGGTATCCACTGGAGCACCTGTGTGTGACACCCTAAAAAGGTTGTCCTGGTGGCCCACACTATAGTGCTCCTGAGTCAAGATGTGTAACCAGCTGCTTGAGTGTCCTCTCTTTTATACAGAATCTAGTTTACCATTTAACATTCTACTTAACTTACAACACATCATCTAGACAACAATGTATATATAAACGTTGTTTAAACGTTGTTTAACGCCAAATAGGCATGACCACATGTGGTTTACGTGTATCTATGCAAAACATGTTATTTTTTTTCACATTCGCTGTTTACTAGGAAACATTCCCAAAAATGAGTCCACTCAACTTCACATGAAAGTTGCCATTCTACAATATGAAACCAGACAATCCAAGCACATGGAGCAAAACGTGCAAGAATACATATTCCAATTTGATTAAAGACAGTAAAACAAAAAACTTACTTTGGTCCAGGAATTTTTTAAGCTTCCTATACTGGTCCGGCTCCCTCAGCTTCAGGTCAGACCACCTTTTACGGAGCTGCTCCTTAGATCTCCTGACCCCAATATTATTATAGAGACTCGTCGCCACTTTGTCCATTATTTTAGACTTCCTAAGATTAGGGGTGTCGTATGGCCCATGCTTCCCATCGTAATCCTTCCTCCGCAGGATGTCCACCATCTCCGCCATCTCAGCAAATATTAGTCGCCTTGAAAAATCTTTTATTCCTGGATCGGGACATTCCCGCCTCCGGGCTTTCCTCGTCGGTACTTATTAATAAAGCACGCACCTGTGTCACCGCCATGTCGTCATCTCCCACTGTGCGCCGAACGAGAAGGGGCGGGGAAATTCTGAAAAAGACCGTCATGGGCGGGCGACGCGGCCGGAGTTTCACGCATGCGCAGGGTATATAAAGGGTAAACGAGGTTGTGGTTGCGTGGAGTAAGGACGACTGGAAGTACCGAACGAATCCTACTAAGGTAAGAAATTAACTTGGGGCATCAGTGGCCTATACTGGTTCATGATTGTAGAGGCCTATATTGGGCTATGATCAGGACAATTGAAGCTGACCTCCTGTTTTTGTCTTGTGTTTTATCTTGTAGACTGAACTATGCATAAACTGCGTGAGCCAGACGTCATGTTAATTTTTATTGAAAAGTATAAGGAAATGCACAACCTCTGGGATCTAAAAAATAGCTCCTACCATAATAGCCAAGTACGAAGGGCAACAATCGTTAAATTAGCGGAATATATGAAGACCTGGATCCCAGAGGCAGACTGTACTATGATGAATAGTAAAATCAACAACATGAGGAATGCGTACAAAAAACGCTATAAAGAAGTGCGTGCTTCTATGAGATCAGGAGCAGCAGCAGACAAAGTAGTTAAGCCCAAGCTGTGGTACTACAAGCATCTGCAATTTCTGGATGACCAGATTGAGGCCAGGGAATCACTTTCCACCCTTCCCTCAACCCTTCCTTCCACCCTTCCCTCCACCCCTGCAGAGGGGGAGGAGGAGCCACCTGAGCTTGAAGAGCCGGATCTGCGCATCTTCAGCCAGGTATATTATTTTCAATGATATTTATTGTCCTTAATTGATTTTTGAGAACTAGATGTTATTATTAACAGATGACAAAAGTTAAATGTTAAAAAAAAAAAAAAAAGGATTGGTACAGTATATCAAAAAGCAGGGGTCACAATGAGAGTCTTTTATATTTTTTACGATTCAAATTGCAACAGTCATGAGATGAAAATTGTGTGTGATTGATTCAACCAAAAATAAAACTATGTCCTTTTTTTCTACACAGGATGAGCTCAGCCAGGAGGAAGAGGCTCCGGAATGTGGCAGGCAGGAGGAGGCAGGGGTGAGTGGCAGCCAGGAGGAGGCCGGCCCAAGTGGCACTCACCAGGTCCCCAGGCCTAGTGGCAGCACACAGTCACAAGTGGCTCCCCTCCACGTCAGACCCCCAAAACAATCGGCGGATGACAAAGGTGGAGGAGGAGTCACTTAAGATGATAAGGGACGCTGCTGCCATAATGAGGGCACCCCTCAACCCAGTTGAGGGCTTTAGTAACTATCTGTCCGAAAAGCTGATGAAACTGGAGGAGGGACAACGTGCCCTCTGTGAGCACCTGGTTTATACGGCCATTCACATAGCGGGGATGGGGCAGTTGACAGAGGCCACTCATCTCTGCCATCTGCCCCATCCTTCTCCTCCTGCCACATTACCACCAACAGAGCCACAGCCTGGAAGGGTGCGTGGACGGGGCCGTGGAACAAATGCTGGAGGGAAGCGTGGAGGGAAGGCTACCAAGAAGACCAGAAGGTGATTCCCTGGCTTCAAGCTGCTCTTCCAGAAGTTGCAGTTTGTAGGAGTACCACAGCTTGGGATGATGTATGTCTTCGGCTGCTGCTCCTGATTTCCTCATGTTGTTGATTTTATTGTTCATCATAGCAATGTCTGCCTTTGGGGTCCAAAGTCTTCATAAAATCCACTAATTTAACAATTGTTGCCCTTCCTGTTTATTTATTTTTTGCCAGAATAAATGGAATTTTGATTTATGAAAAATACTTGCCTATGTTTTTGGATTGGGAGTAGCAATAAGATGTCATAAATACAATGTGTAATTAACAAGGGACACCAACCTCCTTGAGGAAAAAAATAAATAAAAATTATGTTGTTGTGCGAACATGACACCCCAAAAAATGAGCCCACAAGAACAAAAATCTAATAAAAAAAATATATGGTATAATCTTGATTCTAAATACCAATTTAAATTAGGGAGATCTGGCTTTCAAAATAGATAAAAATATTCTATAGATGACAAGAAACTATAAAGACATTTTTTTGACAGAACTCGGGATAAAGATCTGCTGCACAAAAAAAAAAAAACATTATAAAGAAGAAAACAATGCTCTGCATTAAACGAGGCAATATTTTGCAGAATGACGAATGTGCTCTCTCCATTAGGAACGCTAGTTTTACCAGAACGAGCGCTCCCGTCTCATAATTCAGTCTGAGCATGCGTGGTTTTTTTTAACCGATGGACTTGCCCATAGACGATCAAAATTTGCTATTGGTTTTTTATCCATCGGAAAAATTTGGGGCCCATACACGATCGGTTTAGTCCGATGAAAAAAATCGATTGGACTGTTTTCATCGGTAAAACCGATTGTGTGTACGCGGCTTTACACTGATGTCTTCATACCCCAATGTGCTTAGCTGACACGAACTATAGGATATATGTGCCGGTTACTTGCAGTACACCCCTTGAGTAACTTCAGACCAGGCAAAGACAAAGTTTCAAAAGCTTACATAGAATGCATGAAGGTAAAAAACAGACCCATCAAGGATGCCCACAAGTGCCAACTCATGCCCGCCAGGGATGGCAATCAGTGCCCAACTAAGGGATGCCAATCAGTGCCCATCAGTAATGCCTGTCAGTGCCTCCTCATCAGTGCTGCCTATCAGTGCCCATCAGTGCCCAATATTGCCCATCAGTGTCACCCATCAGTGCCCCACCATTGCCAACTATCATTGCCCATCAGTGCCACCTATCCGTGCCCATCAGTGCCGCCTATCAATGCCCATCAGTGATGCATATCAGTGCCGCCTATCAGTGCTGCATATTAGTGCCTCATCATCAGTGCCCATCAATGGCGCCTCTCCAATGCCTATCAGTGAAGGAGAAAAATTACCGTACTTATTTACAAAATCTTATAACAGAAATGAAGAAAAACAGCTGCTACACTGTTTGATTTAAAATCATCACTTAGGGCACAAGTGGTTAATGTTAATCTAAAGTAAAACATTTTCCTTTTTAGATTTGAATAGAGTAGGGAAAAAGTAAAATTCCTGTCAGATTTTATTTTGTTTCTTATGCAACTTTGGAATGGGTCACTTTCTGTCTCATAGACACAAGAGCTGGAAAGTGAAAAAGGGTCCAAAGTGAGGAAAATCCTGTCTTGGACCTGGTTCACGCCTATGCGTTTTTTCAGTGCATTTTCAGTTTTGCAGAAATGCATTACAATCTATTTAACATGGTATCCTATGGGTCACGTTCATATCTGTGCAGTTCCCACCAGCGCATTTTTTGGTAAGGGTCAGGGACTTTTATTTTCCCGCAGCAGGTTGCATTTTTGGTTCCATAGACTTTAATAAAAATGCAGCGGGAATGCATAAAAAATACAGTGCTTGCATTTTTGCTGGTTATTCCCACAAGACAATAGACACCTCTCAAAAACGCAAAATGCATCAAAAATGATTTAAATACGTGTCAAAGACACATGTGAAAAAACACAACAGGAAAACGCATCAACTGCAACCTGCATATATCTGAGCCAGGCCTAGAGAGTGTCCCCATTGCAGGATTTGCTCTTTATTACCGTTCTGGTGACAACTTAAAATTTGGGATTTTTTCTAACTTTCAGTCCTGGCGACAATGGTCACAAACAGAGAGGTAATAGAGACATTACTGCAAAACTGACAATATTACTAACCTTTACCTACTCTATCCAAAACAAAATAAAAAAATATATACTGGCACCCTTGGGCATGCAATAAGCAGTTCAACCAGATGAATGAAATAAATGCTGGGATACAAATTATAACTATCATGCCGCGTACACACGGCCGTTTTTCTCGTCGAAAAAAACGAAATTTTTCCCATTCGACGAGAAAAACGATAGTCTGTGGGCTTTCTGTCGTTTTTTTTCGACGAGAAAAACTGCATTAAAAACGACGAGAAAAATTAGAACATGTTCTAATTTTTCTCGTCGTTTTTTTTTGACATGTTTTCCGCGGCAGTGTTTCCCATAGGGAAACACTGCCGCGGAGCCCACAGATGGTCGTTTTTCTCGTCAAGAGAAAAAATGACGTGAAAAATGACCGTGTGTGGGGAACAAGCTGTTCCCCCGTTTTAAATGACATTATTCACGGCGGTTTTTTAAACGCCGTGAATAATGATCGTGTGTACGCGGCATCAGAAAGTGTATTTTTGCTTCAGTACCTATTGAGTCACTAACCTGGACCAGGCATGCAAAAAGTCTCACCCCCCACTGTCTGAAATGCCTACTCCAGGTCTTGACAGTTCTGACACATGCACCTTTAACCACTTGGCTTCCGGAAGATTTACCCCCCCTTCATGACAAGACCATTTTTTGCGATATGGCACTGCGTTACTTTAAAACCCCTTTCACACTGGGTCAGTTTTCAGGCGTTTTAGTACTAGAAATAGTGCCTGAAAGCTGCCTCCTATTCATTACAAAGGGTGCTTTCACACCCAGGCTGTGCGCTTGCGGGACGTTCGGAAAGGTCCTGCAAGCAGCATCTTTGGGTCGGTTTGGGAGTACTGTATACAGCACTCCCAAAACACCCCTGCTCATTGCAATGAATGGGCAGAGCTTCCGAATCGCCTAAAAAGCGATTCGGAAGTGCTGCAACACAGGAGTTTTTAACCCCTTTTTTGAGGTTAAAAGTGCCCCGCTAGTGGATGAAAAGCGGCGCAAAAGCGTTGCTGAAACAAGTGGTGCTTTGCCGGTCGATGCTTTCAGCATGAAAGCAGCCTAACTGACAATTGTGCAGTGTACCCAAACAAAATTTATGTCCTTTTTTTCACATCAGTAAAGTTTTATTTTGTGGTATTTGATCACCTCTGCATTTTTTATTTTTTGCACTATAAACAAAAAAAGACCGACAAATACTGTATTTATTGGCGTATAGGGATGAGCTTCGTGTTCGAGTCGAACATACGTTCGACTCGAACATCGGCTGTTCGATCGTTCGACGAAGATCGAACGATTTGGGCCGTTCGCGCCAAATTCGAGTGACGCGAACGGCCCACAATGCACTACGCCATCGCAGTGTCATCCAGGCGCTGTGATTGGCCAAGCATGCACTGTGACCCAGCATGCTTGGCCAATCACAGCGCCGGCAGCGAGGAGAGCAATGATTGGCCACAGGCAGGATGCCTGTGGCCAATTATTGCTGAGGGTGTTTAGTACACGCCCCACACTATAAAAGGCCGCCAGCACGGCGGCCTAGTGTAGTGTGTTCCGGAGCAGGGATAGAGCAGCATAGGCAGGGACAGTGACTTTTATTTCTTTCTTGCTTAACCTGGATTCCTTTAGTTTAGGGAAAGAGAAGGATAGGTAGGGAGAGTGTCAGTGTGTTTTGTGCTTGTGCTATAGTGTGCTTAAAAAAAACATTTTTTCTAGGGACAGAAAACTGTAGGTAGGGAGAGTGTCAGTTTCTTTCACTGTGCAAGTCCTTGTTTCTAGGGACCTGGAAGGACAGTGAGTGAATTCTCCTTGTGCTATATTGTGCTTAAAAAAAACATTTTTTCTAGGGACAGAAAACTGTAGGTAGGGAGAGTGTCAGTTTCTTTCACTGTGCAAGTCCTTGTTTCCAGGGACCTGGAAGGACAGTGAGTGAATTCTCCTTGTGCTATATTGTGCTTAAAAAAAACATTTTTTCTAGGGACAGAAAACTGTAGGTAGGGAGAGTGTCAGTTTCTTTCACTGTGCAAGTCCTTGTTTCTAGGGACCTGGAAGGACAGTGAGTGAATTCTCCTTGTGCTATATTGTGCTTAAAAAAAACATTTTTTCTAGGGACAGAAAACTGTAGGTAGGGAGAGTGTCAGTTTCTTTCACTGTGCAAGTCCTTGTTTCTAGGGACCTGGAAGGGCAGTGAGTGAATTCTCCTTGTGCTATATTGTGCTTAAAAAAAACATTTTTTCTAGGGACAGAAAACTGTAGGTAGGGAGAGTGTCAGTTTCTTTCACTGTGCAAGTCCTTGTTTCCAGGGACCTGGAAGGACAGTGAGTGAATTCTCCTTGTGCTATATTGTGCTTAAAAAAAAAAAAATTTCTAGGGACAGAAAACTGTAGGTAGGGAGAGTGTCAGTTTCTTTCACTGTGCAAGTCCTTGTTTCTAGGGACCTGGAAGGACAGTGAGTGAATTCTCCTTGTGCTATATTGTGCTTAAAAAAAACATTTTTTCTAGGGACAGAAAACTGTAGGTAGGGAGAGTGTCAGTTTCTTTCACTGTGCAAGTCCTTGTTTCTAGGGACCTGGAAGGACAGTGAGTGAATTCTCCTTGTGCTATATTGTGCTTAAAAAAAACATTTTTTCTAGGGACAGAAAACTGTAGGTAGGGAGAGTGTCAGTTTCTTTCACTGTGCAAGTCCTTGTTTCCAGGGACCTGGAAGGACAGTGAGTGAATTCTCCTTGTGCTATATTGTGCTTAAAAAAATCATTTTTTCTAGGGACAGAAAACTGTAGGTAGGGAGAGTGTCAGTTTCTTTCACTGTGCAAGTCCTTGTTTCTAGGGACCTGGAAGGACAGTGAGTGAATTCTCCTTGTGCTATATTGTGCTTAAAAAAAACATTTTTTCTAGGGACAGAAAACTGTAGGTAGGGAGAATGTCAGTTTCTTTCACTGTGCAAGTCCTTGTTTCCAGGGACCTGGAAGGACAGTGAGTGAATTCTCCTTGTGCTATATTGTGCTTAAAAAAAACATTTTTTCTAGGGACAGAAAACTGTAGGTAGGGAGAGTGTCAGTTTCTTTCACTGTGCAAGTCCTTGTTTCTAGGGACCTGGAAGGACAGTGAGTGAATTCTCCTTGTGCTATATTGTGCTTAAAAAAAACATTTTTTCTAGGGACAGAAAACTGTAGGTAGGGAGAGTGTCAGTTTCTTTCACTGTGCAAGTCCTTGTTTCTAGGGACCTGGAAGGACAGTGAGTGAATTCTCCTTGTGCTATATTGTGCTTAAAAAAAACATTTTTTCTAGGGACAGAAAACTGTAGGTAGGGAGAGTGTCAGTTTCTTTCACTGTGCAAGTCCTTGTTTCCAGGGACCTGGAAGGACAGTGAGTGAATTCTCCTTGTGCTATATTGTGCTTAAAAAAAACATTTTTTCTAGGGACAGAAAACTGTAGGTAGGGAGAGTGTCAGTTTCTTTCACTGAGCAAGTCCTTGTTTCTAGGGACCTGGAAGGACAGTGAGTGAATTCTCCTTGTGCTATATTGTGCTTAAAAAAAACATTTTTTCTAGGGACAGAAAACTGTAGGTAGGGAGAGTGTCAGTTTCTTTCACTGTGCAAGTCCTTGTTTCCAGGGACCTGGAAGGACAGTGAGTGAATTCTCCTTGTGCTATATTGTGCTTAAAAAAAACATTTTTTCTAGGGACAGAAAACTGTAGGTAGGGAGAGTGTCAGTTTCTTTCACTGTGCAAGTCCTTGTTTCCAGGGACCTGGAAGGACAGTGAGTGAATTCTCCTTGTGCTATATTGTGCTTAAAAAAAACATTTTTTCTAGGGACAGAAAACTGTAGGTAGGGAGAGTGTCAGTTTCTTTCACTGTGCAAGCCCTTGTTTCTAGGGACCTGGAAGGACAGTGAGTGAATTCTCCTTGTGCTATATTGTGCTTAAAAAAAACATTTTTTCTAGGGACAGAAAACTGTAGGTAGGGAGAGTGTCAGTTTCTTTCACTGTGCAAGTCCTTGTTTCCAGGGACCTGGAAGGACAGTGAGTGAATTCTCCTTGTGCTATATTGTGCTTAAAAAAAACATTTTTTCTAGGGACAGAAAACTGTAGGTAGGGAGAGTGTCAGTTTCTTTCACTGTGCAAGTCCTTGTTTCTAGGGACCTGGAAGGACAGTGAGTGAATTCTCCTTGTGCTATATTGTGCTTAAAAAAAACATTTTTTCTAGGGACAGAAAACTGTAGGTAGGGAGAGTGTCAGTTTCTTTCACTGTGCAAGTCCTTGTTTCCAGGGACCTGGAAGGACAGTGAGTGAATTCTCCTTGTGCTATATTGTGCTTAAAAAAAACATTTTTTCTAGGGACAGAAAACTGTAGGTAGGGAGAGTGTCAGTTTCTTTCACTGTGCAAGTCCTTGTTTCCAGGGACCTGGAAGGACAGTGAGTGAATTCTCCTTGTGCTATATTGTGCTTAAAAAAAACATTTTTTCTAGGGACAGAAAAATGTAGGTAGGGAGAGTGTCAGTTTCTTTCACTGTGCAAGTCCTTGTTTCCAGGGACCTGGAAGGACAGTGAGTGAATTCTCCTTGTGCTATATTGTGCTTAAAAAAAACATTTTTTCTAGGGACAGAAAACTGTAGGTAGGGAGAGTGTCAGTTTCTTTCACTGTGCAAGTCCTTGTTTCTAGGGACCTGGAAGGACAGTGAGTGAATTCTCCTTGTGCTATATTGTGTTTAAAAAAAACATTTTTTCTAGGGACAGAAAACTGTAGGTAGGGAGAGTGTCAGTTTCTTTCACTGTGCAAGTCCTTGTTTCTAGGGACCTGGAAGGACAGTGAGTGAATTCTCCTTGTGCTATATTGTGCTTAAAAAAAACATTTTTTCTAGGGACAGAAAACCGTAGGTAGGGAGAGTGTCAGTTTCTTTCACTGTGCAAGTCCTTGTTTCCAGGGACCTGGAAGGACAGTGAGTGAATTCTCCTTGTGCTATATTGTGCTTAAAAAAAACATTTTTTCTAGGGACAGAAAACTGTAGGTAGGGAGAGTGTCAGTTTCTTTCACTGTGCAAGTCCTTGTTTCTAGGGACCTGGAAGGACAGTGAGTGAATTCTCCTTGTGCTATATTGTGCTTAAAAAAAACATTTTTTCTAGGGACAGAAAACTGTAGGTAGGGAGAGTGTCAGTTTCTTTCACTGTGCAAGTCCTTGTTTCTAGGGACCTGGAAGGACAGTGAGTGAATTCTCCTTGTGCTATATTGTGCTTAAAAAAAACATTTTTTCTAGGGACAGAAAACTGTAGGTAGGGAGAGTGTCAGTTTCTTTCACTGTGCAAGTCCTTGTTTCTAGGGACCTGGAAGGACAGTGAGTGAATTCTCCTTGTGCTATATTGTGCTTAAAAAAAACATTTTTTCTAGGGACAGAAAACTGTAGGTAGGGAGAGTGTCAGTTTCTTTCACTGTGCAAGTCCTTGTTTCCAGGGACCTGGAAGGACAGTGAGTGAATTCTCCTTGTGCTATATTGTGCTTAAAAAAAACATTTTTTCTAGGGACAGAAAACTGTAGGTAGGGAGAGTGTCAGTTTCTTTCACTGTGCAAGTCCTTGTTTCTAGGGACCTGGAAGGACAGTGAGTGAATTCTCCTTGTGCTATATTGTGCTTAAAAAAAAACATTTTTTCTAGGGACAGAAAACTGTAGGTAGGGAGAGTGTCAGTTTCTTTCACTGTGCAAGTCCTTGTTTCCAGGGACCTGGAAGGACAGTGAGTGAATTCTCCTTGTGCTATATTGTGCTTAAAAAAAACATTTTTTCTAGGGACAGAAAACTGTAGGTAGGGAGAGTGTCAGTTTCTTTCACTGTGCAAGTCCTTGTTTCCAGGGACCTGGAAGGACAGTGAGTGAATTCTCCTTGTGCTATATTGTGCTTAAAAAAAACATTTTTTCTAGGGACAGAAAACTGTAGGTAGGGAGAGTGTCAGTTTCTTTCACTGTGCAAGTCCTTGTTTCCAGGGACCTGGAAGGACAGTGAGTGAATTCTCCTTGTGCTATATTGTGCTTAAAAAAACATTTTTTCTAGGGACAGAAAACTGTAGGTAGGGAGAGTGTCAGTTTCTTTCACTGTGCAAGTCCTTGTTTCTAGGGACCTGGAAGGACAGTGAGTGAATTCTCCTTGTGCTATATTGTGTTTAAAAAAAACATTTTTTCTAGGGACAGAAAACTGTAGGTAGGGAGAGTGTCAGTTTCTTTCACTGTGCAAGTCCTTGTTTCTAGGGACCTGGAAGGACAGTGAGTGAATTCTCCTTGTGCTATATTGTGCTTAAAAAAAAACATTTTTTCTAGGGACAGAAAACTGTAGGTAGGGAGAGTGTCAGTTTCTTTCACTGTGCAAGTCCTTGTTTCCAGGGACCTGGAAGGACAGTGAGTGAATTCTCCTTGTGCTATATTGTGCTTAAAAAAAACATTTTTTCTAGGGACAGAAAACTGTAGGTAGGGAGAGTGTCAGTTTCTTTCACTGTGCAAGTCCTTGTTTCTAGGGACCTGGAAGGACAGTGAGTGAATTCTCCTTGTGCTATATTGTGCTTAAAAAAAACATTTTTTCTAGGGACAGAAAACTGTAGGTAGGGAGAGTGTCAGTTTCTTTCACTGTGCAAGTCCTTGTTTCAAGGGACAGAGATGGACACCTGAAGGTAGCCCTTATTGCTTTTTTCCCATCTCCCTGCAGGCCATCTATTAGAATGTCTGGAAGGCAAACAAGGAGAGGCAGACAGTCAGGAGGCAATAAAAGAGGGCAAGCAGGCTCTGTGTCTGGGGGCAACAGTGCTGGTCGTGGACGCGGTGCATTGTCATCAGCACATGGCCATGGGACACGCTTGTCCTTCTTTTCCGCAGCTGGACATGTTGAGCCACATCATGCCGAAGACTTGGTAGAGTGGATGACCAAGCCCTCCTCCTCCTCCTCATCCTCTCTCACCCAGGCTCAGGGTACTGGCAAAGCAGCTTCCATAGCGTCTTCTTCCCTGGTATCAATGTCAGACTCATCATCAGTCACTCCTTCCCTAGACCCACCATGTCCTCCTCCTGAGGAGTCCCCCGAACTGTTTGAGCACAGTGTTGGGTACATGCTCCAGGAGGATGCCCAGCGTTTCGAAGGGTCTGATGATGAAACCCAGCTACAGGAAGGCAGTAGGGTGAGAGCAGACAGAGGGGATGCTCAAGAAGGACACCAATCTGGCAGTCATGTTCCAGCAGCTGCAGCATACTGCCAGATTGGCTCCAGTGATGAGGAGGGAGGGGATGATGAGGTCACTGACTCCACGTGGGTGCCTAATAGGAGAGAGGAGGAGGATGAGGAGGAGGCACATCTCCAACGAGACAGGATGCCCTTTGGTGGCCAGCGTAAGGGCAGTACACCGACGGAATCACACCGCAGAGCTCCGCCTGTGCAGGGCGCTGCCTCTGCCCGTCATTCAAAAAGTTCCTTGGTGTGGGCCTTTTTTGAGGCTAGTGCATCAGATCGCACAGCTGCTGTTTGCAACATATGTCTCAAGCGTATATCGCGTGGCCAAAACATCAGCCGCTTGGGTACCACATGCCTGACCAGACATATGTTGACCTGCCATGCAGCTCGTTGGCAAGCCTTCCTCAAAGACCCACACCAAAGAACAAAGCGGACCTCTCCTTGCACCGCATCAGCTGGGATCTCCAACCCCACTATAACTTCAGTCCTCTCTGAAACATGCACTGAGAGGAATGAAGGTGTAGAATTAGGTGTGTCACAGCCAAGTACTTGCGGCCACTCTGCTAGCAGTACACCGACGTCCGATTCTAGCAGGCAAATTTCCCTGCCCCAGCTGCTGGACCGTCGAAAGAAGTTCACTCCCAGCCATCCACATGCCCAGCGGTTGAATGCTAGCTTGGCTAAATTGCTAGCGCTTCAACTGCTGCCTTTTCAGTTGGTAGACTCGGCCCCCTTCCGTGAGTTTGTGCAATGTGCGGTTCCTCAGTGGCAGGTTCCCAAACGCCACTTTTTCTCACGGAAGGCTATTCCGGCTCTCTACCGGCATGTGGAAGGCAATGTCTTGGCCTCGCTGGACAGGGCGGTCAGCGGTAAGGTGCATATTACCGCTGACTCATGGTCCAGCAGGCATGGACAGGGACGTTACCTTTCTTTCACGGCCCATTGGGTCACTCTTTTGGCAGCTGGGAAGGATGCAGGACAAGGTGCAGTAGTGTTGGAGGTTGTCCCACCGCCACGCCTCCAAAATGCTACTACTGGTTGTGACACACCTCTCTCCTCCACCCCCTCCTCTTCTTCTTCCTCCATGGCCTCTTCCTGTGGTTTGTCCTATGAACCAGCGGTGCTCCGTAGCCGTTCACGGGGCTACACAAGTACGCAGGCAAAAAGATGCCATGCCGTGCTTGCGCTGGTGTGTTTGGAGGACAGAAGCCACACTGGGGCAGAGGTCCTGTCTGCTCTGCAGGGCCAGGCCGAGAGGTGGTTGACGCCACGCCAGCTTAAGCCAGGAATGGTGGTTTGCGACAATGGCACCAACCTCCTCTCCGCCCTCCGACAGGGACAACTGACCCATGTGCCCTGTGTGGCTCACGTCCTTAACCTGGTGGTGCAGCGGTTCTTGGGCAGGTACCCGGGCTTACAGGATGTCCTGAGGCAGGCCAGGAAAGTCTGTGTGCATTTCCGCAGATCTTATAATGCCAGTGCTCGCCTGGCTGAGCTGCAAAAGGAGTTGAACCTGCCCAAGAACCGCCTTATATGTGACATGCCCACCAGGTGGAACTCAACGTTGGCCATGCTGCAGCGGCTGCACACGCAGCAGAGGGCCATCAATGAGTACCTGTGCGACTACGGCACCAGGACAGGGTCAGGGGAGCTTGTTTTTTTTTCTCCACGCCAGTGGGGCATGATCAGGGATGCATGCACTGTCCTGGCACCATTTGAGGAGGCCACGAGGATGGTGAGCAGTGACAGTGCATGCATCAGTGACACTGTACCTCTTGTCCACCTGTTGGAGCACACGCTGCGTGGAATAATGGACAGGGCACTTGAGGCAGAACAGAGGCAGGAAGAGGAGGACTTCCTTGCCTCTCAAGGCCCCCTTTACCCAGACAGTGTTCCTTCTGTCCCACCCATCGCACAGGAAGAGGAAGAGGAGGAGGAGGAGGAGGAGGATTGTGTCAGCATGGAGGTGGAGGCTGGCACTCAGCATCATCAGCAGCAGTCTTTTAGGGATGATTTACAGTCCCAAGAAACCAGTGGACTTGTACGTGGCTGGGAGGAGGTGACTGCGGATCATGTCGTCCTTAGTGACCCAGAGGACTCCGGAGCGAATGCCTCAGCAAACCTACGCTGCATGGCCTCCCTGATCCTGCAAAGTCTGCGGAAGGATCCTCGTATTCTTCGGATCAAGGAGAGGGACCATTACTGGCTGGCCACTCTCCTTGATCCACGGTACAAGGGTAAGGTTGCGGACCTTATGTTACCGTCGCAGAGGGAGCAGAGGATGAGACAACTCCGGGAGGCCTTGCAGAAAGGTCTGTGCAACGCGTTCCCAGAGACTGGGAGGTTACAAACTCCTGGTCCAGGACAACGAGTTGCTGAGGCTTCGGCCAGTCAAAGAAGGAGCGGTGGGGAAGGTGGCCGTCTGACCGATGCGTTCAGACAATTCTTTAGTCCGCAGCCCCAAAGTATGATTGGTTCCAGCAACCATCGCCAGCGTCTGATAAACATGGTGCAGGAATATCTAGGGGCAAGGTCAGACTTGGACACCTTCCCCACCGAAAATCCTCTGGCTTACTGGGTCTTGAGGATGGATCACTGGCCAGAGCTTGCACAGTATGCAATTGAGCTACTGGCCTGTCCTGCATCCAGCGTTCTTTCGGAACGCACATTCAGTGCTGCTGGAGGATTTGTCACGGATCACAGGGTGCGCCTGTCCACCGACTCGGTTGATCGACTGACTTTCATCAAGATGAACCAGTCTTGGATCACCACCAGCTACCACACACCTGATGCTGATATAACAGACTAATTGATTTTAACATGTCACGTCCCTTCAAGACTGATGCTGATGCTGAGTGCCTGTGCTGTTATGTTGACTGGCTATCCTCCTCCTCCGAGTCCTCAATGATACGATTGATGATGATAGCTTGGAAGATCATTTTTGTTTATGGGTGCCGCCACCAGTGGCTAAGGCCCAATTTTTCAGCCCCTGTTTTACAGGGGCGTGTACTTACAATTTTTTTAGCAATAATTTGCCATAGGGCTCATTGCTGTGCTCCAAGTACAGTATCTGTGAGGGGTTGTAGTGTTGTGCCACCAGTGCCTAAGGCCCAATTTTTCAGCCCCTGTTTAACAGGGGCGTGTCATTACAATTTTTGAAGCAATACTTTGCAACAGGGCTCATTGCTGTGCTCCAAGTACAGTATCTGTGAGGGGTTGTAGTGTTGTGCCACCAGTGCCTAAGGCCCAATTTTTCAGCCCCTGTTCAACAGGGGCATGCAATTACAATTCGTGATGTAATAATTCACAGCAGGGCCCATTCCTGCACCCACCAAGAGTAAGTCTGAGGGCTTACAGTGTTGTGGCAACGCCACCACCACCACCACCACGAAAGGCCCAATTTTTCAGCCACTGTTCAAAAGGGGCATGTAATTACAATTCTTGATCTAATAATTCACAGCAGGGCCCATTCCTGCACCCACCAAGAGTAACTCTGAGGGCTTACAGTGTTGTGGCAACACCACCACCACCACCACCACCACGAAAAGCCCAATTTTTCAGCCCCTGTTCAACAGGGGCATGCAATTACAATTCTTGATCTAATAATTCACAGCAGGGCCCATTGCTGCACCCACCAAGAGTAACTGTCAGGGCTTACAGTGTTGTGGCACCAGCACCACCATCAAAGCCCCAATTTTTACTACCACTGTTCAACAATTATATGTAATTACAATTCCTGATATAATAGTTGACAGCAGGGCGTTCCAGCACCAACCAAGAGTAACTGTGAGTGCTTACAGTGTTGTGCCAACACCAACAACTAAGGGGCCTATTTCTGCAGAGTATATACGGCAGGTCCCTACTTTCAAACATCCAACTTACAAACGACTCCTACTTGCAAACGAAAGAAGACAACAGGAAGTGAGAGGAAATCTACCACTAGGAAGGAAAATTCTCTCCTGTAAGAATAAATATGGGAGAAAGGTGTCTCCTCTGTACTGATGCTTTATCAGCAATCCTTGTTTCAAGAAAAACACCACATTTCAAAAACAGTTGTCATTGGGACGGAAAGTGAGGTGAAATGTTCTGAACAGGGGCACAGACAGCAAAACAAATGTTACAGGGGTGATAACCCTTACCTATGTTTCCCAAAAAGTTTAAAAATAGATTTTTGGGCTGGAGCTACACTTCAACAATGTACCTGTTCAAAATTACAAAAACATTCTACATAAGAACAAACCTACAGTCCCTGTCTTGTATGCACCGCCTGTATACGGCTGTTCAGAGTATATAGGGCCTTTTTTATTTTATGTGCGGGGTTCCCCTTAATATCCATACAAGACCCAAAGGGGCTGGTAATGGGCTGGGGTAGGGGGGGGGGTCATGGGGTAGCTATGCCATTTTTCTTAAAGATTTTCATCCATATTACCGGGACCAGACATTACATTAAAGCCGCAAGAAGTTTTAAATGGCTTTTTTTTCCTTTAGAAGTGTCATTTTGTGCAGGGACAGTTCTAAACACGGGAAACACGTGGCACTTCACAGGCATACTTTAGACACCCCCCAGGTACGATATTTAAAGGAATATTTGACTTTTTTTTTCACTTTATGCATCATTAAAATGACTGCTCCCGAAAAACGACCGTTTTTAAAACTTCTTTTTGCATTGATACATGTCCCCTGGTGCAGAACCCGGGTTCCCAAACCCTTTTTAGGACAATAACATGCATAATAGTTGTTATAATTAGCACTTTAGAATTCGAACGTTCGCATCCATTGTATTTAATAGGGTTCTAATGTTCGTACGAACTTTCGGTCCGTTCGCGGGTTCTGGTGCGAACCGAACCCGGGGGTGTTCGGCTCATCACTATTGGCGTATAACACTCAAATTTTTACCCTGAAAATAGAGGGTAAACTGTGCCTGCGTGTTATACGCAGGGGGCTGTGGAAAGTTTTTTTTCCTGAAACTTCCCTCTTAAAGTTAGGATGCGTATTATACGCCTGTGCGTGTTATACGCCGATAAATACGGTATACATTTTTTCCTTTTTGCTATAAAACATATCCAATAAAAAATGTAAGTAAAAAATAATTTCTTGATAAATTTAGGCCAATATGTATTTTGCTACATGTTTTTGGTGAAAAAAAAAAATCCTAATAAGCTTTAATTGTGCAAAAGTTATAGCGTCTACAAACTATGGGATAGATACTAGAATTTTTATTTATTTATTTATTACTAGTAATGGTGGCGATCAGTGACTTATAGTGGGACTGAGATATTCGGACACTAAAGCCTCGTACACACGATCGGATTTTCCGACGGGATTATGTGATGACAGCCTGTTGGCGGAAAATCCGACCGTTTGTACGCTCAATTGGACAATTGTTGTCGGATTTTCCGCAGACAAATGTTGGATGGCAGGCTCTAAAATTTCTCGCGGACTGCGGTCTGTTGTCAGATTTTCCCATCGTGTGTACACAAGTCCGTCGGACAAAAGTCCAAAGTACAAACACGCATGCTCGGAATCAATGCTCACCAAACACGACATTAGCAGAAGGTGCCCAAAGGGTGTCGCTAAAGAGCTGAAAAACCATGTAGTACGTCTAGTACATCAATACGTTTGTGTTTGTTGGCCGACAATTGTGTGCTGTTTGTAAGCAAGACAAAATCCAGGCACACGCCCTTCGGACAAAAGTCTGACGCTTTGTCTGCGGAAAATCCGATCATGTGTACGAGGCTTAACTGACACTTTTTAATAACCAGTAACACTAATACCATCATCAGTGCTAAAAATATTCACTGTCACTGTAATGACACTGGCTGGGAAGGGGTTAAACATCTAGGACAATCAAAGGGTTAAATGTGTGCCTAGCCAGTGTTTTAGTGTAACAATGTGGTGCTTTCACTAAAGCAAGTGAAGCGCCCTGCTCCCAATGAGTGGGCGCTATGTGTTAAAAATATAGTTGTCTGAGCAATAGTTTGGCTCAGAAGGATTGTGTTCAAATTATACTTCTGTTTCAGTTCAGCTGGTTGCATGATTTCCCCCCTGACAGTGGGTGTCGCTGTCACCACTGGTCAGGTTTGGAAAGGCAACAGGCTGGATGCATTGGGTATCTCTTTCCCAGAAGCAGCCCAGGGGGCGTGGTCAACCTGCTGTGCATTCTGGGAGAGGGTACTTAAGGGACAGACACCCTTTGGTCGGGGTTGTTCGTTCGGTGGTGGTGGGCGCCTCCCGATCCCGACATGAGGGCCCTCCTGGCCTCAGGGATGCGCTTGCAGTTTCCGCCTCTGGGCCACATTGGCCTGAGGCTCCATTACTGAGATGTAGGCCCAGGAGTCACTGGGGGCTACTGATCCAGGGATTATCCTGTGTCGCCTTGCCTGCGGGAAGGGACCGAGCAATTGAGGACTCAATTGGAGGATGTATCCGGATCAAAATCTACCTCACAGTGCTGCCGGAACGGCTGAAATATCCTGGCACTGAGAGCTGTGTTCTTTTTATCAGAAGGTAACCCAGTGAGTGGTTGCACAAGTCTGTGGCAGAGACTATTGAACAAATTCTATTTTTCACAAGTCTGTGGCAGAGACTATCTGTGATCGAGCTACGCACCGGTTGCTAGGCCAGTGAGAGTGGGCCTATCCAGTGTTTGCAGAGTCCAGCGTGGAGACAGTTGTTCCTCTGGACCTGGGAAAATACCTGTGATCCGCAAGTAAGATACCTGAGTCCTCCCTTCACCCCCCTCTGTTGGAAACTTTAAGTAATAAACCCCTTGAAAGAGACTTTGTGTTGGTGCAAACTTTCTTCTGGACAACTCTTCAAGGAGAACCCCTGAGACGAGCATATGGAACAGTGAGGTAATGTGCAAGGCCCAAAATTAAACCAGCAGCTCCTGCGGGGGTATCGCTACATGTGGGGCTCGTCCGGGATTTGCCGTTACCTCTCGCAACTAAAATAGACTGTTCATTTGGGACCTATTCTACAGAGGGAGAAGGACTGTGCTAAAACAGGGAAGAAAATTGCGATCACTTTCTGACCGCGTGAGCCATGGGCGGAGTCAAGAAAGAGAAAAGCCAGCAAGCTACGTGCCAAGAAGAGCAAGTGGGAGGAGTTCCCGCTTGCTTGCTGCGCGAGACGCCACATGTGGGTCCAGCACTCAGAGAAACGGAGCACCGCCATGTCTTCAGTGCTATCGTTACAGTCTGCTTTTGGGCCCAGGATGCTTCCTGTGAGTACCGCTGCAAGTGTCATGCTGCCGGGAACCGTGCTGACTGACACTGGCATCCGATTGAAGCCGCATGGGCGGTTCATCCTCTACACGATCAGTGATGTGGAGGCCCTGTGTATGCTGTGTAACAGATGTGATGGACTGGCTATGCAAACCCGTCCTTTTGTTCGATGCCTACAATGCGGGGAGTACCTGTTTTCTGTGGAGCAACCCACCATGCCGCCCTGCGCTTACAAAGTGGACTGGGTCACGGGCAACGTGACAGAAGAAGCTGCTGCCTTCAACCAAATTGTCCGGCCCATGCCCGCCACATCTGCTGCTGTGAGTAATCCTGAAGGGGATGTTACTGTTACCACTGTGAGTGGGTTACCAGCGGATGCCACTACCACTGTTACTTCAACTGTATCCACCTTTGCTGCACCTATCTTCGCTGCACCTGTTCAGAGGAAGGTGGGATACGTGAAGGCCTCCCGCGGTCGCGGTAGAAGCCTACCCCAGATACAACCGGAACCGGACCCCAAGAGAGGTGATGTCCCCGGGAAGTCCACGTCAGGAACCGTTAAGACATCTGGAGAAAAAGTATTCGGGACTGTACACAACTGGTTGCTGGCAGAGGAAAATAAGTCCTTGTCAGATGTTTGTGGAAACATATTGGAGTCCATGTCTCAAGAATTGTTGTGGAGCAATATGGAGGATGTTGCCTCAGTACAAAGTTTTTCAGAGTTGACAGCCATGGATTCTGGGGAGACAACACCCAGAGTGGAAGCCCCGGTTGTTGCTAGTGAAGTCCTGCCTAAAGTTAATATTCATATGGGTCAGGAAAACTGTCTGTGAATCGCATTGTACACAAGTCCCCAGTTTCTTGTATACCTCCTGGATATGGAAGTACCAGATCTTTGCCTAGGCTTGCCCGATCACAAAGATTGCTAAACAAACGGGTAGCCATGGAGTATGGATTAGAGTTTCCCTACGTTCCCAGGGAAACCATGCAAGAGATTGAGGCCAATAGAGAAGAATGGTACAGTGAAGCTGTGTGGGACTACCTTGAAGTACCTAAACCGTTATGGAAATTAGGCCATTCTTTTACCATGGATGAACGCTTCAGAGGGTGCTTGTTGCATTGGAGCTATGGTCGGCACATCTATGCTGATAAGGTGGTCATCTGCCGGCCTGGAAAGGAAGACTACGTCTATTTCATTACCACTTTGGACGAACAGGGGAAATCACTAACTCTGCCTGACCCCTGCTTTTACTGGTGATCATCTATAGTGACAATTCCAGTTTTTGTCACTTTGCTAGAGAAGAAGATTTCCTTTTCTTTTCTTCTTTGAAGGACTTGGGGCAAATAGCTAGTTAGTGCTAGGGCATTGAAAACTTTGAGTCAAGATTTCTCTACCAAAGCCTGTACTTGTACCGAAAAGGGACTTTGTTATGTTGTTCTTCGACCACTAGGTGGCGGAGATTTGCTCAGCAGAATCTGGACTTTTCTGCACTTAGCTACCTGCACAAAGAAAAATATATGTGGGAAAGAGAGTTTTATTTCTCAGGAAGTAAGGCTTTGCTTCACGTTGTACAGTAATGTTTTACATTGTTGCCTGTGTGTGCTGTTTTTGTTTTTCAGGTACTCTGGATTACCTGTAGGGATGAGCTCCGCGTTCGAGTCGAACATACGTTCGAGTCGAACATCGTGTGTTCGATCGTTCGACGAAGATCGAACGTTTTGGGTCGTTCGCGCCAAATTCGAGTGACGCAAATGGCCCAAAATCCCGGCGCTGTGATTGGCCAAGCATACACTGTGACCCCGCATGCTTGGCCAATCACAGCGCCGGCAGCGAGGAGAGCCATAATTGGCCACAGGCAGGATGCCTGTGGCCAATTATAGCTATGGGGGGTTTAGTATACGCCCCACACTATAAAAGGCCGCCAGCGCGGCGGCCTTGTGTAGTGTGTTGGCGTGCAGGGAAAGACGTACATAGGCAGGGACAGTGTTAGAGAAATTGTGTGTAGGGAGAGAGAAGGATAGGTAGGGACAGTGTCAGTGATATTGTGTGTAGGGAGAGAGAAGGATAGGTAGGGACAGTGTCAGTGATATTGTGTGTAGGGAGAGAGAAGGATAGGTAGGGACAGTGTCAGTGATATTGCGTGCAGGGAGAGAGAAGGATAGGTAGGGACAGTGTCAGTGATATTTTTGCTAAGCCTCCTGCACAGTATACACCTGAAGCTAGCCCTTATTGCTGTGATTTCCTGTTGTGTAACACAGGCAGGCATCTGCAGCACTTAAAGCAGGCGTAGTGTGATTCCTGCAAAATATACACCTGAAGCTAGGCCTTATTGCTCGTAGTTTATTTTCTTTTGTGTTACACTAAGGGCTCTTTCACACAGGACGGATCAGTAATGATCCGCCCCTTGAAGCTCCGCTTGCTCAGCGGGGATCGCTCCGTTAATCCCCGCTGAGCCGGCGGATGACTGGGCGGTTCCCGCACACTGTACAGGGACCGCCCTGTCAGAGCGCCGCTCTCCCCTATGGGGGGATCGGATGATGACGGACCGTAGAGTCCGTTGTCATCCGATCCGATCCGCAGACGGAAGGAAAAATAGGGTTTTCCTCCGTCACACTTTTGCGGATCGGAGCGGGTCGGATGTCAGCGGACATGTCACCGCTGACATCCGTGGCTCCATAGGAGGACATGTAGCATCCGTTCAGGTCCGCCTAAAAAAACTGTCAGGCGGACCTGAACGGACCCTCCGTGTAAAAGAGCCCTAACAGGCATCTGCAGCACTTAAAGCAGGCGTAGTGTGATTCCTGAAAAATATACACCTGAAGCTACCCCTTATTGCTCGTGGTTTTTTTCTTTTGTGTTACACTAACAGGCATCTGCAGGGGCATGTAATTACAATTATTGATCTAATAATTCACAGCAGGGCCCATTCCTGCGCTCACCAAGAGTAACTGTGAGGGCTTAAAGTGTTGTGGCAACACCACCACCACCACCACCAAAGGCCCAATTTTTCAGCCCCTGTTCAACAGGGGCATGCAATTACAATTCTTGATCTAATAATTCACAGCAGGGCCCATTCATGCGCCCACCAAGAGTAACTGTGAGGGCTTACAGTGTTGTGGCACCAGCACCACCACCAAAGGCCCAATTTTTCCTACCACTGTTCAACAATGGCATGTAAATATAATTGCTGATATAATAGTTCACAGCAGGGCGTTCCAGCGCCCACCAAGAGTAACTGTGAGGGCTTACAGTGTTGTGGCAACACCAACATGTAAGGGGCAAATTTGAGCAGAGTATATACGGCAGGCCCCTACTTTCAAACATCCAACTTACAAACGACTCCTACTTGCAAACGGAAGGAGACAACAGGAAGTGAGAGGAAATCTACCCCTAGGAAGGGAAATTCTCTCCTGTTAGAGTTAATATGGGAAAAAGGTGTCTCCTCTCTACTAATGCTTTATCACCAATCCTTGTTTCAATAAAAACCTCACTTTTCAAAAACATTTGTCATTGGGACGGAAAGTGAGGTGAAATGTTCTGAACAGGGGCACAGACAGCAAAACAAATGTTACAGGGGTGATAACCCTTCCCTATGTTTTCCAAAAAGCTTAAAAATAGATTTTTTGGCTGGAGCTACACTTAAACAATGTACCTGTTCAAAATTACAAACAGATTCTACATAAGAACAAACCTACAGTCCCTGTCTTGTATGCACCGCCTGTATACTGCTGTTCAGAGTATATTGGGCCTTTTTTATTTTGTGTGCGGGGTTCCCCTTAATATCCATACAAGACCCAAAGGGGCTGGTAATGGGGTGGGGTAGGGGGGGGGTGATGGGGTAGCTATGCCATTTTTCTCAAAGATTTTCATCCGTATTACCGGGACCAGACATTACATTAAAGCCGCAAGCAGTTTTAAATGGCTTTTTTTCCTTTAGAAATGTCATTTTGTGCAGGGACAGTTCTAAACACGGGAAACACGTGCCACTTCACAGGCATACTTTAGACACCCCCCAGGTACGATATTTAAAGGAATATTTGACTTTTTTTTTTCACTTTATGCATCATTAAAATGACTGCTCCCGAAAAACGTCCATTTTTAAAACTTCTTTTTGCATTGATACATGTCCCCTGGTGCAGAACCCGGGTTCCCAAACCCTTTTTAGGACAATAACATGCATATTAGTCGTTATAATTAGCACTTTAGATTTCGAACGTTTGCATCCATTGTATTTAATAGGGTTCTAACGTTCGTGCGAACTTTCGGTCCGTTCGCGGGTTCTGGTGCGAACCGAACCCGGGGGTGTTCGGCTCATCACTAATTACCTGCCAGACTACGGCAGAGCTGGATGGGTTAGATAGAGAGAGATAGGAACATTGTAATGTATAGTGATGTGATTACTGTGTGTTTATGCTAACTTTTGTATTTTCTTGCTACCTCACCCTTCCTTTCCCCATCCAAGTTTTTGTGGACTCAGGTAACTGACCCTCAGGACTGATGGTCATATTTTTTTCCTCAACGATGGGGACATCGTCTTTTTGCGGTGAGGGGAGTATGTAGCACCCTTCTCCCAATGAGTGGGCGCTATGTGTTAAAATTATAGTTGTCTGAGCAATAGTTTGGCTCAGAAGGATTGTGTTCAAATTATACTTCTGTTTCAGTTCAGCTGGTTGCATGATTTTCCCCCTGACGGCGGGTGTCGCTGTCATCACTGGTCAGGGTTGGAAAGGCAACAGGCTTAATGCATTGGGTATCTCTTTCCCAGTAGCAGCCCAGGGGGCGTGGTCAACCTGCTGTGCATTCTGGGAGAGGGTACTTAAGGGACAGACACCTTTTGGTCGAGGTTGTTCGTTCGTTGGGGGTGGGCGCCTCCCGATCCTGACCTGAGGGCCCTTCTGGCCTCAGGGATGCGCTGGCAGTTTCCGCCTCAGGGCCACGTTGGCCTGAGGCTTCATTACTGAGATGTAGGCCCAGGAGTCACTGGGTCCTACTGATCCAGGGATGATCCTGTCACGCCTTGCCTGCGGGAAGGGACCGAGCAATTGAGGACTCAATTTGAGGATGTATCCGGATCAAAATCTACCTCACAGTGCTGCCGGAACGGCTGAAAGATCCTGGCACTGAGAGCTGTGTTCTTTTCATCAGAAGGTAACCCAGTGAGTGGTTGCACAAGTCTGTGGCAGAGACTATTGAACAAATTCTATTTTTCACAAGTCTGTGGCAGAGACTATCTGTGATCGAGCTACACACTGGTTGCTAGGCCGTTGAGAGTGGGCCTATCCTGTGGTTGCTGAGTCCAGCGTGGAGACAGTTGTTCCTCTGGACCTGGGAAAGTTCCTGTGATCCGCAAGTAAGGTACCTGAGTCCTCCCCATCCCTTCACCCACCTCTGTTGGAAACTTTAATCAATAAACCCCTTAAAAGAGACTTTGTGTTGATGCGAACTTTCTTCTGGACAACTCTTCAAGGAGAACCCCTGAGACGAGCATATGGAACAGTGAGGTAACGTGCAAGGCCCAAAATTAAACCAGCAGCTCCTGCGGGGGTATCGTTACACAAGTAATAGATTTTATTCCCTGCTTTGCGGGGAAAGAAAATCCATTACTTCCCCAGTGACAGGACAGGGCTCCACCTTGTGTACATAGGCAGGACTCTGTCCTGTGTAAATTCCAGTCGATCAGGAGGATGCCAGCAGTAATACATTGGCCAGAACCCACTTATGGACATCTGCTGTGTTTACTCACCTGTGACACGCGTGCTCGTCACCTACCCGGAAGTACCAGATCACCTACCTAGTGCGTGATCTGGCGCAGCAGAGCCACCTTGCTGCTGTATATCTATGTTATGCAGTCGGCAAGTGGTTAAATACAAAGTCAGGAATTGCACATCCTTATTTCTGTCCTCAGAGCAACCCTTTACTTTTAAATTTGAATTAAAACAAAAACCATGCTTATTATATTGAAATGAGATTTTATCGTTCCGACATGCATACATTAATTTAATTTACTTTCATTGACTTTCAGAATTGTATTATGCCTTATACTAATCAATGTGGAAATCTATCGTTGAACAATAGCGTGGATATAAATAATAAGTACAGTACTGCCAGATGTGTCCTTATTGTCCCTATGTATCTGGGTGGCGGAGGATAATAACGTTACTTAATCATCTAATATAGCATTTGAACTGGCAACACAGGCAAATGTAACATTTTTCTCAGATGAACAACCTTTTCTTTTGAAATGTCACCCAGGCTTCACCCGGACTGCGGCAGGGTAATTCTTTATGCATCTGCCCAAACTGAAAAGGTTACTTGTGAGCCTTCAAGATGACTCTTGAGCTGATGGCTGAGTTAAGGGCTGAACCCCCTGAAAGAATAGTTCTCTACTAGTTGCTAGGTGATAAGCCAGAGATTTCAAACTGCCTTGGTAGAAGTTATCTCTAATTGACAGCTGTTTACCCTAAGGGTCTAATTCCAACCTTGAGACTGGAGTATAATAAGAAGGCAGCTTTTCTTCACCCCTGTGTCCATGCCCTCACCATGAGATTACTGAAGCCGTGTATTCCTACCCCTTTCAGTGTGCTTCTTGTCATAGAGTAGAGAGGGATCTCAGGCCTGCTGTGCATTGTGAAGCTATAGTTTACATCCATCTTCGTCTCATTCCTACCACCTGAATAAACGCATGCTAACCTCTCAGGTTTCTTCATTTTTTAAGCATGGTGAAATCACATTTGGGTCTCTCTAATTGTCTTGACAAGTATTGCCCCTTGAGGATTTTTTTTTCTCCTGTTGCTGAAACTGTTGAGTTTCCGAGAGAATGTGTTTTAAAGAAACATTTTTGGGTATGTTGTCCACCGTTTGTTAAAGCCTAAACTAGACACATGTATGGAGTGAAAAAGTACAACTGTGTCCTTTGGCAGTGTAGTGTAGGGTGACCAGACATCCCCGGTTTCAGGGGACAGTCCCCGGATTGAGGACACTGTCCCTGGACCAAGTATGTCCCCGGTTTTGTCCCCGGATTGGATTTGAACAGGTGCTGGGGCAATTACAAAAACAGTCAATGCAGAATAAAAAAAAAAAAAATCAGAATTACACCTCCCCGCTCTGCCGCTCTTATCAGCTTAGGGGGGTGTATTTTTTTCCCTTATCTGTGCCCCTTTCTGATTATCATGTGCTGGTCGGAGCGGAGGGAATATTTCTTCAGTTTCGGGTTCCCATTCAGCTCCGCTTGCATGTTCTTTTGCCTTGGCTTAAAGAGGAGCTCCACCCTAAAGTGGAACTTCCGCTCATCTGAACCCTCCCCCCCCTCCGGTGTCATATTTGGCACCTTTCAGGGGGGAGGGGGGTGCAGATACCGGTCTAAGACAGGTATTTGCACCCACTTCCGGGAGTCCTCTCTGCGGGTATTCTGCGGGTAGTACGTCACTTCCTGCAGAATACCCGTTGTGTTCTGGCAAACACACGGCTCCCAGAACACAACGGGGACTAGTAAGAACGGCGCAGCGCGACTAGCGCATGCGCTGTAGGGAACCGGGCAGTGAAGCCGCAATGCTTCACTTCCTGGTTCCCTCACCGAGGATGGTTGTGGGGGCAGCAGAGTGACGAGCGATTGCTCGTCTTCTGCTGCCGACAATGCTGGACTCCAGGACAGGTAAGTGTCCTAATATTAAAAGTCAGCAGCTGCAGTATTTGTAACTGCTGGCTTTTAATATATTTTTTTCAGGGGAAACTCCGCTTTAAGTCCCGGCTAGCCGCCTGCCTGCTTATCTCCTTGCCTTCTCTGGCGGAGTGATCTTCCTCCGCTCCCCACCCAGTAGTAGCCAAGGTCCGGAGAGTGAGACTTGACAGGCTGTGAGGCGGCGGCGACGGGCAGAGTCGCTGATTGGCGCCATTACTAGTAAAAAATAAAAAAAATGTCCCCAGATTTCATTTTAAAAATCTGGTCACCTTAGTGTAGTGTGTTGTGGCAAAAGCTAGCCGGTGTGGCTTGTATGTTAACCACTTGTCCTCTGGATAGGGTTGCCACCTTTTCTTCAAGCCAAACCCAAATATTCTAGCAGCCTGGGACACCTTTGGGTGCCCCAAGGAGAGTAGTAATGCAGTGCGCATAGCATGCCGCAGTGAACAGTTGGTGTGACCAAATTGCTCTTGCTGACATCATCAACCTGCTACCCAGTGATGTCGAACCTGTCCCCAGACAGCCGCCCGCAGCTCCCGGACGGCAACAGATTTGTGTGTGACTATCTTGGTTATATGGGGAGCCACAGCCCGGTCTGAATAATGTGTCTGGGTTTCAGTAACTCGGACACATGATTCAAAACTCAAACTGTCCGGATGAATGCCAAACAGGTGGCAACCCTACCTCCGGAAGGTTTACCCCCCTTCCTGACCAGGCCATTTTATGCAATATGGCACTGCGTTAGTTTAACTGACAATTGCGCGTTCGTGCGAAACTGTACCCAAATAAAATGATTGTCCTTTTTTTTCCCCACAAATAGAGCTTTCTTTTGATGGTATTTAATCACCTCTGCGGTTTTTATTTTTTGCGCTATAAACAAAAACAAAAGGCAAGCAATTAAATTAAAAATAAAAACAATATTTTTAACATTTTGCTATAAAACACTTCCAGTAAAAAAAAAAAAGGATGCCACTGGGACCACCAGGGTTGGCCACCACACAGGACCACCAGGGATGCCACCCTAGACCACCAGGGATATGCCAATCAGTGCCCAGGCAGCTGCCAATCAGTGCCCATTAAAAATGCCTGCCAGTGCCACCAGTGATGCCTATCAGTGTAATCTATTAGTACCAGCCATCACAGCTGCATTTCAGTGCCCATCAGTGCTTGTCAGTGCCGCCTATCAGTGCCACCCATAAGTACCCATCAGTGCAGCCTTTCAGTGACCATCAGTGTCGCCTATCAGTGCCCACCAGTGCCACCTATCAATGCCCATCAGTGCCACCTATCAGTGCTACCTATCAGTGCCGCCTATCAGTGCCCATCGTCAGTGCCACCTTATCAGTGCCCATCAGTGCAGCTCATCAGTGCCCATCAATGAAGGAGAAAAGGTACTTATTACAAAATTTTATAACAGAAACAAAGAAAAACTTTATTTTTTTCAAAATTTTCTGTCTTTTTTATTCGTTTATCAAAAAATAAAAACCGCAGAGGTGATCAAATACCACCAAAAGAAAGCTCTATTTGTGGGAACAAAATGATTAAAATTTAGTTTGGGTACAGTGTAGCATGACCGTGCAATTGTCATTTAAAAAGTGACAGCGCTGAAAATTGGCCTGGGCAGGAAGGTGCGAAAGTGCCTGGTATTTAAGTGGTTAAAGGACATGACCTTAAAGTGTTACTAAACCCACAACAGTAAAATCAGTCTGTAAGCTCTGAGGAGCAGGGCCCTCTGATTCCTACTGTATTAAAGTGTATTTTATTTGTACTGTCTACCCGTTGTAAAGTGCTGCGTAAACTGTTGGCGCTATATAAATCCTGTCTAATTATAATAATGTATATGCAGTAAAGCATGCTTGTTATACTCACTGTGGAACCTAAGGGGTTAATCCTCTGCATTAAAAAGGCTGTTCGATCCTGTCTTCTCTGATCCTCCCCTTCTTCCACTGTCCCCAAAGCATCTCCTAAAAGTACAGAGCCTTGGGGGCATTCTGCACATGCTCTGTTTGCTCTGTATTGCTAGAGAGTTTTTTTTCATTGGGAGAGTGCATGTGATCAGCACAGGACCAATCAGCACTGTCCAGACAGAGGGTCAGGAGTCATGCAGCCTCATAGGACAATCAGGGGAGAATGAAAACTCCTCCAACAAGCTTTAACCAGTGCTCGGCCAGACACTGATAGAAGTCACAAGACTGCTATATACTGCTGATGAGAAAAGGTATTTAGCAGTTTAAATTTACTAAAATAATAGCATTTGCATGCTCTGTGTACTGTGGGAGACCAGATATAGTGAATGCAGAGTCCTGGGATTAGCAACACTTTAAAAAGTGGGAGTGGTTTGTCACATACCTGTAGCGCATTGGCCTAACTATAGCCATAGCAGCCTGGATGATATGGGCCCAGGGTGGGCCAGATTAGGTAGGTTGTTGAAGTAACCTAAACATGGAAAGTCAACATAAAGATAACATAGATCCAGTACATTAATAACCCTGATCTTGAGCTTTCCTTAGTCAGAACTGAAAAAAAACAGGCAACGTTGGCAAAAAAAGCAAAAACATAAGAAGAGAAAAATGCACTGGAATGCATTGAAAACACACCAGATTGCATCAAAAACACATAAAAATTGTGCTTGCAGAAACGCATCTGGGCCACACCACATACAATCCAGTGTGTTTTTAATCTGCATCAGAAATTCATGGACAGTAGTTAACATGGATTTCAATGGCATAATTCACACCAGTGCAGTGTGTTCTAGTCCAGTCAATAAAAGTAGAACATGTTGTATTTTTTCCTGCATGGAACGCACCAAAATGCATCAAAAAAGCACCGCATGACAAGGTAAATCACTTTATTTTCAATGGTGCCCATCCTAAACAATGCAGCTCAGCAAGTGTGATTTTGGAAAATGCATAGAAAATGTGCATTTCGCTTGCATTGCCATTAAGACTGCATATGCATCTACACATGGACAGCTGTGTCCAGTTACAGCTGATCACAGTGTAAACAGGAAGAGCCGTGACAGGTGCGAGTAGAGGAGAGGCGATCAACTGCTCTCCTGACAGGGGGGTCTGCACTAATTGATTATCAGTACAGCCCCCCGACGATGCCCACCCAGGACCACCAGTGATGCCCACCCAGGACTAACAGGGATGCCCACCCATGACCACCAGATATGCAAATCAGTGCCTAATAGGGATGGCACTGTGCATATCAGTGATGCCTGCCATAGACCCCTGATCAGTGCTGCCGATGAGTGCCATCTATCAGTGCCACCCATCAGTGCCACCTATCAGTGCCCATTAGAGCTGCCTATGAGTGCCCATCAGTGCCACCTATCAGTGCTGCATATCAGTGCCACCTATCATTGCCCGTCAGTACTGTTTATCAGTGCCACCTATCAGTGCTGCATATAAGTGCCTCATCATCAGTGCCCATCAGTGCCACCTCATATCAGTGCCAATCAGTACTGCCTCATCAGTGCCCGTCAGTGCAGTCTCATCAGTGCCCATCAGTGAAGGAGAAAACTCACTTATTTACAAAGTTTTGTAACAGAAACTTAGAAAACTTTTTTTTTTTTTCTAAATTTTCTGTATTTTTTTATTTGTAGCGCAAAAAATATAAACCCCAGTGATAATCAAATACCACCAAAAGAAAGCGCTATTTGTGAGGAAAAAATTATAAAACTTTTGTTTGGGTACAGCATAGCATGACCACACAATTGTCATTCAAAATGTGATAGTACTGAAAGCTGAAAATTGGACTGGGCAGGAAGGGTGTATAAGTGCCCTGTATTGAAGTGGTTAAAGAAGGTGGTCCTTAGCAGTTCTGAGAGTGAAATCCCTCCAAAGTAGGAAGCGCTTCATATTTAGGCTTTGCCAGATACTAGGTCAGAATAACCCCCCTCTACTTTCTGCAAAAAATAAAAACTTTTCTGAAATGATTTCCAATCCAATCTTGTTCCTGGTTTAAGTTCCCCATAACTGAGCCTGAATCCTGCAGTCAATTACAGTTGTTAATTCATGTTCCTGATTCTTGATTTCAGTTGTGCACGGCCCAGACCCATGAAAAAGTTTTTGTCTGGTTATACAGTGTATATTATAACTTTGTTTCCAGAATAAAATGTAACCTCTGGACACAGGGGCCAAAAACCAGGCTGCCTAATTGAAAACCTGACTGGTAGCAGACCTACAAATCTTATCCCAGGGTAATAAAGGTAGTGAGTTACTTTGAAAATAAATAGAACTCTAAATTATCTTATGTTATGTGTCAACCTGCTGGCTTTAGAGAATAATATACACAAAAATAGTAGAATGGTGTAGTAACTAAATCAGAAACATTAATAAGCTGTGGTGAAGATAGAGTGTGTCTTAATTCATGTTATATCACTTTCCTCTAAAAAGACATTTTAAATAAAACTTAAAAAAAGTTTCTTACATGTAAAACAAGGTCATGACATGCAGAACAGATTAAAACAATGCAGAAATTTATTTTCATTCTTAAAGGGAATCTGTCACTGAATAGACTACATAGGAACTGATGGAAGCAGCCACTCCCCAGAACATGTGCAGCATTCTAGTTTTAGGACAATGCATATAAAAAAAGGCTTCACTTCCCCAAAATTAAAAAGGGTTACTTACCCCAGGAATTATTTTCTTTAACAGGTATATCCACCCATGCCTCTTCTCTTCTTTCTCACTTCCTATATTACAAAAAAAGCACATTGTCTGACACTACCAACTTTCTTCATGTTCTATTATCTCCCCAAGGGGGCTACTGAGGAAGAAAGAGAAGGACCCTGAGGGGGGCTTGGAAAGAAAGGAAGGGGGTGGGTAACTAGAGTTTCTCCTAAAATGTTTGCTGCTTTGCTAAATTAAACAAAATCAGTGGGTATGTTGCCTGTATCTCTGTGAAAGAGGGCTGCATATATTCAAAAGTTCCTAAGACTGCTTTGTTCTGGACACTATTAATATTTATCCAATATGGCTGCAACCATAATGGGTTTTTATTACACTCTAACATTCATAGAGATGAATTTGGTGAAAACATGTTTTTTTTATCTTATTAGTAATAACTGATGTACACCAGTGGCCGGGTTTAGCACCCAATGTGGAGACTCTCGCAAACGCACTCGCTAATGCTTCGAAACAGAGGCCACGGTCATGTGAAAATCAGCATTATGGCAACACCCCAACATAGAAGCATACTGTTCACCTTGCACAGTTAACTCTTTTTACATCAAGCACTTTACTGTAAGCACTCTTCCCGAGTCACTGTACACCCCCTCTCTTAAGAATGCAGCACTTCTGAAGGGACACCGTGGGGCCTGTGTCCTGCTCCACCAGCACAGCCATTATTGCCACTTCACAACTCAGTTCTCTGTTGCTAACGAGTTTGAATACTTTATGTGGATTCACTTCTCCCTCCCTCCTTGTGACCTCCAGGCTAGGTACATAGGTTCCCTGTGCCGCAAGATTGGTCCCAGGATTTATAATAAAGGTCACTAGGGAGGGGGTCTAGTTCACCAACCCCTTCATTACCAGGGTCACATCTTCCATGCCAAGTCACATAACTCTTGCTGGCTGATATACGATTCCATACCACTCAACTGGTTACTCGTGATATGGGTGCTTCTCCCACCAACTCCTTTGTGATATGCATTCTCTTCTTTATCCCCTTTTTAATAAAAGCCTTGTTCTTTTGATACACTCTTACATTCAACCCTTTATAGGCCAGGAATTTGGAAACTTTAGGAACTTTTACTTGAACTTCTTGCAAATTACAAAGTTAATGTGGCACAGTCTCTCAGAGATCCTTCCATACAACACTCTAATTAATCCTAGCCTAGGCTGCCCAAATCATACCTTCCAGATAAGAAAAGTCCTTTCATAAGTGTCCATATCCATCATTCTGTACCCCCACTGGGTACTCCAAAAGTGAGGCCACATGTTCAGTACAGCTTCACGCGACACAGGGCTCCTTCCCCTGTGTTCCTATCATGGATCTCTCTCTCACACAAGCTGATTTCTTTTTATATGTTTCTCTTTTAGTTAACCCTAGCTTTTCAGGCAGCACCACTTATGCTGAGAAGCATTATTTAAAGAAAATATACTTAACCCACAGAAGAAAATACACTTAACCCCAGAAATACTGCAAGATATTCAAAGTTACCTAATTCAAAACACAATAAATATCTTCAGATTAAATATTGTCCAACACCCTCTTTCCCAAATATGTAAATTGTCTGCCTCTTCTAGGGTGTGCATATAGGGGTTCAACTCAGATAGAGAAATGGAGAGTTGGAGAAGGAGCCTGGCATTTTTCAGCCCTGGACAGTGATGGCTGAAATAAAGCCATTAGTTGTTGGAGACATCGTGACATAGTTGCAGAAAAATCTGCCTTGGTCAAATAGGTCTCTTGTCTTGCCATTGCCCTTGACATTGGTGAGGGTATTCCCTTGTGCAGTACTCATAGAATAGAGTGTGGACATGAGGTAAGAATGTTTAAAAAAGGAGTACTCAGCAACCCAGGTGCAGACTGCCCTGTTGCAAAAGCCTTGTAGCAAAAGGGCAGGAGGAAGTACCTGAGTACCTTATAAGGACTCTAGTCAGAAGTGGAGGTAAAGTGTTAAACCTGTGGTGTGATGTTACACCTGGTCATCCATCTGAAACTGAGCTCTGAGTGATTGAATTGTAGCTCTAAGTTTGAAAAGTTTACACAGTGAAGTGAATGAATTTCAAGTACGTTTCCAATTTCCTGATATAAACACATACTATTCAGGATTGGGGGCTACAGTAATGGTTCAATAAACAGAATAACCCCATCTTACCTGTTCATGTCACTGGTCCCTATAAAGGATCCATGCTTCGCCCTTCATGGTTGGCATACCCCCAAAAAGGTCTTCAGGTCTGGGTTCTATAGGGGTGGACCATTGCCCTGGACCTGTATAGCACCCTACAGCTGACTACATATGTTACACACACTGCAGAGGTGAGCATAAATGTAGGATCATGTGCCTGAAGCAACATTATGGGCTGTACCCAAGGTGTGAGGAATGAGTGTGGTTTCCAAAGTTAGGACTGAGGTTGTACCAAACCAAATGCAGTGGTAAAAGAAAGTAGTTAGAAGTTCACTTTAATTTAGTTAATTGAAGATCTGAAGTAAAATTATTAACTAGGGCACTAGCAAGAAACTGATGACTTGTGGGTTATTGGGGGGAAGTACAATGGGGTGTGTCCTTAAAAGCTTTGCCAGTGTCCAAACACCTGAAGGTACCAGCCTTTAACCCAGGTTTTATGAATATTCTGCCCATGTCCTGTACTGTACGCTTAAGATAAAACCTGTTTCTGAAACTGCTTAACCCCTTTAGCTCTTTTGATGTATTTGATATGTCTAAAGTCTGAAGAGGATAAAACAAGCTCATGAGTAGTGATGAGCCGAACACCCCCGGGTTCGGTTCGCACCAGAACCCGCGAACGGACCGAAAGTTCGAACGAACATTAGAACCCTATTAAATACAATGGATGCGAACGTTCGAATTCTAAAGTGCTAATTATAAAAACTATTATGCATGTTATTGTCCTAAAAAGGGTTTGGGAACCCGGGTTCTGCACCAGGGGACATGTATCAATGCAAAAATAAGTTTTAAAAACGGTCGTTTTCCGGGAGCAGTCATTTTAATGATGCATAAAGTGAAAAAAAAAAAGTCAAATATTCCTTTAAATATCGTACCTGGGGGGTGTCTAAAGTATGCCTGTGAAGTGCCACGTGTTTCCCGTGTTTAGAACTGTCCCTGCACAAAATGACACTTCTAAAGGAAAAAAAAGCCATTTAAAACTGCTTGCGGCTTTAATGTAATGTCTGGTCCCGGTAATATGGATGAAAATCTTTAAGAAAAATGGCATAGCTACCCCATGACCCCCCCCCTACCCCAGCCCATTACCAGCCCCTTTGGGTCTTGTATGGATATTAAGGGGAACCCCGCACATAAAATAAAAAAGGCCCTATATACTCAGAACAGCCGTATACAGGCGGTGCATACAAGACAGGGACTGTAGGTTTGTTCTTATGTAGAATCTGTTTGTAATTTTGAACAGGTACATTGTTGAAGTGTAGCTCCAGACCAAAAATCTATTTTTAAACTTTTTGGAAAACATAGGTAAGGGTTATCACCCCTGTAACATTTGTTTTGCTGTCTGTGCCCCTGTTCAGAACATTTCACCTCACTTTCCGTCCTAATGACAACTGTTTTTGAAATGTGGTGTTTTTCTTGAAACAAGGATTGCTGATAAAGCATCAGTACAGAGGAGACACCTTTCTCCCATATTTATTCTTACAGGAGAGAATTTTCCTTCCTAGTGGTAGATTTCCTCTCACTTCCTGTTGTCTTCTTGCGTTTGCAAGTAGGAGTCGTTTGTAAGTTGGATGTTTGAAAGTAGGGACCTGCCGTATATACTCTGCAGAAATAGGCCCCTTAGTTGTTGGTGTTGGCACAACACTGTAAGCACTCACAGTTACTCTTGGTTGGTGCTGGAACGCCCTGCTGTCAACTATTATATCAGGAATTTTAATTACATATAATTGTTGAACAGTGGTAGTAAAAATTGGGCCTTTGATGGTGGTGCTGGTGCCACAACACTGTAAGCCCTGACAGTTACTCTTGGTGGGTGCAGCAATGGGCCCTGCTGTGAATTATTAGATCAAGAATTGTAATTACATGCCCCTGTTGAACAGGGGCTGAAAAATTGGGCCTTAGGCACTGGTGGCACAACACTGCAACCCTTCACAGATACTGTACTTGGAGCACAGCAATGAGCCCTGTTGCAAAGTATTGCTTCAAAAATTGTAATGACACGCCCCTGTTAAACAGGGGCTGAAAAATTGGGCCTTAGGCACTGGTGGCACAACACTGCAACTCCTCACAGATACTGTACTTGGAGCACAGCAATGAGCCCTGTTGCAAAGTATTGCTTCAAAAATTGTAATTACACGCCCCTGTTAAACAGGGGCTGAAAAATTGGGCGTTAGGCACTGGTGGCGGCACCCATAAACAAAAATGATCTTCCAAGCTATCATCATCAATCGTATCATTGAGGACTCGGAGGAGGAGGATAGCCAGTCAACATAACAGCACAGGCACTCAGCATCAGCATCAGTCTTGAAGGGATGTGACATTTTAAAATCAATTAGTCTGTTATATCAGCATCAGGTGTGTGGTAGCTGGTGGTGATCCAAGACTGGTTCATCTTGATGAAAGTCAGTCGATCAACCGAGTCGGTGGACAGGCGCACCCTGTGATCCGTGACAAATCCTCCAGCAGCACTGAATGTGCGTTCCGAAAGAACGCTGGATGCAGGACAGGCCAGTAGCTCAATTGCATACTGTGCAAGCTCTGGCCAGTGATCCATCCTCAAGACCCAGTAAGCCAGAGGATTTTCGGTGGGGAAGGTGTCCAAGTCTGACCTTGCCCCTAGATATTCCTGCACCATGTTTATCAGACGCTGGCGATGGTTGCTGGAACCGATCATACTTTGGGGCTGCGGACTAAAGAATTGTCTGAACGCATCGGTCAGACGGCCACCTTCCCCACCGCTCCTTCTTTGACTGGCCGAAGCCTCAGCAACTCGTTGTCCAGGACCAGGAGTTTGCAACCTCCCAGTCTCTGGGAACGCGTTGCACAGACCTTTCTGCAAGGCCTCCCGGAGTTGTCTCATCCTCTGCTCCCTCTGCGACGGTAACATAAGGTCCGCAACCTTACCCTTGTACCGTGGATCAAGGAGAGTGGCCAGCCAGTAATGGTCCCTCTCCTTGATCCGAAGAATACGAGGATCCTTCCGCAGACTTTGCAGGATCAGGGAGGCCATGCAGAGTAGGTTTGCTGAGGCATTCGCTCCGGAGTCCTCTGGGTCACTAAGGACGACATGATCCGCAGCCACCTCCTCCCAGCCACGTACAAGTCCACTGGTTTCTTGGGACTGTAAATCATCCCTAAAAGACTGCTGCTGATGATGCTGAGTGCCAGCCTCCACCTCCATGCTGACACAATCCTCCTCCTCCTCCTCCTCCTCCTCCTCCTCCTCTTCCTGTGCGATGGGTGGGACAGAAGGAACACTGTCTGGGTAAAGGGGGCCTTGAGAGGCAAGGAAGTCCTCCTCTTCCTGCCTCTGTTCTGCCTCAAGTGCCCTGTCCATTATTCCACGCAGCGTGTGCTCCAACAGGTGGACAAGAGGTACAGTGTCACTGATGCATGCACTGTCACTGCTCACCATCCTCGTGGCCTCCTCAAATGGTGCCAGGACAGTGCATGCATCCCTGATCATGCCCCACTGGCGTGGAGAAAAAAAACCAAGCTCCCCTGACCCTGTCCTGGTGCCGTAGTCGCACAGGTACTCATTGATGGCCCTCTGCTGCGTGTGCAGCCGCTGCAGCATGGCCAACGTTGAGTTCCACCTGGTGGGCATGTCACATATAAGGCGGTTCTTGGGCAGGTTCAACTCCTTTTGCAGCTCAGCCAGGCGAGCACTGGCATTATAAGATCTGCGGAAATGCACACAGACTTTCCTGGCCTGCCTCAGGACATCCTGTAAGCCCGGGTACCTGCCCAAGAAGCGCTGCACCACCAGGTTAAGGACGTGAGCCACACAGGGCACATGGGTCAGTTGTCCCTGTCGGAGGGCGGAGAGGAGGTTGGTGCCATTGTCGCAAACCACCATTCCTGGCTTAAGCTGGCGTGGCGTCAACCACCTCTCGGCCTGGCCCTGCAGAGCAGACAGGACCTCTGCCCCAGTGTGGCTTCTGTCCCCCAAACACACCAGCGCAAGCACGGCATGGCATCTTTTTGCCTGCGTACTTGCGTAGCCCCGTGAACGGCTACGGAGCACCGCTGGTTCATAGGACAAACCACAGGAAGAGGCCATGGAGGAAGAAGAAGAGGAGGGGGTGGAGGAGAGAGGTGTGTCACAACCAGTAGTAGCATTTTGGAGGCGTGGCGGTGGGACAACCTCCAACACTACTGCACCTTGTCCTGAATCCTTCCCAGCTGCCAAAAGAGTGACCCAATGGGCCGTGAAAGAAAGGTAACGTCCCTGTCCATGCCTGCTGGACCATGAGTCAGCGGTAATATGCACCTTACCGCTGACCGCCCTGTCCAGCGAGGCCAAGACATTGCCTTCCACATGCCGGTAGAGAGCCGGAATAGCCTTCCGTGAGAAAAAGTGGCGTTTGGGAACCTGCCACTGAGGAACCGCACATTGCACAAACTCACGGAAGGGGGCCGAGTCTACCAACTGAAAAGGCAGCAGTTGAAGCGCTAGCAATTTAGCCAAGCTAGCATTCAACCGCTGGGCATGTGGATGGCTGGGAGTGAACTTCTTTCGACGGTCCAGCAGCTGGGGCAGGGAAATTTGCCTGCTAGAATCGGACGTCGGTGTACTGCTAGCAGAGTGGGCGCAAGTACTTGGCTGTGACACACCTAATTCTACACCTTCATTCCTCTCAGTGCATGTTTCAGAGAGGACTGAAGTTATAGTGGGGTTGGAGATCCCAGCTGATGCGGTGCAAGGAGAGGTCCGCTTGGTTCTTTGGTGTGGGTCTTTGAGGTAGGCTTGCCAACGAGCTGCATGGCAGGTCAACATATGTCTGGTCAGGCATGTGGTACCCAAGCGGCTGATGTTTTGGCCACGCGATATACGCTTGAGACATATGTTGCAAACAGCAGCTGTGCGATCTGATGCACTAGCCTCAAAAAAGGCCCACACCAAAGAACTTTTTGAATGACGGGCAGAGGCAGCGCCCTGCACAGGCGGAGCTCTGCGGTGTGATTCCGTCGGTGTACTGCCCTTACGCTGGCCACCAAAGGGCATCCTGCCTCGTTGGAGATGTGCCTCCTCCTCATCCTCCTCCTCCTCCTCTCTCCTATTAGGCACCCACGTGGAGTCATTGACCTCATCATCCCCTCCCTCCTCATCACTGGAGCCAATCTGGCAGTATGCTGCAGCTGCTGGAACATGACTGCCAGATTGGTGTCCTTCTTGAGCATCCCCTCTGTCTGCTCTCACGCTACTGCCTTCCTCTAGCTGGGTTTCATCATCAGACCCTTCGAAACGCTGGGCATCCTCCTGGAGCATGTACCCAACACTGTGCTGAAACAGTTCGGGGGACTCCTCAGGAGGAGGACATGGTGGGTCTAGGGAAGGAGTGACTGATGATTTGTCTGACATTGATACCAGGGAAGACGACGCTTTGGCAGCTGCTTTTCCAGTACCCTGAGCCTGGGTGAGAGAGGATGAGGAGGAGGAGGAGGGCTTGGTCATCCACTCTACCAAGTCTTCGGCATGATGTGGCTCAACATGTCCAGCTGCCGAAAAGAAGGACAAGCGTGTCCCATGGCCATGTGCTGATGACAATGCACCGCGTCCACGACCAGCACTGTTGCCCCCAGACACAGAGCCTGCTTGCCCTCTTTTATTGCCTCCTGACTGTCTGCCTCTCCTTGTTTGCCTTCCAGACATTCTAATAGATGGCCTGCAGGGAGATGGGAAAAAAGCAATAAGGGCTACCTTCAGGTGTCCTTCTCTGTCCCTTGAAACAAGGACTTTCACAGTGAAAGAAACTGACACTGTCCCTACCTAGAGTTTTCTGTCCCTAGAATAAATGTTTTTTTTAATCACAATATAGCACAAGGACAATTCACTCAATGTCTCTCCAGGTCCCTGGAAACAAGGACTTGCAGAGTGAAAGAAACTGACACTGTCCCTACCTAGAGTTTTCTGTCCCTAGAATAAATGTTTTTTTTAAGCACAATATAGCACAAGGACAATTAACTCACTGTCCTTACAGGTCCCTGGAAACAAGGACTTGCAGAGTGAAAGAAAAAAAACACTCTCCCTACCTACAGTTTTCTGTCCCTAGAAAAAATGTTTTTTTTAATCACAATATAGCACAAGGAAAATTAACTCACTGTCCTTACAGGTCCCTGGAAACAAGGACTTGCAGAGTGAAAGAAAAAAAACACTCTCCCTACCTACAGTTTTCTGTCCCTAGAAAAAATGTTTTTTTTAATCACAATATAGCACAAGGAAAATTAACTCACTGTCCTTACAGGTCCCTGGAAACAAGGACTTGCAGAGTGAAAGAAACTGACACTGTCCCTACCTAGAGTTTTCTGTCCCTAGAATAAATGTTTTTTTTAAGCACAATATAGCACAAGGACAATTAACTCACTGTCCTTACAGGTCCCTGGAAACAAGGACTTGCAGAGTGAAAAAAAAAAAACACTCTCCCTACCTACAGTTTTCTGTCCCTAGAAAAAATGTTTTTTTTAAGCACAATATAGCACAAGGACAATTAACTCACTGTCCTTACAGGTCCCTGGAAACAAGGACTTGCAGAGTGAAAGAAAAAAAACACTCTCCCTACCTACAGTTTTCTGTCCCTAGAAAAAATGTTTTTTTTAATCACAATATAGCACAAGGAAAATTAACTCACTGTCCTTACAGGTCCCTGGAAACAAGGACTTGCAGAGTGAAAGAAAAAAAACACTCTCCCTACCTACAGTTTTCTGTCCCTAGAAAAAATGTTTTTTTTAATCACAATATAGCACAAGGAAAATTAACTCACTGTCCTTACAGGTCCCTGGAAACAAGGACTTGCAGAGTGAAAGAAACTGACACTGTCCCTACCTAGAGTTTTCTGTCCCTAGAATAAATGTTTTTTTTAAGCACAATATAGCACAAGGACAATTAACTCACTGTCCTTACAGGTCCCTGGAAACAAGGACTTGCAGAGTGAAAGAAAAAAAACACTCTCCCTACCTACAGTTTTCTGTCCCTAGAAAAAATGTTTTTTTTAATCACAATATAGCACAAGGAAAATTAACTCACTGTCCTTACAGGTCCCTGGAAACAAGGACTTGCAGAGTGAAAGAAAAAAAACACTCTCCCTACCTACAGTTTTCTGTCCCTAGAAAAAATGTTTTTTTTAATCACAATATAGCACAAGGAAAATTAACTCACTGTCCTTACAGGTCCCTGGAAACAAGGACTTGCAGAGTGAAAGAAACTGACACTGTCCCTACCTAGAGTTTTCTGTCCCTAGAATAAATGTTTTTTTTAAGCACAATATAGCACAAGGACAATTAACTCACTGTCCTTACAGGTCCCTGGAAACAAGGACTTGCAGAGTGAAAGAAAAAAAACACTCTCCCTACCTACAGTTTTCTGTCCCTAGAAAAAATGTTTTTTTTAATCACAATATAGCACAAGGAAAATTAACTCACTGTCCTTACAGGTCCCTGGAAACAAGGACTTGCAGAGTGAAAGAAACTGACACTGTCCCTACCTAGAGTTTTCTGTCCCTAGAATAAATGTTTTTTTTAAGCACAATATAGCACAAGGACAATTAACTCACTGTCCTTACAGGTCCCTGGAAACAAGGACTTGCAGAGTGAAAAAAAAAAAACACTCTCCCTACCTACAGTTTTCTGTCCCTAGAAAAAATGTTTTTTTTAAGCACAATATAGCACAAGGACAATTAACTCACTGTCCTTACAGGTCCCTGGAAACAAGGACTTGCAGAGTGAAAGAAAAAAAACACTCTCCCTACCTACAGTTTTCTGTCCCTAGAAAAAATGTTTTTTTTAATCACAATATAGCACAAGGAAAATTAACTCACTGTCCTTACAGGTCCCTGGAAACAAGGACTTGCAGAGTGAAAGAAAAAAAACACTCTCCCTACCTACAGTTTTCTGTCCCTAGAAAAAATGTTTTTTTTAATCACAATATAGCACAAGGAAAATTAACTCACTGTCCTTACAGGTCCCTGGAAACAAGGACTTGCAGAGTGAAAGAAACTGACACTGTCCCTACCTAGAGTTTTCTGTCCCTAGAATAAATGTTTTTTTTAAGCACAATATAGCACAAGGACAATTAACTCACTGTCCTTACAGGTCCCTGGAAACAAGGACTTGCAGAGTGAAAGAAAAAAAACACTCTCCCTACCTACAGTTTTCTGTCCCTAGAAAAAATGTTTTTTTTAATCACAATATAGCACAAGGAAAATTAACTCACTGTCCTTACAGGTCCCTGGAAACAAGGACTTGCAGAGTGAAAGAAAAAAAACACTCTCCCTACCTACAGTTTTCTGTCCCTAGAAAAAATGTTTTTTTTAATCACAATATAGCACAAGGAAAATTAACTCACTGTCCTTACAGGTCCCTGGAAACAAGTACTTGCAGAGTGAAAGAAACTGACACTGTCCCTACCTAGAGTTTTCTGTCCCTAGAATAAATGTTTTTTTTAAGCACAATATAGCACAAGGACAATTAACTCACTGTCCTTACAGGTCCCTGGAAACAAGGACTTGCAGAGTGAAAGAAAAAAAACACTCTCCCTACCTACAGTTTTCTGTCCCTAGAAAAAATGTTTTTTTTAATCACAATATAGCACAAGGAAAATTAACTCACTGTCCTTACAGGTCCCTGGAAACAAGGACTTGCAGAGTGAAAGAAACTGACACTGTCCCTACCTAGAGTTTTCTGTCCCTAGAATAAATGTTTTTTTTAATCACAATATAGCACAAGGACAATTAACTCACTGTCCTTACAGGTCCCTGGAAACAAGGACTTGCAGAGTGAAAGAAACTGACACTGTCCCTACCTAGAGTTTTCTGTCCCTAGAATAAATGTTTTTTTTAAGCACAATATAGCACAAGGACAATTAACTCACTGTCCTTACAGGTCCCTGGAAACAAGGACTTGCAGAGTGAAAGAAAAAAAACACTCTCCCTACCTACAGTTTTCTGTCCCTAGAAAAAATGTTTTTTTTAATCACAATATAGCACAAGGAAAATTAACTCACTGTCCTTACAGGTCCCTGGAAACAAGGACTTGCAGAGTGAAAGAAACTGACACTGTCCCTACCTAGAGTTTTCTGTCCCTAGAATAAATGTTTTTTTTAATCACAATATAGCACAAGGACAATTAACTCACTGTCCTTACAGGTCCCTGGAAACAAGGACTTGCAGAGTGAAAGAAACTGACACTGTCCCTACCTAGAGTTTTCTGTCCCTAGAATAAATGTTTTTTTTAAGCACAATATAGCACAAGGACAATTAACTCACTGTCCTTACAGGTCCCTGGAAACAAGGACTTGCAGAGTGAAAGAAACTGACACTGTCCCTACCTAGAGTTTTCTGTCCCTAGAATAAATGTTTTTTTTAATCACAATATAGCACAAGGACAATTAACTCACTGTCCTTACAGGTCCCTGGAAACAAGGACTTGCAGAGTGAAAGAAAAAAAACACTCTCCCTACCTACAGTTTTCTGTCCCTAGAAAAAATGTTTTTTTTAATCACAATATAGCACAAGGACAATTAACTCACTGTCCTTACAGGTCCCTGGAAACAAGGACTTGCAGAGTGAAAGAAACTGACACTGTCCCTACCTAGAGTTTTCTGTCCCTAGAATAAATGTTTTTTTTAAGCACAATATAGCACAAGGACAATTAACTCACTGTCCTTACAGGTCCCTGGAAACAAGGACTTGCAGAGTGAAAGAAAAAAAACACTCTCCCTACCTACAGTTTTCTGTCCCTAGAAAAAATGTTTTTTTTAATCACAATATAGCACAAGGAAAATTAACTCACTGTCCTTACAGGTCCCTGGAAACAAGGACTTGCAGAGTGAAAGAAACTGACACTGTCCCTACCTAGAGTTTTCTGTCCCTAGAATAAATGTTTTTTTTAATCACAATATAGCACAAGGACAATTAACTCACTGTCCTTACAGGTCCCTGGAAACAAGGACTTGCAGAGTGAAAGAAACTGACACTGTCCCTACCTAGAGTTTTCTGTCCCTAGAATAAATGTTTTTTTTAAGCACAATATAGCACAAGGACAATTAACTCACTGTCCTTACAGGTCCCTGGAAACAAGGACTTGCAGAGTGAAAGAAAAAAAACACTCTCCCTACCTACAGTTTTCTGTCCCTAGAAAAAATGTTTTTTTTAATCACAATATAGCACAAGGAAAATTAACTCACTGTCCTTACAGGTCCCTGGAAACAAGGACTTGCAGAGTGAAAGAAACTGACACTGTCCCTACCTAGAGTTTTCTGTCCCTAGAATAAATGTTTTTTTTAATCACAATATAGCACAAGGACAATTAACTCACTGTCCTTACAGGTCCCTGGAAACAAGGACTTGCAGAGTGAAAGAAACTGACACTGTCCCTACCTAGAGTTTTCTGTCCCTAGAATAAATGTTTTTTTTAAGCACAATATAGCACAAGGACAATTAACTCACTGTCCTTACAGGTCCCTGGAAACAAGGACTTGCAGAGTGAAAGAAAAAAAACACTCTCCCTACCTACAGTTTTCTGTCCCTAGAAAAAATGTTTTTTTTAATCACAATATAGCACAAGGAAAATTAACTCACTGTCCTTACAGGTCCCTGGAAACAAGGACTTGCAGAGTGAAAGAAACTGACACTGTCCCTACCTAGAGTTTTCTGTCCCTAGAATAAATGTTTTTTTTAATCACAAT
Organism: Rana muscosa; assembly: GCA_029206835.1. Lineage (NCBI taxonomy): Eukaryota > Metazoa > Chordata > Amphibia > Anura > Ranidae > Rana > Rana muscosa. Next base: position 866,531,531 of record CM055122.1, read on the forward strand.
ATAGCACAAGGACAATTAACTCACTGTCCTTACAGGTCCCTGGAAACAAGGACTTGCAGAGTGAAAGAAACTGACACTGTCCCTACCTAGAGTTTTCTGTCCCTAGAATAAATGTTTTTTTTAAGCACAATATAGCACAAGGACAATTAACTCACTGTCCTTACAGGTCCCTGGAAACAAGGACTTGCAGAGTGAAAGAAAAAAAACACTCTCCCTACCTACAGTTTTCTGTCCCTAGAAAAAATGTTTTTTTTAATCACAATATAGCACAAGGAAAATTAACTCACTGTCCTTACAGGTCCCTGGAAACAAGGACTTGCAGAGTGAAAGAAACTGACACTGTCCCTACCTAGAGTTTTCTGTCCCTAGAATAAATGTTTTTTTTAATCACAATATAGCACAAGGACAATTAACTCACTGTCCTTACAGGTCCCTGGAAACAAGGACTTGCAGAGTGAAAGAAACTGACACTGTCCCTACCTAGAGTTTTCTGTCCCTAGAATAAATGTTTTTTTTAAGCACAATATAGCACAAGGACAATTAACTCACTGTCCTTACAGGTCCCTGGAAACAAGGACTTGCAGAGTGAAAGAAAAAAAACACTCTCCCTACCTACAGTTTTCTGTCCCTAGAAAAAATGTTTTTTTTAATCACAATATAGCACAAGGAAAATTAACTCACTGTCCTTACAGGTCCCTGGAAACAAGGACTTGCAGAGTGAAAGAAACTGACACTGTCCCTACCTAGAGTTTTCTGTCCCTAGAATAAATGTTTTTTTTAATCACAATATAGCACAAGGACAATTAACTCACTGTCCTTACAGGTCCCTGGAAACAAGGACTTGCAGAGTGAAAGAAACTGACACTGTCCCTACCTAGAGTTTTCTGTCCCTAGAATAAATGTTTTTTTTAAGCACAATATAGCACAAGGACAATTAACTCACTGTCCTTACAGGTCCCTGGAAACAAGGACTTGCAGAGTGAAAGAAACTGACACTGTCCCTACCTAGAGTTTTCTGTCCCTAGAATAAATGTTTTTTTTAAGCACACTATAGCAGAAGCACAAAACACACTGACACTCTCCCTACCTATCCTTCTCTTTCCCTAAACTAAAGGAATCCAGGTTAAGCAAGAAAGAAATAACAGTCACTGTCCCTGCCTATGCTACTCTATCCCTGCTCCGGAACACACTACACTAGGCCGCCGTGCTGGCGGCCTTTTATAGTGTGGGGCGTGTACTAAACACCCTCAGCAATAATTGGCCACAGGCATCCTGCCTGTGGCCAATCATTGCTCTCCTCGCTGCCGGCGCTGTGATTGGCCAAGCATGCGGGGTCACAGTGCATGCTTGGCCAATCACAGCGCCTGGATGACACTGCGATGGCGTAGTGCATTGTGGGCCGTTCGCGTCACTCGAATTTGGCGCGAACGGCCCAAATCGTTCGATCTTCGTCGAACGATCGAACAGCCAATGTTCGAGTCGAACGTATGTTCGACTCGAACACGAAGCTCATCCCTACTCATGAGCTTGTTTCCGTTGTGTGCAGCCACCTCCTTGCTTTACTTTAATATTGATCTAGGTGGCTGTAAATCTGCCCAATTACTTTTATGTATGACATACTGTATCAACAGGTGAAAATGGATTCAGTTGGAAAAATGTGTGAATCCTAGGTGAAAGTTGAATAAATGTTGTGTGAATACATTTATAGGTTGACTTCCAAGTGTTCTCAAAGAGAAATAAACACAAAATGAACATACTGATAGTATTTAATTGCAATATACTTTACAGTATTACTTAATTTCTCTTCCCTCCCTGTATTAATATTAATGACAAATGTAGGAAACGGCAAGCCTAGTGACTGACAGGTGTGGAAAGCTTTGTCAAACATTGGAAAATAGTGCCAGCTATTTCCCTTAGCAATGTACTAAAAGAGATTTCATTTTATGCCTACACAACTACCTTGAAGTAAAAACCCTCTTTTAAATCAAGGCAATGTTGTAAAGTGCACCTGTTATTATTATGACTGGAGGATCCAACTTCCAAATTACCATCCCAAGGAGTTCAAATATTTGCTGCCATCATATATCAGAACACCTGCAACCTCTTCAAGCCATCGTGTGTGTGAATCAACTGTGCTGGGGAGTTTTATGGCACAAACATTTCTTGTGTTTCTCAGGCATTTAGGCTGTAGTCTTCTTATACAAAGCTCAGTAATTAGTGTGAAAATATAACTGGTAGAGGCAATTCATATTTTGTTAAATTCAGAGAAAAAGGCAATAAAATCTTTATTTTGTACCGTATGTTATACACAATGTTAAGGCTCGTACACACGACCGGTTTTCCCGGCAAGAAAACTGCTGGGAGAGCTTTTTGCCGAGAAAATCATTTGTGTGTATGGTTTCTCGACAGGAAAACTGCCGGGAATCTCGATGAGAAAAATAGAGAACCTGCTCTCTATTTTTCTCGTTGGGATTCTTGGCAGTTTTCCTGCCGAGAAAACCGGTCGTGTGTATGCTTACCTGTCCAAGGGAAACCCAGGCATGCTCGAAAAGACTTAGACGCATGCGCGGTAGCATACAAGGGTAGTGTAGGGTGTAGCAAGATGGTGGCGACGGCATCGAATGTGACAAGCGCCAGCTCGCCGTAGTCGATAAGGTCACCGCGTTCTTGCCATTCAAAAGAATGGCGGTTCTTTTGAATGGTTGTGTGTGTACACAGGGCTTGGCAAGACAAGCTTGCCAGAAATACCGTCGAGAAAACCAACGTTTTTTTTCCGACGGGATTCCTGCCCGTGTGTACAGGGCTTAACTCTTCAGAAGATTTGCAGGTAAATGCAGATACAGATAGATGTTACATACACACAATGTGGTAACTATTCGGGTTGCATTAAAGAGCCAAATTCAGTTAAAGTATCCATGGTGGTGGAGTTATGTGTGCTTTTCAGTGCCAACCTCACCTGCTATCCTTCTGTTATTCAAAAACCCCACACTAGCATTTTTTCCTCCTGATGGTACCTCCTCCCCAGTTCCAACTAGAAGCATTCCTTCCAGGCACACACCTGCCATGTTATGGCTTTTTAGTCTTATGGCAAAGAATACACTGGAGTCAAACTGGTCAGTTTTAAAACAATGCTCAAAGCACAAATGCTATGCCTGAACGAAGTGGCTAAGGGGTTAACACAGAGACCTGAGTTAAAATCCCAATCTGGAGTATTATCTGTTTGGGCTTTGTATGTTTTCCTATCAGTAATGTGACTTCCCTCTAAATCTTCTTATTTTCCTAAAACTGTACTGTTAGGTTAATTGAAGCCCCTAAAATTGACTACTGAAGTTGAAGTATATGCATGAGTGTGAAAACTAAAATGTAATATGTCAGCAGTGTATACATACCGAAAATAAAGGTGGAAGGATCATCCACCATCCCTTATGGTACTGAATGGCTATTAGAAATCTTCTGTGGAAAATCTGGTGGCATATGTGTAAAAAGGCATCATTACTAACATACTCCTTGGCCTCAGCAATTTTTTCTGTTGCCCTGGTAAGTGATTAATAAGGTTGGGTGAACGGATTGACTTTTTGGCTGTTTGCTTCATTCAGTGAGCACCCGAATTTAGCAGGAAGTATGGCAGGCGCTCACCCTGCTGAACGCCCTGCAATGCAATGCGCGCTGTTGGATTCTGATGGAAAACCCCCCACCAAACCCCCACCAAATCCATACCAGACCCTTATCAGTGCATGCAGCCTGGCAGGTCAGGAAGGGGGGGTAAGAAGCAAACGCCCCCCCTTCTGAACCATACCAACCTACATGCCCTCAACATTGGGGGGGGTGCCAAAGCACCTTGTTGATGGGGACAAGGGTCTTCTCTTCCCCACAACCCTGGGCTGTGGTTGTGGGGTCTGCAGGCAGGGGGCTTATCGGAATCTGAAAGCTCCCTTTACCAGGGGCCCCCAGATCCGGCCCCCCCCAAATTTTATGTGAATGAGTATAGGGTACATAGTACCCCTACCTTTTCACCAAAAAGTGTCAAAAAGTTAAAAAAACTCAATTTTTGACAATTCCTTTATTAAATAATAAAAAATAAAAACAGTGTCGCCCAATGTAATTCCACCATCAATCAGGGACTGGGGAGGGGACCCTATGCTGTTTTTTTAATTTATTTTTTCAATAGTCAGGTGACGTCAATTGCAACTGTGTGTCAATTTAAATGTGGTTTGACTCTGTTTTTTTTTTCCTTTTTGCTGCAGCATGTTCTATATATGCTACAGATGTGCCACTTTGCAGGCAGACTAAGGGGACCCCCAGACACTATATTTAAACTACTCTTTCATTTTTATTGTTTCACTTTAAGCATCATTAAAATTGCTGCGTCTGAAAAAAATATTGTTTTTAAAAAATATGTATTGATACTGTGGGTGAAGGATTGGGTATATGGGGGTCGTAATATTTTTTTTTTTTTATTGGTTGAACTAGATGGACTTGTGCCATTTTTCAACCTGACTAACTATGTAACTATGTAACTATGATACATGTCCCCCAGGGCAGTACCCGGACCCCCATACCCCTTTTATGGGCAATTACTTGCATATAAGTGTTCAAAATTGGCACTTTTGATTTCTCATGTTCGGCTTCCGAAGACTTCAATCGAGTTTACAGTTCTAGTGGTTAACACTCTGTTGATTGGACAATGAAGGAGCAGCAATAGAGTTTGTGTTGACGAGCTTAGGGCTTATGTGGTAATAGTTTATAATTAGTTTGAGATGCTTCTGAGATCATTAATAGTTCATTGAAGGGTGCATCTGACCTGCTTCAAGCAGTTTTACATTCCTTTAGACATGTGTGGGAATGCAAAACCACCCATCTGATGTGAACAAAAGCCTGTCAACATAGATCCTTAGACTGATGAGTTAATTCCACTGTTTACTCTGCTCTCTACTCCTATGCACATGTTCATTGTCATAACTTGTGAGGGACCACCAGTGGCAGGGAAGGCTGGTGTTCATTGAGAAACATGAGCTGCTAGTTCATTTAGTGTTATTTTAGAGATTTGTTTGCTTAAACACACAGCAAGAGAGGGTTAAAGTGGTTGTACACCCTGTACAACTACTTTAACCTACAGTTAAGCCTAGATTTAGGCTTACCTGTAGGTGCTGGAAATATCTCCTAAACCTCCACGGTTTAGGAGATATTTACAATAGAGCCGTGCGTCGATGTCTTTGGCGCATGCACAGTAGACAACGGCGCAGGCGTACTTTAGAAACAGCGATTGTGTCATTTCTAAAGGGGGTCATGCCGTGACTGGCGGCTCCCGCGCACATGCGCGGTAGTGACGTCACGCGACCTCGGACAGTCACAGAGCCGGAGCTCGCCGCCCCCAGAAGGGAGAGGGGTAAAGATGGATGCTCGCTGCTAGTGGGGACAGCGGTGACATCGCAGGCTTCGGTTTCAGGTAAGTGACACATAATGGGCCACTACGGGATGCATAATAGCCCATTATGCTTTACCTTTGCAGGGAAATAAAGAGGAAGTAAAACCCATCAGGGTTTACTTCCTCTTTAAGGATGGAAGATAACCATTGCAACACTTACAGACTCCATATACACATCCAGTCTGTACAGTGTAAGGGACCTTCATGCTGAGACCAGAAACACTGTAAAAAGCACTCCCAGCTAGATAAGAGACTTATCTGTGCTTTCTCCCAGGAGAATCACCAGGCCCCTCCAGTTCCATCCAGCTTCTTTCTCTAGCCGAGTCTTCATCCCTGGCTCTCAATCCTAGATGGGTGGGACAGCTTGTGGCCCAACTCTAGGCCTCCATTAGCAGTCACATTTTAGGCTCCATACAGCTTACAGACTTATAAGGTCAGACAACCTGACAACACACCTCCCCAGGCTAAAGCCTGGGGGGATACCAGAACCTCACCACATCAGCCACAAATAATTATGTCCTCCCCATCATACACCCCTGGCAATAAATCTCCTAAAGGTTGGCTAGACAGAACGCAAATATACATAACCCAGCATTACTGTGGGCTCTCAGTCTTTTACTAGAGGTACCAGTGACACCTACTGGCTGAAGGCAGAAAACAGCAATACTGCTGGGGATAACTAATTAAGTCCAGCACTATAAATCAGTATGGGCTGATACCACCCAACCAACTGTATTTATGTAGTCACTTATGCTTGGGTCCGGGTGGCTACATTACATATTCTATGTAGCATAGCTAATTGGCTCCTGCTGCCCATACTGTTTCCAGTACAGGGGATTACAAGTCAAATTCTGATGAGTAAAGATTTAGTTTACCTTTTGTAAAAAAAAAAAAATATTAAATGCACATGATTTACTAATTTTTTACACAGCAGCCTGCAATGCATTGCACCCGCGATCCGTTGATTGTGGCATCAATCCCAGACTCCTGCAGACACTCAGTACAGCTGTCTGTCCATACCTCCATATGGGTTGGGATTTACTAAAGAGCAGGAAGAATCAATAAACTACGAGGCTGCTCACCAGCACCCTTACAGTTCATTGAAAACTACAAGCTGTTTGCTGCGGTCTCATTTACAAGGGTCTTGTAATTCATTAATTCACAAAACTCAGCAGATGTAGGGAGAAGATTCGCTGTCATGTGGGGGACGGGGGAGTGGGGGGATGTGGGTTGCGGGGGACTTCTCCAAAGTAACATGTTTCATGTTACACCTGAAATATGGGTGTAACATGTTACAAAAGGCAAACCTATCCTTTAAACCAGCTGTATTAACTTTTTTTTATTATTAATGTAGCGCCTACCCCTCTTCTCTCTCTGTGCGGCTCGCACTGTCTCTTGTCTAGGGGTATTTGATGGTGGAGAGAGAGCGGGTGGGCTACGCCTAGCCTCCACCACGTGTAGAATACCTGTGGTATCAGCAATGTCTTGTTTACCTTCGGGTCTGTGCTGTGCACCCGGATCCTCCCTCCAAGAGTCACCGTGAACTTCGCTTGCCAGGAATTGAGCCTCACACCATTAAAGTCCAACACTCCTTTGTTAGAACACACCATACAGGGACTTCCTTGATAGATAGAGCAGAAAAGGAGGTGTGAGTGTGAATAGGCCCAGACACAAATTCGATCCTCCACTCTCCTCCTGGAGAGTGGGCTATGGTCTCCGCACGTGGTAAAGGGGATCCTTCTGGACGGTCTCCGACAAGAGACTTACCCGTCACCGGCAGTCTGCTGCACCGGGTCTTCGAGTGAGGAGCTCTCCCCGGTCCATGCGTCTTACTCAGATTCAGGCCTCCATCCCCGAAGCGCCTTAGGACCCTTCCCTCGCGGAACTCAGTGTTGGGCACTGAGCTCCAGACCTTCTTGCAAGTACCTTACCCCAGGACTAAAGGTGCCTGAGGTGGAACACGATCTCCGGTGGTCCTCTAGGCCGAGGCCGCCTAGAGGACGAGCACGAACCCACGTCCGCAAGCTAAAGGTGCTTGGGACGAAGACCCCGTGACCAAGATGGTCGGCCCCTTTATACCCTCTCCCAGCAAGCATGGCGGGTTCCCCGCCCCACCATACCGCTGCCAAGAGAGGACAAAAAGGAGGCTCGGCACACAGTGATATTCGTCCCTCCACCCACGGTGACAACGCCACCTGGTGGACCGCCGGGAACATAGCACTGATGTCACTGCCAGATTCAAAAAATGCACCCGGGAAAGTAAGTACCCGCTACATTAATATACACTTAAAAGAGAAGTTTGGGACATTTATACTGACCTACTGTAGGTGAATGCAGCGTTGATCCAACGCTGAATCTGTCCCCTGCCACCTTTACACTGAGAACTGAGTGACCAAACACTGCTGATTGCTGAGTTCTCCCCCTTCACTCGTGGCTGCCAGTCAACGGCTCCCTGCTCTCTCCTCCAGTGCTCAGTGGTGTGCTGGGCTGTGGAAGGGGCAGGAGGGGCTGGCTTAGCCTCTCGGCAGATAGCTGAGAGGCTAATCCAGGTGCTGATCTAGACTTCTGGGGGGATCCCGCCCATATGGTCAGGATCTTTCCTAAGCCTGGACCAGCGTTAGCTGACAGTGGACCTCAGCCTTAGGTAACAGAAGCCAGAGTAAACTGCACTCCTGTGATCCATAGAAGAAGTATGACCAAAAAAGCTTTGACCATATTTCTCCTTTAACTACCTTAAGTGATGTTTTTTTATATAGACCCACTTAGTTGGTTCACTTGTGTTTTAAAGCAGCCTTTACTAAGTTTTAAGGTAGTTCAGACTCCACAGAATGACTGTGCATATTTTTCACAGAAACCATAGAGGACAAAGTGATAAAAACTTTAGAGATGGAAATTTTTTTTATAATAATGAAAAGTATGTTTTTCTGTCTTTAATAATTCTTTGAATCATACTTCAAGTACTTTAAGCTGTTTTTTGATCGATTCTCAACAGATGCACAAATAATGCATTGCTAATTAATTTCTTTAAGAGTCAGATCACTTTTGTTCATTGTTATTGTACTGAATACCTCATTCTTAAGGTTATGAATGCAAAATATCTTGTCTTTCTCGGACTAAGTTAAAGTGTACAGACAAATGAAAATTGATGTCAGATGTCCACTAATACAGTTGAATGTTGCACAGTCATTGTAGGCTTTCTGAATGTGTTGAGTTCTGTTGAAAAGACTGCTTTTATGGCAACAGGAGATTGTCAGAATAGGCAGTGAGAGACAGCACTTGGAGAATTGTTTCCAGCAGCTGCCTGCTAGGTAAGAGCTTGTATAGAATAAAATTGGCCCTCCTTGCAGAAGTGGTTGCTGACCCATGACCCCTAACTTGCTCTGCAAGGATCGGATTAAGGATAGAATTAAACTGTGCTGATTCACAAAGAACCAATAGATTTGGCAAGGCTTTAGAGTTTGAGGCATGTCAGTTATGTTTGCCAAAAGACAACGTAACCATGTTTTAATTTAATTAATTTAATTTATTGGTGAGCGACATCTTTAGTGAAACTTAGCAAATTAAATACATCAAGAAATACATTTTCACAATACTGTGAAAGGCACACTGCTGTCAGACATGAAAATGTAAAAAACTGCAACACAACAGCCTAGCTGCAGATTAGTGATGAGCCGAACACCCCCGGGTTCGGTTCGCACCAGAACCCGCGAACGGACCGAAAGTTCGCACGAACATTAGAACCCTATTAAATACAATGGATGCGAACGTTCGGATTCTAAAGTGCTAATTATAACGACTATTATCCATGTTATTGTCCGAAACAGAGTTTGGGAACCCGGGTTCTGCACCAGGGGACATGTATCAATGCAAAAAGAAGTTTTAAAAACGGACGTTTTCCGGGAGCAGTCATTTTAATGATGCATAAAGTGAAAAAAAAAAAGTCAAATATTCCTTTAAATATTGTACCTGGGGGGTGTCTAAAGTATGCCTGTGAAGTGCCACGTGTTTCCCGTGTTTAGAACTGTCCCTGCACAAAATAACATTTCTAAAGGAAAAAAAGCCATTTAAAACTGCTTGCGGCTTTAATGCAATGTCTGGTCCCGGTAATATGGATCAAAATCTTTAGGAAAAATGGCATAGCTACCCCATCCCCCCCCTACCCCAGCCCATTACCAGCCCCTTTGGGTCTTGTATGGATATTAAGGGGAACCCCGCACACAAAATAAAAAAGGACCTATATACTCTGAACAGCCGTATACAGGCGGTGCATACAAGACAGGGACTGTAGGTTTGTTCTTATGTAGAATCTGTTTGTAATTTTGAACAGCTGCATTGTTTAAGTGTAGCTCCATGCCAAATTCCTTTTTTTTAGCTTTTTGGAAAACATAGGGAACGGTTATCACCCCTGTCACATTTCTTTTGCTGTCTGTGCCCCTGTTCAGAACATTTCACCTCACTTTGCGTCCCAATGACAACTGTTTTTGAAATGTGGTGTTTTTATTGAAACAAGGATTGGTGATAAAGCATCAGTAGAGAGGAGACACCTTTCTCCCATATTAATTCTTACAGGAGAGAATTTTCCTTCCAAGGGGTAGATTTCCTCTCACTTCCTGTTGTCTTCTTCCGTTTGCAAGTAGTAGTCGTTTGTAAGTTGGATGTTTGAAAGTAGGGACCTGCCGTATATACTCTGCAGAAATTGGCCCCTTAGGTGTTGGCACAACACTGAAAGCACTCACAGTTATTCTTGGTGGGTGCTGGAACGCCCTGCTGTCAACTATTATATCAGGAATTGTAATAACATATAATTGTTGATCAGTGGTAGTAAAAATTGGGCCTTTGATGGTGGTGCTGGTGCCACAACACTGTAAGGCCTGACAGTTACTCTTGGTGGGCGCAGCAATGGGCCCTGCTGTGAATTATTAGATCAATAATTATAATTGCATGCCCCTGTTGAATAGGGGCTGAAAAATTGGGCCTTTGGTGGTGGTGGTGGTGGTGGTGGTGATGGTGGTGCTGGTGCCACAACACTGTAAGGCCTGACAGTTACTCTTGGTGGGCGCAGCAATGGGCCCTGCTGTGAATTATTCGATCAATAATTATAATTGCATGCCCCTGTTGAACAGGGGCTGAAAAATTGGGCCTTTGGTGGTGGTGGTGGTGGTGATGGTGGTGCTGCTGCCACAACACTGTAAGGCCTGACAGTTACTCTTGGTGGGCGCAGCAATGGGCCCTGCTGTGAATTATTAGATCAATAATTATAATTGCATGCCCCTGTTGAACAGGGGCTGAAAAATTAGGCCTTTGGTGGTGGTGGTGGTGGTGATGGTGGTGCTGGTGCCACAACACTGTAAGGCCTGACAGTTACTCTTGGTGGGCGCAGCAATGGGCCCTGCTGTGAATTATTAGATCAATAATTATAATTGCATGCCCCTGTTGAATAGGGGCTGAAAAATTGGGCCTTTGGTGGTGGTGGTGGTGGTGATGGTGGTGCTGGTGCCACAACACTGTAAGGCCTGACAGTTACTCTTGGTGGGCGCAGCAATGGGCCCTGCTGTGAATTATTCGATCAATAATTATAATTGCATGCCCCTGTTAAACAGGGGCTGAAAAATTGGGCCTTTCGTGGTGGTGGTGGTGGTGATGGTGGTGCTGGTGCCACAACACTGTAAGGCCTGACAGTTACTCTTGGTGGGCGCAGAAATGGGCCCTGCTGTGAATTATTAGATCAATAATTATAATTGCATGCCCCTGTTGAACAGGGGCTGAAAAATTAGGCCTTTGGTGGTGGTGGTGGTGGTGATGGTGGTGCTGGTGCCACAACACTGTAAGGCCTGACAGTTACTCTTGGTGGGCGCAGCAATGGGCCCTGCTGTGAATTATTAGATCAATAATTATAATTGCATGCCCCTGTTGAACAGGGGCTGAAAAATTGGGCCTTAGGCACTGGTGGCACAACACTGCAACCCCTCACAGATACTGTACTTGGAGCACAGCAATGAGGCCTGTTGCAAAGTATTGCATCCAAAATTTTAATTACACGCCCCTGTTAAACAGGGGCTGAAAAATTGGGCCTTAGCCACTGGTGACGTCACCCATAAACCAAAATGATCTTCCAAGCTATCATCATTAATCGTATCATTGAGGAGGAGGAGGAGGATAGCCAGTCAACATAACAGCACAGGCACTCAGCATCAGCATCAGTCTTGAAGGGATGTGACATTTTAAAATCAATTAGTCTGTTATATCAGCATCAGGTGCGTGGTAGCTGGTGGTGATCCAAGACTGGTTCATCTTGATGAAAGTCAGTCGATCAACCGAGTCGGTGGACAGGCGCACCCTGTGATCCGTGACAAATCCTCCAGCAGCACTGAATGTGCGTTCTGAAAGAACGCTGGATGCAGGACAGGCCAGTAGCTCAATTGCATACTGTGCAAGCTCTGGCCAGTGATCCATCCTCAAGACCCAGTAAGCCAGAGGATTTTCGGTGGGGAAGGTGTCCAAGTCTGACCTTGCCCCTAGGTATTCCTGCACCATGTATATCAGACACTGGCGATGGTTGCTAGAACCGATCATACTTTGGGGCTGCGGACTAAAGAATTGTCTGAACGCATCGGTCAGACGGCCACCTTCCCCACCGCTCCTTCTTTGACTGCCCGAAGCCTCAGCAACTCGTTGTCCAGGACCAGGAGTTTGTAACCTCCCAGTCTCTGGGAACGCGTTGCACAGACCTTTCTGCAAGGCCTCCCGGAGTTGTCTCATCCTCTGCTCCCTCTGCGACGGTAAGATAAGGTCCGCAACCTTACCCTTGTACCATGGATCAAGGAGAGTGGCCAGCCAGTAATGGTCCCTCTCCTTGATCCGAAGAATACGAGGATTAGTGATGAGCCGAACACCCCCGGGTTCGGTTCGCACCAGAACCCGCGAACGGACCGAAAGTTCGTACGAACATTAGAACCCTATTAAATACAATGGATGCGAACGTTCGAATTCTAAAGTGCTAATTATAACGACTATTATGCATGTTATTGTCCTAAAAAGGGTTTGGGAACCCGGGTTCTGCACCAGGGGACATGTATCAATGCAAAAAGAAGTTTTAAAAACGGTCGTTTTTTTCGGGAGCAGTCATTTTAATGATGCATAAAGTGAAAAAAAAAAGGCAAATATTCCTTTAAATATCGTACCTGGGGGGTGTCTAAAGTATGCCTGTGAAGTGCCACGTGTTTCCCGTGTTTAGAACTGTCCCTGCACAAAATGACACTTCTAAAGGAAAAAAAAGCCATTTAAAACTGCTTGCGGCTTTAATGTAATGTCTGGTCCCGGTAATATGGATGAAAATCTTTAAGAAAAATGGCATAGCTACCCCATGACCCCCCCCCCCCCACCCCAGCCCATTACCAGCCCCTTTGGGTCTTGTATGGATATTAAGGGGAACACCGCACACAAAATAAAAAAGGCCCTATATACTCTGAACAGCCGTATACAGGCGGTGCATACAAGACAGGGACTGTAGGTTTGTTCTTATGTAGAATGTGTTTGTAATTTTGAACAGGTACATTGTTTAAGTGTAGCTCCAGCCCAAAAATCTATTTTTAAACTTTTTGGAAAACATAGGTAAGGGTTATCACCCCTGTAACATTTGTTTTGCTGTCTGTGCCCCTGTTCAGAACATTTCACCTCACTTTCCGTCCCAATGACAACTGTTTTTGAAATGTGGTGTTTTTCTTCAAACAAGGATTGGTGATAAAGCATCAGTACAGAGGAGACACCTTTCTCCCATATTAATTCTTACAGGAGAGAATTTTCCTTCCTAGGGGTAGATTTCCTCTCACTTCCTGTTGTCTTCTTGCGTTTGCAAGTAGGAGTCGTTTGTAAGTTGGATGTTTGAAAGTAGGGACCTGCCGTATATACTCTGCAGAAATAGGCCCCTTAGTTGTTGGTGTTGGCACAACACTGTAAGCACTCACAGTTACTCTTGGTTGGTGCTGGAACGCCCTGCTGTCAACTATTATATCAGGAATTGTAATTACATATAATTGTTGAACAGTGGTAGTAAAAATTGGGCCTTTGATGGTGGTGCTGGTGCCACAACACTGTAAGCCCTGACAGTTACTCTTGGTGGGTGCAGCAATGGGCCCTGCTGTGAATTATTAGATCAAGAATTGTAATTGCATGCCCCTGTTGAACAGGGGCTGAAAAATTGGGCCTTTCGTGGTGGTGGTGGTGGTGGTGTTGCCACAACACTGTAAGCCCTCAGAGTTACTCTTGGTGGGTGCAGGAATGGGCCCTGCTGTGAATTATTAGATCAAGAATTGTAATTACATGCCCCTTTTGAACAGGGGCTGAAAAATTGGGCCTTTCGTGGTGGTGGTGGTGGTGGCGTTGCCACAACACTGTAAGCCCTCAGAGTTACTCTTGGTGGGTGCAGCAATGGGCCCTGCTGTGAATTATTAGATCAAGAATTGTAATTACATGCCCCTGTTTAGGGATGAGCTTCGAGTTCGAGTCGAACTCATGTTCGACTCGAACATTGCCTGTTCGCCCGTTCGCCGAACAGCGAACAAATTGGGGTGTTCGCGGCAAATTCGAAAAATCTATGGGAGAAATCTAAAGTGCTAATTATAAAGGCTAATATGCAAGTTATTGTCCTAAAAAGTGTTTGGGGACCCGGGTCCTGCCCCAGGGGACATGTATCAATGCAAAAAGAAGTTTTAAAAACGGCCGTTTTTTCGGGAGCAGTGATTTTAATAATGCTTAAAATGAAAAAATAAAAGTGAAATATTCCTTTAAATTTCGTACCTGGGGGGTGTGTATGATATGCATGTAAAGTGGCGCATGTTTCCCGTGCTTAGAACTGTCTCTGCACAAAGTGTCATTTTTGAAAGAAAAAAATGCATTTAAAACTGACTCGCGGCTATTAATGAATTGTCGGCTCCCGGCAATACATACAAAAGTCATTGATAAAAAAAAAAAAAAAAGCGTGGGGGTTCCCCAGAATTCAATTACCAGGCCCTTCAGGTCTGGAATGGATATTAAGGGGAACCCCGCCGCAAATAAAAAAAAATTGACGCGGGGTTCCCCCAAATATCCATTCCAGGCCCTTCAGATCTGGCATGGATTTTAAGGGGAACTCCACCCCAAATTTAAAAAAAAATGGCGTGGAGTCCCCCTAAAAATCCATACCAGACCCCTTATCCGAGCACGCAACCTGGCCGGCCGCTGGGGAAAAGGGGGGGACGAGAGAGCGGCCCCCCCTCCCTCCTGAACCGTACCAGGCCACATGCCCTCAACATGGGGAGGATGTCCCCATGTTGATGGGGACAAGGGCCTCATCCCCACAACCCTTGCCCGGTGGTTGTGGGGGTCTGCGGGCGGGGGGCTTATCGGAATCTGGAAGACCCCTTTAACAAAGAGGACCCCCAGATCCCGGCCCCCCCCTATGTGAATTGGTAAGGGGCACATTGTACCCCTACCATTTCACGAAGAAAGCGTAATTTTTTTTTAAAAAAAACACACAAACACGTTGAAAAAGTCCTTTATTAAAAAAAAAAAAAAAAAAAAAAACCATTCCAGCGGTGAAATCCAGTGTCCCGCGGCGATCCCGATGTCCAGCGCTGTCCGTCATTGGTTGTGCCTGAGCGGACCTGATGGGGAACTCCCTCTCAGTATTTTAAATGTATAGACCCGCCCCTTCTAAAGTTCCCCATCAGGTCCGCTCAGCGGACCAGATGCGGAACATGAGAAGGGGCGGGTCTATACATGTATTACCAAAGTGAGAGCAGTTCCCCATCAGGTCCGCCTCCTCGGTATGTCGGACCCGCCTACGTCATTGGCTTGAGCGGGGAACTTCCTTCACTGTGTAATTTAAATTTACATAGTGAAGGAAGTTCCCCGCTCAAGCCAATGACGTAGGCGGGTCCGACATACCGAGGGGGCGGACCTGATGGGGAACTGCTCTCACTTTGGTAATACATGTATAGACCCGCCCCTTCTCATGTTCTGCATCTCGCCCGCTGAGCGGACCTGATGGGGAACATTAGAAGGGGCGGGTCTATACATTTAAAATACTGAGAGGGAGTTCCCCATCAGGTCCGCTCAGGCACAACCAATGAAGGACAGCGCTGGACATCGGGATCGCCGCGGGACACTGGATTTCACCGCTGGAATGTTTATTTATTTATTTTTTTAAATAAAGGACTTTTTCAACGTGTTTGTGTGTTTTTTTAAACATTTTTTTACGCTTTCTTCGTGAAATGGTAGGGGTACAATGTACCCCTTACCAATTCACATAGGGGGGGGCCGGGATCTGGGGGTCCCCTTTGTTAAAGGGGTCTTCCAGATTCCGATAAGCCCCCCGCCCGCAGACCCCCACAACCACCGGGCAAGGGTTGTGGGGATGAGGCCCTTGTCCCCATCAACATGGGGACATCCTCCCCATGTTGAGGGCATGTGGCTTGGTACGGTTCAGGAGGGAGGGGGGGCCACTCTCTCGTCCCCCCCTTTTCCCCTGCGGCCGGCCAGGTTGCGTGCTCGGATAAGGGGTCTGGTATGGATTTTTAGGGGGACTCCACGCCATTTTTTTTTTTAAACTTGGGGTGGAGTTCCCCTTAAAATCCATGCCAGATCTGAAGGGCCTGGTAATTGAATTCTGGGGAACCCCCACGCTTTTTTTTTTTTTTTTTATCAATGACTTTTGTATGTATTGCCGGGAGCCGACAATTCATTAATAGCCGCGAGTCAGTTTTAAATGCATTTTTTTCTTTCAAAAATGACATTTTTTGCAGGGACAGTTCTAAGCACGGGAAACATGCGCCACTTCACATGCATATCATACACACCCCCCAGGTACGAAATTTAAAGGAATATTTCACTTTTATTTTTTCATTTTAAGCATTATTAAAATCACTGCTCCCGAAAAAACGGCCGTTTTTAAAACTTCTTTTTGCATTGATACATGTCCCCTGGGGCAGGACCCAGGTCCCCAAACACTTTTTAGGACAATAACTTGCATATTAGCCTTTATAATTAACACTTTAGATTTCGAACGTTCGAGTCCATTGTATTTAATAGGGTTCTAAAGTTTACACGAACATTTTGTCTGTTCGCAGGTTCTGGTGCGAACCGAACAGGGGGGTGTTCGGCTCATCCCTGCCCCTGTTGAACAGGGGCTGAAAAATTATGCCTTAGGCACTGGTGGCACAACACTGCAACCCCTCACAGATACTGTACTTGGAGCACAGCAATGAGCCCTGTTGCAAAGTATTGCTTCAAAAATCGTAATTACACGCCCCTGTTAAACAGGGGCTGAAAAATTGGGCCTTAGCCACTGGTGGCGGCACCCATAAACAAAAATGATCTTCCAAGCTATCATCATCAATCGTATCATTGAGGACTCGGAGGAGGAGGATAGCCAGTCAACATAACAGCACAGGCACTCAGCATCAGCATCAGTCTTGAAGGGATGTGACATGTTAAAATCAATTAGTCTGTTATATCAGCATCAGGTGTGTGGTAGCTGGTGGTGATCCAAGACTGGTTCATCTTGATGAAAGTCAGTCGATCAACCGAGTCGGTGGACAGGCGCACCCTGTGATCCGTGACAAATCCTCCAGCAGCACTGAATGTGCGTTCCGAAAGAACGCTGGATGCAGGACAGGCCAGTAGCTCAATTGCATACTGTGCAAGCTCTGGCCAGTGATCCATCCTCAAGACCCAGTAAGCCAGAGGATTTTCGGTGGGGAAGGTGTCCAAGTCTGACCTTGCCCCTAGATATTCCTGCACCATGTTTATCAGACGCTGGCGATGGTTGCTGGAACCGATCATACTTTGGGGCTGCGGACTAAAGAATTGTCTGAACGCATCGGTCAGACGGCCACCTTCCCCACCGCTCCTTCTTTGACTGGCCGAAGCCTCAGCAACTCGTTGTCCAGGACCAGGAGTTTGTAACCTCCCAGTCTCTGGGAACGCGTTGCACAGACCTTTCTGCAAGGCCTCCCGGAGTTGTCTCATCCTCTGCTCCCTCTGCGACGGTAACATAAGGTCCGCAACCTTACCCTTGTACCGTGGATCAAGGAGAGTGGCCAGCCAGTAATGGTCCCTCTCCTTGATCCGAAGAATACGAGGATCCTTCCGCAGACTTTGCAGGATCAGGGAGGCCATGCAGCGTAGGTTAGCTGAGGCATTCGGTCCGGAGTCCTCTGGGTCACTAAGGACGACATGATCCGCAGCCACCTCCTCCCAGCCACGTACAAGTCCACTGGTTTCTTGGGACTGTAAATCATCCCTAAAAGACTGCTGCTGATGATGCTGAGTGCCAGCCTCCACCTCCATGCTGACACAATCCTCCTCCTCCTCCTCCTCCTCCTCCTCTTCCTGTGCGATGGGTGGGACAGAAGGAACACTGGGTAAAGGGGGCCTTGAGAGGCAAGGAAGTCCTCCTCTTCCTGCCTCTGTTCTGCCTCAAGTGCCCTGTCCATTATTCCACGCAGCGTGTGCTCCAACAGGTGGACAAGAGGTACAGTGTCACTGATGCATGCACTGTCACTGCTCACCATCCTCGTGGCCTCCTCAAATGGTGCCAGGACAGTGCATGCATCCCTGATCATGCCCCACTGGCGTGGAGAAAAAAAACCAAGCTCCCCTGACCCTGTCCTGGTGCCGTAGTTGCACAGGTACTCATTGATGGCCCTCTGCTGCGTGTGCAGCCGCTGCAGCATGGCCAACGTTGAGTTCCACCTGGTGGGCATGTCACATATAAAGCGGTTCTTGGGCAGGTTCAACTCCTTTTGCAGCTCAGCCAGGCGAGCACTGGCATTATAAGATCTGCGGAAATGCACACAGACTTTCCTGGCCTGCCTCAGGACATCCTGTAAGCCCGGGTACCTGCCCAAGAACCGCTGCACCACCAGGTTAAGGACGTGAGCCACACAGGGCACATGGGTCAGTTGTCCCTGTCGGAGGGCGGAGAGGAGGTTGGTGCCATTGTCGCAAACCACCATTCCTGGCTTAAGCTGGCGTGGCGTCAACCACCTCTCGGCCTGGCCCTGCAGAGCAGACAGGACCTCTGCCCCAGTGTGGCTTCTGTCCCCCAAACACACCAGCGCAAGCACGGCATGGCATCTTTTTGCCTGCGTACTTGCGTAGCCCCTTGAACGGCTACGGAGCACCGCTGGTTCAGAGGACAAAGCACAGGAAGAGGCCATGGAGGAAGAAGAAGAGGAGGGGGTGGAGGAGAGAGGTGTGTCACAACCAGTAGTAGCATTTTGGAGGCGTGGCGGTGGAACAACCTCCAACACTACTGCACCTTGTCCTGCATCCTTCCCAGCTGCCAAAAGAGTGACCCAATGGGCCGTGAAAGAAAGGTAACGTCCCTGTCCATGCCTGCTGGACCATGAGTCAGCGGTAATATGCACCTTACCGCTGACCGCCCTGTCCAGTGAGGCCAAGACATTGCCTTCCACATGCCGGTAGAGAGCCGGAATAGCCTTCCGTGAGAAAAAGTGGCGTTTGGGAACCTGCCACTGAGGAACCGCACATTGCACAAACTCACGGAAGGGGGCCGAGTCTACCAACTGAAAAGGCAGCAGTTGAAGCGCTAGCAATTTAGCCAAGCTAGCATTCAACCGCTGGGCATGTGGATGGCTGGGAGTGAAATTCTTTCGACGGTCCAGCAGCTGGGGCAGGGAAATTTGCCTGCTAGAATCGGACGTCGGTGTACTGCTAGCATAGTGGCCGCAAGTACTTGGCTGTGACACACCTAATTCTACACCTTCATTCCTCTCAGTGCATGTTTCAGAGAGGACTGAAGTTATAGTGGGGTTGGAGATCCCAGCTGATGCGGTGCAAGGAGAGGTCCGCTTTGTTCTTTGGTGTGGGTCTTTGAGGTAGGCTTGCCAACGAGCTGCATGGCAGGTCAACATATGTCTGGTCAGGCATGTGGTACCCAAGCGGCTGATGTTTTGGCCACGCGATATACGCTTGAGACATATGTTGCAAACAGCAGCTGTGCGATCTGATGCACTAGCCTCAAAAAAGGCCCACACCAAAGAACTTTTTGAATGACGGGCAGAGGCAGCGCCCTGCACAGGCGGAGCTCTGCGGTGTGATTCCGTCGGTGTACTGCCCTTACGCTGGCCACCAAAGGGCATCCTGCCTCGTTGGAGATGTGCCTCCTCCTCATCCTCCTCCTCTCTCCTATTAGGCACCCACGTGGAGTCAGTGACCTCATCATCCCCTCCCTCCTCATCACTGGAGCCAATCTGGCAGTATGCTGCAGCTGCTGGAACATGACTGCCAGATTGGTGTCCTTCTTGAGCATCCCCTCTGTCTGCTCTCACGCTACTGCCTTCCTGTAGCTGGGTTTCATCATCAGACCCTTCGAAACGCTGGGCATCCTCCTGGAGCATGTACCCAACACTGTGCTCAAACAGTTCGGGGGACTCCTCAGGAGGAGGACATGGTGGGTCTAGGGAAGGAGTGACTGATGATGAGTCTGACATTGATACCAGGGAAGAGGACGCTTTGGCAGCTGCTTTGCCAGTACCCTGAGCCTGGGTGAGAGAGGATGAGGAGGAGGAGGAGGGCTTGGTCATCCACTCTACCAAGTCTTCGGCATGATGTGGCTCAACATGTCCAGCTGCCGAAAAGAAGGACAAGCGTGTCCCATGGCCATGTGCTGATGACAATGCACCGCGTCCACGACCAGCACTGTTGCCCCCAGACACAGAGCCTGCTTGCCCTCTTTTATTGCCTCCTGACTGTCTGCCTCTCCTTGTTTGCATTCCAGACATTCTAATGGATGGCCTGCAGGGAGATGGGAAAAAAGCAATAAGGGCTACCTTCAGGTGTCCTTCTCTGTCCCTTTACTTAAGGATTTCTAAATATGGTTGAGGATGATTGCTTTCGCACAGAATAGCACAATGACAATTTCCCTGACTGTCCAAAAAACAAGGATTTCAAAGATGGTTGATGAGGAATGCTTTAGCACAGTATAGCACAATGAGAATTTCCCTCACTGTCCTTCCCTGTCCCTACAAACAAGGATTAGCACAGTAAAACACACTGACACTCTCCCTACCTATAGTTTTCTGTCCCTATAAAAAATGTTTTTTAAAGATGGTTGATGATGAATGCTTTAGCACAGTATAGCACAAGGAGAATTTCCCTCACTGTCCTTCCCTGTCCCTACAAACAAGGATTAGCACAGTAAAACACACTGACACTCTCCCTACCTATAGTTTTCTGTCCCTATAAAAAATGTTTTTTTAAAGATGGTTGATGATGAATGCTTTAGCACAGTATAGCACAAGGAGAATTTCCCTCACTGTCCTTCCCTGTCCCTACAAACAAGGATTAGCACAGTAAAACACACTGACACTCTCCCTACCTATAGTTTTCTGTCCCTATAAAAAAAGTTTTTTTAAAGATGGTTGATGATGAATGCTTTAGCACAGTATAGCACAAGGAGAATTTCCCTCACTGTCCTTCCCTGTCCCTACAAACAAGGATTAGCACAGTAAAACACACTGACACTCTCCCTACCTATAGTTTTCTGTCCCTATAAATTTTTTTTTTTAAAGATGGTTGATGATGAATGCTTTAGCACAGTATAGCACAAGGAGAATTTCCCTCACTGTCCTTCCCTGTCCCTACAAACAAGGATTAGCACAGTAAAACACACTGACACTCTCCCTACCTATAGTTTTCTGTCCCTATAAAAAATGTTTTTTTAAAGATGGTTGATGATGAATGCTTTAGCACAGTATAGCACAAGGAGAATTTCCCTCACTGTCCTTCCCTGTCCCTACAAACAAGGATTAGCACAGTAAAACACACTGACACTCTCCCTACCTATAGTTTTCTGTCCCTATAAAAAATGTTTTTTTAAAGATGGTTGATGATGAATGCTTTAGCACAGTATAGCACAAGGAGAATTTCCCTCACTGTCCTTCCCTGTCCCTACAAACAAGGATTAGCACAGTAAAACACACTGACACTCTCCCTACCTATAGTTTTCTGTCCCTATAAAAAATGTTTTTTTAAAGATGGTTGATGATGAATGCTTTAGCACAGTATAGCACAAGGAGAATTTCCCTCACTGTCCTTCCCTGTCCCTACAAACAAGGATTAGCACAGTAAAACACACTGACACTCTCCCTACCTATAGTTTTCTGTCCCTATAAAAAATGTTTTTTTAAAGATGGTTGATGATGAATGCTTTAGCACAGTATAGCACAAGGAGAATTTCCCTCACTGTCCTTCCCTGTCCCTACAAACAAGGATTAGCACAGTAAAACACACTGACACTCTCCCTACCTATAGTTTTCTGTCCCTATAAAAAATGTTTTTTTAAAGATGGTTGATGATGAATGCTTTAGCACAGTATAGCACAAGGAGAATTTCCCTCACTGTCCTTCCCTGTCCCTACAAACAAGGATTAGCACAGTAAAACACACTGACACTCTCCCTACCTATAGTTTTCTGTCCCTATAAAAAATGTTTTTTTAAAGATGGTTGATGATGAATGCTTTAGCACAGTATAGCACAAGGAGAATTTCCCTCACTGTCCTTCCCTGTCCCTACAAACAAGGATTAGCACAGTAAAACACACTGACACTCTCCCTACCTATAGTTTTCTGTCCCTATAAAAAATGTTTTTTTAAAGATGGTTGATGATGAATGCTTTAGCACAGTATAGCACAAGGAGAATTTCCCTCACTGTCCTTCCCTGTCCCTACAAACAAGGATTAGCACAGTAAAACACACTGACACTCTCCCTACCTATAGTTTTCTGTCCCTATAAAAAATGTTTTTTTAAAGATGGTTGATGATGAATGCTTTAGCACAGTATAGCACAAGGAGAATTTCCCTCACTGTCCTTCCCTGTCCCTACAAACAAGGATTAGCACAGTAAAACACACTGACACTCTCCCTACCTATAGTTTTCTGTCCCTATAAAAAATGTTTTTTTAAAGATGGTTGATGATGAATGCTTTAGCACAGTATAGCACAAGGAGAATTTCCCTCACTGTCCTTCCCTGTCCCTACAAACAAGGATTAGCACAGTAAAACACACTGACACTCTCCCTACCTATAGTTTTCTGTCCCTATAAAAAATGTTTTTTTAAAGATGGTTGATGATGAATGCTTTAGCACAGTATAGCACAAGGAGAATTTCCCTCACTGTCCTTCCCTGTCCCTACAAACAAGGATTAGCACAGTAAAACACACTGACACTCTCCCTACCTATAGTTTTCTGTCCCTATAAAAAATGTTTTTTTAAAGATGGTTGATGGGTAGTGCGCATGCGCGGGGACTCGGAGACGGACGTGCGCTGACCGAGCTCCCGGCACCCCGACCCACCGGAGCTAATAATAGCGCAAGCAGCGAGGTCCGAGAGCCAGGACCGATCACACACGAACCCCGAGGCGGTAATGAACCGGAGAGCTCAGGGACAGCCGCGGAAAGGGCTCCACAAACAAAATATAGCCCAGAGGAGAGCGGGACCTTCCTCTACAGCACAGCCACGATCCAAGATGGCGCCCGGCAAGCCAGACACGCGGGGCAGCACTGCAACAGCCAGATTTGACGGCGCTGCACAGAGAGGAGACAAGCAGCAAAATCCGGAGCCATCCAGAGATCCATTCTCCTCTCAATCCTCAGGAGAGGTAGAGACCGGACAGCGGGGTGAGTCACTTTCACATCCCCCATCCCCAGTCCTATACACTGACGGACATGACCCTATTAACTCCCCTGCCTCCCCTGCCTCCTCTATGGATAGGAACATGGCTGATCTAACAGAAGTCCTCATCAGCCAATCTAGCCAGGATATGCCACTACCCCAGTTATCGCATTATTCCCCTGATGCTGTACTGTTGGGCAGATTCTCCACCATGCTGCAGCAGGAGCTCTCTAAGGCCTGCACATTAATTACCACAGACCTAAAAAAAGATATCCACAGTTTGGGAGAGCGTTTTGAGCTAATTGAAACCAAAGTAGACGGTACCATCAAAAGGGTCAATCAGAACTCAGCCATGGTGACAGACCTTCAGGAAAGATTGGAAGAGGCGTTCATAAAAATCGAAGATTTGGAGAATCGTTCACGTAGATACAATGTCCGCGTGCGTGGCCTCCCTGAAACTCACACTGATCTAGAAGGGGCTATAAAGGACCTGATGAAAACCCTTATCCCGGACATCGCTACCCACCAAATGGAAGTGGATCGCGTTCATCGAGCACTGACAGCCCCAAGGGCCGACGGCCTACCACGTGACATTATCGTTAAGCCACATCACTACCGCATTAAAGAAAAGATGATGCTTGCGGCCCGCAGCAGGCCGGACCTGTCGCTATTTGGAGCACCAATACAGCTTTTCACAGATTTGGCGCCATCAACGGTCCAGAAACGCAGAAACCTACGACCATTACTCCAGCAACTAATAGCCAGACAGATTAAGTATCGATGGGTGTTCCCTTTTAAGTTATCATTCACCTACAACGGAAAGTCCCACTCCTTTTCCACGTTCCAAGCAGGGGAAGACCTGCTGCTTGGTCTCGGCATCATTGCGCAGGACTCTCAGACTTCGTCTCCCCCTCACCCGGGTTGTCGTCCCCTCTCCCCGATGTGGCAGGATCGCACACGCTCACAGGCCAGAAATGCTCGCCGGAATACCTGAGTATTATTGCTCTTTTCTCTTATCTACCCACTTTTTTGGGAACTGTTAGTGCTTGGTTGCACTGATATGGCCCGGGCTCATGGAGGACTATGGGCCTGATTGGGCCATCGTTGCCGTTCACGGGTTACAAAATTACTTGAGTTCCTGGTTTTTCGAAATGGCTATCAGCCGACTATTTTACAACCCCGACTGGCCCCAACTTGGTCAACGGAACTTTGCTAATTTGCAGTATGGGGACCCTAGTCGGACCGCAATGTGGTTCCCCTGTTGGGCTGTGGCTCGGGGGCCGGAACGACCGATGGGGACCCTTCCGGCCCTGGCGTCACTGGCCTTGGGGACACATGTTACTATAGGTAGCCTGTTATGTTAAACTGTATTGATTGGTTTATGACATTCCTGATATGATCTCTAATAGCCTGCTTGTATAGAGTGTATTCATATTTGGGTCGGGGTGGTCATGCTTGCCACCCAACTGCGAGACTACCTATCCTCCGTCAAGGATGGTACCCTTGCACTTAATTTGCCGGATGTTGTATCTGGCAGGGGTTATTCCCCATACCTTTGTTTATCAGTTAGGAATGATTTATGTTGGTTATTTGGGCCTAAGGCCTATGCTTATATTATATTGCTTTTATTTTTGTTTTTCTGCTTCTCTAATGCCTTTTCTTTTTTTCCCTTCCTCCTTTTTCTTCGGAGCCTCGATTCGGCACCCTCCCCCTATGTCATGGTCTGAGAGGTCACCCAACCGAACAGCCTTCATTTTCGGGGCCCTTCCCACTTTATTCACTGCAAAAGGTAAGAGTGCTCTGCCCTACCACGATGGCTACCACATATAACACAGACTACTCGATAGTTAGCCATAATGTACATGGATTTAATTCCCCTGCTAAGAGAACTAAGGCCTTCCAGTTTTATTATAAACAGAAGGCTGAAGTCCTGCTATTACAGGAGACTCATTTTTCCAACGTCTCAGCGCCCCGTTACCTTAATATGAAGTATCCACAGTTTTATTTAGCAGGGGGTCGGGAAAAAAAGGGCGGTGTAGCCATCTGCTTTTCGAAACGGACCCCCTTTACCCCCATCACTATTGTTAAGGACAAGGGCGGTAGGTATATTATGGCAGTGGGGCGGCTCCATGACCAGGAGGTGTCCTTTATATCATACTATGCCCCGAATACTGGGCAGCCGGAATTCTTTAGCAAAATGCTGAAGATTCTAATGCCCAAAGTCCAGGGTCAGGTCATTATGGGGGGCGATAGCAATATTCCCTTGGATAGAATTATGGATAAATCGGACTCCTCTAAACCAATATTAAAGCGCCCACCGACTGGCAGCAGCACGGTTGCACGTCTGTTTCATTTACATGACCTCATTGACGCCTGGCGAGAAAATAACCCTACGGTCAGGGACTTTACACACTTTTCGCAGGTCCATCATACTTACTCTAGGATAGATCATGTTTTAGTACGCACGCCTTTGCTCCCATTTATTAAGTCATTTAAGATCTTATCTACCCCTTGGTCTGATCATTCCCCGATCAAACTCTCTACTACAGGGCTGTGGACTAAATCTAGACCCTCCCCGTGGAGACTTAATGTAAGCCTGCTGAATGACCCTATAATCTTTTTAGAGATTCAAAAGGAAATACAGGAATACTTTAGACTTAATAAGGCGTCAGACACATCCCCCGCAATTAACTGGGTGGCCCATAAATCAGCGATTCGGGGCATATTGTTACAAGTGGCGGCCAGGGTTAAACGCAATAGGGAACAGGCAAATAAGCGTCTTGAAGCAAACTTAGACGACTTGCTTAGTGAACAGTATAGGAATCCCCTGGTAGATATAAGGCATAAAATTGACGAGGCTCGATTAGCACTCAATCTTAGCTTGACTACACAAGCGGAGAAACATATTAGCTGGTCTAAACACAGGTTCTACACGATGGGGGATAAGCCTACCACAATGTTAGCTAGAAAGCTGGTTCCTCGACCGTACACTCCGACTTTGCCTAAACTAAGATTATCCACGGGCCTTACCTCCCAGAACCCTGAACGGATAATTGGAGAATTTCATAAGTTTTACACTAAGCTGTATGGAGCACAGGACAAATTCGATCCATCCGGAGCAAACACATTCTTTCACGACTTACAGCTGCCAAAATTGACACAAACCCATGCGGAACTGATGGACGGTGCTCTTACGGAGCCTGAAATCAGGGCTGCAATCAAAACCTTGCACCCTACTAAGGCCCCTGGGCCAGATGGATTCCCGGGCCACTACTATAGGAAGTATCAAGATCTTCTAGCCCCACATCTCTGTACTTACTTTAATGATCTGAGAAGCGGTAGTGAGCTCCCCTGCCATGAAAATGTAGCTTATATAAGTGTTATCCCAAAGCCGGGGAAGGATCATGGAGACTGTACCAATTACCGCCCAATTTCCTTGATCAATACGGATCTAAAGATCCTGACCAAAATACTGGCCCAGAGACTTAATACTTTTCTTCAGTGTTATATTCATCCTGACCAAGCAGGTTTTGTCCCGACAAGACAGGCTTCAGACCAAACCCGCCGCTTAATTAACCTTATTTCGGTGGTTCAGTCTGATTGGGACGGAAAGGGGACTAGGAGGGGGATGTTACTTTCCTTGGATATCCAGAAGGCGTTCGATTCTATCTCCTGGGACTATCTCTTTGATGTACTCACTCGCTTTGGCTTTGGGGGGCGCTTTCTGGGTCTCCTTCATATATTATATGATTCCCCTAGTGCCTCGCTAATGCTCAGAGGATATACTTCCCAAACATTTCCGATCAGGAGAGGAACTAGACAGGGTTGCCCGTTGTCACCGTTATTATTCGCCCTGGCGATTGAACCACTAGCGATCAAAATTCGCACATGCAAAGATATTCAGGGCATTTATTGCGGAGACTATGAACACAAATGTTTACTCTTTGCGGATGACTTGTTGCTGACCTTGACCTCACCGATCACATCCCTGCCTAATTTATATGCTATTTTGCAACCTTTTTCCAACATCTCAGGGTTGGCAATCAACCATAGTAAGTCAAGGGCACTGAACTTATCTTTGCTAAGCTCCACCCAGGCAACACTTGAAAAATCATTTCAATTCCGATGGGAATCCACAGCTCTCCCTTATTTAGGCATACAACTAACCTCATCTGTCGGCAAATTGTACAAAGGGAATTATCCAGCCCTTTTCAAACGGCTAACAGAAGACTTGGCTAAGTGGCAGGTTCACCCGCCATCGTGGTTTGGCAGACTTCACTCAATTAAAATGAATGTTCTACCCCGCTTATTGTATTTCTTCCGCACCTTGCCAGTCTCATTGGTCCGTGAAGACCTTAAACGATTTCAGAATAAAGTTCTACAGTTTATTTGGGGTGATAAAAGACCCAGGGTGAATAGGAGCACTTTATACGCATTGAAGCGGAGAGGAGGACTTGGTCTACCTGACTTCTTAAAATATTTTTATGCTGCCCAGGTAGCACAACTCACAAAGTTTCACACCCAATGGGCACAGGCCATTTGGATGGCTATGGAATCTTATTCTTGCCGTCCCAAACCTATTTCCCATATTTTATGGCTACCTATTAAGGAGCGACCTCCTATACTTTGCCCTACTTTATCCATGTCATTGGAAATATGGGACAGACTCTCCAGATCTCATAAATTCAAGTCTCCTCATTCTCCGCTGGCACCTCTGCTTCAAAACAATGCATTCACCCCGGGTCTCGCCCCACTAGCATTCGAATGGTGGACTAATAAGGGGTTCATGCGTATTGCAGACCTTTGTGATCATAGAGGTTTGCTGTCCGAACGGACTATGACTGACAGGCATCAGATGCCCCCAGCAGAGGGTTATAGGTTTGCCCAGATCTCACATTATGTACAAACCTTGGCTCGTAAGAGCGACCTAGCATCCCAAACTCCCATGGAACATTTATGCAAAAATTATGATAAAATTAAGGGCCATTTATCTGCTATATACTCAATATTGCTGAGCGCATCGACAAAGCTGAATTATATGATCCAATGGGAGACCGACTTGCAGGAAACCCTGGATCTGGACGAATGGCATAAGATAGCCGAGACGGCATCACGCTCGCTCATCAATACTTCAATAATTGAGGCCAATTATAAGGTTCTGCTGAGGTGGTATATGGTGCCGGTCAGACTGGCAACCTTTGTTTCAGGGGCTACCCAGCTGTGCTTTAGAGGATGTGGCCAGGTGGGCACAACCTATCATATTTGGTGGACGTGCCCGAAGGTCAGGAAGTTTTGGATCAGGGTGTATAATTTTGTTTACTCCCTTACCCAACTAAACCTGGCTAAGTCAGCTAAGCAAGCACTACTGGGGGGTGGAGATGTTAAAGCCTCCAAGTCCTGCAAGAGGCTTTTGACATTTATATTTATTTCAGCCAAAATCACCATCGCTAGGAACTGGAAATCGGCAGCTCTACCATTCGAGCAGCTTAAAGGTAAATTGTCATGGTTGATGCTAAACGAACGCTTGACCGCATTGGCCCAAGATAAAATGAAATTGTTTCATAGAGTGTGGGACCCATGGATTTGTTACATAACAAATGACCCCAGGATGTTTGCAGTTTAGCCTAAAGGGTTAGGTTGGGGTGTCCGGGTGCTGAGTCGGAGCTCCTTCCCCCCCCCATTCCCCCCTTCTCAACTGTTCTTTCCTCGCTCTGTCTTCTCCCTTCTATTCTTTACCTCTGTTCTCTCCTTTTTTTTTTTTTTTTTCTTCTTCTCTTTCCTTCTTTTTTTTTTCTTTTTCTTTTTTCTTTTTGTTTATTTTTGGAGTCGGATGCAGACCTTAGAGGTTTGTGCGGCTCCCTGTCTTCTAAAGCTCCTACGGGATCATTGTCAGTCTGATCTGGCCTCTGGGCTGCCCGCACGGCCAGCGGAGTTGCGCCCCCCTGATAGGCTGATGGGGGGACGGCTCTTCTGGGCGGGCGGTTCAGATAGGATCTGGGATGTGAAGAGGGGCCAACGGCTCTGCGGAGCATTGGATTTACGTGAGCTATTAAGTGGCGATAATTTTTCCTTTTTCTTTTTTTTTTTTCTTTGCATGGACCCCTACACGCAGGGATCTTCACTATGTGGCCTCGAATATTGATTGTGACTGTACAATGTTATGATGCGCCTTTTATACATTTTGTATGACAAAACTTGAATAAACATATTGAAACATAAAGATGGTTGATGATGAATGCTTTAGCACAGTATAGCACAAGGAGAATTTCCCTCACTGTCCTTCCCTGTCCCTACAAACAAGGATTAGCACAGTAAAACACACTGACACTCTCCCTACCTATAGTTTTCTGTCCCTATAAAAAATGTTTTTTTAAAGATGGTTGATGATGAATGCTTTAGCACAGTATAGCACAAGGAGAATTTCCCTCACTGTCCTTCCCTGTCCCTACAAACAAGGATTAGCACAGTAAAACACACTGACACTCTCCCTACCTATAGTTTTCTGTCCCTATAAAAAATGTTTTTTTAAAGATGGTTGATGATGAATGCTTTAGCACAGTATAGCACAAGGAGAATTTCCCTCACTGTCCTTCCCTGTCCCTACAAACAAGGATTAGCACAGTAAAACACACTGACACTCTCCCTACCTATAGTTTTCTGTCCCTATAAAAAATGTTTTTTTAAAGATGGTTGATGATGAATGCTTTAGCACAGTATAGCACAAGGAGAATTTCCCTCACTGTCCTTCCCTGTCCCTACAAACAAGGATTAGCACAGTAAAACACACTGACACTCTCCCTACCTATAGTTTTCTGTCCCTATAAAAAATGTTTTTTTAAAGATGGTTGATGATGAATGCTTTAGCACAGTATAGCACAAGGAGAATTTCCCTCACTGTCCTTCCCTGTCCCTACAAACAAGGATTAGCACAGTAAAACACACTGACACTCTCCCTACCTATAGTTTTCTGTCCCTATAAAAAATGTTTTTTTAAAGATGGTTGATGATGAATGCTTTAGCACAGTATAGCACAAGGATAATTTCCCTCACTGTCCTTCCCTGTCCCTACAAACAAGGATTAGCACAGTAAAACACACTGACACTCTCCCTACCTATAGTTTTCTGTCCCTATAAAAAATGTTTTTTTAAAGATGGTTGATGATGAATGCTTTAGCACAGTATAGCACAAGGAGAATTTCCCTCACTGTCCTTCCCTGTCCCTACAAACAAGGATTAGCACAGTAAAACACACTGACACTCTCCCTACCTATAGTTTTCTGTCCCTATAAAAAATGTTTTTTTAAAGATGGTTGATGATGAATGCTTTAGCACAGTATAGCACAAGGAGAATTTCCCTCACTGTCCTTCCCTGTCCCTACAAACAAGGATTAGCACAGTAAAACACACTGACACTCTCCCTACCTATAGTTTTCTGTCCCTATAAAAAATGTTTTTTTAAAGATGGTTGATGATGAATGCTTTAGCACAGTATAGCACAAGGATAATTTCCCTCACTGTCCTTCCCTGTCCCTACAAACAAGGATTAGCACAGTAAAACACACTGACACTCTCCCTACCTATAGTTTTCTGTCCCTATAAAAAATGTTTTTTTAAAGATGGTTGATGATGAATGCTTTAGCACAGTATAGCACAAGGAGAATTTCCCTCACTGTCCTTCCCTGTCCCTACAAACAAGGATTAGCACAGTAAAACACACTGACACTCTCCCTACCTATAGTTTTCTGTCCCTATAAAAAATGTTTTTTTAAAGATGGTTGATGATGAATGCTTTAGCACAGTATAGCACAAGGAGAATTTCCCTCACTGTCCTTCCCTGTCCCTACAAACAAGGATTAGCACAGTAAAACACACTGACACTCTCCCTACCTATAGTTTTCTGTCCCTATAAAAAATGTTTTTTTAAAGATGGTTGATGATGAATGCTTTAGCACAGTATAGCACAAGGAGAATTTCCCTCACTGTCCTTCCCTGTCCCTACAAACAAGGATTAGCACAGTAAAACACACTGACACTCTCCCTACCTATAGTTTTCTGTCCCTATAAAAAATGTTTTTTTAAAGATGGTTGATGATGAATGCTTTAGCACAGTATAGCACAAGGAGAATTTCCCTCACTGTCCTTCCCTGTCCCTACAAACAAGGATTAGCACAGTAAAACACACTGACACTCTCCCTACCTATAGTTTTCTGTCCCTATAAAAAATGTTTTTTTAAAGATGGTTGATGATGAATGCTTTAGCACAGTATAGCACAAGGAGAATTTCCCTCACTGTCCTTCCCTGTCCCTACAAACAAGGATTAGCACAGTAAAACACACTGACACTATCCCTACCTATAGTTTTCTGTCCCTATAAAAAATGTTTTTTTAAAGATGGTTGATGAGGAATGCTTTAGCACAGTATAGCACAAGGAGAATTTCCCTCACTGTCCTTCCCTGTCCCTACAAACAAGGATTAGCACAGTAAAACACACTGACACTCTCCCTACCTATAGTTTTCTGTCCCTATAAAAAATGTTTTTTTAAAGATGGTTGATGATGAATGCTTTAGCACAGTATAGCACAAGGAGAATTTCCCTCACTGTCCTTCCCTGTCCCTACAAACAAGGATTAGCACAGTAAAACACACTGACACTCTCCCTACCTATAGTTTTCTGTCCCTATAAAAAATGTTTTTTTAAAGATGGTTGATGATGAATGCTTTAGCACAGTATAGCACAAGGAGAATTTCCCTCACTGTCCTTCCCTGTCCCTACAAACAAGGATTAGCACAGTAAAACACACTGACACTCTCCCTACCTATAGTTTTCTGTCCCTATAAAAAATGTTTTTTTAAAGATGGTTGATGATGAATGCTTTAGCACAGTATAGCACAAGGAGAATTTCCCTCACTGTCCTTCCCTGTCCCTACAAACAAGGATTAGCACAGTAAAACACACTGACACTCTCCCTACCTATAGTTTTCTGTCCCTATAAAAAATGTTTTTTTAAAGATGGTTGATGATGAATGCTTTAGCACAGTATAGCACAAGGAGAATTTCCCTCACTGTCCTTCCCTGTCCCTACAAACAAGGATTAGCACAGTAAAACACACTGACACTCTCCCTACCTATAGTTTTCTGTCCCTATAAAAAATGTTTTTTTAAAGATGGTTGATGATGAATGCTTTAGCACAGTATAGCACAAGGAGAATTTCCCTCACTGTCCTTCCCTGTCCCTACAAACAAGGATTAGCACAGTAAAACACACTGACACTCTCCCTACCTATAGTTTTCTGTCCCTATAAAAAATGTTTTTTTAAAGATGGTTGATGATGAATGCTTTAGCACAGTATAGCACAAGGAGAATTTCCCTCACTGTCCTTCCCTGTCCCTACAAACAAGGATTAGCACAGTAAAACACACTGACACTCTCCCTACCTATAGTTTTCTGTCCCTATAAAAAATGTTTTTTTAAAGATGGTTGATGATGAATGCTTTAGCACAGTATAGCACAAGGAGAATTTCCCTCACTGTCCTTCCCTGTCCCTACAAACAAGGATTAGCACAGTAAAACACACTGACACTCTCCCTACCTATAGTTTTCTGTCCCTATAAAAAATGTTTTTTTAAAGATGGTTGATGATGAATGCTTTAGCACAGTATAGCACAAGGAGAATTTCCCTCACTGTCCTTCCCCGTCCCTACAAACAAGGATTAGCACAGTAAAACACACTGACACTCTCCCTACCTATAGTTTTCTGTCCCTATAAAAAATGTTTTTTTAAAGATGGTTGATGATGAATGCTTTAGCACAGTATAGCACAAGGAGAATTTCCCTCACTGTCCTTCCCTGTCCCTACAAACAAGGATTAGCACAGTAAAACACACTGACACTATCCCTACCTATAGTTTTCTGTCCCTATAAAAAATGTTTTTTTAAAGATGGTTGATGATGAATGCTTTAGCACAGTATAGCACAAGGAGAATTTCCCTCACTGTCCTTCCCTGTCCCTACAAACAAGGATTAGCACAGTAAAACACACTGACACTCTCCCTACCTATAGTTTTCTGTCCCTATAAAAAATGTTTTTTTAAAGATGGTTGATGATGAATGCTTTAGCACAGTATAGCACAAGGAGAATTTCCCTCACTGTCCTTCCCTGTCCCTACAAACAAGGATTAGCACAGTAAAACACACTGACACTCTCCCTACCTATAGTTTTCCGTCCCTATAAAAAATGTTTTTTTAAAGATGGTTGATGATGAATGCTTTAGCACAGTATAGCACAAGGAGAATTTCCCTCACTGTCCTTCCCTGTCCCTACAAACAAGGATTAGCACAGTAAAACACATTGACACTCTCCCTACCTATAGTTTTCTGTCCCTATAAAAAATGTTTTTTTAAAGATGGTTGATGATGAATGCTTTAGCACAGTATAGCACAAGGAGAATTTCCCTCACTGTCCTTCCCTGTCCCTACAAACAAGGATTAGCACAGTAAAACACACTGACACTCTCCCTACCTATAGTTTTCTGTCCCTATAAAAAATGTTTTTTTAAAGATGGTTGATGATGAATGCTTTAGCACAGTATAGCACAAGGAGAATTTCCCTCACTGTCCTTCCCTGTCCCTACAAACAAGGATTAGCACAGTAAAACACACTGACACTCTCCCTACCTATAGTTTTCTGTCCCTATAAAAAATGTTTTTTTAAAGATGGTTGATGATGAATGCTTTAGCACAGTATAGCACAAGGAGAATTTCCCTCACTGTCCTTCCCTGTCCCTACAAACAAGGATTAGCACAGTAAAACACACTGACACTCTCCCTACCTATAGTTTTCTGTCCCTATAAAAAATGTTTTTTTAAAGATGGTTGATGATGAATGCTTTAGCACAGTATAGCACAAGGAGAATTTCCCTCACTGTCCTTCCCTGTCCCTACAAACAAGGATTAGCACAGTAAAACACACTGACACTCTCCCTACCTATAGTTTTCTGTCCCTATAAAAAATGTTTTTTTAAAGATGGTTGATGATGAATGCTTTAGCACAGTATAGCACAAGGAGAATTTCCCTCACTGTCCTTCCCTGTCCCTACAAACAAGGATTAGCACAGTAAAACACACTGACACTCTCCCTACCTATAGTTTTCTGTCCCTATAAAAAATGTTTTTTTAAAGATGGTTGATGATGAATGCTTTAGCACAGTATAGCACAAGGAGAATTTCCCTCACTGTCCTTCCCTGTCCCTACAAACAAGGATTAGCACAGTAAAACACACTGACACTCTCCCTACCTATAGTTTTCTGTCCCTATAAAAAATGTTTTTTTAAAGATGGTTGATGATGAATGCTTTAGCACAGTATAGCACAAGGAGAATTTCCCTCACTGTCCTTCCCCGTCCCTACAAACAAGGATTAGCACAGTAAAACACACTGACACTCTCCCTACCTATAGTTTTCTGTCCCTATAAAAAATGTTTTTTTAAAGATGGTTGATGATGAATGCTTTAGCACAGTATAGCACAAGGAGAATTTCCCTCACTGTCCTTCCCTGTCCCTACAAACAAGGATTAGCACAGTAAAACACACTGACACTATCCCTACCTATAGTTTTCTGTCCCTATAAAAAATGTTTTTTTAAAGATGGTTGATGATGAATGCTTTAGCACAGTATAGCACAAGGAGAATTTCCCTCACTGTCCTTCCCTGTCCCTACAAACAAGGATTAGCACAGTAAAACACACTGACACTCTCCCTACCTATAGTTTTCTGTCCCTATAAAAAATGTTTTTTTAAAGATGGTTGATGATGAATGCTTTAGCACAGTATAGCACAAGGAGAATTTCCCTCACTGTCCTTCCCTGTCCCTACAAACAAGGATTAGCACAGTAAAACACACTGACACTCTCCCTACCTATAGTTTTCCGTCCCTATAAAAAATGTTTTTTTAAAGATGGTTGATGATGAATGCTTTAGCACAGTATAGCACAAGGAGAATTTCCCTCACTGTCCTTCCCTGTCCCTACAAACAAGGATTAGCACAGTAAAACACATTGACACTCTCCCTACCTATAGTTTTCTGTCCCTATAAAAAATGTTTTTTTAAAGATGGTTGATGATGAATGCTTTAGCACAGTATAGCACAAGGAGAATTTCCCTCACTGTCCTTCCCTGTCCCTACAAACAAGGATTAGCACAGTAAAACACACTGACACTCTCCCTACCTATAGTTTTCTGTCCCTATAAAAAATGTTTTTTTAAAGATGGTTGATGATGAATGCTTTAGCACAGTATAGCACAAGGAGAATTTCCCTCACTGTCCTTCCCTGTCCCTACAAACAAGGATTAGCACAGTAAAACACACTGACACTCTCCCTACCTATAGTTTTCTGTCCCTATAAAAAATGTTTTTTTTAAAGATGGTTGATGATGAATGCTTTAGCACAGTATAGCACAAGG
Organism: Rana muscosa; assembly: GCA_029206835.1. Classification (NCBI taxonomy): domain Eukaryota; kingdom Metazoa; phylum Chordata; class Amphibia; order Anura; family Ranidae; genus Rana; species Rana muscosa. The sequence goes on from CM055122.1 coordinate 866,567,095, forward strand.
AGAATTTCCCTCACTGTCCTTCCCTGTCCCTACAAACAAGGATTAGCACAGTAAAACACACTGACACTCACCCTACCTATAGTTTTCTGTCCCTATAAAAAATGTTTTTTTAAAGATGGTTGATGATGAATGCTTTAGCACAGTATAGCACAAGGAGAATTTCCCTCACTGTCCTTCCCTGTCCCTACAAACAAGGATTAGCACAGTAAAACACACTGACACTCTCCCTACCTATAGTTTTCTGTCCCTATAAAAAATGTTTTTTTAAAGATGGTTGATGATGAATGCTTTAGCACAGTATAGCACAAGGAGAATTTCCCTCACTGTCCTTCCCTGTCCCTACAAACAAGGATTAGCACAGTAAAACACACTGACACTCTCCCTACCTATAGTTTTCTGTCCCTATAAAAAATGTTTTTTTAAAGATGGTTGATGATGAATGCTTTAGCACAGTATAGCACAAGGAGAATTTCCCTCACTGTCCTTCCCTGTCCCTACAAACAAGAATTAGCACAGTAAAACACACTGACACTCTCCCTACCTATAGTTTTCTGTCCCTATAAAAAATGTTTTTTTAAAGATGGTTGATGATGAATGCTTTAGCACAGTATAGCACAAGTAGAATTTCCCTCACTGTCCTTCCCTGTCCCTACAAACAAGGATTAGCACAGTAAAACACACTGACACTCTCCCTACCTATAGTTTTCTGTCCCTATAAAAAATGTTTTTTTAAAGATGGTTGATGATGAATGCTTTAGCACAGTATAGCACAAGGAGAATTTCCCTCACTGTCCTTCCCTGTCCCTACAAACAAGGATTAGCACAGTAAAACACACTGACACTCTCCCTACCTATAGTTTTCTGTCCCTATAAAAAATGTTTTTTTAAAGATGGTTGATGATGAATGCTTTAGCACAGTATAGCACAAGGAGAATTTCCCTCACTGTCCTTCCCTGTCCCTACAAACAAGGATTAGCACAGTAAAACACACTGACACTCTCCCTACCTATAGTTTTCTATCCCTATAAAAAATGTTTTTTTAAAGATGGTTGATGATGAATGCTTTAGCACAGTATAGCACAAGGAGAATTTCCCTCACTGTCCTTCCCTGTCCCTACAAACAAGGATTAGCACAGTAAAACACACTGACACTCTCCCTACCTATAGTTTTCTGTCCCTATAAAAAATGTATTTTTAAAGATGGTTGATGATGAATGCTTTAGCACAGTATAGCACAAGGAGAATTTCCCTCACTGTCCTTCCCTGTCCCTACAAACAAGGATTAGCACAGTAAAACACACTGACACTCTCCCTACCTATAGTTTTCTGTCCCTATAAAAAAAGTTTTTTTAAAGATGGTTGATGATGAATGCTTTAGCACAGTATAGCACAAGGAGAATTTCCCTCATTGTCCTTCCCTGTCCCTACAAACAAGGATTAGCACAGTAAAACACACTGACACTCTCCCTACCTATAGTTTTCTGTCCCTATAAAAAATGTTTTTTTAAAGATGGTTGATGATGAATGCTTTAGCACAGTATAGCACAAGGAGAATTTCCCTCACTGTCCTTCCCTGTCCCTACAAACAAGGATTAGCACAGTAAAACACACTGACACTCTCCCTACCTATAGTTTTCTGTCCCTATAAAAAATGTTTTTTTAAAGATGGTTGATGATGAATGCTTTAGCACAAGGAGAATTTCCCTCACTGTCCTTCCCTGTCCCTACAAACAAGGATTAGCACAGTAAAACACACTGACACTCTCCCTACCTATAGTTTTCTGTCCATATAAAAAATGTTTTTTTTAAAGATGGTTGATGATGAATGCTTTAGCACAGTATAGCACAAGGAGAATTTCCCTCACTGTCCTTCCCTGTCCCTACAAACAAGGATTAGCACAGTAAAACACACTGACACTCTCCCTACCTATAGTTTTCTGTCCCTATAAAAAATGTTTTTTTAAAGATGGTTGATGATGAATGCTTTAGCACAGTATAGCACAAGGAGAATTTCCCTCACTGTCCTTCCCTGTCCCTACAAACAAGGATTAGCACAGTAAAACACACTGACACTCTCCCTACCTATAGTTTTCTGTCCCTATAAAAAATGTTTTTTTAAAGATGGTTGATGATGAATGCTTTAGCACAGTATAGCACAAGGAGAATTTCCCTCACTGTCCTTCCCTGTCCCTACAAACAAGGATTAGCACAGTAAAACACACTGACACTCTCCCTACCTATAGTTTTCTGTCCCTATAAAAAATGTTTTTTTAAAGATGGTTGATGATGAATGCTTTAGCACAGTATAGCACAAGGATAATTTCCCTCACTGTCCTTCCCTGTCCCTACAAACAAGGATTAGCACAGTAAAACACACTGACACTCTCCCTACCTATAGTTTTCTGTCCCTATAAAAAATGTTTTTTTAAAGATGGTTGATGATGAATGCTTTAGCACAGTATAGCACAAGGATAATTTCCCTCACTGTCCTTCCCTGTCCCTACAAACAAGGATTAGCACAGTAAAACACACTGACACTCTCCCTACCTATAGTTTTCTGTCCCTATAAAAAATGTTTTTTTAAAGATGGTTGATGATGAATGCTTTAGCACAGTATAGCACAAGGAGAATTTCCCTCACTGTCCTTCCCTGTCCCTACAAACAAGGATTAGCACAGTAAAACACACTGACACTCTCCCTACCTATAGTTTTCTGTCCCTATAAAAAATGTTTTTTTAAAGATGGTTGATGATGAATGCTTTAGCACAGTATAGCACAAGGAGAATTTCCCTCACTGTCCTTCCCCGTCCCTACAAACAAGGATTAGCACAGTAAAACACACTGACACTCTCCCTACCTATAGTTTTCTGTCCCTATAAAAAATGTTTTTTTAAAGATGGTTGATGATGAATGCTTTAGCACAGTATAGCACAAGGAGAATTTCCCTCACTGTCCTTCCCTGTCCCTACAAACAAGGATTAGCACAGTAAAACACACTGACACTATCCCTACCTATAGTTTTCTGTCCCTATAAAAAATGTTTTTTTAAAGATGGTTGATGATGAATGCTTTAGCACAGTATAGCACAAGGAGAATTTCCCTCACTGTCCTTCCCTGTCCCTACAAACAAGGATTAGCACAGTAAAACACACTGACACTCTCCCTACCTATAGTTTTCTGTCCCTATAAAAAATGTTTTTTTAAAGATGGTTGATGATGAATGCTTTAGCACAGTATAGCACAAGGAGAATTTCCCTCACTGTCCTTCCCTGTCCCTACAAACAAGGATTAGCACAGTAAAACACACTGACACTCTCCCTACCTATAGTTTTCTGTCCCTATAAAAAATGTTTTTTTAAAGATGGTTGATGATGAATGCTTTAGCACAGTATAGCACAAGGAGAATTTCCCTCACTGTCCTTCCCTGTCCCTACAAACAAGGATTAGCACAGTAAAACACACTGACACTCTCCCTACCTATAGTTTTCTGTCCCTATAAAAAATGTTTTTTTAAAGATGGTTGATGATGAATGCTTTAGCACAGTATAGCACAAGGAGAATTTCCCTCACTGTCCTTCCCTGTCCCTACAAACAAGGATTAGCACAGTAAAACACACTGACACTCTCCCTACCTATAGTTTTCTGTCCCTATAAAAAATGTTTTTTTAAAGATGATTGATGATGAATGCTTTAGCACAGTATAGCACAAGGAGAATTTCCCTCACTGTCCTTCCCTGTCCCTACAAACAAGGATTAGCACAGTAAAACACACTGACACTCTCCCTACCTATAGTTTTCTGTCCCTATAAAAAATGTTTTTTTAAAGATGGTTGATGATGAATGCTTTAGCACAGTATAGCACAAGGAGAATTTCCCTCACTGTCCTTCCCTGTCCCTACAAACAAGGATTAGCACAGTAAAACACACTGACACTCTCCCTACCTATAGTTTTCTGTCCCTATAAAAAATGTTTTTTTAAAGATGGTTGATGATGAATGCTTTAGCACAGTATAGCACAAGGAGAATTTCCCTCACTGTCCTTCCCTGTCCCTACAAACAAGGATTAGCACAGTAAAACACACTGACACTCTCCCTACCTATAGTTTTCTGTCCCTATAAAAAATGTTTTTTTAAAGATGGTTGATGATGAATGCTTTAGCACAGTATAGCACAAGGAGAATTTCCCTCAGGCCTCGTACACACGACCGATTTTCTCGTCGTAAAAAACACGTCGTTTTTTTCGACGAGATTCTTGTTAAGCTTGTCGATTTTCTCGTCAAGCTTTCTATGCGTACACACTGTCATTTCCCAATTTCCTCGTGGTTCTCTGCGCTCACGTCCAGCACGTACGACGGCACTATAAAGGGGAAGATCTTTTTTCTTGGCGCCACCCCTTGGGCTGCTTTTGCTGATCTCGTGTTACCGCGTGTGAAGTAAAAGTTTGGGAAGAGACGATTCGCGCTTTTCAGTCTTCGTACTTTTCAGATCGTTTTCTGCCGTTCAGTTTGTGCTTGTGGGTTCGTATCTTGACTTTCAGGGCGTCTAGGCAGGTCGTATCTGTTTTACAGTGCGTTCTTGCCTGTTCGTTTCTGAATTTCAGTTCGTTATTCATAGGCCTTGCTGTTCTAAAGTGCGTTCTGTTCTGTACGTTCTGATTAGACGACCGTTTCCTAGCCATGTCGCCTGGACGTTCTCGTCGTCGAGTTCGTGCTGTGCGTGCGCTTGGTGTTGGTCTGCTTGTTTTGGACCAAGACCAGTCCATGAATGGTGTGAGGAGGAGTTCATGGACCAAGAATTGGTTGCTCCAGCGGGACCAATTCTGCCACATGCCTCTGCTGCGGGAGATCGTCGAGAATAATCCTGAGGACTACAGGAATTTTCTGAGGATGTCTGACCCCGTTTTTCAGGAACTGTTGGCTTTGGTGTCCCCCTATATTACCAGGAAGGACACCGTTATGCGGGAAGCCATCAGTGCTGAGCAGAGGCTCATCGCCACGTTGCGTTACCTGGCGACAGGGAGAAGTCTTCAGGACTTGAAGTTCACCACAGGCATCTCCCCCCAGGCTCTGGGCCTCATAATCCCAGACACCTGTTCTGCTATTATACAAGTCCTGCAGGAGGACTATATTAGGGTAAGTTTTCTCCCTTCACATCACATTTTATGTATTACATGTATGCTAATGTATTGTATTTCTTTCATCCTTTCCTAATTACCATGATTGTAATATGCTGAGAATGTCCCCTTTGTCCCCATGCATGCTGGAAGTTTTTAAATGCCCCTTTTTTATCCTCCCTAAATATTTCCCCTCACTAACTTTTCCAGCAGGGGCGCCTGTTGCTCCAAATGTTGGGGGGTTACAACCCCAATTTCGGAAATAAACTTCCTCCTTTTTTGCTCTGTTGCCTAATAAACGCCCCCAGTTGTCCCCTCCAATGCAGCCATTTAGTCCCCTCTATTGCAGCCAGTTTCCCCCCAGCCCTGCACTTACCTTCTTGTGGTCAGCGCCATCCTTCTTCTGTCCTTGATGTCTTCTCCTTCCCTTCATGTTGCATCAGCCAATCATGTTACCATTAAACAGACTTGGTGAACATGATTGCCAGAGCTGCCTGTCAGTGTTTACACAAGGAATGCCCCCTCCTTGCGTCCCCGATTTTTCTTTGAGGAAGCCAATTACATCCCTCAGGTTGTAATTTGCAAGACTTTTTTAATACCTGTTTCTGCTCTGCAATTTTAACCCCCTAAATGACGCAATTAATCATATGTCGGTCGCTTTACAAGAGGCCATCCACCTGAATAGTGTGCGGCATAGACAATACATAGGTTCATGCAACGCATGAACCTATGTATTGTTCTGAGTGATGGGCACAGGAGAGAGGGGACAGTGCTCCAGCGCCCACTCTGGACGCACCGCCACTGCAATGCTATCCTGTGGCCAAACACATCTCCCCCCCCCAAAATAATTTAGTAATGGCCCATCAGAGGGGGTGATGAATATGATAAATGAGCCTTCCATTATACTTTTTTTACACACCTTAATAAACGTATAATTAGATTGATGTTGGTCTCTAATTTTTTGGTCTTGAATTTGCTTGTAATGTATGCCTTTGTTTTTCTAATATTATTTCATCTTGTTTCACTCCACAGCTTCCTTCAACGCCACAGGAATGGCAGACTGTGGCATCGGAGTTTGCCACGCGGTGGGACTTCCCCAACTGCGGTGGTGCCATAGACGGGAAGCACGTCCGCATCGTGCCGCCACCCCGTTCTGGATCCTACTACTACAACTACAAGGGGTTTCATAGCATTGTGCTGATGGCGGTGGTGTCAGCACGGTATGAATTCCTCTATGTTGATGTAGGGAAGAATGGCCGGATGTCCGATGGGGGATCCTTCATCCAGACGGAGTTTGCCCTCCGTCTCCAGAGTGACGACCTTGCATTGCCACCGGATGCAGGGAATATTGAAGGACTCCCCTTTGTTTTCTTGGCTGATGAAGCCTTCGGACTCGGACGGCATCTTATGAGGCCATTTCCACAGAGGACCCTGACCCCAGAGAAGAGTGTGTTCAATTACCGGCTGGCCAGGGCCCGAAGAGTCGTTGAAAATGCCTTTGGCATAATGGCCAGCCGGTTCCGCCTTTTTATGACTTCCATCCACTTGGCGGACTACAAAATAAACTATGTAGTGTTATGCTGCTGTGTGCTACACAATTTTCTTTGCCGCAAAGCGAATTCATATATGGCCTCAGTTTTGCCAGAGGCTGGACTTTCCCCTGCAAATCCCCTTCCGGGCCTGGAATCTGCCCGTCTTGGCTTGCCCCCCCAAAATGCCCGTGTGGTTCGGGACAAATACATGGAGTATTTCACGGGTAGGGGGGCAATTCCTATGCCAGCCTAGGTCTAAGTATCCCAATAAAAATCTTGTTTAAACCTTTAATTATTTGTTCTTTCCTGTCTCCTAGTTTGTCTTTGTGCATTTGTAGTGGCAAGTGTATTTTACTTTAGTAAATAACAACCAATTTCACTATGTTACCTTACAAAAGAACCAAATAAGCTTAGAGTGTATTATAAAAAGAAGCTACACGTTGTTTGTGGTCAAATATTTTACTCTCTGCACATTTTTTTTTGTTTTACTTTGGGGTTGGCCTGACCACAACCCGTCAAATTTTGGCTTATGAAAATACAAAAATACCACTTGCATTTCTAAAATGACAACATTGGATACCTCTGAGCAATCTGAGACATTCAGTTACACAAACTATGTCTCTATGTGCCCGTCCTAATATGGGGTCCTGCCACCCCTTGCCCAGCCAAAAATTCAATATGCACACATTTTTACTTTTTTGCAAATAGGAAGTTTACAATCCTGATCCCTATTGTCAACATGTGCTATCTGCCATCAGGGGTGATCAATGGATGTGTTTTGGGGGTGCATCCCCTTCCTCAGTTCACCGACTTTTGATACGAGGAAGGGGTTGCACCCACAAAAGACGTACATGGATATCCCCTGATGGCAGATAGCACATGTTCACACACTGTGTGCATATTCAATTTTTGGCTGCTTTGTTACTCAAAAAATTAGTAAAAATATAAAAACAAACATGTAAAAACAAATGTGTTTGGATGGCTTATTGAATTCTCCCCAAAACATCGAGAATGTCTTTAAATGTTTGTTCCATCACATGGATTCTTTGTTTAATTAGGTCCAGTTCCGTGCTACATTCCATCACTTGCTGGATGAGGCGGAGGGCACTGTCAGCAGAGAACGGTGTGCTATCCTTCACAACATTTCCATCCCCTAAAAACCATAAAAAAAAAATAATAAAACTCTGCAGGCCTACCTCGCTTACCTTAAGCTGTGGTGTCAGATACTGACCTGTTGTGGTGACCAGATCCACAACGTCATCCACCTCTCCTTCCTGCACTTCTCCTTCCTCCACCTCAACTTCCTGCACATCTTTCGGTTGTGGATCTTTGGGAGTTTGGGGTTGCTTGGAAGTTGTGGGGTGCATGTGCTCCCTGGAGTGTCCTCCTCCCAGTCTTCTCTCCCCTATGAGAATAAAACCAAAGGTCTATTTATCACACTGTAAAAATCTCATTTTTAAACTTAAAACAGGCTAAATTGTTTGGAAGTGGGGTACAAGTGTGTGTTTGTGCGGAATTTAAAGAAAAATGCATTCTTTATGACCCCAAATATGTTTATTATTCACATTTGGATGTAATTTTTTGGACATGGAGGCACCACAAATAAACTCTGATGCACCTGTGTGGGACACCCAAAAAAGGCGGGTCTGGTGGCCCACACTATAGTGCTCCAAAGTACAGATGTGGAAGCAGCTGCTGAGTGTCCTCTCCTTTACACTGATTAAAGTTTGCATTTCATTCTCCTTACAAACACATCATCTAGACTTAAAAATTATCCACAATACTTGATCAAAAATGGCAGATGTCTAATTACTTTTGGGGGTCTTAAATAAGCCAAAACCACGGATAGTGGCCGAACGAAGTGTCGGTAACGTAACGAACGATTACTGTGCCCAACCTAGTTCAAAATAATACATTTTGGAAGGGAGTCCAATATGCTTTAAAAAAAAAAAAAGTCAGTTTCTAAAAAGATTAATAGCAGAAAGGTCGTCATTTTACTTACTTTTAGCGAGCATCCTCTTTATGCTCCTCAACTGGTCTGGCTCCCTCAGTTTGAGGTCTGACCACCTCTTTCTGAGCTGCTCATTTGAGCGTTTCACCCCGAACTTCGCCCTCAGACTCTTCACAACTTTAGTGAGGCATTTGGCCTTCCTTCTATTTGGTTTGCTATACGGCCCATGCTTGGCATCATAATCAGCCTTGACCAAGATGTCCACCATCTCCGCCATCTCCGCCAAAGACATATTCGATGCCTTGAATCTCCTCCTTGATCGTGACGTGTCCTCGGTCTCCGGGCTTGTCTCCTCGCTAGTTGCGGAATTATCAGACACCTGCTGTAACTCCGCCATATCTGTCTGCGCGCCGAAAGAGAAGGGGCGGGGAAAAGATGTTAGTTAGAACGTCATGGGCGGGCGACGTGTGCGGAGCGACGTGTTCGAATTTGGACGCATGCGTGGTGTGTATATAGCAAACACACATGTGACTATAGTACGTTCGGTGTGCGGAGAGAGGAGTTCAAGTGACGGACGTGCGAACGAAGGTATGTGATTTTGTGAGACTTGTTAAAATTGTTGGCCTATACTGTCTTGAGATTGTTGGAGGATATATATGGTGACTAGGATGTGAAGGAGGTTAGACTGTTTGCCTCACATTATTTAAATATAATTTATTTTACTTGCAGATACAATATGAATGTATTTATTAGCGACAAAGAGTTCCTGGCGGAATTTATTGACCGGGTAAGGGAGCTGCCGGCTCTGTGGGAGACCAAAAACCCCATCCATAAAAAAAAAGGGGTGAGAAAAGCAGCGCTGGAGAAGCTGCTCCCATTTGTGCATACCAAGGTGCCCACAGCCACAGCAAAACAAGTGGACACTAAAATTGGGAGCTTGAGAGGTACCTACAGGACTGAACGCTCTAAGGTGCTGGCTTCTCAGAGGTCAGGAGCAGCAGCAGATGATGTTTATGTCCCGGTTTTGTGGTACTACAGCAGGATGTCCTTCCTGGATGACCACATTGAGCCAAGGCCATCACTCTCCACTCTTCCCCCCAGACTTCCCTGCAGCCAACCTGAGCCTTCTCTGGAGCAAGAGGAGGCAGCCATCCTGGATGATCCTGATTTGGCCATCTGGAGCCAGGTATAGTATTAACTGAAAATGTAGTGGGATAAAATTAATGTTTCCCAAATATGTCAGGATGAGAAACATACATTATTTTGTATTCAACAAGTGAAATCATGATCTGTAGACATTATTCTGCACTTAATTGTGTGGTAAATAGTCAAGCTGATGTAGTGGTAAATTTAAAGCAAGGATTTATGCATTTACATTCTAATTGCTTCCATCAGGATTACAAAGTTTGATGCAAAGATTAAACCAACATATTAAACTATGTTTCTTTTTCATACACAGGATGAAATCAGCCAGGAGGAGGGTCTGGAAACTGTCAGGCAGGAGGAGGAAGGGCCCAGTGGCAGCCAGGAGGTGGCAGGGCCCAGTGGCAGCCAGGAGGTGGCAGGGCCCAGTGGCAGCCAGGAGGTGGCAGGGCCCAGTGGCAGCCAGGAGGTGGCAGGGCCCAGTGGCAGACAGGAGGTGGCAGGGCAAAGGAGAAGCACCAGATCCCAGGTGCCTCCCATCAGGCTTCACAAAAGAGGCAGGAGGGACAGGACCACCAGTGAGGCAGCAATGGCCCTTATTAAAGAGGCCCATGCCACCCTCAAGGAGCCCACATCCCCTGAAGAGGCCATTGCCGGCCTAGTGGAGGCTAAGTTCAAGGTGATGAGCATGGAGCAACGCCTCCTATGCGAACCCCTGCTCATCACCTTGCTCAACAAGGGGGTGATGGAGCAAATTACCCCCAATACCGCCATATGTGAGGTGGCCCAACTGACCCAACCTCAACCTCCACCTCCACCTTCCTCTTCTGCCCCACCCCCTTCTGCTACCCCTCCACCTTCTGCCCCACCCCCTTCTGCTACACCTCCACCTTCTTCTTCTGCCCCACCCCCTTCTGCTACACCTCCACCTTCTGCCCCACCCCCTTCTGCTACACCTCCACCTTCTGCCCCACCCCCTTCTGCTACACCTCCACCTTCTTCTTCTGCCCCACCCCCTTCTGCTACACCTCCACCTCCTCCTCCTGACAGGAGTACCCCTCCAGTGGGCCAGCCTCCAGCTAAACGAAGAAGGAAGGCTTCAGTAAAGGCTGCAGGGAAGGTTGCCAGGAAGAAGAGGAAGTGATGGCCTTGCTTCATTGTGGTCGCACTGGTCGGACAGAAGGCAGCCTGTTGTAGTACCACACACTTGGGACATATATCTCACCTGCTGCTGTTCCTGACCTCTGGGAGGCCAGCATCAGATTGTGTTCTGAAATGTGGGCCTTCTCAAGCTCCCAATTTTAGTGTCCACACAGGGTTGCTGTGTGCTCTGGGGTCCCTGGGATGCACAAATGGCAGCAGCTTCCCCAGCGCTGCCTTCTCTTTATTTAATTTATAAACATGAATAAATGTGTTTTTTGTTTAAGTTCATACTTGACTATGTGTATTTTTAAATAAAAAAAAACAAGCTTTGGAGTAAGCAGATACATTTGACTGACAATAAAAGGCACAGATATCACCCCCCCCACCCAAAAGAATAACTAAATCTGATTAGCTCAAAAACATGGTGTGAAATTTTAAAAATATAGATTAGAAAATTAAATGGGAGATCGCTATCAAAACATTGAGAAATTATAATTAACATCATTTTGAAAAATCTAACCATTTAAATTATTCCTAAAAACTTGCACGATATAATACACATAAATCTTATAATGAGCAGCATGAAAAAGGTTAAAAATAAGGCATATGTGTGAATATCAGCAGCAAAAGAAGGTCTCTCGTTTTGATTAATGTAACATTCTAACGAAGAATTCAATGCAGAACATTTAAACAATGAAATATTTATGAGCGTGACGAATGTGCTCTCTCCATTATGAAGGCTTGTTTTACCAGAAGATGCGCTCCCGTCTCATAGTTGCTTGTGAGCATGCGCGCTTTTGGAAGAGTCGTAAAAGCATACACACGAACCATTTTCTCGTCACAAAACAGGCCGACGAGAAACACGACGAGGAAATCTGGACTCCTGACGAGAAAATAGAGAGCAGGTTCTCTATTTTCTCGTCGAGATTCTCGTCAAGTTTCTCGTCGTAAAACCATACACACGAACGTTTTTCTAGACAAAAAAACTCTCGCGGCACTTTTCTTGACTGTTTACGACGAGAAAATCGGTCGTGTGTACGAGGCCTCACTGTCCTTCCCTGTCCCTACAAACAAGGATTAGCACAGTAAAACACACTGACACTCTCCCTACCTATAGTTTTCTGTCCCTATAAAAAATGTTTTTTTAAAGATGGTTGATGATGAATGCTTTAGCACAGTATAGCACAAGGAGAATTTCCCTCACTGTCCTTCCCTGTCCCTACAAACAAGGATTAGCACAGTAAAACACACTGACACTCTCCCTACCTATAGTTTTCTGTCCCTATAAAAAAAGTTTTTTTAAAGATGGTTGATGATGAATGCTTTAGCACAGTATAGCACAAGGAGAATTTCCCTCACTGTCCTTCCCTGTCCCTACAAACAAGGATTAGCACAGTAAAACACACTGACACTCTCCCTACCTATAGTTTTCTGTCCCTATAAAAAATGTTTTTTTAAAGATGGTTGATGATGAATGCTTTAGCACAGTATAGCACAAGGAGAATTTCCCTCACTGTCCTTCCCTGTCCCTACAAACAAGGATTAGCACAGTAAAACACACTGACACTCTCCCTACCTATAGTTTTCTGTCCCTATAAAAAATGTTTTTTTAAAGATGGTTGATGATGAATGCTTTAGCACAGTATAGCACAAGGAGAATTTCCCTCACTGTCCTTCCCTGTCCCTACAAACAAGGATTAGCACAGTAAAACACACTGACACTCTCCCTACCTATAGTTTTCTGTCCCTATAAAAAATGTTTTTTTAAAGATGGTTGATGATGAATGCTTTAGCACAGTATAGCACAAGGAGAATTTCCCTCACTGTCCTTCCCTGTCCCTACAAACAAGGATTAGCACAGTAAAACACACTGACACTCTCCCTACCTATAGTTTTCTGTCCCTATAAAAAATGTTTTTTTAAAGATGGTTGATGATGAATGCTTTAGCACAGTATAGCACAAGGAGAATTTCCCTCACTGTCCTTCCCTGTCCCTACAAACAAGGATTAGCACAGTAAAACACACTGACACTCTCCCTACCTATAGTTTTCTGTCCCTATAAAAAATGTTTTTTTAAAGATGGTTGATGATGAATGCTTTAGCACAGTATAGCACAAGGAGAATTTCCCTCACTGTCCTTCCCTGTCCCTACAAACAAGGATTAGCACAGTAAAACACACTGACACTCTCCCTACCTATAGTTTTCTGTCCCTATAAAAAATGTTTTTTTAAAGATGGTTGATGATGAATGCTTTAGCACAGTATAGCACAAGGAGAATTTCCCTCACTGTCCTTCCCTGTCCCTACAAACAAGGATTAGCACAGTAAAACACACTGACACTCTCCCTACCTATAGTTTTCTGTCCCTATAAAAAATGTTTTTTTAAAGATGGTTGATGATGAATGCTTTAGCACAGTATAGCACAAGGAGAATTTCCCTCACTGTCCTTCCCTGTCCCTACAAACAAGGATTAGCACAGTAAAACACACTGACACTCTCCCTACTGTGAGGGGGTTAGCTCGGCAGCGGGTGTGTGTGACCCCCGGGATGGGCTCCCCAGACAAAAACAGGCCCAGCAAACGGAGGTTGTGGTTTTCAAAATCAAAAAGGTGCGGTTTATTTTCTATTTACAGTGACAAAACACAGCAAAGCAAAAGAAACATAAATAAAATAAATCCTGGTCAACTTGACCTCTGACTAAACATACAGGTTTCCTAACTAACAACTGGGATCAGCCTAGTGCTGTCCTAGTCCCTAAGTCCCTGGTTTTAAATGTCCAAGCAAATAGCCACACAGGCTTTGTCTCACCGCACAGGGGTTCACTCTCCCTAGACAGTCCACACAGGTCTGGTTCCAGGCATGAGCTAACATCTAATGAAGCTGGGAGTTCTTATAGAGGCCTAAATGAGCTGACAAGGTTCAGCTGGTCTCCTCATCTCTGTCTGCACGACGCCCCACACTCTCCCTAGAGGTATGAGTCATCCATGAGCCCACTAGCCTTATACAACTCTCCACCTAGTTGTATAAGTCGGCGTAAAGCCTGAATCTGGGCGAAATATATCTACCCCCCTGGATGCAACCAGGTGACTTTACCTTCCTGCTGTCACATACCCCCCCCTCTTGTTTTAACCTCGGGGTTGGAACACCAGCAATCAGGCATTCATGTACTCGAGACAAAGCATCCACATTCCCCATTTGAACGCCAGGGCGATGCTTTACTGTGAAGTTGAATTCCTGGAGGGCCAGGAACCACCTATTCACTCTTCTATTTGTTTCCTTGTTTTGAGCCATCCACTTTAACGGAGCGTGATCCGTAACCATGTCAAAGTGCCTACCTAGCAGGTAGTACCGAAGGGAATCTAGAGCCCACTTCACCGCTAAACACTCCTTTTCAACGGTGGCGTAATTTACCTCATGGGACTTCAACTTCCTGCTGAGGTAAATGACTGGGTGCTCTTCCCCGTTCCAGACCTGGGACAATACTGCTCCTAACCCCACATCTGACGCATCACTTTGTACGACAAAGTCTTTAGAGAAGTCGGGTGAGTACAACACTGGCTGGCTACATAAGGCTTGTTTCAAGAATTGGAATGCTGCCTCAGCCTCGGGGGTCCATTTAATCATGACCGACCCTTTCCCCTTCGTCAGGTTGGTTAGGGGCACAGCCTTAGAAGCAAAGTGGGGAATGAATCGCCGATAATACCCAGCGATTCCCAGAAAGGCTCGTACCTGCTTCTTGCTGTTGGGACGTGGCCAACTCTGGATGGCCTCGACTTTGTTGAGTTGGGGTTTTATTACTCCCCTCCCAATGGTGTACCCAAGATATTTGGCCTCCTCCTGCCCAATGGTACACTTCTTGGGGTTAGCCGTAAACCCCGCTTCCCGAACAGAGTCCAGGACTGCTTGCACTTTTGGCAGATGTGAGGCCCAATCTGTGCTATGGACAATTACGTCATCCAGGTAAGCCGCAGCATACTCCTGATGGGGCCTCAGCATCTGGTCCATTTTCCGCTGGAATGTGGCCGGCGCATTCTGTAACCCGAACGGCATTCTTTTATATTGGAACGCCCCGTCTGGGGTTACAAATGCGGTTTTCTCTTTGGCCGACTTGGCCAGGGGGATTTGCCAATACCCTTTTGTGAGGTCAAGAGTCGTCATGTATCGGGCTGTTCCCAGCCGGTCGATCAACTCATCTATACGTGGCATGGGGTAGGTGTCAAATTTTGTAACTTTGTTCAACTGACGAAAATCGTTACAAAATCGCCAGCTCCCATCCGGTTTAGGCACCAACACAATGGGACTAGACCAATCACTTTGGGACTCCTCTATCACCCCTAAGTTCAGCATTTTCTGTACTTCCTCCCGTATTGCCTCCCGTCGGGCCTCTGGGATCCGATAGGGTTTTAACTTCACCCTTTCACCGGGCGGGGTAATGATGTCATGCTCTACCCCAGATGTTTGTCCCGGCAGCTCAGAGAATACCTCCTTGTTGCGAAGCACAAACTCCTTAACCTCCTGTTGTTGGGGTTGTGACAAGGTGGCTGCTATTCCAACCTCAGGAATCACGCAACCAGTTTGAGCTGGTGACCAAGTGTCTGCGACTAGGGACTCTCTATCCCTCCAGGCTTTCAACAGATTAACGTGATAGATCTGTTCGGGCTTTCGCCTTCCTGGTTGTCTGACCTTGTAATTCACTTCGCTCACTTTTTCCATTATCTCATAGGGGCCTTGCCATTTGGCAAGGAATTTACTTTCAACCGTAGGGACAAGTACCAGTATCCTATCCCCCGGGGAAAAGGTACGGGTCTTGGCTCCACGGTTGTACACTCTCTGCTGTGCTAACTGCGCTTGGGCCAAATGTTCCTTCACGATGGGCATTACCTGTGCAATTCGGTCTTGCATCAGGGCGACATGCTCAATCACACTCCTGTGGGGAGAACTCTCACTTTCCCAAGTTTCCTTGGCAATATCCAACAGCCCTCTTGGGTGTCTCCCATACAGTAACTCAAAGGGGGAGAATCCCGTAGAGGATTGGGGCACCTCCCTAATAGCAAACATCAGATAAGGAAGTAGACAGTCCCAATCCTTTCCATCTCTATCCACCACTTTCTTCAACATTTGTTTTAGGGTTTTGTTGAATCTTTCAACCAGCCCATCGGTTTGGGGGTGATACACAGATGTACGTAATTGCGTCACTTTGAACAATTTACACAGCTCCTTCATAACCCGGGACATAAAGGGTGTACCTTGGTCCGTAAGCAGTTCTTTACAAATACCCACCCGGCTAAACACAAGAGATAGCTCTTTGGCTATGGTTTTGGCCGAGGTATTTCGGAGAGGGACCAGCGGGCTACGGAAATGTGACATTGGGGCCGACCTCTGACACACAGGGCAGGAGGAACAATAATTTTCTATGTCCTTCATCACCCCCGGCCAATAGAATCTCTGTAATACCCTCTCTCGGGTTTTCTCTGTCCCCAGATGACCTCCAAGAATGTGCCCATGGGCCAACTCCAACACCAACTTCCTGTAAGGTTTGGGCACCACAAGCTGCTCAACGGTTTCTTCTGCCCTTTTTGCCACCCGATACAGTAGGTCCTTCTCTACGCTGAAGTATGGGTAAGTGCAGGTATTATCTGGGTTCACTAACTCGCCATCTATTTTCACTACGTTTTCCCGTGCCTTTATTAGGGCGGGGTCTTTCAACTGTTCTGTGGCAAAGTTTTCCCTGTGAACCTCAAGATCAGAAAACTCCACAGACGGTAGGTTTTCGTCTGAGGAGGTGGGCTCCTCTCCAGTTTCTTGAGTCTCCCCTGCCAATACTGATAAGGGAAATTCCGGAGAGTCCTCACCACTCTCAGGGGAGTTCTGGCTATCACATTCCTGGTACATAGGGGCACCAGTGGGGGGCTCAGGATCATCCCACAGTTCCCAGAACTTCGGAAAATCCCTTCCCACAATGGCGTCATGCGGTAACTGAGATACTAAGCCCACTGGATGAGAGAGGGTACCTTTGGGGGTCTCGAAACACACTGTAGTCACTGGATACTCTCGGGTGTCCCCATGCACACAAATAACAGCTACCTTGCTATTCCCAAAGACCTCTGTTTTAACTAACTCAGCCTTTATCAGGGTCACAAGGCTACCTGAATCCAGCAATACCACAACATTTCTACCATTAACACCCATTTTGCATAAATGTTTCTCAGTTCCTCGAATGGCAGTGCATGCGACTGTCGCACACAGCGACTGACGTCTGCCCGTCAGAAAGTCACACTGCATGGGTTCCTCCACAACCGGGCAATTGGCTGCAATATGTCCCGCTTGCCGGCAGCGGTAGCAAATGATCCTTCTTGCCGCCTCTTGAGCCGCTGATTTCCCAGGCTGTTCTCGCCAAACTTGGGGTAGAGCTCCCACCCTCTCACTCTCTCCACCCTCACCCCTTGGAATCCTCTTATCCGCCCCTGGGGATGGTCTGGTCTTAGGGTGGAAAGTCTGAGTGTCTCTGGAAGAGGCCGTCAGGTTCTCTGCAGCCAAGTATCTCTCTACCCGATCCACAAGTTTACCGGCCGTTTCTGGGTCTCCATGGCTTACCCACTTTTGGATGGCAGTAGGAAGAGCTCTCAAAAACCGATCCATTACAACACGTTCCACAATCTTTGGTGCGGACAAAGTCTCTGGCTGTAGCCACATTCTGCTCAGGTGAATGAGATCATACATTTGAGACCTGGGGGGGTTTTCCAAGCTGGAAAGTCCAGTTATGCACACGCTGAGCCCGGACAGCCTGGGTGACACCCAGCCTTGCCAAAATTTCAGCTTTTAGCATCACATAGTCTTTTGCTTGGTTAGGCTCTAGGTCATAGTAAGCTTTCTGCGATTCACCAGTTAACAGAGGAGCCACCAGTCCAGCCCACTGCTCCTCAGGCCACTTTTCTCTTTCAGCGGTCCTTTCAAATGTGGTCAAAAATACCTCTGGATCATCCTCTCCAGTCATTTTTGTCAATAAACGACTCACCCCAAAGGACGCGGTATTAGTGGGACGGCTTTCCTCACTGGTCTGCGGACGTTGCTGCATTACTGCTTCCATTTGTTGTAGTCTCTGCTCTTGCTTCTGTAACAGGTCTATGAAGCGGGCCTCAGATTGCTGCTGGGCTTGTTGCTGAGCTTCCAGACTCTGTTGGTGAGCTTGCTGCTGGGCTGCAAGGCTCTGTTGATGAGCTTGCTGCTGGGCTGCAAGGCTCCTTTGCAAACCTGCATTTGTCTGCTGTTGATTGGCATTTGCTAGAGCCAGCTGTTTCAGTATCTCCTCCATGCTGGCTTAAAAAAAAACTGCCACTGGTTCTCCACCAACTGTGAGGGGGTTAGCTCGGCAGCGGGTGTGTGTGACCCCCGGGATGGGCTCCCCAGACAAAAACAGGCCCAGCAAACGGAGGTTGTGGTTTTCAAAATCAAAAAGGTGCGGTTTATTTTCTATTTACAGTGACAAAACACAGCAAAGCAAAAGAAACATAAATAAAATAAATCCTGGTCAACTTGACCTCTGACTAAACATACAGGTTTCCTAACTAACAACTGGGATCAGCCTAGTGCTGTCCTAGTCCCTAAGTCCCTGGTTTTAAATGTCCAAGCAAATAGCCACACAGGCTTTGTCTCACCGCACAGGGGTTCACTCTCCCTAGACAGTCCACACAGGTCTGGTTCCAGGCATGAGCTAACATCTAATGAAGCTGGGAGTTCTTATAGAGGCCTAAATGAGCTGACAAGGTTCAGCTGGTCTCCTCATCTCTGTCTGCACGACGCCCCACACTCTCCCTAGAGGTATGAGTCATCCATGAGCCCACTAGCCTTATACAACTCTCCACCTAGTTGTATAAGTCGGCGTAAAGCCTGAATCTGGGCGAAATATATCTACCCCCCTGGATGCAACCAGGTGACTTTACCTTCCTGCTGTCACACTACCTATAGTTTTCTGTCCCTATAAAAAATGTTTTTTTAAAGATGGTTGATGATGAATGCTTTAGCACAGTATAGCACAAGGAGAATTTCCCTCACTGTCCTTCCCTGTCCCTACAAACAAGGATTAGCACAGTAAAACACACTGACACTCTCCCTACCTATAGTTTTCTGTCCCTATAAAAAATGTTTTTTTAAAGATGGTTGATGATGAATGCTTTAGCACAGTATAGCACAAGGAGAATTTCCCTCACTGTCCTTCCCTGTCCCTACAAACAAGGATTAGCACAGTAAAACACACTGACACTCTCCCTACCTATAGTTTTCTGTCCCTATAAAAAATGTTTTTTTAAAGATGGTTGATGATGAATGCTTTAGCACAGTATAGCACAAGGAGAATTTCCCTCACTGTCCTTCCCTGTCCCTACAAACAAGGATTAGCACAGTAAAACACACTGACACTCTCCCTACCTATAGTTTTCTGTCCCTATAAAAAATGTTTTTTTAAAGATGGTTGATGATGAATGCTTTAGCACAGTATAGCACAAGGAGAATTTCCCTCACTGTCCTTCCCTGTCCCTACAAACAAGGATTAGCACAGTAAAACACACTGACACTCTCCCTACCTATAGTTTTCTGTCCCTATAAAAAATGTTTTTTTAAAGATGGTTGATGATGAATGCTTTAGCACAGTATAGCACAAGGAGAATTTCCCTCACTGTCCTTCCCTGTCCCTACAAACAAGGATTAGCACAGTAAAACACACTGACACTCTCCCTACCTATAGTTTTCTGTCCCTATAAAAAATGTTTTTTTTAAAGATGGTTGATGATGAATGCTTTAGCACAGTATAGCACAAGGAGAATTTCCCTCACTGTCCTTCCCTGTCCCTACAAACAAGGATTAGCACAGTAAAACACACTGACACTCTCCCTACCTATAGTTTTCTGTCCCTATAAAAAATGTTTTTTTAAAGATGGTTGATGATGAATGCTTTAGCACAGTATAGCACAAGGAGAATTTCCCTCACTGTCCTTCCCTGTCCCTACAAACAAGGATTAGCACAGTAAAACACACTGACACTCTCCCTACCTATAGTTTTCTGTCCCTATAAAAAATGTTTTTTTAAAGATGGTTGATGATGAATGCTTTAGCACAGTATAGCACAAGGATAATTTCCCTCACTGTCCTTCCCTGTCACTACAAACAAGGATTAGCACAGTAAAACACACTGACACTCTCCCTACCTATAGTTTTCTGTCCCTATAAAAAATGTTTTTTTAAAGATGGTTGATGATGAATGCTTTAGCACAGTATAGCACAAGGAGAATTTCCCTCACTGTCCTTCCCTGTCCCTACAAACAAGGATTAGCACAGTAAAACACACTGACACTCTCCCTACCTATAGTTTTCTGTCCCTATAAAAAATGTTTTTTTAAAGATGGTTGATGATGAATGCTTTAGCACAGTATAGCACAAGGAGAATTTCCCTCACTGTCCTTCCCCGTCCCTACAAACAAGGATTAGCACAGTAAAACACACTGACACTCTCCCTACCTATAGTTTTCTGTCCCTATAAAAAATGTTTTTTTAAAGATGGTTGATGATGAATGCTTTAGCACAGTATAGCACAAGGAGAATTTCCCTCACTGTCCTTCCCTGTCCCTACAAACAAGGATTAGCACAGTAAAACACACTGACACTATCCCTACCTATAGTTTTCTATCCCTATAAATAATGTTTTTTTAAAGATGGTTGATGATGAATGCTTTAGCACAGTATAGCACAAGGAGAATTTCCCTCACTGTCCTTCCCTGTCCCTACAAACAAGGATTAGCACAGTAAAACACACTGACACTCTCCCTACCTATAGTTTTCTGTCCCTATAAAAAATGTTTTTTTAAAGATGGTTGATGATGAATGCTTTAGCACAGTATAGCACAAGGAGAATTTCCCTCACTGTCCTTCCCTGTCCCTACAAACAAGGATTAGCACAGTAAAACACACTGACACTCTCCCTACCTATAGTTTTCTGTCCCTATAAAAAATGTTTTTTTAAAGATGGTTGATGATGAATGCTTTAGCACAGTATAGCACAAGGAGAATTTCCCTCACTGTCCTTCCCTGTCCCTACAAACAAGGATTAGCACAGTAAAACACATTGACACTCTCCCTACCTATAGTTTTCTGTCCCTATAAAAAATGTTTTTTTTAAAGATGGTTGATGATGAATGCTTTAGCACAGTATAGCACAAGGAGAATTTCCCTCACTGTCCTTCCCTGTCCCTACAAACAAGGATTAGCACAGTAAAACACACTGACACTCACCCTACCTATTGTTTTCTGTCCCTATAAAAAATGTTTTTTTACAGATGGTTGATGATGAATGCTTTAGCACAGTATAGCACAAGGAGAATTTCCCTCACTGTCCTTCCCTGTCCCTAAAAACAAGGATTAGCACAGTAAAACACACTGACACTCTCCCTACCTATAGTTTTCTGTCCCTATAAAAAATGTTTTTTTAAAGATGGTTGATGATGAATGCTTTAGCACAGTATAGCACAAGGAGAATTTCCCTCACTGTCCTTCCCTGTCCCTACAAACAAGGATTAGCACAGTAAAACACACTGACACTCTCCCTACCTATAGTTTTCTGTCCCTATAAAAAATGTTTTTTTAAAGATGGTTGATGATGAATGCTTTAGCACAATATAGCACAAGGAGAATTTCCCTCACTGTCCTTCCCTGTCCCTACAAACAAGGATTAGCACAGTAAAACACACTGACACTCTCCCTACCTATAGTTTTCTGTCCCTATAAAAAATGTTTTTTTAAAGATGGTTGATGATGAATGCTTTAGCACAGTATAGCACAAGGAGAATTTCCCTCACTGTCCTTCCCTGTCCCTACAAACAAGGATTAGCACAGTAAAACACACTGACACTCTCCCTACCTATAGTTTTCTGTCCCTATAAAAAATGTTTTTTTAAAGATGGTTGATGATGAATGCTTTAGCACAGTATAGCACAAGGAGAATTTCCCTCACTGTCCTTCCCTGTCCCTACAAACAAGGATTAGCACAGTAAAACACACTGACACTCTCCCTACCTATAGTTTTCTGTCCCTATAAAAAATGTTTTTTTAAAGATGGTTGATGATGAATGCTTTAGCACAGTATAGCACAAGGAGAATTTCCCTCACTGTCCTTCCCTGTCCCTACAAACAAGGATTAGCACAGTAAAACACACTGACACTCTCCCTACCTATAGTTTTCTGTCCCTATAAAAAATGTTTTTTTAAAGATGGTTGATGATGAATGCTTTAGCACAGTATAGCACAAGGAGAATTTCCCTCACTGTCCTTCCCTGTCCCTACAAACAAGGATTAGCACAGTAAAACACACTGACACTCTCCCTACCTATAGTTTTCTGTCCCTATAAAAAATGTTTTTTTTAAAGATGGTTGATGATGAATGCTTTAGCACAGTATAGCACAAGGAGAATTTCCCTCACTGTCCTTCCCTGTCCCTACAAACAAGGATTAGCACAGTAAAACACACTGACACTCTCCCTACCTATAGTTTTCTGTCCCTATAAAAAAAGTTTTTTTAAAGATGGTTGATGATGAATGCTTTAGCACAGTATAGCACAAGGAGAATTTCCCTCACTGTCCTTCCCTGTCCCTACAAACAAGGATTAGCACAGTAAAACACACTGACACTCTCCCTACCTATAGTTTTCTGTCCCTATAAAAAATGTTTTTTTAAAGATGGTTGATGATGAATGCTTTAGCACAGTATAGCACAAGGAGAATTTCCCTCACTGTCCTTCCCTGTCCCTACAAACAAGGATTAGCACAGTAAAACACACTGACACTCTCCGTACCTATAGTTTTCTGTCCCTATAAAAAATGTTTTTTTAAAGATGGTTGATGATGAATGCTTTAGCACAGTATAGCACAAGGAGAATTTCCCTCACTGTCCTTCCCTGTCCCTACAAACAAGGATTAGCACAGTAAAACACACTGACACTCTCCCTACCTATAGTTTTCTGTCCCTATAAAAAATGTTTTTTTAAAGATGGTTGATGATGAATGCTTTAGCACAGTATAGCACAAGGAGAATTTCCCTCACTGTCCTTCCCTGTCCCTACAAACAAGGATTAGCACAGTAAAACACACTGACACTCTCCCTACCTATAGTTTTCTGTCCCTATAAAAATTTTTTTTTTAAAGATGGTTGATGATGAATGCTTTAGCACAGTATAGCACAAGGATAATTTCCCTCACTGTCCTTCCCTGTCCCTACAAACAAGGATTAGCACAGTAAAACACACTGACACTCTCCCTACCTATCCTTCTCTTTCCCTAAACTAAAGGAATCCAGGTTAAGCAAGAAAAAAAAATGTCACTGTCCCTGCCTATGCTTCTCTTTCCCTGCTCCGGAACACACTACACTAGGCCGCCGTGCTGGCGGCCTTTTATAGTGTGGGGCGTGTACTAAACACCCTCAGCAATAATTGGCCACAGGCATCCTGCCTGTGGCCAATCATTGCTCTCCTCGCTGCCGGCGCTGTGATTGGCCAAGCATGCGGGGTCACAGTGCATGCTTGGCCAATCACAGCGCCTGGATGACACTGCGATGGCGTAGTGCATTGTGGGCCGCGAATTAGGCGCGAACGGCCCAAATCGTTCGTTGTTCGGCGAACGATCGAACAGCCGATGTTCGAGTCGAACGTAAGTTCGACTCGAACACCGAGCTCATCCCTAACGAGGATCCTTCCGCAGACTTTGCAGGATCAGGGAGGCCATGCAGCGTAGGTTAGCTGAGGCATTCAGTCCGGAGTCCTCTGGGTCACTAAGGACGACATGATCCGCAGCCACCTCCTCCCAGCCACGTACAAGTCCACTGGTTTCTTGGGACTGTAAATCATCCCTAAAAGACTGCTGCTGATGATGCTGAGTGCCAGCCTCCACCTCCATGCTGACACAATCCTCCTCCTCCTCCTCCTCCTCTTCCTGTGCGATGGGTGGGACAGAAGGAACACTGTCTGGGTAAAGGGGGCCTTGAGAGGCAAGGAAGTCCTCCTCTTCCTGCCTCTGTTCTGCCTCAAGTGCCCTGTCCATTATTCCACGCAGCGTGTGCTCCAACAGGTGGACAAGAGGTACAGTGTCACTGATGCATGCACTGTCACTGCTCACCATCCTCGTGGCCTCCTCAAATGGTAAATTTTGAAGATAATACCTATCACCTGTATCTCATAGGCACCACATCCCTTAATTTGTAAACTAAGTATAGGTATGGAGAGTATGGGACTTTTAAGGTGCAACAACTACACAATGTTCTATTTAAAATATGATTTTATTACAAAGACATTTTCATAGAAAGATATATTTTCTCATATGTACATTAAATACATGAGCCATCGAATAAACATATTTAAAATTTCCAACATGCATATAGACAGATTAACTCAACATGTTTCGCCAGTTTTTGGCTTCTTCAGGAGTTGTGTCATGCAATTGCTGAGAATAAAAAAAAGGAAAATAAATACAACATAATTTGTTCAATCTATTATCAAAGTTAAAGACACAAAAAACACAAAAAATATAGTTGTATTTAGAGATGACTGAAAACCAAATCCACCCAGAAGGATATTTCCAGTCTCAGTTCAGTTTTACCCCATATTATATATATATGCTTTACCTGTAAATTTGTTGGTATGATCATAAAGAAAGGGTAAAAAACGGATAACCAGTAGGTTGAGCCACGTAGGGAGACCTCAAAAGGAAAGATTATTGGTGTATCATAGAAGGGAGAATATACTGGCACGAGTAGCCACCCGAAGCACACCAACAGAAGAACAGAGGATCATCTGGGGGAAACTATGAAAAGGAGTATTGGTCAGAACTTATAATATCTTTTATGTTGACTTACTTCGTCTTATATCTTATATTTCCCATCCATATTTACCTTTCTATATATCAAACTGATTTCCAAACACGCAACCGAAGAGATGGATGAGGGGGAGAAAAAGGAGTGGTAGAGAAGAAAAAAGGGAAATTATCCCAATCTCTCCAAATCACCCCTTGTTGCCCCACTTCTATCCGCTCTATGGAGACACAAAAAAAGAGAGAAGAAAAAATTATTAATTATAAGGATGTTAAATAACCTTATTTTATTATGTTTTAGTTTTTATTTTTTATTTCTATATATAGTCAAAAATTGCCATATATTTATGACTATTGATTACCTATTGTTTTCCCACATCTGGGTTAGATCCACCTTAAGATATTTTTACCGGTATAAGCAACCAGTTCCTAAGAAAATTAAAAAATATATATGTATGTATAAAGATTGCTACTTTGAATTAACAGCCTATTAGACCAAAAAGATAGGATAAGAACAATGATTCAGTATCAAGTCATTAATTACCTTAGCCTAGTAACGCAAGACGTCTTTTCCCCAGGGTGTTGGTCATGTTACTGAATTAAACCAGACTGTGCTCTGGACTATATATCTCCCCTCCTCCTTCCCATTGGACGCCTATTTCGCGCCAAATCAATGGGAGGAGCGGGCGCGTCATTTCCTGCATCCACCCCCTTTGCTATGCTGACCCGGATGTGACGATCGTGCTGGAGAATGCCGCACCGATGTTTGCAGGCCACTGCAAACCAGTCTAGTGGACGAGCCCCCGACAGGCAGGAAGCGCCGCAAACCTGATACAGGAAGCGGAAGTGGCCTAAAGTATAGAAAAAAGGCCAACTTCCCTTTAACTACAGCACTGTCGACACATGTTGATGTTAAGTATGGGGCCAGGATATCATCGCGGGTTTTGTCAGATGGCGCTCCCCTTGTTCCCAGTTTGAGGACAAAGGAAAGCGCCCTGGGCGCCCATATGATCACCTAATCTGCCCCCTTCTATGGAGGTGAATATTTTTGGCTCAATTGTGTTCCGTTTTATATAAACATATATCAAATATATTTTACTGAGATTGAAACATTTCCCTCTGAATAGATAGGGATATATATTCAGCCATCTACATTTTACACTATAGGCAACAAAAATCATTAAACACAATATAATAGATAAACAACATTCGAGTTGTTTAGAACAAAGTTTACATAACCAGCATTACTATTGAGATCCTATAGAAAGGGTTTGAAGCTGATGGACTCATTTAACCCCGGGTACATAGTTGCTCTTAAACTATGTATCCATCTGGTTTCCCGTTGTAGGAGATTTTTATCCACATCACCACCTCTTTCGTTTATAGATATATATTCTAGGGCAAAAAATTTGATCTTATGTAGATCGAAGGAGTGAAAAAGGCCACTGTGTCGGCTAATAGGAGTCTCCATTTTTTTCTTCTTAATAAGAGACACATGGTCTCTTATTCTATGAAAAAATGGCCTTTTCGTTTTTCCAACATAAAAGGCCTTACAATCACAGATCATCAAATAAATGACGCCAATTGACTGGCAGTTACAGAAAAAATTGGGTCTGTAGGTGATTCCATTAGGCAAAACTAATTCAGTTACATCTAAGATGAACCTACAATACTCACAGTGACCACATGGTGCAGAACCCTTTCTACTTTCAATCCTTTTAGTTTCAAAGTGACTATGTACTAGTTGGTCTTTTAAAGATCTGGATTTCCTGTATGTAATTTGAGGGAACGGCTTAACATATTTTGAAATAGTCTGGTCAGTTGCTAGCAGTGGCCAGAATTTTTCAATGATCCTTCTTACTTTATAGTGTTCACCTGAGAACCTGGTAATTAGGCGTACCGTTTGGTCTTTGGTTTGAGATTTTTTAGGATGTATTAGATCTTTCCTATTTTTGTTTTTTGCTCGTTTATAGGCTTTTTTAAGGGTTGACCTGCTATATCCCCTAGCAATCAGCCGAGATTGGAGGGCTGAAGCCTCCTTCTCAAAGTCTGCTTCCTTGCTACAATTTCTTCGAATTCGTAGATATTGACCATACGGTATGTTTTGTACCAGAGTTCTAGGATGAGAGCTTTTGGCATGTAAGATGGTATTGCCTGATGAAGGCTTTCTATATAGGGAGGATCCCAAAGTATTATCAGGATTCAGATAGATCGTAATGTCAAGAAAGTTTATCAAATTTTGATCACACATCATTGTAAACTTCAGATTAAAAGAGTTTACAGCCAATATAGACATAAAGGAGGTTAATTCTTCTAAAGAGCCAGTCCACACCATAAAAATGTCATCGATAAAGCGTCGCCAAATCAAGACCTTATCAAAAAACATTTCCATTGATTGAGACGAAAAAATCTCCCGTTCCCACCCCCCCAGGTACAGGTTGGCGTACGATGGGGCACACTTGGTCCCCATCGCCACACCCTGCACCTGGAGGTAGTGGGAACGGTCGAATATAAAAATATTGTTGGTAAGTATAAAGAATAACAGTTCCCTAATGAAATTGTTATAGGGCTTGGCTCCTGGTCCTCTCTCTAAAAGGAAGCCCTCTATCACTTGGACACCCTTGACATGGGGAATAGAGTTATAGAGGGCCTCGACGTCTATAGCTACTAGCCATGATCCCAATGGCACACACAGGCCATCCAATGATCTAAGTAGGTCAGCAGTATCTTGAATATAAGAACTTAAGGAACCTACATGAGGCCTCAAGTAATCATCTACCAACTGGCTAGCTGGTTCTGTGAGACACCCAATCCCTGACACAATAGGACGGCCAGGGGGGTTTTTTAGATCTTTGTGCACCTTTGGTAGTGCATAAAACGTGGGAAGTCTCGGCTTTTCAATAATCAGAAATTCACACGTTTTTTTATCTATCAAATTATCACAGAATGCTCGATTTATAAGTATGCGATATTTGGTCTCTGCATATTTCACCTGTGCAAAAGGAATGGAGCGATACCAACTTTTATTTAAAAGAAGGTTCATAACCATCTGCTTGTAGTTTTTTACATCCATTATCACTATGTTTCCTCCTTTATCCGAGGATTTTATCACTAATTGTTCATTCTTTTTTAATTCTGTCAAGGCTTTTTGTTGTGATGGTTTAAGATTGGTATTTCTTTTTAACTTTTTCCAGTTGGTACTTTGTATTTCCTTTGTCACTTGTTGGGTGAAAGCCCAGATGTTGGGATTGCCCTGAAGGGTGGGGAAGGTTCTGGATTTTGGCTTATATAAGTTTGGTGGGGGGAAAATTCTTTCCGTGGAAATCTCATCCACGGGGCCCAATTGGGGTTCCTCAAGGGGCTCGTCTAATGGGTTACCCTCTTCCCATAATTCCATTAAATCATTAATTGCCTGAATTTCTCTAATTGTTTTATTCTGCCAGAGATCATCCCCCATGGATACCATGGGAGAGCATCTTTGGTCCTTATCAAACATAATTTTAAAGGTAAGTTTTCTCGCAAAGAGATTGACGTCCTTTATAATTTCAAAGGCGTCAGCTTCCTGATCTGGACAAAAAGTCAGACCGAGGCCCAAGACCTCCATTTGGTCCGGTGTAAGTGAATATGAAGATAAATTAATTACTTGGAAATTGCTTTGGGAACTATTTTGAGTGCTTGTGAGAGAACTGGTGTCTTTTTGATATCTACTATTTGGGAGGGTGAAAAGATTGGTGCAGTGCGAAGATCCCCTGTTAAGGGGGTTTGGGAGTCCCCCGACGGGGTATTTGTTAGTTGATTTAACTTAGGTGCATTGAAACTATTCGAGGAACTTGATGGAAACATATTAGAGTGACCGTCAACTGTGGAGTTAGTGAGAGGAGAAATATGTTTAGATTGTGAACGTAAACCCTGACGGTTACTCTCCCGTTGGGCACGTTTAGAAAGTGCAGACGATGAGGGTGCTCGATCTGTTTTTCTTTTTTGGGAACTTACTGAGGTATTAAAGGTATTGCCCGATACAGATGAAGAAGATAAAGACGTTTCATCAGAATCGGTAGCTTCCTGGTTTGTATTTGTTTGTTTTCGAACTGAGGATTTAGATTTCCTCCATTGATTTTCTGAAGTCCAACGATAGGCTGTGTTTGATTCATATGCCAAACGATCCCTATAGTATTTCTTATCTTTAGTTTTGAGGATATTGGAGACAAAGAGCTCCAAGTGTTTTTCTAAAAGAGCCTCTCTATTTGAGAAGGTTTCTTCAGTAATCAAATTGGAGTTATCAGCATATAGTTTTTCTATGTCATTATTTACTATTTCCAGATCTTTCGAATAGTTTAGGCATAAAGCCTCCATCATTTTAAATGAACATGACTGTAGATTAGACTCCCAGTTTAGTTTAAATTCTGTCTCTATTTTAAACACATTAGGAAATATCTGTATACGTAGTCCCCATGGTACGATTTTATCCTCTAAATATTTCAAAAAATACCTGTGATTCCAGAAAATACGAGCTTTCTTTTCCAACAGTCGTTGAAGGCTATTGAAAAAACGTTCAAGGGTCATTCCACCAAATGTAGACCCTTGGGCAAGATGAATTTTTGTCATAAGACCATCAAATGCCGACCCCCTATAGGTAGCCATGCTGGTTGAAAAACTCTGTTATACAAATAAGAAACTATAAAGAAATTAATCTTTAAACACAATTCAAAAAAAAAAAAAAAAGATAATCTATTTAAACAAGATGATATAGAGGTGACAGGTATAAGAAAGATTTTGGGCGTTTTCCACCCGGTATAATCACACGGAAAATTTGAAGATAATACCTATCACCTGTATCTCATAGGCACCACATCCCTTAATTTGTAAACTAAGTATAGGTATGGAGAGTATGGGACTTTTAAGGTGCAACAACTACACAATGTTCTATTTAAAATATGATTTTATTACAAAGACATTTTCATAGAAAGATATATTTTCTCATATGTACATTAAATACATGAGCCATCGAATAAACATATTTAAAATTTCCAACATGCATATAGACAGATTAACTCAACATGTTTCGCCAGTTTTTGGCTTCTTCAGGAGTTGTGTCATGCAATTGCTGAGAATAAAAAAAAGGAAAATAAATACAACATAATTTGTTCAATCTATTATCAAAGTTAAAGACACAAAAAACACAAAAAATATAGTTGTATTTAGAGATGACTGAAAACCAAATCCACCCAGAAGGATATTTCCAGTCTCAGTTCAGTTTTACCCCATATTATATATATATGCTTTACCTGTAAATTTGTTGGTATGATCATAAAGAAAGGGTAAAAAACGGATAACCAGTAGGTTGAGCCACGTAGGGAGACCTCAAAAGGAAAGATTATTGGTGTATCATAGAAGGGAGAATATACTGGCACGAGTAGCCACCCGAAGCACACCAACAGAAGAACAGAGGATCATCTGGGGGAAACTATGAAAAGGAGTATTGGTCAGAACTTATAATATCTTTTATGTTGACTTACTTCGTCTTATATCTTATATTTCCCATCCATATTTACCTTTCTATATATCAAACTGATTTCCAAACACGCAACCGAAGAGATGGATGAGGGGGAGAAAAAGGAGTGGTAGAGAAGAAAAAAGGGAAATTATCCCAATCTCTCCAAATCACCCCTTGTTGCCCCACTTCTATCCGCTCTATGGAGACACAAAAAAAGAGAGAAGAAAAAATTATTAATTATAAGGATGTTAAATAACCTTATTTTATTATGTTTTAGTTTTTATTTTTTATTTCTATATATAGTCAAAAATTGCCATATATTTATGACTATTGATTACCTATTGTTTTCCCACATCTGGGTTAGATCCACCTTAAGATATTTTTACCGGTATAAGCAACCAGTTCCTAAGAAAATTAAAAAATATATATGTATGTATAAAGATTGCTACTTTGAATTAACAGCCTATTAGACCAAAAAGATAGGATAAGAACAATGATTCAGTATCAAGTCATTAATTACCTTAGCCTAGTAACGCAAGACGTCTTTTCCCCAGGGTGTTGGTCATGTTACTGAATTAAACCAGACTGTGCTCTGGACTATATATCTCCCCTCCTCCTTCCCATTGGACGCCTATTTCGCGCCAAATCAATGGGAGGAGCGGGCGCGTCATTTCCTGCATCCACCCCCTTTGCTATGCTGACCCGGATGTGACGATCGTGCTGGAGAATGCCGCACCGATGTTTGCAGGCCACTGCAAACCAGTCTAGTGGACGAGCCCCCGACAGGCAGGAAGCGCCGCAAACCTGATACAGGAAGCGGAAGTGGCCTAAAGTATAGAAAAAAGGCCAACTTCCCTTTAACTACAGCACTGTCGACACATGTTGATGTTAAGTATGGGGCCAGGATATCATCGCGGGTTTTGTCAGATGGCGCTCCCCTTGTTCCCAGTTTGAGGACAAAGGAAAGCGCCCTGGGCGCCCATATGATCACCTAATCTGCCCCCTTCTATGGAGGTGAATATTTTTGGCTCAATTGTGTTCCGTTTTATATAAACATATATCAAATATATTTTACTGAGATTGAAACATTTCCCTCTGAATAGATAGGGATATATATTCAGCCATCTACATTTTACACTATAGGCAACAAAAATCATTAAACACAATATAATAGATAAACAACATTCGAGTTGTTTAGAACAAAGTTTACATAACCAGCATTACTATTGAGATCCTATAGAAAGGGTTTGAAGCTGATGGACTCATTTAACCCCGGGTACATAGTTGCTCTTAAACTATGTATCCATCTGGTTTCCCGTTGTAGGAGATTTTTATCCACATCACCACCTCTTTCGTTTATAGATATATATTCTAGGGCAAAAAATTTGATCTTATGTAGATCGAAGGAGTGAAAAAGGCCACTGTGTCGGCTAATAGGAGTCTCCATTTTTTTCTTCTTAATAAGAGACACATGGTCTCTTATTCTATGAAAAAATGGCCTTTTCGTTTTTCCAACATAAAAGGCCTTACAATCACAGATCATCAAATAAATGACGCCAATTGACTGGCAGTTACAGAAAAAATTGGGTCTGTAGGTGATTCCATTAGGCAAAACTAATTCAGTTACATCTAAGATGAACCTACAATACTCACAGTGACCACATGGTGCAGAACCCTTTCTACTTTCAATCCTTTTAGTTTCAAAGTGACTATGTACTAGTTGGTCTTTTAAAGATCTGGATTTCCTGTATGTAATTTGAGGGAACGGCTTAACATATTTTGAAATAGTCTGGTCAGTTGCTAGCAGTGGCCAGAATTTTTCAATGATCCTTCTTACTTTATAGTGTTCACCTGAGAACCTGGTAATTAGGCGTACCGTTTGGTCTTTGGTTTGAGATTTTTTAGGATGTATTAGATCTTTCCTATTTTTGTTTTTTGCTCGTTTATAGGCTTTTTTAAGGGTTGACCTGCTATATCCCCTAGCAATCAGCCGAGATTGGAGGGCTGAAGCCTCCTTCTCAAAGTCTGCTTCCTTGCTACAATTTCTTCGAATTCGTAGATATTGACCATACGGTATGTTTTGTACCAGAGTTCTAGGATGAGAGCTTTTGGCATGTAAGATGGTATTGCCTGATGAAGGCTTTCTTATTAGGGAGGATCCCAAAGTATTATCAGGATTCAGATAGATCGTAATGTCAAGAAAGTTTATCAAATTTTGATCACACATCATTGTAAACTTCAGATTAAAAGAGTTTACAGCCAATATAGACATAAAGGAGGTTAATTCTTCTAAAGAGCCAGTCCACACCATAAAAATGTCATCGATAAAGCGTCGCCAAATCAAGACCTTATCAAAAAACATTTCCATTGATTGAGACGAAAAAATCTCCCATTCCCACCCCCCCAGGTACAGGTTGGCGTACGATGGGGCACACTTGGTCCCCATCGCCACACCCTGCACCTGGAGGTAGTGGGAACGGTCGAATATAAAAATATTGTTGGTAAGTATAAAGAATAACAGTTCCCTAATGAAATTGTTATAGGGCTTGGCTCCTGGTCCTCTCTCTAAAAGGAAGCCCTCTATCACTTGGACACCCTTGACATGGGGAATAGAGTTATAGAGGGCCTCGACGTCTATAGCTACTAGCCATGATCCCAATGGCACACACAGGCCATCCAATGATCTAAGTAGGTCAGCAGTATCTTGAATATAAGAACTTAAGGAACCTACATGAGGCCTCAAGTAATCATCTACCAACTGGCTAGCTGGTTCTGTGAGACACCCAATCCCTGACACAATAGGACGGCCAGGGTTTTTTTTTAGATCTTTGTGCACCTTTGGTAGTGCATAAAACGTGGGAAGTCTCGGCTTTTCAATAATCAGAAATTCACACGTTTTTTTATCTATCAAATTATCACAGAATGCTCGATTTATAAGTATGCGATATTTGGTCTCTGCATATTTCACCTGTGCAAAAGGAATGGAGCGATACCAACTTTTATTTAAAAGAAGGTTCATAACCATCTGCTTGTAGTTTTTTACATCCATTATCACTATGTTTCCTCCTTTATCCGAGGATTTTATCACTAATTGTTCATTCTTTTTTAATTCTGTCAAGGCTTTTTGTTGTGATGGTTTAAGATTGGTATTTCTTTTTAACTTTTTCCAGTTGGTACTTTGTATTTCCTTTGTCACTTGTTGGGTGAAAGCCCAGATGTTGGGATTGCCCTGAAGGGTGGGGAAGGTTCTGGATTTTGGCTTATATAAGTTTGGTGGGGGGAAAATTCTTTCCGTGGAAATCTCATCCACGGGGCCCAATTGGGGTTCCTCAAGGGGCTCGTCTAATGGGTTACCCTCTTCCCATAATTCCATTAAATCATTAATTGCCTGAATTTCTCTAATTGTTTTATTCTGCCAGAGATCATCCCCCATGGATACCATGGGAGAGCATCTTTGGTCCTTATCAAACATAATTTTAAAGGTAAGTTTTCTCGCAAAGAGATTGACGTCCTTTATAATTTCAAAGGCGTCAGCTTCCTGATCTGGACAAAAAGTCAGACCGAGGCCCAAGACCTCCATTTGGTCCGGTGTAAGTGAATATGAAGATAAATTAATTACTTGGAAATTGCTTTGGGAACTATTTTGAGTGCTTGTGAGAGAACTGGTGTCTTTTTGATATCTACTATTTGGGAGGGTGAAAAGATTGGTGCAGTGCGAAGATCCCCTGTTAAGGGGGTTTGGGAGTCCCCCGACGGGGTATTTGTTAGTTGATTTAACTTAGGTGCATTGAAACTATTCGAGGAACTTGATGGAAACATATTAGAGTGACCGTCAACTGTGGAGTTAGTGAGAGGAGAAATATGTTTAGATTGTGAACGTAAACCCTGACGGTTACTCTCCCGTTGGGCACGTTTAGAAAGTGCAGACGATGAGGGTGCTCGATCTGTTTTTCTTTTTTGGGAACTTACTGAGGTATTAAAGGTATTGCCCGATACAGATGAAGAAGATAAAGACGTTTCATCAGAATCGGTAGCTTCCTGGTTTGTATTTGTTTGTTTTCGAACTGAGGATTTAGATTTCCTCCATTGATTTTCTGAAGTCCAACGATAGGCTGTGTTTGATTCATATGCCAAACGATCCCTATAGTATTTCTTATCTTTAGTTTTGAGGATATTGGAGACAAAGAGCTCCAAGTGTTTTTCTAAAAGAGCCTCTCTATTTGAGAAGGTTTCTTCAGTAATCAAATTGGAGTTATCAGCATATAGTTTTTCTATGTCATTATTTACTATTTCCAGATCTTTCGAATAGTTTAGGCATAAAGCCTCCATCATTTTAAATGAACATGACTGTAGATTAGACTCCCAGTTTAGTTTAAATTCTGTCTCTATTTTAAACACATTAGGAAATATCTGTATACGTAGTCCCCATGGTACGATTTTATCCTCTAAATATTTCAAAAAATACCTGTGATTCCAGAAAATACGAGCTTTCTTTTCCAACAGTCGTTGAAGGCTATTGAAAAAACGTTCAAGGGTCATTCCACCAAATGTAGACCCTTGGGCAAGATGAATTTTTGTCATAAGACCATCAAATGCCGACCCCCTATAGGTAGCCATGCTGGTTGAAAAACTCTGTTATACAAATAAGAAACTATAAAGAAATTAATCTTTAAACACAATTCAAAAAAAAAAAAAAAAAAGATAATCTATTTAAACAAGATGATATAGAGGTGACAGGTATAAGAAAGATTTTGGGCGTTTTCCACCCGGTATAATCACACGGAAAATTTGAAGATAATACCTATCACCTGTATCTCATAGGCACCACATCCCTTAATTTGTAAACTAAGTATAGGTATGGAGAGTATGGGACTTTTAAGGTGCAACAACTACACAATGTTCTATTTAAAATATGATTTTATTACAAAGACATTTTCATAGAAAGATATATTTTCTCATATGTACATTAAATACATGAGCCATCGAATAAACATATTTAAAATTTCCAACATGCATATAGACAGATTAACTCAACATGTTTCGCCAGTTTTTGGCTTCTTCAGGAGTTGTGTCATGCAATTGCTGAGAATAAAAAAAAGGAAAATAAATACAACATAATTTGTTCAATCTATTATCAAAGTTAAAGACACAAAAAACACAAAAAATATAGTTGTATTTAGAGATGACTGAAAACCAAATCCACCCAGAAGGATATTTCCAGTCTCAGTTCAGTTTTACCCCATATTATATATATATGCTTTACCTGTAAATTTGTTGGTATGATCATAAAGAAAGGGTAAAAAACGGATAACCAGTAGGTTGAGCCACGTAGGGAGACCTCAAAAGGAAAGATTATTGGTGTATCATAGAAGGGAGAATATACTGGCACGAGTAGCCACCCGAAGCACACCAACAGAAGAACAGAGGATCATCTGGGGGAAACTATGAAAAGGAGTATTGGTCAGAACTTATAATATCTTTTATGTTGACTTACTTCGTCTTATATCTTATATTTCCCATCCATATTTACCTTTCTATATATCAAACTGATTTCCAAACACGCAACCGAAGAGATGGATGAGGGGGAGAAAAAGGAGTGGTAGAGAAGAAAAAAGGGAAATTATCCCAATCTCTCCAAATCACCCCTTGTTGCCCCACTTCTATCCGCTCTATGGAGACACAAAAAAAGAGAGAAGAAAAAATTATTAATTATAAGGATGTTAAATAACCTTATTTTATTATGTTTTAGTTTTTATTTTTTATTTCTATATATAGTCAAAAATTGCCATATATTTATGACTATTGATTACCTATTGTTTTCCCACATCTGGGTTAGATCCACCTTAAGATATTTTTACCGGTATAAGCAACCAGTTCCTAAGAAAATTAAAAAATATATATGTATGTATAAAGATTGCTACTTTGAATTAACAGCCTATTAGACCAAAAAGATAGGATAAGAACAATGATTCAGTATCAAGTCATTAATTACCTTAGCCTAGTAACGCAAGACGTCTTTTCCCCAGGGTGTTGGTCATGTTACTGAATTAAACCAGACTGTGCTCTGGACTATATATCTCCCCTCCTCCTTCCCATTGGACGCCTATTTCGCGCCAAATCAATGGGAGGAGCGGGCGCGTCATTTCCTGCATCCACCCCCTTTGCTATGCTGACCCGGATGTGACGATCGTGCTGGAGAATGCCGCACCGATGTTTGCAGGCCACTGCAAACCAGTCTAGTGGACGAGCCCCCGACAGGCAGGAAGCGCCGCAAACCTGATACAGGAAGCGGAAGTGGCCTAAAGTATAGAAAAAAGGCCAACTTCCCTTTAACTACAGCACTGTCGACACATGTTGATGTTAAGTATGGGGCCAGGATATCATCGCGGGTTTTGTCAGATGGCGCTCCCCTTGTTCCCAGTTTGAGGACAAAGGAAAGCGCCCTGGGCGCCCATATGATCACCTAATCTGCCCCCTTCTATGGAGGTGAATATTTTTGGCTCAATTGTGTTCCGTTTTATATAAACATATATCAAATATATTTTACTGAGATTGAAACATTTCCCTCTGAATAGATAGGGATATATATTCAGCCATCTACATTTTACACTATAGGCAACAAAAATCATTAAACACAATATAATAGATAAACAACATTCGAGTTGTTTAGAACAAAGTTTACATAACCAGCATTACTATTGAGATCCTATAGAAAGGGTTTGAAGCTGATGGACTCATTTAACCCCGGGTACATAGTTGCTCTTAAACTATGTATCCATCTGGTTTCCCGTTGTAGGAGATTTTTATCCACATCACCACCTCTTTCGTTTATAGATATATATTCTAGGGCAAAAAATTTGATCTTATGTAGATCGAAGGAGTGAAAAAGGCCACTGTGTCGGCTAATAGGAGTCTCCATTTTTTTCTTCTTAATAAGAGACACATGGTCTCTTATTCTATGAAAAAATGGCCTTTTCGTTTTTCCAACATAAAAGGCCTTACAATCACAGATCATCAAATAAATGACGCCAATTGACTGGCAGTTACAGAAAAAATTGGGTCTGTAGGTGATTCCATTAGGCAAAACTAATTCAGTTACATCTAAGATGAACCTACAATACTCACAGTGACCACATGGTGCAGAACCCTTTCTACTTTCAATCCTTTTAGTTTCAAAGTGACTATGTACTAGTTGGTCTTTTAAAGATCTGGATTTCCTGTAT
The DNA here is from genome assembly GCA_029206835.1 of Rana muscosa. Lineage (NCBI taxonomy): Eukaryota > Metazoa > Chordata > Amphibia > Anura > Ranidae > Rana > Rana muscosa. The sequence goes on from CM055122.1 coordinate 866,604,538, forward strand.
GTAATTTGAGGGAACGGCTTAACATATTTTGAAATAGTCTGGTCAGTTGCTAGCAGTGGCCAGAATTTTTCAATGATCCTTCTTACTTTATAGTGTTCACCTGAGAACCTGGTAATTAGGCGTACCGTTTGGTCTTTGGTTTGAGATTTTTTAGGATGTATTAGATCTTTCCTATTTTTGTTTTTTGCTCGTTTATAGGCTTTTTTAAGGGTTGACCTGCTATATCCCCTAGCAATCAGCCGAGATTGGAGGGCTGAAGCCTCCTTCTCAAAGTCTGCTTCCTTGCTACAATTTCTTCGAATTCGTAGATATTGACCATACGGTATGTTTTGTACCAGAGTTCTAGGATGAGAGCTTTTGGCATGTAAGATGGTATTGCCTGATGAAGGCTTTCTATATAGGGAGGATCCCAAAGTATTATCAGGATTCAGATAGATCGTAATGTCAAGAAAGTTTATCAAATTTTGATCACACATCATTGTAAACTTCAGATTAAAAGAGTTTACAGCCAATATAGACATAAAGGAGGTTAATTCTTCTAAAGAGCCAGTCCACACCATAAAAATGTCATCGATAAAGCGTCGCCAAATCAAGACCTTATCAAAAAACATTTCCATTGATTGAGACGAAAAAATCTCCCATTCCCACCCCCCCAGGTACAGGTTGGCGTACGATGGGGCACACTTGGTCCCCATCACCACACCCTGCACCTGGAGGTAGTGGGAACGGTCGAATATAAAAATATTGTTGGTAAGTATAAAGAATAACAGTTCCCTAATGAAATTGTTATAGGGCTTGGCTCCTGGTCCTCTCTCTAAAAGGAAGCCCTCTATCACTTGGACACCCTTGACATGGGGAATAGAGTTATAGAGGGCCTCGACGTCTATAGCTACTAGCCATGATCCCAATGGCACACACAGGCCATCCAATGATCTAAGTAGGTCAGCAGTATCTTGAATATAAGAACTTAAGGAACCTACATGAGGCCTCAAGTAATCATCTACCAACTGGCTAGCTGGTTCTGTGAGACACCCAATCCCTGACACAATAGGACGGCCAGGGTTTTTTTTTAGATCTTTGTGCACCTTTGGTAGTGCATAAAACGTGGGAAGTCTCGGCTTTTCAATAATCAGAAATTCACACGTTTTTTTATCTATCAAATTATCACAGAATGCTCGATTTATAAGTATGCGATATTTGGTCTCTGCATATTTCACCTGTGCAAAAGGAATGGAGCGATACCAACTTTTATTTAAAAGAAGGTTCATAACCATCTGCTTGTAGTTTTTTACATCCATTATCACTATGTTTCCTCCTTTATCCGAGGATTTTATCACTAATTGTTCATTCTTTTTTAATTCTGTCAAGGCTTTTTGTTGTGATGGTTTAAGATTGGTATTTCTTTTTAACTTTTTCCAGTTGGTACTTTGTATTTCCTTTGTCACTTGTTGGGTGAAAGCCCAGATGTTGGGATTGCCCTGAAGGGTGGGGAAGGTTCTGGATTTTGGCTTATATAAGTTTGGTGGGGGGAAAATTCTTTCCGTGGAAATCTCATCCACGGGGCCCAATTGGGGTTCCTCAAGGGGCTCGTCTAATGGGTTACCCTCTTCCCATAATTCCATTAAATCATTAATTGCCTGAATTTCTCTAATTGTTTTATTCTGCCAGAGATCATCCCCCATGGATACCATGGGAGAGCATCTTTGGTCCTTATCAAACATAATTTTAAAGGTAAGTTTTCTCGCAAAGAGATTGACGTCCTTTATAATTTCAAAGGCGTCAGCTTCCTGATCTGGACAAAAAGTCAGACCGAGGCCCAAGACCTCCATTTGGTCCGGTGTAAGTGAATATGAAGATAAATTAATTACTTGGAAATTGCTTTGGGAACTATTTTGAGTGCTTGTGAGAGAACTGGTGTCTTTTTGATATCTACTATTTGGGAGGGTGAAAAGATTGGTGCAGTGCGAAGATCCCCTGTTAAGGGGGTTTGGGAGTCCCCCGACGGGGTATTTGTTAGTTGATTTAACTTAGGTGCATTGAAACTATTCGAGGAACTTGATGGAAACATATTAGAGTGACCGTCAACTGTGGAGTTAGTGAGAGGAGAAATATGTTTAGATTGTGAACGTAAACCCTGACGGTTACTCTCCCGTTGGGCACGTTTAGAAAGTGCAGACGATGAGGGTGCTCGATCTGTTTTTCTTTTTTGGGAACTTACTGAGGTATTAAAGGTATTGCCCGATACAGATGAAGAAGATAAAGACGTTTCATCAGAATCGGTAGCTTCCTGGTTTGTATTTGTTTGTTTTCGAACTGAGGATTTAGATTTCCTCCATTGATTTTCTGAAGTCCAACGATAGGCTGTGTTTGATTCATATGCCAAACGATCCCTATAGTATTTCTTATCTTTAGTTTTGAGGATATTGGAGACAAAGAGCTCCAAGTGTTTTTCTAAAAGAGCCTCTCTATTTGAGAAGGTTTCTTCAGTAATCAAATTGGAGTTATCAGCATATAGTTTTTCTATGTCATTATTTACTATTTCCAGATCTTTCGAATAGTTTAGGCATAAAGCCTCCATCATTTTAAATGAACATGACTGTAGATTAGACTCCCAGTTTAGTTTAAATTCTGTCTCTATTTTAAACACATTAGGAAATATCTGTATACGTAGTCCCCATGGTACGATTTTATCCTCTAAATATTTCAAAAAATACCTGTGATTCCAGAAAATACGAGCTTTCTTTTCCAACAGTCGTTGAAGGCTATTGAAAAAACGTTCAAGGGTCATTCCACCAAATGTAGACCCTTGGGCAAGATGAATTTTTGTCATAAGACCATCAAATGCCGACCCCCTATAGGTAGCCATGCTGGTTGAAAAACTCTGTTATACAAATAAGAAACTATAAAGAAATTAATCTTTAAACACAATTCAAAAAAAAAAAAAAAAAGATAATCTATTTAAACAAGATGATATAGAGGTGACAGGTATAAGAAAGATTTTGGGCGTTTTCCACCCGGTATAATCACACGGAAAATTTGAAGATAATACCTATCACCTGTATCTCATAGGCACCACATCCCTTAATTTGTAAACTAAGTATAGGTATGGAGAGTATGGGACTTTTAAGGTGCAACAACTACACAATGTTCTATTTAAAATATGATTTTATTACAAAGACATTTTCATAGAAAGATATATTTTCTCATATGTACATTAAATACATGAGCCATCGAATAAACATATTTAAAATTTCCAACATGCATATAGACAGATTAACTCAACATGTTTCGCCAGTTTTTGGCTTCTTCAGGAGTTGTGTCATGCAATTGCTGAGAATAAAAAAAAGGAAAATAAATACAACATAATTTGTTCAATCTATTATCAAAGTTAAAGACACAAAAAACACAAAAAATATAGTTGTATTTAGAGATGACTGAAAACCAAATCCACCCAGAAGGATATTTCCAGTCTCAGTTCAGTTTTACCCCATATTATATATATATGCTTTACCTGTAAATTTGTTGGTATGATCATAAAGAAAGGGTAAAAAACGGATAACCAGTAGGTTGAGCCACGTAGGGAGACCTCAAAAGGAAAGATTATTGGTGTATCATAGAAGGGAGAATATACTGGCACGAGTAGCCACCCGAAGCACACCAACAGAAGAACAGAGGATCATCTGGGGGAAACTATGAAAAGGAGTATTGGTCAGAACTTATAATATCTTTTATGTTGACTTACTTCGTCTTATATCTTATATTTCCCATCCATATTTACCTTTCTATATATCAAACTGATTTCCAAACACGCAACCGAAGAGATGGATGAGGGGGAGAAAAAGGAGTGGTAGAGAAGAAAAAAGGGAAATTATCCCAATCTCTCCAAATCACCCCTTGTTGCCCCACTTCTATCCGCTCTATGGAGACACAAAAAAAGAGAGAAGAAAAAATTATTAATTATAAGGATGTTAAATAACCTTATTTTATTATGTTTTAGTTTTTATTTGTAGCAAGGAAGCAGACTTTGAGAAGGAGGCTTCAGCCCTCCAATCTCGGCTGATTGCTAGGGGATATAGCAGGTCAACCCTTAAAAAAGCCTATAAACGAGCAAAAAACAAAAATAGGAAAGATCTAATACATCCTAAAAAATCTCAAACCAAAGACCAAACGGTACGCCTAATTACCAGGTTCTCAGGTGAACACTATAAAGTAAGAAGGATCATTGAAAAATTCTGGCCACTGCTAGCAACTGACCAGACTATTTCAAAATATGTTAAGCCGTTCCCTCAAATTACATACAGGAAATCCAGATCTTTAAAAGACCAACTAGTACATAGTCACTTTGAAACTAAAAGGATTGAAAGTAGAAAGGGTTCTGCACCATGTGGTCACTGTGAGTATTGTAGGTTCATCTTAGATGTAACTGAATTAGTTTTGCCTAATGGAATCACCTACAGACCCAATTTTTTCTGTAACTGCCAGTCAATTGGCGTCATTTATTTGATGATCTGTGATTGTAAGGCCTTTTATGTTGGAAAAACGAAAAGGCCATTTTTTCATAGAATAAGAGACCATGTGTCTCTTATTAAGAAGGAAAAAAATGGAGACTCCTATTAGCCGACACAGTGGCCTTTTTCACTCCTTCGATCTACATAAGATCAAATTTTTTGCCCTAGAATATATATCTATAAACGAAAGAGGTGGTGATGTGGATACAAAATCTCCTACAACGGGAAACCAGATGGATACATAGTTTAAGAGCAACTATGTACCCGGGGTTAAATGAGTCCATCAGCTTCAAACCCTTTCTATAGGATCTCAATAGTAATGCTGGTTATGTAAACTTTGTTCTAAACAACTCGAATGTTGTTTATCTATTATATTGTGTTTAATGATTTTTGTTGCCTATAGTGTAAAATGTAGATGGCTGAATATATATCCCTATCTATTCAGAGGGAAATGTTTCAATCTCAGTAAAATATATTTGATATATGTTTATATAAAACGGAACACAATTGAGCCAAAAATATTCACCTCCATAGAAGGGGGCAGATTAGGTGATCATATGGGCGCCCAGGGCGCTTTCCTTTGTCCTCAAACTGGGAACAAGGGGAGCGCCATCTGACAAAACCCGCGATGATATCCTGGCCCCATACTTAACATCAACATGTGTCGACAGTGCTGTAGTTAAAGGGAAGTTGGCCTTTTTTCTATACTTTAGGCCACTTCCGCTTCCTGTATCAGGTTTGCGGCGCTTCCTGCCTGTCGGGGGCTCGTCCACTAGACTGGTTTGCAGTGGCCTGCAAACATCGGTGCGGCATTCTCCAGCACGATCGTCACATCCGGGTCAGCATAGCAAAGGGGGTGGATGCAGGAAATGACGCGCCCGCTCCTCCCATTGATTTGGCGCGAAATAGGCGTCCAATGGGAAGGAGGAGGGGAGATATATAGTCCAGAGCACAGTCTGGTTTAATTCAGTAACATGACCAACACCCTGGGGAAAAGACGTCTTGCGTTACTAGGCTAAGGTAATTAATGACTTGATACTGAATCATTGTTCTTATCCTATCTTTTTGGTCTAATAGGCTGTTAATTCAAAGTAGCAATCTTTATACATACATATATATTTTTTAATTTTCTTAGGAACTGGTTGCTTATACCGGTAAAAATATCTTAAGGTGGATCTAACCCAGATGTGGGAAAACAATAGGTAATCAATAGTCATAAATATATGGCAATTTTTGACTATATATAGAAATAAAAAATAAAAACTAAAACATAATAAAATAAGGTTATTTAACATCCTTATAATTAATAATTTTTTCTTCTCTCTTTTTTTGTGTCTCCATAGAGCGGATAGAAGTGGGGCAACAAGGGGTGATTTGGAGAGATTGGGATAATTTCCCTTTTTTCTTCTCTACCACTCCTTTTTCTCCCCCTCATCCATCTCTTCGGTTGCGTGTTTGGAAATCAGTTTGATATATAGAAAGGTAAATATGGATGGGAAATATAAGATATAAGACGAAGTAAGTCAACATAAAAGATATTATAAGTTCTGACCAATACTCCTTTTCATAGTTTCCCCCAGATGATCCTCTGTTCTTCTGTTGGTGTGCTTCGGGTGGCTACTCGTGCCAGTATATTCTCCCTTCTATGATACACCAATAATCTTTCCTTTTGAGGTCTCCCTACATGGCTCAACCTACTGGTTATCCGTTTTTTACCCTTTCTTTATGATCATACCAACAAATTTACAGGTAAAGCATATATATATAATATGGGGTAAAACTGAACTGAGACTGGAAATATCCTTCTGGGTGGATTTGGTTTTCAGTCATCTCTAAATACAACTATATTTTTTGTGTTTTTTGTGTCTTTAACTTTGATAATAGATTGAACAAATTATGTTGTATTTATTTTCCTTTTTTTTATTCTCAGCAATTGCATGACACAACTCCTGAAGAAGCCAAAAACTGGCGAAACATGTTGAGTTAATCTGTCTATATGCATGTTGGAAATTTTAAATATGTTTATTCGATGGCTCATGTATTTAATGTACATATGAGAAAATATATCTTTCTATGAAAATGTCTTTGTAATAAAATCATATTTTAAATAGAACATTGTGTAGTTGTTGCACCTTAAAAGTCCCATACTCTCCATACCTATACTTAGTTTACAAATTAAGGGATGTGGTGCCTATGAGATACAGGTGATAGGTATTATCTTCAAATTTTCCGTGTGATTATACCGGGTGGAAAACGCCCAAAATCTTTCTTATACCTGTCACCTCTATATCATCTTGTTTAAATAGATTATCTTTTTTTTTTTTTTTGAATTGTGTTTAAAGATTAATTTCTTTATAGTTTCTTATTTGTATAACAGAGTTTTTCAACCAGCATGGCTACCTATAGGGGGTCGGCATTTGATGGTCTTATGACAAAAATTCATCTTGCCCAAGGGTCTACATTTGGTGGAATGACCCTTGAACGTTTTTTCAATAGCCTTCAACGACTGTTGGAAAAGAAAGCTCGTATTTTCTGGAATCACAGGTATTTTTTGAAATATTTAGAGGATAAAATCGTACCATGGGGACTACGTATACAGATATTTCCTAATGTGTTTAAAATAGAGACAGAATTTAAACTAAACTGGGAGTCTAATCTACAGTCATGTTCATTTAAAATGATGGAGGCTTTATGCCTAAACTATTCGAAAGATCTGGAAATAGTAAATAATGACATAGAAAAACTATATGCTGATAACTCCAATTTGATTACTGAAGAAACCTTCTCAAATAGAGAGGCTCTTTTAGAAAAACACTTGGAGCTCTTTGTCTCCAATATCCTCAAAACTAAAGATAAGAAATACTATAGGGATCGTTTGGCATATGAATCAAACACAGCCTATCGTTGGACTTCAGAAAATCAATGGAGGAAATCTAAATCCTCAGTTCGAAAACAAACAAATACAAACCAGGAAGCTACCGATTCTGATGAAACGTCTTTATCTTCTTCATCTGTATCGGGCAATACCTTTAATACCTCAGTAAGTTCCCAAAAAAGAAAAACAGATCGAGCACCCTCATCGTCTGCACTTTCTAAACGTGCCCAACGGGAGAGTAACCGTCAGGGTTTACGTTCACAATCTAAACATATTTCTCCTCTCACTAACTCCACAGTTGACGGTCACTCTAATATGTTTCCATCAAGTTCCTCGAATAGTTTCAATGCACCTAAGTTAAATCAACTAACAAATACCCCGTCGGGGGACTCCCAAACCCCCTTAACAGGGGATCTTCGCACTGCACCAATCTTTTCACCCTCCCAAATAGTAGATATCAAAAAGACACCAGTTCTCTCACAAGCACTCAAAATAGTTCCCAAAGCAATTTCCAAGTAATTAATTTATCTTCATATTCACTTACACCGGACCAAATGGAGGTCTTGGGCCTCGGTCTGACTTTTTGTCCAGATCAGGAAGCTGACGCCTTTGAAATTATAAAGGACGTCAATCTCTTTGCGAGAAAACTTACCTTTAAAATTATGTTTGATAAGGACCAAAGATGCTCTCCCATGGTATCCATGGGGGATGATCTCTGGCAGAATAAAACAATTAGAGAAATTCAGGCAATTAATGATTTAATGGAATTATGGGAAGAGGGTAACCCATTAGACGAGCCCCTTGAGGAACCCCAATTGGGCCCCGTGGATGAGATTTCCACGGAAAGAATTTTCCCCCCACCAAACTTATATAAGCCAAAATCCAGAACCTTCCCCACCCTTCAGGGCAATCCCAACATCTGGGCTTTCACCCAACAAGTGACAAAGGAAATACAAAGTACCAACTGGAAAAAGTTAAAAAGAAATACCAATCTTAAACCATCACAACAAAAAGCCTTGACAGAATTAAAAAAGAATGAACAATTAGTGATAAAATCCTCGGATAAAGGAGGAAACATAGTGATAATGGATGTAAAAAACTACAAGCAGATGGTTATGAACCTTCTTTTAAATAAAAGTTGGTATCGCTCCATTCCTTTTGCACAGGTGAAATATGCAGAGACCAAATATCGCATACTTATAAATCGAGCATTCTGTGATAATTTGATAGATAAAAAAACGTGTGAATTTCTGATTATTGAAAAGCCGAGACTTCCCACGTTTTATGCACTACCAAAGGTGCACAAAGATCTAAAAAACCCCCCTGGCCGTCCTATTGTGTCAGGGATTGGGTGTCTCACAGAACCAGCTAGCCAGTTGGTAGATGATTACTTGAGGCCTCATGTAGGTTCCTTAAGTTCTTATATTCAAGATACTGCTGACCTACTTAGATCATTGGATGGCCTGTGTGTGCCATTGGGATCATGGCTAGTAGCTATAGACGTCGAGGCCCTCTATAACTCTATTCCCCATGTCAAGGGTGTCCAAGTGATAGAGGGCTTCCTTTTAGAGAGAGGACCAGGAGCCAAGCCCTATAACAATTTCATTAGGGAACTGTTATTCTTTATACTTACCAACAATATTTTTATATTCGACCGTTCCCACTACCTCCAGGTGCAGGGTGTGGCGATGGGGACCAAGTGTGCCCCATCGTACGCCAACCTGTACCTGGGGGGGTGGGAACGGGAGATTTTTTTGTCTCAATCAATGGAAATGTTTTTTGATAAGGTCTTGATTTGGCGACGCTTTATCGATGACATTTTTATGGTGTGGACTGGCTCTTTAGAAGAATTAACCTCCTTTATGTCTATATTGGCTGTAAACTCTTTTAATCTGAAGTTTACAATGATGTGTGATCAAAATTTGATAAACTTTCTTGACATTACGATCTATCTGAATCCTGATAATACTTTGGGATCCTCCCTATATAGAAAGCCTTCATCAGGCAATACCATCTTACATGCCAAAAGCTCTCATCCTAGAACTCTGGTACAAAACATACCGTATGGTCAATATCTACGAATTCGAAGAAATTGTAGCAAGGAAGCAGACTTTGAGAAGGAGGCTTCAGCCCTCCAATCTCGGCTGATTGCTAGGGGATATAGCAGGTCAACCCTTAAAAAAGCCTATAAACGAGCAAAAAACAAAAATAGGAAAGATCTAATACATCCTAAAAAATCTCAAACCAAAGACCAAACGGTACGCCTAATTACCAGGTTCTCAGGTGAACACTATAAAGTAAGAAGGATCATTGAAAAATTCTGGCCACTGCTAGCAACTGACCAGACTATTTCAAAATATGTTAAGCCGTTCCCTCAAATTACATACAGGAAATCCAGATCTTTAAAAGACCAACTAGTACATAGTCACTTTGAAACTAAAAGGATTGAAAGTAGAAAGGGTTCTGCACCATGTGGTCACTGTGAGTATTGTAGGTTCATCTTAGATGTAACTGAATTAGTTTTGCCTAATGGAATCACCTACAGACCCAATTTTTTCTGTAACTGCCAGTCAATTGGCGTCATTTATTTGATGATCTGTGATTGTAAGGCCTTTTATGTTGGAAAAACGAAAAGGCCATTTTTTCATAGAATAAGAGACCATGTGTCTCTTATTAAGAAGAAAAAAATGGAGACTCCTATTAGCCGACACAGTGGCCTTTTTCACTCCTTCGATCTACATAAGATCAAATTTTTTGCCCTAGAATATATATCTATAAACGAAAGAGGTGGTGATGTGGATAAAAATCTCCTACAACGGGAAACCAGATGGATACATAGTTTAAGAGCAACTATGTACCCGGGGTTAAATGAGTCCATCAGCTTCAAACCCTTTCTATAGGATCTCAATAGTAATGCTGGTTATGTAAACTTTGTTCTAAACAACTCGAATGTTGTTTATCTATTATATTGTGTTTAATGATTTTTGTTGCCTATAGTGTAAAATGTAGATGGCTGAATATATATCCCTATCTATTCAGAGGGAAATGTTTCAATCTCAGTAAAATATATTTGATATATGTTTATATAAAACGGAACACAATTGAGCCAAAAATATTCACCTCCATAGAAGGGGGCAGATTAGGTGATCATATGGGCGCCCAGGGCGCTTTCCTTTGTCCTCAAACTGGGAACAAGGGGAGCGCCATCTGACAAAACCCGCAATGATATCCTGGCCCCATACTTAACATCAACATGTGTCGACAGTGCTGTAGTTAAAGGGAAGTTGGCCTTTTTTCTATACTTTAGGCCACTTCCGCTTCCTGTATCAGGTTTGCGGCGCTTCCTGCCTGTCGGGGGCTCGTCCACTAGACTGGTTTGCAGTGGCCTGCAAACATCGGTGCGGCATTCTCCAGCACGATCGTCACATCCGGGTCAGCATAGCAAAGGGGGTGGATACAGGAAATGACGCGCCCGCTCCTCCCATTGATTTGGCGCGAAATAGGCGTCCAATGGGAAGGAGGAGGGGAGATATATAGTCCAGAGCACAGTCTGGTTTAATTCAGTAACATGACCAACACCCTGGGGAAAAGACGTCTTGCGTTACTAGGCTAAGGTAATTAATGACTTGATACTGAATCATTGTTCTTATCCTATCTTTTTGGTCTAATAGGCTGTTAATTCAAAGTAGCAATCTTTATACATACATATATATTTTTTAATTTTCTTAGGAACTGGTTGCTTATACCGGTAAAAATATCTTAAGGTGGATCTAACCCAGATGTGGGAAAACAATAGGTAATCAATAGTCATAAATATATGGCAATTTTTGACTATATATAGAAATAAAAAATAAAAACTAAAACATAATAAAATAAGGTTATTTAACATCCTTATAATTAATAATTTTTTCTTCTCTCTTTTTTTGTGTCTCCATAGAGCGGATAGAAGTGGGGCAACAAGGGGTGATTTGGAGAGATTGGGATAATTTCCCTTTTTTCTTCTCTACCACTCCTTTTTCTCCCCCTCATCCATCTCTTCGGTTGCGTGTTTGGAAATCAGTTTGATATATAGAAAGGTAAATATGGATGGGAAATATAAGATATAAGACGAAGTAAGTCAACATAAAAGATATTATAAGTTCTGACCAATACTCCTTTTCATAGTTTCCCCCAGATGATCCTCTGTTCTTCTGTTGGTGTGCTTCGGGTGGCTACTCGTGCCAGTATATTCTCCCTTCTATGATACACCAATAATCTTTCCTTTTGAGGTCTCCCTACGTGGCTCAACCTACTGGTTATCCGTTTTTTACCCTTTCTTTATGATCATACCAACAAATTTACAGGTAAAGCATATATATATAATATGGGGTAAAACTGAACTGAGACTGGAAATATCCTTCTGGGTGGATTTGGTTTTCAGTCATCTCTAAATACAACTATATTTTTTGTGTTTTTTGTGTCTTTAACTTTGATAATAGATTGAACAAATTATGTTGTATTTATTTTCCTTTTTTTTATTCTCAGCAATTGCATGACACAACTCCTGAAGAAGCCAAAAACTGGCGAAACATGTTGAGTTAATCTGTCTATATGCATGTTGGAAATTTTAAATATGTTTATTCGATGGCTCATGTATTTAATGTACATATGAGAAAATATATCTTTCTATGAAAATGTCTTTGTAATAAAATCATATTTTAAATAGAACATTGTGTAGTTGTTGCACCTTAAAAGTCCCATACTCTCCATACCTATACTTAGTTTACAAATTAAGGGATGTGGTGCCTATGAGATACAGGTGATAGGTATTATCTTCAAATTTTCCGTGTGATTATACCGGGTGGAAAACGCCCAAAATCTTTCTTATACCTGTCACCTCTATATCATCTTGTTTAAATAGATTATCTTTTTTTTTTTTTTGAATTGTGTTTAAAGATTAATTTCTTTATAGTTTCTTATTTGTATAACAGAGTTTTTCAACCAGCATGGCTACCTATAGGGGGTCGGCATTTGATGGTCTTATGACAAAAATTCATCTTGCCCAAGGGTCTACATTTGGTGGAATGACCCTTGAACGTTTTTTCAATAGCCTTCAACTACTGTTGGAAAAGAAAGCTCGTATTTTCTGGAATCACAGGTATTTTTTGAAATATTTAGAGGATAAAATCGTACCATGGGGACTACGTATACAGATATTTCCTAATGTGTTTAAAATAGAGACAGAATTTAAACTAAACTGGGAGTCTAATCTACAGTCATGTTCATTTAAAATGATGGAGGCTTTATGCCTAAACTATTCGAAAGATCTGGAAATAGTAAATAATGACATAGAAAAACTATATGCTGATTAGGGATGAGCTTTGTGTTCGAGTCGAACATACGTTCGACTCGAACATCGGCTGTTCGATCGTTCGACGAAGATCGAACGATTTGGGCCGTTCGCGCCAAATTCGAGTGACGCGAACGGCCCACAATGCACTACGCCATCGCAGTGTCATCCAGGCGCTGTGATTGGCCAAGCATGCACTGTGACCCCGCATGCTTGGCCAATCACAGCGCCGGCAGCGAGGAGAGCAATGATTGGCCACAGGCAGGATGCCTGTGGCCAATTATTGCTGAGGGTGTTTAGTACACACCCCACACTATAAAAGGCCGCCAGCACGGCGGCCTAGTGTAGTGTGTTCCGGAACAGGGATAGAGCAGCATAGGCAGGGACAGTGACTGTTATTTCTTTCTTGCTTAACCTGGATTCCTTTAGTTTAGGGAAAGAGAAGGATAGGTAGGGAGAGTGTCAGTGTGTTTTGTGCTTGTGCTATAGTGTGCTTAAAAAAAACATTTATTCTAGGGACAGAAAACTGTAGGTAGGGACAGTGTCAGTTTCTTTCACTCTGCAAGTCCTTGTTTCCAGGGACCTGGAAGGACAGTGAGTGAATTGTCCTTGTGCTATATTGTGCTTAAAAAAACATTTATTCTAGGGACAGAAAACTGTAGGTAGGGAGAGTGTCAGTTTCTTTCACTCTGCAAGTCCTTGTTTCCAGGGACCTGGAAGGACAGTGAGTGAATTGTCCTTGTGCTATATTGTGCTTAAAAAAAACATTTATTCTAGGGACAGAAAACTGTAGGTAGGGAGAGTGTCAGTTTATTTCACTCTGCAAGTCCTTGTTTCCAGGGACCTGGAAGGACAGTGACTGAATTGTCCTTGTGCTATATTGTGATTAAAAAAAACATTTATTCTAGGGACAGAAAACTGTAGGTAGGGAGAGTGTCAGTTTATTTCACTCTGCAAGTCCTTGTTTCCAGGGACCTGGAAGGACAGTGACTGAATTGTCCTTGTGCTATATTGTGATTAAAAAAAACATTTATTCTAGGGACAGAAAACTGTAGGTAGGGAGAGTGTCAGTTTATTTCACTCTGCAAGTCCTTGTTTCCAGGGACCTGGAAGGACAGTGACTGAATTGTCCTTGTGCTATATTGTGATTAAAAAAAACATTTATTCTAGGGACAGAAAACTGTAGGTAGGGAGAGTGTCAGTTTATTTCACTCTGCAAGTCCTTGTTTCCAGGGACCTGGAAGGACAGTGACTGAATTGTCCTTGTGCTATATTGTCATTAAAAAAAACATTTATTCTAGGGACAGAAAACTGTAGGTAGGGAGAGTGTCAGTTTATTTCACTCTGCAAGTCCTTGTTTCCAGGGACCTGGAAGGACAGTGACTGAATTGTCCTTGTGCTATATTGTGATTAAAAAAAACATTTATTCTAGGGACAGAAAACTGTAGGTAGGGAGAGTGTCAGTTTATTTCACTCTGCAAGTCCTTGTTTCCAGGGACCTGGAAGGACAGTGACTGAATTGTCCTTGTGCTATATTGTGATTAAAAAAAAACATTTATTCTAGGGACAGAAAACTGTAGGTAGGGAGAGTGTCAGTTTATTTCACTCTGCAAGTCCTTGTTTCCAGGGACCTGGAAGGACAGTGACTGAATTGTCCTTGTGCTATATTGTGATTAAAAAAAACATTTATTCTAGGGACAGAAAACTGTAGGTAGGGAGAGTGTCAGTTTATTTCACTCTGCAAGTCCTTGTTTCCAGGGACCTGGAAGGACAGTGACTGAATTGTCCTTGTGCTATATTGTGATTAAAAAAAACATTTATTCTAGGGACAGAAAACTGTAGGTAGGGAGAGTGTCAGTTTATTTCACTCTGCAAGTCCTTGTTTCCAGGGACCTGGAAGGACAGTGACTGAATTGTCCTTGTGCTATATTGTGATTAAAAAAAAACATTTATTCTAGGGACAGAAAACTGTAGGTAGGGAGAGTGTCAGTTTATTTCACTCTGCAAGTCCTTGTTTCCAGGGACCTGGAAGGACAGTGAGTGAATTGTCCTTGTGTTATATTGTGATTAAAAAAAACATTTTTTCTAGGGACAGAAAACTGTAGGTAGGGAGAGTGTTTTTTTTCTTTCACTCTGCAAGTCCTTGTTTCCAGGGACCTGTAAGGACAGTGAGTGAATTGTCCTTGTGCTATATTGTGCTTAAAAAAAACATTTATTCTAGGGACAGAAAACTGTAGGTAGGGAGAGTGTCAGTTTATTTCACTCTGCAAGTCCTTGTTTCCAGGGACCTGGAAGGACAGTGACTGAATTGTCCTTGTGCTATATTGTGATTAAAAAAAACATTTATTCTAGGGACAGAAAACTGTAGGTAGGGAGAGTGTCAGTTTATTTCACTCTGCAAGTCCTTCTTTCCAGGGACCTGGAAGGACAGTGACTGAATTGTCCTTGTGCTATATTGTGATTAAAAAAAACATTTATTCTAGGGACAGAAAACTGTAGGTAGGGAGAGTGTCAGTTTATTTCACTCTGCAAGTCCTTGTTTCCAGGGACCTGGAAGGACAGTGACTGAATTGTCCTTGTGCTATATTGTGATTAAAAAAAACATTTATTCTAGGGACAGAAAACTGTAGGTAGGGAGAGTGTCAGTTTATTTCACTCTGCAAGTCCTTGTTTCCAGGGACCTGGAAGGACAGTGACTGAATTGTCCTTGTGCTATATTGTGATTAAAAAAAACATTTATTCTAGGGACAGAAAACTGTAGGTAGGGAGAGTGTCAGTTTATTTCACTCTGCAAGTCCTTGTTTCCAGGGACCTGGAAGGACAGTGACTGAATTGTCCTTGTGCTATATTGTGATTAAAAAAAACATTTATTCTAGGGACAGAAAACTGTAGGTAGGGAGAGTGTCAGTTTATTTCACTCTGCAAGTCCTTGTTTCCAGGGACCTGGAAGGACAGTGAGTGAATTGTCCTTGTGTTATATTGTGATTAAAAAAAAATTTTTTCTAGGGACAGAAAACTGTAGGTAGGGAGAGTGTTTTTTTTCTTTCACTCTGCAAGTCCTTGTTTCCAGGGACCTGGAAGGACAGTGAGTGAATTGTCCTTGTGTTATATTGTGATTAAAAAAAACATTTTTTCTAGGGACAGAAAACTGTAGGTAGGGAGAGTGTTTTTTTTCTTTCACTCTGCAAGTCCTTGTTTCCAGGGACCTGTAAGGACATTGAGTGAATTGTCCTTGTGCTATATTGTGCTTAAAAAAACATTTATTCTAGGGACAGAAAACTGTAGGTAGGGAGAGTGTCAGTTTATTTCACTCTGCAAGTCCTTGTTTCCAGGGACCTGGAAGGACAGTGACTGAATTGTCCTTGTGCTATATTGTGATTAAAAAAAACATTTATTCTAGGGACAGAAAACTGTAGGTAGGGAGAGTGTCAGTTTATTTCACTCTGCAAGTCCTTGTTTCCAGGGACCTGGAAGGACAGTGACTGAATTGTCCTTGTGCTATATTGTGATTAAAAAAAACATTTATTCTAGGGACAGAAAACTGTAGGTAGGGAGAGTGTCAGTTTATTTCACTCTGCAAGTCCTTGTTTCCAGGGACCTGGAAGGACAGTGAGTGAATTGTCCTTGTGTTATATTGTGATTAAAAAAAAAATTTTTTCTAGGGACAGAAAACTGTAGGTAGGGAGAGTGTTTTTTTTCTTTCACTCTGCAAGTCCTTGTTTCCAGGGACCTGTAAGGACAGTGAGTGAATTGTCCTTGTGCTATATTGTGCTTAAAAAAAACATTTATTCTAGGGACAGAAAACTGTAGGTAGGGAGAGTGTCAGTTTATTTCACTCTGCAAGTCCTTGTTTCCAGGGACCTGGAAGGACAGTGAGTGAATTGTCCTTGTGTTATATTGTGATTAAAAAAAACATTTTTTCTAGGGACAGAAAACTGTAGGTAGGGAGAGTGTTTTTTTTCTTTCACTCTGCAAGTCCTTGTTTCCAGGGACCTGTAAGGACAGTGAGTGAATTGTCCTTGTGCTATATTGTGCTTAAAAAAAACATTTATTCTAGGGACAGAAAACTGTAGGTAGGGAGAGTGTCAGTTTATTTCACTCTGCAAGTCCTTGTTTCCAGGGACCTGGAAGGACAGTGAGTGAATTGTCCTTGTGTTATATTGTGATTAAAAAAAACATTTTTTCTAGGGACAGAAAACTGTAGGTAGGGAGAGTGTTTTTTTTCTTTCACTCTGCAAGTCCTTGTTTCCAGGGACCTGTAAGGACAGTGAGTGAATTGTCCTTGTGCTATATTGTGCTTAAAAAAAACATTTATTCTAGGGACAGAAAACTGTAGGTAGGGAGAGTGTCAGTTTATTTCACTCTGCAAGTCCTTGTTTCCAGGGACCTGGAAGGACAGTGAGTGAATTGTCCTTGTGTTATATTGTGATTAAAAAAAACATTTTTTCTAGGGACAGAAAACTGTAGGTAGGGAGAGTGTTTTTTTTCTTTCACTCTGCAAGTCCTTGTTTCCAGGGACCTGTAAGGACAGTGAGTGAATTGTCCTTGTGCTATATTGTGCTTAAAAAAACATTTATTCTAGGGACAGAAAACTGTAGGTAGGGAGAGTGTCAGTTTATTTCACTCTGCAAGTCCTTGTTTCCAGGGACCTGGAAGGACAGTGACTGAATTGTCCTTGTGCTATATTGTGATTAAAAAAAACATTTATTCTAGGGACAGAAAACTGTAGGTAGGGAGAGTGTCAGTTTATTTCACTCTGCAAGTCCTTGTTTCAAGGGACAGAGAAGGACACCTGAAGGTAGCCCTTATTGCTTTTTTCCCATCTCCCTGCAGGCCATCTATTAGAATGTCTGGAAGGCAAACAAGGAGAGGCAGACAGTCAGGAGGCAATAAAAGAGGGCAAGCAGGCTCTGTGTCTGGGGGCAACAGTGCTGGTCGTGGACGCGGTGCATTGTCATCAGCACATGGCCATGGGACACGCTTGTCCTTCTTTTCGGCAGCTGGACATGTTGAGCCACATCATGCCGAAGACTTGGTAGAGTGGATGACCAAGCCCTCCTCCTCCTCCTCATCCTCTCTCACCCAGGCTCAGGGTACTGGAAAAGCAGCTGCCAAAGCGTCGTCTTCCCTGGTATCAATGTCAGACAAATCATCAGTCACTCCTTCCCTAGACCCACCATGTCCTCCTCCTGAGGAGTCCCCCGAACTGTTTCAGCACAGTGTTGGGTACATGCTCCAGGAGGATGCCCAGCGTTTCGAAGGGTCTGATGATGAAACCCAGCTAGAGGAAGGCAGTAGCGTGAGAGCAGACAGAGGGGATGCTCAAGAAGGACACCAATCTGGCAGTCATGTTCCAGCAGCTGCAGCATACTGCCAGATTGGCTCCAGTGATGAGGAGGGAGGGGATGATGAGGTCACTGACTCCACGTGGGTGCCTAATAGGAGAGAGGAGGAGGAGGAGGATGAGGAGGAGGCACATCTCCAACGAGGCAGGATGCCCTTTGGTGGCCAGCGTAAGGGCAGTACACCGACGGAATCACACCGCAGAGCTCCGCCTGTGCAGGGCGCTGCCTCTGCCCGTCATTCAAAAAGTTCTTTGGTGTGGGCCTTTTTTGAGGCTAGTGCATCAGATCGCACAGCTGCTGTTTGCAACATATGTCTCAAGCGTATATCGCGTGGCCAAAACATCAGCCGCTTGGGTACCACATGCCTGACCAGACATATGTTGACCTGCCATGCAGCTCGTTGGCAAGCCTAC
Organism: Rana muscosa; assembly: GCA_029206835.1. Lineage (NCBI taxonomy): Eukaryota > Metazoa > Chordata > Amphibia > Anura > Ranidae > Rana > Rana muscosa. Next base: position 866,623,008 of record CM055122.1, read on the forward strand.
CTCAAAGACCCACACCAAAGAACAAAGCGGACCTCTCCTTGCACCGCATCAGCTGGGATCTCCAACCCCACTATAACTTCAGTCCTCTCTGAAACATGCACTGAGAGGAATGAAGGTGTAGAATTAGGTGTGTCACAGCCAAGTACTTGCGCCCACTCTGCTAGCAGTACACCGACGTCCGATTCTAGCAGGCAAATTTCCCTGCCCCAGCTGCTGGACCGTCGAAAGAAGTTCACTCCCAGCCATCCACATGCCCAGCGGTTGAATGCTAGCTTGGCTAAATTGCTAGCGCTTCAACTGCTGCCTTTTCAGTTGGTAGACTCGGCCCCCTTCCGTGAGTTTGTGCAATGTGCAGTTCCTCAGTGGCAGGTTCCCAAACGCCACTTTTTCTCACGGAAGGCTATTCCGGCTCTCTACCGGCATGTGGAAGGCAATGTCTTGGCCTCGCTGGACAGGGCGGTCAGCGGTAAGGTGCATATTACCGCTGACTCATGGTCCAGCAGGCATGGACAGGGACGTTACCTTTCTTTCACGGCCCATTGGGTCACTCTTTTGGCAGCTGGGAAGGATTCAGGACAAGGTGCAGTAGTGTTGGAGGTTGTCCCACCGCCACGCCTCCAAAATGCTACTACTGGTTGTGACACACCTCTCTCCTCCACCCCCTCCTCTTCTTCTTCCTCCATGGCCTCTTCCTGTGGTTTGTCCTATGAACCAGCGGTGCTCCGTAGCCGTTCACGGGGCTACGCAAGTACGCAGGCAAAAAGATGCCATGCCGTGCTTGCGCTGGTGTGTTTGGGGGACAGAAGCCACACTGGGGCAGAGGTCCTGTCTGCTCTGCAGGGCCAGGCCGAGAGGTGGTTGACGCCACGCCAGCTTAAGCCAGGAATGGTGGTTTGCGACAATGGCACCAACCTCCTCTCCGCCCTCCGACAGGGACAACTGACCCATGTGCCCTGTGTGGCTCACGTCCTTAACCTGGTGGTGCAGCGCTTCTTGGGCAGGTACCCGGGCTTACAGGATGTCCTGAGGCAGGCCAGGAAAGTCTGTGTGCATTTCCGCAGATCTTATAATGCCAGTGCTCGCCTGGCTGAGCTGCAAAAGGAGTTGAACCTGCCCAAGAACCGCCTTATATGTGACATGCCCACCAGGTGGAACTCAACGTTGGCCATGCTGCAGCGGCTGCACACGCAGCAGAGGGCCATCAATGAGTACCTGTGCGACTACGGCACCAGGACAGGGTCAGGGGAGCTTGGTTTTTTTTCTCCACGCCAGTGGGGCATGATCAGGGATGCATGCACTGTCCTGGCACCATTTGAGGAGGCCACGAGGATGGTGAGCAGTGACAGTGCATGCATCAGTGACACTGTACCTCTTGTCCACCTGTTGGAGCACACGCTGCGTGGAATAATGGACAGGGCACTTGAGGCAGAACAGAGGCAGGAAGAGGAGGACTTCCTTGCCTCTCAAGGCCCCCTTTACCCAGACAGTGTTCCTTCTGTCCCACCCATCGCACAGGAAGAGGAGGAGGAGGAGGAGGAGGAGGAGGAGGAGGAGGATTGTGTCAGCATGGAGGTGGAGGCTGGCACTCAGCATCATCAGCAGCAGTCTTTTAGGGATGATTTACAGTCCCAAGAAACCAGTGGACTTGTACGTGGCTGGGAGGAGGTGGCTGCGGATCATGTCGTCCTTAGTGACCCAGAGGACTCCGGAGCGAATGCCTCAGCAAACCTACGCTGCATGGCCTCCCTGATCCTGCAAAGTCTGCGGAAGGATCCTCGTATTCTTCGGATCAAGAGAGGGACCATTACTGGCTGGCCACTCTCCTTGATCCACGGTACAAGGGTAAGGTTGCGGACCTTATGTTACCGTCGCAGAGGGAGCAGAGGATGAGACAACTCCGGGAGGCCTTGCAGAAAGGTCTGTGCAACGCGTTCCCAGAGACTGGGAGGTTGCAAACTCCTGGTCCTGGACAACGAGTTGCTGAGGCTTCGGCCAGTCAAAGAAGGAGCGGTGGGGAAGGTGGCCGTCTGACCGATGCGTTCAGACAATTCTTTAGTCCGCAGCCCCAAAGTATGATCGGTTCCAGCAACCATCGCCAGCGTCTGATAAACATGGTGCAGGAATATCTAGGGGCAAGGTCAGACTTGGACACCTTCCCCACCGAAAATCCTCTGGCTTACTGGGTCTTGAGGATGGATCACTGGCCAGAGCTTGCACAGTATGCAATTGAGCTACTGGCCTGTCCTGCATCCAGCGTTCTTTCGGAACGCACATTCAGTGCTGCTGGAGGATTTGTCACGGATCACAGGGTGCGCCTGTCCACCGACTCGGTTGATCGACTGACTTTCATCAAGATGAACCAGTCTTGGATCACCACCAGCTACCACACACCTGATGCTGATATAACAGACTAATTGATTTTAACATGTCACATCCCTTCAAGACTGATGCTGATGCTGAGTGCCTGTGCTGTTATGTTGACTGGCTATCCTCCTCCTCCGAGTCCTCAATGATACGATTGATGATGATAGCTTGTAAGATCATTTTTGTTTATGGGTGCCGCCACCAGTGCCTAACGCCCAATTTTTCAGCCCCTGTTTAACAGGGGCGTGTAATTACAATTTTTGAAGCAATACTTTGCAACAGGGCTCATTGCTGTGCTCCAAGTACAGTATCTGTGAGGAGTTGCAGTGTTGTGCCACCAGTGCCTAACGCCCAATTTTTCAGCCCCTGTTTAACAGGGGCGTGTAATTACAATTTTTGAAGCAATACTTTGCAACAGGGCTCATTGCTGTGCTCCAAGTACAGTATCTGTGAGGAGTTGCAGTGTTGTGCCACCAGTGCCTAAGGCCCAATTTTTCAGCCCCTGTTTAACAGGGGCGTGTCATTACAATTTTTGAAGCAATACTTTGCAACAGGGCTCATTGGTGTGCTCCAAGTACAGTATCTGTGAGGAGTTGCAGTGTTGTGCCACCAGTGCCTAAGGCCCAATTTTTCAGCCCCTGTTTAACAGGGGCGTGTCATTACAATTTTTGAAGCAATACTTTGCAACAGGGCTCATTGCTGTGCTCCAAGTACAGTTGCTGTGAGGGGTTGCAGTGTTGTGCCACCAGTGCCTAAGGCCCAATTTTTCAGCCCCTGTTCAACAGGGGCATGTAATTACAATTCTTGATCTAATAATTCACAGCAGGGCCCATTGCTGCACCCACCAAGAGTAACTGTCAGGGCTTACAGTGTTGTGGCACCAGCACCACCATCAAAGGCCCAATTTTTACTACCACTGTTCAACAATTATATGTAATTAAAATTCCTGATATAATAGTTGACAGCAGGGCGTTCCAGCACCAACCAAGAGTAACTGTGAGTGCTTACAGTGTTGTGCCAACACCAACAACTAAGGGGCCTATTTCTGCAGAGTATATACGGCAGGTCCCTACTTTCAAACATCCAACTTACAAACGACTCCTACTTGCAAACGCAAGAAGACAACAGGAAGTGAGAGGAAATCTACCACTAGGAAGGAAAATTCTCTCCTGTAAGAATAAATATGGGAGAAAGGTGTCTCCTCTGTACTGATGCTTTATCAGCAATCCTTGTTTCAAGAAAAACACCACATTTCAAAAACAGTTGTCATTGGGACGGAAAGTGAGGTGAAATGTTCTGAACAGGGGCACAGACAGCAAAACAAATGTTACAGGGGTGATAACCCTTACCTATGTTTTCCAAAAAGTTTAAAAATAGATTTTTGGGCTGGAGCTACACTTCAACAATGTACCTGTTCAAAATTACAAACAGACTCTACATAAGAACAAACCTACAGTCCCTGTCTTGTATGCACCGCCTGTATAGGGCTGTTCAGAGTATATAGGGCCTTTTTTATTTTATGTGCGGGGTTCCCCTTAATATCCATACAAGACCCAAAGGGGCTGGTAATGGGCTGGGGTAGGGGGGGGGGTCATGGGGTAGCTATGCCATTTTTCTTAAAGAATTTCATCCATATTACCGGGACCAGACATTACATTAAAGCCGCAAGCAGTTTTAAATGGCTTTTTTTTCCTTTAGAAGTGTCATTTTGTGCAGGGACAGTTCTAAACACGGGAAACACGTGGCACTTCACAGGCATACTTTAGACACCCCCCAGGTACGATATTTAAAGGAATATTTGACTTTTTTTTTTTCACTTTATGCATCATTAAAATGACTGCTCCCGAAAAACGACCGTTTTTAAAACTTCTTTTTGCATTGATACATGTCCCCTGGTGCAGAACCCGGGTTCCCAAACCCTTTTTAGGACAATAACATGCATAATAGTTGTTATAATTAGCACTTTAGAATTCGAACGTTCGCATCCATTGTATTTAATAGGGTTCTAATGTTCGTTCGAACTTTCGGTCCGTTCGCGGGTTCTGGTGCGAACCGAACCCGGGGGTGTTCGGCTCATCACTAATGCTGATAACTCCAATTTGATTACTGAAGAAACCTTCTCAAATAGAGAGGCTCTTTTAGAAAAACACTTGGAGCTCTTTGTCTCCAATATCCTCAAAACTAAAGATAAGAAATACTATAGGGATCGTTTGGCATATGAATCAAACACAGCCTATCGTTGGACTTCAGAAAATCAATGGAGGAAATCTAAATCCTCAGTTCGAAAACAAACAAATACAAACCAGGAAGCTACCGATTCTGATGAAACGTCTTTATCTTCTTCATCTGTATCGGGCAATACCTTTAATACCTCAGTAAGTTCCCAAAAAAGAAAAACAGATCGAGCACCCTCATCGTCTGCACTTTCTAAACGTGCCCAACGGGAGAGTAACCGTCAGGGTTTACGTTCACAATCTAAACATATTTCTCCTCTCACTAACTCCACAGTTGACGGTCACTCTAATATGTTTCCATCAAGTTCCTCGAATAGTTTCAATGCACCTAAGTTAAATCAACTAACAAATACCCCGTCGGGGGACTCCCAAACCCCCTTAACAGGGGATCTTCGCACTGCACCAATCTTTTCACCCTCCCAAATAGTAGATATCAAAAAGACACCAGTTCTCTCACAAGCACTCAAAATAGTTCCCAAAGCAATTTCCAAGTAATTAATTTATCTTCATATTCACTTACACCGGACCAAATGGAGGTCTTGGGCCTCGGTCTGACTTTTTGTCCAGATCAGGAAGCTGACGCCTTTGAAATTATAAAGGACGTCAATCTCTTTGCGAGAAAACTTACCTTTAAAATTATGTTTGATAAGGACCAAAGATGCTCTCCCATGGTATCCATGGGGGATGATCTCTGGCAGAATAAAACAATTAGAGAAATTCAGGCAATTAATGATTTAATGGAATTATGGGAAGAGGGTAACCCATTAGACGAGCCCCTTGAGGAACCCCAATTGGGCCCCGTGGATGAGATTTCCACGGAAAGAATTTTCCCCCCACCAAACTTATATAAGCCAAAATCCAGAACCTTCCCCACCCTTCAGGGCAATCCCAACATCTGGGCTTTCACCCAACAAGTGACAAAGGAAATACAAAGTACCAACTGGAAAAAGTTAAAAAGAAATACCAATCTTAAACCATCACAACAAAAAGCCTTGACAGAATTAAAAAAGAATGAACAATTAGTGATAAAATCCTCGGATAAAGGAGGAAACATAGTGATAATGGATGTAAAAAACTACAAGCAGATGGTTATGAACCTTCTTTTAAATAAAAGTTGGTATCGCTCCATTCCTTTTGCACAGGTGAAATATGCAGAGACCAAATATCGCATACTTATAAATCGAGCATTCTGTGATAATTTGATAGATAAAAAAACGTGTGAATTTCTGATTATTGAAAAGCCGAGACTTCCCACGTTTTATGCACTACCAAAGGTGCACAAAGATCTAAAAAACCCCCCTGGCCGTCCTATTGTGTCAGGGATTGGGTGTCTCACAGAACCAGCTAGCCAGTTGGTAGATGATTACTTGAGGCCTCATGTAGGTTCCTTAAGTTCTTATATTCAAGATACTGCTGACCTACTTAGATCATTGGATGGCCTGTGTGTGCCATTGGGATCATGGCTAGTAGCTATAGACGTCGAGGCCCTCTATAACTCTATTCCCCATGTCAAGGGTGTCCAAGTGATAGAGGGCTTCCTTTTAGAGAGAGGACCAGGAGCCAAGCCCTATAACAATTTCATTAGGGAACTGTTATTCTTTATACTTACCAACAATATTTTTATATTCGACCGTTCCCACTACCTCCAGGTGCAGGGTGTGGCGATGGGGACCAAGTGTGCCCCATCGTACGCCAACCTGTACCTGGGGGGGTGGGAACGGGAGATTTTTTCGTCTCAATCAATGGAAATGTTTTTTGATAAGGTCTTGATTTGGCGACGCTTTATCGATGACATTTTTATGGTGTGGACTGGCTCTTTAGAAGAATTAACCTCCTTTATGTCTATATTGGCTGTAAACTCTTTTAATCTGAAGTTTACAATGATGTGTGATCAAAATTTGATAAACTTTCTTGACATTACGATCTATCTGAATCCTGATAATACTTTGGGATCCTCCCTATATAGAAAGCCTTCATCAGGCAATACCATCTTACATGCCAAAAGCTCTCATCCTAGAACTCTGGTACAAAACATACCGTATGGTCAATATCTACGAATTCGAAGAAATTGTAGCAAGGAAGCAGACTTTGAGAAGGAGGCTTCAGCCCTCCAATCTCGGCTGATTGCTAGGGGATATAGCAGGTCAACCCTTAAAAAAGCCTATAAACGAGCAAAAAACAAAAATAGGAAAGATCTAATACATCCTAAAAAATCTCAAACCAAAGACCAAACGGTACGCCTAATTACCAGGTTCTCAGGTGAACACTATAAAGTAAGAAGGATCATTGAAAAATTCTGGCCACTGCTAGCAACTGACCAGACTATTTCAAAATATGTTAAGCCGTTCCCTCAAATTACATACAGGAAATTCAGATCTTTAAAAGACCAACTAGTACATAGTCACTTTGAAACTAAAAGGATTGAAAGTAGAAAGGGTTCTGCACCATGTGGTCACTGTGAGTATTGTAGGTTCATCTTAGATGTAACTGAATTAGTTTTGCCTAATGGAATCACCTACAGACCCAATTTTTTCTGTAACTGCCAGTCAATTGGCGTCATTTATTTGATGATCTGTGATTGTAAGGCCTTTTATGTTGGAAAAACGAAAAGGCCATTTTTTCATAGAATAAGAGACCATGTGTCTCTTATTAAGAAGAAAAAAATGGAGACTCCTATTAGCCGACACAGTGGCCTTTTTCACTCCTTCGATCTACATAAGATCAAATTTTTTGCCCTAGAATATATATCTATAAACGAAAGAGGTGGTGATGTGGATAAAAATCTCCTACAACGGGAAACCAGATGGATACATAGTTTAAGAGCAACTATGTACCCGGGGTTAAATGAGTCCATCAGCTTCAAACCCTTTCTATAGGATCTCAATAGTAATGCTGGTTATGTAAACTTTGTTCTAAACAACTCGAATGTTGTTTATCTATTATATTGTGTTTAATGATTTTTGTTGCCTATAGTGTAAAATGTAGATGGCTGAATATATATCCCTATCTATTCAGAGGGAAATGTTTCAATCTCAGTAAAATATATTTGATATATGTTTATATAAAACGGAACACAATTGAGCCAAAAATATTCACCTCCATAGAAGGGGGCAGATTAGGTGATCATATGGGCGCCCAGGGCGCTTTCCTTTGTCCTCAAACTGGGAACAAGGGGAGCGCCATCTGACAAAACCCGCGATGATATCCTGGCCCCATACTTAACATCAACATGTGTCGACAGTGCTGTAGTTAAAGGGAAGTTGGCCTTTTTTCTATACTTTAGGCCACTTCCGCTTCCTGTATCAGGTTTGCGGCGCTTCCTGCCTGTCGGGGGCTCGTCCACTAGACTGGTTTGCAGTGGCCTGCAAACATCGGTGCGGCATTCTCCAGCACGATCGTCACATCCGGGTCAGCATAGCAAAGGGGGTGGATGCAGGAAATGACGCGCCCGCTCCTCCCATTGATTTGGCGCGAAATAGGCGTCCAATGGGAAGGAGGAGGGGAGATATATAGTCCAGAGCACAGTCTGGTTTAATTCAGTAACATGACCAACACCCTGGGGAAAAGACGTCTTGCGTTACTAGGCTAAGGTAATTAATGACTTGATACTGAATCATTGTTCTTATCCTATCTTTTTGGTCTAATAGGCTGTTAATTCAAAGTAGCAATCTTTATACATACATATATATTTTTTAATTTTCTTAGGAACTGGTTGCTTATACCGGTAAAAATATCTTAAGGTGGATCTAACCCAGATGTGGGAAAACAATAGGTAATCAATAGTCATAAATATATGGCAATTTTTGACTATATATAGAAATAAAAAATAAAAACTAAAACATAATAAAATAAGGTTATTTAACATCCTTATAATTAATAATTTTTTCTTCTCTCTTTTTTTGTGTCTCCATAGAGCGGATAGAAGTGGGGCAACAAGGGGTGATTTGGAGAGATTGGGATAATTTCCCTTTTTTCTTCTCTACCACTCCTTTTTCTCCCCCTCATCCATCTCTTCGGTTGCGTGTTTGGAAATCAGTTTGATATATAGAAAGGTAAATATGGATGGGAAATATAAGATATAAGACGAAGTAAGTCAACATAAAAGATATTATAAGTTCTGACCAATACTCCTTTTCATAGTTTCCCCCAGATGATCCTCTGTTCTTCTGTTGGTGTGCTTCGGGTGGCTACTCGTGCCAGTATATTCTCCCTTCTATGATACACCAATAATCTTTCCTTTTGAGGTCTCCCTACGTGGCTCAACCTACTGGTTATCCGTTTTTTACCCTTTCTTTATGATCATACCAACAAATTTACAGGTAAAGCATATATATATAATATGGGGTAAAACTGAACTGAGACTGGAAATATCCTTCTGGGTGGATTTGGTTTTCAGTCATCTCTAAATACAACTATATTTTTTGTGTTTTTTGTGTCTTTAACTTTGATAATAGATTGAACAAATTATGTTGTATTTATTTTCCTTTTTTTTATTCTCAGCAATTGCATGACACAACTCCTGAAGAAGCCAAAAACTGGCGAAACATGTTGAGTTAATCTGTCTATATGCATGTTGGAAATTTTAAATATGTTTATTCGATGGCTCATGTATTTAATGTACATATGAGAAAATATATTTTTCTATGAAAATGTCTTTGTAATAAAATCATATTTTAAATAGAACATTGTGTAGTTGTTGCACCTTAAAAGTCCCATACTCTCCATACCTATACTTACTCCTCAAATGGTGCCAGGACAGTGCATGCATCCCTGATCATGCCCCACTGGTGTGGTGAAAAAAACCCGAGCTCCCCTGACCCTGTCCTAGTGCCGTAGTCGCATAGGTACTCATTGATGGCCCTCTGCTGCATGTGCAGCCGCTGCAGCATGGCCAACGTTGAGTTCCACCTGGTGGGCATGTCACATATAAGGCGGTTCTTGGGCAGGTTCAACTCCTTTTGCAGCTCAGCCAGGCGAGCACTGGCATTATAAGATCTGCGGAAATGCACACAGACTTTCCTGGCCTGCCTCAGGACATCCTGTAAGCCCGGGTACCTGCCCAAGAACCGCTGCACCACCAGGTTAAGGACGTGAGCCATACAGGGCACATGGGTCAGTTGTCCCTGTCGGAGGGCGGAGAGGAGGTTGGTGCCATTGTCGCAAACCACCATTCCTGGCTTAAGCTGGCGTGGCGTCAACCACCTCTCGGCCTGCCCCTGCAGAGCAGACAGGACCTCTGCCCCAGTGTGGCTCCTGTCCCCCAAACACACCAGCGCAAGCACGGCATGGCATCTTTTTGCCTGCGTACTTGCGTAGCCCCTTGAACGCCTACGGAGCACCGCTGGTTCCGAGGACAAACCACAGGAAGAGGCCATGGAGGAAGAAGAAGAGGAGGGGGTGGAGGAGAGAGGTGTGTCACAACCAGTAGTAGCATTTTGGAGGTGTGGCGGTGGAACAACCTCCAACACTACTGCACCTTGTCCTGCATCCATCCCAGCTGCCAAAAGAGTGACCCAATGGGCCGTGAAAGAAAGGTAACGTCCCTGTCCATGCCTGCTGGACCATGAGTCAGCGGTAATATGCACCTTACCGCTGACCGCCCTGTCCAGCGAGGCCAAGACATTGCCTTCCACATGCCTGTAGAGAGCCGGAATCACCTTCCGTGCGAAAAAGTGGCGTTTGGGAACCTGCCACTGAGGAACCGCACATTGCACAAACTCACGGAAGGGGGCCGAGTCTACCAACTGAAAAGGCAGCAGTTGAAGCGCTAGCAATTTAGCCAAGCTAGCATTCAACCACTGGGCATGTGGATGGCTGGGAGTGAACTTCTTTCGACGGTCCAGCAGCTGGGGCAGGGAAATTTGCCTGCTAGAATCGGACGTTGGTGTACTGCTAGCAGAGTGCCCGCAAGTACTTGTCTGTGACACACCTAATTGTACACCTTCATTCCTCTCAGAGCAGGTTTCAGAGAGGACTGAAGGTATACTGGTGTTGGAGATCCCAGCTGATGCGGTGCAAGAAGAGGTCAGCTTTGTTCTTTGGTGTGGGTCTTTAAGGTAGGCTTGCCAACGAGCTGCATGGCAGGTCAACATATGTCTGATCAAGCATGTGGTGCCCAAGCGGCTGATGTTTTGGCCACGCGATATACGCTTGAGACATATGTTGCAAACAGCAGCTGTGCGATCTGATGCACTCGCCTCAAAAAAGGCCCACACCAAAGAACTTTTTGAATGACGGGCAGAGGCAGCGCCCTGCACAGGCGGAGCTCTGCGGTGTGATTCCGTCGGTGTGCTGCCCATACGCTGGCCACTCAAGGGCATCCTGCCTCATTGGAGATGTGCCTCCTCCTCCTCCTCTCTCCTATTAGGCACCCACGTGGAGTCAGTGACCTCATCATCCCCTCCCTCCTCATCACTGGAGCCAATCTGGCAGTATGCTGCAGCTGCTGGAGCATGACTGCCAGATTGGTGTCCTTCTTGAGCATCCCCTCTCTCTGCTCTCACGCTACTGCCTTCCTCTAGCTGGGTATCATCATCAGATCCTTCGAAACGCTGGGCATCCTCCTGGAGCATGTACCCAACACTGTGCTCAAACAGTTCGGGGGACTCCTCAGGAGGAGGACATGGTGGGTCTAGGGAAGGATTGACTAATGAAGATAATGATACCAGAGAAGAGGACGCTTTGGCAGCTGCTTTGCCAGTACCCTGAGCCTGGGTGAGAGAGGATGAGGAGGATGAGGTGGGCTTGGTCATCCACTCTACCAAGTCTTCGGCATGATGTGGCTCAACATGTCCAGCTGCCGAAAAGAAGGACAAGCGTGTCCCATGGCCATGTGCTGATGACAATGCACCGCGTCCACGACCAGCACTGTTGCCCCCAGACACAGAGCCTGCTTGCCCTCTTTTTTTGCCTCCTGACTGTCTGCCTCTCCTTGTTTGCCTTCCAGACATTTTAATGGATGGCCTGCAGGGAGATGGGAAAAAGAGCAATAGGGGCTACCTTCAGGTGTATACTGTGCAGGAGGCTTAGCAACAATGACACTGACACTGTCCCCTGCCTATCCTTCTCTGTCCCTAAACTCAAGGATTTCAAATATGGTTCAGCAAAATTGGTTTAGAACAGAATAGCACACTGACACTTTCCCTCACTGTCCTACTCTGTCCCTCCCTACAAACAAGATTTAGCACAGAATAGCACACTGATAGTTTCCACGAGTGTCCTTCTCTGTCCCTAAACTCAAGGATTTCAAATATGGTTCAGCAAAATTGGTTTAGAACAGAATAGCACACTGACACTTTCCCTCACTGTCCTACTCTGTCCCTCCCTACAAACAAGATTTAGCACAGAATAGCACACTGATAGTTTCCACGAGTGTCCTTCTCTGTCCCTAAACTCAAGGATTTCAAATATGGAACAGCAAAATTGGTTTAGAACAGAATAGCACACTGACACTTTCCCTCACTGTCCTACTCTGTCCCTCCCTACAAACAAGATTTAGCACAGAATAGCACACTGATAGTTTCCACGAGTGTCCTTCTCTGTCCCTAAACTCAAGGATTTCAAATATGGAACAGCAAAATTGGTTTAGAACAGAATAGCACACTGACACTTTCCCTCACTGTACCTCTCTGTCCCTAAACTCAAGGATTTCAAATATGGTTCAGCAAAATTGGTTTAGAACAGAATAGCACACTGTCTGTTTCACTCACTGTACCTCTCTGTCCCTAAACTCAAGGATTGAAAATATGGTTCAGCAAAATTGGTTTAGAACAGAATAGCACACTGACACTTTCCCTCACTGTCCTACTCTGTCCCTCCCTACAAACAAGATTTAGCACAGAATAGCACACTGATAGTTTCCACGAGTGTCCTTCTTTGTCCCTAAACTCAAGGATTTCAAATATGGAACAGCAAAATTGGTTTAGAACAGAATAGCACACTGACACTTTCCCTCACTGTCCTACTCTGTCCCTCCCTACAAACAAGATTTAGCACAGAATAGCACACTAATAGTTTCCACGAGTGTCCTTCTCTGTCCCTAAACTCAAGGATTTCAAATATGGTTCAGCAAAATTGGTTTAGAACAGAATAGCACACTGTCTGTTTCACTCACTGTACCTCTCTGTCCCTAAACTCAAGGATTGAAAATATGGTTCAGCAAAATTGGTTTAGAACAGAATAGCACACTGACACTTTCCCTCACTGTCCTACTCTGTCCCTCCCTACAAACAATATTTAGCACAGAATAGCACACTGATAGTTTCCACGAGTGTCCTTCTCTGTCCCTAAACTCAAGGATTTCAAATATGGAACAGCAAAATTGGTTTAGAACAGAATAGCACACTGACACTTTCCCTCACTGTCCTACTCTGTCCCTCCCTACAAACAAGATTTAGCACAGAATAGCACACTGATAGTTTCCACGAGTGTCCTTCTCTGTCCCTAAACTCAAGGATTTCAAATATGGTTCAGCAAAATTGGTTTAGAACAGAATAGCACACTGACACTTTCCCTCACTGTCCTACTCTGTCCCTCCCTACAAACAAGATTTAGCACAGAATAGCACACTGATAGTTTCCACGAGTGTCCTTCTCTGTCCCTAAACTCAAGGATTTCAAATATGGAACAGCAAAATTGGTTTAGAACAGAATAGCACACTGACACTTTCCCTCACTGTCCTACTCTGTCCCTCCCTACAAACAAGATTTAGCACAGAATAGCACACTGATAGTTTCCACGAGTGTCCTTCTCTGTCCCTAAACTCAAGGATTTCAAATATGGAACAGCAAAATTGGTTTAGAACAGAATAGCACACTGACACTTTCCCTCACTGTACCTCTCTGTCCCTAAACTCAAGGATTTCAAATATGGTTCAGCAAAATTGGTTTAGAACAGAATAGCACACTGTCTGTTTCACTCACTGTACCTCTCTGTCCCTAAACTCAAGGATTGAAAATATGGTTCAGCAAAATTGGTTTAGAACAGAATAGCACACTGACACTTTCCCTCACTGTCCTACTCTGTCCCTCCCTACAAACAAGATTTAGCACAGAATAGCACACTGATAGTTTCCACGAGTGTCCTTCTTTGTCCCTAAACTCAAGGATTTCAAATATGGAACAGCAAAATTGGTTTAGAACAGAATAGCACACTGACACTTTCCCTCACTGTCCTACTCTGTCCCTCCCTACAAACAAGATTTAGCACAGAATAGCACACTAATAGTTTCCACGAGTGTCCTTCTCTGTCCCTAAACTCAAGGATTTCAAATATGGTTCAGCAAAATTGGTTTAGAACAGAATAGCACACTGTCTGTTTCACTCACTGTACCTCTCTGTCCCTAAACTCAAGGATTGAAAATATGGTTCAGCAAAATTGGTTTAGAACAGAATAGCACACTGACACTTTCCCTCACTGTCCTACTCTGTCCCTCCCTACAAACAATATTTAGCACAGAATAGCACACTGATAGTTTCCACGAGTGTCCTTCTCTGTCCCTAAACTCAAGGATTTCAAATATGGAACAGCAAAATTGGTTTAGAACAGAATAGCACACTGACACTTTCCCTCACTGTCCTACTCTGTCCCTCCCTACAAACAAGATTTAGCACAGAATAGCACACTGATAGTTTCCACGAGTGTCCTTCTCTGTCCCTAAACTCAAGGATTTCAAATATGGAACAGCAAAATTGGTTTAGAACAGAATAGCACACTGTCAGTTTCACTCACTGTACCTCTCTGTCCCTAAACTCAAGGATTTCAAATATGGTTCAGCAAAATTGGTTTAGAACAGAATAGCACACTGACACTTTCCCTCACTGTCCTACTCTGTCCCTCCCTACAAACAATATTTAGCACAGAATAGCACACTGATAGTTTCCACGAGTGTCCTTCTCTGTCCCTAAACTCAAGGATTGAAAATATGGAACAGCAAAATTGGTTTAGAACAGAATAGCACACTGACACTTTCCCTCACTGTCCTACTCTGTCCCTCCCTACAAACAAGATTTAGCAGAGAATAGCACACTGATAGTTTCCACGAGTGTCCTTCTCTGTCCCTAAACTCAAGGATTTCAAATATGGTTCAGCAAAATTGGTTTAGAACAGAATAGCACACTGACACTTTCCCTCACTGTCCTACTCTGTCCCTCCCTACAAACAAGATTTAGCACAGAATAGCACACTGATAGTTTCCACGAGTGTCCTTCTCTGTCCCTAAACTCAAGGATTTCAAATATGGAACAGCAAAATTGGTTTAGAACAGAATAGCACACTGTCAGTTTCACTCACTGTACCTCTCTGTCCCTAAACTCAAGGATTTCAAATATGGTTCAGCAAAATTGGTTTAGAACAGAATAGCACACTGACACTTTCCCTCACTGTCCTACTCTGTCCCTCCCTACAAACACGATTTAGCACAGAATAGCACACTGATAGTTTCCACAAGTGTCCTTCTCTGTCCCTAAACTCAAGGATTGAAAATATGGAACAGCAAAATTGGTTTAGAACAGAATAGCACACTGACACTTTCCCTCACTGTCCTACTCTGTCCCTCCCTACAAAAAAGATTTAGCACAGAATAGCACACTGATAGTTTCCACGAGTGTCCTTCTCTGTCCCTAAACTCAAGGATTTCAAATATGGTTCAGCAAAATTGGTTTAGAACAGAATAGCACACAGACTCTTTCCCTCACTGTCCTACTCTGTCCCTCCCTACAAACAAGATTTAGCACAGAATAGCACACTGATAGTTTCCACAAGTGTCCTTCTCTGTCCCTAAACTCAAGGATTGAAAATATGGAACAGCAAAATTGGTTTAGAACAGAATAGCACACTGACACTTTCCCTCACTGTCCTACTCTGTCCCTCCCTACAAACAAGATTTAGCACAGAATAGCACACTGATAGTTTCCACGAGTGTCCTTCTCTGTCCCTAAACTCAAGGATTGAAAATATGGTTCAGCAAAATTGGTTTAGAACAGAATAGCACACTGACACTTTCCCTCACTGTCCTACTCTGTCCCTCCCTACAAACAAGATTTAGCACAGAATAGCACACTGATAGTTTCCACAAGTGTCCTTCTCTGTCCCTAAACTCAAGGATTGAAAATATGGAACAGCAAAATTGGTTTAGAACAGAATAGCACACTGACACTTTCCCTCACTGTCCTACTCTGTTCCTCCCTACAAACAAGATTTAGCACAGAATAGCACACTGATAGTTTCCACGAGTGTCCTTCTCTGTCCCTAAACTCAAGGATTTCAAATATGGTTCAGCAAGATTGGTTTAGAACAGAATAGCACACTGTCAGTTTCACTCACTGTCCTACTCTGTCCCTACAAACAAGATTTAGCACAGAATAGCACACTGACACTTTCCCTCACTGTACCTCTCTGTCCCTAAACTCAAGGATTTCAAATATGGTTCAGCAAGATTGGTTTAGAACAGAATAGCACACTGACACTTTCCCTCACTGTACCTCTCTGTCCCTACAAACAAGGATTAGCACAGAATAGCACACTGACACTTTCCCTCACTGTACCTCTCTGTCCCTACAAACAAGGTTTAGCACAGAATAACACACTGACACTCTCCCTACCTATCCTTATTTGTCCCTAAACACAAGGAATCCAGGATTAGTAAAGGAAAAAAATGACACTGTCCCTGCCTATGCTTCTCTTTCCCTGCTCCGGAACACACTACACAAGGCCGCCGCGCTGGCGGCCTTTTATAGTGTGGGGCGTGTACTAAACCCCCTCAGCAATAATTGGCCACAGGCATCCTGCCTGTGGCCAATCATTGCTCTCCTCGCTGCCGGCGCTGTGATTGGCCAAGCATGCGGGGTCACAGTGCATGCTTGGCCAATCACAGCGCCTGGATGACACTGCAATGGCGTAGTGCATTGTGGGCCGTTCGCGTCACTCGAATTTGGCGCGAACGGCCCAAATCGTTCGATCTTGGTCGAACGATCGAACAGCCGGTGTTCGAGTCGAACGTATGTTCGACTCGAACACGAAGCTCATCCCTACTGCAGATATGTATTCTGACATTCATGTGCAGTTAGCTGCCCTGCTAGCCAAATCCTTACAGCTGTTACTATCATTCTCAATGAGCCTAAACAGGAACCTGTAAAGGTTGTATTGTATTTTTGTATACCATTGTATTTGCATGGCTTGTCTTTAAACCCAATTTAATCTTGCTACTATGGAGTACATATACTACTATGTATGAGAGCAACATTGCATACTACTGAATCATGTGACAGCAGGGTGCAGTCTAAAACCAGAAGTACTTTGAAAAGAAAAAAAGAAGAAAAATTCCTCCATCCTGATATACTGTATATCATTAGGTATGAGCTCGGTGTTCGAGTCGAACATACGCTCGACTCGAACATCGGCTGTTCGATCGTTTGACGAAGATCGAACGATTTGGGCCGTTCGCGCCAAATTCGAGTGACGCGAACGGCCCACAATGCACTACGCCATCGCAGTGCAATCCAGGCGCTGTGATTGGCCAAGCATGCACTGTGACCCCGCATGCTTGGCCAATCACAGCGCCGGCAGCGAGGAGAGCCATAATTGGCCACAGGTAGGATGCTTGTGGCCAATTATAGCTCAGGGGGATTTAGTACACACCCCACACTATAAAAGGCCGCCAGCGCGGCGGCCTTGTGTAGTGTGTTCCGGTTCAGGGAGAGAGAAGGATAGGCAGGGACAGTGTCAGTGCTATTTGTTCATTTAACTTGTGTGCAGGGAGAGAGAAGGATAGGCAGGGAGTGCCAGGGACAGTGTCAGTGATATTCTTTGCTAAACCTTGTGTGCAGGGAGAGAGAAGGATAGGCAGGGACAGTATCAGTGATATTCTTTGCTAAGCTTCCTGCACAGTATACACCTGAAGCTAGCCCTTATTGCTGTGTTTTCCTGTTGTGTAACACAGGCAGGCATCTGCAGCACTTACAGCAGGCGTAGTGTGCCTCCTGCACATTATACACCTGAAGCTAGCCCTTATTGCTGTGTTTTCCTGTTGTGTAACACAGGCAGGCATCTGCAGCACTTACAGCGGGCGTAGTGTGCCTCCTGCACATTATACACCTGAAGCTGGCCCTTATTGCTGTGTTTTCCTGTTGTGTAACACAGGCAGGCATCTGCAGCACTTACAGCGGGCGTAGTGTGCCTCCTGCACATTATACACCTGAAGCTAGCCCTTATTGCTGTGTTTTCCTGTTGTGTAACACAGGCAGGCATCTGCAGCACTTACAGCAGGCGTAGTGTGCCTCCTGCACATTATACACCTGAAGCTACCCCTTATTGCTGGTTTTCCCATCTCCCTGCAGGCCATTAGAATGTCTGAAAGGCAAACAAGGAGAGGCAGGCAGTCAGGAGCCAATAAAAGAGGGCAAGCAGGCTCTGTGTCTAGAGACAACAGTGCTGGTCATGGACGCGGTGCATCGTCATCAGCACATGGCCATGGGACACGCTTGTCCTTAATTACGGCAACTGGACGTGTTGAGCCGCATCATGCCGAAGACTTGGTAGAGTGGATGACCAAGCCGTCCTCATCCTCCTCATCCTCTCTCACCCAGGCTCAGGGTACTGGCAAAGCAGCTGCCAAAGCGTCCTCTTCCCTCGTATCAATGTCATCATCAGTCACTCCTTCCCTAGACCCACCATGTCCTCCTGAGGAGTCCCCTGAACTGTTTGAGCACAGTGTTGGGTACATGCTCCAGGAGGATGCCCAGCGTTTCGAAGGGTCTGATGATGATACCCAGCTAGAGGAAGGCAGTAGTGTGAGAGCAGAGAGAGGGGATGCTCAAGAAGGACAGCAATCTGGCAGTCATGTTCCAGCAGCTGCAGCATACTGCCAGATTGGCTCCAGTGATGAGGAGGGAGGGGATGATGAGGTCACTGACTTCACGTGGGTGCCTGATAGGAGAGAGGAGGATGAGGAGGAGGCACATCTCCAATGAGGCAGGATGCCCTCGGGGGGCCAGCGTAAGGGCAGCACACCGACTGAATCACACCGCAGAGCTCCGCCTGTGCAGGGCGCTGCCTCTGCCCGTTATTCCAAAAGTTCTTTGGTGTGGGCCTTTTTTGAGTCGAGTGCATCAGATCGCACCGCTGCTGTTTGCAACATATATCTGAAGCGTGTCTCGCGTGGCCAAAACATCAGCCGCTTGGGCACCACATGCTTGACCAGACATATGTTGACCTGCCATGCAGCTCGTTGGCAAGCGTATCTTAAAGACCCACACCAAAGAACAAAGCGGACCTCTCCTTGCTCCTCATCAGCTGGGATCTCCAACCCCACTATACCTTCAGTTCTCTCTGAAACCTGCACTGAGAGGAATGAAGGTGTAGAATTAGGTGTGTCACAGCCAAGTACTTGCGGGCACTCTGCTAGCAGTACACAGACGTCCGATTCTAGCAGGCAAATTTCCCTGCCCCAGCTGCTGGACCGTCAAAAGAAGTTCACTCCCAGCCATCCACATGCCCAGCGGTTGAATGCTAGCTTGGCTAAATTGCTAGCAATTCAACTGCTGCCTTTTCAGTTGGTAGACTCGGCCCTCTTCCCTGAGTTTGTGCAATGTGCGATTCCTCAGTGGCAGGTTCCCAAACGCCACTTTTTCTCACGGAAGGCGATTCCGGCTCTCTACCGGCATGTGGAAGGCAATGTCCATGCCTCGCTGGACAGGGCGGTCAGCGGTAAGGTGCATATTACCGCTGACTCATGGTCCAGCAGGCATGGACATGGACGTTACCTTTCTTTCACGGCCCATTGGGTCACTCTTTTGGCAGCTGGGAAGGATGTAGGACAAGGTGCAGTAGTGTTGGAGGTTGTTCTGCCACCACGCCTCCAAAATGCTACTACTGGTTGTGACACACCTCTCTCCTCCACCCCCTCCTCTTCTTCTTCCTCCATGGCCTCTTCCTGTGCTTTGTCCTCGGAACCAGCGGTGCTCTGTAGGCGTTCAAGGGGCTACGCAAGTACGCATGCAAAAAGATGCCATGCCGTGCTTGTGCTGGTGTGTTTGGGGGACAGGAGCCACACTGTCTGCTCTGCAGGGGCAGGCCGAGAGGTGGTTAACATCACGCCAGCCTAAGCCAGGAATGGTGGTTTGCGACAATGGCACCAACCTCCTCTCCGCCCTCCGACAGGGACAACTGACCCATGTGCCCTGTTGGCTCACGTCCTTAACCTGGTGGTGCAGCGGTTCTTGGGCAGGTACCCGGGCTTACAGGATGTCCTGAGGCAGGCCAGGAAAGTCTGTGTGCATTTCTGTAGTTCATATAATGCCAGTGCTCGGCTGGCTGAGCTGCAAAAGGAGTTGAACCTGCCCAAGAACCGCCTTATATGTGACATGCCCACCAGGTGGAACTTGACGTTGACCATGCTGCAGCGGCTGCACACGCAGCAGAGGGCCATCAATGAGTACCTGTGCGACTACGGCACCAGGACAGGGTCAGGGGAGCTCTGTTTTTTTTCACCACGCCAGTGGGGCATGATCAGGGATGCATGCACTGTCCTGGCACCATTTGAGGAGGCCACGAGGATGGTGAGCAGTGACAGTGCATGCATCAGTGACACTGTACCTCTTGTCCACCTGTTGGAGCATATGCTGCGTGGAATAATGGACAGGGCACTTGAGGCAGAACAGAGGCAGGAAGAGGAGGTATACCTTGCCTCTCAAGGTCCCCTTTACCCAGACAGTGTTCCTTCTGTCCCACCCATCACACAGGAAGAGGACGAGGAGGAGGAGGAGGAGGAGGATTGTGTCAGCATGGAGGTGGAGGCTGGCACCCAGCATCAACAGCAGCAGTCTTTTAGGGATGATTTACAGTCCCAACAAACCCGTGGACTTGTACGTGGCTGGGAGGAGGTGGCTGCGGATCATGTCGTCCTTAGTGACCCAGAGGACCGAATGCCTCAGCTAACCTACGCTGCATGGCCTCCCTGATCCTGCAAAGTCTGCGGAAGGATCCTTGTATTCTTCGGATCAAGGAGAGGGACCATTACTGGCTGGCCACTCTCCTTGATCCACAGTACAAGGGTAAGGTTGCGGAGCTTATCTTGCCGTCGTAGAGGGAGCAGAGGATGAGACATCTCCGGGAGGCCTTGCAGAAAGGTCTGTGCAACGCGTTCCCAGAGACTGGGAGGTTACAAACTCCTGGTCCTGGACAACGAGTTGCTTAGGCTTCGGTCAGTAGCAGAAGGAGCGGTGGAGAAGGTGGCCGTCTGACCGATGCGTTCAGACAATTTTTTAGTCCGCAGCCCCAAGGTATGATCGGTTCCAGCAACCATCGCCAGCGTCTGATATACATGGTGCAGGAATACCTAGGGGCAAGGTCCGACTTTTACACCTTTCCCACCGAAAATCCTCTGGCTTACTGGGTGTTGAGGATGGATCACTGGCCAGAGCTTGCACAGTATGCAATTGAGCTACTGGCCTGTCCTGCATCCAGCGTTCTTTCGGAACGCACATTCAGTGCTGCTGGAGGCTTTGTCACGGATCACAGGGTGCGCCTGTCCACCGACTCGGTTGATCGACTGACCTTCATAAAGATGAACCAGTCTTGGATCACCACCAGCTACCAAGCACCTGAAGCTGATATAACAGAATCATTTATTTTCAAATGTCACATCCCTTCAAGACTGATGCTGATGCTGAGTGACTGTCCTGTTATGTTGACTGACTATCCTCCTCCTCCTCAATGATCCGATTCTTGATGATAGCTTGGAAGAACTTTTTTGTTTCTGGGTGCCGCCACCAGTGGCTAAGGCCCAATTTTTCAGCCCCTGTTTAACAGGGTCATGTAATTACAATTTTTGATGCAATGCTTTGCAACAGGGCTCATTGCTGTGCTCCAAGTACAGTATCTGTGAGGGGTTGCAGTGTTGTGGCACCAGTGGCTAAGGCCCAATTTTTCAGCCCCTGTTCTACAGGGGCATGTAATTACAATTATTGATCTAATAATTCACAGCAGGGCCCATTCCTGCGCCCACCAAGAGTAACTGTGAGGGCTTACAGTGTTGTGGCACCAGCACCACCACCAAAGGCCCAATTTTTCCTACCACTGTTCAACAATGGCATGTAAATACAATTCCTGATATAATAGTTCACAGCAGGGCGTTCCAGCGCCCACCAAGAATAACTGTGAGGGCTCACAGTGTTGTGGTAACACCAACATGTAAGGGGCAAATTTCAGCAGAGTATATACGGCAGGCCCCTACTTTCAAACATCCAACTTACAAACGACTCCTACTTGCAAACTGAAGGAGACAACAGGAAGTGAGAGGAAATCTACCCCTAGGAAGGGAAATTCTCTCCTGTAAAAGTTAATATGGGAAAAAGGTGTCTCCTCTCTACTGATGCTTTATCACCAATCATTGTTTCAATAAAAAGCCCACTTTTCAAAAACTTTTGTCATTGGGACGGAAAGTGAGGTGAAATGTTCTGAACAAGGGGCACAGACAGCAAAACAAATGTTACAGGGGTGATAACCCTTCCCTATGTTTTCCAAAAATAGATTTTTTGGCTGAAGCTACACTTAAACAATGTACTTGTTCAAAATTACAAACAGATTCCACTTAAGAACAAACCTACAGTCCCTATCTTGTTTGCACCGCCTGTATACTGCTGTTCAGAGTATATAGGGCCTTTTTTATTTTGTGTGCGGGGTTCCCCTTAATATGCATACAAGACCCAAAGGGGCTGGTAATGGGCTGGGGTAGGGGGGGGGGGGCTGGTGGGGTAGCCATGTCATTTTTCTCAAAGATTTTCATCCATATTACCGGGACCAGACATTACATTGAAGCCGCAAGCAGTTTTAAATGGCTTTTTTTTCCTTTAGAAATGTCATTTTGTGCAGGGACAGTTCTAAACATGGGAAACACATGCCACTTCACAGGGTACGATATTTAAAGTAATATTTCACTTTTTTTTTTTCACTTTATGCATCATTAAAATGACTGCTCCCAAAAAAACGGCCATTTTTAAAACTTCGTTTTGCATTGATACATGTCCCCTGGGGCAGAACCCGGGTCCCCAAACCCTTTTTAGGACAATAACATGCATATTAGTCGTTATAATTAGCACTTTAGATTTTGAACGTTCGCGTCCATTGTATTTAATAGGGTTCTAACGTTCGCGCAAACTTTCGGTCCGTTCGAAGGTTCTGGTGCGAACCGAACCGGGGGGGGGGGGTGTTCGGCTCATCCCTATATATCATATAAAACTAAGAATAAAGGGGATTTGGGGAGAGTGACGTTCTGCATAATATAACAATGGCATGTTTCCATCCCTAATTAATTTGTAAAGAAATAGGAGATATAAATGGGACTTTACATGAAACATGTCATTGTGGGTAGTGATAATATGTATAACTGAATTGACTACATTTAAATTGATTTAATGTCATTAACCCCTAGGGGGTAGTCCATGATTTTTTTAAACATAAATAAATAAAATAGAGTAAAAATATAATCATAGAAGATTAATATAATTTTTATAATAATAAATTTGATGCAAACAAATCAAAGGACATGATTAGTATAATGGATACAGACAAATACATAAATCAATAAATTTGCAAATCAAAAAATACATAAATTCCATGATACAAGTACAGACAAAGAAGAATAATGTATTGAAATTCATGATTAAAAGAAGGGCATCCTTAGTTTAAAACTGACTAGTTTCTTGGCTTCCTGCCAGTCATCAGGGGTTAGATGCATGTATTTACTAAAAAGTCAGAATAAAGTAACTATTAATATCTGTAAACTTCTAATAGAAAGGAAATATCAGAAACAACTGCTTACTGAAAAGTACTTACAGAGTAGCCCGTAAGTTATGCTCAATTCAAGCAATGGGATTAAATGGTGGTATGGCTGGAATGGGCTACTCTGTAAGTACTTTTCAGTAGACGGTTGTTTCTGATATTTCCTTTTTATTAGAAGGTTACAGATATTAATAGTTACTTTATTTTGTCTTTTTAGTAAATACGTGCATCTAACCCCTGATGACTGTCAGGAAGCCAAGAAACTAGTCAGTTTTAAACTTAGAAACCCAAGTGGTTATAGTATATATAAACGGGGCTCAGGAAGCCTCTAGAGAGATCACTGAGGTATATATAAGGGGCCTAGGTCAACAACAGTGGACGGTTCCTCCAACTATTTTTGCCCATACATTATGAAACCTTTTCTTCTTTATTCTTATTTACATCCCGATATATGAGGGACATTTGAGAGGGGGCCATATTAATAACATTTTACATTTTCAAATCAGGCAAAATTAGGGTGGTGTTTGGTGTTTTTACTTTGAATGCACCCTTACTGAGCCCCAGGGAGGATTCACACCTATACTCATGTTAACTCTCACATATATGTGAACCCAACCTAAAGTTAGCAAGTTTTGCCTATCAGAGGGCAGCACAGTGGTGTAGTGGTTAGCACTTTCACCTAGCAGCAAAAGGGTCGCTGGTTCAAATCCCGACCATGACACCTTCTGCCTGGAGTTTGCATGTTCTCTCTGTGTCTGTGTGGGTTTCCTCCGGGTACACCGGTTTCCTCACACACTCCAAAGACATGCATTTGGATCTTGTCCAAATTGGCCCAGTATATATGTGTCCCAAGCGTGTCAAGATCCTATGGAGTAAAATGACTGCACCAGCCAAGCAGACACTGGCTGCAAAAGGCACCTAGAGGCGATTCAGTTTGCATGTGTAGTGCTATACAAGTCATTCATTCAGAGGCAGTTTCTATTTCCATTGTATTCAAATAGACACATGGGTGGCACAGCCTTCTAAATACAACAGCCGAAACTGCAGATTCCACCATCTATCCTGTTAGCAAGGGTGGGAGAATCAATTGATTCTCTCTCATTCAGCCTAGAGGCTGAACATGAGTTAAATTGAGCTGTGTAGGGCTACCCTAAGCAGCACTGTGTGCTAAAATTAGAGGCTAACTTCAATTTATTTCAGCTAAATGGGTAATTTTGTGGCAAAAATTATTTACCTAAACCTAGTAGAGAACCAATGTATTCAAATGACTGAAAAGCATTCTAAATCACTACAGAATGAGTAATGTGTTTACCAGTGGGTGGTCCGAACTACCCAGAGTTAATAAATTAAAGGTATTCTGATTTAACCATTTTACTAGACATTTCCTTTAAATGCATTCCAACCTTAGCTCTATGAGCCTTTTAATAATGGCCACAATCATGAAAGATTTTTTTTTGTGCAATCTCTCTGTCTACTTATGATCCTCTTCCATAGTTTAAACTTTGCTTTATGTTGGTGGGTGGGCACTTCAATCAGAGCAGTGTTGTTCATTGCTCAGAGTTTATTAGCAGGAGCACCTGAATGATTATGACTTTATCTCTCACATGCAAGCAATACACTAGTAGTGGTTATCTATTTTACCAATAAAGCTCTGTTGTTCACCTTATATTATATGTATTATTTAATTGCTGCCACTATAGTTCATTTAAAGTCCCACCTCCTGTTCATTCCCCTCTAGACTAGTAATGCTGGTGGTCATTAATAAATTGTGTAAACTTTGAACTTGTAACTAGAATTTAGTGGACTTGATTGGACTCAATATATGCCGGTATCTTGCAGAGAAAGGTCCCCCTGCGGATTATGCCCCCCCTGTACTGCGCAGGCGTGGCGCTTGCCTCCGAAAATAGCCGAACATGTAGAGCTGAGTCAGCTCTAGATGATGCCTGCGCACATCAAATTGTGCTACGCTTCTGACATCCAGGCTTATTCCTTACCATCCCCGTGGACATGGAGGATGTTAAAAAAAGAGCCAGGAGGCCGAGCGAGCAAAGCGAGCCGTCCGAGCGAAGCGAGGACGTGAGGCCGACTGGTCACTTACAGCGAGGTCCACGCAGGCGCCGTCTAGAGCTGACTCTCAGCTCTACATATGTTTGGCTATTTTCGGAGGCTCATTCAGGTTCGTACTGCGCAAGCGCTGCACCTGCGCAGTACAGGGGGGGCATAATCCGCCGGGGGGACCTTTCTCGGCAGAACACCAGGTTCAAGGAACCCAGCATGAAGTCCACCCACCATAAATGCCTACCTCCCAACTTTCTGAAATGATAAAGAGGGACATCTTTTAGCACACAATATGTAAGCAATGGACACGACCCTGCCATGGCCCCAGTTACACAGACCACAAACATCTAATATGCAGAAAATTATTGACCAAACCACACAAGTGCTTTTTTGACCTCTGTTTTTCATTTACTGTATGTTGGATTTTCAAAATAAGAAATGCAGTAATATAGAGGTTAGATAGCGTTTGGTGCAGCATAACTGCAATTGAACTTGGTAGTAAAATAGTAAATTTTCTATAGAGATGTACACAACAGACTAAAAAGAGGGATAACTGAAGCTGCATGAGGGATAGAGAGATTTGGTCTCAAAAGAGAGACAGTCCCTCCAAATGAGGGACAGTTGGGAGCTATGCAAATGTAATACAAATCCCATTGAACTATACTGCAGCCGAGTCTCAAGGCAAGCTATTTTTGAACAAAGGGCATAGAGAGCTGGGCACTGCCATTGGGGACATGTACCAATGCAAAAAGCAATGTTTAATAAATATCATTTAGTGCACAGAGTGCAACATTAAAAATATACAAATCCTTTATCTAAAATTCTGTTTAGGTGCCTTAAAGGAGTTGTAAAGTCAGAAGGTTTTTTATCTTAATGTATTAAGATAAAAAGCATTCTGTGTGCAGCAGTTGCCCCAGCACCCCCTTACTTACCTGAGCCCCATCTCTGTCCAGCAATGTCCATGAGTGTCTCAGCCATCCGAGACTCTCTCTCCTGATTGGCTGAGACACAGCAGCGGTGCCATTGGCTCCCGCTGCTCTCAACCAAAGTCAGTTAGCCAATCAGGAAAGAGAGGGGGCAGGGCTGGGTCATGGCTCTGTGTCCCGAATGTACACAGGGAGCTGTGACTCGGCTCGGGTTCACCCACAGCAAGCTGCTTACTGTGGGGGCACTTGACAGAAGGAAGGGGCCAGGAGAACATAAGAGGGACATGAGAAGAGGAGGATCCAGGCCACTGCACAGAGCAGGTAAGTATGACATGTTTGTTATTTTAAAAGAAAAAAAAAACAAGACTTTAAAATCACTTTTAAGCTGCACATGGCATTGCAAAACTGTACAATGTCATCCTTTAAAAGTGGTCCTCTCTTTCTTCTCTTTTCTCTGATATATTGGAGAAGTGTATAGTCCATGTAGAGCTACATCAGCAGGTCAATGTCGAACAGATACCATTAAATGCTTTCCATTGTATGTTTATCAGACCAAAAGGGAAGTTTATTGTTAGGGTTTACATGCCCTTTAAAGTGTTACTAAACCGACAACAGTAATACAAACAATATTCGCGCTGCTAACACATATGAGCAGCTACAATACCTGTGGAAAAAAGGCAACAACAAACAATATACAAAAAATGCAGCGCTATGTGTATGACAATGTGAAAAACCAAGTGCTCCAAAATTAACTGAATCACAGAAAAAATAATAAATAAAAATCCAAATATATTAATGAATAAAAAGTCCAATTATATATAGAACTCCAAATAGATGTGATGAAACATATATTCAAATCAATTCCAAAAGGTGCAAGTGAATCTTCCAAAGTAAATATGTGACTTGTAACATAACCACCACCACGTGAAGGGGAGGCTTACCGGATGTAGTGGACCCAATACACATACGTGTATGGGGTCAAACAGGCTGAATACGTATACGTCCGTGCATATGGAACCAGATAAACACTGCGCACCCTTATATCCAAGGTCCAAGCTCAGGAGGGGATACCAGAAATTCAAGCCAATAGGGAATTTGACTCACATAAAGTTCATGTGGAAAAAGAAGGGAGATGGCACATAGCGTAATAACGCAAAGGATTTTAATGAATATAGGCAAGTACACTTACATTCAATCCATAGATTTGGGCATGCCCCAGACGATGCAACATTTTGCGAAACGCGTCGGGAGACTCTACTGCTGCTACTGAGTGTCTTTGCAAAGCATCAAATCTATGGATTGAATGTAAGTGTACTCCAGACCCCAGATGATGACTTTTTAGTTGAAACGCGTCGGGTGGACCCATTTACACACATCGCTCTTGCATTTTGTGATATGCCTATGATGTTCTTCCAAATATGAGTGTACATTTTTTAATCTTTTTTTAAATAAATACTTCCTTGTACGGTATCACACTATGTGAGTTTTTTTCCCCATTACGCATGTTATGTGGTTACCGTATCTCTGGCTCCAACAAGACTATATGTATTCACACTTCCTGGTGTTTACGGGAATTTGCGGTGCCGACTGATATGCGGATTCAGGACCAGCTGGATACACCTTGCTGACTGATTATTTAAGCCTGTTTTGACTTGGGTGGTATACACCTTACCAAATCAATACCATCTGGTAAGCCTCCTCCTTATAATCGGTGGTGGTGTCTCTATCCTTTCACAGAGAGGGTCATATCCATGTGGGACTCTTTTTTTCAACCTTGCAGTTTTTTCTACACTTTTGGACTGTTATTTGTGTGTGGTCACAATAGAGGACTGTTTTGTTCTGATTTATTTACATATAATATATTTTTTTTCACGGATCACACTCAGTCACTTGGTGTCACTGAAATTAATATATATGCATGTTTGCAACATTTGTTATGTTTTGTTAACTGACTCTTTCACAAAAATAAGCGCTACACTTTTTCATATTCATCTGAACTTCCCCTAACCCTCTATCCCTCTACTACCGGAGTTGTTTAATAAAGCAATTGAGAAAAAGACTGAAGTGACTGGCAATCACATCTATTCCAAACTACCTAACATAGACGGTGAAATGTGGGGCAACGGCAGGACCCAAATTTAATCCAGCAGCCTTCTAGGGGGTATCGCTACATAAATATCTCCTAAACCGTGGAGGTTTAGGAGATATTTCCAGCACCTACAGGTAAGCCGTAATCTAGGCTTACCTGTAGGTAAAAGTGGTTGTGTAAAAAGGCTGTTTGATCCTTTCTTCTCTGATCCTCCCATTCTTCCACAGTCCCCAATCAATCTGCTGAACAGAGCCTTGGGGGCACTCTGCACATTCTCAGTTTGGTGTGTATTGCTAGAGAGTTTTTTTTCTTTCTTGGGAGGGTGCATGTGATCAGCACAAGGCCAATCAGCACTGTCCAGACAGAGAGTCAGGTGTCATGCAGCCCCATAGGACAGTCAGAGGAGAATGGTAACTCCTCCTACAAGCTTTAACCAGACACTCATACGACTCACGAGACTGCTATATACTGTTGTTGAGAAAGGTATTTGGCAGTTTATATTTACTAAAATAATTGCATTTCCATGTTCTGTGTACTGTGGGAGACCAGATATAGTGAATTCAGGGTCCTGAGTTTAGTAACACTTTAACCATATATGAAATACTAATGTATATTACACCAATATGGTAAAATCTAGTATTTTAAATACTGTAGTTAAGTGTTTTAGTTCATTTGGTATAATCACGTCTTGTAAAGCAATTTTGCTGTATTAATTTATGTGCCCTCTTGATTAGCCAAGAGCAGGGTTGCCAACTTTCAGTAAATATACAAACAGTTTGTAAAATCCGTACTTTTTGCATCTGTCCATGAATGTCCATTACAGACATGTAGGCTGCATGTCCGTAACTGACATTCATGGACAGATGCAACAATTATGAATTTTACAAACTGTTTGTAAATTTACTGAAAGTTGGCAACCCTGGCCAAGAGACTTTATTGAGTCTGGGTTTTGTACAAATAAGACTGTCATTTTAACATTGCCAAATAAACATAAAATAGTACAAAAAGTCACCAAAAAGTGTATTAATTGTGCAATCTCATTTTACAGCAAAGGGAATAGAAAGGTTACAAACATTTAATGAAAATTCTACATTATCATTTGTATTGTCAAAAAGCTTTTAAGCATGCTTATTTTATAAAAGACAAGTACGGCATATCATGTTCCACTTGATGCTGTAAGCTCCATGTCATGATAAATTACTGACACTGCAGAGAAGGAGCCAAAGTATTACATTCAATTTCCTGATAACAAGTTGAAGTGATCTTTACTTACTATAGAAAGAATGATTCATTTCATGGCCAGACCTCTAGGCACAGAATGTCAAGAACAGTTCCATTCTGTGTTCTAACCTCTTGTGAAACGTTTTACTTTTTGAACAACTTGGGTTGAAATAAGTTCCACGTACACTGGAAATCTTTCTGCTCACATATTAAACATATTCATACAAAACATGGCCATTTGCCAGGGTATCAATGACTCCAGGGTATGTTGCCCATTGTAAAAGAAGCCCATCCTTTTTGTACATGGCTGATTTAATTATGTTAGCTTGAAGAAGTGTTTTGGTGTCACTTATGGTGATGTTGGAAAGTGCTAAATTCAAGCGAAAATTGCCTTTAATAGCTAACTCTTCAAGACAACAATCGGTAGCTCTGACAACAGGAAAATAATGTAGAGATACGCAAGACTACTGAAGGCCCTCAAAGTGTAATTGTGTAATTGTTAAAATACAGTCAGTTGCTTATTAGCCTTACAAATGGGCAGAATTGAAGAACAATGTTTGCCCCCCCCCCCCAGACTTTATTGAATTTGCAACAAAGTAAACTTTTGTCAACTTTGAATTTCAAGCAGAATTCACAAAACTTTGACCTGGTATCAGCTTCTTGCAGTTTCCTGTGCAGCAGGGCTGGAGTTGAAAAGGAACAAGCAGCACAAGGAGCCAATAAGGTTATGTGTTGACAAGAGGCATGCTGATAGAAGTTAAAAGTAGAGTGAGGAAGAGATGAGCTTTATCGCTGTGCTGCTTCTCATTTTATTGTCCATTCACAGGTTGGGGCTGGTCCAGGACAACCTGAGATCAGAGGAAGAAAAAGGTATGTATAATTTTTATCTTTAAAAGTAGAAGAAAAGGGCTTGTGTTTAATCAATCCCTCATAATCATTTCAGTAATGTTTTTAAAAAGTTGTTTGTATTTTTTTTCTTTATAATGCATTACAGTCACTTGCCTGCCGTGCCCCTCAATTCACAGTGGAAGGTCGGCTAGTGGGTGTATTCACCTAGGAGCCTCTCTTCTGGAAGTGAAATGCCTGCCCCTCTGCAGCCAGTGGGCGTGATCATTAAGAGGTGGCGGGAACGAGCGTAGTGGACTGCTTTGTGTGCCGCTAAAGCTCACTGAAATGAGATGTGGATCCCATGCATCCTCCGCTGGGAGTGCCAGCATGGAAGGGTGCTCGCAAAATCCAAGACAAACGAGAGAAAGTTACCGCTCAAAAGAAACTGTTGTTCTGCTCACTAGATCCTCAGCATAGGGTGCAGGCGATTGCATATAGCAATGCAAAGACTGAAGGAAAAGCTTGGACAGCCGCACTCCAAAAATTGGTTGTTTTTATTTTAAAAAAAAGGAAAAGATCACATCAACACAAAATCACAGCAAAACACAGCAATGGATCTGATGCATTTCGCACTGCAGATCAGTGCTTATTCATAGCTATAAATAAAAACTGATCTGCAGTGCGAAACGCGTCAGATCCATTGATGTGTTTTGCTGTGATTTTGTGTTGATGTGATCTTTTCGTTTTTTTTAAAATAAAAACAACCAATTTTTGGAGTGCGGCTGTCCAAGCTTTTCCTTCAGTCTCTGCATGGAAGGGTGCTCGTCCCAGCTCCTGCAATCACTGGCAGTAAAGAAAGGACTCCCAGAAGCCACACATCTGTACTATGCCTAAACTGGTTGTATGAATAAAAACCTCAGCCTGGACCCTGAACAGTATGCCTCCAGTGCATTTCGCTCTGCCCCTTAGAGCGTAGTCATGGGGAACTGCCAGGGAATGAGGGCAGTGCTAGACGGGGCTGTGCTATTGCTGCTAGCACAGAAACCAACAACGGTACCAAGAAATGCCTGTACAGGCAAAACATTGTTGGTGAATTATAATAATGCATAATATAAAAATGTCTAATATTATTCATAGAAACAACATATATATATATTGTGACAGCAGGAAGGTAAAGTCACCTGGTTGCATCCAGGGGGGTAGATATATTTCTCCCAGATTCAGGCTTTATGCCGACTTATACAACTAGGGAGTTGATGAAGCCCAGCTGAGGCTAGTGGGCTCATGAATGACTCATACCTCTAGGGAGAGTGCTGGGCGTCGTGAGGCAGGGAGTTGATGAGACCAGCTGAAGCCTGTCAGTTCGTTTAAGGCCTCTATAAAAACTCCCAGATTCATTAGGTGTTTGCTCATGCCTGGAACCAGACCTGTGTGGACTGTCTAGGGAGAGTGAACCCCTGTGCGGTGAGGCAAAGCCTGTGTGGCTATTTGTTTGGACTTTTACTAAACCAGGGACTTAGGGACTAGGACAGCACCAGGCTGATCCCAGTTGTTAGTTTAGGAAACCTGCATGTTTAGTCAGAGGTCAAACTGACCAGGATTTATTTTGTTTGTTTCTTTTTGGCTTTGCTGTGTTTTTGTCACTGTACATAGAGAAATAAACCGCACCTTTTGATTTTGAAAACCACAACCTCCGTCTGCTGGCCCTGTTTTTGTGTGGGGAGCCCAACCAGGGGGTCACACACACCCGCTACCGAGTTAACCCCCTCACAGTTGGTGGAGAACCAGTGGCAGTTTTTTTTAAGCCAGCATGGAGGAGATACTGAAACAGCTGGCTCTAGCAAATGCCAATCAACAGCAGACAAATGCAGGTTTGCAAAGGAGCCTTGCAGCCCAGCAGCAAGCTCATCAACAAGCCCAGCAGCAATCTGAGGCCCGCTTCATAGACCTGTTACAGAAGCAAGAGCAGAGACTACAACAAATGGAAGCAGTAATGCAGCAACGTCCGCAGACCAGTGAGGAAAGCCGTCCCACTAATACCGCGTCCTTTGGGGTGAGTCGTTTATTGACAAAAATGACTGGAGAGGATGATCCAGAGGTATTTTTGACCACATTTGAAAGGACTGCTGAAAGAGAAAAGTGGCCTGAGGAGCAGTGGGCTGGACTGGTGGCTCCTCTGTTAACTGGTGAATCGCAGAAGGCTTACTATGACCTAGAGCCTGACCAAGCAAAAGACTATGTGATGCTAAAAGCTGAAATATTGGCAAGGCTGGGTGTCACCCTGGCTGTCCGGGCTCAGCGTGTGCATAACTGGACTTTCCAGCTTGGAAAACCCCCCAGGTCTCAAATGTATGATCTCATTCACCTGAGCAGGAAGTGGCTACAGCCAGAGACTTTGTCCGCACCGGAGATTGTGGAACGTGTTGTGATGGATCGTTTCTTGAGAGCTCTTCCTACCGCCATTCAAAAGTGGGTAAGCCATGGAGACCCAGAAACGGCCGGTAAACTTGTGGATCGTGTAGAGAGATACTTGGCTACAGAGAACCTGACGGCCTCTTCCAGAGACTCTCGGACTTTCCACCCTAAGACCAGACCATCCCCAGGGGCGGATAAGAGGATTCCAAGGGGTGAGGGTGGAGAGAGTGAGAGGGTGGGAGCTCTACCCCAAGTTTGGCGAGAACAGCCTGGGAAATCAGCGGCTCAAGAGGCCGCAAGAAGGATCGTTTGCTACCGCTGCCGGCAAGCGGGACATATTGCAGCAAATTGCCCGGTTGTGGAGGAACCCATGCAATGTGACTTTCTGATGGACAGACGTCAGTCACTGTGTGCGACAGTCGCATGCACTGCCATTCGGGGAACTGAGAAACATTTATGCAAAATGTGTATTAATGGTAGAAATGTTGTGGTATTACTGGATTCAGGTAGCCTTGTGACCCTGATAAAGGCTGAATTAGTTAAAACAGAGGTCTCTGGGAATAGCAAGGTAGCTGTTATTTGTGTGCATGGGGACACCCGAGAGTATCCAGTGACTACAGTGTGTTTCGAGACCCCCAAAGGTACCCTCTCTCATCCAGTGGGGTTAGTATCTCAATTACCGCATGATGCCATTGTGGGAAGGGATTTTCCGAAGTTCTGGGAACTGTGGGATGATCCTGAGCCCCCCACTGGTGCCCCTATGTACCAGGAATGTGATAGCCAGAACTCCTCTGAGAGTGGTGAGGACTCTCCAGAATTTCCCTTGTCAGTATTGGCAGGGGAGACTCAAGAAACTGGAGAGGAGCCCACCTCCTCAGACGAAAACCTACCGTCTGTGGAGTTTTCTGATCTGGAGGTTCACAGGGAAAATTTTGCCACAGAACAGTTAAAAGACCCCGCCCTAATAAAGGCACGGGAAAACGTAGTGGAAATAGATGGCGAGTTAGTGAACCCAGATAATACCTGCACTTACCCATACTTCAGCGTAGAGAAGGACCTACTGTATCGGGTGGCAAAAAGGGCAGAAGAAACCGTTGAGCAGCTGGTGGTGCCCAAACCTTACAGGAAGTTGGTGTTGGAGTTGGCCCATGGGCACATTCTTGGAGGTCATCTGGGGACAGAGAAAACCCGAGAGAGGGTATTACAGAGATTCTATTGGCCTGGGGTGATGAAGGACATAGAAAATTATTGTTCCTCCTGCCCTGTGTGTCAGAGGTCGGCCCCGATGCCACATTTCCGTAGCCCGCTGGTCCCTCTACCCATCATTGAGGTCCCGTTTGAGAGAATCGCAATGGATTTGGTAGGTCCTATAATCAAGTCCGCTAGGGGGCACCAGTACATATTGGTTATAATGGACTATGCCACCCGTTATCCAGAAGCGATCCCTCTCAGAAATACCTCGGCCAAAACCATAGCCAAAGAGCTATCTCTTGTTTTTAGCCGGGTGGGTATTTGTAAAGAACTGCTTACGGACCAAGGTACACCCTTTATGTCCCGGGTTATGAAAGAGCTGTGTAAATTGTTCAAAGTGACGCAATTGCGTACATCTGTGTATCACCCCCAAACCGATGGGCTGGTTGAAAGATTCAACAAAACCCTAAAACAAATGTTGAAGAAAGTGGTGGATAGAGATGGAAAGGATTGGGACTGTCTACTTCCTTATTTGATGTTTGCTATTAGGGAGGTGCCCCAATCCTCTACGGGATTCTCCCCCTTTGAGTTACTGTATGGGAGACACCCAAGAGGGCTGTTGGATATTGCCAAGGAAACTTGGGAAAGTGAGAGTTCTCCCCACAGGAGTGTGATTGAGCATGTCGCCCTGATGCAAGATCGAATTGCACAGGTAATGCCCATCGTGAAGGAACATTTGGCCCAAGCGCAGTTGGCACAGCAGAGAGTGTACAACCGTGGAGCAAAGACCCGTACCTTTTCCCCGGGGGATAGGATATTGGTACTTGTCCCTACGGTTGAAAGTAAATTCCTTGCCAAATGGCAAGGCCCCTACGAGATAATGGAAAAAGTGAGCGAAGTGAATTACAAGGTCAGACAACCAGGAAGGCGAAAGCCCGAACAGATATATCACGTTAATCTGTTGAAAGCCTGGAGGGATAGAGAGTCCCTAGTCGCAGAAACTTGGTCACCAGCTCAAACTGGTTGCGTGATTCCGGAGGTTGGAATAGCAGCCACCTTGTCACAACCCCAACAACAGGAGGTTAAGGAGTTTGTGCTTCGCAACAAGGAGGTGTTCTCTGAGCTGCCGGGACAAACATCTGGGGTAGAGCATGATATTATTACCCCGCCCGGTGAAAGGGTGAAGTTAAAACCCTATCGGATCCCAGAGGCCCGACGGGAGGCAATACGGGAGGAAGTACAGAAAATGCTGAACTTAGGGGTGATAGAGGAGTCCCAAAGTGATTGGTCTAGTCCCATTGTGTTGGTGCCTAAACCGGATGGGAGCTGGCGATTTTGTAACGATTTTCGTCAGTTGAACAAAGTTACAAAATTTGACACCTACCCCATGCCACGTATAGATGAGTTGATCGACCGGCTGGGAACAGCCCGATACATGACGACTCTTGACCTCACAAAAGGGTATTGGCAAATTCCCCTGGCCAAGTCGGCCAAAGAGAAAACCGCATTTGTAACCCCAGACGGGGCGTTCCAATATAAGAGAATGCCGTTCGGGTTACAGAATGCGCCGGCCACATTCCAGCGGAAAATGGACCAGATGCTGAGGCCCCATCGGAAGTATGCTGCGGCTTACCTGGATGACGTAATTGTCCATAGCACAGATTGGGCCTCACATCTGCCAAAAGTGCAAGCAGTCCTGGACTCTGTTCGGGAAGCGGGGTTTACGGCTAACCCCAAGAAGTGTACCATTGGGCAGGAGGAGGCCAAATATCTTGGGTACACCATTGGCAGGGGAGTAATAAAACCCCAACTCAACAAAGTCGAGGCCATCCAGAGTTGGCCACGTCCCAACAGCAAGAAGCAGGTACGAGCCTTTCTGGGAATCGCGGGTTATTATCGGCGCTTCATTCCCCACTTTGCTTCTAAGGCTGTGCCCCTAACCAACCTGACGAAAGGGAAAGGGTCGGTCATGATTAAATGGACCCCCGAGGCTGAGGCAGCATTCCAATTCTTGAAACAAGCCTTATGTAGCCAGCCAGTGTTGTACTCACCCGACTTCTCTAAAGACTTTGTCGTACAAAGTGATGCGTCAGATGTGGGGTTAGGAGCAGTATTGTCCCAGGTCTGGAACGGGGAAGAGCACCCAGTCATTTACCTCAGCAGGAAGTTGAAGTCCCATGAGGTAAATTACGCCACGGTTGAAAAGGAGTGTTTAGCGGTGAAGTGGGCTCTAGATTCCCTTCGGTACTATCTGCTAGGTAGGCACTTTGACATGGTTACGGATCACGCTCCGTTAAAGTGGATGGCTCAAAACAAGGAGACAAATAGAAGAGTGAATAGGTGGTTCCTGGCCCTACAGGAATTCAACTTCACAGTAAAGCATCGCCCTGGCGTTCAAATGGGGAATGTGGATGCTTTGTCTCGAGTACATGAATGCCTGATTGCTGGTGTTCCAACCCCAAGGTTAAAACAAGAGGGGGGGGTATGTGACAGCAGGAAGGTAAAGTCACCTGGTTGCATCCAGGGGGGTAGATATATTTCTCCCAGATTCAGGCTTTATGCCGACTTATACAACTAGGGAGTTGATGAAGCCCAGCTGAGGCTAGTGGGCTCATGAATGACTCATACCTCTAGGGAGAGTGCTGGGCGTCGTGAGGCAGGGAGTTGATGAGACCAGCTGAAGCCTGTCAGTTCGTTTAAGGCCTCTATAAAAACTCCCAGATTCATTAGGTGTTTGCTCATGCCTGGAACCAGACCTGTGTGGACTGTCTAGGGAGAGTGAACCCCTGTGCGGTGAGGCAAAGCCTGTGTGGCTATTTGTTTGGACTTTTACTAAACCAGGGACTTAGGGACTAGGACAGCACCAGGCTGATCCCAGTTGTTAGTTTAGGAAACCTGCATGTTTAGTCAGAGGTCAAACTGACCAGGATTTATTTTGTTTGTTTCTTTTTGGCTTTGCTGTGTTTTTGTCACTGTACATAGAGAAATAAACCGCACCTTTTGATTTTGAAAACCACAACCTCCGTCTGCTGGCCCTGTTTTTGTGTGGGGAGCCCAACCAGGGGGTCACACACACCCGCTACCGAGTTAACCCCCTCACAGTATATATATATATATATATATATATATATATATATATATATATATTTTACATGGAATTCCAATTTAATAGGATGTTTACCGGTACTTTGAGTGAACATGAGTTGTGTTTAAGAAGTAAATTAGGTTTTTAACAAGCTCCCACTGATCTCTGTAGCGGAAGGCACCGTGGAACAGTTCATCCTCAAAATCATTCTCTCAGCAGCTCAGCTTACCCTACTTGTTAAAAGTGGTGGTTTTCAATCATTCTGGATTTTGTAAGTTTAATTCGCTGATGTTCTTTGGCCTCTGTACTTGGGTAACAGTAGAGCAGAGAGATTTCTTGGACTCCTCTTCAGCTGAGTTTTCAGTGGGCAACCCAGTTGGCTGATTGGTCAGTATAGACATCATTTCTATTAGTTGAGATATTTGAGTCTTTAAAAGCTCGACCTGAGGGTCACCATCATCAGCATTGATCACCCTGACTCCGGCAGCAGATTCAGCTCTCTGACTTTTCTTTTTTCTATCTAGCATAACTTCCTCCTCCCTTACAATTCGGATCAAGTTTGGATATTTCAGAATACCACCATCTTGTCGAGTCCTCAACAGGAGGGTAATGGGGTCTAAAGGCTGAGCCCCTCTCAACACTTGTTTTGCTCGGACATTGTCCACATCCTGAGGGTCTAACCCCTTTTTCAGCAGGATCTGATGTATGATCTTGTCCAGGCGCCTCATATATTCTGACAATTTCTCCCCTTCCCTCTGGTAAGAGTGCTCCATTTGATAAATAAGATCAGCGGCTTTCTCTGTGCGGCCGAACACATCCTGCAAGATATTCAGGTAGTCTTGAGCAGTACAGTTCTTCTTGCTAAGCTTAAAATTTCTTATAGCTTCCAAGGCAGGTCCCTTTAGGCTTTCAGTGATCCTTTGTTTCTTTTGAGGCTCCGGTATGTCCCATTCATCCAGGGCCTGGGTAGCTTGGTCCAGCCATTCCTCGAAACTGTCTTCCGATGAGGGGACTGGCTGTCTCCCTGAGAAGATTCTAAGCTTCCTGTACCCTGCAGCTGAAAAAGCCTGGGGATCCTTTTGACACTTCTTGACAAACTCCCCAAGGACAGCACAAAGTTCGGGCCCAATGGTGGCCAGGGGTGACTTGGCGAGGGCTTCTGGTTTGCTAGAATCAGCAGGACTGGATGAGGAAGGACCTTGTTCGGGTATCCCTGGGTGTATCACCTTAAGTTCTCCCCTGTTGGTCAACTTTACACTTGGACCCTTGAAGGGTTCGGGAACTTCTTGCTTCCAATCGATCAGTGCATATGTATTTGGTGACCCGGGTCTGTCTTCACAGCAATGACCCACGCTTTCTTGTCTGGGGACATTACTTTCACGGCTTGGCTTAACTGTTCTTCGTCCCAGGACTCTCCTGAAACTTCAAGGACTATGCTGAGTTCTGGACAGGCATTTTCTTCCTCGCACCACACTACAGCAGCGGCAGAGTCCATTTTGGTGCCGGTAAAGGTTCTGTCTAGGGGGGGGGGTTTAGATTGCAGAGTCACAGGAATCCCGGACGAGCCCCCACGTGTAGCTCTACCCCCGTAGGAGCTGCTGGTTAGTTTTGGGCCTGTACTCTGCCTGTCAACCCCCTGTAAGTTTGGCTCAATTCTCCTTGGCACAACTGGACAATGCACAGATTGTGGAACCCACTGGCAGTTGGGAACCACAATGACACCATGTAACAATGCAAACACAGTTAAAGTTTGCCTTGTATGGGCCCCCTCTCCAATGGCACCACCAGATAAGACTCCACACCAAATGTAGTTTAACCAAGAGTGAGTATTTTACTTGGTGAATGAGAAAAGAATAGACACAGTCAAACATTAACAGTTGACTTCACACAGGGCCCTGTGAGAGTCAATGAGATATATATATTAACAATCAGGTTGAATAATGCAAAATGGAGGCCTGACCTGGGTAAGTGCACAGCGGAGGGATTCCCCCAGTACAATACGTTAACACTGAAGCACCTCTCCACCAGGTCTCACCCAGCTCTTGGGAATATAGTAACTGTACAACAAATTATAGGATGGTATGAGTCTAATGCTCTTTGGTTCCCTCTAGTGCAGTGGTTCTCAACCTTTCTAGTGCTGTGACCCCTTGATAAAATTTCCCAAGTTGTGGGGACCCCCAACAGTAAGAGCCAGTTCACACCAGACGCAGGTCCGTACAGTTTTGTGCGCATTTTTTATGCACTAAAAATGCATGCACAGTGTTTTCCATGTATTCCAATGGTTATTGTTGGCTCTAGTTCACACCATGCAGTCAGTTTCCGGTGCAGAAACTGACCGGAAACTGACTGCATGGTTTTTATCTAGAGCCAATTAGAGCCATTGGGATACATGGAAAACACTGTGCATGCATTTTGTGCAGAAAAAAGGCACACGGAACTGAGTGGAACTGCGTCTGGTGTGAACTGGCCCTAAAATTATTTTTGTAGCATGGGTTGTCAGTACCCAAGGCAAGACAAGTAATTTTTGCCCGTAACCCATGGACATTTAGCGCTCCCTGAGTCCCTTCCACTCGTAATAAAACCCCTTATGGTACATTTTAGGATGTACCACTCTTTCTCTTTGTTCTCCTTATCTTCCCCTTTATCTCTCTATCCTAGTTTCTTGTTTTTTTCCCCCATCCCTCTCTCTAGCCGTCTTTCTTGTTCTTTCTCTTATTTTTTCTCTCCCTTTTTCTTTGTTCCTCCCCCTCTTTTCCTCTCCCTTCCATGTATTCTCTATTTTTATTGCTTCTCTTACTCCTTGGTGGGGGGAATGGGATGAGTGGCAATGTTGGGGGGAGTTCTGATCAGCCAACTTAGGTGCTCTTGATGAAGGTCATCTGATGATCTGAGAACTATAGTAGGGACTTTTAATGGCAACTCTAATCACAGGTAGAGTTACTCACTGTGTCTCCGGCTTCACTGTGTCTCCGACTTTGTGGTGTCTCGTAGCAGTGACACCTATGCTGAAATCAGGAGATAGGGTCTCCTCCAGCCCCTCCCACTTCACATGTCTTTACCAGTCAGCTGACCTCTAGTCTCTGCCACCCAGCCATGCCGTGAACTGAATAGGCGGCTGTAAAGAGGCTGAGTGGGCGGCCGCGGGCTCCAGGGACAGCCCTGCTGGGCGGCCGCAAAAAAGGCTGGGAGAGGGGTGTGGGCTTCAGGAACAGCCCAGGATTTGGTGACCCCTGGCAAATCGTCATTCGACCCCTGAGGGGGTCCCGACCCCCAGGTTGAGAACCACTGCTCTAGTGGGTAATTCCCACTCACGTGTCCTTCTATACCAGTTCAAATGGACAAGCTGAATCCTGTAATAGTTCCTTGTGGTTAACAGTAATCTTCGCTAGCCTTGGTTGGTGCAGGTTAATAATTTGTAATCCAATGGGAAATAGAATAAAATCGAACCGTTAAAGTATATGATGAGAAGGAACAGATGAATACTGGTCCTTATCAAAGCACTAACTTAATCCTGGATGCAATGTGACCCCGCTTGCGGTACTGCAGATACCTGCAAGCCTAAACAAACAAGTACAGTTGTGGAAGTTACCTTCCTGTAACACAGTTAGTTGTATTTGTGGGCGGGTGCCCTCTCACCACATAAGGCCTTGTCTCGCTGGGATCCTCCTACAGGGCCCTGTTGGTTTGCTGCCCCCAGACGGGTTGTTGTTCCCGGTCCTCCGCTTAGCCAGTCGCAAGGCGTTGGTGGATAGGTGGCTCTGGATGCTCCGGAGTATCGAGTTGTCTCTCTCTCTGGTCCAATCAGCAGGGATGTAGATGGGATCCCTCCGACAGGCGGTCCGGCCTCCGTCACTTTAGGCCCAGGCTTTTCTGGCCTAAGCACCCTCGCTGCAGGCCTTTTGCCGCTTGCAAGATGGCGTCCCAAGAGACCGAACATAAGCCCCGCCTCTCCTTTTAAAAAGTCTTCCCAGCAGGCAGTGCGTGGTGCCACGCTCCTTCCCAACAAGTGGCGTTGTGGGCCTTGTAGTCCATTCCTGACCCGTAACAATAGAGTCTGTGTCTCTCCGCACCACAAGATCTGTCATGCATTGTCCTACCATAGCTGAACCCAGCAACTTGCAGCAATATGGGGCAATGGATAATGGAAAGAGCTAAGTTCTTATAGGCACAAACTGTAGTCCATGAGCTACGTGCCAAAGTAACACCTTGCTACACTGATTTTTAACAAGTGCAGTTTATTTAAAATAAACTTTTTTACCATTTCTTTTACAAATTGAACCATAATTTGTGTTCTAAGGACCCCTTACGGGTTAATTATAGTGCCTTATATGTTTTTTGCATCATGGCTTATCTATAGATAGAGTGAAGACAGTTTAGTTATTAAAGTGTTTCTTAAGGTTCTGATTTTTTTTTTTAAATAACAAACATGTTATACTTACCTGCTCTGTGCAATTGTTTTCCACCGATCAGTCATGATCCTCCTCTTTTTGGTTCCCCCGCTAGTGTTCCTGGCTTCTCCACCTGCTAAGTGCCTGCTTGCTCCCGATCCACTTCTCTCCTTCCTCACTGGCTGTAATTGACAGCAGTGGGAGCCAAAAGCTCTTGTTGCTGTGTCTCAGCCAATCACGAGGAAGGGACCCGGTAGAGCTTCTGCTCTCATGCACGTCACTGGATCGGGCTCAGGAGAGTATTAGGGGGGCTGGGGGGAAGCTGCAGACTGAAGGTTTTTTACCTTTATACATAGAATGCATGAAGGTAAAAAACATTCAGTCTTTAGAATCACTTTAAGCCTTATACCATTATGATCTGATTCTGTTTGTGCCTGATTTTATTGTATGTGGAATGATGTGCCCCAAAACCCGTGGCCAGAGATACTGAAAGGAGGAATAAATCTAAGCATTGTTTGACCAGTTGAAGTCTAAGTTTATATTTGAGGTCAGGAGGTGATATAAAAACATGCAGTTGAGACAATTGGTTGTGCCATTCA
The DNA here is from genome assembly GCA_029206835.1 of Rana muscosa. Lineage (NCBI taxonomy): Eukaryota > Metazoa > Chordata > Amphibia > Anura > Ranidae > Rana > Rana muscosa. The sequence goes on from CM055122.1 coordinate 866,665,183, forward strand.
ATTGAATGGGGTTGTGCCACAGCCATAACCCTTGCATAAATGAACCCTCATGCCGCGTACACACGATCATTTTTCCCGTCGGGAAAAATTACATTTTTTTTTTCCGCCGAGAAAAACGATCGTCTGTGGGCTTTATGCCGTTTTTCTAAATTTTCTCATCGTTTTTTCCATCATTTTTTTCTGCGGCAGTTTTCCCATAGGGAGACACTGCCGCGGAGCCCACAGACGGTCGTTTTTCTCGTCAAAGAAAAAAATGACGGGAAAAACGGTCGTGTGTGGGGGAACATGCCGTTCCCTCGTTTTTCTTTTTTTTTCATGCCGTGATTCACGGCGGTGTTTTCACCGCCGTGAATCACGATCGTGTGTACGCGGCATCAGTTGATCACGCCAATCTGGTAGGTTTATTTCTCTTGGAGAGATCTCTGATGGTGGAAAAAGGTACTGTCTACCTATACATTACCCGCTTTTTACCTGATTGGCAACTAATAATCATGCTTTTTTTCTGAGTACTTTGGAATGAAATAATTGAATGAACGTTGTGCATTTTTTTAAACTAATTTATCACATGCGCAAAAGTTTTATTCACTCATTTATCAATCTATTAGCGCTATTTTTGCACAGTACTCTTTTTGAATTGCGTTCTTTTAAGTTGTATTATAAATAAAACTTAGCATAGCTATTCCCAGTTCTCTGTATGTCTGTGACAGAACACTGAGGGTGGACCAGAGATATAAAACAAACACAATTTTGTGTGCACCAAAAGAATGTTTATCTTACAAGAACAAAAAGCATGAAAACTGCTTAATGGAAAGGTGCTACTATTTACAGATGCGACCATTATTGTCTCAAAAACATCTGTGTAAAGAAGGCTTTCTCAACACTTTTGAAATCCCTTGCTAAAGCAGCCCATAGATGATTAAATTTTCCACTATGGGTAGAAGGAAAGAAAATTGCTTGATTCCCCCATTATGCCTTACTGGCTGGCAGAACGCCATGCTTATTGCTAGCGACTATAGCCGCCGGCAGTAATCACATGCCAGAAATCTGAAAGGCTGGTTGTATCCAAGTCGATCAATGGAATGACTTGAGTATAATCAGCCACAAATGGAACAAAAATTTGACTGTTCCCGGCTGATCCGCTGAATTTTGATCCATGTATAGCCGTCTTAAGAAATATTATATCTACTGCTCAAGGTACATTAGCAGGATGGTCAGTACGAGGAATCCCCCTTATAGATAACTAAAAAGATTAATGGTTTCAGTGGTTTATTTTCTAAGGGGTAGAAGTTAATCATTGCTCAAGGAACCCCCATCAACCAGTAGAGAACCCTAGCATTTCATGGTTGGGAAAGCCTGGTGTAGAGGGACTTATATAGGTAGTGAGCACAGTATCCTCAGATAATCTTAAATCCAAGCCTACTCAATATATAATCAACCCCTCATCCTCAGAGTTGCCTCCAGTCACATTATCTTTGAACTTGTTGTGGAAAGATCATATTAATCAATGTGCCCATAATCCAGTTTCCATTGCTCTTGGCACAGCCATGTGCTGCTCTAAAAACCTTATTTATTAACCTTAGTGTCTGGTCAGAGTTACTAAAGCCTTAACCACTTCAATACAGAGCACTTTCAACCTCGTTCCTGCCCAGGCCAATTTTCAGCTGTAAGTGCTGTCTCACTGTAAATGACGATTACGCAGACATGCAACACTGTATCCATATGACATTTTTATCATTTTTTTTTTTAGACAGAGCTTTGTTTTGATGGTATTTAATCACCACTGTGTTTTTTTATTTTTTTTAAAAAAAAAAAGACAAAAGACCAACATTTTTGAAAAAAAATGTTTTCTTTGTTTCTATTATACAATTTTTGCAAAGAACTACATTTTCTTCTTCACTGATGTGCACTGATGAGGCTGCACTGATAGGTACTGATAGGCTCCACTGATGGACAATGATGAGGCTGCACTAATGGGCACTGATGAGGCTGCACTGATAGGCACTGATGAGGCTTCACTGATAGGCACTGATGAGGCTGCACTGATGGGCACTGATGAGGCTGCAATGATGGGCACTGATGAGGCTGCAATGATAGGCACTGATAGGTACTGATAGGCTCCACTGATGGACACTGATGAGGCTGCACTAATGGGCACTGATGAGGCTGCACTGATAGGCACTGATGAGGCTGCACTGATGGGTACTGATGAGGCTGCACTGATAGGCACTGATGGGGCTGCACTGATAGGCACTGATGAGGCTGCACTGATAGGCACTGATGAGGCTGCACTGATAGGCACTGATGAGGCTGCACTGATGGATACTGATAGGCTTCACTGATGGGCACTAAAGAGGCTGCACTAATGAACACTGATATGCTGCACTGATGAGCACTGATATGCTGAACTGAAGGAAACCGCTATGCTGCATCCATGGGCGCTGATGGGGCTGCACTAATCATCAGGGCACTGATTATCAGTGTAAATGTTTCCTTTTCTCAGAAACTGACAGAGGAAAGGAAATGCTGCTAATTGGCATTTGTTTAAATGTGATCAGCTGTGATTGGAAACAGCTGATCACATGGTAAAGAGCCTACATCATCCGCTCTTTACCCTGATTGGCGATGCGCTGTGTCTGAGGGGCGTGATGTGAGGGACCAGGGCCGATCCTAGGGTCACAGACGCCTGGGTGCAGAAATATTTCTGGCACCCCCACATGGGCATGGTCATCTGACAAACTCCTCCCCTTTACACATTTCATACGTTTCTATGGCAACGACTCAAACACAGAGATGCTCCCCTAAGAAGTCGTCGTTACCCTAGGATCCTCCCATAATCCTTTAACAATAAAGAAAATACAGGAAGAGCGTACACTAATGAGACCTGGAGGGGAGTCTCTCTGATGCACACAGAGAGGGCGGATGTTAGAGAGTAGGGATGAGCTTCGTGTTCGAGTCGAACATACGTTCGACTCGAACATCGGCTGTTCGATCGTTCGACGAAGATCGAACGATTTGGGCCGTTCGCGCCAAATTAGAGTGACGCGAACGGCCCACAATGCACTACGCCATCGCAGTGTCATCCAGGCGCTGTGATTGGCCAAGCATGCACTGTGACCCCGCATGCTTGGCCAATCACAGCGCCGGCAGCGAGGAGAGCAATGATTGGCCACAGGCAGGATGCCTGTGGCCAATTATTGCTGAGGGGGTTTAGTACACGCCCCACACTATAAAAGGCCGCCAGCGCGGCGGCCTTGTGTAGTGTGTTCCGGAGCAGGGAAAGAGAAGCATAGGCAGGGACAGTGTCATTTTTTTTCCTTTACTAATCCTGGATTCCTTGTGTTTAGGGACAAATAAGGATAGGTAGGGAGAGTGTCAGTGTGTTATTCTGTGCTAAACCTTGTTTGTAGGGACAGAGAGGTACAGTGAGGGAAAGTGTCAGTGTGCTATTCTGTTCTAAACCAATCTTGCTGAACCATATTTGAAATCCTTGAGTTTAGGGACAGAGAGGTACAGTGAGGGAAAGTGTCAGTGTGCTATTCTGTTCTAAACCAATCTTGCTGAACCATATTTGAAATCCTTGAGTTTAGGGACAGAGAGGTACAGTGAGGGAAAGTGTCAGTGAGCTATTGTGTTCTAAACCAATCTTGCTGAACCATATTTGAAATCCTTGAGTTTAGGGACAGAGAAGGACACTCGTGGAAACTATCAGTGTGCTATTCTGTGCTAAATCTTGTTTGTAGGGACAGAGAAGGACAGTGAGTGAAACTGACAGTGTGCTATTCTGTTCTAAACCAATCTTGCTGAACCATATTTGAAATCCTTGAGTTTAGGGACAGAGAGGTACAGTGAGGGAAAGTGTCAGTGAGCTATTCTGTTCTAAACCAATCTTGCTGAACCATATTTGAAATCCTTGAGTTTAGGGACAGAGAAGGACACTCGTGGAAACTATCAGTGTGCTATTCTGTGCTAAATCTTGTTTGTAGGGACAGAGAAGGACAGTGAGTGAAACTGACAGTGTGCTATTCTGTTCTAAACCAATCTTGCTATGAATGATACTATGAGAATGGAGGAGATGCTGGCCCTTGACAACGATACTTTTGACAAATATAAAGCACTGTGGTTCGTCTGGCTCCGCTTCTCCTCTTCTGACACTCTGGCAAGTATGTTGTCGACCCCAAATTGATTATCCTTGCACCTAAAGTGACAGTGGGACGAACAGGACTTGTTTCTGAGGGTCCCCCTCTCACCACAGCTACTTACTTATCTCTCCCTGTTCCCTGACTCAGTAGCTCTGACACTCTTCTATGATTTCTCCTTGCCTACATTTCTTTCTCTTTTCTGTCCTTCCTTCTCTTTTCTCATCTCTCTCCCTTCCTTTCTTCCTCTCCCCCTGTACCCCTCCCCACTCCCACCATCCGACCCCCACTACCACTCCTTTTGTTCCCCCTTTTTATTTTGTTTGTTTTAATCTTAATCCCTAACGTATCTGTTTTCAATCCTGTTGTATATGACGATGGGGCTCTTCTAGCTGTACCCGTTTTCTATTCCAATTACCGGTTACCACATCTGATATTGTATAACTATGTATTATGAGTTATGCTGTGGGCGATAGCCATTTGGCTGACTCTTTGCACAAACTTGTATGTGACTGCTTACGGATTGTGACTTCATATATATTTTCATATACTCACTGTTAAAATTCCAATAAATATATTTTCAACCCTAAACCAATCTTGCTGAACCATATTTGAAATCCTTGAGTTTAGGGACAGAGAAGGACACTCGTGGAAACTATCAGTGTGCTGTTCTGTGCAAAATCTTGTTTGTAGGGACAGAGAAGGACAGTGAGTGAAACTGACAGTGTGCTATTCTGTTCTAAACCAATCTTGCTGAACCATATTTGAAATCCTTGAGTTTAGGGACAGAGAGGTACAGTGAGGGAAAGTGTCAGTGAGCTATTCTGTTCTAAACCAATCTTGCTGAACCATATTTGAAATCCTTGAGTTTAGGGACAGAGAAGGACACTCGTGGAAACTATCAGTGTGCTATTCTGTGCTAAATCTTGTTTGTAGGGACAGAGAAGGACAGTGAGTGAAACTGACAGTGTGCTATTCTGTTCTAAACCAATCTTGCTGAACCATATTTGAAATCCTTGAGTTTAGGGACAGAGAAGGACACTCGTGGAAACTATCAGTGTGCTATTCTGTGCTAAATCTTGTTTGTAGGGACAGAGAAGGACAGTGAGTGAAACTGACAGTGTGCTATTCTGTTCTAAACCAATCTTGCTGAACCATATTTGAAATCCTTGAGTTTAGGGACAGAGAGGTACAGTGAGGGAAAGTGTCAGTGAGCTATTCTGTTCTAAACCAATCTTGCTGAACCATATTTGAAATCCTTGAGTTTAGGGACAGAGAAGGACACTCGTGGAAACTATCAGTGTGCTATTCTGTGCTAAATCTTGTTTGTATGGACAGAGAAGGACAGTAAGTGAAACTGACAGTGTGCTATTCTGTTCTAAACCAATCTTGCTGAACCATATTTGAAATCCTTGAGTTTAGGGACAGAGAAGGACACTCGTGGAAACTATCAGTGTGCTATTCTGTGCTAAATCTTGTTTGTAGGGACAGAGAAGGACAGTGAGTGAAACTGACAGTGTGCTATTCTGTGATAAACCAATCTTGCTGAACCATATTTGAAATCCTTGAGTTTAGGGACAGAGAGGTACAGTGAGGGAAAGTGTCAGTGAGCTATTCTGTTCTAAACCAATCTTGCTGAACCATATTTGAAATCCTTGAGTTTAGGGACAGAGAAGGACACTCGTGGAAACTATCAGTGTGCTATTCTGTGCTAAATCTTGTTTGTAGGGACAGAGAAGGACAGTGAGTGAAACTGACAGTGTGCTATTCTGTTCTAAACCAATCTTGCTGAACCATATTTGAAATCCTTGAGTTTAGGGACAGAGAGGTACAGTGAGGGAAAGTGTCAGTGAGCTATTCTGTTCTAAACCAATCTTGCTGAACCATATTTGAAATCCTTGAGTATAGGGACAGAGAAGGACACTCGTGGAAACTATCAGTGTGCTATTCTGTGCTAAATCTTGTTTGTAGGGACAGAGAAGGACAGTGAGTGAAACTGACAGTGTGCTATTCTGTTCTAAACCAATCTTGCTGAACCATATTTGAAATCCTTGAGTTTAGGGACAGAGAGGTACAGTGAGGGAAAGTGTCAGTGTGCTATTCTGTTCTAAACAAATCTTGCTGAACCATATTTGAAATCCTTGAGTTTAGGGACAGAGAAGGACACTCGTGGAAACTATCAGTGTGCTATTCTGTGCTACATCTTGTTTGTAGGGACAGAGAAGGACAGTGAGTGAAACTGACAGTGTGCTATTCTGTTCTAAACCAATCTTGCTGAACCATATTTGAAATCCTTGAGTTTAGGGACAGAGAGGTACAGTGAGGGAAAGTGTCAGTGAGCTATTCTGTTCTAAACCAATCTTGCTGAACCATATTTGAAATCCTTGAGTTTAGGGACAGAGAAGGACACTCGTGGAAACTATCAGTGTGCTATTCTGTGCTAAATCTTGTTTGTAGGGACAGAGAAGGACAGTGAGTGAAACTGACAGTGTGCTATTCTGTTCTAAACCAATCTTGCTGAACCATATTTGAAATCCTTGAGTTTAGGGACAGAGAAGGACACTCGTGGAAACTATCAGTGTGCTATTCTGTGCTAAATCTTGTTTGTAGGGACAGAGAAGGACAGTGAGTGAAACTGACAGTTTGCTATTCTGTTCTAAACCAATCTTGCTGAACCATATTTGAAATCCTTGAGTTTAGGGACAGAGAGGTACAGTGAGGGAAAGTGTCAGTGAGCTATTCTGTTCTAAACCAATCTTGCTGAAGCATATTGCAAATCCTTGTGTTTAGGGACAGAGAAGGATAGGCAGGGGACAGTGTCAGTGTCATTGTTGCTAAGCCTCCTGCACAGTATACACCTGAAGGTAGCCCTTATTGCTCTTTTTCCCATCTCCCTGCAGGCCATCCATTAAAATGTCTGGAAGGCAAACAAGGAGAGGCAGACAGTCAGGAGGCAAAAAAAGAGGGCAAGCAGGCTCTGTGTCTGGGGGCAACAGTGCTGGTCGTAAACGCGGTGCATTGTCATCAGCACATGGCCATGGGACACGCTTGTCCTTCTTTTCGGCAGCTGGACATGTTGAGCCACATCATGCCGAAGACTTTGTAGAGTGGATGACCAAGCCCACCTCATCCTCCTCATCCTCTCTCACCCAGGCTCAGGGTACTGGCAAAGCAGCTGCCAAAGCGTCCTCTTCTCTGGTATCATTATCTTCATTAGTCAATCCTTCCCTAGACCCACCATGTCCTCCTCCTGAGGAGTCCCCCGAACTGTTTGAGCACAGTGTTGGGTACATGCTCCAGGAGGATGCCCAGCGTTTCGAAGGATCTGATGATGATACCCAGCTAGAGGAAGGCAGTAGCGTGAGAGCAGAGAGAGGGGATGCTCAAGAAGGACACCAATCTGGCAGTCATGCTCCAGCAGCTGCAGCATACTGCCAGATTGGCTCCAGTGATGAGGAGGGAGGGGATGATGAGGTCACTGACTCCACGTGGGTGCCTAATAGGAGAGAGGAGGAGGAGGAGGATGAGGAGGAGGCACATCTCCAACGAGGCAGGATGCCCTTGGGTGGCCAGCGTATGGGCAGCACACCGACGGAATCACACCGCAGAGCTCCGCCTGTGCAGGGCGCTGCCTCTGCCCGTCATTCAAAAAGTTCTTTGGTGTGGGCCTTTTTTGAAGCGAGTGCATCAGATCGCACAGCTGCTGTTTGCAACATATGTCTCAAGCGTATATCGCGTGGCCAAAACATCAGCCGCTTGGGCACCACATGCTTGATCAGACATATGTTGACCTGCCATGCAGCTCGTTGGCAAACCTACCTTAAAGACCCACACCAAAGAACAAAGCGGACCTCTCCTTGCACCGCATCAGCTGGGATCTCCAACCCCACTATACCTTCAGTCCTCTCTGAAACCTGCACTGAGAGGAATGAAGGTGTAGAATTAGGTGTGTCACAGCCAAGTACTTGCGGCCACTCTGCTAGCAGTACACCGACGTCCGATTCTAGCAGGCAAATTTCCCTGCCCCAGCTGCTGGACCGTCGAAAGAAGTTCACTCCCAGCCATCCACATGCCCAGCGGTTGAATGCTAGCTTGGCTAAATTGCTAGCGCTTCAACTGCTGCCTTTTCAGTTGGTAGACTCGGCCCCCTTCCGTGAGTTTGTGCAATGTGCGGTTCCTCAGTGGCAGGTTCCCAAACGCCACTTTTTCTCACGGAAGGCGATTCCGGCTCTCTACAGGCATGTGGAAGGCAATGTCTTGGCCTCGCTGGACAGGGCGGTCAGCGGTAAGGTGCATATTACCGCTGACTCATGGTCCAGCAGGCATGGACAGGGACGTTACCTTTCTTTCACGGCCCATTGGGTCACTCTTTTGGCAGCTGGGAAGGATGCAGGACAAGGTGCAGTAGTGTTGCAGGTTGTTCCGCCGCCACGCCTCCAAAATGCTACTACTGGTTGTGACACACCTCTCTCCTCCACCCCCTCCTCTTCTTCTTCCTCCATGGCCTCTTCCTGTGGTTTGTCCTCGGAACCAGCGGTGCTCCGTAGGCGTTCAAGGGGCTATGCAAGTACGCAGGCAAAAAGATGCCATGCCGTGCTTGCGCTGGTGTGTTTGGGGGACAGGAGCCACACTGGGGCAGAGGTCCTGTCTGCTCTGCAGGGCCAGGCCGAGAGGTGGTTGACGCCACGCCAGCTTAAGCCAGGAATGGTGGTTTGCGACAATGGCACCAACCTCCTCTCCGCCCTCCGACAGGGACAACTGACCCATGTGCCCTGTGTGGCTCACGTCCTTAACCTGGTGGTGCAGCGGTTCTTGTGCAGGTACCTGGGCTTGCAGGATGTCCTGAGGCAGGCCAGGAAAGTCTGTGTGCATTTCCGCAGATCTTATAATGCCAGTGCTCGCCTGGCTGAGCTGCAAAAGGAGTTGAACCTGCCCAAGAACCGCCTTATATGTGACATGCCCACCAGGTGGAACTCAACGTTGGCCATGCTGCAGCGGCTGCACACGCAGCAGAGGGCCATCAATGAGTACCTGTGCGACTACGGCACCAGGACAGGGTCAGGGGAGCTTGGTTTTTTTTCACCACGCCAGTGGGGCATGATCAGGCATGCATGCACTGTCCTGGCACCATTTGAGGAGGCCACGAGGATGGTGAGCAGTGACAGTGCATGCATCAGTGACACTGTACCTCTTGTCCACCTGTTGGAGCACACGCTGCGTGGAATAATGGACAGGGCACTTGAGGCAGAACAGAGGCAGGAAGAGGAGGACTTCCTTGCCTCTCAAGGCCCCCTTTACCCAGACAGTGTTCCTTCTGTCCCACCCATCGCACAGGAAGAGGAGGAGGAGGAGGAGGAGGATTGTGTCAGCATGGAGGTGGAGGCTGGCACTCAGCATCATCAGCAGCAGTCTTTTAGGGATGATTTACAGTCCCAAGAAACCAGTGGACTTGTACGTGGCTGGGAGGAGGTGGCTGCGGATCATGTCGTCCTTAGTGACCCAGAGGACTCCGGACTGAATGCCTCAGCTAACCTACGCTGCATGGCCTCCCTGATCCTGCAAAGTCTGCGGAAGGATCCTCGTATTCTTCGGATCAAGGAGAGGGACCATTACTGGCTGGCCACTCTCCTTGATCCACGGTACAAGGGTAAGGTTGCGGACCTTATGTTACCGTCGCAGAGGGAGCAGAGGATGAGACAACTCCGGGAGGCCTTGCAGAAAGGTCTGTGCAACGCGTTCCCAGAGACTGGGAGGTTACAAACTCCTGGTCCTGGACAACGAGTTGCTGAGGCTTCGGGCAGTCAAAGAAGGTGCGGTGGGGAAGGTGGCCGTCTGACCGATGCGTTCAGACAATTCTTTAGTCCGCAGCCCCAAAGTATGATCGGTTCCAGCAACCATCGCCAGCGTCTGATATACATGGTGCAGGAATACCTAGGGGCAAGGTCAGACTTGGACACCTTCCCCACCGAAAATCCTCTGGCTTACTGGGTCTTGAAGATGGATCACTGGCCAGAGCTTGCACAGTATGCAATTGAGCTACTGGCCTGTCCTGCATCCAGCGTTCTTTCAGAACACACATTCAGTGCTGCTGGAGGATTTGTCATGGATCACAGGGTGCGCCTGTCCACCGACTCGGTTGATCGACTGACTTTCATCAAGATGAACCAGTCTTGGATCACCACCAGCTACCACACACCTGCTGCTGATATAACAGACTAATTGATTTTAAAATGTCACATCCCTTCAAGACTGATGCTGATGCTGAGTGCCTGTGCTGTTATGTTGACTGGCTATCCTCCTCCTCCTCCTCAATGATACGATTAATGATGATAGCTTGGAAGATCATTTTGGTTTATGGGTGACGCCACCAGTGGCTAAGGCCCAATTTTTCAGCCCCTGTTTAACAGGGGCGTGTAATTACAATTTTTGATGCAATACTTTGCAACAGGCCTCATTGCTGTGCTCCAAGTACAGTATCTGTGAGGGGTTGCAGTGTTGTGCCACCAGTGCCTAAGGCCCAATTTTCAGCCCCTGTTCAACAGGGGCATGCAATTATAATTATTGATCTAATAATTCACAGCAGGGCCCATTGCTGCGCCCACCAAGAGTAACTGTCAGGCCTTACAGTGTTGTGGCACCAGCACCACCATCACCACCACCACCACCACCAAAGGCCCAATTTTTCAGCCCCTGTTCAACAGGGGCATGCAATTATAATTATTGATCTAATAATTCACAGCAGGGCCCATTGCTGCACCCACCAAGAGTAACTGTCAGGCCTTACAGTGTTGTGGCACCAGCACCACCATCACCACCACCACCACCACCAAAGGCCCAATTTTTCAGCCCCTGTTCAACAGGGGCATGCAATTATAATTATTGATCTAATAATTCACAGCAGGGCCCATTGCTGCGCCCACCAAGAGTAACTGTCAGGCCTTACAGTGTTGTGTCAACACCACCACCACCACCACCACCACCACCAAAGGCCCAATTTTTCAGCCCCTGTTCAACAGGGGCATGCAATTATAATTATTGATCTAATAATTCACAGCAGGGCCCATTGCTGCGCCCACCAAGAGTAACTGTCAGGCCTTACAGTGTTGTGGCACCAGCACCACCATCAAAGGCCCAATTTTTACTACCACTGATCAACAATTATATGTTATTACAATTCCTGATATAATAGTTGACAGCAGGGCGTTCCAGCACCCACCAAGAGTAACTGTGAGTGCTTACAGTGTTGTGCCAACACCAACACCTAAGGGGCCAATTTCTGCAGAGTATATACGGCAGGTCCCTACTTTCAAACATCCAACTTACAAACGACTACTACTTGCAAACGGAAGAAGACAACAGGAAGTGAGAGGAAATCTACCCCTTGGAAGGAAAATTCTCTCCTGTAAGAATTAATATGGGAGAAAGGTGTCTCCTCTCTACTGATGCTTTATCACCAATCCTTGTTTCAATAAAAACACTACATTTCAAAAACAGTTGTCATTGGGACGCAAAGTGAGGTGAAATGTTCTGAACAGGGGCACAGACAGGAAAACAAATGTTACAGGGGTGATAACCCTTCCCTATGTTTTCCAAAATGCTTAAAAATAGGTATTTGGGCTGGAGCTACACTTAAACAATGTAGCTGTTCAAAATTACAAACAGATTCTACATAAGAACAAACCTACAGTCCCTGTCTTGTATGCACCGCCTGTATACGGCTGTTCAGAGTATATAGGGCCTTTTTTATTTTGTGTGCGGGGTTCCCCTTAATATCCATACAAGACCCAAAGGGGCTGGTAATGGGCTGGGGTAGGGGGGGGGGGGGGTTGATGGGGTAGCTATGCCATTTTTCTTAAAGATTTTCATCCATATTACCGGGACCAGACATTACATTAAAGCCGCAAGCAGTTTTAAATGGCTTTTTTTTCCTTTAGAAATGTTATTTTGTGCAGGGACAGTTCTAAACACGGGAAACACGTGGCACTTCACAGGCATACTTTAGACACCCTCCAGGTACAATATTTAAAGGAATATTTGACTTTTTTTTTTTCACTTTATGCATCATTAAAATGACTGCTCCCGGAAAACGTCCGTTTTTAAAACTTCTTTTTGCATTGATACATGTCCCCTGGTGCAGAACCCGGGTTCCCAAACTCTGTTTAGGACAATAACATGGATAATAGTCGTTATAATTAGCACTTTAGAATCCGAACGTTCGCATCCATTGTATTTAATAGGGTTCTAATGTTCGTGCGAACTTTCGGTCCGTTCGCGGGTTCTGGTGCGAACCGAACCCGGGGGTGTTCGGCTCATCACTATTAGAGAGTCTGTTAGAAAGAGCCCCCAGACATAGTACAGGAGATGGTCAGAGACTGCATACGTGATACAGGAGATGGTCAGAGACTGCAGACATGTTACAAGAGACAGTCAGAGAGTGAAGACATATTACAGGAGATGGTCAGAGACTGCAGACATAGTACAGGAGGAGATGGTTAGAGACTGCAGATATAATACAGGAGATGGTCAGAGACTGCAGACATAGCACAGTAGATGGTCAGAGACTGCAGATATAATACAGGAGATGATCAGAGACTGCAGATATAATACAGGAGATGGTCAGAGACTGCAGATATAATACAGGAGATGGTCACAGACTGCAGATATAATACAGGAGAAGGTCACAGACTGCAGATATAATAGAGGAAATGGTCAGAGACTGCAGACATACTACTGGAGATAATGGCTGATCGGCCCTCTCACCTGACCCAGCGATACAGCAACAACTGTTCCTCTGATCAGGAGTCAGCTCACTCTGAATTGCCCATGGCGACTCCGCTGGGTAGAGTCCAGATCTGTATTCTGGCAATGACTCCATTCCTTTCTCTGCCAGGGATGGCGCCAGGCTGTGTTTCTTTCCCTCTGGTGGCGCAGGGCAGCGGGGTTCTCTCTCTGATGGTGTTCTCTCAGCACTGTCCTCTCCCTCTGGAGTCCTGGGTGCACTTCCCTGAAAGCTTTTCAGAACGGTAAAGCCACAGCCCGGCCATCATTCTGCTATAGGCAGGGCAGTACGGTGTTAAGCTGGCCATTCACTAGTAGATTTTTAAACAAACATTTGTATGAAAATTCTCATTAGCTGTTGTTTAAAAGTACTCTCATATTTCTTTTTCGTACATCACGGGACACAGAGCGACATAGTCATTACTAATGGGTTATATAGTTTACCTTCAGGTGCTGGCACTGGCAACTTCCAAACCGGAAGTACCCTCCCCTATATAAGCCCCTCCCATCCGGGAGCACCTCAGTTTTTTGCCAGTGTCTAAGGTGTTGGCCAAAGAGTAACATGTGTTTTCCTGGGCTTGCGTACAGGTTCTTTTACGGGCCTTAGTAAGCTGTTCCGGATCCCACCAAAAAAGCTTCATAGCTAAACGGTCGGTACCCGGGCCTTGCAACAGAAGAGCAAGGTTTTGCCTGTAAGGTCCCTGAAGGTTTAATTACAATGCCTGCCGTGATAGGTGAAGTTTGGTCTTCTGTGGACCAAACAGAGTCCTGCGGCGGGGAACAGGTAAGTGGGGGCCCCCAGGAACTTGGTTCTATTGGGGGACCCCAAGCCTAATTTGTCTTTCTGTCTGTTACCTAATGGTATTCCCGCTAATATCTGTGTATGCCTGTAGCTACTGAAAAATGTAAAATTTTAATAGTAGTCAAGAAAAAAAAAAAAAAAAGAGGACCGCGGTACCTGTGTTAAACCACTAGAGGCCGCTGTGGTCCATTTTTTCTTGTCATGTGGATCTTTGGTTTTCTCAAGTCAAAAGATCCAGGCAGTTGGTAAGTTCTCTGTGGGAATCCACTTCCTCTGCCCTGTTGCTGCGCTCATCCACCGCACAGGCCCTCCGGCAAAAAGGGCCCTGGCTCCTAGTCCCTGCTTGGTTTCGAAAAGGGCGCCAATGGCGCACGGGCACGCGTGCGGGCGCGTGCACGCGCCTCCTATGAAAAAAAAGGGGCGGGGCGGGTGGATGACGCTCGATGCGCGCCGCGGCGCTTCTGCGCATGTGCAGGCGTCCCAGCATGTATAAAAGACACAGTACAAGTGTCAGCTGGATGCAAACAGAGCTAGCAACAAACAGTGGCACACAGAGGCGGTTGATGCAGGCATCCCCATAGAAAGGCACTTTAATGGACACCAGCTGGTATATAGCAGCAATTGTGTTAGACTATTACCAGCAAAATTGGTGTATGACGACGGGAATACCTCAGCTTTGTGCTTAAAGGATATGTCGTCCAGACGCTCCGGAAATAAGTCTTCCAGGAAGTCAAAGGGGTCTCCATCGGGCTCTGAGGATTTTGGGCATGCTTGTACTGCACCAATCTCCCCTGAGAATTCAGAGGTCAGTAGCCGTAGGAACCCCGCAGGAGTGCCTGGTGCTGCGGCTGTCCCCAGTCCACCTGCTCCTGTATATATAACAGAGGAGGTTTTATCCTCAACTCTGGGAGGATTGGAAGAGAGATTAACAGCATTGATCGCTGCTTCCCTGTCACAGGAAAAGCGCGTCCGATCTCCGTCTCCTCCTTCAGAGTGCCTGTTAGTGGAGGAACAACCCCACACAGAGATCGACCTACCTGAAGGGGATCAGGATGAGGTTGATTCAGTTATGGAGGAATCAACAGTGGAAGAACCTTTCTCAGCATCTCAGGCTGAAAGATTATGGGTTCAGTCTCTGACTAACATGGTCCGATCAGCATTTAAAATGCCTCTGGCGGAACCATCAACCACTACGGTTTCCTCGCTGGGGTCGCTGAAAGCTCCCCAGGCTGTCTGTTCCTTCCCAATCCACCCTTTATTGGAAGGGCTTATTTACCAGGATTGGGAGCATCCTGATAAAATATTTACTCCCCCCAAGAGATTTCCGGTGATCTATCCTATGGAGGATAAGTTCATAAAAAAATGGAGGGTCCCTACAGTGGACGCAGCCATCTCTTCTGTGAACAAATCACTGACATGTCCAGTAGATAATGTTCCAATGTTCAAAGACCCAATAGATAAAAATTTGGAGTCTTTACTAAAATCTGCTTTCTCTACAGCAAGCATGGTGACACAACCTGCGGTAGCAGCGATTGGAGTCTGCCAAGCGGTGAAAGATCAGTTGAAACAAGTCTTAAGGGACTTACCAGATCAGCAGGCTCTTGCCCTAGCTGACCTACCTAGAGCCTTGTGTTTTGCGGTGGACGCTATAAAGGATACAATCCAACAGGCCTCCCGCTTTACGCTGTCTGTAGTACATATGCGTAGGCTTCTATGGCTCAAAAACTGGTCTGCCGAAGCTCCCTGTAAGAAATTGCTGGTTAGCTTCCCATTTCATGGAGAACGCTTATTTGGAGAAGATCTGGACAAATATATCCAGAAAATTTCTGCCGGTAAAAGTTCACTCTTACCGGTTAAGAACAAGAGTAGAAGTCCTTCTTTTAAGAGGTCTACTTCTCCAGTCCCTGGCACATCGGCTGTGAAACAGTTCCGACGGCCTCCGCGGTCAAATTCAGGGGGCAGAAATCAGGGACAATCACAGGGTAACAAGAAACCCTGGGTCAAGAGAGGTACAAAACCTCCCCCCAAGTCATGAAGGGTTGCCCCCACTCAATCGGGTGGGGGGAAGACTTCAGTTGTTCACAGAGACCTGGCGGGACACCATCAGAGACAGATGGGTGCTCTCCGCAGTAAGTCTGGGATACAAGCTGGAGTTAAAAGACACTCCTCCTGCCCAATTTATGAGGTCAAACGTGCCAAGCGATCCCCAGAAGAGAGGATCCCTCCTTCTGGCACTAGAACAACTATTGCTCCAAGGTGTAATCATGAAGGTTCCCCTGGAAGAAAGCGGGTTCGGGTTTTACTCGAACCTTTTCACAGTCCCCAAACCAAATGGGGACGTGAGGCCCATATTAAATCTAAAAGGGCTAAACAAGTTCCTAAATATCAGGACTTTTCGGATGGAGTCGATCCGATCGGTGGCCACCGCCCTACAAGGGCAGGAATGGTTAGCCTCGATCGACATAAGGGATGCTTATCTGCATATTCCCATCTTTCCGGCCCACCAGAAATTTCTACGCTTTGCAGTAGAAGGGCGCCATTTTCAGTTCAGAGCCTTACCTTTCGGTCTGGCCACAGCACCACGAGTGTTCACAAAAATTCTGGCCCCACTATTGGCCAATCTAAGAACACAAGGTGTAACGATAATGGCATATCTAGACGACCTGCTACTAATAGACCACTCAGTGGAAAAGCTGGAAGTAGCTATTCACAAGACAATCAAGTATCTGGAATATCACGGTTGGATTATCAACCGGGACAAGTCAGCTCTAAGACCAGTCAGAAGTCTGGAATACTTAGGGCTAAGGCTGGATTCAAATCAGAGAAAGATTTTCTTACCTCCAGAAAAGGTGTCGTCTTTAAAAGATTTGACCCACTTAGTGGGTACAAAAAGAAAACCATCCATACGCCTGTGCATGAGGCTGCTGGGAAAAATGGTGGCTTCATTCGAAGCAGTACCCTACGGTCAATTCCATTCAAGGAACTTGCAGAGGGCCATACTGTCAGCCTGGAACAAAAAAGTTCAGGCTTTAGACTTACCAATGTCCCTGTCCCCTTCCGTTCGCAAGAGCCTCCATTGGTGGTTGGTGCCCCAGAATCTGGAAAAAGGGAAACCCTTCAGTCCGGTTTCTTGGAAGGTGGTCACTACAGATGCCAGCCTCATAGGCTGGGGGGCAGTACTGGAGCAATGGTCTCTCCAGGGCAAGTGGTCGGAAGCAGAGAAGGCCCTGCCCATCAATCTCTTAGAGATACGAGCAGCCCGGTATGCCCTAGTAGCATGGACATCCAAACTCCAAGGGTCCCCTGTCAGAATTCAATCAGACAATGCCACAGCAGTGGCATATATCAATCACCAGGGTGGCACCAGGAGTCGTGCAGCCCAGAGGGAAGCGAATTGCATCCTGGAATGGGCAGAAAGATATGTCCCAGCCATATCCGCGGTTTTCATCCCAGGAGTGGAAAATTGGAAAGCAGACTTTTTAAGTCGCCAGCAATTATGCCCGGGGGAATGGTCTCTTCACCCCAAGGTTTTCCAGGCAATATGCCAGCGGTGGGGAACACCGGATGTAGATCTGCTAGCATCCAGATTCAACGCAAAGGTGGACAGATTTGTGTCTCGCACAAGGGGTCCCCTAGCTTGCGGCTCGAATGCCCTAGTGTTCCCTTGGGATCAGTTCAAGCTGATATATGCATTCCCACCGCCACAATTGTTACCGCGATTAATCCGCAGAATCAGGGTAGAAAAGAAACCAGTGATTCTGGTGGCTCCAGCATGGCCCCGAAGGGCATGGTACGCGGAGATTGTAAAAATGTCAGTGAGGAGTCCTTGGACCCTCCCACATCGTCCGGACCTGCTGTCGCAAGGACCGATATACCACCCTTCCTTACCAGCCCTAGGTTTGACGGCCTGGCTATTGAAGCCCACATTCTGAAAAAGAGAGGGCTCTCTAATCCTGTGGTATCTACCATGATCAATGCCAGGAAGCCGGTATCCAGGCAGATCTATTATAGGATCTGGAAGGCGTACATTACATGGTGTGAGGCCAAGAAATGGCATCAACGTAAGTACGTAATAGGTAGGATTTTGGACTTCCTACAGTGGGCTGTAGATAGGAAGCTGGCCTTGAGTACTATCAAGGGTCAGATTTCGGCCTTGTCAATATTTTTTCAAAGGCCCTTGGCTTCGCATTCACTAGTCAAAGCTTTCATACAAGGAGTGATGCGTATTAGCCCTCCGGTTAGTATTCCCATATGTCCATGGGACTTAAACCTGGTTCTGTCGGTTCTACAGAAACAACCGTTTGAACCATTGCAACACATTTCCTTGGTTCTTCTCACCAGGAAATTGATTTTCTTAGTAGCCATTTGTTCGGCTAAAAGAGTATCGGAATTAGCCGCCTTGTCCTGTAAGGAGCCATATCTGGTTGTCCATAAGGACAGAGTAGTATTACGTCCTCATCCAGCCTTTCTTCCTAAGGTGGTATCGAGGTTTCATTTGAACCAAGATGTGGTTCTTCCTTCTTTTTTCCCCAAACCTAGCTCGGTAGAGGAAAAGTTATTGCATTCTTTGGATGTAGTAAGAGCAGTTAAAGCTTATCTAAAAGCCACTGCTCAGATTCGCAGAACGGATACTTTGTTTATTCTGCCGGAAGGCCCCAGAAAGGGTCAGGCAGCATCAAAATCTACTTTAGCCAAGTGGATTAGACAGGTCATAATACAAGCCTATGGCTTGAGAAAGAGACCGCCTCCATTCAAAGTTAGGGCGCACTCCACAAGAGCAGTTGGAACTTCATGGGCAGTGCATCACCAGGCCTCCCTGGCTCAAGTCTGTAAGGCCGCAACATGGTCTTCAGTACACACGTTTACTAGATTCTACCAGGTAGACGTTAGAAGTCAGGAGGATGTCGCCTTTGGGCGCAGTGTGTTGCAGGCCGCAAAAGATCCTCATGCCTGATGGCGCCCAGCTTATGTATAGTGTATCCCTCCCCTCATTTGGCATTGCTTTGGGACGTCCCATTAGTAATGACTAAGTCGCTCTGTGTCCCGTGATGTACGAAAAAGAAAAAGGGATTTTTATAACAGCTTACCTGTAAAATCCTTTTCTTGGAGTACATCACGGGACACAGAGCTCCCACCCCTCTTTTTGGGACACTTATTGCTTTGCTACAAAACTGAGGTGCTCCCGGATGGGAGGGGCTTATATAGGGGAGGGTACTTCCGGTTTGGAAGTTGCCAGTGCCAGCACCTGAAGGTAAACTATATAACCCATTAGTAATGACTAAGTCGCTCTGTGTCCCGTGATGTACTCCAAGAAAAGGATTTTACAGGTAAGCTGTTATAAAAATCCCTTTTTTGTTTGCTTTTAACATCTGATTTTGCAGTGAATGGAGTTTTAGGAACAAAACCAACAATCACTGTTAGAAATTTGTTGAGTTTCTTCACTGTGTTCAAAAATGGCAATTTAAAGGGGTTGTGAAGGTTTGTTTTTTATTTTCTAAATAGGTTCCTTTAAGCTAGTGCATTGTTGGTTCACTTACCTTTTCCTTCGATTTTCCCTTCTAAATGTTTTTTTTCCTCACTTCCTGTTTCTCCTCAGTAAGCTTGCCCCCATCATCCGAGCGGTGGTTAGTCAGCCAAAACAGCTTACTGAGGAGGAACAGGAAGTGAGAAATTCAGACAAAGAAAACAAAGAAAAAAAACATTTAGAAGGGAAATCGAAGGAAAAGGTAAGTGAACCAACAATGCACTAGCTTAAAAGAACCTATTGTGAGGGGGTTAGCTCGGCAGCGGGTGTGTGTGACCCCCGGGATGGGCTCCCCACACAAAACAGGCCCAGCAAACGGAGGTTGTGGTTTTCAAAATCAAAAAGGTGCGGTTTATTTTCTATTTACAGTGACAAAACACAGCAAAGCAAAAGAAACATAACCAAAATAAATCCTGGTCAAGTTGACCTCTGACTAAACATACAGGTTTCCTAACTAACAACTGGGATCAGCCTGGTGCTGTCCTAGTCCCTAAGTCCCTGGTTTTAAATGTCCAAGCAAATAGCCACACAGGCTTTGTCTCACCGCACAGGGGTTCACTCTCCCTAGACAGTCCACACAGGTCTGGTTCCAGGCATGAGCAAACACCTAATGAATCTGGGAGTTTTTATAGAGGCCTAAATGAGCTGACAAGCTTCAGCTGGCCTCATCAACTCCCTGTCTGTACGACGCCCCACACTCTCCCTAGAGGTATGAGTCATCCATGAGCCCACTAGCCTTAGCTGGGCTTATACAACTCTCCACCTAGTTGTATAAGTCGGCGTAAAGCCTGAATCTGGGCGAAATATATCTACCCCCCTGGATGCAACCAGGTGACTTTACCTTCCTGCTGTCACATACCCCCCCCCTCTTGTTTTAACCTCGGGGTTGGAACACCAGCAATCAGGCATTCATGTACTCGAGACAAAGCATCCACATTCCCCATTTGAACGCCAGGGCGATGCTTTACTGTGAAGTTGAATTCCTGGAGGGCCAGGAACCACCTATTCACTCTTCTATTTGTTTCCTTGTTTTGAGCCATCCACTTTAACGGAGCGTGATCCGTAACCATGTCAAAGTGCCTACCTAGCAGGTAGTACCGAAGGGAATCTAGAGCCCACTTCACCGCTAAACACTCCTTTTCAACGGTGGCGTAATTTACCTCATGGGACTTCAACTTCCTGCTGAGGTAAATGACTGGGTGCTCTTCCCCGTTCCAGACCTGGGACAATACTGCTCCTAACCCCACATCTGACGCATCACTTTGTACGACAAAGTCTTTAGAGAAGTCGGGTGAGTACAACACTGGCTGGCTACATAAGGCTTGTTTCAAGAATTGGAATGCTGCCTCAGCCTCGGGGGTCCATTTAATCATGACCGACCCTTTCCCCTTCGTCAGGTTGGTTAGGGGCACAGCCTTAGAAGCAAAGTGGGGAATGAATCGCCGATAATACCCAGCGATTCCCAGAAAGGCTCGTACCTGCTTCTTGCTGTTGGGACGTGGCCAACTCTGGATGGCCTCGACTTTGTTAAGTTGGGGTTTTATTACTCCCCTCCCAATGGTGTACCCAAGATATTTGGCCTCCTCCTGCCCAATGGTACACTTCTTGGGGTTAGCCGTAAACCCCGCTTCCCGAACAGAGTCCAGGACTGCTTGCACTTTTGGCAGATGTGAGGCCCAATCTGTGCTATGGACAATTACGTCATCCAGGTAAGCCGCAGCATACTTCCGATGGGGCCTCAGCATCTGGTCCATTTTCCGCTGGAATGTGGCCGGCGCATTCTGTAACCCGAACGGCATTCTTTTATATTGGAACGCCCCGTCTGGGGTTACAAATGCGGTTTTCTCTTTGGCCGACTTGGCCAGGGGGATTTGCCAATACCCTTTTGTGAGGTCAAGAGTCGTCATGTATCGGGCTGTTCCCAGCCGGTCGATCAACTCATCTATACGTGGCATGGGGTAGGTGTCAAATTTTGTAACTTTGTTCAACTGACGAAAATCGTTACAAAATCGCCAGCTCCCATCCGGTTTAGGCACCAACACGATGGGACTAGACCAATCACTTTGGGACTCCTCTATCACCCCTAAGTTCAGCATTTTCTGTACTTCCTCCCGTATTGCCTCCCGTCGAGCCTCTGGGATCCGATAGGGTTTTAACTTCACCCTTTCACCGGGCGGGGTAATGATGTCATGCTCTACCCCAGATGTTTGTCCCGGCAGCTCAGAGAATACCTCCTTGTTGCGAAGCACAAACTCCTTAACCTCCTGTTGTTGGGGTTGTGACAAGGTGGCTGCTATTCCAACCTCAGGAATCACGCAACCAGTTTGAGCTGGTGACCAAGTGTCTGCGACTAGGGACTCTCTATCCCTCCAGGCTTTCAACAGATTAACGTGATAGATCTGTTCGGGCTTTCGCCTTCCTGGTTGTCTGACCTTGTAATTCACTTCGCTCACTTTTTCCATTATCTCGTAGGGGCCTTGCCATTTGGCAAGGAATTTACTTTCAACCGTAGGGACAAGTACCAATATCCTATCCCCCGGGGAAAAGGTACGGGTCTTGGCTCCACGGTTGTACACTCTCTGCTGTGCCAACTGCGCTTGGGCCAAATGTTCCTTCACGATGGGCATTACCTGTGCAATTCGATCTTGCATCAGGGCGACATGCTCAATCACACTCCTGTGGGGAGAACTCTCACTTTCCCAAGTTTCCTTGGCAATATCCAACAGCCCTCTTGGGTGTCTCCCATACAGTAACTCAAAGGGGGAGAATCCCGTAGAGGATTGGGGCACCTCCCTAATAGCAAACATCAAATAAGGAAGTAAACAGTCCCAATCCTTTCCATCTCTATCCACCACTTTCTTCAACATTTGTTTTAGGGTTTTGTTGAATCTTTCAACCAGCCCATCGGTTTGGGGGTGATACACAGACGTACGCAATTGCGTCACTTTGAACAATTTACACAGCTCTTTCATAACCCGGGACATAAAGGGTGTACCTTGGTCCGTAAGCAGTTCTTTACAAATACCCACCCGGCTAAAAACAAGAGATAGCTCTTTGGCTATGGTTTTGGCCGAGGTATTTCGGAGAGGGATCGCTTCTGGATAACGGGTGGCATAGTCCATTATAACTAATATGTACTGGTGCCCCCTAGCGGACTTGATTATAGGACCTACCAAATCCATGGCGATCCTCTCAAACGGGACCTCAATGATGGGTAGAGGGACCAGCGGGCTACGGAAATGTGGCATCGGGGCCAACCTCTGACACACAGGGCAGGAGGAACAATAATTTTCTACGTCCTTCATCACCCCCGGCCAATAGAATCTCTGTAATACCCTCTCTCGGGTTTTCTCTGTCCCCAGATGACCTCCAAGAATGTGCCCATGGGCCAACTCCAACACCAACTTCCTGTAAGGTTTGGGCACCACAAGCTGCTCAACGGTTTCTTCTGCCCTTTTTGCCACCCGATACAGTAGGTCCTTCTCTACGCTGAAGTATGGGTAAGTGCAGGTATTATCTGGGTTCACTAACTCGCCATCTATTTTCACTACGTTTTCCCGTGCCTTTATTAGGGCGGGGTCTTTCAACTGTTCTGTGGCAAAGTTTTCCCTGTGAACCTCAAGATCAGAAAACTCCACAGACGGTAGGTTTTCGTCTGAGGAGGTGGGCTCCTCTCCAGTTTCTTGAGTCTCCCCTGCCAATACTGATAAGGGAAATTCCGGAGAGTCCTCACCACTCTCAGGGGAGTTCTGGCTATCACATTCCTGGTACATAGGGGCACCAGTGAGGGGCTCAGGATCATCCCACAGTTCCCAGAACTTCGGAAAATCCCTTCCCACAATGGCGTCATGCGGTAACTGAGATACTAAGCCCACTGGATGAGAGAGGGTACCTTTGGGGGTCTCGAAACACACTGTAGTCACTGGATACTCTCGGGTGTCCCCATGCACACAAATAACAGCTACCTTGCTATTCCCAGAGACCTCTGTTTTAACTAACTCAGCCTTTATCAGGGTCACAAGGCTACCTGAATCCAGCAATACCACAACATTTCTACCATTAACACACATTTTGCATAAATGTTTCTCAGTTCCTCGAATGGCAGTGCATGCGACTGTCGCACACAGCGACTGACGTCTGCCCGTCAGAAAGTCACACTGCATGGGTTCCTCCACAACCGGGCAATTGGCTGCAATATGTCCCGCTTGCCGGCAGCGGTAGCAAACGATCCTTCTTGCCGCCTCTTGAGCCGCTGATTTCCCAGGCTGTTCTCGCCAAACTTGGGGTAGAGCTCCCACCCTCTCACTCTCTCCACCCTCACCCCTTGGAATCCTCTTATCCGCCCCTGGGGATGGTCTGGTCTTAGGGTGGAAAGTTCGAGTGTCTCTGGAAGAGGCCGTCAGGTTCTCTGTAGCCAAGTATTTCTCCACACGATCCACAAGACCATCGGCCGTCTCTGGGTCTCCATGGCTTACCCACTTTTGGATGGCAGTAGGAAGAGCTCTCAAAAACCGATCCATTACAACACGTTCCACAATCTTTGGTGCGGACAAAGTCTCTGGCTGTAGCCACTTTCTGCTCAGGTGAATGAGATCATACATTTGAGACCTGGGGGGTTTTCCAAGCTGGAAAGTCCAGTTATGCACACGCTGAGCCCGGACAGCCTGGGTGACACCCAGCCTTGCCAATATTTCAGCTTTTAGCATCACATAGTCTTTTGCTTGGTTAGGCTCTAGGTCATAGTAAGCTTTCTGCGATTCACCAGTTAACAGAGGAGCCACCAGTCCAGCCCACTGCTCCTCAGGCCACTTTTCTCTTTCAGCGGTCCTTTCAAATGTGGTCAAAAATACCTCTGGATCATCCTCTCCAGTCATTTTTGTCAATAAACGACTCACCCCAAAGGACGCGGTATTAGTGGGACGGCTTTCCTCACTGGTCTGCGGACGTTGCTGCATTACTGCTTCCATCTGTTGTTGTAGTCTCTGCTCTTGCTTCTGCAACAGGTCTATGAAGCGGGCCTCAGATTGCTGCTGGGCTCGTTGCTGAGCCTCCAGACTCTGTTGCAAAGTTGCGTTTGTCTGCTGCTGGGCTGCAAGGCTCTGTTGATGAGCTTGCTGCTGGGCTGCGAAGTTCTGTTGTTGAGCTGCAAGGCTCTGTTGATGAGCTGCAAGGCTCTTTTGCAAACCTGCATTTGTCTGCTGTTGATTGGCATTTGCTAGAGCCAGCTGCTTCAGTATCTCCTCCATGCTGGCTTAAAAAAAAACTGCCACTGGTTCTCCACCAACTGTGAGGGGGTTAGCTCGGCAGCGGGTGTGTGTGACCCCCGGGATGGGCTCCCCACACAAAACAGGCCCAGCAAACGGAGGTTGTGGTTTTCAAAATCAAAAAGGTGCGGTTTATTTTCTATTTACAGTGACAAAACACAGCAAAGCAAAAGAAACATAACCAAAATAAATCCTGGTCAAGTTGACCTCTGACTAAACATACAGGTTTCCTAACTAACAACTGGGATCAGCCTGGTGCTGTCCTAGTCCCTAAGTCCCTGGTTTTAAATGTCCAAGCAAATAGCCACACAGGCTTTGTCTCACCGCACAGGGGTTCACTCTCCCTAGACAGTCCACACAGGTCTGGTTCCAGGCATGAGCAAACACCTAATGAATCTGGGAGTTTTTATAGAGGCCTAAATGAGCTGACAAGCTTCAGCTGGCCTCATCAACTCCCTGTCTGTACGACGCCCCACACTCTCCCTAGAGGTATGAGTCATCCATGAGCCCACTAGCCTTAGCTGGGCTTATACAACTCTCCACCTAGTTGTATAAGTCGGCGTAAAGCCTGAATCTGGGCGAAATATATCTACCCCCCTGGATGCAACCAGGTGACTTTACCTTCCTGCTGTCACACTATTTAGAAAATAAAAAAACAAACCTTTACAACCCCTTTAACCCCAATAATGATTAGAAAATCTGACAAACATTTTTGAAATGAAAATTCTTGACCAAATGTCTACTAGTTCATGGCCAGCCTTAGCTATTAATTTTTCAGTTTCCAGTGCTAACTTTCACACTGGCCTTAGTAGCCTTACTGGCATTTGGCTGTCCTAGCAGATTCAGCTTAACCAGATCACAGCCAGCTTCTTCACATAGCCGCATTTCAAATTCATTATCTATAAAGGCAACGATTTACCTGCAGCATTTATAGGTAAAAGTGACACTAAACAATACCCTTATTCTCCAAAAATAATCCACACACATTCGCTACCTAATAGCCTTGTAATCAATTTATTTTATGAAATTGTTTCTCTGTTTGTGAAATTGTGTTTTTCTGCGTCCTTGTAATGTCCTCTTTTTCCCCATCACTTCCAGTTGTATGGATGAGAAGTGCACATTAGTTCATGTGCACTGCTCTATGCACACTACACATCCCATAGTCCATAGTCCAAAGCCCCTAGTCCATCTCAGGAGTAGGGATGAGCATTGAGTTCGAGTCAAACCCATGTTCGACTCGAACATCGTCTGTTCGGCCGCTCGCCGAATTTCGAACATTATGCACCAAATGCGCCAAATTCGAGTGGCGCGTCACGGCCCATAATTCACTGCGGCATCGCAGTGCATTGCTGGCTGATGATTGGACAAGCATACACTATGACCCACATGTTTGCCGATCACAGCGCCGTAAGTTCAGAGAGCCGTAATTGGCCAAAGCCAGAGTGGCTTTGGCCAATCATGGCTCAAAGGAGTAAGTACACGCCCCACACTATATAAGGCCGCCGGCTTGGCGGCCTTGTGTAGTGTGTTGCGGCGTTGGTTGAAAGAAAGAGAGAGAGAGACAGTGTAATTTGATTTGAGTTGGGTAGCTTTGGCCAATTATGTCTCAGGGGGTTTAGTACATGCCCCACACTATATAAGGCCGCCTCCGTGGCGGCCTTGTGTAGTGTGTTGCAGTGGTTAAAGAGAGAGCTTACAGAGAGAGAGAGACAGTGTCATTTATATTGAGTTAGATAGAGCAGGCAGGCGAGTCAGTTAGCTGCAGTTACAGTGTGTAGAGGATATATATGCATCCTAGGTGTTGTATATATATTTACACACTGTATTCAGTTTAGCTAGATCCGTTCCTGTTATTCTCTATACTGACAGGCAGGCAGGTGATTCTGCTAGCTGCAGTATTTTCACTTAGTGTACTGTGTCCTTTGCACAGTGTGCACCTAAAGCTTACCTGAATACAATTGCTGGTGTTTTGATACAAATACAGGCAGGGACCTGCAGTATTTTGCTTTAGTGTCCTTTGCACAGTGTGCACCTAAAGCTTACCTCAATACAATTGCTGGTGTTCTGATACAAATACAGGCATGGAGCTGCAGTATTTTGCCTTAGTGTCCTTTGCACGGTGTGCACCTAAAGCTTACCTCAATACAATTGCTGGTGTTCTAATACAAATACAGGCACGGAGCTGCAGTATTTTGCTTTAGTGTCCTTTGCACAGTGTGCACCTAAAGCTTACCTCAATACAATTGCTGGTGTTCTGATACAAATACAGGCAGGGAGCTGCAGTATTTTGCTTTAGTGTCCTTTGCACAGTGTGCACCTAAAGCTTACCTCAATACAATTGCTGGTGTTCTGATACAATTACAGGCAGGTGTCAGGGTCACCTGTGGCCAGGTGACAAATGCACACCGTAGGGAGACAGGAGTGCACCGCGAGGTAGTGAACCCTATGGCTGGCTTCTGCGGGTAGGAAACTGGGTGGTTGTGGAAAGCGGGACCAGAGGAGCACAACCGGGATCCTAACGGAAGCTAGAGCCAAGATTCCCCAGGGCGCGGAGTCTAAGACCCAGCTGGTCTTCTCCAGGGCCTCTAGTGGTGAGGATGTTGTGCTGCAGGCTGGGACCAGGTCGCGGCCCCTGGAGTTTCCTAGCTCACGCCCCGTAGGATAAGGGGAAAAGAGGGGAAGCAGCAGCAGCAAGATAAGAGAGAACTGAATAACAAGCCGAATGTCAGGGGCCACAAGCAGACAAGGATAACGAAAGAACGAGCCGAAGGTCAAGGGTCACGAGCAGACAGGGATAGTCGGGGACAAGCCAATAACGTAACAGAGAGACAGACGTAGCACACGGCAGGCAGGAACCCAAACACACAATGCCTAACAAACACGTTGATCAGCAAGGCAGGCTTGCAGTGCACAGGTTAATATAGTGTTCTGTGATAGGGCCTGGGGTGGAGTCAGGCTGGGAGGAGATTATAAAGGAAGCCAGGTGAAGGAGGTCTGGTCTCTAGATGAACACATGAGGAGGAAGGTAAGATGGCAGACAGACATTAATGCATATCCATGACAGTACCCTCCCTCTTACGAGGCCTCCCCCTTCCCCGCCTGGGCCCAGGTTTAGAGGGAAACTTCAGATGAAACTCCTTTAACAGACGAGGTGCATAGACCTCAGATGCAGTGATCCAAGACCTCTCCTCAGGACCAAACCCTTTCCAATGAACGAGGTACTGAAGAACGCCTTTACAGAGTCGGGAGTCCAGAATTTGACTGATCTCGTACTCCTGATTATCCTCAGAGACAGGCGCCACGGTAGGGAGAGGACGAGAGAATTTATTGAGGACTAAAGGCTTTAGAAGGGCCACATGAAAGGAGTTAGTGATTTTAAGGCTCTTAGGAATCTGGAGTTTGAAACAAACCGGATTCAGTTTAGCAGTTACCGTGTATGGACCGATGAATCGTGGAGCAAACTTCAGAGAAGGAACTCGGAGCTTGATGTTCCTGGTAGAGAGCCAGACTTTGTCCCCTGGCTGAAGAGAAGGCGGTTTACGCCTGCGGCGGTCGGCAAAGCCTTTGAATTTTTCAGCAGCTGCCCGGAGGGAATCATGAACGTGACCCCAAACGGAATTGAGAGACTCCTGAACCGAAGCCAAAGCTGGAATGTCAGGAGAACAGATCATGGGAAGAGGAAGTTGAGGGTGTTTTCCATAAACTGTGAAAAAGGGTGTCTTCTGCGAACTGGTATTCACATGATTGTTATGGGAGAATTCTGCCCACGGGAGTAGAGAGGACCAATCGTCATGGTGAGAAGACACAAAGGTGCGAAGAAAGACCTCTAACTCCTGATTAACCCTCTCAGTCTGTCCATTGGATTGGGGATGGTAAGAAGAAGAAAAATCCAAGACAATATTGAGGGATTTGCAAAAGGCTCTCCAAAAATGAGACGTGAATTGGACTCCCCTGTCGGAAACAATATGAGAAGGGACCCCATGTAGGCGGAGAATTTCTCGAATGAAAATGGGAACCAAGGCAGGGGCAGAAGGAAGACCAGGAAGAGGAACAAAATGAGCCATCTTGGAGAATCGATCGATTACCACCCAAATGACTGTATTAATCTCAGACAGTGGGAGATCGGTGATAAAATCCATGGCAATATGGGCCCAGGGTTCCTTAGGAATGGGCAAGGGCATGAGGAGACCAGCAGGAGCTTGTGTGGAGGATTTGGACTGAGCACAGACATGACAAGCTTTAACGTAGTCTTTGACGTCTGAGCGGAGATTAGTCCACCAGTAGTGACGACTGATGAGTAGGAAGGATCGGAGGAATCCAGAATGCCCTGCCACCTTGGAATCATGTCCCCAACGAAGGATCTTAGCTCTTAGCTCAGTGGGGACAAAGGTCTTACCAGGCGGAATTTTTGACTTCAGGGTGGTAGAGTGGGCAACAATGCATGAGGTTGGAATGATCGGCTCAGGTTCAGGGGCGGACTCCTCGTCCAAGGTGTCAAAAGACCTAGAGAGCGCATCAGCCCGACCGTTGCAGGAACCAGGTTTGTAGGTAATCGTGAAATTAAAACGGGCAAAGAAGAGACTCCACCCGGCCTGTCTAGGATTCAGACGTTTAGCATTCTGTAGATACTGTAAATTCTTGTGATCGGTAAAGATCGTTATGGAGTGAGGGGAACCCTCCAAGAGATGACGCCACTCCTCTAACGCCAATTTAATTGCGAGAAGTTCCCGATCACCGATGGCATAATTCCTCTCTGCCTGAGAATTTTTTTTGGAGAAGAACGCACATGGTTGGCGTCTCTTCTCAAAGATTTGAAGAAGCACAGCTCCCACCCCCATTGAGGAAGCGTCCACTTCAATAAAAAATGCATTCCCAGGATTTGGTCTCCTCAAGAGGGGGCCAGATACAAAGGCCTGTTTCAGGTTGTGAAATGCAGAGACAGCTTCGGGAGGCCAGTCTCTGGCATTCACACCCTTCTTGGTCAAAGCGATAATAGGCGCGGCAATGGAAGAGTAATTCCTTATGAACTGCCTATAATAATTAGTGAAGCCAAGAAAGCGCTGTGTGGCCTTGAGGCTAGCAGGAAGAGGCCAGTTGGTGATAGCCAAGACCTTCCCAGGGTCCATACGAAGACCCGAACATGAGACGAAGCACCCCAAAAACAGGACCTCAGAACATTCAAAGGAACATTTCTCCAGCTTGGCATAGAGATTGTTCTCTCTAAGACGTTGAAGTACAGTGCGGACATGGTTTCTGTGGACGAGCAGATTTTCAGAAAAGATCAGAATGTCATCCAGATAGATGACAACAAACTGGTACAGCAGATCTCTGAAAATTTCATTGACAAAGTTTTGAAACACGGCTGGAGCATTACACAGACCAAAAGGCATCACCAGATATTCGTAATGCCCGTCTCTAGTGTTGAATGCAGTCTTCCATTCGTCACCCTTCCGTATTCGAATGAGATTGTAAGCGCCTCTGAGATCCAACTTGGTGAAAATGGAGGCACCCTTCAACCTATCGAATAGCTCAGATATTAAGGGTAAGGGGTATCGATTTTTAATAGTAACCGCATTTAAACCCCGATAATCGATGCAGGGTCTTAAGGTACCATCCTTTTTGGCAACAAAAAAGAACCCTGCCCCTGCAGGCGATGAGGATTTCCGGATGAAACCTCTCTCCAGATTCTCTGCGACATACTCCGACATGGCCTGGGTCTCTGGGATGGACAGAGGGTAGGTACGACCCCTGGGTAGAGTTGCTCCGGGGACAAGATCAATAGCACAGTCAAAAGACCTGTGGGGAGGAAGCACCTCAGCTGATTTCTTACAGAACACATCCCGGTAATCGCTGTATGCAGCAGGAAGATCAGAAGAAACAGAAGTGGCAGCAACCGGAAGACTCTCCTTGGGGGTCACCTTGAGAAGACACGACGAGAAACATGAGGAACCCCAGGCCAGGATCTGCCCAGAGACCCAGTCCACATGTGGAGAGTGGAGCTGTAGCCAAGGGAGGCCCAATACAACTGGGGTAGAGGCCTTGGGTAGAATAAGAAAGGATATCCACTCCTGGTGGAGAATCCCTACCGACATCCTAATGGGTAGCGTCTGGAAGCGAATAGGGCCCCCTGGGAGAACAGTGCCATCAATTGCCGAGACTACCAATGGGGTAGTGAGAGGTGAAAGGGTAAGCTTCATAGAAGAAGCAGTTCTCCAATCCATAAAATTGCCGGCAGCCCCGGAATCCAGGTATGCAAGGGTTGACTGAGGAGAAGTGCCTACATGAAGGAACACCGGCAAGAGCAGGCGAGAAGGTGATGTTTCTGGGTCCAATACTCCACCTTCCAAATGTATTAGACCCGAGCGTTTCCCGGAAGAAGCGAGCAGGAGTCACGAAAATGACCCTTGCCCCCACAATAGAGGCACAAGCCCAGAGTTCTGCGCCTAGCACGTTCTTCGGGGGTTAGTCTGGTCCGGCCCAGCTGCATAGGTTCTTCAGCAGGTAGATGATGCTCCACGGAATGAAGGGAGGGGAGCTCAGACTGGCTAGGACCCAGAGAGTGCTGGCGTCTTTTTTCTAAAGACCTCTCTTGAAAACGAATGTCGATCTGGTTGCATAATGAAATTACATCGTCCAGACCGACGGGAATGGCTCTTCCCGCTAATTCGTCTTTCACTCGGTCAGAGAGGCCATGTAAAAAGGTAGCGACCAGGGCCTCATTATTCCAGCTCAATTCAGCTGTGTGGATACGGAACTGAAGAGCATATTGCCCCACTGAACTAGATTCTTGGCGAAGACGTAAGACAGCACTAGCCGCTGAAGAAGCCCGAGCCGGCTCTTCGAAGATATTACGAAAGAGCTTCAAGAAATCGGACAGACTGGAAACCACCGGATCGTTCCTCTCCCACAGGGGGGCAGCCCAGGCCAAAGCTTCACCGGAGAGGAGGGAAATGATATAGGCTACCTTAGCCCGGTCAGACAGGAAGCTTTGAGGCTGAAGCTTAAAATGAATTGTGCATTGGCTGAGAAACCCCCTGCAGGCCTTGGAGTCCCCAGAGAAACGGAACGGAGCTGGCAATCTTAGTGAGTGTGAGGCTGCGACTGGTGCGATAGGTACAGCCGCTGGTTGTACTTGGGGTTGTGGATTTGGGGTTCCCAAGGAGACCTGAAGCTGCTCGAATCGAGAAGCCAGATCCTGGAGGAATCGCATCACCTGAGTCTGATTTGATTCCTGGGCTTCGAGTCTGCGAACTATGCCCTGCAATGGATCATCCGCGGGAAGCGGGATGTCAGCCGGGTTCATGGCTGATCAAACTGTCAGGGTCACCTGTGGCCAGGTGACAGATGCACACCGTAGGGAGACAGGAGTGCACCGCGAGGTAGTGAACCCTATGGCTGGCTTCTGCGGGTAGGAAACTGGGTGGTTGTGGAAAGCGGGACCAGAGGAGCACAACCGGGATCCTAACGGAAGCTAGAGCCAAGATTCCCCAGGGCGCGGAGTCTAAGACCCAGCTGGTCTTCTCCAGGGCCTCTAGTGGTGAGGATGTTGTGCTGCAGGCTGGGACCAGGTCGCGGCC
The DNA here is from genome assembly GCA_029206835.1 of Rana muscosa. Classification (NCBI taxonomy): domain Eukaryota; kingdom Metazoa; phylum Chordata; class Amphibia; order Anura; family Ranidae; genus Rana; species Rana muscosa. Next base: position 866,697,264 of record CM055122.1, read on the forward strand.
CCTGGAGTTTCCTAGCTCACGCCCCGTAGGATAAGGGGAAAAGAGGGGAAGCAGCAGCAGCAAGATAAGAGAAAACCGAATAACAAGCCGAAGGTCAGGGGCCACAAGCAGACAAGGATAACGAAAGAACGAGCCGAAGGTCAAGGGTCACGAGCAGACAGGGATAGTCGGGGACAAGCCAATAACGTAACAGAGAGACAGACGTAGCACACGGCAGGCAGGAACCCAAACACACAATGCCTAACAAACACGTTGATCAGCAAGGCAGGCTTGCAGTGCACAGGTTAATATAGTGTTCTGTGATAGGGCCTGGGGTGGAGTCAGGCTGGGAAGAGATTATAAAGGAAGCCAGGTGAAGGAGGTCTGGTCTCTAGATGAACACATGAGGAGGAAGGTAAGATGGCAGACAGACATTAATGCATTTCCATGACAGCAGGGAGCTGCAGTATTTTGCTTTAGTGTCCTTTGCACAGTGTGCACCTAAAGCTTACTTCAATACAATTGCTGGTGTTCTGATACAAATACAGGCAGGAAGCTGCAGTATTTTGCTTTAGTGTCCTTTGCACAGTGTGCACCTAAAGCTTACCTCAATTCAATTGCTGGTGTTCTGATACAAATACAGGCAGGGAGCTGCAGTATTTTGCTTTAGTGTCCTTTGCACAGTGTGCACCTAAAGCTTACTTCAATACAATTGCTGGGGTTCTGATACAAATACAGGCAGGGAGCTGCAGTATTTTGCTTTAGTGTCCTTTGCACAGTGTCCACCTGAAGCTTACCTCAATACAATTGCTGGTGTTCTCATACAAATACCACAGGCAGGGAGCTGCACTTTTTTCAGTTAGTGTACTGTGTCCTCGGCACAGTGTGCAACTACAGCTAACTGAAGACAATTGCTGGTGTTCTCATACTAATAATACTACAGGCAGGCAGTTGATTCTGCTAGCTGCAGTATAATCAGTATATATAAACATCCCAGCTTTGTGCAGCTACATCTCCCTGCAGGCCATTAGTATGTCTGGAAGGACAACAAGGAGAGGCAGACAGTCACAAGCCAATAAAAGAGGGAAAGCAGACTCTGTGTCTAGAGGCAACAGCGCTGGTCATGGACACGGTGCATCCTCATCAGCACGTGGCCATGGGACACGCTTGTCCTTTTTTTCGGCAGCTGGCCGTGTTGAGCCGCAACATGCTGAAGACTTGGTAGAGTGGATGACCAAGCCGTCCTCACCCTCCTCATCCTCTCCCACCCAGGCTTAGGGTACTTGGTCTGGCAAAGCAGCTGCCAAAGCCGCCTCTTCCCTCGGCTCAATGGAATCAGTTGTGGCAACACCACCACCACCACCACCACCAAAGGCCCAATTTTTCTGCCCCTGTTCAACAGGGGCATGTAATTACAATTCATGATCTAATATTTCACAGCAGGGCCCATTCCTGTGCTCACCAAGAGTAACTTGTTCGGGGTTGCAGTGTTGTGGCACCAGTGCCTAAGGCCCAATTTGTATGCCCCTGTTCAACAGGGGCATGTAATTACAATTCTTGATCTAATATTTCACAGCAGGGCCCATTCCTGCGCCCACCAAGAGTAACTGTGAGGTCTTACAGTGTTGTGGCAACACCACCACCACCACCATCAAAGGCCCAATTTGTCTGCCCCTGTTCAACAGGGGCATGTAATTACAATTCTTGATCTAAAATTTCACAGCTGGGCCCATTCCTGCGCCTACCAAGAGTAACTGTGAGGACTTACAGTGTTGTGGCAACACCAACACCTAAGGGCCAAATTTCTGCAGAGTATATAGGGCAGGCCCCTACCTCAAACATCCAACTTACAAACGACTCCTACTTGCAAACGGAAGGAGACAACAGGAAGTGAGAGGAAATCTACCCCTAGGAAGGAAAATTCTCTCCTGTAAGAGTTTATATGGGAAAAACGTGTCTCCTCTCCACTGATGCTTTATCACCAATTCTTGTTTCACTAAAACCCCCAAATTTTCAAAAAACATTTGTCTTTGGGACGGAAAGTCAGGTGAAATGTTCAGGTGCACAGACAGCAAAACAAATGTTACAGGGGTGATAACCCTTCCCTATGTTTTCCAAAAAGCTTAAAAATAGATTTTTTGGCTGGAGCTACACTTTAAAAATGTACCAGTTCAAAATTACAAACAGATTCTACGTAACAACAAATCTACAGTCCCTGTCTTGTTTGCACCGCCTGTATACTGCTGTTCAGAGTATATAGGGCCTGGGGGTCCCACGCCGTTCCTTTTTTTAATTTGGGTGCGAGATTACCCTCAATATCCATACAAGACCAAAAGGGGCTGGTAATGGGCTGGGGGGGGGAATCATTTTTCTCAATGATTTTCATCCATATTGCCGGGACCAGACATTACATTAAAGCCGCAAGCAGTTTTAAATGATTTTTTTTCCTTTAGAAATGTCATTTTATGCAGGGACAGTTATAAACACGGGAAACACGTGCCACTTCACACTATAGACACCCCCCAGGTACGATATTTAAAGGAATATTTCACTTTATGCATCATTAAAATCACTGCTCCCGAAAAAACTGCAGTTTCTTTTTGTATTGATACATGTCCCCTGGGGCAAGACCCGAGTCCCCAAACCCTTTTTAGGACAATAACTTGAATATTAGCCTTTAAAATTAGCACTTTTGATTCCGAACGTTCGAGTCCCATAGACTTTAACGGGGTTCGATAGTTCACGCAAACTTTCGGTCCGTTCGCAGGTTCTGGTGCGAACCGAACCGGGGGGTGTTCAGCTCATCCCTACTCAGGAGTGAGCAAGAGAGGCTATGTTCCTACAAACAGTGGGACAGACCACGGAGAACAAACATAGCCACCCTTTAACAGGATGTCAGATTACAGCAACAAAAACTGGAGGAGGCTGAGATCCATAAAAGGTACTGTAGCGGGGTATTGCCTTTTAAAACCCCAGAGACTACAGTACCCAGTGCGCAACGGGACACCCAGGGTGCATTCCCTTATGTAGAGACTGCTGGGGCGGGTTATTTAACCAGAGGGCGGGGCTCTTTGGACACCGCCCGCCCAGCAAGTGGAACTCCTTTCCGAGCCTGCTGAGATACAAGACCTGAAGCCTGGGCCTTTTTTCCAAAGAGCCTTCCGCTCTCACCGAGGAACCTGAGGGACGTCTCTCCATACTGTTGCTGCATCGTTGCCAGGAGGACCGAAGACTTGGATGTCGTGAGACCTGTGTACCGAGACACAGCAGCGGAAGATACGGACATGGACTGGTCCGGTTGGGTGAGAGAGAACCTGCTCAGAGAACTATATAGGATCTCTAGGCCCAATAACTATTATCCGGAGTTATCACTAGTGTTGCGCTGAGCACCAGAGAGACAGTGCATCGGAGCAACTTTAGAGATTGCCTTTAATTCACCAAGTTATTCAAACCCCCTTTTACCCTGTGGATTACAGTTATTTTCTTCAGAAGTGCACCACCGTTTTGCTAGCAAAGATCTTCCCCTACAGAACTTCTACACAGTACGGTCAGGCCTGACTTAGCGTAGACTTTGCTGGGCGCCATTTTTTTTGCCCACGAGGGAGAATAGCTGCAGCGGGGACCGTTAGCATTATGCACAGTACTGTATATCTATCTGTTTATTGAGATAATCTTTTATTGCAGGGCTCTGCACATATATGTACACTGTTTATTACCTGCTCACTTAACAAATCTAAGTAAAAGTGCCAAGGTTTAGTATATTGGTGTTTGTGTCATTTACTTTGCAGAGGAGACGGGTAAGAATAGCTGTGCCTATTGCTGTTTGTGTGTGCTATTATAGGATTGTGTCCCAGGGAGTTACAGGCCACGCAATCCTACTCTTCCCTACTATCAGTGCCAAGGGAGGTTAGAGCAAATTGCCTGGGGTTGACAGCGGTGCACTACAGGGCCCAAAAATTATATCCGGGGCCCTCTTAGCGGGGGGTATCGCTACACGTGGGGGCTCGAGTCCGGGATTCCTGTATAATGCACGCTGCAATCAAGCCTGCCAGAAGCACCGGCATGGACTCGCTAGCAGTGACATGGTGGTGCGCAACAGTTGGCGCAGATTCAACCATGGCGGTAGTTATCCAACTCCCAGGGGAAAACTGGCCAGAAGACGAGGTAAAGCAGCTTGTACAGTCACTGTCCCCGAGTCAGAAGGCATGGGTGATGGATTTAAAGCCAGATCCAGAGACCTTGTTTACTTACGCATTAGTGGAGTGGAGAAGCGGAATACCAGAAGACTCTAGGGGTCAGAACATACAGGCCATAGATAACCAGATATACCGCTTGGCGCATACGGAAGCAGTGAAGGGGGAACCTCTACAGACCCCCTGTCATCACCCCCGCCATTATCTCCACCACTATCCCCTAAAGCAGAGAAGTCTCAGGGGACGACAACCCCGGGAACACCCCTGGCCGCTATAGGGTCTGAACTGTTGAATGCTCTGGGAGACTTTGTCACAAAGTGCCAGAAGAGCAGTACGGTACATGTGGAAGCCGGGTACCGGAAGCTTAGGATTTTCTCTGGGAAACAAACAGTCCCTCTGGGAGAAGAAGACTTCGACACCTGGATTAAGCAAGCGATGCAGGCTGTAGAGGGATGGGAAGTACCAGAGGGCCAGAAGAAGAAGCGCATAAGCGAAAGTTTGAAAGGTGCTGTTGCGGAAGCTGTGAAGAATCTTAGGTTTAGCATTGCTGCTTGTACTGCTTATGAATATCTGGCTATGTTACAGGAAGAATTTGGCCAGCAGTATATTGGTGTTTGTGTCATTTACTTTGCAGAGGAGATGGGTAAGAATAGCTGTGCCTATTGCTGTGTGTGTGTGCTATTATAGGATTGTGTCCCAGGGAGTTACAGGCCACGAAATCCTACTCTCCCCTACTAACTGTGCCAAGGGAGGTTAGAGCAAATTGCCTGGGGTTGACAGCGGTGCACTACAGGGCCCAAAAATTATATCCGTGGCACTCTTAGCTGGGGGTATCGCTACAGTGCTTTTTTTTGAGTTTATTGTCACTTTAATGCTAGGTATGAGTCCTCCTTGTTTAATAAATAATTGTAGCTGCCAAAGAGAAATGGCCTTAAAAAAACTAAATTTGTTAGCCACCAGCAGTCCAAAATCTTTTGTTAGGGAGGATGAGGATGATCCTTGAAATCCTCCATTGTCTCATAGTCTGTCCAAAAACAAGTAACCAGAAACTTCAGACAGATCTCTGAGGTCCATATGTATTTTTGATTCAAACTGTGCCATATCCTTGAATGGAGGATGAGGTTAGAATCATTTGATCTATGAAAATACGGTAAAATCCATGCCTGTTCTAATAATAACACAATATTTGCCACATAAGCTAGTTGCTATGTTGATTCATTTGTAGCACTACCCCCATAGGGACTGAAAACTGGTTTCCCCACTCCTGCACAGCCAGGCAATATCATTAGGGATAATAACTTGGATGGGGAATAGGAATTATGGGACGCTGAGCTTGACTTCAACCGAACAGGGACAACTTCTTCCCTATGTACACGCTCCAGAACGTCTTCCTCCTGAACACTGGCAGTCTCTGATAATAAGGCTGCATTCAAGAGTATCTCAAACCCCACTGTAGATACTGATCCAAGCTCTACTGCCTGCAGAAAATACCAGCCCTCCTGGCTGTTTGTTCACCAGCCCACCCGGCTGCTCCGAAGATCTCCCAGGAGAAGGGAAAGGAAAGATTAAGCACAAGGCTGTCCTTTAGAAAGGCTTGCTACATGTGGCAGTCTCTCACCTTGTGAATCTCTGGGTGTGCCGATGTACTCACACTGTCCTCCTTGCTCCCTGCTGCTTCATAGTTAAGATTCCTTTGAAACCGCACTGCTGCCAGGATCCTCCCAAGCCAACCTGAGCTCCATCCTGAGGCAGAGCCCCCCCAGACCAGGGGTCCCCCTCCAAGGCCACCAACAGTTTCCTCAGCACTCCATCCATATTAAAGGGCTGGCTCAGCCACCCTGCCAGGCCCACTGCCTGGGTATTGGCTATGTTCCCCTAAGTATGCAAATCAACCCTCCTGGCTTCCACTCACTAACTTCTAGAACCAGGGGGAAGCACCAGAGACTTGTCTGCATGAGTCATCCAGCCTGACCTGCAGTAAACCATGACCAAAATAAGACTCACAAGTTGTGAGTATATCAAAACATAAATTTGCCTACACTCACACTAGTAGCACACTAGAGGGTGCTACACATTGATGAAGAAAGGAGTCTAGTCCATCCAGGTAGATAAAGGATATAACGATAAACCATTTCACACCTGGCCATTTGTCTGTTCCAACACTGGGTGAACAATAACTAGAATTTAAGAAAGAATGTGTATAATATACTGTACTGTATAGCCTAGGCAAACCATATAGAAAATCTTATGCTATATGTGACAACAATAATTAACTATAATGTAAGAAGTACTATAAGTGGCAAGCAATACCATGTATGTAGCATGGCAATATATTGTATTCCCTGGAAAGAATAAGCTTATTATCACGGAGATGTGAAGAGGGGAAGATGTCTGTAGTCAAAATCAGTAGAGCAGCCTAGGGTGACAACGGTGCTCCTGTATAGATACAGCTAGCATTGGTCAGTGAGCATGGTCACTTTAGAACAAAAAGTGTGTTACTGGCAAGAAATTAAAATAAAGGGAAAATAAACAGGCCAAAAAACAACTCATTGCCACCTCATCTACGCATCGAAAAGATGAAATATACTTCATTCTTGTGGGATCAGATACATTTTTAATGGTAAAAGTTTAAAAGCTAAACTCTGGGCACAAAAAATTATAATTTAAATAAATTCCTCAATAGCCACAAAGAATATAAAATAGGATTTTTATAACAGCTTACCTGTAAAATCCTTTTCTTGGAGTACATCACGGGACACAGAGCGACATAGTCATTACTAATGGGTTATATAGTTACCGTCAGGTGCTGGCACTGGCAACTTCCAAAACCGGAAGTACCCTCCCCTATATAAGCCCCTCCCATCCGGGAGCACCTCAGTTTTGTAGCAAAGCAATAAGTGTCCCCAAAGAGGGGCGGGAGCTCTGTGTCCCGTGATGTACTCCAAGAAAAGGATTTTACAGGTAAGCTGTTATAAAAATCCTATTTTCTTTCTCGTACATCACGGGACACAGAGCGACATAGTCATTACTAATGGGATGTCCTAAAGCAATGCCAAATGAGGGGGGGGGATACACCATATATAAGCTGAGCGCTATCAGACATGAGGATCTTTTGCGGCCTGCAACACACTGCGCCCAAAGGCGACATCCTCCTGACTTCTAACGTCCACCTGGTAGAACCTAGTAAACGTGTGTACTGAAGACCATGTTGCGGCCTTACAGACTTGAGCCAGGGAGGCCTGGTGATGCACTGCCCATGAAGTTCCAACTGCTCTCGTGGAGTGCGCCCTAACTTTGAACGGAGGCGGTCTACTTCTCAAGCTATAGGCTTGTATTATGACCTGTCGAATCCACTTGGCTAAAGTAGATTTTGACGCTGCCTGACCCTTTCTGGGGCCTTCCGGCAGAATAAACAAAGTATCCGTTCTGCGAATCTGAGCAGTGGCTTTTAGATAAGCTTTAACTGCTCTTACTACATCCAAAGAATGCAATAACTTTTCCTCTACCGAAGTAGGCTTGGGGAAAAAAGAAGGAAGAACCACATCTTGGTTCAAATGAAAACTCGATACCACCTTAGGAAGAAAGGCTAGATGAGGACGTAACACTACTCTGTCCTTATGGATAACCAGATATGGCTCCTTACAGGACATAGCTGCTAATTCCGATACTCTTTTAGCCGAACAAATGGCTACTAGAAAAATCAATTTCCTGTTGAGAAGCACTAAGGAAATATGCTGTAATGGTTCAAATGGTTGTTTCTGTAGAACCGACAGAACCAAGTTTAGATCCCATGGACATATGGGAATATTAACCGGAGGACTAATACGCATCACTCCTTGTATAAAGGCTTTGACTAGTGAATGCGAAGCCAAGGGCCTTTGAAAAAATATTGACAAGGCCGAAATCTGACCTTTGATAGTACTCAAGGCAAGCTTCCTATCTACAGCCCATTGTAGGAAGTCCAGAATTCTACCTATTACGTATTTACGTGGATGCCATTTCCTGGCCTCACACCAGGCGATGTACGCCTTCCAGATTCTATAGTAGATCTGCCTGGATACCGGTTTCCTGGCATTGATCATGGTAGACACCACAGCATTAGAGAGCCCTCTCCTTTTTAGAATGTGGGCTTCAATAGCCAGGCCGTCAAACCTAGGGCTGGTAAGGAAGGGTGGTATATCGGTCCCTGCGAAAGCAGGTCCGGACGATGTGGGAGGGTCCAAGGACTCCCCACAGACATTTTTACAATCTCCGCGTACCATGCTCTTCGGGGCCACGCTGGAGCCACCAGAATCACTGGTTTCTTTTCTACCCTGATTCTGCGGAGTAATCGAGGTAACAATTGTGGCGGTGGGAAGGCATATATCAGCTTGAACTGATCCCAAGGGAACACTAGGGCATCCGAGCCGCACGCTAGGGGATCCCTTGTCCAAGAGACAAACCTGTCCACTTTCGTGTTGAACCTGGATGCTAGCAGATCTACATCCGGTGTTCCCCACCGCTGACATATTGTCCGGAAAACCTCGGGATGAAGGGACCATTCCCCTGGGCATAATTGTTGGCGACTTAGAAAGTCCGCCTTCCAATTCTCCACCCCTGGAATGAATACCGCAGATATGGCTGGGACATATCTTTCTGCCCATCTCAGGATGTAATTTACTTCCCTTTGGGCTGCACGACTCCTGGTGCCCCCCTGACGATTGATATATGCCACTGCTGTGGCATTGTCTGACTGAACTCTGACAGGGGACCCTTGGAGTTTGGATGTCCATGCTACTAGGGCATACCGGGCTGCTCGTATCTCTAAGAGATTGATGGGCAGGGCCTTTTCCGCATCCGACCATCTGCCCTGGAGAGACCATTGCTCCAGTACTGCTCCCCAGCCTAAAAGGCTGGCATCTGTAGTGACCACCTTCCAAGAAATCGGACTGAAGGATTTCCCTCTTTCCAGATTCCGGGGAACCAACCACCAACGGAGGCTTCTGCGAACGGAAGGGGACAAGGACATTGGTACGTCCAGAGCCTGAACTTTTTTGTTCCAGGCTGACAGTATGGCCCTTTGCAACTTCCTTGAATGGAATTGACCGTAGGGTACTGCTTCGAATGATGCCACCATTTTTCCCAGCAGCCTCATGCACAGGCGTATGGATGGCTGTCTTTTTGAACCCACTAAGTGGATCAAATCTCTCAAAGACGACCCCTTTTCTCGAGGCAAGAAAATTTTTCTCTGGTCTGAATCCAGCCTTAGCCCCAAGTATTCCAGACTTTTGACTGGTTTTAGGGCTGACTTGTCTCGGTTGATAATCCAACCGTGATATTCCAGATACTTGATTGTCTCGTGAACAACCACTTCTAGTTTTTCCACTGAGTGGTCTATCAGCAACAAGTCGTCTAGATATGCCATTATCGTTACACCTCGTGTTCTTAGATTGGCCAATAATGGGGCCAGAATTTTTGTGAACACTCTTGGTGCTGTGGCCAGACCGAAGGGTAAGGCTCTGAACTGAAAATGGCGCCCTTCTATCGCAAAGCGTAGAAATTTTTGGTGGGCTGGAAAGATGGGGATGTGCAAATACGCATCTTTGATGTCGATCGAGGCTAACCATTCCTCCCCTTGTAGGGCAGTGGCTACCGATCGGATCGACTCCATCCGGAAAGTCCTGATATGTAGGAATTTGTTTAGCCCTTTTAGATTTAATATGGGCCTCACGTCCCCGTTTGGCTTCGGAACTGTAAAGAGGTTTGAGTAAAACCCGAACCCCCATTCTTCCAGGGGGACCTCTATAATTACTGCTTGAAGCAATAATTGTTCCAGTGCCAACAGGAGGGATCCTCTCTTCTGGGGATCCCTTGGCACGTTCGACCTTATAAAGCGGGAAGGAGGGGAGTTTTTTAACTCCAATTTGTATCCCAGATTTACTGCGGAGAGCACCCATCTGTCTCGGATCGTGTCCCGCCAGGTTTCTGTGAACAACTGAAGTCTTCCCCCCACCCGATTGGGTGGGGGCAACCCTTCATGCATTTGACTTTGGGGGAGGTTTTGTACCTCTCCTGCTTCAGGGCTTCTTGTTACCCTGCAACTGTCCCTGATTTTTACCTCCGGGATTTGACCGGGGAGGCCGTCGGAACTGTTTCACAGCCGATGTCCTAGGGACTGGAGAAGCCGGCCTCTTAAAAGAGGGACCTCTAACTCTATTTTTGACCGGCAAGAGTGTACTTTTACCGCTGGAAATTCTCTGGATATACTTGTCCAGGTCTTCCCCGAATAAGCGCTCCCCATGAAATGGGAAGCTGACCAGCAATTTTTTACAGGGAGCTTCAGCAGACCAGTTTTTGAGCCATAGAAGCCTGCGCATATGTACTACAGACAGCGTAAGGCGGGAGGCCTGATGGATTGAATCCTTTATAGCGTCCACCGCAAAGCATAAGGCTCTAGGTAGATCAGCTAGAGCAAGAGCCTGCTGATCTGGCACGTCCCTTAAGACCTGTTTCAACTGATCCTTCACTGCTTGGCAGACCCCTATAGCTGCCACTGCTGGTTGTGTCACCAATCCTGCTGTAGAAAAGGCAGATTTCAATAAGGACTCCAATTTTTTATCTATTGGGTCCTTGAACATTTGGACATTTTCCACCGGACATGTCAGTGATTTATTCACACAAGAGATGGCTGCGTCCACTGTAGGGACCTTCCATTTTCTGACGAACTTATCCTCCATAGGATAGACCACCGGAAATCTCTTGGGGGGAGTAAATATTTTGTCAGGATGCTCCCAATCCTGGTAAATGAGCCCCTCCAGTAAAGGATGGATCGGAAAAGAACAAACAGTCTGGGGAGCTTTTAGCGACCCCAACGAGGAGACAGAAGAGGAGGATGGCTCCGCAAGTGGCATTTTAAATGCTGATCGGACCATATTAGTCAGGGACTGCACCCATAACCTCTCAGCATGTGATGCTGAGAACGGCTCCTCCACTGTTGATTCCTCTACAACTGAATCAACCTCATCCTGATCCCCCTCAGGTAGGTCGTTCTCTGTATGGGACTGTTGCTCTGTTAACAGGCACTCTGAGGGAGGAGACGGAGATCGAGCGCTTTTCTCCTGTGACAGGGAAGCAGCAATTAGTGCTGACAATCTCTCTTCCAGCCCTCCCAGAGCTGAGGAAAAAACCTCCTCTGTTACATACACAGGAGCAGGTGAACTGGGGACAGCCACAGTACCAGGTACTCCTGGGGGTGCCCTACGGTCACTAACCTCTGATTCTTCAGGGGAGACTGGTGCAGCCAAAGCATGCCCAAGATCCTCAGAGCCCGATGGAGACCCCCTATTCCTCCTGGAATTTCTAGTCCCGGAGTTTTTAGACGGCATATTCCTAAGCCACAAAGCTGAGGTATTCCAGCCGAAAATACACCAGTTACTGATAATAGTCTAGCATAAATGCTGCTATAATAAACAGTTGGTGTCTACTAATGTGCCTTTCTAGGGGATGCCTGTATCAACCGCTTGCTGTATGCCTTTAAATGTTGCCAGCTCTGTCTCTGTACTTCATAGCCAGCTTACTGCAATAATGTGGCTTTTTAAAAACCTGCTGGGACGCCCGCACATGCGCAGAAGCGCTGCGGCGCGCACAGAGCGTCATCCCCCAGGCCCCGCCCCTTTTTCCGGCCACCTCTATATATAGAGGCGCGTGCACGCGCACGCGCGCGGCCACGTGCGCCTCGGCGCTAATTTTCAAACATGGAAACCAGGGACAGGAGCCAGGGCCCCCTTTGCCGCAGGCCGGGGGATAGACGAACACTGCAACATGGCAGAGGAAACAGTTTCCTGTAGGAGAACTCACCAGCTGCCTGGACTTTGCTCTCTGAGAAGAAACTAGTCCATATGACAAGAAAAACATTCCACAGCGGCCTCTAGTGGACAAACACAGGTACCGCAGTTTAATATACTAAACATATATAAAAAAACATTCTTTTTTTTTTTTTTTTTCTTGACCACCATTAAAAATTATTACATTTTTTTTTAGTAGTTACAGGCATGCACAGATATTAGCGGGAATACCGTTAGGTAACAGACAGAAAGACAAATTAGGCTTGGGGGTCCCCCAATAGAACCAAGTTCCTGGGGGCCCCCACTTACCTGTTCCCCGCCGCAGGACTTTGTTTGGTCCACAAAAGCCCAAACTTCACCTATCACGGCAGGCATTGTAATCAAACCTTCAGGGACCGGGTTCCCAAGGATTCCACTCCCCTGGACCTGTATAGCACCCTGCACAGAAAACATCTTGGTCGTGGGTATGACCAGAGCTCTGGATCCCAGGGTCCAGCTCTCCTAAGAGAAGCATTACAGGCAGAACCTTGCTCTTCTCTGCAAGGCCCGGGTACCGACCGTTTAGCTATGAAGCTTTTTTGGTCGGATCCGGAATAGCTTACTGAGGCCCAAAAGAACCTGTACGCAAGCTCAGTGAAAAACACATGTTTCTTCTTGGCCAACACCTTAGACACTGGCAAAAAAACTGAGGTGCTCCCGGATGGGAGGGGCTTATATAGGGGAGGGTACTTCCGGTTTTGGAAGTTGCCAGTGCCAGCACCTGACGGTAACTATATAACCCATTAGTAATGACTATGTCGCTCTGTGTCCCGTGATGTACGAGAAAGAAATACAATTTGTGTACACCAAATGCCTTTGCAAACCCAGTTAGTACCATATAGAAGTAACAGTGACATCATCGACATACTGTACATAGCCTGTGCTGCGAGAAGAGCTGTGGAAGAGACCCAGTAGGCCCCACCCACTACAGGCTGCCAGCAGAAAACTACAGGAGGGGGCGGAGACAAGACCAGTTGCCCTGCACAAGTTGAGTGAACATCAGTGACCGGTATTTATAACAGGAAGTGTCTACACAGAGGCAAAGTTTCACACTGGATTACTGCCCAGATCTGAAAGAGATGCACAAAGCTCTCCAATATTCAAATACGAATATACATCTCTTGTATTTAGACAATTTACTTATCTTGGAGCTCAGCTTTAAACCCCCCTTTTAGCCACTTGTGCCCCATTGAGGGAGATCTACATTCACCTCCAGTCTTATAAACAAAACAAGAAGTGAGAGAAAATCCCTGCAGAGTCAGGGAAATCCCCATTGTACATGTGTTTAGCACAGTGATGATGTACTGCTATTTTATAAGGTAATATCTGGGTTTGCAAAGGCATCTGGTGCAGACAATGTAGATTTACACTCTCCGGACACTTTTATAGGTACACCTGTTCAATTGAAAGAAAGAAAAAATGCGCTAGAAATCAACTACTAGGATATATAACTAACTGGTAGACAAATATACGTATATGCAACATATATGATAACATATGATGGTCCCATATGGTGCTCGTGCTCAATAAAGACTCCTATGCACTGGTGCTCAAACTGGGTGCACCACATAGATGTGTACCCACCGCAATGTGTGGACCAACTATCGCTAGTGTGGTCTATTAGGCATGTGGGGATACCCCGAACTCAGGTCTTTAGGATGACGTCTTATTGATAGAGATGTTGCTCATAGGGATGAAAGGGGATCAAGAGAGAAAGAGCCTCATTGCGCAATGCCGTTTAAAACATTTATTGATTCCACAAAATAAAAAAGGTTACACTTACATTGCTGAGTGCCTGATAGTCCTGGCACCCGGCTTGTATAGCAGGCGATTGATTAAAAGGGTAATGGGCCCTGAACGGGATAGTCCTTGTAGCGGCGTCCTGGTGCACGATTCCCTGGTAGTTTCAATTGGGGTGGAAGTAGTACCTCAACGTTTCGGCCAATCACAGGGCCATCATCAGGAAGTAGTCTATATCAATAAGACGTCATCCTAAAGACCTGAGTTTGGGGTATCCCCACATGCCTAACAGACCACACTAGCGATAGTTGGTCCACACATTGCGCTGAGTGCACATCTACGTGGGGCACCCAGTTTGAGCACCAGTCCATAGGAGTCTTTATTGAGCACGAGCACCATATGGGACCATCATATGTTTTTTATATATGTTGCATATACGTATATTTGTCTACCAGTTAGTTATATATCCTAGTAGTTGATTTCTAGCACATTTTTTCTTTCTTTCATTCTATATTGCTCTGTTGGTACATAGCAAGTTTATTTTGCAGCTGATATCAGGTACTTTGGGTACTCATTCATATCCAAAGGCGCATTTTAGTTTATATATTCACCTGTTCAATTGCTTGGTAACACAAATTGCTAATCAGCCAATTACATGGCAGCAATTCAATGCATTTAGGCATCTAGACGAGTTGAAGACGACTTGCTGAAGTTCAAACCGAGCATCAGAATGAAGAAAAGGGGATTTAAAAGAGAAGTATGGGAATTTCCCATATTTATACTTACCTAGGTGGATGCAGCATCGGACCGATGCTGCACCTGTCCCCTGCTGCCTCTGCACTGAGAACCCACCCACGGAACATCGCCGATGGCTCAATTCTCTCAGCTCCCCGAGCAGAGAGCTACTGCCTGTCAGTCAGAAGCTCTCCACTTTGCTCCTCCACACTCATTGGAGCACTGAGCTGTGGAGGGGCGGGGAGCAGCCGTCTTAATGGCTTGCTGAGAGGCTGAGATGGCCATGAGTCCAGGCACCTGGCGGATCCAGACTTCCAGAGTCGGGATGACGTGGTGCCTGGACTGATCTGTGTGACATCAGCAGAGAGCGGACTTCAGACCGCTCTCTGCTGAAAACGGGTCACAGGAGTGCAAAACGAATTGCACTTCTGTGACCCATAGGAGAAGCCCAGCCAAACAAGCTCAAGCTGGACTTCTCCTTTAAGTGACTTTGAACATGGCATGGTTGTTAGTGCCAGGCGGACTGGTCTGAGTATTTCAAAAGCTGCTGATCTACTGGGATTTTAATGCACAACCATCTCTGGGGTTTACAGAGAATTGTCAGAAAAAGAGAAAATATCCAGTGAGTGGCAGTTGTGTGGACGGAAATGCCTTGTGGATGTCAGAGGTCAGAGGAGAATGGGCAGACTGGTTTGAGATGATAGAAAGGGAACAGTAACTCAAATAACCACTCGTTACAACCAAGGTATGCAGGAGAATACCACCTCTGAATTTACAGAACTTCGAACCTTGTAGCAGATGAACAACAGCAGCAGAAGATCACACCAGGTGCCACTCCTGTCAGCTAAGAACTGGAAGCTGAGGCTACAATTTGCACAGGCTCACCAAAAATGGACAATAGAAGATTGGAAAAACGTTGCCTGGTCTGATGAGTCTCCATTTCAGCTGTGACATTCAGATGGTAATGTCAGAATTTGGTGCACACCATATAAAAACATGGATCCATCCTGCCTTGTTACAAGGTTCAGGCTGGTAGTGGTGTAACGGTGGGGGGGAGATATTTTCTTGGCACACTTTGGGCCCACTAGTAGAAATTGAGCATCATTTAACCCCTTCCTTACCGGGCCATAGTAATATGATGCCGGCAGGAACCCTCCCTCCCTCCGGGTGGACGTCATATGACGTCTTTTCTTCCCGGCCATCTAGATCCACCTCCTGTCAGAGGTGAGGAGACCGATGTGTGTTCCCAGTACAGAGGAACACACATCGGTCTCCTCCCCTTGTGAGTCCCCTCCCCCTACAGTTAGAACCACTCACTAGGGAACAAATTTAACCCCTTCAGCGCCCCCTAGCGTTAACCCCTTCCCTGTCAGTCACATTTACACAGTAATCAGTGCAGTTTTATAGCACTAATCGCTGTATACATGTGAATGGTCCCAAAAACGTGTCAAAAGTGTCCGATATATCCGCCGCAATGTCACGGTCACAATAAAAATTGCAGATCGCCGCCATTACTAGTAAAAAATAATGCCATAAATCTATCCCCTATTTTGTAGACGCTATAACTTTTGCGCAAACCAATCAATATACGCTTATTGCAATTTTTTTTTACCAAAAATATGTAGAAGAATACATATCGGTCTAAACTGAGGAAAAATATATATATATTTTTTTAAATTGTGATATTTATTAAATCAAAAAGTAAAAAATATTGTGTTTTTTTTCAAAATTGTCACTCTTCTTTTGTTTATAGAGCAAAAAATAAAAACCGCAGCGATGATAAAATACCACCAAACAAAAGCTCTATTTGTGGGGGAAAAAAAACATAAAGATTTCATTTGGGTACAGTGTTGCATGACTGCGCAATTGTCATTCAAAGTGCAACAGCGCTGAAAACTAAAAATTGGTCTGGGCAGGAAGGGGGTGAAAATGCCCTGTATGAAAGTGGTTAAACACCACGGCCTACCTGAGTATTGTTGCTGACCACGTCCATCCCTTTATGACTACAGTGTACCCATCTTCTAATGGCTACTTTCAGCAGGATAATGCACCATGTCACAAAGCTCAAGTCATCTCACCGCTGGTTTCTTGAACATGACAATGAAGTCAGGCCTCGTACACACGACCGATTTTCTCGTCGTAAACAGTCAAGAAAAGTGCCGCGAGAGTTTTTTTGTCTAGAAAAACGTTCGTGTGTATGGTTTTACGACGAGAAACTTGACGAGAATCTCGACGAGAAAATAGAGAACCTGCTCTCTATTTTCTCGTCAGGAGTCCAGATTTCCTCGTCGTGTTTCTCGTCGGCCTGTTTTGTGACGAGAAAATGGTTCGTGTGTATGCTTTTACGACTCTTCCAAAAGTGCGCATGCTCACAAGCAACTATGAGACGGGAGCGCATCTTCTGGTAAAACAAGCCTTCATAATGGAAATAGCACATTCATCACGCTAAAACGAACTGAAAGCACGAAGACTGAAAAGCGCGAATCGTCTCTTCCCAAACTTTTACTTCACACGCGGTAACACGAGATCAGCAAAAGCAGCCCAAGGGGTGGCGCCAAGAAAAAAGATCTTCCCCTTTATAGTGCCGTCGTACGTGCTGGACGTGAGCGCAGAGAACCACGAGGAAATTGGGAAATGACAGTGTGTACGCATAGAAAGCTTGACGAGAAAATCGACAAGCTTAACAAGAATCTCGTCGAAAAAAACGACGTGTTTTTTACGACGAGAAAATCGGTCGTGTGTACGAGGCCTCACTGTACTGCAATGGCTTCCACAGTCACCAGATCTCAATCCAATAGAGCATCTTTGGGATTTGGTGGAACGGAAGATTCACATCATGTATGTGCAGCCGACAAATCTGCAGCAACTGCGCAATGCTATCATGTCAATATGGACCAAATTCTCTGAGGAATGTTTCCAACACCTTGTTGAATCTATGCCACAAAGAATTAAGACAGTTCTGAAGGCAAAATGGGGTCCAACCCGGTACTAATGTAGCACACAGACCCTTTTCCCTGGCTTTGGCTCAATTGCAGGAAAAAGCGACACCGTACTATATGCCCGTACCCTCCTGGATGAGGAGATTAAGCGGTGTTATGTATTTGGGTCCCACAGCTAGGTTCCTCCATCAATTGGTTCTCGTCTCCTAGAATATAGGGACAAGTCTCTGTTTTCCCCCCCGTAATTCTAATGTCCACACCACTTTAAACTCCAACGTTCAGTTTATTTTCTCAATGTTCAGCAGATAGGAAAGGGTGGATGAGAGACAGGACAGCAAGGTTTGGGAGGTCAGTCCAGGCACAAATGGATATCACAATCTCTACTCTATCCCAGAGTAGGGTTAGCTCACCCAGATAGTCTCCTGCAAAGCGGATCCTAGCAGCCGAAGTGATGCTCGGACGTTTGATCAAGTTCTTTTCCTAGATGCGATCGGGAGACTCTCTGCCACAGAATCTATCAGACCCTGAACCTCTTAGCTTCTGGTAAATAAGGACAAGTGCCAGCAGCAGCACATTACTAGGCCCTTGGTGGATAGAAGAATCCCTCCAGAGAGTTACCGGGCCCCTTCCTTCACCCAGGGGCGGATCCAGAGTCTTTTCTCGGGGGGGGGGCACTGCCAAAAAATATGTTTTAAATTCACCAGAGAAATTACCGTTTAACATTGGAGTCTATGGAAGGGGTGCCCGGCTTTAAAAAATCAGTGCTCCCCGGCCGTAGGTTTTCCAGACACCAAACTTTGCACACTTGTAGAAGAGACATTGGGCTACATGTGTGCCAAGATTGGGGTCCAGAAGACCTACGACCGGCCGGTACCGGGTCCGCAAATTCACCAGAGAAATTACAGTTTAACATTGGAGTCTATGGAAGGGGTGCCCGGCTTTAAAAAATCAGTGCTCCCCGGCCGTAGGTTTTCCAGACACCAAACTTTGCACACTTGTAGAAGAGACATTGGGCTACATGTGTGCCAAGATTGGGGTCCAGAAGACCTACGACCGGCCGGTACCGGGTCCGCAAATTCACCAGAGAAATTACAGTTTAACATTGGAGTCTATGGAAGGGGTGCCCGGCTTTAAAAAATCAGTGCTCCCCGGCCGTAGGTTTTCCAGACACCAAACTTTGCACACTTGTAGAAGAGACATTGGGCTACATGTGTGCCAAGATTGGGGTCCAGAAGACCTACGACCGGCCGGTACCGGGTCCGCAAATTCACCAGAGAAATTACAGTTTAACATTGGAGTCTATGGAAGGGGTGCCCGGCTTTAAAAAATCAGTGCTCCCCGGCCGTAGGTCCCCCAGACACCAAACTTTGCACACTTGTAGAAGAGACATTGGGCTACATGTGTGCCAAGATTGGGGCAGCAGCAGCTGCAGAACAAGTACTGTATATACTCGAGTATAAGCCGACCCGTGTATAAGCCGAGGCACCTAATTTTACCCCAAAAAACTGGGAAAACTTATTGACTTGATGTGACAGGAGGGTCACTTTGGACACAGGGTGAGCCAGGAAAAAATGGACATTAAGAAATATCTCTTGGGCTACCTAAAATCGGTCTGTAATATTTATCCACCATATCCCCAAGGATATCTGTGAAGGACTATTTACTGTTTCTGAACTCAACAGGTTAATTGAGAGATGCTGATGTGTCACCTATCTGCTTGTGTAATGCTAATGAGCCTCACCTAGGCTACAGGTCCTTTCATTGTGATGATGTGGATTGGAGCTTAGTAGACCGTCTGGCTGCCTATTATTATGGGATGTTTAAGTGTCTTCTGTGAGGGGGGGGGAAATCACCCCTCCTGCTAAGACTGGTTATCAAAGGAGAAGTTTGAACACACCTGACCTGTATCACCATTGTCATTGGATAGTTTAACCCGCCCTGTTCCCCCAAGGATGGGAGGGAAGGGTTTTGAAGAGAAATGTGTTACCATGTGTTTTGAAAATAAAGTTATTCCCTGTTTTGGAACTTGAAATACAGAGCGTTATCTCGTATCTCTGGAAGGATTAATCCTATGGGAAGTGGTCGCCTGGCTGTGGAGGGTCGATAGTGGTTGTGTGTTCAGAGAGGGAATATTCTAAATGGCGTATACCCCTTTCATATTGGGGGGTGCCGTTACATTGGTTGGCAGCAGCGGGATTTTCCCTCCAGTTCCTGGGACACTCCAAACCACCACAGTGAATGACCAGCTATGCAGCCGGCAGGAAAGCCACGCTGAAAGACTTACTTGAGAGCCGTGGAGGGTCCGGTGGGACAAAGAACAAGGCCATCTTGATCAGGGAGCTAACCGAGATGGATCAGAGGGTTGGTGATGCAGGACCCCGGTCAGTTGAAGACCTGTTTCAGCAACGTGTTCAACAGCGGTTGGCATTATATGGTGCTAACTCATCAGAGACCGCCATACAGGAAGCCATTAAAGGCATCCAGCTGCAGGATACGCGACGAGAAAAAGAACGACAGCGACAAGAAAAAGAACAACAGCGACAAAAGAGAGAACTAGAGCGACAAGAGAGAGAACTAGAGCGGCAACATGAGTGGAGAATGGCGGAAATACGACAATCGGAGATCGCCTACAGACAGCTGCTAGAATCTGCTCAGCAGCAGGGTGGGGCTCCCTTTGCCTGGGACTATCAGGAAATACCAGTTGACAACTATGAAATCCTGGCTGAAGAATCAGCAGTGGAAAATCTGAAGATTGCCATCCCTAAAGCCGAAGTGAATGATACGGAGTTCCAGGGAGCTAGCCTGGCTGAAGAATCGGCAGTGGAAAATCTGAAGATTACCACCCTTAAAGCCGAAGTGGATGATATGGAGTTCCAGGGAGCTAGCCTGGCTGAAGAATCGGCAGTGGAAAAGCTGAAGATTGCCCTCCCTAAAGCCAAAATGGATGATATGGAGTTCCAGGGAGCTAGGGCAGTTGGCTCATCTCCCCAGCCACAGATTACAGAAGGTATGGATTTAAGGGACTATTCAGAGGATGTTAGGGATTATGCATCGCCTGCCCAAGTACTGGCAGCAGGACAGAGTACTGCAGACCCCTGCTCTACACCCATGGCAGTTTTGGAGGCCCGAGGTGAGAAGGTGATGGTTCCTCTTTCCCAGGGGATTTCAGAGATGCAGGGGGGAGAAGCAGCCCTTTTCCCTCCCCAACAGTTAGCCAGAGCAGATGGTGTGGAGTCCCCAGCAGAAGTGCTGGCAACAGGGCAGAGTGATAGCAACCTCTGCCCAGCACCGGAAACAACTGTGGAGTTTCAGGGAGCCGGGGCAGTTGGCCCCCCTCTCCAGCAACAAGCTGAGGTGGTAAAGCTTTTACCCCCAGCTGAACCACTGGTAGCAGGGCAGAATGCTACTGGCCGCTGCACACAACTGCCACTTGAGCGGATATCGGTGGATGGGACTGCGGTCTCCACTCACAGCGACCCAGCACAAGAGCTGGCAACAGAGCAGAGTGCCGCGGGCCTCTGCTCTCAACTAACAGAAGAGGGAGTTCCTGTGGTACTGGATGGGACTTCGGTCCTCACTGACACAACCCCAGAAAATGGTGTGACACTGGGACAGGAGGATGTCAGCCTTGCTTTGCAAGCACTGGGGTATTTTCACCTACCACAAGGGGATGGGACTTCAGTCTCCACTTGTATACCCCAGGGATGCTGGGCAGTCCGCCCAGATCCCCAACAGCATGACGGATTGAGCCCAGTCACCCTGTCTTCTCCCAAGCGGCGGGTATGTTCTCTGAGAGAGGCAGAGGTTGGCTGGGTAAGTAATGCTCTGTTTGGAGCAATTTATTTGGGGTACTGTGTGGCTACCGGCATTAGAAGAATGGACCTATGGACTAACTTCGGAGTCAACCCGTCTGGGGTCACCTCCTTTGTTAGTCTTCTGCCGAAAGGGGAGATGTGTGACAGGAGGGTCACTTTGGACACAGGGTGAGCCAGAAAATAATGGACATTAAGAAATATCTCTTGGGCTACCTAAAATGGGTCTGTAATATTTATCCACCATATCCCCAAGGATATCTGTGAAGGACTATTTACTGTTTCTGAACTCAACAGGTTAGTTGAGAAATGCTGATGTGTCACCTATCTGCTTGTGTAATGCTAATGAGCCTCACCTAGGCTACAGGTCCTTTCATTGTGATGATGTGGATTGGAGCTTAGTAGACCGTCTGGCTGCCTATTATTATGGGATGTTTAAGTGTCTTCTGTGAGGAGGGGGGGGGGGAAATCACCCCTCCTGCTAAGACTGGTTATCAAATGAGAAGTTTGAACACACCTGACCTGTATCACCATTGTCATTGGATAGTTTAACCCGCCCTGTTCCCCCAAGGATGGGAGGGAAAGGGTTTTGAAGAGAAATGTGTTACCATGTGTTTTGAAAATAAAGTTATTCCCTGTTTTGGAACTTGAAATACAGAGCGTTGTCTCGTATCTCTGGAAGGATTAATCCTATGGAAAGTGGTCGCCTGGCTGTGGAGGGTCGATAGTGGTTGTGTGTTCAGAGAGGGAATATTCTAAACGGCGTATACCCCTTTCATATTGGGGGGTGCCGTTACACTTGAGTATAAGCTTAGGGTTTCCATCTGCATGCCTCACTGTGCCTCACTTTGCCTCACTGTGCCCATGCCTCACTGTGCCCACGCTTCACTGTGCCCATGACTAGACTGATGTTTAACATAGGAGTCTATGGAAGGAGTGCCCGGGTTTGAAAAATCGGATCTTACCGGCCGTCGGTCCCCCAGAAACCAAACTTTGCACACTTATAGAGAAGACATGGGGCTACATGTGTGCCAAGTTTGGGGTCCAGGGGACCAACAACCATCCGGTACCTGGTCCGCAAATTCACCGGAGAAATTACCGTTTAACATTGGAGTCTATGGAAGGGGTGCCCGTCTTTAAAAAATCTGTGCTCCCCGGCTGTAGGTCCCCCAGACACAAAGCTTTGCACACTTGTAGAGGAGACATGGGGCTACATGTGTGCCAAGATTTGGGTCCAGGAGACCTACGACCGGCCGGTACCGTGTCCGCAAAGTCACCGGAGAAATTACAGTTTAACATTGGAGTCTATGGAAGGGGTGCCCGGCTTTAAAAAATCAGTGCTCCCCGGCCATAGGTCCCCCAGACACCAAACTTTGCACACTTGTAGAGGAGACAAGTGTGGAGTCCAGGGGACTTACGGCGGGCCGGTACCGGGTCCCCAAAGTCCGGGAGATCAGGCGCAAAAAAAAAAAACAGAGCAAGCAAGTGAGTGTGACAGATGGTCTCGGGGGGGGCAATTGCCCTGTTGCCCCCCCCCTGGATCCGCCACTGCCTTCACCGTGAACTCTCACCGGTCCTTCAGAAAGGTCCTCCCCGGCCTCCTCTTCTTAGAAGCGGGCTCCCTCGCAAGGGACACCCTGGGACTTCTCCTCCTCGAAGCGGGATCCAGCTAAAGGTGCTGGGCCCAGTGTTGAAGATGCAGCCCTAGGACTAAAGGTGCCTGGGACTGATGCACACATGGCCCCATGGCCTGGAGGGCCATGCACCACGTACCCGGACTCCGACTCTGGAACGAAGACCCCTCCCAGGTGGCGTCTGACCCTTATGTATCCCCTCCCGGCATGCACAGCAGGTCGACCACACCCACTGTACCGCTGCCGAGAGAGGACACCCCAAAGCACAGCACTAATACCAGTGGTTCAACCCTGACCCATTATGGCAGTGCCACCTATAGGCCACAGGTAACTGCACACCAGTATACCATCCTGGAAATAAAGCAGCACAACCTATAAATTGAGAACGGTCTGAGCCCAACTACTATCTCAGACCAGCCCCTAAATTTGGGTATATAGCACCCCTAAATGGGGTGTGGCGCTACACTAACAATATATAAAAAAGAAAAGTAGGCTATGGGGGTACCTCATCCTATATAATATTTAGAAAAAAAGCGAACAAACATGCTGGAATTTTGCGGTACCAGAAAGGAACTTATAGATAGAATATTTTACTAAATATTTTTATTAAAAAAAGTTAAACAATTGATTACATTCATAAAATCATTAAATTGTAAATGGATATCATAGAGTTCAAAGATCTCTGTTACTGTAATTGTCAAGTGGTTTACGCGTTTCACATTCTTACTTCTTCAGAACCTTAAACTCTTGACTTTGAACAGAGACCTTAATCAAAAACAGAGTAATACATGGATATTATTACTGATTGGATTCTCCATTGATACATCATAACCATTAGCACAGCCCAACATCTCATCAAATGTAGAGAGCAATAGACAAGAATTTTTTGATATAATGAATAAAAAAATTATTAATTGACTTGCCTCGTAAGGATTATGGAAGATCTACGAGGGGAGAATATTGATTGAAAATTACTTCAACGGGAGGCGAGATGGAATTTTGTAATCATTTTTTTAACTTTTGTTAATAAAAATGTTTAGTAAAATATTCTATCTATAAGTTCCTCTCTGGTACCGCAAAATGTTTTTACCGGGTACTAGCAAGATGTACCTAATAAAGTGCCCGCTGAGTGTATATCCTTTGAGAAGTATATTGCCTGGAGTTCAGTTTTAATCATTCACTACTTCATCCAAAATTCAAAGAAAAATAAATTGACTTTACATATACTTTACCTTACATAACCAGTCTAAACTAAGAACTTCATAATCCAACAAATCTAAATCTGCTACATGTGGATTTTTTGGAGGTGGCCTGTTTAAAGTCATTAGTCTTTTCACCAATTTATTTAATAAAGTAAAAGATATTTATACAGTGAAATATAAAATTTTCAGCTACAGTAGAATTGCATGAGCGTCTGTCACTTGGAAGGTAAAGCAGACATATTATTTTATCCTTAACTGTAAAACATCATGACACAAAGAGTAATTCATATAATTAGTCTAAATAACTAATTGTTATACTATGCTAGGGAAGGCAAGATTAATGTAATTGATGTTGAAGGCTCTTTAACTGTGCCATAGTGTTAACAGGTACAGGGGTTCCACACTAACAGAATCTCAAACAGTAGTGACACATTGTATATATATCATATATGTAATGGGAGATTATTTGCAACCATTAATCTTCTCACTAGACAAACAGTAGAAAAAATGTATGAAATGTTGAAAAAAAAAACATAGACATGTCAGACTTAATTTCCAGCTCAATGGAAAATATTGTTTTCAAAAGCCAGGGTGTATTTTTCTTGAAAATATAATGCTATCAAAATAAATGTTTTGATATAAGTATTCAACAGTACAGGGGTGTATATTTAAATGTATGCCTCAGCCATAGATTTACAGTTTGCATTGAAAAATGACCACTGCTTGCACAGAATTCATCTTCGAATTACAGCACTGCTAGCTAAAGCGCTGTAGTTAAATAATAATCATCTTCTACATGACCTTGAGTCTGTCCCTCCAAAACTGCAAAAGGTAATCTCTGGTTTTAGAACTGATCTCAGCCCACTGCAACCTCAACCTCTCCATGAAAGGTGTAGAGCACAGAATCCTAGAACACGAGGCTGCATTCCTATGTAGCGCCCTCCTCACTCCCCTCTTTGTCTTCAGCTCGTCTTTTCTCTTGTCTAGGGGTACCTTAGAGGGGAAGGGAGCGGGGACACCACGCCTGGCCTTCACCACAGGTGTCAGTGTGATATAAGCAAAGTTCCTTTACCTTCGGGTCAGTGCTGTGCACCTGGAGCCTCCACCAAGAGTTACCTTGAACAATGTCTGTCAGGAAATGAGCCCCACACACAATCAGTTGAACTCCCTTGTAGAAACAGAACAGAAAAGGAGGTGTGGATGCGAATAGGCCCAGACACAATGTGTTCTCCACTTTCTTCCCTGAAAGTGGGTTGCGGTCTCTGAGCGAGGGGGGAATTTCCTTCCAGGTGGTCTCCGATGAGAGGCTCACCCGTCACTGGCAATATGCTGCACAAGGTCTTCAAGTGAGGAGCTCCCCCGGTCCATTACGCCTTCCGGATTCGGGTACCCACTCCCGGGGTTGTTGTGGAATTCCAGGCTGCTGTTTACAGAGCACACAGCCTATAATTCCTGTGCTATCTAAGCACACATCAGATTTCATCTTTTTACAATAATGCTATCTGTAGCCTAAGTTTGCTAAAATCCACTCACCGTTCATTCCATCATTCATCCAAGAAAGGCAGCACCACAAAAGCTTATCTTCTTATCAGGCCATTCCAGCAAAGACTGTCTAGCCGACGCCTAATCATAGGCTTTTATTAAACTCAAAAGATCTCACACAGGAGGTGATTGGCTGCAGCAACCAATCCCCTCCCCCATGGGCGGGAACCTCACAGGATGTTCCCTCCTCACAGGAAAATGACAATACTTGGACATTCCTTCCAACAGGAGATGTCATACATGAATACAATAACGTAGGATGGCTAAAGTTACCGTTGATAGGAATTCTTATTCTGCGCTATTCCATAGAATAACACATATTAAGATTATACTATTATTGAATGGGGGAGGGAGGCTATCTGCAGACGCACGCTACAAATTCCAACCAATGTTGATCAGACATAGCAGAGACAAGAGCGCCCATCCGCCTATAACCAATGATGTCATTGCAGAGCGAGCATATCCCCTCCCTAACGATCGTCCATGCTAATGCACAGAGGGCCCCCGTTGGTGGACATATCCGCCCCCTGCAAACATCACACTCCAACCTCAAGACGTTTTCCCCTATCAGACGGGATTCAACCAGCCTCAGACTACCCCAATCAGCTCTTTTAGAGCGGGTTGCGGAAGTACTAACACTGGGTGACACTATGACAATACATATTAAATACATCTCCATAAAAATCTCCACAACAGTCCTCCCTTTTTTGTCATATGCACCCTATGTGTCCCTCGATGAGAGTTGATATGCTTCTTACACCTGGAAATGAATCAGTTCTTAGTCCATAAAAAGGAAAACACGGCTTGACATGTAGACTAGACTCTACTCTTCAGGGGCATGACTTATAAAGGAGGACACGACATGGTGAGCTGTAGTAATCGCCGATCCGTCTGTGATTCTCTGTCTTGTATGTGGGTCCGGCTTCGGGGCGTCTCATCAAGGAAACTCTGGTCACGCGTCAAATCAGGCAACAGGAGCCTCTCGTCACGACATAGAAAGAATAGGAATAAAAACGACATGAGTATATATTCCCACTTCCTTTAACCACGATCCGCTGTAAAATAAAAAATTAGATCCCCAAAGATTCCCAGACCCTTAAAAAGGACCCCCAACCTTCACTTAGCTACAGCTCTGGCTTCAACAATTACATGAAGAACCCTATCCTTAACGGATGAGAATTGTTCAATTGTATCCCAAGCCCGAGCCGCCCCCACCTTGTACATGCAGGACCCCATGCCCAGACCTGGTCGGGATTGGTGAACAAATCCCTTCTAGCTGTCCCTGCCATTCTTAATTTCCTGCGCCATCAGATCCTCGCGATCGGCCGCGACCTAAAATGTTGGGACAGCTTCACCATCGCGCATGAACCTCTTGCTTTGGGGGAATTACCTTTATAAGCTGCAGATCCACATAAACACCAAACTAAAGTTCAAACACACTTGTGGGCTGCCTAGATACCCAAACCGACAAGAGACAGAGCCATTAAAACTAAAACCAATTTTACCCTCTAAAAATACATCGTTAGGTTCCATTGACAAGTGTCTGTCTGGAGTCTTCACTAGTTTGTCAAAAACTCCTCATACCCATAATAACATCATAAATGACATGTACCGCTGTCATCGCTGGGGACTAAATCTCGGTGAAGACTCAGAACAGACCATCGGTCCTGTTCGCTTTCTGAGCTAGTCAGGACATACACTTTAAATAATAACTTGGGATGCTTTTCACCGTTAACCTCGCTAAAATTTACTAAACAACAAAAATATAAATAAACAAAGATACTCCTCATTCTTTGGTGTGGTTGAGCCACTTCTTGCAGTGGCTGGCGTGGTCTCATCCCTCAAGCTTCTTTACAACGACCCAGTCACCTGGTTGGAAAGAATGTAAACTGATTATTAAGTCAGGGTCCGGGAGGGAATCGTGAACCCTGTGGTGGACATTTTGAAGTTCATGTCACAACGATCGCACCCACCCCATCAGCCGAGAATATAAGTGACAGCTAATGAGGAGAGTACGACCCTGGTTTTGACTGACCTCCAAACAACCCTCATATGACAATAACCCAGACATCGGGACTGTGGTCACTGCATAACCTGTGCGTGGCTTACAATACCTGGAACCACTGACAAAAGGTTCTTAGCCTCTGGGATGGGAACCTACTTCACCAGACTGCTGCTTGCCGATTCAAATTCTATTAAAGAAAGACAGTCTTGGCACAAACTTGGTTAGAAATACAGAGGTTATTATTAGTTTGAAAAAAAAAAACTGTCACTCTTACATTTATCATTCTCCCCCCTTTTCTTCCTCATTACAGACTGAAGGAAGAAATGCGTGGTGCAGGAAAAAAGAAACAATGAAATAGCCTGTGATACTTTTACCTCCCTTAGATTTATCCATATGTACAGCTGTCTACATACACCTGTTCTCTGTGTACAAACTCCTTGGACCTGAAAAATACTTATAAGCAAAATCATTACTCTATTCTTCATATTTAACCTGCAAAGAATGGTAAAATAATAATGACATTCCTGTACATTGGTAAATTGTCAATGACATTCTTTCAAAACCGATTCAAACACAACCCTCTGTAACCCTTACTTTTCCCGTTCCTACAAAAATACAACAGCCGCGACGCATCGGAGGATCACCGCGGTAAGTTCGAACATATTCACGTTACTACATACAAACATTCCGATACAAACGTGGGGGAAATACTTCCCAGTTTCCAAAACCAAAAATTAAAAAAAAACAAACAGCCAGAATTCTCCCTTCACTCTTTCAGCAATAGAAAAAAATACAATGGGAATATGAGAGCAACTCGAGAAGCTTGCATGGACCAGCCATACAAAGTTCAAACAAACGGGCATGAGACTACACCTCCATCAACACTCATCATTACAGATTTCTGAAGCCGCAGCTCAACTACATCCATTCCAGAGGGATACCCAAAATAGTATCCTTGGACCACCTATGTTAATCTTTTTGGGGTTCAAAGGCCTTTGCCCCAAAACTAGGCTTCGTGCAATGTGTGACCGTCTGACTATGGGAAGCCTCCATTCCTTCCCTTTGCACAGACCTCCTTGTGTCCATGGCGATTCGAATCGGCTTATCATCTTAAACCTGCGTCCAGGTTAAACTGTTGCACCCATTTTCGGAGATCACCGCCCGGTGTCTTCTTATACGGTGAATTGCAGAACTACAACCACTATATGGCCAAGTCCTCCAACTAGAAACCCTAACCGAGGCGTCAACTCTATGGCTTGTTGTCCCAACACTTTTGGAACTACAGAACAACCACCGATCAACCCCCGAATTAGGCCTCTACCCCTCACAGTGTATGCATACACAAGCGTTTTCCGCTATACACCCATACACTGCGTTGTCAGACTAAACCACACAGAACACTTACGCCAGTTTACCACCTGCAGAACAATGTGGCTTCTCTCTGTATCTAGATGATAAAATAATGGTGATACCCCCTGTTTTTCTCTCTACCCAAAACTGTATTACAGTACAAAACTTCACAAAACTGGAACGAAATATAAAACACTTTTAAACGCCAAAATGCTTTCCATTTTCCTTCCAGACACAAATCTCATTGCTCACCTTTAAAAACCCCAAGCTCCTCCCACTAACTTTCTGCTGGTATATAAATGCTAAAAAGAAACTTCCGGTTACATGCTCAGCTACTTAAAAAAAAAACTGGTTTATTTACATATCAATTGTTCAGGAAGAGGGAGGGGGAGGGGAGGCGTTAGCTTTGTCTATCAAGACTCCAAAAAAATCCATGGCTACACACTATATATTTCAACCATTTAAAACCTTGTCAAGGAAATGATGGAATAAACCCCCCTTTGCAAATGGGAGGGAATCCCCCCTGACCCACACATCCCTGGAAGTCAGACCATAAGTTGGGACTCAAAATACCAACTCCTGCCAAAAGATGGCTATACAGTACAAGTTCCAAAAATGAATTGTTCTCTGGGAAACTCCCAAATATTTAAACATAAAAACACATCATTGTACAAAAACTCTGTTAGTCTTACAATCTATCAAAATTCAGTGTAAAGTGAAGTTTTTTCTTAAAACCAAAATCCAAAACCCCAAACCCCTGCTCATATACTGCTAAGTCAGCCGATCCTGCAATAGCCCACACTCACCCAAATGAAAACAGAGAAATCCCCAACCTAACATCATGTGCATGGAGTTTGCATGTCCTCCCTGTGTTTGCGTTGGCCTCCTCCCACACTCCAACTGCTGGTAGGCCAGCCAGATCCCATCCATAAATAGGCCCCAGCATGTGCGTGTGTCCGCAAGCACGTTGTGGCCCCTCGGGGTAAAACCGCGCTATTTTAGATACCACTCAACTCAAAAGGCGATGCTTAGAAAAACAATTTAAACCAGCGAATTCATTAAACAAAAAACAGTCTCTCAGTATGTCCCCCTGGTGTCTCACTACTCTTCCCAGCAGTGCACAGGTCAAACTGTAAACGCATAAAACATAAGAAAACTGCGCCGATCAACAAATGCCAATACAGCATATTCAGGAGCCGTGTTTGCTAAACTGGAACGTCCTATCTCAAACTGTAAACGTCTCTCAAAATGGCCGACAAGCCAGGACTACAAAATGGGGGATGACCCACCACAGCACCTCATGGACAACAAAAATTGCGCCATTGACGCATGCAATTTTTCCCGCCAAAACCAGCATCTCTTTAAAAGAAAATCAAAAATGTTTTTCTCCACAAAGACAGACTACACAGTTGAGGTTTTTCTAAATTATCATCAAAATCCACTGAAAAAGGTGTCAGCTACACTCTACAAGGACCACATGTACACTTACAAACTTAGCCTCCCTTTTGCCAACTAAACAGCACATTCAATAAATGTGAGTTACATGACAATATTAAAAACATATTCATTTCTCTAAGTTCATATACTCTGAAATATTCACCACTTTTCTCTACCTAAAGTTCACACACACAGTGGCCTCAGCTTCCATAACAAGCCATTGCAGAGACATACTATGTCTGCCTTCTAGCAATGCCTGGCCACTTGGATATGCGGCGGGAACTTTCAACTCAAAAACCAAACACTTTACTTAAAATATTTTTACACTTATGGGGACATGTGTCTTTGTCCCCTATAAAGGCAAAAATCTCAATTTATCCATTTCTATTTTTCATAGAAATCACAAACACCACACACATACAGTATATTGTTGCTTGTAACATTTGCTTAGAGTGTCTTTCCCTCAGGGCACAGCCCCTGCAACACAAAACAGTGGGCAAGCCCATCCCCCATTCAAGCACATGGCAGCCAAACAATCTACTTACAAACTTCTCAGTGCACTAAATACCACAGCTATACCTTCATTTCATACACAATATACAGTTTATATTTCTCGCTTAGTTACACTCTTACAGCCCACAGTTTCCATCAGATCCTCTCTCAGGGCCCTCCCACTACAAAACTCCTGCATGCTATTTACAGAAAGTCACCAACTTTTACCATTGTAACTGAGATGCTTCCGGCCCCTCCCCCGCTAAACCTCATGGGGGCAGCCATTTTCAGCTTCTCTCACACAAACATCCAGGAATCATATGGTCTCTCTCCCAACAAAAACACACACACACACACACAATCGGATTCACAGACATACACGCACACACGCATCTCTCATACTGCAAGCATTATTTCAAAAAGACAAATTTTTTTTTTTGTTCGTTTCAAAGTACAGCCTCTTCACGCATCAATCACATCGCAGGTCCACTCTCCTCCTCTGCTGATCTGATGCTCAAAGAGGCTGCAATTGGTCCCTTCGTGGTTGCCATTACTGTTGTGGAATTTCAGGCTGCTGTTTACAGAGCACACAGCCTATAATTCCTGTGCTATCTAAGCACACATCAGATTTCATCTTTTTGCAATAATGCTATCTGTAGCCTAAGTTTGCTAAAATCCACTCACCGTTCATTCCATCATTCATCCAAGAAAGGCAGCACCACAAAAGCTTATCTTCTTATCAGGCCATTCCAGCAAAGACTGTCTAGCCGACGCCTAATCATAGGCTTTTATTAAACTCAAAAGATCTCACACAGGAGGTGATTGGCTGCAGCAACCAATCCCCTCCCCCATGGGCGGGAACCTCACAGGATGTTCCCTCCTCACAGGAAAATGACAATACTTGGACATTCCTTCCAACAGGAGATGTCATACATGAATACAATAACGTAGGATGGCTAAAGTTACCGTTGATAGGAATTCTTATTCTGCGCTATTCCATAGAATAACGCATATTAAGATTATACTATTATTGAATGGGGGAGGGAGGCTATCTGCAGACGCACGCTACGAATTCCAACCAATGTTGATCAGACATAGCAGAGACAAGAGCGCCAGTCCGCCTATAACCAATGATGTCATTGCAGAGCGAGCATATCCCCTCCCTAACGATCGTCCATGCTAATGCACAGAGGGCCCCCGTTGGTGGACATATCCGCCCCCTGCAAACATCACACTCCAACCTCAAGACGTTTTCCCCTATCAGACGGGATTCAACCAGCCTCAGACTACCCCAATCAGCTCTTTTAGAGCGGGTTGCGGAAGTACTAACACTGGGTGACACTATGACAATACATATTAAATACATCTCCATAAAAATCTCCACAACAGGGTTCCCTAGGATCTCCTTCCCTCGCGGAACTCAGTGTTGGGCACTGAGCTCCAGACCTCCATCCGAGTACCTCACCCCAGGCTAAAGGTGCCTGGGATGGAACACGACCTCCGGCTGTCCTCTAGGCCTAGGTCCGCCTAGAGGACCCACACGAACCACCGCCCACAGGCTGAAGGTACCTGGGACTTGACCCCGTGACAAAGATGGCCGGCCCCTTTATACCCTCTCCCGGCAAGCACGGCGGGTTCCCCGCCCCACCATACCGCTGCCGAGGGAGGACAAAAAGGAGGCACGACACCCAGCAATGATTCAACCCCAGCCCAGGGCGACAGCGCCACCTGCTGGGCTGCAGGGAATTACACATCACTAATGTCTCTGCCAAGTTAAAATTACACCCGGGAAAGTACATACCCGCTACACTTACTTATAAGCAGTGCTGGGGTAAAGTAATCCAGTGTCCAGGGTATAAATGGCAAATAGTGCCCATGTGCGTGCCCTATCACAGTGGCAGATTTAGAAAGGGGCAAAAGGGGAAGTTGTCCCAGGCCCCCCTGCCAGAGGGGGTCTCAAACTCCCTTTATAAAAAATGTAATCATTATAAAATTAGCAAATCAGCACTGATAAAGAATTATTGGAGAACCACGATGAAACATAAAAGACTAACTGCTCTGTGCTTACTGGCTGTGGAGAGCAGTGTCTACAAGATAATATAGTTTGATGAGTTGGTTAAAGATTTTGCAGATGATGAGTGCAAATATTGTAAATATTGTAGTGTGATGCATAACTGTGATGTATAACATACTGGTTCCCATTACCTGTGTAATGTGTATTCTTACAGTCAATAAAATTCAGAAAATAAATCAGACAAGTGTCTTCTTCGAAACCCACTTTTACATTTATTTATTTTTAGAACAAATGCAGTTTATCATTCATTTCAGTTCACATAGGCATACATAGGGGGTGTGCTAGGTGTGCCTGGGCATACCCTAATTACTACATGCAGTGCTGATTCCCCCTACTGCCCATTCTCCCCTGTTCACCCCCCTGTCCCACAGAGCTGCTGGCTTTTCTTCTCTCCTCTCGAGGGATGTTTCAGGATGGAGAATGGGGGAAAGGGCTAGTAAATATGTAATTTACCAGCACCTTCCTTTTCTATATGAACACAGTGAACACACTCACTCACTGTGTTCATTCATAACTGAAGCACAGTCAACTGTGTTTACTATGCTTCAGTTTGTGAATGAACAGGAAGATGCTTGCTCAGCACAGAGCACTACCCTGTCATTCATTCATTCACTGTCCAGTGCAGCTGAGGCTGCAGAGAAAGGCATGTGTGTTTGAGCTTTGGGGTACACACCCTAATACAATAGGCTGTGCTCACCTATGTCAGTTTACTTTTTCATTTGTCAATTACTTTCATTTCTATGTTGAGGAGCCCCATAACTTGAAGTGCCCCGGGCCCCCCAAGGTCTAAATCCACCACTGCCCTACCATCTTCTGCAGTTGGGATTCTAATTCCAGCTGTCAGCATGCTTGTTTCAGCATTACTGTGCAGCTCCAGGTCTGCCATTAGGGGTTCATGTGGACCCAGAAGTGCACAGTGACATTGTGGGAACCTTCTTTCTCTGTGTTTCCTTCCTCTGCTAGTCTCTTTGTGCTGACTGTGAATAGCTTCGAAGCACAGGTGTCAGGAGTATGCAAAGTATTGAGTGCAGGCATTAGGAGTGTGTTATATACAGAGTGTGATGG
Source organism: Rana muscosa (assembly GCA_029206835.1). NCBI lineage: Eukaryota > Metazoa > Chordata > Amphibia > Anura > Ranidae > Rana > Rana muscosa. The sequence continues at coordinate 866,731,325 of CM055122.1, forward strand.
TTAGGAGTGTGTTTTGTACTGGGTGCAAGGGACAAGAGAGTAAATAGCATTGGAGCACAGGGGTCAGTTGTATGCAACATAATAACATATCAAATAAAATTATGTTTCAACAAGTGTAACATTAACAGCGCTGGTGTAAATTATATGAGAACATTACACCTTGCTTATAAATTATATATCCTGCAGAATATAAGCAACAAAAGAGTTACATCAAGATCATACAAAGAGATGACAGCCTGACCCGAAAGGGTTAAAAGTTTCCTCACAAACTCCAAGGTCCACCAGCTGTTATATAACACCAGGGTAAAAGTCACTAAACTTCCCAAGTGAATAAGTTCAAAAACAGCTACAGCAAACTAAACAAAGCAGTAATGTTGATCCAGAACCAGTACGTTTTTCATATGAGTACTCTCTGATGATTCAATCACTGTAGTTCTCCAGTAGATCAGATGTGGTTGCATTTTATACTCCCATCATTGTCTTAGCAGTGACACTCCCCTAAGGTTATGTACTCACCAGACTCTAGATGGTTAAACGCCTGTCAGCTCCTCTCCGAATCTCCAGTCAGCTCCCTTCAGGAAATCCTAAGGCTCTCAGACAGTGAGCGTGTGTGCGTGCAGCAGTGCGGGCATGCAAAACAAAGTAAGCTTCACATAGCATAAAAACCTTTATTAAAATTAAATATGCCCCTACATATAAAACATGCTTACAAGGAAAAAAATAAAGTATAGCATATCACCCGGGGATGATCCGTCAGCTCAGTCAGGCTAATGAACGCTCACACCATTCAAAGCTCTCATGAGTCCCGGGAAGACGATCGTTCCCCTGGTGTGATTGGTCGCGTGGTCACGCCCTGACGCGTTTCGTGATTGGTTCACGTCTTCAGAGGGCGTGGCCACACATCGCGACTGCTCTTATTTATATTACAGCGGGCCCTGACGTATCTACATACGTCAGACGGCACAGCGCTGTCTGAAGGAGATCCGACGCGGCTCTGAGTGTTCTCACCCTGGCCGCATATATGTTTATGTCTCTATTCAGAAAAGATCCACCTGTCACTCACTAGCGCATTCGGTCCTCCCACCAGGGGAGACCGAGTATACAGCAGCATTAGAGATGAATGTACAATATGCGTAACGGCCAGTATAACTCTGCATAAGGATCTATTATCAAGGCACCTTGACCCTTATTAATCAGAGTACGCCGTGACCGTTACGATATAATCTTCACTGTTAAATGTTAGTGAAGATTCCCATTAAGGCCTGTGTAACATGCATACTGTCCCTGTCATTTTCATTCGCAGTGATCACCAAACATGATTGCACCAAACCTAATATCACATTGGCAGTAAGGAGATTCACTATGAACCCGCTGACCGCCAAGGAATGCATATACATGTAAAATGGGTTACAAAAACCATGTCATTACATATAATTTCATGTGAATGTCAGGCAACAAAACATGAGACAAATTAAAAAATAAAAAATAAAAAGGTGAAAGTCTAAAATCCTAGACTAATCACCTATAAGGGCATGTATCAGAGTATATTTTCCTCAAAATCATACCTACCATATTTTAAAACATATTTTTCAAAAAAATATATTTTTCAAAAAAATACATTTCTTAAAAGGCTTCATCCTAAACATAAAACATGTTCTCTCACTAAAATGAAACCATTCATCTACCCTGGTTGATCATATGATAAAAAACCTTGAGCTAATAATTACTAATAAAACAATTTAGGTCTAGATCTATATTTAAACCGTTAGGACTAAGTGTATTAGTGAGAAATAACCATTGAGTTTCTAATTTGGAAATTTCTCGCACCATATTGGCCCCTCTCCATCTATGGTGAATCTTGTCAATACCCCAGAATTTGAGTCCGATTGGGTCCCTATGATGCTTCTCTCTAAAATGTAGGGACACACTATGTTCTTTGTATCCTATGGAAATGTTATAGATATGTTCCGCCACCCTTTTAGAAAGTGTTCTTTTAGTGCGGCCTATATACATTAGACCGCACGGACATTCTAGGGCGTATACTACGTGTGTGGATGCACACGTTATACATTCCTTAATTTGGAATTCCTTTCCATTAGCCGTGGATACAAAGCTTGTGAGTCCTCGTAAGTGTGTCCATACCTGTTGGCACGCCTTACACCTTCTGCAAGCATAGAAACCTGTCCTATCCCAGAACATTTTTATCTGCTTGGGAGGATCAAGGACTTTTTTGACTAGTTGGTCTCCAAAAGATGACGTTTTTCTATAAATGAAAGGTGGTACAGATGGTAGAACCGTTCTCAAAACTTTATCCATTGCTAGGATGTTCCAATGTTTTTTAAAAATGCTTTCTATCTCGCGATATTGTTCATGGAAACCGGATATGAACCCCCATTCATGTTTACTATCCGTTGATCTAATTTTGGGGAGTAACATTAGTTCTTGCGATTGGGCACCCACTTGTTCCATCAAGTTGGACAGATGTCGTTCATTATACCCTTTTTCCATAAAACGTAGCTTAATGAGTGATGCTTGAGATAGGTAATCCGTATCTTGAGTACAGTTGCGCCGTATACGCGTGAATTGGCCCTTAGGGATGTTTCGGAGCCATTGTGGGTGGTGTCCACTCTGTACTGGGATATAGCTATTACGATCAGTTTCCTTAAAATATGCTTTAGTGTGAAACTGTTTATCCCCTTTCATGACCATGACATCTAGAAAGTGTATTTGATGTCTATCCCAATTAAAGTCAAGCTTGATATTACTGTTGTTACTATTAAGGTAATGCGCGAACTCCTGGAGTGACTTTTCACTGCCCTGCCAGATAATGAACAAATCATCTATATACCTCTGATAAAATAATAATAATTCTTGCTTCCTGTTATTAAATAACAGGAAGCAAGAATTATTATTTTATCAGAGGTATATAGATGATTTGTTCATTATCTGGCAGGGCAGTGAAAAGTCACTCCAGGAGTTCGCGCATTACCTTAATAGTAACAACAGTAATATCAAGCTTGACTTTAATTGGGATAGACATCAAACACACTTTCTAGATGTCATGGTCATGAAAGGGGATAAACAGTTTCACACTAAAGCATATTTTAAGGAAACTGATCGTAATAGCTATATCCCAGTACAGAGTGGACACCACCCACAATGGCTCCGAAACATCCCTAAGGGCCAATTCACGCGTATACGGCGCAACTGTACTCAAGATACGGATTACCTATCTCAAGCATCACTCATTAAGCTATGTTTTATGGAAAAAGGGTATAATGAACGACATCTGTCCAACTTGATGGAACAAGTGGGTGCCCAATCGCAAGAACTAATGTTACTCCCCAAAATTAGATCAACGGATAGTAAACATGAATGGGGGTTCATATCCGGTTTCCATGAACAATATCGCGAGATAGAAAGCATTTTTAAAAAACATTGGAACATCCTAGCAATGGATAAAGTTTTGAGAACGGTTCTACCATCTGTACCACCTTTCATTTATAGAAAAACGTCATCTTTTGGAGACCAACTAGTCAAAAAAGTCCTTGATCCTCCCAAGCAGATAAAAATGTTCTGGGATAGGACAGGTTTCTATGCTTGCAGAAGGTGTAAGGCGTGCCAACAGGTATGGACACACTTACGAGGACTCACAAGCTTTGTATCCACGGCTAATGGAAAGGAATTCCAAATTAAGGAATGTATAACGTGTGCATCCACACACGTAGTATACGCCCTAGAATGTCCGTGCGGTCTAATGTATATAGGCCGCACTAAAAGAACACTTTCTAAAAGGGTGGCGGAACATATCTATAACATTTCCATAGGATACAAAGAACATAGCGTGTCCCTACATTTTAGAGAGAAGCATCATAGGGACCCAATCGGACTCAAATTCTGGGGTATTGACAAGATTCACCATAGATGGAGAGGGGCCAATATGGTGCGAGAAATTTCCAAATTAGAAACTCAATGGTTATTTCTCACTAATACACTTAGTCCTAACGGTTTAAATATAGATCTAGACCTAAATTGTTTTATTAGTAATTATTAGCTCAAGGTTTTTTATCATATGATCAACCAGGGTAGATGAATGGTTTCATTTTAGTGAGAGAACATGTTTTATGTTTAGGATGAAGCCTTTTAAGAAATTTATTTTTTTTGAAAAATATATTTTTTTTAAAAATATGTTTTAAAATATGGTAGGTATGATTTTGAGGAAAATATACTCTGATACATGCCCTTATAGGTGATTAGTCTAGGATTTCAGACTTTCACCTTTTTATTTTTTATTTTTTAATTTGTCTCATGTTTTGTTGCCTGACATTCACATGAAATTATATGTAATGACATGGTTTTTGTAACCCATTTTACATGTATATGCATTCCTTGGCGGTCAGCGGGTTCATAGTGAATCTCCTTACTGCCAATGTGATATTAGGTTTGGTGCAATCGTGTTTGGTGATCACTGCGAATGAAAATGACAGGGACAGTATGCATGTTACACAGGCCTTAATGGGAATCTTCACTAACATTTAACAGTGAAGATTATATCGTAATGGTCACGGCGTACTCTGATTAATAAGGGTCAAGGTGCCTTGATAATAGATCCTTATGCAGAGTTATACTGGCCGTTACGCATATTGTACATTCATCTCTAATGCTGCTGTATACTCGGTCTCCCCTGGTGGGAGGACCGAATGCGCTAGTGAGTGACAGGTGGATCTTTTCTGAATGGAGACATAAACATATATGCGGCCAGGGTGGGAACACTCAGAGCCGCGTCGGATCTCCTTCAGACAGCGCTGTGCCGTCTGACGTATGTAGATACGTCAGGGCCCGCTGTAATATAAATAAGAGCAGTCGCGATGTGTGGCCACGCCCTCTGAAGACGTGAACCAATCACGAAACGCGTCAGGGCGTGACCACGCGACCAATCACGCCAGGGGAACGATCGTCTTCCCGGGACTCATGAGAGCTTTGAATGGTGTGAGCGTTCATTAGCCTGACTGAGCTGACGGATCATCCCCGGGTGATATGCTATACTTTATTTTTTTCCTTGTAAGCATGTTTTATATGTAGGGGCATATTTAATTTTAATAAAGGTTTTTATGCTATGTGAAGCTTACTTTGTTTTGCATGCCCGCACTGCTGCACGCACACACGCTCACTGTCTGAGAGCCTTAGGATTTCCTGAAGGGAGCTGACTGGAGATTCGGAGAGGAGCTGACAGGCGTTTAACCATCTAGAGTCTGGTGAGTACATAACCTTAGGGGAGTGTCACTGCTAAGACAATGATGGGAGTATAAAATGCAACCACATCTGATCTACTGGAGAACTACAGTGATTGAATCATCAGAGAGTACTCATATGAAAAACTTACTGGTTCTGGATCAACATTACTGCTTTGTTTAGTTTGCTGTAGCTGTTTTTGAACTTATTCACTTGGGAAGTTTAGTGACTTTTACCCTGGTGTTATATAACAGCTGGTGGACCTTGGAGTTTGTGAGGAAACTTTTAACCCTTTCGGGTCAGGCTGTCATCTCTTTGTATGATCTTGTTGTAACTCTTTTGTTGCTTATATTCTGCAGGATATATAATTTATAACCAAGGTGTAATGTTCTCATATAATTTACACCAGCGCTGTTAATGTTACACTTGTTGAAACATAATTTTATTTGATTTACTACCCCTTTTTTATAACGGCAGCTAACTAAGCAGATTAACATTT